>CM036623.1:28921098-30379848 GCA_020746105.1 Trogon surrucura | reverse complement strand
GCTATGACTAATAAGCGATCGATAGCCCTTGTTATGAGACAGATGGGCCCATTACAGTCTGACCTGCCTGGAGTCTGGCTCTTAACTCTTAACCTCAGCTGATATAAAACATTCACCAAAATCCTGTGTTAGACATTGGCATGACCTTGTATTTCTTTCCCTGTCATTAACAAAAGCTGCACATTCGTCAACGGCACCAATTACCACATCCACCTTACCACAACAGATGCCGTATTTCTTGAATGTATTGTAAAAGAAACAGTAGAATGGTTCTTCACCAAAATCCACTGTGGTTATGGATAAGTGATGAAAAACAAAATAACTTGGGGTGTACTTCTACCAGTGTTTTTCTACAGCAATTAGTAACAATTTCGTGATTTCCTCTTGAAACCAAGGCCAGACACAACTCAGCTTGATGAAGTTTGTCAGAGTTTAGTCATAGAATCACAGAATAGAATGGCCTAGGCTGGAAGGGACCTTAGAGATCATTTAATCCAACCTCCCTGTCATGGTCAGGGACGTCTCTCAACTAGATCAGGCAGCACATGAGAACCGAACGGGAATGTTTTACTAAATGGCAAAGGGCCCCCATGTTGCCTGCCTGCAGGAGTGTAGGCTTGTGTGTTTGCTGAAGCCTGGAGTGCCTTTGGTAAGCGATGTTTGCAGAGGAGGCTACGAACCTGTCCAAAAGGATGAAGACCGTTCTGTAGATGGTGGATAGGGGAGGCACGTGCTCCCTAGTGGGGGGAATTCCCTAGGGCACACAGTTTATGTGCACACTCAAACCATAGTTGTACATGTACCGCAGTGACTCAAACCTGAAACCCCTTTTACTTTGGCCATCCACGTAAGGACACACTCCCTCTCTTCCCTGGGTACAGGCTACACTTCACTTCAACATCCAAGCATTTCCAAGCCTCCAAGCCTTCCTGATGGGGTGGAAAACAGTGAATGACAACACATCTCAAAAAACCTCATTGTTATAAAGTTACTTTCTTCTCTCTTTCCAGGGACTGTCTGTATGTGTGCATGCACATGGGTTACTCTCTCCTTCCTCCCCGCAAATGGATATTCCTCTCAGGGCCCCTTGTACTGTGAGGTAATCTTCAAGTGAAGGAATGGCCCACTGTGATTTTGCACAGGATTTTCACAGTCAATGCCCTCTCTGGCAAGATGCAGGTCTGGTATGCTCTAGCAGTAGAAAAAAATGCAGGAGATAGACCTTTAAGAACAACTTTCTATCCTTTCCCAAGTCTCTGCTCAGACAGAAGTGAATGCAGTGGCACTGGTTGCTCAGTTCTTTAGTGAATAGCCATTCCCTCCTGCTGTCATCCCATATTAACTGCTTGCTTGCCAAGTTTTCTGCTTGGCTTCCTGTGGCAAATTTCAAATTTTTTCTGCTTACCTGTAACAGAAACAGCTATTGCCTGGCAGAAAGTGAATCATTCACATTTATTTTGCCATACACAAATAGAGGCAAAGAGGTGTTAAATCAAATTAGAGGGGAGTGCTGCCATCGTGTTTCAAATGTATTCCACTGACAAAAATAAAATGGGGGGGAAAAAAAAGTGGTGAGGAGCTATTTACAAAACTTGTTTTCAGTGGAGCGTTTCTGATTATTTTATTAATTATTGAGTAATTAAACATGTTTTTTCAAGCTTTTACTGCAGTTTATACCATCATCAAACACACTTACAAAATGGAATTAATCAACCAGCACCTTGTGCTCCTGCCTCCTGTGTCAACGGTGTACTTGCACACAGGTTGAGAGGGAACCTATGCGCACCAGGGCTTTGCTTTGCTGTCTGCTCTTTCTCCTGCTACATTGCATCTGAGAAGTTCTTCTTGGATTATTTCCAGTCACTCTCCTGACCCATTATGGCAGCACAATGGTCTATATTAAAATAGACCATTAAAATGCAGGTGTAGATATGAATCAGCTCTTCTCTGCTCTTTTTCATCCTCGGAGGATTTTGTGCCGTGTTCCTCATCCTCTCACTTGGTGCTCAGGGTGAAGCATCCCCACAGCCTGGAACCCAGGTATGAACCCAGACGATCTGTGTGCTCACAGCCCCAAAGAAAGGTTGGACAACTCACACCTGAGATCTGCAGACTGACAACTTTCTAAAATCTGGTTCCTAATTTTTCAGACTGGGAATCACGTCAATGACAAACAGAGATAAGAAGTGAGAGAGGACAGAAAGAGAAAGCAATGTGCTGTGAAATGGACTCTCTTTCAACTATTTTTTGATGAAGCACTGACAAATATACAGACCCACAGACAATGGTTTTAGTCTCCAGTTGGATCATACTTTTCCTGGGCATGGAAACTCTTGGACTTGTAGTTTTGGGGAAGATTCTGATGATCTGGATTTACTAAACTGACAATCAAAATTAGATGAATCAGACCAAACAATTAGACAAGAAATATGTGCAAGTTTCTATCTGCAGAGGGAGTTAAAAAAAAAAGAAGCCATGCCAATATTTTATTCTTAGAAATAGCGATTCTCCATCCTTGTCTTTCAGCTGGAACTACTTAAACTCTCATATGTTTACTCAGTCTCATCCTTGCCATCTATTCATTTCCATGATGGTCCGGACAATCACGACTCTAGTCTTATTTCATTCCTTATCTATAACAACCACAAGGACAACAGAGAAACACATCCTCAGTAGTAGTATGTAATAAACAACAAGGTATCTTTTCAGAGCTTACTGAAGTTCGGTGAAGTTTTATCACCTGATCAGACATTTTCCATTGGGTAGCTAGAGACCATAACCTATTAGGCAATTGTAATGGATTTCCATGGTAAAGCACATGAGGAAATCCTCCTGGAAATGTGGACCCTTTAATAGGGTCTTTTCTGGACCCTTTAATAACTAATTCCACACATTTTACCTTTACATTTATAACCAAAGAACAGTGATATCATTTGCTGAGCAAATCCATTTGCTGAAGAGAACAAATTGTGAGTAACTACCAAAAGTGAGTGGCAGGAGTCCTGTTTATCACTGAATGCAGCATTTTAGAGCTGGAAAACTGAAGAGGCAAGAACAGGATTACATGATCTATAGCCATGGCTTTTCTGGCCATGAATATGGATCTGCCATGTCCTCTAATTTCGGGTGCTGGAGCACAAGCTAAAGATTATGTGACGTAGCTTTCCATGTTGGTCCTATTCACTCTGTACCTCAAGTGACATGGATCCACAGATTTTGTTGGAGGTATTCCTGATCTATATACCCTGCCTTTGTTTTCCAGGTGCAGTGCAATTGGGAGTGTCAGGAGGACGGAGCCAGGCTCTTTTCAGTGATGTCCAATGACAGGACAAGGGGCAATGGGTACAAGCTGGAACACAGGAGGTTCCACAAAAACATTAGGAAAAACTTTTTCACTGTGAGGGTGACAGAGCACTGGCACAGGCTGCCCAGGGAGGTTGTGGAATCTCCTTCTCTGGAGACATTCAAAACCCACCTGGACGCGTTCCTGTGCGCTCTGCTGTAGGTGATCCTGCTCTGGCAGGGGGGCTGGACTAGATGATCTTTTGAGGTCCCTTCCGACCCCTAATATTCTGTGATTCTGTGATATTTGTCTGGGAGAAAACCTGAAGAGCAGTTCTTGAAATTAGTACACTTTTAACACTTAAACCCACTCCCAATATTTCATTAACTCTTGTTGTATTAATAATGAAAAAGAATCATTAGTTATAACGATTTATTCTAGATATGCTCAAAGTTGGAAATCTTTTCCCAGCTGGAATTATTGAACAACTGAATGATTAAGTCTTCTAAAAGGCAAATCTGTTACTTGTATGCATAAATACAATTAAGGGTCCTAGTGTTGTTCTGTATTCTTTAAAATAATTGGGATCATCAAGAATAATTCTCTCTTCTCCCTGAGAATTGATATTGGTGCATGAGTAACTGAAAATTCCTCCACTATTTCTGCTGCTATGACCTTTATTTATTTGTGATCTCCTAAAAACTTCTCAGTAAGGTGTGGATTCCTGGGTAGGGACTTTAAACCCATAACCAATAAATTTGCTTTCCTCATATTTAAAGCATTGCTTTAGATATATGAAGCCTTAAAAATTCCTTTAAAAGAAGAGCAACAACAATATTTTCAGTGCAAGCCAAAGTAATGCGGTACATTCACCAGTCTTTTCATGATTTTCTAGACTCAAATCCAAAAATTAAACTGAGACAGGTGACTTTTTGTGCTGCAGAAGGCTTTGAAATCTCATCACAGAAATGTTTTCTGCTTGTTTTGGCTAATGTTCCACGAGGTCAGACACTCTTCTTGAGTTCATTGACTTGCATCCAGAAATGTCATTAGCAAAAAAAGCTTAAGGAGATTCTTCCTAGGCCTGACTGACCACAAAGCTTGAGAAGTGGTCGCCTTTGCTTCCTCTGCTGCTGGCTCCAGCTAAAAGCCCACTCCAATGTACCAGAAGACATAGGGACAAATTCTGCCTGAAGTCAGATTGGTGAATATCTATTGATTTTTATGAAGTTTTGACAACTCATCCTGAAAGAGAACCTTATCCCATGCCCTCTGAACACTTGAATTCATGCTGTAAACTCAATCTATACCAACAAAATAAATAGCCTCTTAGAGTCCATTATAACCATTATGGCTACTTAGGTTGAAGGAGTACGATAATATTTGTTTGTATAGCTAATCAGTGTTGCAGTGCTTACTAAAGTTTCCTGAGTAGCTGCTGTATTGAAGTGTTAATCATGATTGTTCTGATTATCAGCAATTGTTTTTAAAAAAAACTCAAAGCAAATGAGATAAATATTCTTCTCTGACAATCAAACCAAAGATGAAAGGGAAAAAGCATAACGGTCATAATTCTATTGAGTGTTAATATTCATCTTAAATTTTTGAAAGACTGATTGAATGATGCTGTTTGTGCAGTCTTTTTTTTTTCTGAAAACAAACAAACAAAAATCTTTTAAAATAGACTGTTATTACTTTGATCTGTGACACTTACTTGTAAGGCACTTTTCATCTCCAGAGCACTGAGCCAGAGCGTGGACCAGTGTTGATCACACCAGAGAAGGATCTGGCATTGCTCCTTTAGCAAATGTGCTAAACAGAATCATACAATCATGATGCTACATCTTGGAGAATAGGACCCTGTTACTGCCTCTGCCACGAAACATGTCATGGCCTCAGGTAGTTGGCTTCGGCCATGCTAGTCTGACAGGCAGGGAAACTGGTGGATAATTTTGAAAATGTCCCCAAGGTAGGCAGAGGAAGTTGTAGCTAGCAGTGGGACTATGACCCAGGAAATCCTGGTTCTGGTTCAGCGATCATAGCCTTAGGCCATATCCATCTCACCACTTCAGCAGTGTGACTGCTGCAGACAAATCATCGTGTTCTGCCTTGAACCAGTCCTAGCGCTACAAAACACTTAATGTGTTATTAAGCAAAACATATTTCAAGCCTGTCATTGATTCAGGGCCTGCAGTTTTACGAGCATCATATCATTTATCTTCCCTATAAGTGGGAAAAAATTCCTGGACTCTATTTTCTCTCCATAGAAACTACAGCATAGAAGCCAATGCAATTAATGAAAAGTGCTGGTATTGTGTGGACAAGAATATGGCACATACTCAGACCTGTCTTCAGCCATTCAGTCTAATGGGAAATACGCCTGTGTTTGGACCACACGTCTGGGGCCAAAGACAGGATTTAATATATCTGCAGCCCAATCATTTCCCCAAGGGAACTGTCAATTACCAGTGCAAAACAGAAAAGATGCTGATTACCTGGGCCAAATGCTGCTCTTGTTTATGTCAGAACAATATCCCTGATTACACTTGCTTCCGTGCAACTGCGGGTCGACTTTGGCTCCGTGTCCTCAGTTCCCTGGGTTGTCTTTGAATCACAGAAACAACGCTTTGAGACAGCAACTCGGACAATTGCTGATGGCAGGAAAATCCACAGTTCTTCTGACATTAAGCCATTGTAAATGCTGAAAGAAATCTGTGTTGTATTTTTTTTGGTGTACAATGCCTAAAGCCTTATCTCTCATTCTGTCAGGAACCAAGAACTATGTATACAGATGGTGCAATTTATTATGTTCTGTACTGTGACCAAGTGCTGAAATACCTTCAGGAAATCACCAGAAAGCCTGAAAAGCTTTGCTGTCTCTTGTGACTCCAGCTCACTAAAACTATAATTGAATGAGCACAATATATTAAGCACTGCGTGTTACACAGCAGACTTACAGAAAAGGACGCCATCTTTTTCAGCATCATTACAGAAAATATATTTGCTGTACAATTACTGCTTAAACTCAAGGTGATAAAGTCTCTGCCTTTCTGTATTCTGCATTCTGCACTTACAAACCCACAAGATGAGGATTATGAATAAATGTCTAGGCTCAGTGAGTCTACCTCAACTCAGGTGTAACTCCATTAAATTTCACTATGCTATTTTCACTTCTAAGATGTCTCTGGGTCTGGTAGTCCTGACATTTAAACCAGTCTCTTTTGAGGTTGAAATGAATAGAGATATGTTGGTGTAACAGTGGTATGAAAAGAGAATTTTGGCCCTGTATTGGCTGAGAGGTTAATGTATTACCAATCCTGCTTCACTGAGCAGATTTTTATGAAACTGAGTATTAAACTTGTCTCAGTGGGTGTCAGAAATACAAACTAAAATCAGTATCCTCGAACTCTGGGTATGAAATATAAACCCTGGGCCCAACATTTTCTTCAAACCCATTTGCTTACTGTATTCTATACACTGAGAAGAGGACTCCTGTGCCATTAACCCAACTACAGACATTTATGGTCACCCTGATACACACCAAGCCCAACTAGCGGCAACAGCCACCATTCACAGAGCAGCTGATTTGCTCATTAACTGCTTCGCTGGAAGCAAAACCACCTTCATCTTTGACTTCCTACTCTTCATCTTTGACTTTCCTTTTTGTGGAGAGGCTGGGCTGTGGCACCTTGATATTGGGAGATGCTTCACCCACCTCCCCGCAAGCACTGTTAAACGTTTCTGTGCGCTTTGCTGTTACACAGGAACACGAATGCCATGAAGCGTCTTCCTTACTTCACCCCAGAGCCACCGGGCTGAGGACGCAGACCCGACAACTCCCGTCGGTCACAGGACAAGCCCTTGCATCACTCGTGGGGGTGGAGGGGGTGGAAGCCCCAAACAAAAAAAACCCACCAACCCCAAAGCCACTTGGCTGCAGTTTGGGATGAGGATCCTCCAGGGCTCGGCCGATCCCTCGCCTCCCCCTCTGCTCGGTTCCGCTCCCGGGCGCGGGGGGCGGGTGCGGCGCCTCCCGGTCCCGCCGCAGCTCCCCGAGCCGCCCCGGGGGCCGCCCTCGGCCCCGGGCCGGCCTCGCCGGGGCCGAGCGGAGGGAAACAGCCGCCGGGAGGTGCCCGGGCTGGGAGAAGAGAGAGACGAGGGGAGCCGAGCGCGCAAGGGACTGCCTCGATGGGCTTGAAAAATCACTGCAGCAGCAGCAGCGGCGGCGGGTAGGGGGTAGATGTGATCCCTGGGCTGCGCTGCCTCGCCGCTCTCCCCGCCGCCTCCGGCAGCGTCCCCGGCAGCGTCCGACCCCTCTGTCCTCCGCGGCCGGCTCCAAACTTTTTCCGCCGCCCGCTCCCCGCGCGGGGTGTGGGGGAGCCCCGGGCTCAGCGGTGAGCGCCGGCCAGGGAGCCCCCAGCCGCGGGCAGCCGCCGGAGCATCCCGACGTGGGGAAGCCGCCGGGGCGGGGAGGGAGGCGGGCAGGGCGGGGGTGGAGGCACGTCTCCCCGCTGAGCGAGCCGGGACTTGCAGGGCGCTGGGTTTTCCCGACCACGCTTTCCCCTCCCCACCCGCCCACCTCCCTGCCTCCCTCCCCCCCTCCCCGCTCCCTCCCTCCTTCCTTCCCTCCCTCCCCTCCAGAATTAAAGTTGGGACAGTCGCGCTCCGGGGATGGGTGCGAGCCAACGCCTCTGCTGCCGGCTCGCTCTCCTCCCTCTCCAGGTCGCCCGGAACCCGCGCCCCCACCCGCCCGCCCAGGAGGGATGCTGCTTCTCCGGGAGCTGCTGGGGCTCCTCCGCTGCTGCTGGCCCTCGCTGCTGCTGCACTGTGCCCTCCACCCGCTCTGGGGCTCCGTCCAGGTAGGGGCCGCCCGAGCCTGCCCGGAGCTGCTGTGCCGCGTCTGCATGCGAGGAGCGGGGGGCGGTGGGGCCGGAGCGGGAGCGGCAGGCGCAGCCCCCCGGCCGGCGGCCCCGGGGACACGGGGAGGGGTCTGGTGCAGGCGGCGGGGGGGGCGGGGGGGGGGGGGGAGGGTGGCGGGGCGGTGGTCTCCGCCGGAGCTTGTTGCGCTTCTCGGTGCGGTTCCCTCCCCGCCCTCCTCCCGCACTTGTCGGCTGTTGCGGGACGGAGTGTGCGGGGGCCGGACGGGCGGCTCCGAGACCCCGGGAGCGCTGAACTCGGTGCGGTCGGTCTGAGAAAAGAGGTAGTTGACTTTTCTTCGGCGCGTCGGCAGCCGGTGGGTTTGTAAGCGCATTCTGCTGTAGGTGGGGAAAAAGCACGGAAAGAAGCGATACACTGACTCCGGCGGTCTAATTTTGGTAATGTTTTGTCGTGGGTTTTCGATGTTGATGGCGAATTGAGGACTCCCTGGGTAAAAGGCTGAATCAGCTTTCGCCAACTCCGACGCTGTGATGTTTTATGACCTTGATTGTAATGTGGGGTGACCAGCAAGGTGGACTGGAAGAAATTAGTGTATGGTGAGAGAGAGCACCCATCCAGTTTGGGGAATCAGAACGGCAGCAAAGCTCAACTCAAATGCGTCACTTTGATATTTTAAAGTTTATTTATAATATATGTCTTCAGAGGAGTGATTGATGAGCCAGCCAAGTGCTGTTCAAGAACAGAACAATTACAGTTTCTTTCTTGGAGAAAACAGTGGAGTCTCCATGTCTTTTACTCCCAGTTCTAAACTTAGTGACTCCCCGGAGATTAGAGGAGGATGTTGTTTGTTTTAGCATCTTGTCTCTTGCAGTGAATGACAAAGAGGATTTGTGCTCCTTACAGATTAAAATGAACAGAAATACAACAAAAACAACCTCCTTTAAACCAATGCCCGTGTCATAAAAATCTCTGCGAGCTCTACCTTCCTGCTGTCCTGCTCAAGTATTCATGTAGCCTAAGTTAGAACTGTAACCGTGTTTTTAAGGGAAGCACAATTGCGTAAAAAGAGATACCTTCTGCACCCTCTCTCCTGTAATCAGTCAGTCAAGTAGATAGAAAAAAACAACTTGCATAAACATCTTTCTGGCAAACTACTCAGATAACCTAAGCCTATCTTTCAAAAATAATTGCAATCATTAGAATTGAAACAGGCTCTGAGAAATGCAAAAGCCAAGGGGCCCCAGCCTTTCCTTGCAATAATTTGGAAGTTTTGTTGTCCCATTCATCAGCTGTACTTGTGCTGTTGCCTACTGTTCTTTGTAAGGGCAATCACATAACTCTGCTCATACACAAGTTTTTTTTTCCCAGCTCTCTCGAAACTAGGATGTTTCTAAGGCTCCCATCAGTAGGAACCCATGCTAAGGGCAGGTGTGGAGCAGTCACCAGCATGCTGGCCTTCCTGTGACCGAAACTCGTTCATCATTTAATCCCTCCTGTGACTACCTTCCTCATATTGAGTTGTAATCCTTGCTCTTATCTTCAGTCTCACAAGCCATACTCTTCTCAACTTATCCAGTAATGTCGCATCATTTTGCTCCCCTGCCCCTGCTCCTTCTCTGGCAGCCATTGTGTTTTCTCACGTTGGTTCTCCCAGCTCCTCTTCACCTATTCGTCCGTGCGATGACTTCTGTGTGGCATGGCCTTCCCTGCCACATCTTTGCATTCCCTCCTCAGGGCCTGCCTTGAGGCACTTAAGAGAATCAGTCAGATGCTAATCAGAGGAGAAGCATTTATCTTATTAAAAAAAAAAAAAGACACCAAAGCAAACCCCACAATCTTTTCTTATTAGCGTTGAAGCCAGCATTGTGACAAGAAGGAAGAGATGATTCTGTCTGAGGCTTTTGACATAATTTAAAAAGAGAGCGGTAAATCATGATAAATAGCAAGGTCATGTTTTTTCTGGTTTCATAAACATGAATCTGGATTAACTCTGATGTGAATTATGCAGAGCCATCCTGGGATTTACACAGCACTGTTGAGACCTCATCTCCGAAGACTGCTTCCAAGAGACAAAGCTCTTGCCACATCAGGAGGCTTTTAGAGGTCTCTGTGTCTTTTCAGTCAACTGCACTCTTCTTTTCAAGCTTTCCTCCTTTTACCTGATTCAAAAAGTCACAAGAGGGCCACCCTCTGGGGACTGTATTAATCCTCTTTTCGCATCCCACTCTGTAGAGCATGCTCATGGACTGCTGCAACCCCATGGGACTCTACTGAAATACTAAACAGCTCTGACCACATGCAGATTTATTCTTCCACTCTGTGCAAAGCAGGCCTAGGATAACTGTTTCTGAAGGAAATCTTGGATTAAAAAGAAATGCATCGCAGACATGTTCAATAGAGAGACTGCAAAAGGAAACCACCAGTTACCACTTTATGTTTGCTTTTCCCTGGGCATTCGTGGATCAGATTTTCATTTCCATGAATATTTAAAAGCATTTGTCCTTTTTGCAAAGCATATTTGTATCAAATGCACAAATCTATAAAGTAAACTCATACATGTTTTCAGAGCACGGCAAAAAAAATGCATCAGCTTGATCGCCAGGCAACATATACGTCCAAACTGGTGAGTGTGTGAAGAAAGCCTCAAGCCAAGCAAGCAACCAGGTTTTAGACAGGCTGAGGAGACGTGTTCATGGCACCTCCAGCATCCGGAGAAATGGTTAGAAGCACAGAAGTAACAACTAGGGAGCAAGTCCTGTGTGGTTCATCTCTGAAGAAGACCCCTTGCCAAGACAACCTCTGTGCTTCAAACTGCCTGGCAACCTGGTGGGAGTCTGCTTAGTCATCATCTGTGAAGTGCTTCCAAAGCCATTCTCGGGGCCATGGTAGTGTCCAGCAAAACAAACAAGCAGTAAAGCTTGAGGCCGGACTCAAATGAGCAGACCTGGCCAGAGGAAGATTAGGCTCTTTCCACCTGCCTTTTATCTCCTGCTATCTCCTGTAAAGGCAGCTGACCTTGAATTGCAGACAGTAAGAAAGAACCATGGAGTAATTTATTTCATCATCCTCTGCCAAAGTAAAATTGTTCCCTAAAGCATATTTTCTAGTGATTTGTTCTGCTTACCTTTAGAAGACACAAGTAATAGCCTTCATTCCTTTCATGAGAAGACCAATAGACATCAACAGTGGGATTTTTTTTTCTTGAAAAGGAGCCAAATGTCTTTTCTTTTTTTCTTGATTCTATCTTGCTACTGTTAGTTAATCTTCATGTAGCAGTCTTGGCTATTTCTCTCCTCCTCGAGGCCCTCAACCTCAATTCAAGTCTTTCCTTTTCCTGACAGATTTCAGCCAACTAACAATATCTTTGTTATTTTAAACTGACTCTCTAAGACAAACTCCTGGCAAGGCAATATCTGTGTTCCTACAGGTATCTTCTACCAACCAGACATTTTACTAAGTGGCAAGAGAAGGGAAACAAATTGGTGATAAACCCCGTGCTTTTAAATGTCAGTTCTTTTCTGACAATTTAAAAATGATTGTGGGGAATTCTGATAAAGGTTCAAGCTAAGGTAGTGAGAGACAAAACAACTTTTTTTTTTTTCCTTTTTTTTTTTTTCTGAAATATTTTAGAAATACACAGGAGCAGGCAGTGGCTGGGCATATATAAGGTTAATCTTGTCTGCAAAGTAATTGAGGAAAACATCCACTGGTTTCTGAGGATACTCTATTACCAGCCTAAGGTAGGAGAGCCTCCAGGGATTTAAAAGCGGTCAATAGCTCTAAAAAAAGACAGAGCAAGCCTTTGGTTCTGGTTGATGTTAAGTTAAAGCAATAAGTCAGTGTAGCTTTTCCTTATCGGCACCGTCTTCAGACTTACATATACAAAGCTGGTTCTGGTCTGCAAAGGAAGCTGGCTCCAAGTCTGCTCAATGTTCCTCTTCCCTGTCCCTGTCCTCTCCCACTGCACTGGCTGCTGTGAGACTGGAGCAAGCTGTGGGATTCAGCAGCTGGGGAGCTAGGTAGGGGACAGTAATGGTAGCTAAGAGTTAACCATTTCTTCCTAATCAGCTGCAGGGGCCAGTGGAGAGATGTTACCTCCTCTGTCAGCACAGTACACACTGTGGTACCTGATACAGCTAGGAGGTAGCCCAGGTGTGCTGTGGAGCAGGCACGGGGCTCCTCTCGGGAGAGTCCCTGGCACCCCAACCCAGCCTGTGAACAGTGTTGGAAGAGATGAAGCAGCATGGAGGATATTCTGCTGCCTGTGATCAATTACTTTAAAAATAAATAAGCCTGCTTAGCAGACAGATTTATTACCAGCCATGAGGGATTATGAAGCCGAGTCACTTTGATTCACTAGAGCATTCGGAGCATTTGTGTAAGTTGCTGGAAGCTGTCTGGGATGGTCTTTAACCATCCCCTTACTGTTACCTGATGGGGAAGGGAAAGTTGGAAAGGACTTGTGCTGAATTTGTTTTTTCCTATGTTTGGTAATAGATTTTGACAAGCTGTTTAAAGAACTGAGCCTTCTGACTTGGGCTGTGCTGAGCCGTCCTTCCAACTCAGCTACGCATAGCTTCTTCTATTCTTTCCTCCCTCTCTATAATATTTAATCAACAAAGCCCTACCTCCTTTTCCCCAGGGCCAGAGTAATGCATCTTTCTACATTTAGAAACCTCCTACGCATGTGAACATGTCCTTTGTGCAGTGATGTTGTTTTAATTAGCCATGTCCCTCTTTTTTTGGCCAGAAATACATGAAATGACTGTGTACAGTTTTCCTGCAGCCAAGAGGCAGCACAGCACCCTCAGTGCCCAGCTGTGGGTGGCAGGAGAAGCTGGCTGGGGGTGAGGGTTGGAAGGGGAGAGGAGACGGACTGTGTGCCTGGAGCTGGCAAGGGAAAGAAAGCAAAGCTTGGGCAGGAGAGAGGAGGGGGAAGAAGGCAACCCTGGGTGACCCTGCGGATAAGCAGGGAGGCAGAAAAGGCCTGCCTGAAACTGACAGCATTGCATGAGACCTTCTCTTTGTAAAGACCAGCATGTTGTGGAAAAGAGCTGATGAAAGAAGCCAATGTTAGGCCAAAACTATTAGGACAATAACCCGCCCGAGATCAAACTATACAAGGCAAGAGTTGAATGCTGGTGTAACTGTCTTTAGCTTCAGCAAGACACAAGTCTGTTCCAGGTGGTCTCCTAATCTTACATTCAAAGTGCTTGTTAGATAACATGCTTATCCATCTTTTAGGCTTTGTCTCCTTAAAATTGTATCCAGAATTTTCCTTCCAAGTACCAGTCCACTCAGAAGGAGCTGACTTAGGGGCCTCTGAAGTTACCAACCCTCAGAAGCTGCAGCGATGTTCAACAAATTTCATTTTATTAGGGACTTACACCTCTTCATTTTGTAGCATTAGTTTAGGAGTTTTACTTCATATTCCTTAAATCCCTAGTCGTGTAAATATTGGTGATGATTAATATATTGGTGCTGTTAATATATGGTCCTTGTCATGTCTAGGTCAAGGTATCTATATATCTTGTATACCAATACTAGCTAAATCATTGTCCATGGCCAAGTGATGCCTACACTGCGATTCTGCAGTGCCTCATCTTCATCTTTATTATTAGCCAACACTGCATGTCACAGAGGCTACAAGCCACAGTTTGTGGTGTTTCCATTTTGACCGTGTCATTTCTGTAGTCTGCAGATGAGTAAAATGTGGGCTTTGTCTCCTCTTGGTGGGAAGTGAAGCACTCAGTGAAACACTCTCTGAACATCACAGCGAGGCTGGCAAAGCAAAGGGGAGATCTCCTCTGGCTTCCAGTTCTGCCATAAGGAAAACGAACATAATCCTGACCCTAACTGACTTGTAATTTTTATTAGCTTTCTTTGGCTTGCAACAATGACCCTGTGAATAATGCATGCTGCTAGATGGCTTTCCTAGGGAAAGAAGGCTTATGCAATCATATTGTCAGCCACTACCCGCTTTCTCCTTACCCTGTAATAGCTCAGAAACCAGCTGGCCAATTTCAGCCAAATGTGAGAGAGGGAAAGAGGTTTTGAAGATGTCGTGTTAAGTAAAAAAAATTAAAAAATGGGGATCATGCAGGGAAAAGACCTCTTTGTAGTGGCATTAGTGTGGAACATGAGCTCAGTTCTCAGTACAGGTCTGAGGTGCTGCTCGGGTACATGAGTCCAAGAAACACATTCACGGAAAAGCATTTTTCACTGTTTCTGCTGCTTATGCAATGACTTGTTTCCTCACAGATCACTCAGGGTGAGCCCCAGAAGTCATGTTCCAAGCCTGTAGCAGAGAAAGTCACAGAGACCTGCGAGGAAATTTGCCAGTGCAGGCCACCTCCACCATTACCACCACCTCCGCCACCTCCACCACCTCCGAGGTTGCTAGCAGTGCCAAGTAAGTAGCTGCTGGCACGGTTGTTGTGTGCTGCGGGAGGGAAAAGCAATGGGGATGCCTGGACAAACAGAAGGAGAAAGAGTGTGGGGGAGGGCACGGCTAGCTCGTTTGTCATTTTCCACTTTGGAAATGGAGGAAAAAATGTTCTCGGTAGAGATGGAGATCTACTTTCTGATCAATGAATAATGCTTGGCTTTTGGAGGAAAGCCAGAGAAATTCCCTCCTTTCGTTGTATTAGATATGATTCTCTGTCTTTAAATGGTTTCCTGATGTTCCAGCCATGGGAAATGCTTTCCTACATAAATGTAGCGCTGTGTTTCCCCTTGAGTTACTCCTGCTTCAGCAGGTGTACAGCTTGGAGCTCTGGGTGCTTAAAGGCAAGGTAGTTTGTAAGCAGGCAAAAAATTCAAACATTCTGCCTAGACCATCCTGTAGATTTGGCTGTCTTCTTCAAGACACTGGAGCTCTGCTGGTTTACGGTAGTCAGACTCACTGATTTTAAATTGCTTGCAACTGTGACAAAAGTCAGAGGTATGTCAGCAGGCAATGGCAAATGAGCAGTTTTCCCACTAATGCACATACAGTCAAGGACCCATCTATTTCTCTTCATACAAATCAGCGCTCCCAAGCCTGATCCAGCCCATCCGAGCTCCTCCTGATTTCCAGCCATGCATCCCCATGGCTGGCACACCTTCTCCCCTGCAGCTCCAGCTGGCTAGTTCTGCCAGCTTCCTTCCCTATCAGTATTCCTGTGATCCCTGAAGCACAGATGCTTTCTGGAGAGTGATAGCTGTGCTGGTGGTCCCCAGAGAGGCAGTTCCTGCACAGTGGGACAGAGGTCACTGCTGTGACCTGTGCCAGCTGAGTTTAGAGACATGGGATGGACCCTGCACAGACACTTTTAGGTCCCAGGTGTTTGGTATCCCAGCAAATCTCCTTAATGCTTCTATGGTTTTGCAAATTTGTCTCTCACTAAAAGGGTACCTATTAATTCTGCCTGCTTAGATGAACTCCCCTGGGAATAGTGTTGCAAAGTGTATCTAGCATCCTTCTCAGTGCTTCCCCCAAGGGAAGAGAAATTGTTAGCTAGCATAATTTGTCTGCTTGTCTTTATCAGTGCCATCCCCAGATGTGCAGAAGACTCGAGGAAGGCTTCTGCACAGCTTTTAGCCAGGCAGAGGACAGACAGAATTTTGCAGTGTGTTTTCTGCCAGGAGCACGCTTTGTATTTGTGCCACACTGCAGAAAATTAAGGCAAAGGCAGGAAAAAACCAACAATGAAACACTTGGGGAAAGAAGTACGAAGACAGCTTGGGAAGCAGCTATGAAGGGGATTTATAGCAGGGAAGATCTCTTTCCATGTTCAGGAAAATGTCATGGACAGTAATATTGAAAATTCCCTTGATCTTTGTCTCACAGTCAGAAAATAAAGTACTTTGCCGCTGTGCTTTCTTGTACCTGGGGTAGCTCATTGCCCCGAGGTTGCTGCTGTCACCCACTTGAGATGTGGCAGAGCAGGCACCAGCCCAGCTGTGCCAGGAGGAGGGTACTGCTGCCAGGCTGCTTCCCCTCCCTGTCAGGCAGCTGATCTGAGCACGGGGATTCATCTCCTGTGAAGTAAATCATATCAGAGAAAAAGAAGTCTGTTGCGCATTGTGAAAAGAGGAAAGAGAAATCAAATGGGCCTGTGACTGGGATAGCCTGATGCTTACTCCAGCTGGATTGCCAGATGCTAACCCAGTTCTAAAAATGAGCTATATAAATCCAGATGACTAATATTTAAACAAGTTATTTCATTTCACATGCAATAAAAAAAATAGATTACACATTCTTTTCACTAGTAAGCTTTAGAGTAGCAATCAAGTGCCTCGTCTTGAAAGATGCTTTCATTATTATTAGCTGTCTAGGCACTGTGATTTTGCCCATGTATACAGCAATCCCCATACTTGTGAGAATGGGCAAGCCTCATGGTTAAATATTTATGTTATAGATGTTGCTTTTAAACAGCATTCAGATGAGAGGGCAGTAAAGCGATGAGACAAGCTATTGTTAAGTGGTTGATGCTAAACTTGCACTTTGCACTTTTTAAGTGATTAAAGTTAAGTACCGAAAAGACTTCTGCAAAAAAGCAGCAGCTCAGGAGCTGTGAGTTTTTTACCTTTGCAAGGTACAATGTCTGCATCATGAGGCACTCCATAAAGATGCTGGCATTGCTCTCAGAGCTTTGTGAGCCACCAAAGGCTGCAGCCTGCTAGGCACTGTCCTTAAAAGCTCCTTTTGCAATCAAACTGAACATTGTTGGATGTTTAGATCATCTCTACATCCTTCTAAAACAGCTACTGTGGTTTAGGCCTGATGATTAAAATCAATAGATAGAAAATTCCTGTCCATCCAATTACTACAGCCACTGGCAGCTCAGTTATCTGCTAAATGAAGCCATCTAGTGCTCTTTGACATGCCCTGTCTGGTCTCCAGCTGCTGCTATGGAAAAGGAGAGAACCCTCCTTGTGTCCTCTCTATCAGTCCCATCTGAATATTTTACAAACCCTACTTAGATGTATGGAATGGCACTGGGTAACTGGGAGCAGCTGAATCACTTCCTGAAAGGTTTTTATTGTGCTTGAGGATAGTTCAGGACTTCCAGGAACAACTACAGCACATCCAGTGTCTCTTTAGACATTTCTATACTGACAGGTTGATGATCCAGTGACAACTCTTTAGCTCTTCTTCCTGAAGATGGATTTATAAAAAATTTGTTTGATGTTGTGAATTCCAAAATTCACATGTAATAACTGGTAAATCTTGTGTTTGCTTTGAGGGACAATAAGCTAATTCCCTCCACAGAAAGTGAGTAGGATCACACACAACTTAGCAGTCAGTCTAAATACATAAGCTATGGTAGAAACACCAACTTTCAGGGCTTTAGGAGACACCTCTACTGTTACAGTCATGTATTTACAATAAGAATGTGGGGGGGGGGTGTTTCAGTGCACCTGAGGAGGCATCATATCATTTGTTCAACAATATAAATGTGGGAAATTAGATTAGATCATGTGGCCCATATATTTCCAAATATGGACAACAAGATTATTTACTGGTGAATTCAGAGAATGCCGCTGACACCAGAACTCCAGGCCCCAGGGAAGAAAACATAGACTGCTTTTGTCCTTCTTCAGCCATGACCCCAGACCTCTTTTTACCACATCTCTATCTCCTTCACAAAGGCCACCAGTGTTTCTAATGTCCCTTCCAAGCGCTGTTCTTGCATTCAGTCATCCACTCTGCAGCTGCTGTAGGACATTCCCCCATGGCAGTATATCCATGTGCCTCCTCCTCACTAAGTGGAGGACTGCTGGTCTGCCCCAGTGAATCTGTCTGCTTTACATATCTCAGTGAAGGTGAGGATCAGCCACCATGGTCCCTGTGGATGCTGGTTCTCTCAATATTGACAGTTCAGATCTGTCTCTTTTCTGTAAAGTGGGACACATGGAGCATTTCTGTTCTGAGTTTACTGAGCTTCGTTCCAGATACAGTTTGTTGGCATCCCACTGAGATACTGCTGTCTTGTTCAGAATAGATATGTGCTTTAATAAGGGTCTTCAAGGAGAGGGGTCTGTGTAGGAAGTAACTGGGATGGTGGGTGTGACAAAGTGGTGGAGACTGTCAGGAGACATGGTCACTGACCCAGCTGTGGTTTCTCTAGACAGTCTGACATATTGGTGTTTCCTTAGTAACTCTCCTTATGCAAGCAGCAACCTGCTCTTTAACCTGTGGCTAGAAAACTGCTTGCTGCTGAAGTGAAGGGAAAGCTCCTGAGCCTCTCAGGGGCCTAAGGCCAACTAAGCTTAGATGCTGACAGCAAAGAAAGGAGGAGCTTTCAGTGAAATTGACTGTGGTCCCTAGATGTGGCTGTAATGACCTGAAAGAGATAGAGCTTCTCAGAACCTGGCCTTTAATTAACACTTTCTTTTTTTTTTTTCCCCCCATCTACTTTCCTTGTTGTCTTTGGATTTCAGCCAGGACTAGGCATCGTTTCTAATCCAGCTTCACAAACCCATGAGATTAAGCTAGTTCAAATTATCTTGACCCTTCAAAATCTAAAATACTGCCATTGTCAACCCTTAAATACTTTCTGAGCCTGCAGGTTTCTCCAGGGGCATTGCAAAGAAGAAAGAACTTTGGAAGCAGAAGCTAGGTTTTCAAAGCAGGAACAGGTTAAAGCTAGACATACACTGCAACCAGAATAAGTTTTAACCTATAAAAGATTCAAGGAAAAACATTTCAGAAGTGACTTCTTCAAAATGGTACAAGGACGAGAAGGGCTGTTCAGCATGAATTCCTGACTTGCTAGTTGGCAACATTTGCTGTCTCTGCTCTACCCATCTCCCACGTTGGATGAGGGGTCCTGGTACTGCCACCCCCTCTCTGGGTGCTGGCAGTGTCCAGTCAAACATTGCTTCAGTCAAAATTTAGAGGTGGAAACTTAATAAAAGGATTTATCTGAGATCATTAGAAGCTATAGTAGTACAGTTGAGTCTGGATACATGAACCAACCTCTGACTTGTTGAACGCTTGCACATATGCACACGGTGAGGTCTCTGCAGCTTCTGGCCTCAGTGAAAGTTTGCCCTGAGCTGTCAACTGAGATAAAGCACAATCAAGTCAGCACAAAGCCAAGGTGAATGACATCACTGCAGAGGATTCTAATCTCCAGGCTGTGATAGTATGATTTTGGGTTTCAAGGTGAAATCTTTATCTTTGGAGATAGTGCATCTAATTAACTAATTATTTGGGCTGGCAAAATTGCCAAAATCAAAATGACCAACTATAGGAAGGGTGCAACTTTTTGACAGCTATATGAGCACAGATGTATAGCTCAATTTCCAAAAGCATACAGGGTGTCTTCAGTGCAAGTAGGAGAGCTAAGGAAATTCACATCTTTTAGGACAGATGGTTACCATGTGTGTATATAGGCAGGAATCTGAAGTACAGACCAGTCTGGAACTTCTCAAACTTTGAGTAGGTTTTAAAGCAACTAAAATTTGCAGATTTGGCTTGCTGATTGTTAACAATATAGCTGTTCACAGCAGGACCTTATTCCAGAAATAAAAACCGTGTTGTTCTGGGACATGAAAGAAAAAGAAATGTTTTTTCCTTGGGCTATTCTACAACCTAAAGCCTCATGGTAGAACGGACAGGGTGACCCAGTCTGGATCCAGAGAATGAGTTTGAGTGTCAAGCTGAGCACTGTCTCCACAGGGCCATTCAAGCAGGAGCGCTGAGCATGGTCCTGATGCTCACCATATCGCTTGTACTACATGGGTACAGATGTCAATGTGCTTGCCTACGCAGTGCCAAAAGGACTTTTGTCCTTGGCAGATGTATGTGATTGTCCCCCAGGAGTTGAGGGGAGGTTGTGGTTGCAAACTGAATTTAAATTCTCTTGGAGGCTGCCATGAGTTTTAAAAGATGAGGCACCAAAGAATTTGCTTCGAGCACTCTGCTGGGCTACTGCAATACAGGTTGAGCATCTCAGAGAGCTCCAACTTTAAGTATCCCTTTGGGCAGGTCTTTTGTCTTGTGGTGAGTGCTTTGCACCTTGCCAATTGCAAATGCATTTCTGACCCTAAGGGCTCAGCTGGCAGGACCAGCCTTTACCTACAGCCTTTGTGCCAGATGGACAGGTTATAAGTAGTTCTGAGATATTTGGGCACACTTGGGGAGTCCTGGATTAACTTCTCCCAAGTGCCCAAAGGAATTGTTAGCAAACAGGTGGGATGGTTTTGTTTTATAACATGAGGAGGATATGTTCTTGTATACTTCATACAACATAGTGACTACCAAAACTGAACAGTAATGGAAGAGAACTACAGTAGCACCAAAATGTCAGGCGGCACATTGTCTCCTACTCTTTATGATAATGACAGCTACTGTGAGAGAATATTGTTTTACCACAAGACTGGTCTAGACAGTGATTTTTTTAAAATGCCAGCAAAATGCTGAAACAGGGAAGCCCTTTCAGTTTTGTTAACACAGCTGTCATACTGTGAATTACAGTCTTGTGTCAGAGCATTGTTTGTAATTTACAAAGCAAAACCAAAATTCAGTTCTCGTCTTCTCTCATGTACACTTTCATTTTACTGGAAGATTGAGACTCTAAGAAATCTAAGTAGGGTTTTGAGGCTTTCAAATCTAAGTTGAAATCTAGCCCTGAAGCTTGGAGTCATGGGTGATGGCACATGCAGAGTCTAGTCCAGGTCCCTATTATGTTGTTTTCATATCGCAGACTCCACCTTCTCTGTTAGCACAGTGAACCAAATCATTAAGCATCAAAAATGGGATTTAGGCAGAAATTAGAAATGCAATGATTAGATTTCCTGCCTCAAACTGCAGGCACCTCTGGTTTTATCACTAAAGACATACAGACTTAAAAATCCTTATATCTTTTGCGTTTAGCACAGTTATTTCTTGTGTAGGAATAAAAGTTACAAGTCCTCGCCTCCCAGTCAAAACAGGAAAACTATTTAGGATGAGGAAATTTCCTAAGCAGCAATCAAGTATGAAGTTTGAAATGGTTCGAACATCTGAGATGTTAAGTCTGAAGAGCTGGATTAGTGACTAGAAAGCAGGCAAGACTGGAAAGGTTCATGCTAATGCTTTCATGTTAGGATTCTGCTATCGCTTGTGCACCTAACGTCTCCTGTTGGGCTGCTGTAAACTCTCTGTCTATATTTGTAAAACACTGGTTAGATCAGACTGTCAATCATAGCTTCCATTGCTTTCCCTATTTGGTTTTTCACCAACGTAAATTCTGACATGTTTTGTCAAGTCTAATTTTTATTTAGGCAAGTGATGAATCTTCCCCCTCTCTGGGACCTTGCAGATTTGTTTTGAATTTTTCATGCAGTAATAAATCCATATTATGGAAAAATCCACTCTGTTGAAAATGCACTCGTTGATACATTTTGAAGTATTTAAAAGTAAGAGCCTCAGGCCAGATTTTGCAGTGCAGGAGTCAGTGGGAGTTCTGTTATCTATAGATTAAAAGCATTGTCTAATTTTGAAAAATGAAGCATCAGATATTAAACTGATTCCACAGTAGAACAGTCCTTTCTGCCCTGAGATGTGTACTCCAACAGCTTGATTTTTTTTATTTTATTTTTTTAAGCAAAAGGAGTTGGCTAGGATGAAGACATTAATGCCCTCTGTGGATGGCAGCCTATTTGTATGTGACGAACATTTCACTGATTAAGAAGATAACAAATGTTCAGTGAAGTTACTGATGAGTCAGAGGCTGCTGATTTACAAGTAATTGTAGGTTCCCCTGCATATGGCAGAAGGAGTTGTGCCTCATCTGGACAAGTCAGACGTAAACTCTTAATTGGCACAAACATTCTGTCAGGGAGGACTAACCAGCTGACCTTGGTAAAGCAAACCCACAGAAATAAATGCTGTTGTAATGGTTTTGTCCATTGTCTTTGTTGTAAACGTGACATCAAGGTGTTGTACTGTCTGTGTAATTGCAACTTAGGGTGATTTTTAAGTTGATGTAGCAGATCAAGGAAGCAGCAGTCTGGATATTTGGGATGCTATCCCGAAGTGAGTACATAATGTTCATTAATATAATACAAACATAGGTTAAAAACTGATGCCACTGCCAAAAACTATCATAGATAACTACGCAAGTATATTTAACACTGACGCTAGTAAATCGTATACTATAACCACGCATATATAGTAGGAAATTGTGATTTTCTACTTGTTATTTAAGTGAATCATTTTATAATTTTGAAGTGGCTTTTAAATGGAGCTGATATTTCATCAGTTCATTGGTTAGAAATATTTTACACAAAAATCTGTTCCTTGACAAATGCTGTTGGACTTTTACCAGGACCACTGCTGCTATTAGGCTGGGCCAGTTTAGCAGATTCTATTGAATCCTCCCTGGATGTTTTCTTTTTCTTTTGGAAGCAGTGCATAATCTTATTTCATAGCCACTATCAAAGGTAATTACTATCAGTGAAGCAAAGGGTGGGTTTGGTTTAGCCTTCGGTGGGATTTGGCAAGATGCAGGTGCTCGGGCATCATTCAGCAGCACTGGCTGCCTAGTGCCGTCAGCTTCAGTAGGGAGTGATGGGAGGAGCAGCATCTCTGCAAAAGCTCACCTACCTGTGCAGGTCCAGACTTCTGTGTAAAGCCTGAGGAAAGTGCAAAAAAGAACCAGTAACCAATTTGCTTGGTTTTGTGACTGTAAGGTATGCCGTGCCTTGTCTTCTAGCTTTCAGGGACTTACAAATGTACTCTGAACGGTGACTGATGAACTTTGTGTTGGGCATTTGGCATGGTGAAATCACTTGATCTGTTAATGTGAAGTAATTGGCATTTTAAATATTCTGTATTTTATGGACACACTGATAAATGTAATTTTGTTTTTATTAGAATTATATTTATCCCTGGTGTGGAAAACATTTCACACTTCCATTCTTTTTACTCTCGGTGGATCGTCAATTATATTTCCCTTAAGTTGAACATAAATACAATTTGCAAAAGGAACGTGAGTGCACTAGGTATGGTACTTATTAACTGGTCTCTTCAGGGACATTTTTAAGTGATAGCTGTAGCCCTTACTTTCACACTTAATTCCTTGTATCATTTCAGTGTCTCAGTTACCTGTGTAACATCAAACAGGAGGATTGTGTTTATTTAGACATTGTATGCTAACAAAAATATCTGCTACGTAGTCAGCCAGCTGTTCCCTAAAACTTGGGCATATGATTTGCAATATGGCCTTCTTTGTAACGTGAACTCTTTAAAGCCAACTGTACTTACCAATCTAAAGTAGTCTATTATAGTCATTCTGTCCATTTAGTGTGTGAATGCCCAACAGGCAAACCATTAATTTTTCAGAGATGGACACAAACTACTGCCCTTAGAAAGTGCTGCTACTAACACACTAAGAAAATATTCCAAGTGTGTTCCAAGTCTTCCACAATCTGTGTTAGGAAATTCAGTCTGCAATTGGCTGAATCTGGTCTTGTATCTGTCGTCCCTGAAAGCACTGATTTTGAGACAGTTTCAGCTTTCAGATATGAGGCTTGTCCAATCTTTGCTGTTATCTGGAGGTTACTGAGCTCTTTAAAAAACCACAAAGGATCTAAGAGATAATATCTTAATCATACCAATAGCACTCAATTTTACTCACATTTCATAGCCTGTGACTTTGATGGCACCACTCATGTGAATACCATTCAGCCTGAAGAAGTGGTGCAGATCTGGACCTTAATTCAGTCTATATATATAAAACATTATGGCAAGAAAATCTGTCATCTTTCTGTGAGATTGAATCTGCCAGTTCTGAGGTATCTTATAAATAATTTGCTAGCGAAAGACTGGTCATCAGTGTAGGAGTTTAAACTTCTGAAATCATATTTCAGATGTTTGATTTTCAGCCTATATCATCCCTCCTTTGAAGGCCTGTTGACTGAAAGAGATGACAAATGGATACACTTTCAGAAGACTTGGTGGAGATGTGCTGTGACTCCTGCAAAGGAGGTGTCTTGTCCACCCTGCAGGGAGTGGCAAAAAGAAAATCCAGGGAGCTGCTTCTCCCTTTTCCACCAACCTGCTAGGAGATCCCAGGAGAGTTGGCTACCCTATCAACCACTCACTGTTATCACATCTGAAACGGAGGTGATTTTTCAACTCTGCAGACTTCATATTTGAGACAAGTGGATGTCAAACACTGAAGATTGTTATTAGTTTTAGCTTCAAAGGTGAACCGTAATTGCTGTAGAACTGATCAGCTATGTCCTGTCCTGTCACTCATCAAAGTGGAGGCTGCACCACCACCACACAGCAAGGAAGACAAGACATTCACTGTGCTGGGAGCAAGAGGCACAGCCTATGGCCACGCTGTCACCGCAGAGTAATGAAAGGAGGGAGCCTGAGGGGCTGGACAAGAACCCACGGTGCAGCACAGCACTATGTCACGTCGTATTTCTCCTTTGTCAGTGATGATACAGCTTCAACAAAAACCTGACAAAAGAGCATAGATCAGCAGATACGGAAATGAGCAGCCTGGAAGGGCTATCACTATATATACTTGCAGTGTCCATGTGGGTGCCACTGCCACAGCACCTTAACAGGCTTAGCTGTACCTGCCCTCGCAGAACCTCTTGGGGCATGGGTTTCATCCAAGGGGTACCCAAGGTTCAGTAGAAGCAAGGGCTAGCTTTTAAAAGGCTTTTATCACCTAAATAAAACCTGCTCCAAACGACTGAACTCCAAGCAAGTGTCCTAAGTCATGGCCCACTCCACCTTAGTTTGGAGAGGACAGATGCTTTCTGTGTGCTGTTTGCTAAGCACTTCCTTGCTGTTGATGTGAGGCGAGTGGTAATCAGCAGGTCACGAGGGAGGACGCAGGGAGAGTAAGACCAATTTTCTGCTCATGTCTTTGCTCCTTTGGCAGTCACTACTTCACGGGATGCCCTCTGCAGCTGCACCGGCCGCTTTAAGAGCCTGCCTCTCCCTGAAATACGTGACAGCCCATATTCTGCACTAGAACAGCCTCTGAAACAGGCTGAAAGAAAGCCAGCTTGATTGGAGGAAACAACTGTCCTGAAAACTCATTTCTCTTTATAAC
Organism: Trogon surrucura; assembly: GCA_020746105.1. Taxonomy (NCBI): domain Eukaryota; kingdom Metazoa; phylum Chordata; class Aves; order Trogoniformes; family Trogonidae; genus Trogon; species Trogon surrucura. The sequence goes on along the minus strand of CM036623.1, from coordinate 30,354,633 downwards.
TATCTTACCGTGGTGGATCTGGGAGGTGATATTGGCTGTGTGATGGAAGAAGAAAGCTCTGTGGGTAAACGTATCACCTGTCCCCAGTGAGTTCTAGCTTAGAAGAGACTTCTTTCACTGATCGCTGCTTTTGTCTGATGTCAAACGCCTCAGGGCCCTGTGCCGTAAGCCTGCAAGCAAAGGTAGCCCGTTTTCTAAGAAGCTTGAAGAAGTCTCCCCATATCTGATTCACAGCAACAAACCTCCCCCGCCCCATGTTAAAGTTGCTCACCTGTTTACTGAGCCTATTGGGTCCCAGCAGTCAGAGCACCCACCACAGCAAAAACACCAAAAAAGACGCTTCTGAGTTTTTTCCACTTTGTTACGAGATGCAGCGAGGAAGCCAGAGCCTCACACAGCAGGATGGCCAACTGGGTCCTTGCAGAAATGGCCATGGTACAGGAATACCTGGGACACACTGGCAGAGGACAGGCAGAAGTACTCGCTTGGTCTGCAGGGCTGAGTACAGCCTATTACAGGGGTTAAGTTCATCCGTAAAACATGTTGCGAGTTCACTCACCTCTGTGTCATGCTCGTTTTTAGATCCTCTCTAGGAAATCTGTGCCAGCCAAAGCAGAATGGAGAATGGATATACACAGATGTCAATCTGCATGCGTGTGTGTGTGCTAGTTGAATACTGATATAAATATGCTAATACGCTTTCAAGTGTCAGAGCACAGAAATGGCAAAGGCAGATTTAGCATGAAGGTTTAGTTTTCAAGCCTCTTTTCTCCAGGATGCTTTTTTCACTGCCATGATGTGACGAGCTCCCCCAGTTTGCTGGGGCAAGCAGATGATCCTCAGCACTGTTTTTTCCCCACTGAAGAACAGCCAGTGCTCTCTGTATGCGTCGCTCGCCACTGGAGAGCCAGACTGCATGTTTGTGCAATGAAGTGGATGGTACTGTGCTGGCATATCTCTGTGCCTGTCAGTGGTGCCTCTGTTCAAAAGAACTGAGAATTACTGTCCCCAGGTCAGCGCCGTGCTGCTGTGTTTGCTTGAATCGGTAGTTGATGAGAAGATCAGGGAAATGCAGCTACTTCTTGTAGAAATATAGGTGAAGTACTTACAAATTCATCTATATACTCTATTAGAGAATTGCGAAAGGAATAATAACAGTGCTGACACGCAGCCTTATGTTGCACTTTTTATCCCTGCATCTTGCAAGAGCTTGGAAAACTGGGACTACTGTGGCCATCCTGGAAAGAGAAACAGGGACAGGGGGTGAAAAAGTTTCCAAAATCATCCAACAAGCAAGGGGGAGACATGAGACAGGAACCCACCTCCTGAGAGGAATTTCTGCCTAAGTAAAGAGAGGATAACGCCTATATCATAAAACTCATAACATCAAACTTAAGGTTGTGTATCTACATACTCAAGTTAAAGCATCCTGGCTTTTTGGGTGCTCAGAACCTCTGGAAATCAGGTCACCTTCTAGACTAAATTCCAGGGTACTAGTTTAACAGCAATTTTTCCAGCATTTGTAAACTGTGTCTTAGAAGCACCAGATACCCACTAATCTGATCGACGACTCCCATGTTTCAGAAAGCAGGCGACCGAGTACGGCAGAGTTTGCCTGAGTGGTGGCTCTCTCAGGGTGGCTGGGACTACCTGGGGTGTCACTAGGACTGTCTCGGTGCTGCCCAGCCTGGCGTTCACCCAGGCTATGGAGAGCAGGCAGATGTGACGGTGCCGACGAGGCTCTCCACAATGGCCCCGCTGGTGCGAGGAGGAGGCCACCTTGCAAGGCACAGGCTTCAATTCTCATTTGCTTGGGACAGAAACCGACAGTGTGTGATTTAATCAGGGTAAAAACAATTCAGTCCTTTTTGCTGAGGGAGAATCAGATGGTGAGGGAGAAACGGCATCTCATCGGGAGACTGCTGGTTAGAAAACATGTGACAAAGTCAGATCAGAGGGCAGCGGCTGACGTGAGCGTTCATTGTAAAGATAAATGCCAGAGCTGAGTGTTAACACAGAAACTAGCTATGATGTAATCTCCTTAAAAGCCTTTTTTCCACAAGGCCTTTAAATGCTACTGCTTTTCCAGATCATGCTTTAGAGAACAGACTCTCCCTCTGCGCTTGCTAACCCTGCTCTCCTCCAAAAGACCTTGGCAGCTGAAACCATGTTTTACTCCTATTTGCAGGGTTGTACCTCAGTTCTGGCAGGTCCCACCAGCTTCACCAACAACCTAATAGGATTAAGGCTGCAGCTTCTGGCTCTCAGCCTGTCAATCGTTGGAGCAGAGACTTTCTCTCTGTACTTTTTTGATAGTCCTTTGATTACTCTGCTGTGTGCATCATCATCCTTCCACAAGCATGTAGGACTCTGAACTGAAATACTGGTTTTCCTTTGCAGCTGTGCAAAACCAGCACAAGTTATCCCACAAGCTTAGCATTTGCCTTTCTGGGCACCTTAGGGATCCCTCCTCATTTCTGATTATAGGTCTCGGACACACAGAGCTCCCGGCATCAGCGTTGCTGGCTTTGGGCAGAGATCTGGCACCTACCCAGCAAGTCACCAAGGGAGCTTGCTGCTTCCACCCCTGTAATGTAGTTATGGCCAAACCCAGTGTTTGCATCTAATCCCAAGGTGGAGGTAACATGATCCAGAGAGTAGGACTGGCTGGGAGTCAAAAGACACTTTGTTTCCTGGCTTTTCCACCCAGCTGTGGTGACTGCGCAAGCTGCTTCCTCACTATGTGCTTCACTTAGCCTGGGCGACACATGCTTTCACCTGCTATTATTTTTATTTTGATCCTAATGATATGTTCATTTTCTAAAGGATTCTCAAATCTGCCAGGGAAAAGCAGCTGCATGAGACTTACCAAGAGAGCACAGCTACCTGAGGCTGTAGTGGAATTCACTACAAAAGCCAAACCTAGATGCATACAGGTTTAATAACCTGCTTAGATCGTAAGAACCACACTTAAAACTCCCTCACCCAACTTCTCTCTTTTTCCCTGTCTGTATCCAGGCTCATTTTTTTTTTTTCACCAGTGGTTCTAGTCCTATTTCTTGCAATGAGCCCTGCACTCCTCTATAGCCCATGACCTTCAGAAAACTCATGCAGAACTGCCCCTTTTCTCCACCTCCTGCAAACTCCACTGTCCAAAATTAAGCACAGAACTGAGCATGTTTCTTGTTTCAGAAGGGAAGTATTTTTAGAAAGAAGAGAAAACTAAGGAGATGGGAGAACCAAGAGTGTAGAATAAGTGTCTACGGTGTAAAAGCTGCAGGGGAGGGAATTTCTCCAGCATCATCCCACACGTGTTTTTATTATAGCAGAAGTTCCCGCTGTGTAGTGATGGCAGTATCTCCCTTAAAAGTGTAGTAGGAACATATGCATGGAGCAGCTGCATGATATAAACTTGTCTGCAACATAATATGATAAGCAGAAGTATCATCTGCTACAGGAATAACTTATTTCCATCAGTATTATTTAACCTAGCTACTCCAGGGAGGCAGTAAATTAGGACAGGCTTTCTGCTGAGCACACCGCTATTGCCTGGTAGTAGCTGTTTACACAGCCAGCTCATGGCCCTCTGGAAATGGCCCTGAGTTTACAAGCAACAGGAAGGGCACAGATATGTAAGAAAAAAAAATGAAATAAAGCTAACACAGATTTTTCGTCTGGATCCAAATTTGCCTCAAAATTAGGTGATTCTTATTTTCTTTAAGCCAGTCTGTTGCACATTGTATACACTTGCAGCCATGCTCCAGACGTGATGGTGGTGGGATAAGATATTTTTGGTCTAAAGGTCTTTCCTCACTGGGTGACATCTTCCTCCTGTGCATTTTCTCAGTGGCAGGATCTCAGGGAACAGGTCCAGCAGAGCAGCTTTCTGGGTTACTGCACTTTGGGGAAGGTAATAATCCAAACCCTTTCCATCATGTTTGGATTTACTGGAGATGAAATTGCTCCAAATGGACCTCATCTGTTAATGAGGCCATCATTATAATGAGGCCTTGAACTCTTCCAAGGAGGGAACATGCACAATTTCTCTAAGCAAACATGTGCAAGCATACAACAGTGCATGTGACACAGTCTTGCTCCTCTAAGGTGGTCTGCGCCCAGTGCCTCCTCTACATCATTTCTCATCTCCCATCATTTCATATCTCCCAGGAGGCAAGACTGTAGCCACCATTGGGGTGCCAGGAGGGGTCAGCCTGTGCCCAAAGCCCTCTGGCCAGCCGCTAGATGGATTTGGTTATGACCATGGCAAAGAAGTTGCCCCGTTGCAGATGTGGCCAAATGCAAGTTATCTTTCTTCAAGGTTTAATTGCATGTACATGCTGCTGGCAACAGCACCTGGTGCTGCCACCAGCTCCTGGGCTTGAGGCTGGACCTGCTCCTGTCTTGGATCCACTGTAGCTGGAATCTGGGAATGCCTTTCCCTCCCTCTCCACGAGTCAGCTCACTGTCTTTGCTCTGGGTTTGCTGTGTGGTCTGGAGGCAGTGCAGAGGAGGATTACGGCCTCTTGCAGGCTGTCTCCAAGGCTGTGGCCTGCTGGTCAGGGAGGGGGCTGACCCAGCCCCCGGGGCTCCTGCTGATACCAGCATGGCCTTTGGCATTTGATGTGATGTGCTCCTGCATCTCCCCTTCAGCAGTTCAAGCGTGGCCAGCAATGTTGTCTGCAGGCAACAGCTGTGAAAGGAGGTTGACAAGGTGGTTTTTGGACTTGCCAGGGAAACAGCGAAGTGCATCCAACCATATCTTATAGGTCTTATATATTCTAAATGAATCGTTTCAGACACATAAAGAGGTGCCCCAAATGTGAATGTTTGCCTTTGCATGTTCAGCTGATGTAAGGATTCTCAAGTGCAGGGAAGACAGAGAAGGAAAAAAGGAATTGGTAGAGTTTCTTACATATTCTGTCACCAACATGTGCTAATTAACCCTGAAAAACCACTCAGAATGCAAACTTGTTTAACAAAACTATTGGCAGAAGTTTCATTTATATAAATGCATATGTATACCTCTTTATATACATACATTAAATATCTCATACAAATATCCTTTCTAAGTATATATGTGTGTTTATACATGTATATACATGTATTTGTACACATTTATGTATATACATATGTCTGCGTGTATATATTGTTGCTCTCACATCATGCAGAAACCTGACACAGTTAGACAATTCTCTTCATCTGTCAGTGGAAAATGGTGATCTTGCTTTCTGTGGTTGCAACGTGAACATGAACTCCAGTTTCCTTCTGGGGCTTGTGCATGGGAGCAGATGTGGGGCTGGGAAGTATGGAGACCCAAACTGCAAAAGAATCAAAATCACTTTCCACGTTTAACTGGGTAGTCTTTTCATATACCTTGACACCTGAAATCACATCTAAACCTCTCCATGTTTTATGGGCTTGTTCCCGCATCCCAGTGTGATAACAGCTCCTGGAACTAGTGGCTTCTCTCTGGCTTGCAAATGGAGATGCCAACATGCAAATTATGTAAATATACCAAAATAGTAAGGCAAATGAAAGTGAAGATGAGACTAGAACACAAAACCCTGCCTTAGCCAGCAGATCAACAGGTCTCTAAAATACGTGGCATACATAAAGGTTGGTAGAAACACATTGCCTGCATCTCCAGTTCCTTCTAAGTTCCAACCAAGACTGATAAAACACTTGAGGCCCTTGGAATATGAGCCTACCTTCAAAATAAAATCCAATCTCACTTCCTAGCATGCTAATTAAAAGTGCACAGTTGATTCAGGCAGCCCTACAATAGCAAGAGGAGCGCTGCAGGCATATAGATGGCAGGGTTTAGCCTGTTGTGAGTATACGATATTAAAAACAGACAGATGTCTCATAAAGATGAATATGCCAGCACTCTTGACCTTTCTGCAAGAACAGGAATAAAAACAGGAGGAAAAACAATAATAAGTTTTGATTTGTCTTGAATGCACTCTTCCTTTTTCAGGCATGAAGTAACTGTTGTTGTAGAGAGGTGAGGCAGGTCACTGTCACCCTTCTGTGTCACATCAGTGCACACTCACCAGCTGCTTGGGACCGAGCTGGCAAGCAGATTGACACACTCAGACCTCAGCCAGAGCCACCTCCACTGGGATTGCTCAAGGGAGCACGGGTCACTGCCTCCCTTAGCTGTTTTCCGGCTCAGCCCTGTGTTTGGTTCGAGTTTGTTTTGTTTTGTTCCGGTTTGTTTTGCTTTGCTTTGCTTTGTTGGGCTGTCTGATGGGCAAGAGCGGGTGGGAAGGGATGCCCTGATGCAGGCTCCTGGCCTCAGAATCGCTGCCGAGGGCTGCGCAGACGCACCAGCTCAGCCCAGCGCCACTCCCGTGAAGAAGCACTTGCTCTCTCCCTTGCTCTCTCCCGACAGACTCGACGGTTTTACTTTCTAATGTCCCGACATTCCTGTATGAAAAACAATTCACCTACAACCCGTATTGCGATGGAGAGTGATAACCCTAATCAAAGTGAATGACAGGAGGACTAGATTTCAAAAATCTGACCTTTATAAAGTACAGCCATGTCCGCTAAAGATAACCTGAGGGTGTATCCAAGAATTCCAAGTCCTGTTTCTGTGTTTTGTCACGAGCTGTACAAAAATGTGTCACTTTTATAATATACACAGAACAATTTAGTACTTAATCCAGAAGATTAAAAAAGCTTCTTCACTGTTTTTTGGTTTTGGTAGCTCAGGGCAATTTTGAGACTGACCCACTCTGAGATTTGCTAAAAAGAAATCTGAGACTTCTTTGTAATTTTACGGAAACTTCCTTTCCAGTGACACAACCTCTATTTTTGTGCCTGGACATTGAGGGAAACCCTCTGTAGCTGAGCAAGTCTTTCCTGGTGTGCACATTTCAGGATAGAGCCATCTGTGTACAGATACCTGCTAACATTAGCAATGGAACTGTGTCTTTATGCTGAGCCTTCAAAACAAATTTAGTCCAAGAAAGCAAGTGTATAAGATTTTTGTGGTGCTGAAATAGTTTGCAGGATGCCTTTGCTCTAAAAGTACTTTTGCATGAATTTATTTTCAGTAAGTTGGTTCCAGCCACCCAGTGTAGGTCGGAAATGGGTCTGTTCCTTCACTGGATTTATTTAGGCCTGGTGGTGTTGAGAATAGGGAAGGGTGTTGGCCTTCTAAGAATAAATCTAACAAATATTTGTACTTCATAAATTTTAAGGCCAACAGAAAAAAGGCTTTTTGCTCATGTGCATTTTCCAGTGATTGGGCGTTTTCTTTACGTAATTCTCATTCTGAGTCTAATCTCTTTAGCTGAATTTAGACTTCTTTTAGGATAAATGGCAAGTCTACCTTAAACTAAAATTTTTAGTGAAATACTCCACCAGAGCTGATAGACTATTGCAATGAATAATTACCCTAATGGTAATAATTACTCTATTTCTAATCTAAATATGTGTAGCTTACACTTGTATTGGAGGACATTCCTGAGTCATTTACAAACTCTGTCAGTATCCATCACCCTATTTTACTACCAAAATAGTAATGCATCCTCTCAGCAGTGACTTACATTTGTAGTTAGATTTTTAGGTATGCCAGTTCTCTAGCTTTTAACTCTATGTGTTCCACACTTACTGTGTAACTTTATAGTTTCATTACCCAAACATTTTTTGGAATTAAGTCGGAGGTCACAGCAAAGTCTAAAGTTGTCGCAGCAGTGCTAATACATCTGTTGACCAAACCAGTAATACCTCATTAGTTTGACAAGATGTCTCTTCCTAAACCTGTACTGTTTAGCATCAATTAGTTATTTTAATATTTTATTAATTGAATGAGATCTTCATTATTTTGGCAGGTTTTCTGTGGGGATAACAGTCTGGATTGCTTAGCTCATCCTGCTATTCTTCTTTAAAATGTCATCACTTTCTTACCACTTTCCACCCAGGTGTGTGTTCAGTGTGCAGAAAGACACTTAAGGGCTTAGGAGAAAAAGCGTATTTTCCTCCAGTTGGACTTTGAAAATCACTTTCTCCATTCAGCTGGTTTAGAGACCAGTGAAGAACAGCCAGGAATGAGTGAAACCAGGAGGCAATCACGCTCTAAGACCGTGTGATGAGTGCCAAGGGAGCAAACACCACGGCTGGGCTGGCCAGCCCTCAACTCTCAGTAGCCCTGCACTGATGACAAAGGGACTTCCTGTGCCCAGGGATGTCCTCCGCTCGCCACACACACTGCTGTGAATGACAGCACTACAGGGCTCGTTGTTTCTTTACGCAACAAGGAAAAGAGCGCAATCTGGTCCTGAACCCGTACACCTTTTATCCATTTTATAATGCATTTAATGAGGTGCCACAAAGAAGGAGGCAACCGTGAGTATTGTTTTCCTGCCTTTTGTCAAAGGATTTGTAAGACATTGAGATAAATGGACATTGTCATTTTTACGGGTTTTGTCAGACATCATCTGCTCAGTCCTTTTGATAATAATTTCAGCATCTCGTTAGTGGAGGGCTTGGGACCCATGTCTTCACTCCTTCAGAGTGCACACAAGAAATGCATGTTCCATGCAAAGTGACACAGTTGTGAGAGGGTGCTGCACGTGTGTCCTCACTCTGGGATAATTTCTGATCATTGAGGGCATAACACATCCCTCCCAGGTGCCACGTTTTTTTCCATACTGCGGGTGAGGAGCTGGGGTCTGGAACTCAGGCACAGACCAGAGAGCCTCCACAGTGCTGGGCTGCCCCAGAGAGCAGAGCTGTGAGCCCCAACCCAAGGGGACGGAAACTTCAACACCCTCCTAACGTCAAGAGCTCAGTGAGGCACTCACTGAGAGTGACCTCTCTGAGGACAGGATGCTTCCCAAGCACCTTGCTGGCTCTTTGGGAAGTTCCCCCCCCGGCTGACTTTCCCAGCTGCTCACAGAGACATCCATGTGGGCCAGGCTTAGGCTTCCCATCAGCACAAGGTGGTTTAAAGCAGTTCTGCTCTTCCTCAGAGGGTAATTGTGAGGAGAAATGCATTAAGGATGTAGAAATGCCGCGGTAATGAGGGCTGTGTGAACGCACGCTGAGAAAGGCAGAAAAGAGCACGCAGCTAGGGACTTATTGGAGAAAGAGTGGACATTTCTAAGGAAAACAAGGTTGCCTAGCACTGCAATAATAAGAAGTAGAAATATCAAATAATTTTTAAAGCCGCATAAACCTACCAGCCGCTAAGAAACAGGCTTAGATAGATTCCAGTGTGATTTCTCATGCATCTTTCTGAGTGCTTGGTCTGGAACAGTGGGGAAGGGTACCAAGCCAGGGTGATTAGGGGTCACCTCCATATCAGCAGTTCCTATTTTCCCTTCATTATAGGCTGTCAGGAGTCATATTCACTATTCAATCCCACATATATCTGTTTATTCTCCATGTGAAAGGACTGTGATAAACCATCAAGGAGCACATGGTACACAGGCGTGTGACAAGCCTTGCTTTATACCCTATCTCTGTCATTTGTCAGTGTCCTTTGTTGTGCAAGGAGCAACCCAGTCTCACCATCTCATTTTACTTTACAACTAGTTTGGTTCATCCTGCCTTTGAGGAAGAGCAAGTACTAGATGAGGCTAGCTGTACTTGCCCCATTTTTTATGGTCTCATCTAACTTTACATGGCATTTGCTGGTGAATGTGTTTTCTTCGATTTCGCTTTTGTGTTTGCCAGGACAACACCAGGAAGGTGGAGTTGGCCCTGAGACTGCAATATAACAGTATTTCTTCCAGAGAATATTAAAAACATAAGCTTTATCACAACTCAACAAATAGTTTGATCACCCCCTGAAAACTGACTTCTGCAACTGACGTAGGAGTGAAGTAGAAATTCAGTTGCTGAGATAGTCTGGGAGTGGACATGTTGTCAAAAGAAAAGCCAGAAATTATTAGTTCTTCAAATTACTTATTTTTTCAGCTTTATTTTTGTCTCCCATAGGAAAAAAAAAAAAACACCAGACAAACACAAAAAACCCAGACATCCTCACAGTCAATATATGTACAATAAATTGAAGGCAATATTTGCTGGACAGATATGATGATAGTGATAGAATGTGTTGAAGGCCAATGTGTGTGAGAAAGATAGGATCTCTTATGAGACACCAAATGCTGAACTGCCTATAAATTATCAAGCTGTTGACTTTATTATTTTGATTGTTTCTTATAGTACTTTACCTAGTCTTTTTCTAAGGTGCTCCTGCAGATTTCTCAGAGCAAATATTGTCAATTCTTCCATGTATAATGCAACTCAAAAAACACTTTCCTCAGTAACTGTGTCATTCAGGATTTAACCTAGTAAGTGTTAAGCTAAGAGAATATGTATATCTTTTCCTAATCAAACACAGGGGGCATGGGAGATCTTAGATCACAATAAATGATGCAGATGTGATGGCATATTTTAACTTGTGCAGCTATTTATGATATGTGTAACAGGAATTTCAGAATATAGGGTATATCAGATCAAATAATTAGACTCCAAAAAGTGCCGTTTGCTATATTAACTGAACATGTAGATTTAGGTAGTTCCATTGACAGATTCGTTGTTAAAGGTACATTTAAGGTGACATGAATTCTGAGGGAGTTTATGTGATTGTGCATTGTTTTAAGGGTCTCTTGCCTCTCTGCAACATGCTGATACTGCTCATGACATTGTCTGTTGCTCACCATCCTTCAGGAAATAAGCGTCCCCTCAAAGAATGGGACAAGGAATATGGCCCTGAAGGAAAATATTTTAACTAAATGCCACCAGTATTCCTTCTGATGCAAATTACTGCTTTTTGTGAGTGGTACTTAAATAGACAATTTTAGCCCTAAATCAAAATATAATAATAATTGCTTATATTTTCACAAGTTAACATTTCTTACCTGTTGGACTTACAGGTCAAAGACAATGTAATGAGAAAGAAGCTTGTCAACTGTAGTCCTCTAAAAGCAATTAATAAATGTAATAAAATTCCCGTTCTTTTAAAACAAATCCCCCATTCCTTGCTCCAAGGTTACAGTGATAGCAGCTGCAGTATTGATTGGCAAGCATTGCTGCAGCTCCTAGTTAAACCCCGCCCAATGGGGTTTGAAAGCCCACCCTTAATCAGCATTATATCTCTCTCTAAAGCTAAATCTGATGCAGCAAGAGACGGCAAATGCAGAGGGAGAAGAGATTTGCCATGGGTAGCAGAGCTGAGCCTTTCTCCTTCATGCTGAGCACCAGGTTGTGGACAACACTGTCAGAGAACTTGGTCATCTGGGGACCATGACAAGAAATATCTACTACCAAGAAGAGAAGTTGATTGCTTGGGGGGAAAAAAAACCCAAGCAAACAACCAGGTCCTAAATGTGAAATAATCTCTTTGCATATATCTGTGGCCCTGGCATAGTGCTATTGCCTGAGTGACTGAAGCATATCTGATTATACACTGTTCATTTGGGAGAACTCATGTGTTTTTTCACACTCTTTTTACAGCCCCTAAGTCTACCTTTTGTCCCACTGAAGAGACCTGGTGGCCAGGCCTGGTAATTATCATTGCAGTATGCTGTGCCACACTAGTGTTCCTCTTCGTAGTTGTCATCATTTGCTACAAAGCCATAAAAAGGTAAGCCTCCAGATGCTATTACTGTGCTTAGGGCAATGCAACCCCACAAAGGTTGTTCCAAGACTTGGCTGACACCTTGTTTTGTTTAAAGGCATCCTGAAGACAACATGCATCCTGTACTCAATGTGTGTTTTCACTGGACGTTCACTTTATGTACTGTGTCATGCCTGTATGAAGGGTAAAGTTCGATGCACAGTCATGGGGACAAGTAGGAGGAAAACTAGAAATGGGACAGAGCCACAGTGTCCATATTAATCAGAACTTCCCAAAGTCAAATTGCTGCATGTTTCTGGGGAATGTTGATAGCCTTGGCTTGGCCAAGTGTAGAGGTAATAACTCCCTCTTGTTGACTTCTGGTGGTATTCAATATCTACATGTGGGATGTGAGATTTTTGGCCCAGGTCCATTACTGATTGTAACATTTCAACTTGATGCAAGCTCTTTTAACTCAAACCCTAGGGTAATTTGTGTAGTTTTTCATTTGTAGACTCTACTTCTAATTTATTCTTGCTTCAAAATTACAATCTACAGAATCAAATTCAGAACCTGTCTCAATGTAAAAGCCTGCGTGAAACCTGTGTGCAACACAGTGTGTAGTACTGTTTCAGCTCTCTGTCTTTGGTGCTTGCATAAGCCTCTGGTAGTTAGAAAGTATTGACTTCAGTTACATAGAAAAATGGGATTGGGAATAATTTCTTCACCTAAATAATATTTCAGATTTCTGATGGAAAAAACCCAAAACTTGAACAGTTCTGTATGAAAGGTCCAACTGCAAGTCCAAAGTGTCAATTTAGAGAAGAAAGTAACTTGTGGGAATTGTAGCCCAGATGGATGGAGTTCTTTCTCCTCTCTTGGTGTCAGTACGGCTCGACAACACTCCACAGTTGTGGCTTCATGGTGTTGCTGTTTCATACCATGGGCAGGAGCTGTTAGTACAGTCAGGTGATCCAGCCTGCAGAAGAGAATGCAATATGCAATCCATAGCTCTCATGAGATATTGCAGTGATGTCTGAATCACAGCTTGGATTAAATGATGGGGTTTTTCAGCTTAGTCAATTTTGTGTGATAGGGTTTTTTTGGGGGAAAAAAGGAAATGAAAATATCTCTCATGAAGAATGTTTTCTGCATGCGAAGCAACTGCAAAGCGTTTTATGACCCTCAACAGGGATATCACAGTGGTGGAGCATTGCATATGTTTTGTGGTTGTCTGAAAAATTTATGCAGGATTTGAAGGTTAGTGTATCCAAGAGCATCAAAAATCAAGAATTCAAGTGAGAAGGCAGAAGTCTGTATTTAATTTCATCTTAAATTTACATAAGTATCTTTGCTATTCTAGTTTAGCTAAAATGAATGCTTCTTAGTTTTGAAGAGTTAGAAAACTTTCACTGTAGTGACTGCATTTTAAAAAAAAAACATCTATGGAAGACTGAAATCTGGAGTCCAGTTGGACTGGTACCACAGCGAAAAACCTCTGTACTTGCAGATCCTAATCTACCATTGGCTGCTCATAGGGGATTGGTCCAATTTCATGTGGAAAGTTGTATTAGTTTCAAAACCAGCTATCGTATTTGCCTGCCTAGTGCCAAATTGTGAACGATTTCTGCCAGGGCTGCAGAGTATACCTACAGGAGAAGTAACTCTCCAGGGCAACTTGGAATTGCTCTTCAAATCTACTATGATGCTGGTAGATGGGATAAACAGAGATGAAATATAAACAGACAAATTTAGAGCTGCCATGAAAAGGCTTTGAGAGCTTCCGTAACAGTGTCGTGCTTTGGGTCAGTGAAGAATAATACCAATATTCGATGAAGACAGCCATTATTTGTCAACAGTGTGACTATCAGTGTACCAGTCAGCTTCTTGAATAGGCATTAGGCTGAGAGAAAAATGTGAATTCATCTTAGATCTTCTTATTTCTGACATTCACACTGCTGAGAAATGCTAAGCTGAAAGCTGCTGAGATGTGGGATGGACAGCTATAAAAGAAAATCTTGTTAATTATATTTTTACAGAGTAACTAGAGCATTTCTTTTCATCAATGAGTTCTTCCTAAAACAGCTCTGCTAAAAGGATGCCCTAAAGTGCCTGGCAGCACTCCAGTAGTTCAGGTTCCTTGATCTGCTATAAAAGATTGATAAATGCTGGGAAATAAGATAAGACGCTTCACGAGAGAAGCATCTCTGCCTTTGACACAGAGTATTATCACACATTGTTGAGCTGAATTGGCTTTAGCTAGTGTGAGAAATCCTTCACTCTGTTGCTGGGAGGTAGAAGTGGCTAGAGAAAGAGTAAAGGGATTAATCTGGATGATGCTGAAGCCAAGAGTCCCTCCAGTGTGTTCCCAGCCTCCAGCTCCATAACCATGCTCTGCCCATGCTTTCTCACACCCCTGCCCTACCAGATCTCCTCTGCAGTCCCCCTCCTGGGCCCTCGTTCCTGCACATGTCCTGGAATTGGGAACCTCTGTAATTGCAGCGTCTCTGACAAATCTGTCTCATGCCTCCACTGAAGAGATGCTGAAGAGTGAAATAGCAGCAGTTATCTGGTTGCAGGGTGTAGCAAGAGTTAAGCTTTGGTAGGAAAGTGAAGGCAGAGATTTATTTGCACAGAGCTTGGATCCGTTGTATTAATCCCTCACTTTCGTAAGAATCAAATTTGAAGTAGAAAAAAAAAAGAAGAATCCTATTGTGCTTAAGTTAAAATCTCATTTACCGGTTTCAAAGGGCCAGACCCAATCAAACTCTCTCATGTCTGCTTTTCTGTAGCAGGAAGAGAGGGAGTGACTGCCCTCAAGGTAACATAACTCAACTGTACTTTTATTCAATCTATATAAAAACTGTGTCTCCTGAGGTAGTTTGTTTTCCCTTATAAAAGCTCAAACTTCAGCATATCACCAATTTTAGGTACTAAGGCTTTTTGTGATCAAATACAACCTAGTGGATTGGTACCTCTTTGCATAAAATAACTACCAGAACTAAGCAAACATGCTGGTACTTCCATACCCACAACTCCCCTGGAAATACTCAGGTTCCCCCAATATGAAATGGTGATAAATGCTGAAGCCAGTTTCTGTGGATGTATTTGACTTCTCTGGTCCTTGAGGGAACTAATACCAAAATGTGTCAGTCAGCTTCAATACCTGGAGAACTGCTAGACAAGTTATACTCTTGGAAAGATACAAACAGGGTGACTTTTCAAAGTTTCTCAAAGCAGCCTCTACATTTCCTGCATGTGATGCTGGTGTCTGTGGAGTTGGACACTGAATGAGAGGTCCTCCTGCCCCTCTACTCTGCCCTGGTGAGGCCACATCTGGAATATTGTGTCCAGTTCTGGGCCTCTCAGCTCAAGAGAGACAGGGAACTGCTGGAGAGAGTCCAGCGCAGCCACAGAGATGGTGAAGGGAGTGGAACATCTCCCTTATGAGGAAAGGCTGAAGGAGCTGGGTCTCTTTAGCTTGGAGGAGGCTGAGGGGTGACCTCATTAATGTTCATAAATATGTCGAAGGGGAGTGTCAGGAGGACGGTGCCAGGCTCTTTTCAGCGGCGTCCATTGACAGGACAAGGGGCAATGGGTACAAGCTCGAACATAGGAGGTTCCACAAAAAGATTGGGAAAAACTTTTTCACTGTGAGGGTGACAGAGCACTGGCACAGGCTGCCCAGGGAGGTTGTGGAGTCTCTTTCTTTGGAGACATTCAAAACCCACCTGGACGTGTTCCTGTGCGATCTGCTGTAGGTGATCCTGCTCTAGCAGGGGGGTTGGACTGGGTGATCTTTTGAGGTCCCTTCCAACCCCTAATATTCTATGATTTTGTGATAACAGCACACCAGATACACATGTGCTGCTGCATAGATTAAGCACCAGAGGTGACTGCACCTGACAACTGTGTTGTGCTGCGGCATGGTTACACACATGGTGACAGCACCCTCAGTTTGGCAGTGGAGGACCAGCTATTTTCTCTGGTCTTGGTGACAGGGGGGTATTTCTTCTTTTAAAAGAAAATGCACTTTTTCTCTTAAGAAACTTTGCCATGTCACTTTAGGAAAAATTTAAGGCTTGGCACTTCGGCACAGGCAGCTATCACAGTCTGTGACGTTTGTAGATTTCCAGGACAGGCTTAATCACTGGGTAGGGCTCAGACCCGCTGTAAGCAGTGGGACTTCTCTGCTCATTTTGTGGATAAGAAAAGTGATCTCACAACCACCGATTTCTGTAACACATAACAAAAGCAGATACATAACTGACTCAAAATCTGGAATACCTCCTGGTATTTCTCTACCATGTCTCTATCTGTAAAACCTGCCATTCTTTCTCTTTCCCTGGAGGACTGTGACCAAGAAGTAAAAGCAGGAGGTCCCAGGACAGTTCATAAACTAGCACAGGCTGGAGAAAGCTGCATTACTTCAGTATTACATGGTTTGTGGACTTGGGCGAGTGCACTGTGACGGCCGGCAGCTCTAACAAATCTTTATCTGGTGTAAATCAGTGCAGATTCAAAAACAATCAGTGGAGCTCAGTTAATTTGAATTAGCTCTAGTGGTGGCTGTCTCAACATCTCCAAGCACCTGGATAACAGTAAGACAGTAAGACTGGAGGGAAGTCAGAAGTAAACACAGTAAAGAGGATTAACTGTTTGGTAAACAACCAACTGAGAAGGGGAAAGAGAGACCTGCAGTATATAATGCTATTTCTGCAGCTCACTGGTGTGTCAGGGTCTATGAGGGAAGTAAGATATTTACATAAAAGGGAAAAATAAATCCCTGGCTCCCTGTATAAAATTAAGATACCGGAGCCATCTCTCAAGCTTGGAAGGGAAAAGCAAAGCTGAGCATCCTAGTCTCTGTGCCAGCTGATGTAGCAAGTACGAAACTTGGCAGGAGGTGTTTTAGATGGTTTTCTAATATGTAAAAAACCTGTACTTAGTACCTCCAGAAGATGTGTACAATCCGAGATGTGCCACAAGCAGCCTGCTGTGCCTAGGGAAGTGACTCCTTGGCTCTGCTGGACATTAGTAGGGTGGATACCTCTTTCTGCACCACAGAAGGAGCCCCTATGCTCAGTCAGCAGAGAAAGCAGGCCAGTGATACCAAAGTTTTACATTATATACCTTTTGCTCACTATTCTAACTTTGTCAAGCCACTGTTTTGTATGTGTCCCATAGCCTAAGAGAAATGTACCATAAATGCCTACATATGCATTTCCTTAAATAGTCACTGAGTTCACCTTCAGATAATAATTAAATGGAAGAAAACATTGTACTGAAGTAAAATGACAGGTCATATTTAAACTGTCTTAAAATTCATTGCTCAGGTATTTTCTAGGGTATTTTAGAATTAGCATATGATTTATGAACCCTGTAGACAGCAAGGTCTAGTTTCAGTAGTGGGAGCAAGGTTCTAAAAGGTGATTTTGTTTAACAAAAATGAGGCAGGTGCTTGCAAGGGGAAAACCCTGAGGCTTTCTTAAGGAGGGCAAAAAGTGGGAATGGGGGCTGTGGTGAGCATGTGCAGTGGTGCAGAGATGTGTGTCCCACTAACCAGGCCATGGCGCTGCACCTCTTCCCCAACCCGTTTTGTACTGCTTGCTCCCCTAATGGGCACGGACTCTGTAGTCCTTCAAGTGGCCATCTCCTGTGAGCCACCGAGGCTAAGCACAGTCTGGTCTAAAGTGATTATTAATTGCAACGAAAGGATGCTTTTCAGTGTGGGGAGAGAAGACAGAACTGTGTCCTAAACTTAATTGCCTCGGAGTGGATATTCGTGGTGTGGCTGATGAGACGGGTCAAGGTGAATTGAGATGGTTAATCTCTTCTATTCTCCCTGACACATTAGAAGAGTTCATACTGAAGTGGTGCCTTAGTTCTCAGCAGGGGCCTGGAAAGAATGTAATTACTCAGAAGATGAAGTGAGATAGTTGGTGGAAAAGCTGCATTAAAAAGTACTGTTTGAGCGGGGGACAAAGGGAAGAAGAAGGTTTGTGGGGCAGATCCGTGTGCCTGATGCAATTTGTTGACATCAAACCAGTTCACCTCTGCAAAATAGGTCTACCCCTAAGAGGTGCCATTCAAAAGGGAGTATGGTCTTCATCAGGAAGACCTGGGAATGTCGCTGAGGGAAGTTGAAAGAAAGACGAATTTCAAAATTTTGGAAAAGCAAGGAACAGTCACATTGTAGCCTGATTACCTTTTCTACTGGTTGAATGTTGATGCTTATCAACAACAGAATCAGAATCTGCTGAGCAGCACTGTCCAGATCTTCTGTCAGCTCTAACCAAAGCCCAATGTCTTCAGGTGTTCCTTAGCTTCTATGCCCCATCATCTCCCAGTAGTGAATTTATTCTCATCCTTTGGGTGAGGTTGCAGAAAATCTAACGGCAATTTAAATATCCTGAGCAACCAGTCTTTCTTCAGGAGATCTCAGTTTTTAACCATCAGGAAATGAGTTCATAGAATCACAGAATTGATTAAGGATGGAAGGAACAGCTTGAGATCATATAGCCCAGATTCTGCCTAACAGAGTCAGCTAAAGCATGTTGCCCAGGTTCGTTTCCAGCTATGTCTGAGCATCTCCACAGATGGAGAGTCCACAGCCTTACTGAGTTCTTGTTGGTTTTCTTGTGTTCTTTCAAAGCCATCACTATTTATTAAAATAAATGTAGCCCTTCTTGAGTGCTAATACAAGGAAAGCCATTTGTTCTTCCAAACAGCATTGAAGCGTTGGTTGTGCAACAGCTTCCAGGGTAGTATGTGTGAGACAAGCTGTTGAACAGCTTTACAGCTTGACCCAAACCCACTGGAGATGCCAGAGTTCTGCCGTATTCATTCTGCTGATTCAGTGGCATCGTGGGGGGTTTTGTAAGAGAGACTAATAGGTGGTGCTGCCCAATGTTTTTTGGGTGCATCAAGATGAAGAGGTGGCTTCATTTTTTAAGTAGAATAGTGAAAGTATTGCTACTACTGGTTAGCAGGTTCATTTGACAGATACAGGGCTATGAGTGAAGTGGACAAACCAGCCTTTCATCTGGAGGGCTGGCTGAACAACACTGCATGGGCAGTGCTGTGAAGGAAAGTTCACTTTGCTGTTGCCTGTGTTGGTTGGGTAAGCAGGAGGATCTGCTCATCAGTGCTGTGAGTCTGGGATTTTTATAAGCACTACATGTCCCCATATCTTATAGGGCAGGATTTCTCTGTCTCTTTTAAGTTGTACCAAAGTCACATTCTGCTAGGGAGAAAGTTTGCTGTCATACATGGATAAAATGCCCCACAAACTTGCCATTTTTCTGTTTTCTGCTGTGTATGAGGGTTCACATTGAATGGGCAGAAATCTTGTAAAAGATTCAAGAAGAATTTAAGTAGAATTACTGCTAAGTGCAACTCTGTAATAGCCTTGGGTGGATTCTACAGGCTTGTGCCAGAACATAGTTCTCATGCTGGTCTAATTGTATTAGTTGAAATATTCCTGATTTACTCCAGCACAATTAGAAATTACAAATTATAGTGGAGCTTTGAAACATAGAGGAGAGTTGCCAGGTGTACTGTGAGGTTTTTATTACATTTTTTCCTGAAGCTCTAACTTCTGAAGAAAGCTGAACAAATACGAGATCAGAGTTCTCTTCACCTACTAGTCTAAAAACTAAATCCTACAAGGCAAAGAAACTTTTCTTTGAAATTCATTTAATTTTTAAGCCATAGTTTTTACGAGCTGACACGGTAGCACGTACGGCTGACCCTGCTGGTGAAAAGCCACAGCTGTCACTGAGATGTACCCAGCACAGTGTGCAGGGACATTTTGAAGAAAGTTTTGTCTTGGTTATCTGGGATATTTGGGCTTAGGACTGTGTTTGTTACAACCTGAAAGAGTCCGGCAGCAGCATCCTGGGGTGCCTGGGACATTTTTTAAATGATTCAGAGGAAACTGTACCAATGGTAGCAGGATGGGGGTGCTCTGTATCACCCAAAATTCCCTCTACACAACAAGAATCCCATAGGGACCTGCTGGGTGCTCTTATTGCCCCCTTCTGCTTTCCACAAATCATTTGCGGTGCATCTGGAGTAAAAGCTGCTGATCTCTCCACCAGTCGGTCCCCTAACCATCATGTGCATGCATCCAGCCTCCTTCAAGATGATTGGGACTGTTCAGCGCACCTCTCAGCCCTCTGTGTGTGCCCCATTCCCCCCACAGACTCTGCCCTTTCTTGCTTTCTGCAGAGCTTTGTTTCCTGCATGACTCCCACATTGCCCCAGATTTGGACCATGCAGAGGATACTCCCTGCCTGCCTGACCACTTGGCAGCCTTGACTTGGTGCCACCCTTGGCTCCTCAAATTGGTGGCTGACTTGGACTTTGATGCCTGTCTCTAAGCTGGACTTAGGTGCGCAGAGACTCTGGGGAAAGATAGAGCTCAGGGAATGGCAGGAGCTGTGCTTTGACACACTTCCTTCTGTGCAGGGAATCTCAGCCAGAGGTAACAAGGCATCTGACCACAGCACTGTTATTTCCCACTGTAATTTATGTGCATGGGTTTCACACCTTTGTCTAATTAGCCACAGCTTGGTGTGCAAGCAAGATCTCACCGTTTCCATGCCCTAGTTGAGAGCAGGTGTTGATAAAGGAAGGCTCAGGGATGCTTGTCCACACAAGCTGGTTTCAGGGGTTCCCATGGCTCCAAAGGGAGATTGTATCATACACCCCACCTTGCTGTGGGGTTTGCTGCCATGCAGCCACACTGCGTGGAGGGAAAAGGCTGCAGACAAGGTCCCCTTTTGCAGAGCTGTGATATTTCTTGGCGGCACATTGATTGCTTGCAGCCACCCTTGAGCCCCTTTCAGCTCTCCTGCCATGACTTGTGTGGCTGCAGTGATTTCTGCTACCTCTGTCCCTCCTTCTCTGCACCCCTTTGTATTTCCTGCTAAATGTTTATCATGCTCTGGGGTTGCTAAGCAGCACACAGCTCCCTGCTCAGGAAAGCCTTGCTGCAAAGGTGAGACATGCAGTGGGTCAGTGTGGGCAGAGCTGAAGGTGGGAGAAGATGGCATTTGCTGGGGTGGTCATGCTCTGCCACACGCTTGCCCTGCTCTGATTCCACTGTCTCCTCGGTCAGAAGGGATGTGGCCACCTCATCCAGTACGTCTGGGCTGGAGAACGATGCTCCTGGTTTGTTTGTCTTGGACAGTTGTTGGCTAAATAGCGTTTGTGGAGATGAGCATTGCAGCATCCATCATTCCTGAAGCTAATGCCAGGTGACAGAATGAAGCACTAACAGGGGGTCTGAGGTAAAGGGTCTGATCCCAGCTCCCTGCAAGGCAAGAGTGGGAAAATTAGGTCATTCCTTGTTCTGGCCTTCAAAAAGAGGCCACACAAGGAGGTTCTAGATAGAGAAGTAGTGCTGCCTTTGGTGTCTCTTTTTGAGGCAGTAGTGTGAAACCTTATGCAAGATGTTAATACTCCCAAGCAATAGGAGCTGCAGGCTAACCTGGTTTTTCCCTTCAGTTGCTCTGAGCCCTGGGAAGCCAGTGTGGAGATTGGCTGAACTCAAATCCTTCCTTAGAAATTATCCTCTGTTACAATCATCTAAAGTCACTAGCTTTCAAACTGCACAAACCCAAATCTTTGTGTAGACATACATCAAGGTGTGCAGGGCTTGCTGGTTGCTCTGCATCTGTGTGGACTTGCCCTGTTGCACAGCTAGAACATGAGTGGGAAGGCTGGGACCACCCTGTGCAGTCCCTTCCAGTTTTTGTTCATCCTGCAAAGAGCAGGGTCTGGCTCTGCAAACTCTTTGTTGTGGGTGCAGAAAGTCAGAAGCAGCTGCTTGGAAATGAGTGGTCTTACTTTCACTAGTGGCAGAGACATTGCCTCAAATACAAAGTGATCTAGATGGTTGCAAAGGTCAGTTCATTTTGCAAGTTTTAATTTTCTTCTCAGCTCCTTGCATTCATTTGTGTCACAGACACTCTTCTATTAAAGACATTTCTATAACAGAGTATCTGTAGAACGTTTGGGTTCATCTGTGCAGAAATTAATCATTACTATTTAAATAATTTTTTGAAATTCTGCTTAAATGATTCTGTGGAATAACACTAGCCTTGTCTTTGAGGGCAGGTTTAGCTCAGTGGGTTGAGCGTGGTGCTTGAAACACCAGAGGTCGCGGGTTCGATTCCCGTTTGGTTCTCATGTGTTGCCTGACCTAGTCGAGAGGTGGCGTCCCTGCCCACAACAGGGAGGTTGGATTAAAATGATCTCTGAGGTCCCTTCCAGCCCAGGCCATTCTGTGATGATTCTGTATGGATCAAGTCCATCATTCAGGTTGTTGCCTATGTTTGCAAGGGGTGAAATAGCAAGGTAATTATTTACATTCCACAAAAAAAATAATCTAGGCATAAAATTGCACAGAAGATTAACTTTGTTTTGGGGATCGAAAAGACCGTTGCCTAAAATGTCAATATCTACAGTCACTTGGCTGGTGAGAGAGGTACTGTCCTTCAGAGACAGTGTGAGACTTGTGAAGAGCAGCCTTTGCCCATGTTCCCTCTCTGCCCAGAGAGGGCATTATTATTCCAACTCCATGTTCTTCCAGCACTGATCCTCACCCTGCTCAGAGCACAGGACACTGACAGCCAGTCAGTTTGCTGACATGGCAGGGGATTCTTGCACCTTTTGCCTCCTTCAGTTTCCACTCCAGTACAGATAGCTCTTTGTAAGGACAACTTCTAGTTGGGAGCTCAGCTAAGTAATAGTTCATAAATGTATTTTACTGGCCTCACTGTAGCTCAGCAGAAGCAGTTAAATGATTGTATATATTATATATATATGTGTATATGTATATGTAATTGTATAAGTACATGTTTAGATGTTCTGTCTGTATAAAACAAAGCAAGCTATTGATCAGGATTGGTATAGCTGAGCGCTGGAAAAGCGTGTTTCTCCACATTTCGTGATTAATGTTTGTTAAGCACTTTCAGGAGAGAAAGCATTGAATAGTAATAGGTCTTGTTCAATCTGTTCCAGAAGGATGGAAGAATTTTAAAGGACTAAGAGAAAGATCTATTTGGGCTTCCACTGGTGTTTTTGTATTACTGAGTGGCAGAGAAGCAGAGGAACATTTGTTGCCTTCATGCCAGCACCTGTGAGAACGTCCATGTCTCAATTTTGTGGGGGTCACAGACAGTCTCACAGATACATGCAGAAATAAGGATCAAACCTGCACACGCATTCAGCCTGTGAGCACAAAAGCCCGGAGAGCGTGCACAGTCTGATTTGGGACAGCCTTAAATTTTTGTCCAGCATTGCACAAGCTCTGTGACTCTGGTTTTGGTGAGACACCAGCATAATGCCACTACTGTGGTAATGCATCCGGTCTGAGCTAGTCTGGACAATATTTACAGGAGGGCTCTGGGACATGCTACTCTCTTCTTGCCTTCTGATCTGTGTGAAATGAGGAAAAAAAAACAAAGTAGGAGAGTGCACCACCTTCATTAGTAGCTGTTACCTATTCCCAGCCATCACCCAGACCCGGGTGCCATATAGTAGAGCAATTCCCCCTGTGTCCAGCTCTGGCTGCAGGTATTGTCTTGATCACTGAGAAGCAGCCCCAGGGAAACTGAGGCTGCACCTGCAGTTCATTGAAAGGATTTCTTCTGTTACATTAGTTGTTTCAACTCCCTGGAGTCATTATGGCTTCTTTGATATTTTAGGGTGGCAGCCCCAACATCTTAGTAATATGGGACTAGAACAAGGCCCTTGGGTCACGCTGTCTGTCGCTGATGTTGTTGGCACTGTAGCATTTGATTTTTTTAATTTACATATCAGTCTCCTTGAACCTCTGCAGGTTTTTCACTCTCCCTGCTCCCTCCTCCGGCAGTCCCAGTTCAAACTCTTGCTATTCTGAAAGTAATTTTTTTTGCATCTCCAGCCTAAATTTACCCTTGGCTCCTTCTGATTTCTTCTTTTCAAATGCTCTTTTTCTTTTCTGGTGCTTCCCAAGTCCAATCCCATCCCCTCTTTCTTTTCATTAGACTAGATTGTTCAGACTTGTTTATTGTCTATCATAAGAAATTAGGACAGAAATTTCAGTTGGCTATTCTCTGTAAATGATAGACTTGTTAGGGTAGATCATGCCTAATGCAATAGAGTTACATATCATCCCAGTTATCTGGGCACTACATATATACTGACAATCCCAGGCTGTTTCTGCATTGCCTGCCAGAGCGTGGTGTGCCATGGACTGAGCTACATGAACGTACCTTAGCTACCTACACTGCTCTGCGGCAGGACAGGCTTTTGAGGAGCAGAAGTAAGCACAGCTCATCCTCAAAGGACGCTGCCAGGCATGGCCACGGCCACGACCATCCTCCAGACGTGTTCTGGCTTTGTTCAAAGCAGAGTGCCTTCATTTCATGCATTTAATGTCTGTCTTTTTTCTCTTTTTTAATTTTTTTTTTAATTTAGTGGCTTTTTGCCAGGCTGGAAGGCTGACAACATGAGCTCATTTTTTTACATTAGGCCCATTCATTTTTTTTTCATTTGTCATCAAAACATGTTGATGATGTATCCTGCACTGAGAACACCCGATGGATAACGTCAGCTGTAATATCCCTCCAGTCAATAAAACCTTTTAAAGATCATTATAGGGAGTGCAAAGAATGGATTGTAACCTGAGGGGTCACTGAAAGTACTTTTCTCAATTATGACAGTTAATAGTCCAGTATCCTAATAATAAAGCTACTTCTCTTCCTTAAGATCGGTTTCGTGCAGGAGCATAATTGTGAAGTTAGCTTAATTGAAAACCTAGTAGGAAATGTGATTGCATCACCTTAGTCTCCCAGGGACGGATCTTCCTCTGTAACACCAGAACAAATCCTGCCCAAGTCCAACAAAGTCTGTGGAATTACTCTGACTTTGCACTGCTGAAAATAAATGAAGACTAAACACCACTTCTTAAATTTCACAGATGGCTCAGCATTCTACTGCAGTTACTCACAAACTGAACAGGCCAAATCATCCCTTCAGACATACCCAGAGTGACTTCAGCAGGCTGGGATAGAAGCATTTCTGCAGAAAGAAATCTGCCCAACACATTTTTTGTCCTGAGCACACCCGCTCAGGGAACCTCTAAGTACCGATGAATGGCTGCAGAGCGGCTCTGTATGGATTTTCTTTTTTCTACCCTGAAAGACGCTCTCAGCAAAGGCTAGATCTTCAATCCATGTGCAGCTTGGGGGTTTTGACTATCACAGGGAAGCATGAACTACCCCAAAAGAGAAAACACCCATGTGCCTGCAGGGCTTGCTTAAATACACTCCAGAAACTGGTCAGCTAAAAATGACTGTGAGGGAGAACTGAATTAGCCATAAATTGCAGGCTTGAAAATGCTCACGTGAACAACCAGAATAGAAGAAACTCTCCTTAGGAGATGGTATCTTGGGGTTAGATCAAAGCTGCAATATTTGCAACACTGTGGAAGACTTTCTCCTTTTGCATAATGGTTCTAGCACTGTGTACTTGTACAGATCTTCTCCCCTTCTCCACATGAGAGACAGGAAAGGTCTGAACATGTTAGAAATTGTATGCTTATTTTCTCTTCTAAGTCTTATTTACCACTAGGTGGTTTTTTTTGGCTAAGACTGAAGTACTCAAAGCTCTCTAGGGAAAGAGTCTCCTTTTCTGATTCACAAAAGACACCTCTTTTTTTTTCATAAGGAGCGAAGGGGCAATGCAGATTGTGGAAGGAGACCTTCATGAAATGTCCAAAACTGAAAGTAACCCAATATACATAGTTCTGCCAAAAAGTGCAGGTAATATCATCCAGGTAACCTATAAAACTGTCGAGTTTGGAGGAGTAAGTAAAAAACATCACATATTGGGATAAAAAATAATAAACACTGGAGAAAGACAGTTTTTTTGTCTTTTAGATGCTGGAGGCAATATCATTCAGGCTTGATACATGTTGTGAGGACAACTTCCTGAAGGAAAGTTGTAGTCAGGTGAGGGTCGGGCTCTTCTCGCAGACAGCTAGTGACAGGACGAGAGGGCACGGCCTGAAACTGCATCAGAGGAGGTTTAGGTTGGGTCTCAGGAAGCACTTCCTCATGGAGAGGGTGATGCCCTGCCCAGGGAAGTGGTGGAGTCGCTGTCCCTGGAGGTGTTTAAGGAAAAGCTGGATATGGCACTTAGTGCCGTGGTCTGGCCGATGTGATGGTGTTGAGTCATAGCCTGGACTTGATGATCTCAGAGGTCTTTTCCAGCCTCAATAATTCTGTGATCCTGTGATTGTGTGACTATCTAACTTACCACACTGGAGATGGAAATACAGGGAATGTGTTTAAGAGACTTGGGAGATATTGATAGTATTGAACCTTGGTCCTCAGCAAACACTGAGCAGTAGTGAGTGCGTTGCTGAAAGTTGTCCAGATGGAGCTACTCCTTATTATAACTGTAAAACATTTGCTTTGTATGTGGGAGGTAGTTGAGCCAGTAACCTCTTCCTACAAGTAATGAATACTGTGCTGCTTGTTTTCTGGACAGAGAGATGGTCTGCATATGGCTATTAACTAATTTAAGAGAGAAAAACCAAGGTTTCAGAGAATTTTCATCATTAAGGTTTCTTCTTTGATTTCTGTCTTTACATTGTCAAATAAAAAATACCCAGACTGAATTTTTCTGATCCCTCTGAGACAGTCAAATGGAGAATCCAGAATGTGACTCTCTTTCCATGATTCTGAAAACTATCTCCAGAGAAGTGTCCTTCTTAAACATCAGCCCCATATGACGGGATGATAGCACCAGGCTGGCCAGCCCAGGCTAGTCTTTAGGCAAGACTTGTTGTGGGTGGCTGCACACAAATTCGATGGCTGTGTCGCAGAAGGCAACTGTTGTGAGGACACTGAGCCTGTTGAGCAGAGGTGCTATTCACAAATCAGTCTTAGAAAGCAAGTTCCCTTCTCCCACCAGTTGCCATTGCAGCAACTGATTCACCTCTGATGGCTGATGGCCAGCATGAATCAAGTGGCTGTTTGATGAACACCCCCGGTACTGAGATATAAACGTCCTCCATTCATGTTCTTTATGTTCTTATAAACATTCAGGTTATTCAGAGACAGAGTCTAGTAATAGAATAACATTACAAAATTTATTCTCCCTTTTCTGTCCTGTATCTGCTAAATAAGGGTGGTTTTGAAATGTGACTGTAGCCCACATATCGTCTTGACTGGACTTCCAGCAGTGAAGTCTAGCCAAGAACTCTAAACATAGCTGCCACAGGAACTGCTAGCATCCTAGTTGTGGAGAAGAAGCTGAGTGAAAATATGCTCACCAGATATTTACCCTATTTCTTGGCCAACTTTTGTAACCCAGGATGGTGCTGCTGCATTTGGATGTCTAGTGGTATATAGGTAGCTTGGATATTTCTGCTGTGCACTGGGGGTGCATCAGGATAGACCAATCCTATGAAGCGAATGGGTGTGTCGTATGAGACCCAATTTTATTGAAAATCATGAATTTTTATGTGTTGATAGCTAATGAAATATTCATTGGTATGGAGAAGAGCTTTGAAGTCGTTGCATGTAGAAGCGATATATGTTCAGCTCTCTTCCCTTCTGCCACGTCGCCCCGGGGACCAGCAGGCACACAGGCCACGGGGCACGTGCCACCGCCAGCGCAGGAGAGGCGGACGAGCCGCTGTGGTGCTCACCAGCAGAGCCGCTCACCGGCTGCTTATCTTACCCATATAGCACAACCCTGCGCTGTGACGTGCAGAAAGTGGGGCTGCCCACAGAGCTCAGCTGCAGCTTTGTTCATGTTTAGGAGCCGCCTCGGGTTGAGAGTGCTTTGAGAGGAGAAGCGAGTTCTTTACATGTTACTTAAAGCACCTTTGGGAGAGGAACTAAAAGCATGGAAGGATTTTTGGCAAAGGGACCTTATATATTGGCACAGGTAAAGCTGTCCAAAGGCAGTACAGATGCCTTACAGCTTTCACTGTTGGTAAAATCTCCATCAGTTGATACTGATACTCATACAATGCAATCTCCTTTTACATATATTTTTGCAGATGCCTTTCAAGTACGATTTACAATTCTGTGCCACATTGTGAGCACTGGGCATCTCCTCCAAAAACACACAGCAGGGAGGGCAACGTGGCCTTTCCTCCTCTAACCGCATCTCAAAAGAAGAACGACACCATATTCCCATTTTGGAAGGAATAGGATGGGTGTTTCCCTGGGAGGATAATCCAGGGCAGCAAATCCCAAGTGGCAGCAAGCGTCTCCTGGCAGTGCTGAGTCAGGTACAGGAGCCCCAGCATTTAAGGTGAATTTAAAAGCCCTGTATTTCTCTTCTGCCAGCCCAAGGTCATCCCGTCCTGGTTTGGCTGGGTTTCACCTGGGCCCAGCCTTCCCAGATGCTGGCCATGGTGCACTGGCACTCAACGGAGTCAGGAGTAGGTGGTGAGTGCTGTGGAGGTGGGGAGTAGGAAACAGGTTTGTGATGCTCAGACTTGTCTCCTGAAATCAAGATTTGTTCTTACCTCTTGTCCCTTCCAAGCACAAAGCGCCTTGGGGAGTATAAGCATGTGGATTGTGTTGTGTCTTTTAAATTCTATTGCGATTTTCTCTTCTGGACAAAACTTCTATTCCCATTTTTCAGTGATCTCAAATCTTCAATAAGTCTATAGGTAATGAGGCATAATAAAGTCCTGATTAAATGAATAGTCTGCTCAGCTTATGCTTGCTTTTGTTTAAAAACTCATATATATAGATTTTCTTGTCTGTATAATTGAGACATGAGGTGAAACCCTCCTCTAGTACTCTACTACACAACTGCCTTATAGACAGTAACTCTATGCCAAATTTACACCAGGAGCCAAAGCTGACAGGGAGGGTTTTGTCAAATACATCAACTGAGTTTTGTGGACAGGAATGATAAAGGGCCAAAAACTGTGTTTTCTCTAGGAAATTTTCTAAAGACAGAACATAGAAATTAATGTGCATCGTAACATTGGCCTTTACACAGAACTGCAGAGAACTGTACAGAACAAGCCAATATGACAATAGATTAATTTCTTTGATAAATAAGATTTGTAAAGTGATCAGAAGCTCATCTGATATTTAAGCTCGACATGTGAAATACACTACTAAATGGCTGTTTGATGCTTTCTTGATTTTAGGACTCATGCAAATTTGTGCATGCATGGTGGAGAGGTCATTATGGACTGATGCATCATTTTGGGCGTGCGCTAAGCTGTACAGAGTTGCATGTCCCTTTCATTCGCAGATGTTTGGCATGAAGAGCACACCAATTTGTTTGCTAAGCATCAAAGCACAATGTGTAGCAAATCATACTGTAAAGCAATGCAAACCACTTGTTAGCGAACAGCCCATTTCACCTGCTACCGAGTGAGTATGTCACAGAGATGAATAGTTTCCTACTCATTCCCTCACTAATTTGAAACATCCCTTCTACTAATGAAGAGTAATCCTGGAATGGAAATAGCCACAGAGCTTCACCTGAAAGGGTTGTTGAGTATTACATTTACGAAGGTCTAGTTTATCAGGCAGAAAATAGGATGAAAGGGTTCCTCTTGGTGTCTGAGAGGAAAACTTGCATGCTTGGATCTTAATAGTCAAGGAAATTTGAGGTAAATAATACTAGTGACACAAAGAGAACTAGTGGCACAAAAAGAGCTAGTGCCCTAATGTAAAAGGGCTGATGGAAAATAACAAGCCAAAATGACTTTGCATATCTACATACATACGCCAATTTTAATCACCATGACAAGAATGTACAAGTCTGGCAATAGTGCCACTGAGGCAAGTTTGACCACAAATCCATGCCTGACATGCATTTGGAAACAGAGTGAAGGAGTTAAACAGAGCAGTCACAGCCTGAATTTTCGTGTCTGCCATAAGTAAGTAAATAAATAAATAAATGTCTCAGCCATGTCATTGAGACTCAAGAAAGTCTTGCTAGCTGTTTTGCTAGCACTAACCCTGGAGCAGTTAATAAGGCAAGAACCTTGGTAAAAATCTCCCTTCCACAAGTTGCAGGCTCTGAAAAATTACACTTCCAATGCATGCTAGGGCCAGTGGTGTAATATCCCCTGGAACCTCTCCAGAGGAGTCTGCAGAGAGGTCTCACCGTCAGAGGAGAGTCTCTGAACTGCCCAGGTCTGTGCTGGGGAGCTCAAAGAACAAACAGCAGCTCTTGATGAAGAGAAACTGAAGCAAAAAAAGGGGGAGAAAAGGCAAAAGAGTTTCAGGAGTACTGAAGAAGTCAGTCTTGAAATGACTTCTAGATAAAATAAAAATGTAGATAAAAATGAGAGGCAGACATCTTTTAATATGAATAAAGAAGAGGAAGGCTAGACAGGGAAACAAAATGGAACTGGAGAAGTGCAGAAACACATAGGATACCAAAATAAAGAAAGATGGGGTTAACGGGAGACAAACACATAGCAAGCAGAAGTGGCCAAAATGTCTTTGGTTTTGACCACTCATAGACCTGATTGCCAGGTGTGGAACTAGGGGGAGAGAAGGAATTTTTGAAAGCAATAGAGAGCCATGTCATTTTTACTCTCCAGGTAAAAAAATAAGAGAAACATTGCCATCAGATTCTCGATTTTTCCTGTCAGGGATGTGGTGGGGTGGGCGGGTGCTTTATATTGTCATGAAAGACAGAGCCACAGGACCTTGTGTCAGATACAGACAAGCACAGCATGTTAATAGGGGAAAACAGTTCAACAAACCCTTATTCTCAAGAAGTCTTAGTCTCCTCTTCCCTTCCATTTCCATTTCCTAACAGCTGGAATTGTGGTTAATATTAACAACCTTAATTCTTACCAGCTAATAAAAGGCATAGGGTGTAACAATCAGAAGTGTTTTCTTTGAGATTACAAGGAAAACAAAGTTATCTTTCTGTAATAATTCTTTATAAATCTTTCTTTAATACTTTACTGAAATTAAATGTCATTAACCATTTTTTATTAATTGCTTGTTTGTTTTGTTAAACAATGTCAAGAACAATAGCACAGACTGCCTGTTGTATTACATTTATCTGGTCACCTGTTTGCTCTCAGAAGCCCCTTGAGCTCAAGGCACTAGTGTCTGAAATACCTGTGTGGAAAGCACAAGTCTTTTTCCTCCTACTGTGCTTAAAACTTCAGCTTTAAATAAAGATCACACCACTTTTGAGAAGAGAAGTTGTGGGGGAAACACATGACGTAAGATAGTTACAGGACTGAGGCTCAGGTCACTTCAAAATCCAATAAAAGATTATTATGCTCCATGATGTGCAGATGCTTGTTAGTTTTTTGCACTTGCTGGGCATTTCCTGAATTGTCTCACAATTGTTATTGGTGGTCCTGGACTGTGTTACCAAATGGTACCAGTGGCCACCAAACAAAATATAGATGTTGGTTGGTGCTGGGGGACTGGTAGATCACAGCAGGCACCAGGTTTGAGTCACTAACTCAGACACTGAGAACCTGGACACCTACACCTTGGCTAGCAAACTAGCCTTCCTTCACAGACAGTACAGAGCAACATGAACTTATTTTGGGTATGTGCTTTAAGCTGTTCTGAACTGTGTTTTAGAACTACCTGTTTCTCTCCATTGCCTGTGAAAGGTGGTCTCGTGGTCACTACAACTATACATACCTAAACAGGTCAGATGAGTCCTCTCCTAGTGACCAAACATGGTGGTTTTAGGATGACTGGTGAGTGCGTTGGGTCACACGACTGGTTGTCATCCCAGTTTGAATGATGTGGGACTTGAAGGAATAAGGTCCAGGACTGTCCCAAGGCCTGACTCAGTGCTTTAGCCTCTGTTCCAGGGATGAAGGTGGTGGTAGAGGGCTCTCCTTCCAGCAGCCTTCATCTCATGCTACATGCACACCTGTACCTATACACAGACACACATGGGGACACCAACAGCCCATCCTGAGGCCTTAGGACCAGAGCTCTCATCTTCCAGATGGATCATGAGACTTGGTGAAATTTAACTACTCTGTCCTGTGTTGAGAAAGGGAAAAATAGACAGGAAAAGTTCAGTATTATGGTGCACTTTACGTGTCCTTGCTTTCAGTCTGTATTGAAAAATCTCTGTCCTTTCTTCTTCCCCCAACCCTGCCTATACGTCACCGAACCTGGGATCACCCAAGGAAACCAATGAGAAAAGAAGAGAATGGAACCAGTCGGGCTGAATATGCAATGACCTCCTCCCAAAACAACAAAACAGTTGATAACAATGCGGTCGTATAATCCCCAAAACCCCGCTGAGGCGCAGGAGGTGATAAACTTTGAAAGCACACACACGGAGTACGCAAGGTGGGTGAAATAAGGGAACGAGAGGAGCTCTGTGGCCAAGGACTTCATTTCAGAAATAGCGCACGCATCAGTGATTCAGAAGAGAGGAGCAGGCTGCTCTTCAGTCCTGCGGCTTCTCCAAGGGAGGATCAATTCGCCCACCCGGGCTGCCGGGAGAAAAGGCCTCACAGAGGCACAAGCATTGCATGCTGCATCTTGTGAAAGCGATGTCACGGTGCCCTCCGCTGCTTCTTCTTCCTCTCTTCCCCCCTACTTTTCAGTTTGAATTGAGCATCCACAAAAAGCTGTCGAATCAGGATCTTTTGAGGAGAAGGTGATCTGCCAGAGTGGCAGCAGCTTATTATAAATGGGTCTGGTGGTCAAGGGTGAGAGGTGTCACCTATGTGCTTCTCCAGCCTGTGCAGTTTTGTACACTTATACTTCATTCTTATCATTCTTATTATTTCATTATTAAAAAGGGAACAAAGGTTTCTGTTAAGCCATCAAGCAACCAAAAATTGCATGAACTTGTGACTTATCCCGGGAAATTCATCTGCAGTCTGGTGACTATGCAATTTCCATGGCTCAAGACTTTTCAGGCAAAAGAAATTAAAATGTAAGATTTTAGCAATTAACATTGCTATTGAAAGAGAGATGTTATTAAGAGGTGCTTTGAACATCATTACTTCATAATCAGCCTCCTTTTTTACATCACACTTTATCTTTAAAAAAGTTCTTCCTTTGTGAAATTCTACATGTTTCTCTGTGTTTGCATCACACTAATTCCCCAGAGAAACTGCTACAGGAGAGATGTTTTTTACATCTTGGCGTATTTTGGGCAGGACTGTGTTGAAAGGAGTAGCAGCCCTTTGAAGTTCTCTTCATTCACTGATTAGTGTTGTTTCCAGAAAGTGTTGAGTCTCCTGAACTGACCCACTGAGAACATTGTAGGTCTGGCTTGGAGGGCCATTTCTGAGGGTCTGGTGAGCTGGTTGTGCCCACGTTAACTCAGTCTCTGCCTCTCCCAGGTAGGGACTGCTGATCGTGCCAAATTCAGCGTAATCATTTAGTGCTGTACTTTCCATGACGTGGATTGCAGACTACTTAAAGCAAAGCTGGATCCACCAAAATTCATTTCACGTAGGATCTCAGGTTAGACTCAAGTTAATAACCCTTAGGATAAAGGCGATGAGACTGGCCGAGATGCTGGTCTTTCCCCACCTCCTGAAGACTTTCCTTCGTGTCTCACCTCCACGTGTATGTCTCCATTTACCTCTGTGCTGAAAGTAGTGATGCAGCGGAAGAAAAATTTCTACCCTGGCTTCTTGGCTGGACGTCAAGCTTCGATACTACTCGGTTCTCCATGTCTGTGAGTAACTCCCAGGCGCTGACCTAGTCTTGCTCCAAGACGCGGCTGTGCCCTGGCTGTCACGTCCCTCCGTACTGCAACACACTGATGCTTTCAGTTTTATATGAGGATGTGCCTGAACTGCAGAAATCAGACCTTGATATTGAACGCATTCCTGTCTATGGTTGGTCTTGTCGCCAGGATGTAGAGTTTGGCCTGATGGTAGAGGAAGATGATGTTCTTGCAGACCTTCCCCAAAAAAATTTTGGGACGTTCAAATCAGCAGCTTCAGCTCAGGCCCATCTATAGTTTTCTATTACCTATTGAACAATAGGGTGTATGTAAATAGAAGTATCTTTTCAATGATAAAATGAAATGCTGCTATATACTGCTGTTGAGGAATTTATGGAGTTACTAATTTAGCTTTTTAGCCTGTCATCACTATGTAGAAGTTTAGCTACATAAAAATTATTTTTTTGAAGGCTAGACTTTATTGAGAAGTGAATGCAATTGCAAAAGTGAAGGGAATAAATAACCCTTTGCCCAAGAGTATGATCATTCCCTACCATATTCATGTTGTGTGCTTGCACAAGACACAGTGATATGTTCATAGATCCAAAGTGGGATTAAAGCAACAGAATTTACACTTTGAGTCTAGTATCCCAAATGTTGATTGCCTAAAGCACTTAGCCCCTAATACTATAACAAAAATATTGCAAGTATATTTCTAGAATATTTTTTAAGCTATAACATTTATTTTGGTGTAGTTACCTATGTTTGCCTTTCTTTTTTTACTCCAGTTGTTTCTGCCTAAACATGGCATAGTTTGAGACTGGTTGCATGTTTAGCTGAGAGCATAAAGTATGAATGCAGATGAGTTTAGCATGATACAGGCTCAGGATTAGCACTTTCTCCTAATGCTAATTTTATTTATTTCCTAATGCAGCTTTAAAGGCATGTTCTGTAAGGCCAAAATCACAAAAGGGATTTGCAGCTCATTACATCCATCAGAATGTGTCTGTTTTTTGCAAGAAAATGTCTAAAAAGATGGTCATCAGACACTGATTTTCACTGATGTCAATGGTAAAATGTCCTCACTAGAGAGAACCTTGGTACATGACAGAACCCACAAGCAAACCCACCCCAGGCCCCCTGAGGTCTCCTCAGGAGAACACAACTTCATGGCGAGCGGTGAGACAGGGCATTTCGAGGAGCAGCACATGAGGACTAGGATCTATTTTCAACTCCACCACTGACCTGCTGTTTACTGGCAAGTAATTTTGCCTCTCTGTGCCTCAGTTTACCCATACGTATAATCAAAATAAAAATACTTAACCAGCTCTGTGGCAGTATTTTGAGAGATCTGGATGTATCTTATTTGCATTGGCAGACAGACACTACCGTTCTGTCCAACTTGCTGATATTAAATAAATGTATTTGGTCACATCATTGCCATCATATTTCTTAAATAAACAATCCCCAGTGTGCTTTTATAATCTGCTGGCCACAGAAGAGCAGCTCCTCTGCTTGTCCAGAGCCTTTGCTCAGCACTCACACAGCTGCACGGTGGGCAGGGAGGGATGGGAAGTCTTGCACAGGGTAGATTTGCCTTTAGATTCCTGCCTAAGTACAGTTGCCATTGCACCAAAGTTTAAGGTGAGCTTCAGAAAGCCACTTGGAGCAGATGAAAGTGTTCAGAAAAGAGAGGCTAGAAAGGCGGTGTCACTGAGGGATGACTTCTGAAGTTTGATGATGCTGTTTAAGGTTGTATTTAACACTTGACGGACTACTTGCAAAGCTTTTATAAAAGAGGCTTCTATGCTTCCTTATTGTACTATCATTAAATACAAAGGGAAAGGAATAGGCTTGACAGCTAAGGGCTTCACTAAGCAGTGACCCTGGATCCGGGGAACTGGCAAGGCAAAATGCAGCTTTACAAGCATCTCGAGTTTGCTTTTAGTCACCAAAATATCAGGTCGCAGAATAGCCAGATTCCCAGCAGATGTGACGGTGGCCGATTTCCATGCAGGAGTTAACTGCTCTGCTCTGGCCCCCACCAGACAGGCTCAGAGAGCTGCAGTGTTCAGTCTGAGGGAGAGCATCAACTCAAAATTTCTTCTCAAGGATCACCACTAGCAGACGCAAGCAGGGAATGCACTTTAAGGGCCTGAGCTGCAAAGTGTTGAATTTCCTCAGTCCTCAGCAGGGCCAAGGAGGTGGAACTGCAGCCCCAGCCCTGCCACCCTTCATGGTTCAGACCCGACACGGCAGTGTGCCCGGGAAAGCATCTCCACCTTGGATAGATGCTGCAAAAACAGACATGGAAGGAAAGAGGAAAGTTCTACCAAGTATAAGATATAAATATATTGAGATATATATCTATA
Source organism: Trogon surrucura (assembly GCA_020746105.1). Taxonomy (NCBI): domain Eukaryota; kingdom Metazoa; phylum Chordata; class Aves; order Trogoniformes; family Trogonidae; genus Trogon; species Trogon surrucura. Next base: position 30,319,008 of record CM036623.1, on the reverse strand, counting down.
CAGAGACCTAATTGTCCAGTCTTGCATGCCATATGGTCACAGCATGTGAAGCGAGTGTGGGCCTCCTGCTCCAACCAGGCCATGACCATAGATGCTGCCAAGCAATGGAGAATCAGGCCTATGGTAGATATGTATTTACAGTACTCCCTGCACCTGTACAAACAAAAATATATAATTTTAAACTGCAAAATAGTGTGTTTAAATCAATGCATGAATGTAAATATTCTAAGATCTGCCTTCTTGACTGTGTACCACATGTACAGATGAAAACAAATATTGTTTATAGGAAATCTGTATCAGTGGTTAAATGACTAAAGACAAAAAAATATCAGAATTAATGTTGTCATGTTTCTCAAACAAGCCATTAATGTATATTTAGTATGTAAGGATATTGCTCAATAAGTATGTTCCGTACCAAAAACTGTGTTGCATATACAGATTGTGCAGTACCCTATTTTAAAAAGGCACCATAATTAATTTTTATTTTAAATAAAAATGTACTTGTAAAAATTTTCCTGTGTCCTGTCAGTTATGTACTAAGAACAGAGTTTACACATTGAAGAGAAATGCTGACAGGAGGAATGGCTGCAGTGCCTCTTCAGACACATCTCTTACTACCCAAATTGACCCCGCTTGCTTGAGTACTTTCTGCTCTGGTTTTTGAGAAGTTCATGGCTGCTGCTCGTGCCTGTGCCCACCTCAGTTCTGGTTCTGTTTTAGTACCAGATACGTGCACTGCCAGTGCTTCATAAATGAAGGAATGACACTTGTATGTTCCTGCAGCCCCACAAAGCTCAAGAAGCCCCCTCTCTTTATGTCAAAGGTGCTGCAGGTTTCCCTAACAACATAATCTATTTTGGTGCAAGAGATAATGTGCACCATTTTATATTCTAACCCCATTTGTGAACTTCACCCTCCCTTTTCCACAAAAGCAAATTATGGACCAGTCCTTCAGCAGATCAGCACTGACATACCATAGTAAACCCCAGATCCTCTGGCTGGGATTCACCCCTCACAGTTTTATGCCTTTACCGGATGGTGGTGAAGGACACAGGCTGTGTGAGGTCCTCTGAAGCCAAGGGGCCATCACAACCTGAACCCTCCTTCGCAGTGGGGTTCTTCCTTCCCCAGATACAGAAGCAGCCTGAAATAACTGCTCAGGGACTGCAGGTGCATAAGTGAGGTCAGCTGAATACCGGCCAGGGGTGGGAGGGTTTTGTTTTAAATGTGGAGGCATCTTGGTTACTTTTAATTCCTAAGACACTATTCCCTGTTGGTCCCATCAGAATGATTTCATATCACAATTTAAAGAAGCCCCTAAACAGGACAAACCAAAACTAATACAAAGCGATCAAGTGGCAATTTAATGAATTACAGCAAAAACCGTTATGTCATATGCTATGATATCCAGCAGACATAAATATCAGGCATGTTTTGCAAAAGAAAACATCCATGTTAAAAGCTCCTCATGACCACTGAGAAAGAAAATGTCTCTGGAAGGCATTGTCCCCTGCTTCAGGTATCAAAGCTGGCAGGTCAACATCCGTACCTCCAGACTGCAGCAGAGGAAGAAGGACGTCACTTTGAAGAGGAGACTGCTATGACTGGGAAGAAACTGCTGGGAAACCAATCATCAGAAAAAGGTAGGGCACAGCCCTGGTGAAATTCTGTACTGGTGCTTTTCAGTGAACAGTGGGAGTATTGGGTGCAAATCTGTTTAGGCTAGAGCACAGCAGAAGAGCTCCAAACCTAAAACCAGGGTTATGTTTTGAGGTGGTGCTTAGGAACATGATTTAGAGGTGGAACTGGCATTGCTAGTTTAATGGTTGGACTCTATGATCTTAAAGGTCTTTTGCGACCTAAACAATTCTATGTTTCTATGTCTTGAGCATTGCTGAAAACACTGCTTAATAGAATGAGACACAGAAACTTGCCATTCTGAAGAGCCTGGTGTTGCCTAATGTGCTCTTCCTCCACTGCTCCGTCACTAGGAACCAGTGTTATGATACCAAGAGAGAAATTAGATTATTGGGGTTTAGTATTATTTGGAGAGGGAGCGAGAGATTTGTAATGAGTAAGATGCAGTGTATTCTGTGATTTTGCTAATATACAATCATTATCAAGTGCACTTCACTGTCTTCTTCTGGACACGTGCATTGCCAATGTCTACATCAGTTTAATAGATGTCAGGTACAATTAGTTTCAAATTACAGCTTTCTCCATTTCTGAAAGATGCTCTGATGTGGGCATGCTTGATCCACACAGGTGTAATCTTTGCCCCCCAAACAAATGTTTAAAAAACGATGTTTTAGTATGTATGAGTCATCAGTTACTGAAGTGTTACCATTCTTAATACATATTTCTTTTATATCAAAAATATCCCTTCAGAGCTGATCTTCCATTTAATGAAGATTTTACCTAAGCCATTTTCTTAAGTTTCTTTCATAACTACAATGTCTTCAACCATTTTTATAGCACAGAAACAGTTGTCTAACTACAAGCTGACAGAGAAGTTGCCCTTGAAAGTGGTCTGAATTTAATTAGTTTTTTTTATTCCAGAAAAAATACTGGGAATATTAATACCAAGATTCATAGCATGGTCTGAATTGTCTTATTTTTGGTTCTAGTTGAAACAAAAGCACTCACTGCCACATTTAAACATTTGCCCTGCTGCTCCTGTCTTGCACTGAAGCCCAGTTTGGTGTAACCATGGGGATTAGCTTTGTGTTCCCAGTAGAGACAGTCACTGAACAGGTTAAGGTATAGCAGCAAAATGGGGGTAGGTGGTCAATCCCTCTTTATTGTATATTATAAAATGCCATAAATATATTATACCCATGAATGAAGCATTTTTGCACCGACCAGAGTTTCTGATCAGCCTCTGGTTCTGCTGGGGAGGGGGCTGAGCAGGGTGAATGGGATGCATGGAGACCCATCTCTGCCTTCCTTAATAACTTACAAAAGAAAATCTTACGGGCTTTAATTTCTACCTTACTGTATAAATGACAAAGCTTCAAGAAGCTGATTTTATCATGAGTGCTGGCTAGATACACCAAATCTTCTTTCTGACTTGGTTTGCTTAATCTGTGAGCTTTCATATAAAAAAAAAAACAGTTAAATGGTATTTATATAGATCTGCCTGAAAGTATTTTATATTATATATCACTGTGGCTGAAAGAGAAAGGAAGTTTTTTTGTAAATAGCAGCTGGCTGTTTTGCTTTCCTATGCATTGATATAAATTTCATGAACACATTTTTGTGCAGTACAAAAAGAACTCAGGGCCGGAATGTGAATAAATTTCCCTTTACATTCAGCATCGTTTCCCCCCGCACACGCAAACAGAAATGCTTTCACTATTTAAGGTTTCATTTAACATAGTTGTAGTCGGAAGCAGAGAAGAAAATAAAAAGAAAAGCAGCAGTATGGCAGACACATCCCAGTGAAGGAGCCTGTGAGCCAGAGACAGCCTTTCCTATTTTGATTTGTAATTTGAGGATAATTCAATTAGACATTTCAAGCAATTTAAACATTCATGCATTGTCCAGCACCAAAGCATGAACTGTTCAGCAGCAAACTAGACTTGACAGCCTTAGCAGGCAGAGTAAAAATCCCAGTGTTTAAAATGAAAAGCCCTCACCTAATTGATGCCTACCAGAAAATTAAAAAAAAAAAAAAAAAAGAAAAGAAAAAAGGGAGGGGGATGCAAGAGGGGGACAAGGAGGGAGAGAGAAGTACAAACAGCAGAATGAGGCATATAACCTGGCTGGGGGCTTCACACCTCATTTGCAGCTGTTTGCTTAACAGAATATTTCAAGGCCTGTATGTTCCTTTTAGAGAGAGATTAAAACACAAATGCACCCGGTCACCCATCTGCTCCACCTCTCCGGTGGTGGCTGAAAGGCAGGCAGGCTGGCAGGAGCAAAATGGAAGGGAGCTGCAGCTGCTTGTGAAAGCCACGTCCCTCATCGATAGCACGGAGGCGTTGGAAGGCATCACCTGGCTCAGGCGCTGGCCCCAGCCGGCAGGAGAAGGTTCTGCCTGGACCTGCGGCCTGCTCGGAGACAGCAGGGAAGGTTGGAGAGCAGGAAAATCCGTGACGGTGCCTGTTTCACATACGCAGTGCGGCCCCTTGCCCAGCATCACAGGTAGAGCCTGTGAGGGGCTCTGGGTGACCACCGGCATGCAGGTCCCTGCAGGGGTAACCACAGAGTGCATGGCTCTGTGCCCACAAAACGGAGATACTGGCTTCTTGTAAGATGGCTTAGTGATGCTAGAACACTGTGGATAATAATAACAATGCAATGATTTCAGGAGGAATTTCAAACAAGGGCGCTTCAGAGCCTTGTTTGCTTTGAACGTGTTGTCACTTATCACCTCTGAATCCAGGGGAAGGAAAGCTGTTGGTGTTTTTTCCAGCAAGCTGCTCTAGAAGCAGAAGGTCGTGCTAACCTATTGACTGGCTGGCTGGCAGGCAAGACTGCTTAGTCGGATGGAGATTCAGGCTACTCAAAAGTCCTTCTTTTGGCACCAGCTTGTAGAGGCAGGTGATGAAAGCATTGTGAATTGTCAGGTAAAACAGCCTGCATGCCTTTGGTGTCCCTTCGATGGCTCCTCAGAGAACCTCTGGAGTGGAAAACTCACCTGCAAACCTTTTCCAGAATGTATCATATCTATCCCCTCTTAATTTTAAGCATTATACAGGACCAGTCTTGGATGTTAAAACCCCCAAAAGTGCATACAGTACATGTGGATGCCAGATACAGTGGTAATTTTCCTTGAGCCTTTCTATTTGAAGACCCAGTGTCCAGTGTGCTTATAACCTATTCAAGTGTGAACAGCTGACGCTGAAATTTTCCATGCTGTCTGCTGCAAACTGCCCTTTGTATTTGTCTGGGAGTTACAGAACGATTCCAGTACTTGCAAGAATGATATTTGGGGAAAAGATATTAAAACAAAACCCAACAGTAACTTCTGACTGTTTTATTGAAAAACTCTAATTCCTCAAGTCTTTGGAGAAGGGATTAAATTTGACAAGCAGATCAATGCTTTTATTGCCAGTTACAAGCCTCTGGAAACTCATAATTTCCCTTCTCTACAGGCCATTTGAACTAGAGGTAAATCCTCTGAACAGTCTCTCTGTAGTTGAGGTGGCTTCATCTCTGACATTCCCATGAAAACTAAAACACTGAGTTTCAGTTAGTTCTTGTCTAAAAATTAATCAGTATCTGTGAATAAAGTCAAGGATGGAGCTGAATAAAAGCAATATATTTTTGTTTGTTTTAAAAACTTTGGAGGATCAAAGCTATTTGCAAATTCAGTTCAAAATTAGCAGTGAGATTTACTCAAAGTATCTGCAATAGTCAGGAAGTTAGATGCTCTCATCTTTAGATATGTTGGTAGAAACAGATTTTGTTGTCACCTTGAAACAGGTGGTGCTGATCATACATGCAGGTCAAGATCCTCAGCATGAGAAATCCCTGACAGATGACGGCATGGATCCGCTTCACCCTTCTCTTTCCTGGTACCTTAGCCAGTGCTTAGACAAAGCTACAATTCAACACACACCTCCTGCGAATACGCACACCTCCTGCGTGCAGGCACACTGACACACGCAGAGATGCACACCGTCCCTGTCTAGAAGCAGCAACTACTTGCAAATTTCACAGAATCACAGAATGTTTGGGGTTGGAAGGGACCTCGAAAGATCATCTAGTCTAACCCCCCTGTCAAAGCAGGATCACCTAGCATAGGGCATAAACTGATTTGGGGCATCTTTTGAAGTAAGCTTTTCTCCCTGCCTCACTAAGGCAAAATTGTTATAATGTGATCCTCCTTTGAAAAATGACAGGGGAAAAGTGAAGTGGGAGGTATCTCTGGGTTTATCCTTTTTCCTAAATTTTTTAAGTACTGATGGTGCACATCTGGAGTTACTGAGGCTTTATGGGGATGGAGGAATGGACCTGAATGAAGAAATTACAGACTCAGCACCTGTGTTGGTTTTTTCCTCGTGCCTCATCACCTGCAATATGAATAAAGGTCTCCAAACCACGTTTTCAGCTGCATTTGAACAACTGATCATTTTCAGATTATTATCTTTTTGACCAACAGCTGCATTCAAGGAGACTGCCCAGGAAGAATAAAAATTCAAATTTAGCAAGTAGTTGCCTAGCTGAAGCAGCAGACTGTATGGTACCTAGAAGGTCACCTACCAGCATCACTGGCCCTTCCATGTGCAGTAGACCTAGTCCACAAGAATGGCATGGGAAAAAGCACCAGAAGCTTATTTCAGTAATTTATTATTTTGTGTAGTAATTGTCTTGTTAAGATACCACAGAAAATGGAGCCAAGCACTTTCAGAATTAAAATTTACCATTTCTGAGCAAAAAAAAAAAAAAAGTCTTCTCCGAAATGATATTTGCTGCACAAACAGAAAAGTGATCCACCATAAATTTGAGGGATGCTCTAAAATCAACATTCCCTTTAAAAGAGTTCTAACTTACCAAGATAATCTTGTGATGAAGTCCCATTTGATATTTCCACTGTCCTGGCTGCTGTCTAAATGTGGTGAAATACATTCTCTGCCCAACACCGTGTAACCTGAACAGGTTCAACTGTCTGGACCTTGAGGGGTATCAGTAATACTGCAGTTTCATTTGTCACATGTGAGAAGAGGTTTATCCCTAACACCTATGATCTCTGAAGCCTCACTTACAAAGCCACCGAATATCTGAGGCAGGATTCCTCTCACCTGATTTTTGCCAAACTAAAAATGTGGTGTTTAATATATCTAAATTATCTAGAATCTTCTCATCAGTGGAGAAAGACAGCACCTCCAGATGCCAACCCATCTTACCCTGAAGTAAGTACCTGTGCCTGGGGGAGCTGAACAGCCCCAGCCTGTTTGACTGAGTGGGGACAACTGCTGTAACATGGGACGTGGCTTCCAGCATCTGAATTTACTGATGGTGAGAGGGCAGATGATGCTGCATACAGGTGTTTCAGCAGGGGGCTATCATCCAGTCCATTCTAGTGGGAAATAATGCAAAATTAAGTAGTAGTAGTAGTAGTAGTAGTAATAATAGTAGTAATAACAGTAGTAATGAACAAACCATCCAAAACTGGACATATTCATACAAACTTGTACAGAAAATCCAGCCGCATTCTGGAAAACACAATGGATTAATACAAAACAAGACTTCAGAAAATTTGAAGAAAAACACAATGTGTGGGGGTGCATGTGCTTGTATGTGTTCACATGAATGCAGTTTAGCTCAGCCTGAGTACCAAAATGTTGTTCTGAAAACAATAATTCTTGGGCAGAGAATACCTTTGAGGTCACTTGCTCAATCTGGGTAGACACCCACTGCATGGGACAACTAAAAAGCCGGCAGTGCTGCCTCCTCGCTCCTGGTCAGCAGCAAAACACACAGGGCAGGCTGCCAGAACAACCCTGGGGTCACAGCCACTTGGAGGGTCAGCATCCCTCTCTGGAGACAGAAACGCAAACTGGGACCTCCCAGGAGTCAGGAGGGCACATGGGAGAGGAGCCCAGGGTCCCAGCTCAGCTTTCTGCCAAGGCCATCTCTTCAGTGTTGAAGTGAATATGGAAATGCAGGTTACAAACACACTAAAACATGAAGGACCCCTCCCCCAAACCCATTTTCTCTTTTAGGCTGAGGAAAACTGCACAGCCATAGGACAACTCTTTCAAATCTGTTTTTCCTCCTGGTTTTGAGCAGTTCCTCATATCAGGAAAAACTACTCAGATGCATTAGCGAGTAAGTGAATACCCTTTGCACTAGCTCATCTTTAGGGTGAGGGGCTGCATTGTCTCTCCAAGCTGGCTGGGCACACACCATCAACACAAATGACCAGAGCTGCCCGAAAAGCGAGCACATCCCTTCTGACAGCTGCAGTCTGTCACCGCTGCCTGAATTCAGCACCCATTGCACAGACGGTTCCAAGGGAACCAAGCAGCTGAAAGCAACATGACACTCCATCAGCTTAGGAAAGCTTAAAAACAATCAGCATTGAGTATGTCCATGGGTTTTCAGGGATTTTCTGCCTTAACTTACATTTAATAACAGAAATAAGAAAAAAAATCTTTTAAAAAATGATAATGTAAAACGTACCAGCTACTAAACCACCTTTCCCAAATATTCCAAGCTCTCAAGCGCCATTGACTCCATTTATTCCAGGAATGTTCCTGGTGATGTTATTTGTAGCATGAAGAGAGGTTTTATTAAGAGCTGTTTTACAACTGTTTTTCAAACCTGGTAACTGCTCACATATTTACACAAACAACTTCTCTATACAGGGCAAGATCTGCTTCAGAACAAGTTCTCTTGATCAGATTATACACCTCTATAGTTTGCCTGGAAAACTATCATAATTTAAAACCTTGATTTGACAGGTATTAATTCTCAACTGTAGCTGAATTAAGAAAATGACCTGTAAATAATGTGTATGAAGGAGAGAGACCAGCAGCTGAGGCTGCAAACCCTCAGTGCTGGATTGGAGAAGCAAATTGAACTATTGAAATTACTGCAGAAAGCACAATGCCCAGCAGATGATCCTGGCTGCTAATGATTAAGGATCTGCTGACGCTGCCAGATCTGAAAAACTCAGGAAGGGAAGCAGAGTTATGTGGTTAATGCTTTTTATAGGGTGATGCTCTATGTTTACTGATTTCAGCGGCTGAGCTCCCACAGGCTTGGCTGGTCCATGGTCTAGCTGCTGGCTGGTTCGTGTTCAGGCTTTCAAGACCAAAGAGGGTGCTGTTACATTTCATGCAGAGTTCTGGGGCTTGAAGTAGACAAGAGGATGTCTGTTGAAACCAAAGTAGAAAAGATTTGTCTGAAATTCCCTTCTGCATAAATGAACACAGTTTAAAATTACACTGGAGAAGAAAATAGTTATTCCATATTATGTTCTGCACATTTTATTCCATATTTAATATGCCAGGACATAGACTATGGAGATGGACAAGTGACAAGATTCTTATTTGCAGGAGAGGGGGACAAAAACCCTTCAGTAACTAAGACAGAACTCATCCACATATCATATGATAGTGATAACTAAACTAATATAAATTAGACATGACATTCAGGTGCCGAAGAATAACCTACATTCCACATTTGTTTTGATGATTCACAGCAATGAACTTGACCCAAAAAATTCTACGTAATTGCTCAGTGTTATTAATAATAATCATTATTTAGAGAATTCCCAGATGGATTAATTCAACTTCCTTTCTGCAACAGCTCTGGTCTCCTTTTATTCAGCATGTTCATTTTATTCCCTTCTAATTAAATGTGATTTTCTCAGCAGATGCCTTTATTTTTTTACTTGAATATTTGACTCAGCAGAGCTGAGCAATGGGCATCCCATCCCTCTCGCTGACTTGCTGCTCCTTGGGGCCTTGCAGCCCCACGTGCCACATGCAGCCACCCTCAGAGAAAGCCACGGATCTGGAAATGCACTGAAGGGAAAAGCTATCATGTTTTGATGAGGCACAGAGTGCAGATCATCTCCTCCTTTCTGGATTGATGTCAAATGACAATCAGGAGGCCAGGCTGTGCGTTCTTGATACAGCTTTTAGGGAATCAATCTTACCAACATGATAGGTGAAACAGGCTGCTGGTCCTTGAGGACACAATCTGAATCTGTTCTGGAAAAAGAAGGTGTTGCTTTTTCCTGCTTCTTCATCTTCACAGTTCAAAATAAGAAAAAGACGGATTTTTAACTAAGAGGCACATTTTCAGGCCAAACGTAAAAGTCCTCCATCTGCTTTTGTAAATGTAGCTGTACCCCGATGGACACCACCCGCATCCACACCCCAGCCCTGGAGACTGCCCTGCAACTCAGGGACCGTCACCAACTGTATGGAAACTGAATTTTCAGAATTGAGGACTGTGGCAGGAGCTTCCCCCATGACTCTGGACAGGCTGGGGGGACCTGTGTGAGGTTGTAAGATGTGGTCTCCTGTACCTGCCTGGTGGCACAAGTGCCTGTGGACAGTGTCAGGCTCTGATGGGTGCAGGTACCCAGACACTCATCTCCAGACACAGCACTGCAGCTCATACAAGCATTTGGTTCTTCTTGGTTGCACTTTTTTTTTTAGCATTATTTATTTTAAAGATAAATGCTTTCTGGATTTAGCTTGTGTTATAAAGCTCTGGACAAAGGAAGACTCAAAGCCTCAGTTTCTCCCTGGACCACGTGAGTGAAAGAGGCAACAGGCAAATCACCTCATGCTGAGTTTGCATTAGCCTTCACAGCTCACAGTGAGTATGACTGGTCTCTCTGTTAGACAGCATCAGTGAGCATAGCCTCAAAGCTGAGGTAAACTGAGGCAGCTAATTAGGAGACATCAACGCAGGGCCTGCAAAGAGATTTGCTGGAGTCAGGAGAATTTTTTTCCAGTGCCCCGAGGAATCAGAGATAATTATTTCCATATGCACTCATCACCTGCCTGGAGGCAAATGTAACTCCTCAGACAGAGTCCCTTCGACTCCCCAGCGGGGACATATACCCTCTGCTTACTGGCAGTGGGTGCTGTAGGAAAAGATAAACCAGGCCAAAAGGTCATTTGTTTGATACCATTTCCCAGTTGCTAAGTTCAAATTATGGAGGCAACAAAACTGATACCACTCCTTAGAATTCTGTTCTCTTTTCTCTCTTTTGTGCAGTATTTTAATTATGTACTGGTTGATTCTGGTTTTTGGAGTGGTGTTTCTTCTGCCATTACATTCTTTTTCCTGACCTCCTGGATACTACCATGATTTATAGCATTATTTTTTTTTCACAAAAAATCCAAAGTTCTGAAACAAAGAACTACTTCATGGGTACCACCAATTTCTGATAAAGAAGAGTCACACAAGAACAGAAATAATGCACAGCCTTGCCCCACTGACGATCACATGCTGCAATCAGTCTCCCCTTAGAATTACAATATTTCATGCAAAACAGACCAGCTGTCACAAGCCCTCTCCATTCATAATAAATGAGCTTAGATCTTCACCTGGTAAGTAGTCATGTAGTCTCATTTGAGCCAAGAACTTCAGTTTTATCAAAAGCAAAGATTTGCCTGATTAATGCTCTGTTGATAGGGGCATCTCCGTGCTGCAGTGCTAGGTGTACTGCTCTCCGCTTTTGATCCCGCTTCGCTGTGTTTCACTGCTCGCTTCTTGATTTGCTCTTCTGACATCACCTGGCCACTTGACATCTCAATGTTTATTGTTAAAAAAACAGTTTGGAGAACGTTCACGATCTGTGTAGTGGGACTCATGTCACACATGCAGAGGAGTTTAGCTCTAACACACCTATCTGGCTGGTAAAAAGCAAAGCATAGCTGAGGTGTCCTGGAGCTGGGATGTGTTAATGACAACTGCTGTCTTTGCCTTTGTACTGACCATGAAATCTTGCCATGGTCATCATGTCATAGGGATAAGTAGGATACCACATAATTACACGGCAAGAGGAAGCCCATAACATTTATTTTTTACTGGGAATCATATGAAGCTATCCTGTAGCAAACCAGCCAAGCGATACAGGCTTTCTGGGTGACGTATTTATTTTACACGGCTTTTTTGATGATCACTTATTCCTTTTAAATGCCAGGTTATAAAAGACTATCAGAGAAAGACAAAGCTGCATATTTTCCTTATGCTCTGGCTTCCTATAATTTCACAAATTATAGGAGGACTTTTCAGAAATGTAATCCTGTAAATGTAGCCAACATAATCCTATAAATGTAGCCATACGTGCAAATAGAATTTCAAATGTCTTATTCTAGAGGCGCTAGCTGTGCTACTTGGGACAAGGTATGCTTTTATGCCATCTAGAAGCCTTGGCAAGAAGAAGAAAAGAACAATGTCTTTCAAAAATGTGCCAGGCCACCATGCTTCACTTAAAACACATATGGATGCTGAGACATACAAATCTAATAGACATAGTGAAATAAGATAGAACATGGCTTCTTTTTGAGGCAAAAATAGGAAAAAGGCCTTATAAGAGTCAGTTTTCTGGCTTTTCTATTGAGATAGAAGTTCCACTCATTGCAGAAGGATAATTATCTTCTTTTGGCTCTATGTGTGAATTTCCATCTAACTTCAGGCTCTGCCTCGCTGTAGATGGGCACATCATGAAAGGCGTCCAGCTGTGCTGGGCACTGTGCATACACATAATGAGACAGTCTGTCTTGACAGACATGAAGAGACAGCAAAAGCTAGGAGAAAGTGAGACATTTTACTCCTCTTTGAAAAGGGGAAGATTGTGGGACACAGTGACCTGCACAAAATAAGAAAGCTTACAAGGAATGTCCCAAAAAGCCCACACTTCTTGGGAGGCCTGTGGTATCGAGTGAATTAAGGCGGCCTCAGCAAGAGTCTGGGAAGCTGCCTCTGTGTTCAGAGTCTACATGTGTCACCATGACCCTAAGCCCCCCGTAATCACCCTTGGTGACAGCTACGCTCAGAGTCACTACAGCCCATATTCTGTCACTGTCTATGGTGGAAATTTCTGCCTTTTGATGCTGCTTTTTCCTCAGCATTTTTTCTTTTGGAAGAAATGAATTTTTCTTTCAATGGAAAAAGCAGTTCAAAGGCAGGGCATCATTCCCTAACTTCCCCAAAGAGAAAAAGGAGGTCATATATGCTGACATTTTCTTATAACCACTTTAAACATCTGCAGACCCTCACGGTTTGCTTGTCCAAACCAGTTAGGACTGGGAGGTTTCTATTTTTCTTTTTAGCTGCAGGAGAAAGTTCATAAAACAAAAGGAACATGCCTCAGAACAGCATTTCAAACAGAAAATTATCTACCCTGAAGATGTGAAAAGGCATTTTGCTATATTTATCAGTTTCATATCAGAGAAAGGTCAAAATGTAAATTCATCCAGCAAAAATCAGCAAAGCCTCTTAGGCTTCCACTGTCCCAAACCGCATAAAACTAAAACTGCATCTTATGGTTTAATGTTGGCAGGGCTTGGCTTTTTGTTGTATATGAAAATACTCTATAGAAGGTTTGGGGTATCGAGACAACATAGGATCAGAAAAATCAGATTAAAACTACCAGTCCACAAATATGGAATTAAAAAAAAAACAACAAAAAAACCACCAGAATGCAGAACCCATTCTACTCTAGAGAGAGACAAATCTATTAAGCTAATTAGTTAAGCAGCTGATGTTCTGACCTGACATTATTTCTTCATTTAGGATCTTTCATTCTTCTTGCAAGAAGATCTCTCATTATTTCTTAACTAAACAAATCCCAATATACAGGCATTCTTCTGCAAATTGTTTGCTGATAAAATTTTCCTCTAAACAGTCACAAACTGAAATTTGAACAGTGTGACCTATGCAACCTATTACATAAATGCTCTTTTCTCTTGTGAGCCAATGACCCAGACTTTATAAACAATTCCCTTTATCCCTCCCTCAACAACTAGTTTCACTCCAAAATAAGTTTCCTTTTAAGTTTTTTATCTTTAAAAAACAACTGGGAGATGGACAGGACTTTAATATAAATCCCTGTTCTGTCACGTACTCTTCATAAGACACAAACATAACAAACAGAGCCAGATCCCCAGAAGACATCTGACAAAGCCATCCAAAAGGCAGAGCTTTCCCGTGCCTCTTCAGCTGCTGCCTGGCTTGAAAGAGCCGTAAATTTGCAGGTTGCTGGGATCCCCTCACTAAAGTGGCTCTGTTCTGGGCACACACATGACTCCATTCATTCAAGCAGTGCTGAGTGCTAAAACTCAACAGGAATCACAAACCAGTCGTTTTCTCTGCCCCAGTCAGCCCATGATCACAGGGAGACTCTGATTTTGCAGCCTGGGCCACTGCCCAGAGGTGGGAGGTGGCCAGGATCAGTGTCCTGGTCTGGTCATGTTGTGCAAAGTGGGAAGAGAGGCATGAAAAGCAAGAAATCCCTACCCAACAACATCGGAAAAGGACTTGAGGAAGGACACAGACTGGACGTAAGAGCTAAGGTCAAACCTTGGAATAAAGCAAAGCAGCAAAGAAGCTGCTTTATCTGCCAGAGAAGTGGGAAGCATTGGATTTTCCCATGCCCCACCATGGTGGCCATACTGCAAGCTAGTAGAACTGAAACAAGTTAGGTGTTTAACTAAAATGAGCTAGATGTTTAAATATGGTTTTCACAAATGCTGACTCTGCACAGAGGAAGGCAGATACCTCCAGACGAGCAGTGGCCAGCCATTTCTGTTTTGTGGGCTCCTGTGGAAAGCCTCTTCTAGAAACCTCAAACACAAAGATCACTGAAGGTATATACAAACTTGCTTGTCTCCATCAGCTTTTACAGCTTCCCCAGAAGTATTCATAGGCTCCCAGGGGCCTGGTGTGTTGCAAAGCATTAAGTTAGAGACTGAAGACATGTCTGTGCTCTGAGCGCAACAGTACACTGAGGTACCTCAGCTAACACTGAGTGAAAAGCCAACATCTCCATTCTCACGACAGAGTACGAGTGGACACATAGAGGAGCTTACATGCCTTGACTCCACTCCCTCGAAATAACTCATTCATGTATCTACATTTTGTATAAATATTCACATCTTGCAATAGCACATCCATTCTCCCTTTCCTCTATCCCATATAAAGAGTCACCACTGAAGCAAATGGATACCAACCCACTTTATAATGACACCAGGGAAACAAACAACTGTCCTCACCACAGCTGCAGTGCAGCAAGTGAGGGAGGCCCATGCTGAGCACCAGACTCACACACCCTCATCCCACGAAGAGGGAGAAGAACACTGAGGAGCAGGGCAGGCCAGTGGACTGCAGCAGGGTGGCAACATCTCCATCCTCAAGATCATCACTGTACCAGACCTTAAAAGCCTTTGCTGTCCCTTCAGGAAATTTCTGCTTCTTCCCTTCCACAGAGAAGTTCCTGAGATTAAAAGCTTAGAAAGTCTTCTAGTCACGGCAGGAAAATTGTCGTGTTTCATGGGGTCCCTTTGGCCTCTGTCAGGATCAGAGGAGAGAAGATTGCTTGCATCCAACCCCGAGCTTCCCCTCGGTGAAGTGCATAGCACCCCTGGCAAAGTCTCTGGGATGAGTAATTAGATTGTTCCAGCACAGGCTGACGTGCCTCCCAGGGCTGGTATGGAGCGGATTTAGCAGGAAACCAGGAGCACAGCGTGGCGTGGATCTTCCGAGTCCAGAGACCTTGTCTCCTTGTGCTTTTCCTACTCCGTCATGCTCTCTAGAAAATGAATGACCAAGCCTGACTTTTAGCAATTTAATTTTCTGAGTGTGTTTTGGCATTGATCAAAAAGTTGCTTGTTTTGGAATTTAAGTGATTGTCTCTGACTGGTTACTCTATATACATGCCTACGAGTGAGGCACCCTGTGACATTTTTGCTAAGCTAATCTGTTCTTGCCGCTGAAGCTTAATAAATGTTATTCCTCTGCCATGCAAGGCCTGAGGTTGTTCCGCTGAGGAAAAGAAGGGTAGAAATTGAATTTGAGGAGAAAACATTTTCTGCAGGATCAGAATTTGATAAAAGCCTTAACCCTTGAATATTGCTTACTGAAATATCTCATCAAAACCAAGAAAATGAAAACATCTTCTACTTTTGTAACAGCAATGTTTTTCTACACTCAAAATTAATTTACTTACACGCAGGCTGGACTGCTTTTATGGGTCGGATTGTGCCATCATTCTACCTTGAACCCACTCAATTGCCAAACTAAATTTGAATTATCACTGCTGATAATTGTAAAAGGACAGCACTGGATTTTTGTCTGGTGTTTGGAAAGTTCCATGTTTTCAGTATTTTTGGGTGTTTGATGAATACATTTCAGAACGCTGAAGGAGGGAAGATGTATGGATTTTAATAGAAGTTTCCTGTAACAGCAAATCCTTCCCCACCACCAGGACCTCACGTACCACTCCTCTGCAGGAAGATGGGCTACAGTTCCCTTGCACCAAAGCAACAATTTAACACACCCCTACTGCACCATATAAACCAAGGAGCTACTTTAGGGATAAAAATTCCCCTAAAGAGATCAGGAATGTACTGGGTCATTTATGCCCATCGGTAGCTCAGGGTCCTAGTGATATAAAACACTGAAGGGATCAAGTATTCAGAAGATTAAGAGCCATCTGGAGATGGAAAAGACCTCTGAGATCAAGTCCAGCCTGTGACCCAACACCACCACATCAGCCAGACCACGGCACTAAGTGACACATCCAGCCTCTCCTTAAACACCTCCAGGGATGGTGACTCCTCCACTTCCCTGGGCAGGGCATTCCAATGCCTGAGCACCCTCACCAGTGACGAAGGGCTTCCTAAGATCCAACCTAAACCTTCCCTGATGCAGTTTCAGGCCGTGCCCTCTCATCCTGTCACTAGTTGCCTGGGAGAAGAGCCCAACCCCCACCTGCCTATACCCTCCCTTCAGGCAGTTGTAGAGAGTGATAAGGTCCCCCCTGAGTCTCGTCTTCTCCAGGCTGAGCACCCCCAGCTCCCTCAGCCTCTCCTCACAGGACTTTCCCTCCAGTCCCTTCCCCAGCCTCGTTGCTCTCCTCTGGACCCACTCCAGCCCTTCAGGGTCTCTCTTGCAGTGAGGGGCCCAGACCTGCACACAGGGCTCGAGGGGAGGCCTCCCCAGTGCTGAGCACAGGGGCAGAATTACATCCCTGCTCCTGCTGGCCACACTGTTCCTGATACAAGCCAGGATGCCATTGGCCTTCCGGGCCCCCTGGGCAGACTGCTGGCTCCTGTTCAACCAGCTGTCACCCAGCACTTCCAGGTCCCTCTCTGCTGGGCCGCTCCCCAGCTACTCCTCCCCCAGTCAGCAGCGCTGCAGGGGGTTATTGTGGCCAAAGTGTAGGACCCTGCATTTGGTCTTGTTGAACTTCATACCAACGGCCTGTCAAGCAACTGCTCACCTGTTCCTGCTTCTGTCTTTTTACTACTAAGACCCTTCTTTCCCAATTGCCCCCTTTGTTTAAATTTAAGAACATCTCTTTGCTTCTTAACAGGAAGAAATACTGCATCCCAGAAATGTTTATGTGTCACTGACAGTGATGCACAATTTGTGTTTTGCTCATGAAGGACTTCCCAGCCAAACTTTGTCTCTTCCCTGCCTATTGCTTCAATTAATTTTCCATTTGACATTTGGCTGCTTATTAATGCTAACAAAATATTGTTATGAAAATAAATCAGCTTGCCCTTTTTAGGCTATAATCAGTCTTTCTGGCATGAAGCACAGTCAGGTTCAACCTGGACTTTAAGATCACTTCTGAATTTCAAAACATGATGCAATCTGTAAAAGTTCCATCTGATATATGAGATAATCTGCTTTTTCATTTCATTTTGATATGCCCTCTAAGTCAGGTATTATATCCTGAAATGTTTGCTGAGTGGGTAATTTCGCCTCTATGAGTCACTGGAATCTACTAAGAATTGTCAAATAAACTTTTTATTTGGCTTTATTTGTTTTGCTTACAGATCCACATGGAACTTTCTCCACTGGCTCATTGAGACTCCCACAGCTACTTCAGATCTCCACCTCTTGGGCCTTTCAAATTCCTTTTGAACCTGCTCATCAACTTTTGTTCACAGAAGATCTTTATACAGAGACACTGCAGGTAGACAAGTTGCTTTTACATTTCTCAGAAGGCTTCACAAATATAAACCTCATTTCCATAAAACTACCCTGAGGGAGGTCAGTCTTACCTCCCTCGCAGGAACTGAGACACAGATACTTTGTCTAAGACTAGTCCCACCCTGGGACCAAGAGAATGGAAGTCACATCCAGTCCCAGGGCATTCCCATGCACACTAATAATTACTCAAGTCAACGTAATCATTGTATCTCCCTTAATGAATACCACAGATTAAACAAAGTTCTTTTCCTTTATGTATATTACACAGCAGATCTATACAGGCCCCATATTTAGTTTGCCTCACAAAAGCATAAAACAGTTGTTTCAGTGCTTCAGGGACAACTTAAACCTGTGTATGCTGGAACTGAATGTAGTATCAAAGTATACACATTTGAAAATATGACTCGTCATGATGGCAAAGGAGATCAGATAATTTGAGGACAAACAAATTTAATTATGTAAATATTACTCCTTTTATCCGAAATCTTTTATTCCTAAGCATTAATTTAGAGAGGATTTTAGCTTGGCTAATCCAATAAAGAGCCATGACTTGGAATAAAAACAGCAACAATTACTCCAAATCCTCTGCTTTCTCTTGTAGCAAGCAGCCTATCCCACAATCAGCTTTTAAGCTTTCAGTCACATCTTTTCCATCTCACCCACTGACATTTCCCAAAGGAACCACCTCCATGGACAGCAGTGTTTCAGCAAACAGTCATGCTCTCCTGCCACAGGATATACTACAGCAAACCTAATCAACCTGCTGGGGAGAGCTGAATTATTACCACTCTAAGACTGATTAAAATTAGTGATTCTCTCCACTTATTCCCAGCGTGAAAAAACGAGACTTTGCATATCTAAGTACTGAGTTATCTCAAGAAAGTATGGAGCAATAACAACCTGAAATACCTGTGTTGTTCTGTCAGTAGTGCATGAATTACTGGAATGTTTGGTAAAACAGTTGAATGCTTACTTTGAATTTGTTTCGGATTATCCTGGATATAACTTTGTGTATGAATGAGTCATAACAATTACAGCTTATTAGATTTCCAAGGGAAGATCTCAAGCCTCTACCCCAACCATCTGCATCTCATAGGAAGAAGTCTTAAATAATCCTTTGCAGATCTGGCCAAGTGCCTTTTTGTGTATTTTTGTGATTGCAGCTGATGCTGACAGAAGAGCCTACAGAGACAAAGGCTTCACAGATTCCTAGTCTTGTACCTGGCTCCTGGAACCAGGAATGGAATGGAATGGAATGGAATGGGAATAGTTCAGTAGGAAGGGACCTACAATGTGCAGCTAGTCCAACTGCCTGATCACTTCAGGGATGATCACAAATTAAAGCATTATGTTTGCCACGGCAAAAGGAAAAGTGCTGTGAAAGTCTAGGAAGACTTTGGGACTTCAGAACAAGAGTAGCACCACTGTATCAGTCAGGGAAGAAACTGCCCAGCCTGTCCAAACAAACAACTCAGATCCACGGTTGAGACGAGACTTCACCAAAAGCACCGCTTAGTCCAGAATTGTTCTGCTGGAGCAGTACTACTGCTGGCCCCAGGTGCCCTGATATATGAGTGCCCACTATCAATAAAGCTAACTTTCCTTCCCAGACAGGATGAACAACCTGCTGTAAATGAGCTCACACCAGCACAGCTAGGACATGGCTTGCTGTTGCAGACAGGTGTCCCCAGGATGGGAGATCATGGTCCGATCCCTGACAGTTACAGGGATGCTGCTGTTTACAAGAGCCAAGTTCTCTGACAGTACTGCGTATATGTTCAGTAGATGTTGGGTTTTTTTAAATCACAAACTCCTTGCTTTTTCACTGTGGGCTCATTCTAAGAGAATACTCCTCCGTATGGTTTCTAGCTCTTGTAAGCCAGATGGTGAAACTCTGCTCTGGAGAGGGTTTCCTGAACCATGAAACCAGTGGAGGACCATACTCTAACCCTATTTGCTCCAAGTAGTGTCTTATATCACCAGAGACTGTAATGAAGTCATTAGGCCTACTGGAGAAGAAAAGAGCTATTTAAAGTAGATCCAGCACCAGAACTGGACTGAAGTGGAATTTTCCATTTTATACATATGAAAGATCTGGCTGTGACTGCACCATACCATGCTGCTGCAGAATTAGCCATGGATTCAATTTTGTCTCTTCTCCCTTCAGTCTTGTAAAGCTCCCTTTCTGAATTTGCCACCAGCACTAAAGCAGTCAACGTTTACCCAAAATGCTTAGAATGCTTCTCTCTCCCTTGTGTTCCTCATCAGTTTGTCCTTAGATTGAAAGAAAATATATTGTTTACACACCTTGGAAGCATTTCCCAGATGTCTGGGGAAGACCTTCACACATACAAGGTGCTGCTTTTAATGAGTAAGGCTTTCAACCTTCGTAACTATGGTGTCACTACCAGCAGTGCTATTTGCTGCATGCTGTGGTTTAAGGGTAAAAAAAAAAAAAAAACACCACCACAACAAAAAACATGAACAAGAGTGTCAGCTCAGCACATGGCCTCTCCTTTTTCTGGGCTATCACAGATTATATGCCCTCTGAAGGTTACTTCCCTGCCAGTTTCAAATACTGACCTTGATGTCCTGTCTCTTACAATATTCTTTAAAATCCATCATCTGCAAACTAAGTTTAAGTCAGAAAACCTAATTAGTAGCAGAGGCAATGAATAACAAGCTTAAGGGGAGGGAGAAGAAAACCTCTTGCAGGTGGCCAGCTCTTAGTTGAATAATTCTCTCTGCAATGGTCATGCTTCAAAAAATTTAATTCTCTGTAATTTCATTTAGGATGGGGAAAACAAAACAAAATGAGCAAAGTGATATAGGATTTCATTTATAGTCTGACAGGGACATTCATCTAAAGTGTACCTATAATAGCTGCAGTCACTGTACCTTTCTTCCAAAGCATTTAATGGAGTGAAACAAGTGGCAATTAAAAAAAAAATTATATATGTATATACAGTACCTACTTGGCATTGCTATTTGCTATTTTTATACCAAAAAAGAAGTTTCCCTACTGTCAGGCTGATTGTATTAATCTGAAATTCCTACGGTCCTTCAGACTTGATTGCTTTTTGAGTCTTGCTTAGTAGAAGTGGTGATAAAGAAGCTGAAATCATAACTGCTATTTAGAAGGCAAAGGGGAGGCCACTTCAGCTCTGTAGTGAGTGGCACATTTTGTTGCTTTAATTAAAATGTTGTTTTGAGAAGCTTAATTGTTTCTGCAGTGTTGGGAGCACAAAAAGGATGGTATTTAAAGAGACACTTTGGGGATCACACTTGCAATTTTTCTGAGCTATGCCAATGTTGTTTAAGCATATTGAGACAAAGAAGTAGTCACTGAATTTGAAATATTATTTTTATCTTTAAAAATATAAATCTCTTCTCTCAATTATGGAAATATATTTTCCTTTATGTACTTCTTAAAGTGCTATCCATCTCTGTGAAGGCTCCTAAAGGGAAATTTTCTGCAGCTGAATACCCTCTAAAAACCAAAAAGACTTAAGTACCAAGCAGTAATTGAAGTCCTTTAGCCCAGTACTGCAATGATTTTCAAGTGCCTGGTCCCTTTGAGATGAATATCCAGAAACTTCTAAGGGTCAAGGTTTTTATTGCCTGAGAGTGAGTCAAAAGTGAGCATCACCGTACAATCATAAGCTACTATTCTTTTCTGAAGACAGCAATGGCTGACAGATTCATCAGCGTGTTACGCAATCCTCCAAACGAGTCAGACTCCCTTGAGGCTTAATTTTCACTTTTAAAAAGTCAATACACTTCACTGGTACTTTCAGTTTTTCATATGACAACAGCATTGAGAATTAATATTTTACTGAGATTAATAACAGTGGACAAAGGAAGGACTGTAAGATTTGGGTCCACTTCAGAATCATGTGAGAGTTCAGGCAAGATGCTGTTGGCTTAAAGATATTAAGTTAAGTCACACCTAGGTATTTTCATTTGACAATGGCAGGATCCTTCATGTTGTCTGTGACTGTAAATTCAACTGTTCCTCTTGCACTGGAATCATGACAAACGTCCCTGATGGCTTTAAACCTAAGCTCAATCCAAACTACACAGATGTATTTGCTGCTATGTTTCCCTTTGCTCTAGGTACCAGCAGAAACACCTCTCTCATGTCAAACAGTAAAATTAGCTGCAAGAAAGGTAAATGTCCCAATATCCAGGGTTCATTTCCTAATCTCTGAAACTATCCTTTACTAGAAAAGTGAGCTGCATGTTAAGCTTGCTCTCACCAACTCTTTTGCTACAAGTCAGAGTTGTCCAAACCTACAGTTTTCACCTGCTGGGACACTGAACAGGAAAGGAAAAAGCTCAGTCCCACCTAGCTCTTCCAGTGGGATCCTCAGGTCCAGCTCCTTAAACAAAAAGGGCAGTAAAAAGCAAGAATCCGTCCTCCTGTCTGCAGATGGCATCTGAGAAGAGGGTACAGCAGGAGCAACTTCATTTACTCAAACTACCTAACAAGAGAGGTAATTGCTTTGTAGAAGTCATGCCCTTGGGGCTAGCAAAAATCAACATGCAGCATACGCAGGCCTTCCTTGAGTGAAGCATCTGATGCCTTCCAAAGGACAACTTCAGATTTGAAAGCTTGCTGTATCCTTGTTACTGAACAGGGGCCCAGGTCTCAAACAATCCACCCAGCACTTCAGGAGGGACACAGATTCCCCTGTTCTGTCAGGCACATTCGCTCCCCAGTTCCCAAAAATGCCTCCACCTCTCCCCATCACCTTTGCAGGGATATTGGTGGTTACTAGTGCTAGACAAACGGGACGGTCTGCAGTCCTCCTGTGAGGGGTCTGAGCACCAACTACTACGGAGGTAGTAAGGATCTGGTTCAGGCTGCCTAAAAGGCTGTGCCTAAAACGTACCTTTGTCTCAGGCCCCATAGTCAGCTTGGGCATAACTCACACATGTGCTTCTGCTCTGTCCTGATTGCAATATGCTACATTCAAGGCCATGTCATTGGCCATGGTAAGGATAGTGAGTGAACACCTGTGATATGAGGCAATGACCTCCTAGTTATGAGCCAAGATCTAGCTTGGAAGGTTTCCCAGCATCTTCAGATGCTAGTTGACCCAGGAGAAGCCAACCCTGTGCTGATTACATTATCTGTGTTGCTTATCTCTAACTTTTGCTTTGGAACTCTCTTGGAACACTTCAACTCAATCCTAGTTTGCGTGTGCTTTTTAATAGCCCCAGCTGCTATTACTTTCCTTTGCCTAAAATTTAACCCCTGCCTAAAATTTAAGATTGAGGTTACTCAGTAAAACACCAGCTGTAAATCTTAATCAGGGAAGCCTTAGAGGGACACAGGCCTACTTGCATATCCCAGAGCATTTAAGTGTGGTCCCACTCATACCCATTGTACTTGGGTCTTGAGGTCTCTGCAGGTAGTGCTCTGGGCATTCATGAAGAGGTAAGGGAGAGCAGTCTCACCAAACCCCCTTTTGCTTTGCTGAGTGGTGAAGGAGTAGAGTTATGTCACGCTTGGGGCCAGTCCATCAGTGGAGGCTGTAAGGGGGACTGGTTATTTGCCTCTCTCTCTCTCTTACACATGCTAAGCAGCACACACTCACTGTGAAGCCCAAGAGAGATGCCCCAGTATATAGGAAAACAGTCTCAGGCTGGGTCCAAGCAGAGGCTTGAACTGCTGCTGTGGATTTAACTTGCTAGCCATGTCGCTCTGCTCTGCTTTGTGACACTTGAAGCAACATTATTCAATTCCCTCCTAATACTCTCATTTGAAGCAAAGCATCTTCAGCAGCCCTAATTTTTGATCTCAGCCTCACAGCTGGGGAAAATGAGCAGCTGTTTTGTGGTTCAAAAGGAACAGAACAATAACCCACTGAGGCTACTTCTCTATGTGGATGGGTGAGTCAGATGAATAATTGGACAATGCAGATCAGTTAAGCCTAATTCAGTTAATAGAATTAATTTGCAAATTAGTACACATTAGGTGAATCAGCTGCAATTCATTTTGACAGAAATGTTAAAAAATACTGAAGTAGTTACAGTGAAACATAGAAAAATATTACTGCTAAAAATGTTCAAAAGGTGGCAGTCACTACATGGACGTTTTTGACTATAAAGGCTGGAGATGTATAAGCTTGTAAAAGCCAGGAAGAAAATACACTTTGCGCTGACTTTATGAAACTCAGTTTTTCTCATCCTGATGACTCTCAATATATCTTAAATAACTATTAGTGATGGACTAAGAAAGTTCTGACTGGGATGGGGGCAGGGACGTTGCGACTGATATAGAGGTATGGTGCAAGGAAAAGGAAATAAATGGGTTTAAATTTGAAAGCTGGCCCACGAAAATCAGTTTGTAAAATAATCTGGCCCTCTCATACTCATCCTAGGAAAGCTTGGAAACACGTCTGGGCTATTATTAAGTGGCAGACACTTAGAGCAGATGATCATCTGATATTTGAGCCAGCTTGGTATCTTCGGGATGGTGACCACTGGGAGGAAAACATCAGTGGTATTATTTTATATGTTATTGAAATGCTGGAAAATGCTTTGGTCAGGTACAGTTAATATGCTCTCCTGTGCAAAAGTAGAGCTGCATCTACTGGAGCACTAAGATGCTGAGCTCTGAGGTGTGTGTGATCAGAGCAAACGGAAGAGGCAAGATGAACACAGGAGAACAAATGTTACACACACACACACCCTGCTCTGTGACAAAGAAGAAACCCTCCATTGTTGGCTTGGTTGTGTAACAATGGTGAAACCTGGCATTGAATAAATGTATCTGGAGGAAGAAGATAAAACGGCTGCATCAGTATAGCAGTTTAATCTGACACATCCCTGGAATCAACTAGCACCAGAAACACGTATTATTGCAGTGCACAGTTGCTTTACAGTATCAATCCTCACTCCTGAGCTATAAATACAGGGTTTGATTCTTAACAGGCGTAAACTGTGCCCCTCTGTACATTTCAGTACATGTCTGGCAGTTTGTACTTGCTTTGGATCTCACTAATCAACACCATGTACACAGGATTTCCTCAGTAGTGCAAAATGGATAACAGTTCCAACGAATTATTTATTTCTTTCAATGATCATCCTTTATATTTTGTTTTACTGACACTTCCGTATGTGGCAAAGATTCACAGGTTTAGAAAAGCTTTTGTACAGAACGTCATCCAAATCAGTTTGACTTCACATGAAAGCCATGGAGCTGCCAGAAAAGCTAACCTGCCTGAAGAAACTATTACCTATAAATTTTTTATTCTGTGTGTAAAATTTCACAGGCACGCTATTGTACCTTTTTGAAAGGATTTGAAATAGGAGAACAGCTGCAACCGTTATGTTGCCCAGCTGCTGAATTATACATTGAGAAAATTGACCTAGCATCATGTTCTGTCTATCAGAGTTAGAGCCTCCTGGCTCACAGTCATGGCTTGTCAGGTTTGATGGGGAGCTGGTTAAACGCGATGTCAGAGTAGGTTACCTGGGGTGGAGCACAGAAGGCTGCTCGCCAGTCGACTGGCAGCCCTGTGGTATCTATCAAATCCAGCAAAATACTGGATAGTAATTAATGATGTAGACTTCCAGCGACTGAGTCATGCGTTCTGATCTGCAACCTCCTGCTCCTTGCACACAAGTTACAATACACAAACCACACGCGGTGAGAACAGGAGGACCCCACTTCACAGCTGCAGGGCTTAGGCACCGCAGCAGCTCACCAGGCCTCATCGTCATGCGGCCTTCTGCTTTCTGACCCGAGGCCTTTTCCAGTGGTGGCCCCGGACTCCCCATCAGCAAGCCCCGGGGAGGCTGACGCCAAGGGTGGATTCGGGTTCTGATCCCTTTGCGGTTTGAGAGGCCTCAGGACACCTTCCCCTCCAACTGCTCTTCTCATTGCCATCCCTTGGTGCTCAGCCTCCAGACAAAATTGTGCTCAGCAGGGAGAGGCAGAAGTGGATGTAGTAATTCAGAGTTATAAATCAACAGACAAATGCAGTACCCTTCCTCTCAAATCTGCATCAAGCCAAACAAACAGCGTGTCAACTTCAAGCCAACTGTAACGCTTTTGCCTCTGCCTGATTGCAGGCAGACTGCTAAGAAGACCCACGTTGTTGACTAAACGGCCCTCATGCAATCAGGATTCAGGTCCTGCTGAAGAGTGACATTAAGATGCAACAACAAAAACGGTGGGTGGGTCTCTCCCAGAGCTGTGTGCCACGGGGAAGCAGCACGGGAAGCTTTGCTGCAGAGCTCTTTCCAGGACACGCTAGCAAAGACTAAACAGCCCTGGGCTCTGGTAATCTTCATCCAGCTTGAAAGGAGGCCGTGCAGGCCAGAGTTCAGAGACATCTTCAGGCCCAGAATGTTTGCCAGTCCTAGAGCACATCTGCTGTTGTCATAGCATGAGAAACAGAGCCAGAAAACTGCCTGTGTGTTTTTAGGGCCTTTGACCTGCCACGGTTCTAATGAGATGTTACAGAAACATTACGTACAAGATAAGGCACGTATGTAGAGAGTAACTGATGTGCTGCAAAAGTCTTTTGTTTGTGTGATCCTGCATGTAGCTCAGACGCTGTCAGAAAAGCACTCCGGGTGCTCAGCGTGGACCTGAACCTGGCTTTCAGGACACCGCATTACGTAATTCCGCAGCACAACGCACAGCGGCCGGTGCAGGGTTTTAACTGTCCCATCACCCCAAGTGCCCCATGTCATTGAAAATTTCACAGTTCAGCACACAGTAAATTGATTCTTTGTCATGGGTTAGGGCTGGGCCAGCCACTAAACACAGGCAGATGCTCTCTAGCCCCCCTCTTTCCCCCAGACAAGAAGGAAAAGGCAATGAGGCAGAGAGACTTTAGGGTTAGGAAAGAAAAACTAGAACAGTTTTAACGAAATAATAATGGAAATAATAGTGAAATGATAAAAATAAAGAACTATATACAACTAAATATAAGCCCGGTATCGAACCCGACTCTCCCCTGACAGCAATCCCCACTGATGCTGCAGAGGAGACAGCAACAGGGAAGCCCCAGGCTCACACGGCGGTCGGAGCTGGATTCGAGAACTCAGGATCCAGATCAAAAGCAGGAGATCGGACGGAGTCCTCCCTGGACACTGGCCATTGCAGAAAAGGAAAGGAACCCTCGTGGTCACTCAGTTTATACTGAACATGACGTATATGGAATGTAATACTCTCATTGGTCACCTGTCCTGTCTATTACTCCCCAGAGGTGCCACCTTTTACTTCCTTGTGACCCCTCTTACTACCCGGCACCCCCAGCATGGCACACAAGAGCCAGCAGTGGCCTTGGTCACTATAGGAATAAGTATCAGCAAGAGCCTTTCTGCATCCCAGTCCCAGGCAGTGACTGTAAACATCAGGTGTTATCACTGCCAGTAGCACACACTGTCTGCAGAAACATGCTGCTGACTTCAGAACATGCAGCCTTTTAGAAGAGACTGAGCTGGAAAGTAAAAACCACCAAACGGAATTGGGTTTTTCAGCTAAAACCAGGACATTCTTTTACTAGGTCAGGCCTGGTAACAAGCATTGATTTAAGCAGCTTATTGCAACAGATTACTAAATGCTGTTCCTCAACGGCAGCTCTCAACGATCAGAAGACAGATTCTGCTCCTGGTGACACATCCCCAGACCCAGCCGTGCTGGGAGCGTGGCAGGACTCGGAAGACAGGCTTCTACTATTTGGTATTGTTTGGAAGCACCACATGTTGTTTACTTCTTAATCTTCCGACAGAATACAAGAATTGCAGCTCTGGGCTATCTCAGAGGGATAATGTGAGTGACTCAGGTTGTATATTGACCTCAGCCACTGTGAAGATTGTTTTTAAAAGCACTGTAAAATCTATGAATGCAGATTTCTGTACTTCTGAAGGTGCCTACAGTGCACTCAAGATATCGTCATGAGGTGTTAAACCAAGCACATCTGGCCAAGCCTCATGTCACTTGTTATTATCAGTCGTGACAAAAGAAAACTAAGGAAAATGTGAACCTACTGCTGAATAAAACAGGGGATCCGGTTACATGGGACATTGAAAAGCCTGAATTACTGAATTCTGCTTTTGCCTCATTCTTTACTGGCCAGTCTGGCTTTCAAGTATCTGTCTAAACGTAGGGTAACTCTTTTACTTTGAGAGTGACTGAGCACTGCCACAAAGTGCCCAGTGAAGTTGTGGAGTCTCCGTCCTTGGAGATACTCAAAAGCCATCTGGAGATGTTGCTGGGCAACTGGCTCTAGGTGACTCTGCTTGAGCAGGAGCGGTTGAACAAGATGACCTCCAGAGGTCCTTTCCAACCTCAACCATTCTGTGATTCTGTAAGGATTATTAGCTAATTAGGAGGGGGGAAAAAATGATGGGAACATGTATAATCATTTCTGTATCACTTTGTTCTTTCCTTCTCATAGAGAGTCAAAAGCTGGAGAAAGGAAATGTTGTTTCTCCCTTACTACTATGAAAATCTGGGAAGAAACACACACCCCCCCCCCCCCCTTTTCAAGACATGCAGATCTGTGCAATCTCAGTTGAGTATGACGGAAATCAATGCCTGAAACATTCAGAAATTATCATCTGGTGGACCTCTTAGTAATCTTCACAGCAAGACAGAAATGTTTTCCAGAAACTCAAAAACTCTGCTTAGTCAGTTGCAGTTCACTCACCTAAGCAAATACAAGCAAGACTAGTTACAATTAAATAGCTTATGATGAATCCTATGTTTTCTTTTGAATAGATGAGTCCATTTTAAGCTTAGACTCTATCAGCGTGGGAATCTGAGGACAGAAAGCCAAATCAGTTACTCTCCACCGAAAACACAGAGAGGCACATCTTTTAAGCAAACTAGGACATACTTTACTGCCTTTCATCTGTTTCGTTAGCTTCTTTGGTTGGTTTGTTTGTTTGTTTGTTTCTAAAGCATAATTGTACTTCAATGGCATATCTGCAAATATTTCCATTTTTTCTTTGGTAAATGCACTGAGGAAAGACTGACCATCCACAACAACTGAAATGTACTCAGGCAGTCCTTCACAGGTGTGCCCTTCCATTTCCATGCGATCAGGGAAGAAAAATGTTGATTCTGAGAGTGGCAAAAAAGATGAGGAATTTAATAGCATTCCAATATACAACTTAAAAGTGTGGCAGTTATTATTCTGATCAGTCCATTACAGGAGTAAGTACAGGAAATAGAGCTGTGATTGCACAGATTTAAGTATTAATTACAAGAGGTGGTAAATCATGGTGCTCTCAAGATCTTATGTAAAATCCACTGAATTAATTGAGTCCCCTTAGATTCCAGTGGGCTTTGGCTGAGTCCTTTAATGATATTAAAATCCATCTGTTATTAAACATCATGTTTAATACAATAGTATGCAAATGCTGTGACTTGTAAATCTCATTACGCAAAAGTTCAGGTCCAGTCGTGCTCCCCTTGAAGTCTGCAACATAATTTCTGTAGACATCAATAAGAATAGGTCTGGGATATCCATTTTTAATTGCACTGTACACAAATACTGACAGAAGAATACAATACAGTAGTCACAAACTTAAAGAGGCTTCTATGAAACCTACAAAGAGCAGCAGCACAGGATCAGTGAAGTAAATGCAATACTTAAAAAAATAATAAATCAGACCTGGTTTTTGAAAACAGTATTGAAGAAAAAGACAAATGAATTGGCACAGTTTAACAACCTAATTTCTAAGTGCACTTTATAATCTCTCCTCACAAGCTGCTGTTTTCCCAGAAGATGATGACAGAAAGCCTCATCAGAAAATCACTGGTTTATAGTGACTGGTTTTATTGCATTGCCAGCTGTGAATCTAATAAAAAAAAGACACACCCCCCCCCAAAAAAAGAAAACAACCTACAAAGGTTCCTAAAAACCCCATTTTCTTTTGTTATTGTCAAAAATAGCAACATAGCACTTCCATGTTTGTGAATACTCAACAATTCTATTTTTTAAAAAAAATAGAAGTTAAAGAAAAGTGATTTTGTCTTAGCTTCAAAAATAATGTAAAGAAACATTTAAGAAGATACTTCAATGATCAGAGAGATATGTACAAGCTCAGTCCTGCGAATACATGTTCATGAATGAAGACTTGAGAACCTGTTCATCCTGCGTGAGTATAACTAAAGACTGACAGGATCAGGCTCTTGGCTTTACCTGTTCTGAGTTTTTCCACAATCTGTCCTAGGCTAAAAAGTATAGAGACAGTATATACTCTGTATATTGATTTATACAAAAGGTCTTTTATAGCTCTAACCCTGTTATTGCTAGGCTAAAAATGAACATTTGGAACAAATTACATAAATCATAAAGGATAAAATTGAGATGCAGCTTCTGATGACTGAATTTCCACTTGAGCCATTTTAAATTGGGTACACTGTAGCCACTTGCGGAGCACAGATGAGCTATTGTTCATTTGTCCTGACCCTTGTAACATCCTTAGGCTGTGATGGTTGACATTGCTCTGGATGGCTTGGAGGCGTAGCTGGAGTCCAGCAGATAAATGCTGTTGAAATAATGGAAAACATTCTGTTTCTTTTCTTTAATACTTACATTAATACAGCACTGTGAAAGGTACTGGTTGTTGGCCAGGAAAAGTTCCTCCGCTGCCCCAATGTTACATTTCTTTCTTTTACATCCTGCACTCAGAGTTGCCATGAAAGGCAAACGTGCTTACAGAAACAACTCCATACTGAGACCAACCCAAACACTTTTATTCTCATCACCAAAATTCTCTCGGCTGGCAAACCACACGGATCCACCTTGCTCCCTCTTACAAGCACGGCCAGCTGGCACAGTTTTACCCAAGCAAGCAGGCCCACAACACCCGCTACACAACCCAAATCTGTCTCCTGAGTCAAGAGGCCCAATCCTGATTTCTCAACCCTAAGACATCAAAAATCCATAGCTCAGGGAACAACTAATGTCAGTAAACAGGGAGGAAGGGCCCTGCCACAGAACCTGGCTAGAGGAAAGCAATTCAGAAGGGAAAGGGAGAGCAGCGCTTGTATCAGGACAGGCACCTCAGCTGCGCTGATGTCAGGACAAGCATCTCAGCTGACGACGCTGTGTATGCTCACACTTGAGACCTTCAGCGCTGAGCCATCCAGTGCATCTAGATACGCTACAATGACCTACTTTCAGAGAGTCTGGAGACCATGTCTACTCATCTTATTTGCAGACTTTACGGAAACGTGTAACACAAAGAATAAAAGGATAAGGTACTAGAAACAACTTACTTTCAGATTCGACTGTATCATTGGCAACCACATTGGTATGAGCTGTAAGAAGAGAGGTACGTTTTGTTATTATACAAGTGACTGTAAACATGCTCCACTTAATGTGAGACAAAGAAGGGTAATCTAACGCACTTAACTGTCCGAATGGACACAGACAGAACCACAAGTCTGAAAACGTGGTTATTTTTAAATTATGCCTATATTTTGGGGCAGGTAACTCTCAGAGGTAAAGAAGCCAGCCTCGCTTTTTTGTAGCTTAATCAAACACCAGTAGCAATTCTTGATATCCTGTTTAAGGCAACAATTAGAGTACAAAATAAAAACTTGTTAAAGGAAATCACTTCATATTTTCCTTCTGAGTGTGCTTCTGTACGTACAGGTAAGCAGTACTGGAATAAATACAGTATACATTCTGCATGGTGAAGTACACAACACAAACTGAAAAAAACATGCAGCAGAAGTTCTCAATAGTAGGCCAGATATTTAAATGGTAACCCACATTTTGTAAGCCACTAGTTATGCCAGTGCCTCAGTGCAGAATGGGACCTGTACACCTGGGAGGTAAAAACACTAACCACCCCGAATGACAAGGAGGTCTGCAAATTTGTCACCCATGATTGGATTGGTATTTGTTTCCGTCTCCTGCTCTTCAGAGAACTTTTATTTCTCAGTAAGTATAACAAAACAAGCTTATGAAAGATGAAGAAGCATTTCTAGCAAAAGTATTCAGGTAATCTAATATTAATTTAACCACTGAGCTTATTGTTCTAAAATGTTCCTCCAAATGGCATTAAAATTTGCAATTTGCCAATTATGCTGCTGGGAGCTGCAAGTTAAACCTAATCACTATTGACAACATTAGATAAAGTGCTGTTTCCCGTGTGCAAGGAACGATAATTGTTTCCATTTCAGTACTGATTTGCTGGAGAATCATATGCAGTTCTGTCACGACTGATTACTTACTCTACCACATGAGGAACCATATTCAAACCTCAGCATTTACAGATAGATGAATGCCAAAACAGCTGGAATGCAGCCAGATGCAGCAGTTCTGTACATCCTTCAGTGGGCTCTCACTCTAATGAAGTGCTTAATAAGATTCAGTGACCACAAGTCCTGATGTGAGTTTTTGGAAAGGACAGATAAATACACTGAGAAGCCATGCTCCATGCCCCACTGCTGTCAACAAAATGTCACTGAAAATTCCATCCAGTGTTCATGAATTTCCTGTGGAGCCAGCCAGTGGTGGTAGAACTGCTGTCACAAGTATGTCAAGTAAGGAGGGACACCGGTCAGAAAACTCCATGTACTCCTCTGCATCTGAACCAATTCACTGGAGACCTTTTACATTCACCTGAGAGAATCAAGCACTTCTCATACCCAGTTCATATTGTCCCAAAGCAGGTATTTAAACTACATCAAGATGAATCACGTCAAAAAATACCTGTCTTATCTCCACCGACTATAAAGGGCACTCAGGGAAACAAGTTTATATTGATATCTGCACTGTACAAGTCTAAGGTTAGATACAGATCATTGTCCTCTAGTGGCACTTCTGTCATTCAGGTTCTGGACACATTTAGGGAAACAAAACATTCTGCCGCAGGCACAAGCAAGCAAACAGCTTGCCAAACAGCCAGTTATATAAATGAGACAAGAAGATATTTTTATTGAAGCACTTGAGTTTTATTATCTAATCCCCAGCCAGCCTTCTCTTCTCAAACGAGGAACACACAAAGCTAGTTAGAAAGAACAGCTGGAAGAACAGACTGCTGTCAGACACTGTCAGGTTTTTGGAGTTTGTTTTCAACAGAATTATGTTGATTATAGTGCAAGTTTTGATGGCAATCAGGCTGGAGAACAGGTTGGTTATTGTGCTTTTCTGGCTCCCCAACTCTGCTGCCTTCACGGTTCTCCAGAAATCTACGCAGCAGTTGTTGGGGTTGCCTAAAACCTCTGGGTCTCCAAAAAAGATGCTGCGGTATGCTTAGCTGTTCCTTCTCTACTGCAGTCTCTCAAATTCCTCAGACATATATCTGATGGTCAGACAGAGCTGTGATCAGCAAGGAGTTGGTCTCCATCAGCAATATGAATCCTGGGATGGCTGGTTTCCCAGTTTCTTTGACACAGAAAAACAGGAAGAAAGCTGAACACTTTCGTTTGAGCCCTCCTAAAGCAGAATCAGAATGCTTCCCCTCAGAGGAAAATATAATGAATTAAGTATATATACACAGCTGCATAAATGCGTGTATATATATATATAAAAAAAAATATACACACACACACACACACACACACACATATATATACACACACACACATCTCACTCCAACCTAGAAAGAAAAATAAATACATAAGGGTTGAAATGTTTTCACAGGGAAGAAACTTTGTTTTCCTCATTAGATTAGTAAAGATAGTGCAGCATCAGATGAAAAAAACATCCTCTGAGGATACAGGCCTCAAAGTCTATAGGAAACAAGACATGTCTCAATGCTCTCAGTGTGAGTGTAATTTAACAGCAAAGGCCAACAAAGTCTAAGAAGTAGGAAACCTCACAGCACAAACACAAGGAGAAGATGAAGGGAGTGCTTATATCGGGGATAGAAGTTCTTCTTTCAGTGAAAGAGAGCTGAATTGTTTAATCCTTCTCTTTCACTCTTGTTTTAGGACATATTTTCCCCTCGCTTTTCATACAGAAAATGTCCACCCGGGACAGCTATCCCGTAAACTGTCTGGCATCATGTGACACGCACCACCACTTCACTGTGGTAAATTAAAAATATATGTGTGTTGAATCATGCAACAACTTCACTAACAAATGAAGTTTTTAGAGCATCTCATTCCTTAGGTGGAATAAAAGGCACTGCAGTAAAATTCTAAACATTTATCATTCACATAGTTATATTATCAGTGCTACCGTGTTGAGTTTCAAGAGGAAATCATTGGGAATTATTAATTTTGCTGAACAAATCTCTGAAAGAGTGTTAAGAATGCTCTGATAAAAAAATCTCTCACTTCACTATGTCCTTTCCTCCAGTGAAAATTAAACCTTGCTTGAAAGGCTTATATAAAAAAAAATTAAAAAGAAGCTTTAAAGCAGGAGACAAATTGTTTCATTATCAAAGGCAGGGTAATAAAAGATTATCTTGAGTAAAACAAGGTACCAAGAAAATGCCCAGTCAACTAATATTCAAAGAATTGTCATCCTTGCAGACTTCTGAAGGAGGAGTAATGAAGTTTAGATCTCCTTCACAGCCACTGAAGAAGAGATAGTCTCAAAACTGATATTTTTTTTAAATTATAAAGATCCCATTCACTTATTTGCTCCTTTGAGAATAAGCTTTACACTTCTACTTCTTTGAAGGACTTCAAACATACAGTAAGTCTCTCCTGGAATCATTACTTTTCAGATCTACAATAAATATTTTTAGCATTAGTTAGTTTTGAGAAAAAAAAACAGTAGCTTGGGACTATGAATCCTATTACAATATTAGTTATGTATATTAGTTACACATAAAATTCCTGCAGGATTTCATTTCAGGGCTAAGTAGAGGGGATTTGGTCATGCAGATTCTTTTTTTTCCATCTCCCACCCACTGAATATAAAAGAAAGCTTGGCACCTTAACTCTGAATTTCACAGGTTTATGAGCTTGATTTTGTAGTAACGACGTCCTTTGAACCCGATTCAACATATTACTGATATATACTCTCAAATATAACTCCCTGAAAGCATTCATTTGAATTGTGACAGGAATTTGGCCCTAAAGGCCTATCTTTTCACAGCTTTAAAGCCATTCTTTATCCTTGTCAAAATCTGGACATCCTGCACTGGCTGAGAGATGCTCATGTGTCTTCCAGGGACAGCCTTGATCACTTTAACATCCCACAGTGAGAGAGTTTCTGCAGTGAATCAAGTCATTACTGGCTATAAATCTGTATTTTCACAATGTGTGTGAATACTTTCATGCCAGTTGACATCAATTTTAGCTACTTTATTTTCAATTCCTCCTAGACCATAAAAGACTGGAGTAAAACAATAGCCAGAAGCTTCCTTTATGGCAACAGAAGAACTATATAAACTGACATACAGAATCAGAGTGCATTTAACTACTTCATTTGTTGATATTTTATATGAAAACTCCCTTCAGAATAAAGTAATGGGAAAACATGTAAAAAAGGATAGTAAAAACTGATTTATGCTTGTGAGAGTACCACAATCCTGGGGTAGTCTCACAGTCTTGTTCTGAGAACACTGTGGTGACCCACAAGAGACGGACCACTGATTTCCAAAAAAATAATTTTACATGAATGGAGCATGGAAAATTTGATTCTCTAACCAAAGAATGCCCGGTTACACATCCTAGGGGGAGAAGACTCACTATCAAATAATATTTGACTAAGTTAGGTATGTTGGCATATGATAACAAGAAAACTGTTGCGCCGTTTTGTTATCAACCTAAAAGAACATGAGGATCAGAACAGTGAGGTGATCTGCAAAGGACTGTACCCAGAGGCTCTCAAAGTCAGTGCCACCAGTTGAGTCTGTTAGAGGAATAATACTACTGAAACAGTGGAAGTGGGAAGTAGATCAGAAGTCCATTTTAAAAATAAGTCAGAACTTGAATTTGAGATTATGGTTTGCTCCTAATTCTTAACAGAGATTTTTTTTTTGTTATGCTCAGTTTTATTTCTGCTTTAGCATTCGGTCTCAGCTTCTTTCACTTTTTTTGAGTGGGAGGGGAAGCAGAGGACAATACATCTAGAAATCACAATAAACAGGCAACATCATTAATGAAATATTCATAGTGTGGTATGCCTACCTTTACAAAGATAGTAGAGTTGCATTCCTGTAAAGCCTCCATTAAACTAATCACATGCAGGCACACCATTTCCACCATCTTGGGGGGGAAAAAGAAAATCAAACATAAAAAATTAGTGTCCAGCACAAGAGTATTATTGTAAGCTAAGTCAACAGTCTCTAAAAAGAATCCTCCTGCATTTGCTTGGCAGTTATACTGAATCATTAGATGTGCATTTATTAACAACTGACATATAAGATTCAATATTACATGAGTTCATAAGGGATATTTTTCTTTGCTTAGTTTTCCCGTGATGAGGTAACACCTTTATGTTAAATATTTGAAAGCACTTGATGTATTTTAATGTGTATCACACATCAAAACAAGTTGCCTTCAGTTTCGTTCTCTTCAGACATCATAAATCCCGTTATATGCCTTTGCTGTGTAGTTCTCATCAATCAGTGTGTCAGAAATTGGTATTTTTATTTATTGAATCTTTGAAAATTACCATACCCACAAAAAAACATCTTTTTTTTGCCCTCCTATCAAAAGATAATTTATTGTTCTGAACTGGCAGCTAGTCTGTAATTCTTCCATTTTGTACCATGAATTATGACAGATGCAAATATCAGTTATCTGGTAGTAGATAGCATTTTATGGTTTATATTGTGTAAATTCATAGGTACAAGACAAATACCCTGAGCCAGCAGTGAGTATTTACAGTGCCTGTCTGAACTATGT
The DNA here is from genome assembly GCA_020746105.1 of Trogon surrucura. Classification (NCBI taxonomy): domain Eukaryota; kingdom Metazoa; phylum Chordata; class Aves; order Trogoniformes; family Trogonidae; genus Trogon; species Trogon surrucura. Next base: position 30,282,566 of record CM036623.1, on the reverse strand, counting down.
GTAAATTCCCCTCGATAATAATAAACTTTGCTTTTATGTGGTGCTTTTCATCTTCAAAGTGCTTTACAAACACTAACTAATTAACCTCCCAACACCCCTGTGCGACAGGCAAGTATTATTATCTACATTTCACAGAGCAATAGCTGAGGCAGAATGTTTAATAACTTGCACTAAAGCCACATAATGAGATACTTTCAGAATAAGAATTGGATCTTCCAGGTCATATTCTTGTCCTAAGGCTTGAGTGATAGGACGACGGGAAATGGATCCAGATTGCACCAGGGAAGGTTCAGGTTGGATATTAGGAAGAATTTCTGTACTGAGAGGGTTGTCAGCCACTGGAACAGGCTGCCCAGGGAGGTGGTTGAGTCACTGTCCCTGGAGGTGTTTATGAGATGGTGGATGTTGCGTTCGGGGGAATTGTTTCATAGGTTGATAGGGCTGGGACAAAGGCTGGACTTGATGACCGAGGTCTCTTCCACCTGATACAATTCTATGATTTCTTAGAAGACTTTGTGTCTGACTAAACAACTAGCTAGTTAGAAGCATTTTGCAGATTTCACATTCATTCAAATGGAGCTTCATGAACTACTGTTCCAAACAGTGGCTTGTCAACCACAGAGAATTCACTTAGATGTCAGAGGCTAAAATATCATTTAAAGACAGCTTTAGGTGGTTCTTGCCTGATATGGACAAGACAAAAGGGAACTGTAGCTGGTTCAAAGACATTGAAGTGCAGCCCATGTAATTACAACTGAAAGGTCCATAACCTGCCTGGGAGAGATGTTTAACATGGGGAAAGGGGAATTATATAAAATAATTTCTATATAGCTAGCAAGCCTCCATTTAAAAAAAAAAAAGATTAAAAAAAAAACATAAACCAACCAAAACCAAAAATCCCAAAGAATTAAAATTCCAAGCTTTAAGAACACCTGACTTAGAGAACTGAGCCATGTATAAAGAATCTTTCTCACTCAAAGATAGTATCGGGTTCTCCAGAGCCAGAGCTACTAGTTACCATCTCAGATACTAAGTCAAAAAGTTATGACAGGTCATGACAGACTTGTCCTGACTTTCTGGGAAGTGGGAAGCACAATACATCTTGCCTATCAGAAACAAGCTCTCAACACTAAGCCTGCACGTACAGAGAATCATTAGTCACTGGGTAGCAAAGGTAGCACCTATAAGAAGACTGCTGGAACCCCAACTGGGTTCTTATTGTACAAAGCTGCTCCAACAGAAGCGAGTAGCTGAGACAAGTAAGTGCTTTAACGTTATTTCCAAAAACCAGTCTGAACAATTCCTGAACAGAGTGAACATTTCCCTTTCAAACTTTATCTCTGGAGGCACCTCTTTCGAGTTATTCATTACTCTAAAATGTTTTGTGAAATATTTATGTAGCTTATCCTTGATGAGTAACCGATGGTTATGAGTAGTCAAGTGTCAGCACTTGTGTATTTTTTCACATGGTAAAAAATAATCAAATGGACATTCACAGAATTATCCTAAAACACTTAGCAGTACTTAGTTAAAGCAATCAGATGAAGCAAAAGGACCATTGTGAAAGGGCAGGAAGATATATAAAATTCGTCCTGACGCAGGGAGGCCTTAATCCAACAACCAGTGACTCCAGCTCTTGATTCTGTTTTCAGGTAGAACCCGGATAGGTCCTGTTTCAGGCCCACCGTGAGCTTAAACCACTACTGATTAGCTTTGCCTTGAATTTCTCAAAAGCATCTAAGTTGTTAATGCCGTTATTCATAGTCCAACGTATTCCACTGAAACAAAGCCAAGCTCTCCAAATTTAATCTATACTCAACCTGCACGCAGCACCGGACTCACCACTTTGTTATGTGCCATCAGCTGTAGGATGCTCGGTGTCACTCTGCTCCAGAACTCCAGGGCTGTCAGGATTGCTGTAAAGCTAAATTCGTTCTGATTCTGGACTGTCGGAGCTACTGCTGTTTGTTCACAATAAACTGTCCAGAGCTGAGCAAATATGAATGCATGGAAGAGGGAACACATGTGCAGAACAGATGTCTGTAGAAATAGAAAATAGAGGAAAATGTTTATTTAAACAAGTGCATTGGGAAACAGTGCAGAGACTTTCATCAAAGCACTCCTCTGTCACGCATCCCACTGTGCAGTCTTGGCCCTCACTTTCAACATGTTTCCCTCCTATTAGAAACTAGTAAGTTAACTACACTTGGTAACATCTTCTCCATATTTAAAAAATGTTTTAATATTTACAGACTAAAATTTGAAAACACACACTCCCACGCAATCTTAGCATATGACATTAAGATCAGTCCCTTTAAAAAGGTTAATTTTGCAGAACTGCTGCTGAGGACAAGTTCTGAGTCTTGATGGAAAACTCGACCGCAATCTGTGGAAGGCCTGGAGGTTCTGACGCGCATGACTTCATTTCAAAAATGCTGCTGGAGTAAGTCATTCAGATTCTGAACATCTGAAAGGAAGGCTATCATACAAAATACATCATCTTGCATCTTTTCTGTTAATCTCTCATACATTTCTCCCTTGCTGGGATAGAACGGCTCACAGTCAAGGAAAATAAGTTTCGAAAAGCTAACAGAGAATTCATTTTGCATACTCAAGCACGACTTTTTGCTAATACGTGTTAAATATCACAGTGACCGAACCTCCGGGCGTGCTAATTATTTCACTGAGAGAAAGGTGCTTCTGGTCAGAGATGTTTTCTCAGTTTGCAAGCGCAATAGTGATTCATGCTCTGTGACAGTATGACTGTACCAAAGATTGCAATGGTTGCTCAGTAACTGGAAAGAGGTATTTGAAAGAGCAAAAAAAGGCCAAAGAAATTAACGGGGAGCACTACTGTCTTGACTGGATGAAGGAAAAGAAAGGAGGAGTATACATATAAGGTAAATGTGTGATCACCCTGATTCTGTTGGTCATAAAAACCTGGTTGGTATCAAAGAGTGCTGCTACATATGTGTTAAACTACTGTCCCAAATGGCTTACGATTTGCAATAACTTCTCTTGTCCAGAGCAATTTGAGGGAAAAAAAAAAAAAGTGTACTTGTAATTACCTTTTGATCATAACATTGTTTACAGGTTATCCAATTCTACTATAAAACAAGAATAAATAAATGAGATTTGCTACAGAGATGGTCATTGCTAAAGCTTCAATTTGGAATTCAGTTTTTCCTTCCTCGCTCTTGTGCTGAGATATTTTGAAGCAGTTGAATCTCAAGCTCAATTGCAGCGATTTCATCACAAGTCTTCTTTGTGTGAAGGGGCAACTATGCAAGAAAAACTACAGAGCTTTCTTTCTCTAGATCCCAGGTTTCAATAAGGTTTTACCCCTCCTTTTTTTAAATAAGCATTTGCAATAATACTGCAAATATATAACACATCTCCACTTAAAACACAGAATCCCTTACCTTTGATTGCTCTGGAAACCCAATCAGAATAACAATAAGGTGGTCAGCAATTTGTGAACCCGCATCCAGTGGAATAGGCATGCAAGATGATGAAGAATTTGGACAGACAACATTGTGTGTCAGAGACCCCAGTAGTAGCCAGGACAGCAAACGAATGTGTGAGACACATTCTATGAACTCTTTGGGCCTGTCAAGAAAGAGTGGATTTTACAATGAGGCTAAGTTTTCTGATTTTCCCCAAAAAAACGGAGTCTCCTGCACACTACGCAGATGCAGTCTCAGTGTACTGGAGGCACAGATCATTGGTACAGCTGATGGGAAGACTGGAACCACACAGGACTTATTGGACTTGACATACAATTAACAAGTCCAACAGCATACTGAGCAACTTAAAAGGCTAAAACCTTCACAGAGTCACTGGTTCCATACACAATCATTTTTTACACACAGGTCATCGGATGGGATGGGTTGCCCAAGTGGAAATGCTCATCTCAGCTCCCTTGCACAGCACGTAGCTGACAGGGCAATGGCAGGAAATTCCTTGTTCCACAGCAAGCTCCAAGGCAGGTACCATGCCTTACTTCCACTCCTCCACTGGTAAAGTGGAGTTAAATTCTCTTTTCCTTAGCTTCTCCTTGGCCATTTAAACTGGATGCTTTTGAGGGCAGAGACTATGCTTTTTTTGCGACACTTATGTATTCATCCACCATCTAGTGCAACATCTAACTGTAAAGCAATGTGCTTATATAACCTAAGAAGGAGTAATGCTTTTCCAATGTCATCTTGTCTGTCCCCTTGCTGCTACCAAGTTCAGATTACACACTCATTTGAATTCATAGGCACAGGAAAAAAACCAATTGTCTTTTGATCACTAGATCACTACTTACTAGGCCACTCTCACTACTGTTTGTAATTTCTGATCTGATGTCATTGTCAAGGACTCACAGCACTAGAGAGGCATTCTATTAATTTATTTTTTTTTAAATAGACTCTGAGAGATGCTCTTCCTCAAGTACCTATAGGGTCTTAAAGGAATTCTCTACCTTCACCTCAGAACACAAAGTCCTTTTTTTACATGTAAGAAACTAAAGCGCAAGGAGATAACAACTCCATATTTCTAAAACTAGACATGCTCTACATGGAAGTGCATGCAGATTTATCTACAGGACTGAAGTCTAAGCAGGTGAGTCCCCAGAGTCCTGAGGCAGGTAGTCAGGGACAAAGCTGGGACAAAAATACAGTTTTATTGTAACACAGTCCAGTGGTCTACACTCAAAATACCTTGTTTGTTGTCATTGTGAGACAAGGGAGAGTATTTCCCTTCTTTTTGAAGATAAAACACTGTGGATTAGGATTACTCACAGTGAAAAGGGATAAGAAACATGTCTTGAAGAGCAGGATTTCTCTCAGCTAACTTTAACCAGATGAAGTTAGTGTTCTTTTCATCATACCAATAGGCTTACGCTTACACTTCTCACTCATTTGTATTCCACAATTTCAAAGAACATTTCTCGTTGTATCCTCTATAATTCCCAACATATTTTCCTGTAATTCCAGGACTGATCAAGTATCCACACCCTTTTCACTGTCTGTATATGGATTGAGAATTAAGTTAATTTCCAGGGTAACTCCAGTTAAGGCAATGGAGTTGACAATGGATGTGACAATGTCCCATTGGCACATACTTTAAATATTGCACTGATGAACTCCACAGTTAAGGATCAGGGAGGTGCTGACCAGCTGTTTCAATGTTCCATGCCCATCAGTCCCTATTATGGGTCTCATCTATGGAATCTGGCAATCAACACAGAATTTTGTGAAGATTTCTAATTCATTTTAGCATTTCTTTTTGCATTCTCACCCTTGTTGCATTGCAGAAGGAGGATGGTAAAGCCAAGGCAAATATCGGATCACGGCTTTGTTGTCTCTGTGGTTTCCCCGTGTAATTTCCATAGCCGCAATCTGAGCTAAACCAACTTTCAGATGTCCACCAAACGTGTCTTCGTGCAGCGGCTGAGAACAAGTCTTCATGTGACTCTGCAAGGCAAAGAGCTGATTTCCTACCCGGAAAAGAATGTTTCACTCGAACTGAGTTCTTCCAAACAATAGCATATTCTATTTAATTTCCCTTCAATTCTCTTCTCAGAGTCTCTAACCGTGTCTACGAAACTACAGAACAAAACTCAGAAAGAGATTTAAAAAATTTCTCCAGTCCCTGTATTAATAACAGCTTTACGATGCAGACCTTTCCACAGAGGGGCCAGACTTTCAAAATATGAATTTTGCAGAATGTACCTTTTGTATCAGCAAACTCAATGGCTGATGAATGCAAACTAATGGTTACACATACAGACAACCTAAGTGAAGGTGAAAGAATCTAACCATTTAACAAAATAGCATCTGCGCAGGAAATGTCTTCCCTCTGCAATATTCCGTTTACTTGTACAGAAAAGCTGTCACTCATTCACCAGCAATATGACTGTGTTGCACTATTCAGTTGCTACAAATGTCTTTAGCCCTGGAAATAAAAGGGCTAAACCTTTTACCAAGAAACATACAAATACTTACACATGGAAAGATAAATTATTATCCTGCTTTGTCAGCTCTAAGAAATGTTTCACCAGTGATTCTCAAGACACTTCTATATTTCTAATTAAGCTAACTTTGCATTATCTTCTGTAAATAGCTCTCCTTTAAGCAAGCAAATGCACTCAGCATGTGTTCTGTAACCAAGCCATATGCTTTGCACAAGAAAATCCAGGTCATCAGTTATTGAATTATTATAACAGGATAAAAATCAGTGGACCAATAATATTTCATAACAGATAAATATCTGACCCCAGCAACTTACACTTTCAAAAATCACTTAATTGAAATCTCTTTCAAGAGGGGGAAAAAAAAAAAAAGGTACCAGCATAAATATCTAATAACTTAGTTATAAAGCCAGGTAAAAAGGATAGCTGGGTATGCAGGCAGATACATTGTCCTTCTTCCAAAATGGTGGAATTTTCTAAATAAAAGCGTGCTGAGCTTTACCAATTAAAATGTTATCCCAAAGGAGAAAAAAAAAAGATAACAAAATGAACTGAAACAATAAACTGGAATGTGATTATCCTGAGAATTAACATTTATATCTTTTTTTACAATGCAGTAATTGCTAACAGGCAGGCCTGAAAATAATCAACCTCTTTGAAAGGAACTATTCTCAGACACGCAAAATACGACATTGGAAATGTATAAACAATCTCAAATATTTATGTTCACTGATTTTTTTGCAGAGAGTAGAAATTTCTGAATTTGAAAAACAAGATTTAACTTTTGCTGTTGGGATTGTTACTGGTCATAGAAAGCATTCTTTGTGTTAGTTTGGTAAGTCCAGATGCTGTTGGCAACACATAGTAAGCAACTGTAAAACCAGATAATCTGAGGACTCACTTCCTAGGAACATCTCTGTTACTATAACCCAAGCAATATTAGTAAATATAGGAAATGAACTTACAAGCATTTGAATCTAGACATTGTTCACTTGTTTAAAGTTATGACTATCTGTAAACTTACAAACGCCTACAAATGTATTTCCAGCTAATGTGGGAACCACAGAATAAGTTTATCTGGTCTGGTTAAATAACAACTGCCTTTTCCTTTTCTGAAGACAGTCAAGGCTTATTCTTTACAACACATAAAATTACGTTGACTCTTCTATTATGCTAATCTTGTTCTCAGATACCCGTATTACACGGCTAGATCAAAACACCATGAAATTTTAGACTATTTGGTTCTGATTTAGTTTTAAATGGCCAGACTACACATGTGGAAAGCTTCCTGTCTAATTTCAAAACATAAAAGTGAAGAATTGGGTAAAGTTTTAGTTCTACCTATATCTGTGCAAAAAAAAAATAAATAGTCCTAATAAGTACAAGAAATTATAATCTTAGCTGACTTAAGCATTGTCAGAGCATTTCTAAAGATCATACTACAGTTCAAGGGAGAAGGGGCAGAAGGAAAAAGTGCAAATGGCAGAGAGCTTTCCAGAAACTTTTACACAGGACAGTGGATACCTGCAAGTAATTCTAAATATTTTTTCCCATTTCTGGTTTCAGTAATTTTGTGGTATTCTGTGGAACTGGCAAACCAGATGTATCTCTCTCTCATTTATGACCCATTTGCCTAACTACTCTGAAAGCAGTTCTGAACTGTCAGAGAAATGGGTGAAGTACAAGATAGGTGCTTTCCCTCTATGAAAAAAGATCTTAATGACCAAAGTTTCACCTCCAGCTCAATGCTCACTTAGTATTCAGCTTTAGATGGTATTGTCCCTATTAGGATAGTGTTACACTAAATCGAATAAATATTGCCCCCTCCACAGCTTTATTAATGACCTCTAGTGATGTAGTCATTCTTTATTTAAGCTATTAACACAAAATGCTACTTTGCTACCCACTGAAACAGCTACACTTCTATTATTTCCTATTGCATAGCACCAGTGTTAGTTAGCCTAGTTCTCTTCTAAAACATCTTAAAGAATTTCCATTTTTTAGGATATTTAATGGATAGTGGCTTCCCCCATGAAACAAAAAATCCAGGTTTTGACCAACTAATTATTACTAGGATGTTTTCATTAAATTAATTCTTAAGTACAATGTTCTATGTTGCCAGAAGTATTTTCCTATCACTCCTTTTACAATCTGGCATCAAACTAATGTACAGAAACCAAAAAGCAGTTTGGACTACAGAAGTATGAAATTCTCAGCTTTTCCCATCTCAGGAGATTATAAACCTGACAATGAAAACACAAACATCCATAAGAAAAAAGACACCTCCCTTCCCCTTTTTTTTAGGTCAATTACTGCATTCTTATAACCTCTGAACTCGCAGTTAACTTGAGTGTCTGTTTGTGTATATGAAGAACAGGATTCACCCAGAGGAGTATAATTAGTCGTACAGACAAGAAGTTTTATGTTTCCACATTTTATATTAAACATGACTACTTCTCACAGTGATTTGGTATGACATTAGCTTATCATCAGCATTTCAGAAAAAGTTATCATTAGCTTATCATCAACATTTCAGAAACATCAAGCCTGCATTTTTATTGTGTTCACTATATTTGAATTAGACTCCCTTTCAACGCTGAATAAGCTACTTTTTACTGATCTCTCAGAAGTGTCTAATCTAGAGCAGTACATTTTTTTTAAGAAAGAAAGAAAAAAACCACCTGTCAGTCATCCTCAAAGACTGCCAACCATTTCTCCCAGGCAAGTGCATTACCAAAACCATATTTTTGTTAAGAAACCACATGCACTTTAGATTAATGTATGCCCAAAACCAACCTTTAATTTGGTTAAGGTATGCATATCTGCAATGAAATCCAGCACTTCACCGACGTATTGCCTCATGCACTCCATTGCTGCTGTTCCACACTAGAACATAAAAGAAGTAAGTTTAAGCACCAGGTTTTGAATATGTTCATGTTTTTGTCTTTGTTACTTGTTTACCAGAAGACAATTTGTCTGTCTCTAATTCTTTATTCTACTTTTTAGTTAGACTAATTAGGAATAGGTATTCGTAGATGTTTTTCTTCTCACCGTAATATGTCCTCTTATCTGATGATAGTATAAAAAGATAGCCCAGTCGTAGCTTCATGCATCATAAAATACTCCTGTCTGTGACAGCTATGAAAAATTAACTGAGCAAACTTTCAAGAATAACCCTGTCATGTCTTCCATGAAGACATGGTCCAGAATCAAAGTCTTGAAAAGTGAATGAGAGGTTAACAACTCAGTTCTTCAAGCAGCTGAGCATTTCTGCACCAACCAGCTACGACCCCAGAAAACAGAATTCACTCACAGGCGCAGAAGCTTTTGTGTTCACCTTAATCATGGTGGAAAAATAGTTTCAGTGACTGGTTTCAGCTATTTTATGTGTAAATATCACTAAAATGAACACCACTGAATTTAAGAAATTTTATTTTTTTAAACTAAAAAATGTTTCTGGGATATTCCTGAAGCAAAATCATTCAAAATACATCTTTCTAACAGCATGGAAGCTAGCTGTAGTTTTCAAAAGGGGAGGCAAGGACTATAAGGGCTAAATGAAATCCTTCATGAACTGCTCCAGTCCGAAGGTGTAAGCACTGAGAAGCCAGCTGTGCCAGAGCAAGAATGACCTCAAAGAGAAAACAGAAGGACTCACTGTGGTGTTTGTTGTATTCCCACAGTACAAACTTTCATAATCCTTTTCCTAGAACACAGTGAGAAATGCAAATCTGGCCTTTGGCTAGTACAAGATGTGCCCAAGGTGCACAAAGCAGTCAACAGAACAAAGCTGTCAGATTAAATAAAGGCTTTGAAAAGACCAGAGAACCCTGGAGAGGAGCTTTCAGAAGGTGATATGACTGACCCCCTAGGAATCATATAAACTTGTGTTTACACATTAGTAGTCTGAAGCAAAGATCACACTAGCTGAATTCAAGGAGAACTATGAATGTCTCATCCTGAGGAGCTAAGTGAAAACAATGCCTAACTTATGAGGCTTAAAGATGAAATTATCAAGTTAGGTGTCTTTTTGAAGTTGCCAAAAACTACTGTATCCAAAGTCACAGGCTAAGGGCAAAACATTGCAGGAAACTTTACAGGGGTAAGCTACTCTTCTTTGGCCTCTATTTAATTACCCACACTTTGAACCACAGAAGCCGATTACCCTATCTGATTATACAGATGAACCAGATTTCGCTTTGATCACAGAATTACTAAGCCATAATTGAGTTTTAGTGGCTGAAGTTTGAAAAACTGCTAGCATTCTATTTCTAAGCAATCGACTTTGGCGCTTCTCATTTTTGTATGTTAACATCAATCTGCACAGTGTTGCACTATGCCATCTTTTGGCTTTTCAAACGCTATGCCTGTCAGTTCCCTTGACAGAATAACAAACAGTAAAACAAGGTCACTGGCAGCCCCGTCAGCACATCCTCCATCCAGTTTTTGTGGACTAGGAATTCCACATGGGTCCTAAAACGTTACATAATAGAATTATAAAAGATACTATACTCAGACCTATGAAAATAATGCTCAGTTGCAAAAGATCTCTCTCCAACCATCTATTCTGTTTCATTTAAGCAGCACACAGCCCGATTCTCTGATTTCCTCTAAAATTATTATTGCTTTCCTATTACACCTTGTAACACCTATATTTATTTAAAGCAGGTATAAATTAAAATCTTCTGTTGGGAGGAAAGATATTATTAAAAATTTGCATTAAAAAAAAAATCACACACTTCAGGGGAAAACACACATGGGAAAGATCCTGTTAGGTCAGTCCTACAGCTGACAGACACACACATGCAGGGAACAAGGTTTCCTTGGCTTGTGAGGCAGACCTGAGCTAACTCTCCTACATGGGAGACCTGGGTACTTGGTCACACGTGTCATGGAACAAGTCAAGATTTCCAACCATGCCGCTTCCTTGCACACTCACCCAGTGCATATTCAGTGCCCAGGCAATTGAGTATTGGTAATTTAGCCACGGTCATCAGCAGGATCTAGATACACACTATAAGAAAATTAACTTCCTTCTTAAACCATTCTTTTGTGAGAACGGAAGCAATGGCCAGTCTTTTGCCTCCCTGCTACCACTTTTTGAGGCATCCAGCTGGTCTATTCCCCACGTGTCGTCTTCTTGAGCACAGGCTCCAGCTAAAGTCAGCTACATGACTAAAGATTATCAGTGAGAGTAAGGGAAGCAACATAAAGTTCAGAACTTTTCCAGCATTAATAAAAAGGAAGAAGCATCTCAACCTCTGACTACAACACACCTTGCCAACCAGGATAGAAACGAAAAGGAAAGAACATGAAAATGAAGCAAAATGAGCTGAATAAGGTACATACTTTTTAAAACCAAAACTAAGAGGTGGAGTTTGATTCAGTACTTACTCCAGGCATAGAGGCAATCATCTGTTTATGTAAGATTGTTGACTCGGCTAGTTTTGTTCCAGCATCTGCACAAACAAACTAAGAAGAAGTTGAAGACAAGTTATTTTTTTTTATTTTTAGAGGAACCTGAAGACCCTAATGAGTTATTAATGACTTTATTAAAATCAGTTTAGATCTCTTCTTGCTTTTATTTATGGAAATTTGCCCTTAGAGCTTTCTTTATAAACAACATAGTTAACTCATCATTATAAATGAGCTAATTTCAATCAAAAAAAAACCCTCTTACTTTAATATGCTCAATTAACACATATATGCTGCACAGGAGCAATTTGAAAGATATCATATAATAAATCAGACCTTCTTCATAAGCAATAATATTTATCTTTGCTATTGCTTGCATATATCAGATGTCCCTCTTTCATTACACAGTAAATCATGGTAGAGGAAGATAAGGCAGCACACCATCTTCTTCACTGTGATGTTTCACATAATTTTCACTGAAGATCTACAATGATGAATTATATGAAAAAATTTTAACTTGAGAACATACTGATATGGTGTGGTATGAATTCTGTATAATACAGGCCACTGCAAAAATACAAGCTGTTTCTAAGAGGTCAGTGTCATTCTGGTTTAGTAGACTATCTGTAACTGCTTTTCTTATGCTTTAATATTCCTTGGTTTTTGTTTTTTTTTTTGCTTCTTTTTATTTCTAAATCCCTTGACTCAAAATCTCTGATGTCCACATTATTCATACACTACATCTACTAATACTGTTATTTAATCATTATAAGTTTTGATAATGCATGGGACACCCTGCAGATGATTTCCTCATTCCTAAAACTTGTTGTCCTAATCTTGTATTTTCACTTGAGCAATTTCTGTCCCTGGGGAAGCAATGTAACTTTCTAAGAGAGAGTAGACAGAAAAGAACTGCCAAACCAAGGTCTAAGCCTTAATTGTCTTTCCTGAAAATTAATACCACGATACCTTCACAAACTGAGACAGATATTGACTATGTAATATATTTTACAGTTGTCTAATGCATGTGTGTTATAGCAGTACTCTCACTGACTGGTAGCTCTTCCAAATATACATTACAGACCTAGAATTTACTCTTACACTTCCATGAGCTTTACCTTTCAATTATAGATTTAATCTGCATTTACCAAGACTTGGAAACTATGCAGCCTGTGTCTTGACAAAGAGTCTGTTCTTTGGGATAAATACCAGAAAGGCATCCCCGCGTTTAGATTAATAATTTACTTAGGTATCCTCAGACACTGGCCTGGCTCCAGTTGACTCTTCTTATGGTTAGAATTTATTTTACACCAGAATAAGCCAAATGGAAACAAAACAGGAATCTAACTCATATTTCAGTTGAGACATTGCCTGGTGTTCTTTTGTATCACAGCTCTAATAATTACATGGGAAGCAAAAGAAAGTCTCAGGGGTATGGGCTGTATCAATTCAGAGCCTTAGTTCAAACAGCAGCTAGGACTCTCCTTTTTTAAAAGAAGGACCACTAATAGACTTAGGCAAATAGACGATAGATTTGCTCCTAGTGCACCCTCTCTCAGAAAGAGCAATGCTCGATGCTAAGTCCACTGGAAAACAGATACGTTGTTTTCCTGTGTGAAGGATTTCTCAGTCAACCATCTGCGTGTAGATTAGGCTCCCTTGTACTATATTGGCTGCAAAAAAAGGACCACAATTCCCTGAAGAATGTGGCTGAGTATATTTAGCATCCAACAGTGAGTTCAGTATGCTGCTACAGACGTTGCACAGCAGTACAATTAGTCAACAAAAAGCCCTTGCCAAAGACAAATGTTATTTATTTCAGATAACATTTTTTTTAAGAACAATAAGAAGAAGTAACCAAAGCAACCCCTGCTTGCCTCCTGTAAACTTTCTACATCTATTGCACAGACGAGTTTGGGTTAAATAACACATATGAATTTATGTGTGAAAAACAGCTGACAAATTCCATCCTGTTTCTAATGAATTACGTCTTGTTTTACTTCTGTTTCTCATCACCAGACTGCCAGCTCCAAGGATCCTTCCCGAAGCTCCAATGAAGTCCAACAAGGATGGGGAAACCAAACTCAAAATGAGAAACCTCTTACGTTACCAGCCCAATTCACTGTCATTTATATTGTCTACCTCTACAAATACTATCATACATTAAGATGTCACCGGCAAGAGATTTAATGCCAGCCATGCATAAAGAAAAAGGAAAGAAAATAGCCCCACGTTGTAAAAAGATGAGAAACGGGCAAATAACTGCCATGCTTCTTACTAGCATGTCTCCTGACTGTAGTGAATTATCTATGTATCATAATCTATACTCTACCTCCACTCATAACCAGAGTTTTAAAAATATATATTCTTGTAAATGTGTTATATGTAGGTTTAAATCCTTCCATTCAGCAATTAGTAGATCAGATCTTCACAGAAACATGAAGTGGAATCACTAGATATACACTGATTTGCATTACTTGAAGGTCTGGCCCAAAATAGGAGTCAACAAAACAGAAACCATCACATACACTGAACCTTAGAATCTGACTGAAGAAACAAATCCTAATGAGAAATTAATATAATCTGAAGTCAGTGGAAACCATGAAGATGTGTGCTGGTGAAATGTGAGTGGGAAAAATGTACTGGGAAACCAAATGTTGGATGAAGAAGCAGTTCCTATGGAAACCCATGGAAGAGCAGCATGTACATGATGGCTTTCATTTGCTAGAACAAATCAAAGAGACACTTTCCGCACCCTTTATCATCCACCTATACCATGATTGGGGTGATCTGGTAAAAATTGTCAATCTTAGTAAAGATAAAGTTAGCTCTCATCTTAGCATTGATGTCATCAGTGGCACCAATAGCATCATGTAACGTGGATGAACGTGGGTGTCAAATGTACTTTCCTAGGAACTCCTTTGTTAGTCAGCCCACGACTGATCTATCAGTAAATTAATGTACTCCTACCTCCTTTGTTGTCTCAAACACTTTGACTGAATCTCTGTATTCTGTGTGCACTGCCTGTACAGAATCTTGTATACAAGCTAACACATCCATGGAGACGTGACCATTTCCGTTTGGTGCTGTGTTAATCCTGCTGTAGCTTTATGATTCAAAACCATACCATTTCAATTAATACTGCAGTGGCTTTGTGTGCTAGAGGTGAATCGATCCATTCTAGTAATGACACCAAAGAAAATTGAAATAATCAGATACATTATGTGTTTTTACTAGTAGGTTTCTTAAATTACAATGGTGCTTATGATGGGCTTAGTGGTTACTATGGTATTTAAATTCAAGAGGCTGTTGAATGATTCAGACCACATACTACTGAGGGCTGCCAATTTGCACAGTCAATGGGAGAAGCAGTCACCGTGCTTCCAGTAGCCATCTATGGCAGATGGTCTGAATACAACCCCTATTCTTCACCATTGACTGCATAAAAACAGAAGCTGGCTGCTTTGGATAGCAGGAAATATGAATCACTTCATCAGCCTCTGAAAGGGAGATATCATAAAAGACACTTATATCCACATCAGGTGCTGGTGTTTAAGGTATGAATGTATCCCAAAGAGAATGCAGCACACAGGAACAGTGTTAGGAGGAAAACCCAGGCAATTACTGTTTTATCTTTATGAAAAAAAGATAATGTAAGAGAGAGTTTTGCTTACTGTGTCTATCAGGCAACTGACTCAATGTGACAGACAAGTGTTTACCAGTTAAATACCACTGCCAGAATTGTCATGGTATGTTTGCATTCACAAACAAGGAACTCAGGATTGACTAGGCTGTGGGACTGTCGTCCTTTGGGGTAGCCATAGGACTGAGCTATATAATGGAGGAATGCAGAAGAATTGCTTTACTCTGTAATATAGGAAAAATCAGTTCAAGTCAACAAACACTGATGCACATGGCATCAAGCTGTACCATTGCACTTGTAAGACGGAAAGAGGTTGGTGGTTGTTAAATTGATAGTCTTGGCTGGGACCAAAAGAACAAGCCTGGGCTTAGAAAAAAAAACCAAAACCAAGGCAGAAAATTTCTGCTTCAATTAAAATGGATTAAAAAAAAATAACCCATTACCATGAAAAGAAAAAAACAACCACCAAGTGTTATTCTTCACTGCCTCAACTTCTTCCCCTAACACTGATGGCATAGTAATTGCTTTCAGAATTATCCTAACTACTATATAATTTCATGTGTCAGTATTATTTCTCTGTCAATTGACAATCGTTTATTTACTAAGAGTAATGTACCAGTACTCATAAGAAAACGAGCCCATAGTAAGCTATATGAAGCTTTGACCCCTATGGAAGGGCAAAGAGCGAATGGAGCTGTGATGCTGGAAGCATTATGAATGATCTACATAATGAATATCTTGCCTGAACCTTATGGAGTGCTGTTATGCTGGTCTCCTATCATTTAAAGTTACTATAATGGTTAGCTCAAGCAATGGTTAGGTCAAACAATGAGAGCCTACTACCTGTGATTAAAACTGATGGACTGGAGTAATTGTTTTTGCAGAACTGGCTTGTGGTGCCAAACAGAACACACTTGGCACTCTGGAGGCAGAAAGATTTTTCATAAGTTTGTATCTTACTTCCTCAGATTTTTCTGTGAAACAGCTCACTTAACTCCTAGCTCAGCAATTCACAGAATGAAAAGAACAGAAATATTGCCTGGAAAATTCCATGTTAAAAGAGTCCCCTTTAGGGACTGAAGACTGCTCAGTCTGCCTCAACAGACAGAAACTGAGTTCTGGCCCACGATCAGCTAACACCCCTTTCCACACAAACTGCTCACTGGTTACGATATGAAGACGGGCCAGCAGCTGGAGCAGCTGCTGCGCTGGGACACAGTATGAAGCTCAGTGGAATTGATCCTTATGGGCCCCTTCGACTCAAGATACATTCTATGATCCCCAATACATCAGCAATGATGCACAGGTCATCATCCTGGGAAATGGGGATTTCCAATTTAGTATCTTAAATTTTAGTGTAGGAGTCTAAACGTATGCACATATGTTACAAATGTAACTGAATTTTGATTCAAAAAAAATCTTGCATCCCCTGACATTGCTGGTGCTTTCTGTAAGCATGTGGGATTTACTGATCCTGTCTTGACCCAAAAATGAAGCACGAGAATTGCATGAGAATCTCCTATACCTGCACCAACAGCAGCAGATTCATGTCTGGTAATGGTGACTTTAACTTGAGTGCCTGCAGCAACTCCAAGATGACACTGCGCGTCAGGTAGAATTTGTCCCTTTCCTACAACAAAAAAACAGAATTATGAATGTCCTGAAATTCACTGACACCCCCTAGTAAATCATAAAGATACTTTCAGTCTAAGTTTGAGAACAAAGAAGTTACAAAAGCATACTGGTCTCTCCTATTTCCCAAAAAAAAAGCAGGCATCGTTCATCATTTATGTAATTCTACAGATGTGATTGAACAGACATCAGCGAGGGTGATTCTCCTTTGACACTGTATCAGGCACTGTATCCAAGATTTTAGTTTTCTACACATGAAATATAGATAGATTTTATAAAACAGTTATATAAAGCCCAAGCATGCACTGTAGCTGTCACTGCGTAAGTGGTTCCATATAAAGGGAAAAGGAGAAAGCATTAAGGATTGACATAGGAAAACAAAACTGCCAATAGTATTTAGCATTATTCTTTCATCAATCTTGCCAGAAATAGTCTACATTTTACTATACTCTTTTTTTTTCTGTTCTCATCCCCCTTAAAATATGGGTTCCTGCACTAAGGCAGTTTGGACATCTATTTTCATTCATTAGGCTAGCAGTACTTTTCCACACAATAAAAAACATCTTCGCTACAGCTGCTACAACAGAAACATTTTAAAACATTGGGGAAAATCATCCAATGGAGATTAGAACAGAGAAGCCTAAGAATAGAGTTTTAGAGGGGAGGCAGCAAGGAGGTACAAGAGATAAGTCTGTTAAACATCTTACTTGGACATTCTCTGACTTTAGAGGATAAGATAAAACGTGGAACAAATCTATAACCTGCTACTGACCACAGCAGGAAGACTTACACTGAGTTCTCTTTCAAATGACCGTCAGAGATGAAATTATGTTGTCTAACAAAGAAAATATATCCAAAATGTGGTTTAGATTTAAAGCCTCGTGTCTTCCATTTGTAAATCTCATGCACTTTCCTGCTCACTTCACTTAAATGCATGGAGTTTTTTACTCAGTCAGGGACTCATTTTTTTCTGTGCCATCTGTCAAATGGGATGATAACGTTTGCCTCTTTCTCAGAGAAGTCTTGTGAAGTTGAGTTAGCGAGGGTCCATTTGAAGGCCACCTCCAGCTGCACACAGCAGAAGTGCAACTAAACGGGAAGGAGTTGGAGGAGACCAACCACTGGAAACGAGAGGAGCTTTGGCTGCAGCGGACCAAGGCGGCAGCCACCAGTGTTCCTCCTCAAAGAGCTGATGTCACCTCACCCGTATCTGCATAGCACACTGCCAAACAAAACAACAGTGCACGTCTCCCATAGCACCTACCTACCTTTTAATTAAAACACATTTTAAATATCATCCTCTGATTTGGGAGAAGGTGCCAAAACAACAGAATGGTTTGTCTTCCGCAGACGTTATGATGCCAGTCTGTGATTTAGCTCCATGTTTATCTTCAGTTATGAGAAGAGTGCAGACAGATAACATATTCAGCAGATAGAATGGGCCTCAAACTGCAGTGTTGCTTGTCTGACTACATTGCTGCAGTCTAGGCAGCTAAACACACAGGAAGCTAACTCGCCAAAAAAAAAAAAATCAATCCCTTACGGAAGCAGCAAACACTGGATCAGTTCAGGTGTATTATGAAACCACTACTCAAGGGAACAAGTGCTCAAAAGTCACACATTCCACACGCACGAGTGGTGCTCTGATAAGAATACAATGTAAGAATAGCCAGGAGAGATCAGACCACAACAAATGTCCTCAGTGATTTATCTCCAACAAGGCAATAAGAAGATGCAGAAGGAAGAATAAAAACAAGGTAAGCATGTGTAATCCTCACTATTGCTACTCTTAGCGTCCAACTATTTTCAGCTTAGGGAACCTCTGAGCTCAGTGTGGTTTCTGTATAATTCATAAATCTCAACGGATTTCTCTTCCACTTAGGTTTCCATTGACCTCTTGGACCCATGTCAACTTCTGACACCCACAGTACTTGGCAAGAAGTCGCACATTGTTGAAGAACCACTTCCCTTTACTTGCTTTGACACCAATTCCTACAAACTTAATATGTTCTTGTTCTTGTACTGGACAGTCATCAAATTACTCATCCCTGTCTGGGCCACTTGTTACCTTACAGACCCCCCTCACATTCCGATCAGTTGTTGCTTTTTCAGATTGAAGAGCTCCAACTTAGTTGCCCTGTATGTGGAACTCATCCCACTGTTTGATCATTCTTGTTACAGTTATCTGAACTTTCTCCAATTCTACTGTATTCTGACTGGGAACGGGGAACTAGAGGGTGCACAATACACAAGGTGCAACTATACCCTGATTAATTGCTAGAATTCATCAGCCAGAGTGACCCTGCCTACCATCATACGCCTTCACAGTCTTCAGACGCACACGTAATGCAGCGCCATGCTCAGACTGTTGACAATTACATCCCTCAAAACACTGGTCAGAAGTTCCTATCAGCAACCCAGCACAGGAGCCTGCACATACTGGAAAAGAAAACAGGTAAAAATCTTTCAAAATCATTCAGCTATTTTATAGACTAACACTTAGGCTACACAGGCTATAATTGGGCCACAGTAAATTGCTTTGTCAGAACACTGAGAAGGGAGCACAGGCTTCACGAATCCCAGCTCTCCTTGGCTCTAAAGATTTATACAACAGTAAGTTTCCTCTTTCTCAGAGAAGTCTCCTTCCCCACAGTCTAAACTCTTAATGTTCATCAAGCACATGCAGTGCAGAGAGATGAAGCAAAAACAAACAAAATGTTTTTTGACATCTGGCCTCTTACTTCCTGCACTGTAAATCAGGAGTGATGACACTGAAGTCCACGTCCCAGTCCTCTGGTGATAAATATGTATAAACATAGTTTACACATACTTTAAGAACTTTATATTCTGCCACAGAGCTGTAAAATGGGTATTAGTTCCATGGAAGTCAAAACCTGGTACCAAAGTGTCAAGAATACAATCCCCTTTAGCCTCTATTCAGCCGAACTAACCCTCGTGAATGTCTGCGTACCTTTATTAAAAATTCCTTGCAACCTTCACACCGAGCCTTGCCAGAGGTCTATGTGTAGAAAGTGAAACTTCTGGAATTTGTTTCCAGTGGTATCTTAAGGCCCAAGCTTAGGAATATGAGCAGTAAATTCGGGTCTTTAACGGAGTGGTATGCTATCCTCCAACTAAGTCAGTAAAAAACAGAATTCTTTATTTATCTCTGATGTTACTACAGTAATTATAAATGCTGAAGATTGGCCACTTCAATATTCTTTAAAAACTTCAATAGCAATATCATGTCATGTCTGATTGAGCAGCATTCTGCACTTACTTAATAAAGGTCAACAGATTGCTAGCAAAAGGCTAAGTTTAGGTTCAAGCTTCTATCGCTGTAAGAGATAAAGTCAAAAAGTGTCCATTTAGGACCTTAAGATACTTAAAGGAAAACTAAAGATAAGAAGATTACAATTCACAGAAGAGATGCTACTCTCGACTGAGAGTTCCAAGGGCACTGAAAAAAATCAAACTGCTGACCTGGAACAGAAACCCAGACAAGAAAATATCAGATTGACGTGAGTCTTCAGGCAAGAGAAACTGAGATATTCCTGCCACAGGCTATTAGGAAAATGTTGGAGATAAAAAAAGATATGGAGCGGTTGTACAGCATTGACCTCCACAAAGTGCATGTCAGAGTAGCTTGGTCTTTGAAAACACAAGAATCTTGGAAACTTGGCTCAAAGTTGGTGTTTTGTTCTAGCCAGCACATACAAAGTTCCACATCCAAGTAATTAAATCTGAATAGTTTTAATGTTGATTAAGTTGTATTCCTTCCTGCAATTCACTTTAATGTGGCATCCTATCACAAACAAAACTCTTACTTGGGTATAGTGATTTCCACCATAGAGAAACACAGATATCACAACGGACGTGGTTTTTTTTTTAAAATTAATTTGGTATTTGGTATTGCAGTCATTAATTCGGTATTTCTAATGCAAAACCATGGTAAGCTTTCAAAAATAACAAAGATACTGTAGTGTGGAGTTCCACTAAATTAAGCATTTTGTGGCTATAAACTGCAGGAGACCAGTGACTAATGATTCCATTTCTGGGTCACCAGGTTACATCAAACTAAATTAAGAAGGAGTTTTTTACCAAGCATTATAATCCAAGCTTCCTCTATGCAATTAAGTACTCAATATATTAATAGAACACTGAATCAGGAAGCACGCAAGAAACACATGGGGTTTTTTTTAATAGCATGGGTTTAATAAAATTTTCGTGAAATAACTGAAACTGTGGAGCATGAGGGGAATGAAATATTTCCTGTATTTCACAATTTGCTTTAGCAGACCTGCGTGAAAAAGTCTTATCAGACCACAAATGCAAGAGGAATGTCTTTGCTTCAATTTCAAATGGGGCTTTTTGTGTTTCAATGAACAAACCCCACTGCCACACTTTCAAAGTTAGTATTTTTCTCAATTTGCCTTGCCCAAACCCTTAGTTATAGATGTAACTTAAATCACTTCCAAAGGCTGGACAGTCTTTTTGGTATTGAGGATTTTTTTCTTTCAGAAACCTTTCTTTTTCAAATGAGATAAAAAAAGTAGTATTTGCTTGCTGTAATTAAATGTACTGTTGGTTTCTATTTAATGCTTCAAACCATTACATCTCGTAAAATCTTTTTTTACTTTTCTTGTGGTGCATTTCTTCTCCGACAGTGTCACTGCTTTCATCATTCCTTCTTCACTCTTTGTCCAGTGCTATTTTAAGTCTCATCAAGACTGAAGCAACATGTGTTCCAGCTGTACGTTGCCAATATAGAAAATCATGTAGCTACTTATGGGAGAACATATAGGGCCTTCATAAAAAACCTGATTGTTTTGTGTGGATCTTGTTGCTGTTCAGTTTCTCACCAATAGCTACAGAAATGAACCTGAGCAACAGCAGTGTTATTTGTATACCATAGCTTTGTTTTTCATATCCAAAAATCCTAAAAAACTTTTTAAATGTGCACAAACACTGTCCTCTTTTCTACACAGCTTACAGCCACGCATGCCAAAGTGAGATAACTGAGAGAGAATGAAACAGGACCTGAGCTGGGAAGCTCCTAACTCGAGTCTCCCACTTCACTTAGCTATCTGCTGCCCCCCGCTCACAGCTATGCTCTCAAAAGGCACTACCAGGAATATTTAAGTTTCTATTGTACAAGGTATGTGGCTAAACTTGTGCACTAGGAAAGATATGACTGTACTGACATTTTAAAGTCATGCATGAATACCAGATATCATCTCCACAATACTTTTCTGAGCAATGTTTTCGGCAGGTTCCATTTACCTGTCTATACTGTGAGTGTCAGACCCAGCATTATTAAAAGGCACTGAATCATGCTCATTACCTGACTAGCCAAACCACATTAAAACCGTTGACACGTCTGAAACTTGACATTGATTTCACCTTTCCTTACAAACACACTACTTTGAGGGAAGCAGGACTTCATCCTATTTTCAGTTGTCCCTAAATAAAAACATAGTTTCATTGTTACCTTTGTGAAAGCCCGGTAGCACAAACCACACAGTTCCACCAGGTAGGCCAGAGTGAAGACAGCATTCTGTATGACAAAGCTTAGTAATTTTGAAAAAGGCTCCAGAAGACTCTGCAATGACATGATTCAGAGAAATCAATAACTGGTTGCTGAGCAAAACAAAAAACATTCCTATTCATAAGTGTCCAAATGGAACAGCATTATTTTTAGCTCAGAGGCTATCCTGTGCTAGGATTTACACTGTTTTGGTCAAACGGCTATTGTTTCTAGAATTTGCCTTCATGCTTGTATGAGAAATTAGAAGCAAAAAAATCAAAAAATAGTTTCGCTTCTAACAGTGCTCATGAGATATGTGTGTTTATGCAGGAAAACCTCACTGACTTCAGTGGAATTGTACTGCAGAACTTCTAACGAAACTCATTACTATTTTTTTTTTTAAAAGGGGAGAACATCAAATCTTTAAGAAGATATACATTCACACCCACAAGGGAATGTAATCCCACCCACACTTTACTGTAACCTAGATTCCAAAGCTCTTCTCATTCTCCAAAGAGTATCGGATTGCACAATTTTATGCTTATATGTAATACTTTCCTAGCTAGGGAATAAGAACACATTCATAGAATAGCCCAGACAGGCTAAATCTGATGCAACAGTTTTGTCTTCTTGTAACTTACCCTGGTGGCACTAGTGGTAGGTATCTTCAACAGGCAAATCATGATTCTTAAACTAGAATCTAAAGAACACTGTGAACATATTTGAAGATTAAAGAAAGAAAGAAAGAAAAAAACCACAGAGTTAGTAACTTTCTGTGCACATCTTGTTTCTAGTGGTAGCAGCTATGAATAAGTTATGGGTGAAGTCTGAAAAGAGATCTTTGATGATTGATCTTTACTTACTTTGCCTAAAGTGGCTGATTCCTGAACACGCAATCACACCTCTTCAGTGGTAACATGCATGGGCCTTGAGATGAGAAAATTTTACTAAAGTTCTAGTTTAGAAAAATTAACTTTACCCCTTTCATGACAAAGATTTCATAGAAACACATTTCCACTGTAATAACGATGGATGAGGACAAAAAAAAAAAAAAGAGGGAAAAATAAAAGGTGGGTTAGCAGGAGGTACATCCCATCTGCCTCATTTTATATTTCTGTTGTTGCCCTGGGCATTGACATTTTGGCCCGCACTCCAAGATAGGGCTGCAATGCCCACCCAATAACATCAGAATGTGTCCTGGCAATAGCTGCTCCAGATGCCTCTCTGAAGTTGTTCCCTGTGGTGTAATTGTTTTTTCTTCCGAGTAAATCACACAGGTTACAGAAGTGAATGGGGCTTTTTCAGGGTCTATGCATTGTCTTGCCTCATCCCTACTGCAAAGATCTAGAACAGCAGAGTCATTTATGACACTAGAGGAAGGAGTAGGAGATGGAAAGTTGAGGAGCAAGCAATTGTTTTACTTGTATCACTACTGATACAGCCCACAAATAAAGGGGAATTCAGAGCAAACACTCCATCAAAATGTTCTGTGAATGGCAGATATGCAGTTGGAGCTATTAAGATACAATTAATTTCTTTGTATTTATTTCAGTAAGGCAAGATGCAACTGATTGGGGTGACGACTACGCAAAGGGAATGATCACTGCACCTGTTTGGCTTAGTAAGTGCTGCAGTGTGGTGCCCCAAAACCTAAAGAGGTTTCAATATCCGACTGTTGCATAACAACAAGGAATTTAATATCATTCATGTAATTAGGTGGTGACACTCAGATTAAAACAATGTTATAAGTCCCAGTTATAAGATTTTGGATCTCTCGGCTCTTCTGCTTTGCACAGAAGAA
The DNA here is from genome assembly GCA_020746105.1 of Trogon surrucura. NCBI lineage: Eukaryota > Metazoa > Chordata > Aves > Trogoniformes > Trogonidae > Trogon > Trogon surrucura. The sequence goes on along the minus strand of CM036623.1, from coordinate 30,258,592 downwards.
ATTACCGCTGGGCTCATTCACACTCTCGGAAATCAAGTCAGATTAAGGGCATCAGAATCTCATATTTACTGGAAAGTCTCAGAGAAGTTTTTACTGTGTTTACTGAAAAGACATCTGGAAATATATTCACCAGGAGATAAGATCCCTCTGTATGTCCTCTGAGCACTTAGAAATCAAAGCCCAAAGCTTCCAGACTAAGTTTCTACCACTATGTTCTGATTACAACCAGCACTACAGCCTGGTCAGCCAAACAGGCTAGGCTCAATTCCCAGTAGTCGCAGTTCTCTCTGCCTGTCTGACTATTGTGTACTTTTAACAAATTAATTAGGTGTTGCTGATGTTCTTGAGAGTTTTATTTTAACAGCTAAAACCAGATGGAATTTTATTGCCAAAATGCTGAATCTCTCCAGTGTAGTATTCTAGTCTGACAAAGACAGCGCATGGAAAGTGTAGAGGAAAAAAGCCAACAAATAGGTCAAGAGTACTCTGGTCAGAGTTCTTATTGTTACCCACAGAAAATACAATTAAAAGGGCGGGTCAGACATACAATAAATCCAGTCCTCTGGAAACATTAAATGAATCATTAGAAAGTATTCACAACAACTTGCTCCGATTTCTCATCCACAGCTTCCCCACTGTTTCAGTACATTCTGCCCAATGGCAGTAGAGCTCGTGTCACAAGCCCACGCATCATACCTTAAGTGGCAAAACACACGGGAGTTTGGTGAGGAAGGTCTGAAACTGATTGCTAATTGTGGTCCAGAGGTTGCTGGGCGAATCCATCGGCAAGGCTTCCATAAAGGTAGCAATATTTTCCAAACAGCGTAGCATTGCACCCCCTGCTGGTAAATTCTTTTTGTTGTTTAAACCCTGGGAATCAGAATGGGAACTATAAACAAATGTACACATACAGAAAAGGTCCCTTAAACAGTATTTGGAAATGCTGGGGTTAATTTGTTCAGACCAAGTACTATGCACCTCTTCTATAAAGCTAATGATGAAATGTTGAACTGTGTTTGTGACAGTTAAGTCTAGTTCAGTTCCTAAAGTATTGATCAACAGAATTTGAGCCAAAATGTTATATGCAGAATCCTAACTCACAACCTGCTTAGACTGGCATGGTAGTAAAAAATAAAAGCAGAACTCAAAGTTTTCACCAGTGAATTTCCCATGTTTTCTTTTCAACAGTTTTAAATGAGACAGTCATTAATGTTCAGTAGATTCTGTATGCTTTTTTCACTTGTGTAGTGGGATCACGCCTGGAAAAACATAAGCAGTTTCAAAGCAATGTCAAAATCTTGGTATGAAGCAACTGCCATGTTTCTGGAAGAGCAGAATGAATGCAAGTGACTAGTGCTAGTAGGAGGATACAAGTTTTGGTAGAAACAAGCGAAGTGCACAGAAAGCAGGCAGTGAAAGGCAGGCAATCAGTCTTTGGACTACCTAGAGAAACTGCCATCAGATACAGGGAAGAGGGAGAATTGAGATGTGTTCCTGAAAACCAGAAACAGTGCTAGAAGAAGGGATGGCTCACACTACCAGATGTGTAGGACTGCTCCAGGAGCTGGTCTGAGAAACAAACAAACAAAAAACCATCAGTGAGAGCAAAAGCCAGAAGGAAGAAGGTGAGGACAGCTTAACCCTGCTTCCAGGGAGGAATAACCAAAAATTCACATCACTTTTGGTGACGCAAGTTCAAACTCTTAATGAATGAGAAGAAATGATCCAACATGTCTAATCGCACTCACAGAACTAGCACCGTTAGCGGAGCCGAGCCAATTACCCACATACCTCTAACAGCTGGCTCAGAGCAGCTACAGAACTCAGCTCACTGAAGTCCATAAGAGATGCGGCCAAGGTCCGTAAAAAACTTCCATCTGAAATTCAAATGACATTTTACAGTGGCTGTCCATGTAAAGGTAACTGAAGGGGTCATAAATGCACTCAGATACTGCGCATCACCTTTAATGGTGCTCTGGAAGAGCTGGGGGAAAATGCCGTTGGGAGCCAGCTGATGGAACACACAACGGAGGAACTGCTTGGCCACTCCTGCAGCATTTCCAGGGATCATCATGCTGAAACAAAGGGAAGGAAAAGGAAGAAGAAAGAAATTGCACTGCAGATGAAACCCTTCTCAAAGCTGACTACATGGAGAAAATAAAGATGATCTTATTCTTTTTAATTATGGAAGTGTTCAGCTATGAGCAGGACAGTCAAAACCAGAACTGTCCTGATCCAAAAACAACAGTTCACAGCATGTTGATATTATGACTTCAGCGCAACTATGCAGAGATGAAAAGGTTATGTATGTACACCAAAAGTATTTAAGTCCCAATAAATAGTTGCATTTTTCCTGATTCTCTACATAACTTTATCTGTGAGTCATCATACCTGTTCTCACCTTGTGTATTTCAGTGATAAAGGACAAGGTTCTTGGCTTTGCCTTAAATCATGTGAGCAACAGCCAAGAACATACATTATAATATTAATTTGCCTCTTGTAGTCTCCTTCAAGACATGAAGTACTTCCTAGTCACTCATGAAATGGTTTCACTTAAAGAGCTAAAGTCTTATCTATTTACTCACAAACTGCACATCTGAACGTGTTTTACAGATTCCCAGAAAGAGTTTATCCTATTCGGCATGTGATTTACATAATGAGACATCACTGCCAGGGGTTTTCCATGGCCCAGGATGATTCACTTGATTGAATGTATAGAGATAGTTTATCAAGACAAATACTGAACACAGAACAAGCTAGAAAAAGCTGCACTGAAATTGTGGAAATCAGAAGGCGTCTTTAATTACATCTGAATCTGAGTTTCTTCAAGTTCAGTACATATGAATGTGGGTTCCTGTTCAACTTCAGGACATGAGATATTTGAAACAAGTGTAAAAGGACAGGTTTTTCCTTCTATTCACAAATCTTAAATAAATGTTTAACAAATTAAATTCAGTTGATTTCAGGGCAAGAGAGGATGATGCTTTTGATTAATTGTATCATTTTGGCCAAGGTATCCTTTGCTACCGTACCTTTCTGCTTGATTAGAAAAACTGGTACTTGATGCCAACCTGAAATAAAAATAAAAAAGTGAATCTCATGCTTTTTTTACTGTCTCATTTTTAAGTAAGCCAATACGGTATAATTTTTTTAAATGATAAACAATAATTTCAGAGAACATTTAAAATGTCACCAGAAAGGTCTTCTGAAGACCACATAAATTCAGTCAAATTTTGCTTGCACAACACAAACTCTTTCTATCTCTCGGTCCCACACATATTTAACAGCTCTTAAAGACAAATCTACTTGCCTCCCTGTACTAGCATGAAGATAATGAAGTAAAGCTACTGCTTTACATGCTCATCATGGATCATTACTAACCTAGAAGGATTTGGAGAAAAAAATAGTTTGCCAGAAGCTTGCTTACCAACTAAATTGTTTCAGACTAACACAGCAACATAGATTAAGCCCAAATTTTCTACTTGGCAGTCCAAAGTGAAGCTTCTAGTTCCAGATTTTGGCAATCTAAATAAACGGCCTAATTTCAGAAACAACAAGTACCTACAAGCTCTCACAAAGTCAGATGAGATATACTGGGTTCTGAGATACACTGGGTTCTCAAAAATCAGGTAATTTATTCTAGTATCTAAATATGCATTTTAAAGCCAAATACGAGCATTCAGTGATGAAAATACTGTACAGAATCTTAACGCAAAATCATGCACCTCAATATCTAGGACATGTAAATGAAGAGTATCGGGGCTTATAATAGCAAAGCCACACACCTGTAATATTAAAAGCCACTAAAAAGCTATCCGAATGATGTACACTGGAGCATCTCCTACACACAAAATGTCAAGTGATTTTTACTTTGATCTTGCTGTGCATCGGTATTTCAACTGGTGTAAACTGATACGTCTAAATGGAAAGTTCACAGAGTTACATTAGTTTACATCCACTGATGATCTGGCCTTCAGTGTTTATCTTTGATTCATGATCCTTTTAGGCTGGATTTAGCTGTCGCTCAATCCTCTCTCAGCCCCTCTGTACCGAAGACAGTTTCCTCCCTAGTCATCACTGCAAAATCCAAAAAGACAGCTCAACCGAATACATCAGTGTAAATCAAAATGGATGGTGATTTGCATTGATGCCTACACAGCCAGCCATCCTCAGTCCAGGAGGTTCCTGCAGTGCATCCATGATAATTTCTTGATTCAAATGGTGAATGAGCCAACCAGGAGAGGAGCGCTGCTGGACCTTGTGCTCACCAATAAGGAAGGTCTGGTTGAAGCAGTGAAGGCTGAGGGCAATCTTGGCTGCAGCAACAATGAGATGGTAGAGTTCAGGATCTTCTGAGGTAGAAACAGAATATCAAGCAGGATCGCAACTCTGGACTTCAGAAGGGCCAACTTTGGCCTCTTCAAGCAATTGCTAGGGGAAACCCCTTGGGACAGGGAACTGGAAGGTAAAGGAGCCCAAGACCACTTCTTCCAGGCTCAGGACCAGTGTATCCCACCAGGTAGGAAATCAAGGAAGCGATCCAGGAGACCTGCATGGTTAGCCAGGGATCTGCTGGGCAGACTCAGGTGGAAGGGGAGGGTATATAAATTGTGGAAGGAAGGGCTGGCCACTTGGGTGGAGTACAGGACAGCTGTCAGGGAGTGTAGGGAGGCAATCAGAAAAGCTAAGGCCTCCTTGGAATTAAAACTTGGGAAGGAGGTCAAGGACAACAGAAAGGGCTTCTTCAAATACATTGCCGACAAAACCAACACCAGAGGCAATGTAGGCCCTCTGGTGAACGAGGTGAGTGCCCTGGAGACAGAGGACAGAAAGAAGGCAGAGTTGCTGAATGCCTTCTTTGCCTCTGTCTACACTGCTGAAGACTGTCCTCAGGAGCCTCAGTCCCCTGAGGCCTCAGAGGAAGTCAGGATAAAGGAGGAGTCTGCCCTGGTTGATGAGGACTGGGTTAAGGATCAATTTGAACACTTGAACATTCATAAATCCATGGGCCCTGACGGGATGCACCCACGGGTGCTGAGGGAGCTGGCGGGAGTCATTGCTAGGCCACTCTCCATCATCTTTGGTAAGTCGTGGGTAACAGGTGAGGTGCCTGAAGACTGGAGGAAAGCGAATGTCACTCCAGTCTATAAGAAGGGCAGGAAGGATGACCCAGGTAACTACAGACCGGTCAGCCTCACCTCCATCCCTGGAAAGGTGATGGAACATCTTATCCTTGACGCTGTCTCTAGGCATATCAAGGATAAGAAGGTTATTAGGAGCAGTCAGCATGGCTTTGCCAAGGGGAAGTCATGTTTGACCAACCTGATAGCCTTTTATGAAGACATAACCAGGTGGATGGATGGTGGCCATGCAGTGGATGTGGTCTATCTGGATATCAGCAAGGCCTTTGACACCGTCTCCCACAGCATCCTCGTAGGTAAACTGAGGAAGTGTGGTCTGGATGACCAAGTAGTGAGGTGGGTCGAGAACTGGTTGAAGGGAAGAAGCCAGAGGGTTGTGGTCAATGGAGCAGAGTCTGGCTGGAGGCCTGTATCTAGTGGAGTCTCTCAGGGGTCAGTGCTGGGGCCGGTGCTGTTCGATATATTCATCAGTGACCTGGATGTGGGATTAGAGAGCGCTGTCAGCGAGTTTACTGACGACACAAAACTGGGAGGAGTGGTTGACACACCAGAAGGCTGTGCTGCCCTTCAGAGAGACCTGGACAGGCTGGAGGGCTGGGCAGAGAGAAATCTTATGCAGTTCAACAAGGGCGAGTGTAGAGTTTTGCACTTGGGAAAGAATAACCCCATGTGCCGGTATAGGTTGGGGTCTGACCTGCAGCAGCACCCTGAGCAGCACAGGGGAAAGGGACCTGGGGGTTCTAGTGGACAGCAGGATGACCATGAGCCAGCAATGTGCCCTCGTGGCCAAGAAGACCAATGGCATCCTGGGGTGTATTAGATGGGGAGTAGCAAGTAGGTCGAGAGAGGTCCTCCTGCCCCTCTACTCTGCCCCGGTGAGGCCGCATCTGGAATATTGTGTCCAGTTCTGGGCCTCTCAGCTCAAGAGAGACAGGGAACTGCTGGAGAGAGTCCAGCGCAGAGCCACAAAGATGATGAAGGGAGTGGAACATCTCCCTTATGAGGAAAGGCTGAAGGAGCTGGGTCTCTTTAGCTTGGAGAAGAGGAGGCTGAGGGGTGACCACATTAATGTTTATGAATATGTCAAGGGGAATGTCAGGAAGATGGAGCCAGGCTCTTTTCAGCGATGTCCAATGACAGGACAAGCGGCAATGGGTTCAAGCTGGAACATAGGAGGTTCCACAAAAACATTAGGAAAAACTTTTTCACTGTGAGGGTGACAGAGCACTGGAAGAGGCTGCCCAGGGAGGTTGTGGAGTCTCTTTCTTTGGAGACATTCAAAACCCGCCTGGACACGTTCCTGTGCGATCTGCTGTAGGTGATCCTGCTCTGGCAGGGGGACTTGACTAGATAATCTTTTGAGATCCCTTCCAGCCCCTAACGTTCTGTGACTCTGTGACTGACGATGCATGACAAGCCATGGACGCAGCCTACATACAACAGTGCAATAATCTCAGGCTGGATCAAAGATGATATTCTCTTCAATTGTCCCAGTATAATTCAGAAAAACTCACTGGAGTCCCTGACTCCACCGTTGTTAAGAAGAATCCACAATAAAATACCATGTATCAATTGCTCTGTACAGAGCTAATTCTGAGTGAAAACAGGTCTGAAGTTACCTTCAAGCAATATAGATCCGGATTCTAGAATACTGTAGCATCTGCTTACATTACATTACATTACAGGAGGATTTCTGCAGAATGAAATGGGACTAATTGTATGACCAATGGGCATTACACTTATTTTCAAGTATCTACTAAAGCGTACAAATACAGCATCATAAAATATTTCTCCTAAAACAAATCAAAGACTTATGCAAAGTTCTCTCCTTTTGAATGCAATAATGCAAGAGGGGTTTTCATGATAAACCAAACATTTGGTTTCTAACTTAGGAAAAACTTCCTGAGACAAGAACTACACTAAACACTTGAGAGCATCTGAAACTTTTTGAAATTTACAGCTTGTATGTATTTGTCATTACTACTCTAAATATTTGGTTGCACAAAGGGCCATGAACCCCTATCATTGCCTCCACTTTGCAGACCACAAAGTAGAACAGTAAATGGACGGGACACGGTAAACAAAAGTGTTCAAACTGGTACATGTCAAGAAGAGAAGTTAAGCTTTTCAAAGTTCCTCACTAACTCAAGAGCCTAAATGCCATCTTCAAACAGGGCTTTGATGCTTGAAAAGCTAAATTTCAGTGGAAATCAATGAAATAAGAGTCAACAAATCAAAAATCTTGATTCAGGCACTAGAGTATAAAGTCAAGTGTCTGCCAGAGACTCATAAACATGGCAAGCTCCAACTGTCAGTAACTTGAACCCCAAACTCTTCCTCTTCTGACAATCCCAACAGAAGCCTATCTGTACCTGTGGATACCCAAATAACTTTAGAAATCTTTCTGGGTTTTAGGTATTCTGAAAGACCCTGGATTTCCTAACTCCTTGTTTTCTCTTCTAATCATGAAAGTAGTAGTTCTTTTTCTAAAAAAAAGAAAACGCAAGAAGTCTAATTTATTCTCACTTCTGGTGTCAGATGGGTCTTTGGAGGTAATGCTATGGCACTGCATGATGGAAGACAGTGACTTAGGTTATATACGTGAGGTACCTGAATGCCTCTCTTCTTGTGTATGGTACTTATTTTTCATGTGTTCAAAAGAATTCCTTTGTGGGGAGCCTCTTACTGGACTTCGAATTTGTCAGAAATTACAGCCAGTAGGAATGACACATTTATCAGAAATACCCCACGTTGCATGCCACCTGCTGCTCTAAAACAATCAGCTGTTGCACTCCAAAGATGCAGCATTTCTTCCTCAAAGCACAGAAAAAAGTAGCCCTGTCAGCCCTCATCCCTTGATAGTTCATGTTCCAAATGATTTACTCTCTGTAGCTGTAGAACTGCTGTATTTACCGTAGTGGAAAGCATCTGTCCACATTAGAAATTTTGCCTCCATCAGAGTTCATTAGCAGTGACAACAGGGAACTGCAGCCTTGCAGTTAATGGAAATGGAGGATTTGAATAGCTGCTGTATGTAAATGGAATTGGGAGTTAGCGGAGATGCGGGGCCGTGAAGAGCTGTGCCCTGCAAAAGTCACAGTTAAGCAATTTTACCAGCAGTCACGGAAAAGAGTATGGAAAAGGAGAGTTGTGCCTTGTTTCTGCACTTCTAGTGCTGTTCAGAAGTTTATTCTGAAACATGCCAATGCATCCTCCCCACCTCATAGGCAGGAATTTGTGGAAGTGGCCGAGGCAGTGACAAGTAATCCAAAAGTAACGGCACACTTCGATCATGCCATATGCACTACAGAATGTACAAGTCACAAGAGAAAAATTACAGACACCAAATGTTTAAGACCTTATAAGAGACAATCTCATGCAGCAGCTAGTTAGGAAGCTCTCAACGAGGAGATGTAATTCTTTACTTAGTCTTAATTAGCATAAAAAATATAGTTGAAAAGCCTGAAGAGCTTCAGGTATGCTAATGAATGATCATACCTAGGAGTCAACAGTCCTCCAGGAGCAACAAAATTCAGAAAAGCTGACCACATTTGTGCGTAACTTCTGAAGCAAGAACTACACAAAAGTGAAATATCCTGTAAAAGCAGCAAAAAGGGGAAGCCGAAAGAATTCACTATTTACAAGCAGCACAGAAGCTGTTTACGGACATTACATTGGAAGGAAAAGGCCAGGGTAGCCCACTTGTGAATAAAGACTTCAAGAAAGTAGAGCAAAGGAAAGGTGAGGGATGTTATTTGAAAAAAGAAGGCTTCTTTCAAAAAGCTGAACCCATGCCTCAAATGAAAGCAGAAGAGCAAAAATTCTGACAAAAGCAGTGTAAAAAACACAAGAAGCCAGGCCAAAAAACAGTTCAAGGAGGAACTAGCAGAAGGAGTAAAAGTAACACTAAATTACTCTTCAAAGAAAACATGATCAAGAAGCACACCAGAGAGTATGTTGCATCATTTGCTGTCCAGATAACAAAAAAGACACTTAACAAAAATAAGAGTACTGCAGAAAAACTGGATTAATTCTTTACATCACTGCTTATGGTGGGATAAGCTGGGCAGATTCCCAAAGTGGAACCTCCCTTTGGAGGGTAAAATCGAGGACATCAAAGGAGCTGCCCAAAATTGAAGTGCCAGTGGAAGAAGTTACATAAGAAATTGACAAAACGATAAGTAACAAAGAAGCAGAAAGAGCCAGATGTTACTCACTTAAGTGTTCTAAAAATGTATAACTTCATAACCTGAAGTTGATGTAAATCCAATTCCAGGCACAAAATTCTTTCAATCACACAGGACTGAGGAAAGTCCTGAATTTACCTTCCTACAGACTGCATGATGTCCAACAGCAGAGGAGCAGCCAAGTCCGGACTCAGGTGAGTGAAGGTTGAGAGCACGACTATGGCCAGGCCCAGTGTTTCTTCATCGTATTCTTCAAGAATTGCCCCACAGTCATGGCACCTGCAAAGAACAGTTTTAAAAATGGACATTAACAAATTCCAAACAAACTATTACTCCCTATATACATATGTGCATAACTATGTCTTTTAAAAGTAATATTATTTAATATGTTCTATTCAAAATTTATTTAGGAAGATAATGTAATTATCAGCTCTCTCTAACAGTCCATGGCTTTCAAATATTAATAAAGCTTCTCACTAGCTGCACTGGCTGTTTCTTCACAGGCAAGTGAAAGAGGGCCACAGAGCAGACCTTATTTTGGGTCCTTCACTGGTCCTTGTCAGCCAGTTCCCTCGCTGTACAGGACTGCTCTGCATTATCCAAGAGAAATCTGCAGCAGTGAAGACAAGCCCCCAGTGATGTGAACACCAGCCAGCTCGTGCAACTTGCGCTTAAGCAAGGGCTCAAGTCCCTGACACTTTTCTGTTTGGCAGCATAAAAACAAACAATGACCCTCACAGATGATCTTAAAGAGATGGAACAACTTCACATTGTCCTTCCCGTCAGTCAGGAATTATGAATAACAAATTACAGTTAGGAAACAATGATCTGATTGGTTCCCACAGCAGTTATAACTACTAAGAAAGAAACAAAAGGACCTCTCAGGGACACAGAACCTTAGATTACAGAGAAGTCTCCTTTCTCCGGACGGACTTGCTGCTGAGTCACTTATCCTTCCTTAAATGCTCAAAGACAGCTGATGAAGTTCTGAAAGGGCTCTGTAATGTCTAATTATAAAAGGGATGTCAGATTTAGGAGAGATGAGACAGACTTTCACAGCCTACAAAAAAGGCAAACCAATGTGGGAAACTGGCTTATCTCAGCCCAGTAGGAAGGCTTGCTTAATTTGATCAATCAGTTGCTAATGACTACAACAGATTGTGATATTTTAACTTAATGGAATTGTACAGGCAATTTTCTTGCCTTTGTTACCAAACAGAAAGAAAATATGCCAACAAAGTCACGGAAGTCAAGCTTGGCTGGTCTGTATGTTAATAGGTGGTGCTAGAGCTTTGGTGAAATGGCCAGAAGAAGCGCAGAAGATATGTCTAACTTTCTGGATGCTTCACTTTGTGACACAATAAGGTCTGCTTCCCGTCACTGACAGGTTGAATCCTGTTCTTACCTCTGCCATCAGAGTGATTCCAAAGAATGTTTATCAATACATTGATAGGTGCTTCATATATAATAACATATATATATATAAAGGCCCTGTCTTTCTCCACTGATCATCCTGGCATGTCTGTCTATTTGACCGAGCACAGGAGCACAGCCAAGAACTTCTGGGTTTTCTTCCAGTTTTTGACCAAATTAATGCATGGCTCCATGCAGACTGCTTTACTTAATTAAATGAGTATACTTACATTCAACACTTCCTTTACAGACATTCTAATCAAGCAATCAAGGTTTGCAAAATCTTTCGAGATCAGTGAGTACCAACGTTAAAAATACTACGTTGACTACACACGATTACATGTCAACAGTTACCTATTTCAACATAAACCCAAAGGAATTTTTTTTAAAAAAGGGTTTTTTTTTTCCTAAGGCAAAAGTGGTTTCTGATGGATCACAAGGAACTCTTGATTTAAAATATGATAGTGCTTCCTCTGCCCAATGTGCAAACGCAATAGCCTGAGTGATCATTTCACCTGTGGAAACTCACACAGGTCCCACCAAATTAAAAACACATCTTGCTGACAGTGTTTAGAAAATATTTACCCTGAGGGTAAAAAAAAATAATTAAACTAATGTAGCATAAAGATAAATGACAGAATGAACTTTACATCTCCATAAAGTATACCTATACTTTATTTGACTTATTCGAAGTTCAGGTAGTTCTTTAAAAGGAACAAAACCAGAACTTACTTGTCAGTCATCAAAACGGGCTGGTCATCAGCGAATTCTTCTGGTGCAGGTACAAACATACTGACTATACTGGGTGCTGACAGCAAGCTAGATTTTGTGGCACCTTAAGGCAATTAGGGGGAACAAAATAAAAAGGAAATACAATCACTAAACAGAAATCTAAACTGCTTGAAGAGCAGACTTCTAAAGAAGTGCCAAAATGGTTCTACTGTGCATAGAAATCAGAAATAAAGTGTGTCTACAAAAGAATATATTGCACATTCATTACTTCTGCTAGATTATTTCAATTACCTAGAACTATCAATTAAAAAAAAAAAAACCTCACAAAACTTAAAAAAACTCCTTGCAAAAAAGACAACAAAGAACAAAAATTCCGGTAAGGCAGATGTAATTACATCTACTCATTTTTCAGGGAGAGAAGATGATTCTCTAGTTGCTACGAGACTGGACACCAGAAGATTTGCAATACCTTCCCATAGCTTTTCATGGCATGAAGAAGCAAGTAAGTTCATATGTCTCAACACCAGGTCATCAATCTATTTATACCGTCCCTAACAGAGACATAGGAGAGAAATCAGGAAAAGACTGCTAGAAGAAATAATTCTTAAGGAGATGGGAAACACTGAGGATGTTGGAGGGTTGATGACTGGGAATCCTTTCTGTTGAAAGTCTTCACAAGCACCTTTATTCTCCATTGCCAAGTTGTTCAGCTGGAGGCATAATCACTGATCATGCCAACATATGGAGTTCCCTTTGGAAGTTTTTGCACACCTAATTTCTGATGGATGCTTTTTTTTTACTAGGAAAAGTTATGCATCATGGAAGATGCACACTCTTGGCTTCTCCGAGTTCTGCTTTCCAGAATTATGGCAATATAGGGTAGTCTGATGGTGTAACATCTCTCCAGTGTGATGGTTTACCTCCCTTGGTCCCTTTGTTTTCATTAAGCAGATAACAGCAATTGCAGGGGGAAAAAAAAAAAAAAAGAAGACACAGAAGAGGCAACACTCCAGCTAGTCAGATTGCTAAGAACACCTCAGAGAAGAACAATCAGACTCATTCATGAGCTATGGGAAACTATGATACATGAGCTATGTCATTCATCTGGTGATCAGACTTAAATATTGTTAACAGTTTCATTCTGTAGGTCACTACGACAGAAAAAGAGATTCAACTCTTAAAGAGAAATATTTCTTTTGGTTGCCACATGTGGCCGACATAAGAGAGACAGCGTTACTCGTCTTCCCATATAGTTCAGCTCCAATAAAGAACCCAGGGACCTCAGCTGGTAGACACCATCATTACGTACATAAGCTGTCCTCAAGGCTGTCTCATTCTAAAGACCAGTCTTTGAAAAACTCATTTTGGAACCAATTTTCAGAAGAGTACCAATGCCTTTTTGATGCCAATTCAACCACAAATTAAGTGATCCATTATCAATTTTCTTGCTAGTTGCTTCAATCTGCAGATTCGGATTTACTGTTAACATTAGCCTGTTTTGATAATATTTACCTATGGAAACAAGAGGAAGCTTCTCCCCCTAAGACAGGTTCAGATGAATTTTCTGATGAAATAATCCCAAAAAAAGCAAATTTAATATCAGCTCTGAGGCAAAATACTCTAAGAAGCTCCCACAATTTCCGAACTCAAAATACGCGGAGTACTGAGGGCTTGTTTCACGAGAGTGAAACAGGTTTTAAATAGTCATTTTATTAAGTATGGAAGGAAACATTTCTTTCCAGAGTTCAGTAGTTCATAACTGTCCCCTGAGATTTTGCTGGATACAGGCAGACATTCCAGGAAGTCCAGAATACTCTTCAGTGATGTAGGGCCACCATCCAGAATGTAAGGAATAAGAGTAGATTTTCACATATTTCTAGCCACATCCCTCACTCTAGACCTTTCCTCACTAATAAATAAAGATCCTTCTGTCGGGACTTCAGAAATTTCACTGTCATGTTCTCTAGATGTAACTCCCATTGCAGCATACAAATGCTAAAAGCTGTCGTAATGCAGGTTACAATGTTGGAATAGGACTTAACTACTCAAAAATGTCCTCCCTCATGCACCGAACAGTAAGAAAACAAAACATGATTTAGGCAAAGAAGGTACGTCACTGCCCTACTGCCAGGTTGTAGGAAAGTCTAGATGTTTTTCAGCTGTGAGGGAGGAAAGTTCATAGAGAAATGAGATTTGACCACATTCTGCACAGTTTTTTATTTCCAGGTTGACAGCCAAAACAAGTACTAGCAGAAAGCCAGTTGGCCATGTCTTGAATGAAATGTCTTGTCTAATAACTTTTCAATAACCTACATTCTGCAGGAGAGTTGAGAGCTTTAATACAGCTGAATGGAACACAGAATTCAGCACCGTTTGGTACTAACCAAAAAACCTTCCTGGCACTCTTATCAGACAGATCGGGTCAAACGGACACTCAACTAACCTCTGATTCTTAGCGGTGGTCCCTCCAAGTCAGGGTTTAGGCAAACAGGGACATTGCACAGCCGCTTTCCATGCTGTATCTGCTCTGTGAATAAATACAGAACTTCAGTCTCCAGAACTATGAATGAAGCATCTGTCACTGGCACCACAAGTCTTAAACAGTTAAAACAAGAGAAAGACAAATGCAATGGCTATTGAAGTGCTCTTTTAAGTGTAGAGTGGGGGGAGTAGGGAGAGGGAGACATGAGTCCAAAGGAAAAAGGACACAGATAACCTAACACGACAGAAGGTATTTTAGAAAGGAAGTGCTAGACGTAAAGATTTGACAAGATGGGGAATATACGAGTCACGAAAAGAGGAAGATGGTGTTCAGAAATACCAAGAGACTAGAAGTCAGGAATAGTTTGTGCTGACAGAAACTAGACACAAATTTATTTTATTTTACATATAGCAACCTTGGGAAAGGAGTGGTTTGAAATAACAAATGAAAGAGACACATGCTACCTACCAGTGTGAAGAGAAAACACAACAAAACAAAAAGCACACATGGACCAAGCACACATCATACACTTATGTGGGATAAGACTACTTCCTAGTTACTATACTTGAGTATAATGAGTCTTAAAATTGTGGTGTGACACTGAAATGACAAATAGTCACACTGATCATTTGTCATGAAAAAAAGAAAAACCAAACCAAAACTGTTTTCTGTCCAAATAAGAATTTTACTTAAAAGCAGTGGTTGAAAAGGAGACTGAGAGATGAAAAGCTTTCCAGTAAAGAACATCTTACTTTACATCTTCATCGCTGAAGGCTTTTAGCTGAAATGAATTTTGGAGGGAAAAGTCATAGATGTTGTGAAGAAAGCTAATGGACTTGGAACAAATGAACAAGACAGAGTTCCTAAATGGTTTTGAGCACCGACTAGCTCCTCTTGAAAACAGGCTAGCTGCTTCTTGCAGAATGAAAGCAATAACTTTTTCATCTCCAAACCCCTGCCTGAGAAACTAGGTGATACCAGCTAAATCTCTTCAATAAACAAACATACATGCTGATAGGACCAAAAATGTAACACTGACAAATTCTGACGTGTGTGATTTAAGGATGTCATGCCGAGCATGAGAAAGGATAATCCCGAAGTGTATACCATATACTGAATTATATACCACACCTTTAGGAGTTCTTCAACTACAAGGTTTAGTTTGATGGAACTTGATGCTGAAGATTGAATTAAGCAAAAATTTTAACTCAGCTGTCCAGAACTGGTGTTGAGACATTGATCAAGCACACTAAGTTCCACATAAATGTTTTAAACATTCCATTCCCTGGATACATCTGGATCTCTGATAAATTCCTAAATAGCATGATTCTGTAATGTCACTAACATCAAAATGGACAATAAAATATCTAGCATCTATAACAAAACAGAATGACTTCATTGTTCAGTGACATCTGCTATGAATTTGGTCGTAACAGAATACCCTTTACAGAAGAAAACAAACAAAAAAGAGACAAAACAACTTGAGAAATGAGGAAATTATGTGCTTAATTCAGTTTTCGTTGTTTTGATTTAATCTTATACAGAGAAAAAACAGCTCAGTGAGTGAACAGAAACTTGGTATGTTCAGTATGAGCAGGCAGAAACTTCTCTAAAGAACACTAAAACTGGCTGGCATAAGGCACAACTCCTTGGTGTACCCACACCTTTGTAAACATATATGCAAATAAATGATTCCATGCAGCAGGGATGGAATACTATACCTACTGAAATCAACAGTGATACTTCCATTTCATTCAATGAGGCCAGGAAATAACCCAAACAATATACCGAATTGTAGTGACGCCACTGTACACGAACGACTACCTCCCAAACATGTAACTATTTCAATACAAATAAAGAATAATAAATGCAGCTCACCAGTGTCCCAAGTGCTGATATTGTGGGGAGCACTAGACTGGTGTTCCAGCTGCCTCTTCATTAGCTGGTTCATAGTCAGAGCTCCCAAAGAGCCTCTTTTCATTTGTCTGAATTGAGCTGCAAATCAGAAAAGCAAAAGGATTTCAGTGGTTCAAACAACATGTAAAACTACTTGTATTTCCTGATCTTACAAGCCAGCCTGAGGTAAATACTGAAAGGACAATGACTGCTTGCTCTAAGGATCCTGCTCAAGTCAATACGCACTTCTCACACAACTGCACAGGGTACAATTCTGTCCCAATGATATCAGTCACGAGTGACTTGGATTGAGGATCTCATCCACCGTGCCTTTTTGTCTCCACATGTCATGAAAGCTGTTCAAAACACTTGGTATCTGTGAAATGTAAGACACTACCCCATGCTGTCAGGTGATAAATACATACTTGAATCTCACTCACGTAAAATGTACCAGGGAAGGAAACTCAGTCTCCTCTCAGCCATTATGAAGGGCTGCTCTGCCCACGTTCACCACAGGAAAACAACTTCACTGACCCTGTGCCACCAGCACCCTTCCTGGGTGACGCAACCCGAACAGCCCTCCTAAATACCCAACACCCACGCATGACACCTGCACTTTCTTCTGAAGTGGGAAGCCAGCGTGCCTTTGAAGACAGGTCCCTTTTGTAACTTCACTGCCAGTCTGCTTACATTGAGCTATCAAGCAACAAGCAATTGATTTTTCGTCAGCCAACTATTCGCATTACTTTTTTAAAGTGATATTACTGTTTCCTTTAAGAGATGCATCACACTGGGTAATGTTCCAACAACAAAAAACAAACAAACAAACGAAACCTCCAACAAAAAAAAAAGCCAAACAATTCTGAATTTAAAAAATTTTTGGTCATGTATTTTCTCAGTGCTTAAATGGAGGAAGAAACAGATCACATACAAATGCTGACTTTCTTACTTTTTTCTCCATTCCTAAGAGAATTCAAACTCAACAAGCATTCACTTTGAGAGATAAGTCTGCGCAATATATTTCCACCACTGAAACCAAAATCACTATTCGCAGTTTGAAGACAACAGTTTTAAGGCCCTACTTGAACAAGGTGTGTGAGAAAGCTGGCACGCAGCTCCACGCAGGAAAGCTTTTAAAATGTTGACTTAAGTGCACGTTCAAGTGCTTTCTTTAATAGGGTCTTAAAACAAAGGCAACAAAGCAAGATCTTCCAATAATTATTTTCATCTGCAACTATATTCAACATTGTTAAGAGAGTATTAATGTAATATCAGACAGTTCCGTTCTGAAATTCCAAATAGTACCCAGTTAAGCCCTGAAAATAAACCCAGCCATTCACGTTATTAACTGTGATGAAGAAGTACAGATGAGGGATAAACTGTAATTTTCAGAAAGCTATGAGGGGTTGAGTGCTTTCTCCTAAACTTGCTCTACTCCGTTTCTGTTCAAGAGTTTCACATTCAGAGAAAGTAAAGGAGTCCCTAACAAAACAGGGGCCCTGAGTAATAATAAACACAACGATAACTTCAGTGTGAATCTGCACGCTAGAATTATTAGGTGAAGTATTTTAGCTTTTCCTTTATTATATCATTTTAATGTGACAGAGTGCAGTTAAACTCTATTTTTGGTTCAAGTACAAACTTCTCCCAGCATTGCTGCAAAGCAGTCCTTGTATAACTGAACTTCTGGAACTGAACCAGACCAAAAGACCATTCCATGTTTCACTTTTACAAGTTATATTGCATCTGCCTTTCACTGCAGATTATGAGAAAAATAGAGTTTCCATCGTTTCCAGGGCAAGGATTTTAAATAGATGCCTTATCACTTTATCAAGTACAGAATTTCCTGATGAAAGAACAGCAATTAACATTAGAACTGACAAGACTGCTTGGAGTGCAGATGACTGTCAAAATACAGAAAATTATCTTTCTAAATTTTCTTAACAGCTTTTGTGATTGTAATTAAAAAAAATTTCATGCATATTTCTCATAATCAGGCTATTGTTGAGCAGGTTTGGATTTCCAGGGTTATTTACCTGATTTCTCAAGGACAACCATGATTTCAAGAATCGATAAATCTAAACCCCAAAAAACCCAGATAGCTGCCAGTCTTTGAGCAGTGGTGGAACCAGGCTGATTGCTGCAGCACGTGACTTTTCATACCTTCCCTGGGAGGGAAGCTTTTCTTGATCAAATTTTCTACAAGCAACCTAACACTCATGAGCAGATCAGTAACGTTCATATAGTAGCCGGTGAGTCGTTCACCTGTTAGCTAAGAACCTGGCCAATCATCCCTCCATTGCTGTGGAATTCTCTACTCAAGAAGAGAAATCCAAAGGCAAAATCTTCCTGTCCCAGTTAATGACGTGTGCTTTCTGCAGCCAGACACTGGCTCTACAAGTAACGTTATTCTGTTTGTGTTACGGAAGTGCCTTGTGCTCACAGTCCTGATCAGGACTTATGAAAAGCTCTGTAAAGGCACGTAGTAGAAGGTCAAAAATATTTCAGTTTAAATGGACAAGAGACACAATGGAAGCATTCATGACCATTTTTGCAGTTGGAAACTGAGGCATACAGAGAGAGGGAAGGAATATTTACAAAGGAATAAAGGCTCAACATCACATAGATACTATTCCTGATTTCATACATCGGAATTTACAGGAGCACCTAGCACTCAGTGGAACAAGAGAGAGGTCTTAACCAGCACCTCTTTAGCTGCTTTAGTGAGTGACATCTGGTATCATTAGGTGGCCAACAAATGTACTCTGGCTACGAGATGCACATGACAGGAGACGCTTCTGGTACAACTGGAGAGAAAACCTCTAATTTGGAGTACTCACACAGCATGTCTAAAATAGCATCTTCCTTTAACAGGCCAGACACCCTTTTCAATCAAATCAGAAGATGCTGAATTTCAAAAATCAAAATTTTACTTTCTACAGAAATGTGAAATTGCAGTCCAATAAGACACCTGAGCTGATCTAGCAACTCACTGGTATCAAAGCAGGTCATCACATCCCCTCCCTTTTCTACTAGTCAGAGTTCTGCCCCATCAACCTTCGGACGCACTGCTCACCATTACCCGGACGGACACACCATTCTGGATTTTGCCAGTGTCTCTAAAATGCCTCCACCTTCCGGCGTGACCTACATCTGCTCTGTTAAGCCACGCGTCAATGTCTACGTAAACCAACCCAGTTCTTTTTTTCATTGAAACAGGTAGGGGAGTCTCAGATCAACAGTAACTGCACTTCAGCGAGCAGCTGAGGAAGTGGCATTTCAGGGCATTTAAAATAAAAGTGAGATTTTTTTCCTAAACCACAGTAACTGAAAACCATAGTAACAGCCCTGTGCAGCTCCCATCCTATGCTTCTGTGCACTGACAGCTGACAATGCTTTCTCTCACTGGAAAACAAACATTCAGCTTTAGTGAAAAACTGGTTTTAGCTGCTACCTACTCTAATTCAAGAAAATCAAGTTCATCAAATCCGCCATGTCACCACAGAAAACCTGGCAGCTGCTACCTGCTAAAATCCTGCTGACCATGAGAGATTTAACAGATCTAATGACACCCAACACAGTTATACTTCAGGAATCAATGAAAATCAGAGAAAGGCATTTATCACAGATTATATGAATCTAACACACAAACACAGCAACTTATATTTAATCCTCAAACCAGAGGTAAACTTACTTGATATGGAAGAGTGACTACTTGTCTCTGGGACACCTGCTTCAAGAGTCGGTGCAGATGATGACTCTCTTGGCATTTCCAGCGTTGAAAGTCCTTTGGCAGCAGGATCTGTATGTGAAAATTGTGCTTAAACTCTCAGTATTTAAAATCATTAAATATTTTCCAGACACTTGCTCCCTGGATGCCTCTTCCACATTTTTACAGTCATCCATGCACCATCTGGGACAGTTTTAAAAAGATTCAGTGTGTCTGTCAGAAGAATTTTTACAGAAGTACAGGGATCTACTGCTTAAAAACACTTTTTAAAGGACATTTCTACCTATGCTCTTTAGAGCTCAGAACTAATAAATGCCCAGAGAGTTTGAACCCACTCACAGAGTGATTATCAGAACCACCAACATGGAAATAAGGGAGGTACCACTGATGTAAAGCTAGTTTAAGCGAGAGCTTAGCATCTTTTAAAACCTTTATCTCCAGCATGTTATCAGTTTTCAGTCAAAAGGCTGATGATCCACCAATTGATCCTAAAGATTCCAAGAGTTTAAGATTCTATCATCAAAAAGAAAAGTAAGCCATTAAAACTAATGTTGTTATTTTATAACTGATACTGTCAATATGGGAAGTATGAAGCACGGACATTTTCAAGTGCTGATGTCTGGTGTCTGGATATCTGTGCTGTAAAAAGTCTCAGGTGTGAAACTCTGTAGCCCAGCATCATGCACTTGAAGAAACTACCTATACGGATATTTAATTCAGAGATCAGTTAAAGTAGAAGACAATATTAAGCCTAATATTAAGCCTAAGTAAATGGGCACATGCCCTCACACGAATTGATAAGGCTAAACAAAGCAAAACAGAACATAAGAGACACGTCAATTTACCCAGGTCACTAAATCATCCAGTTACCCGAACTGCCTGCTTCAGCCTGTAACATGAGCACTTAATGAGCTATTGCAAATGTTTTACGCTCCCTTTGGATGTTGGAAGCATAGAGCCAAATGACCATCACGTATGCTATGACCCTAGGTTCCGTGTGGTGGTTCAGAACTGGGACAACCCTTCCAAACAGTTTCAAGGATGACAGTCTTAGTTGCTGCATGATAACTGGCTCCTAGTAATGGTCAAAAAAGCATTTGAGTCTAATTGCACAATTCTGTCCATGACCATTCCTCTCTAAGAACCTAAGAGAAAGGTTCAAAAGCATTTGTCTCTCTTCTGTTTTCACAAAGCTCCAGTGGTTCTTCAGCTTACTGGA
The DNA here is from genome assembly GCA_020746105.1 of Trogon surrucura. Lineage (NCBI taxonomy): Eukaryota > Metazoa > Chordata > Aves > Trogoniformes > Trogonidae > Trogon > Trogon surrucura. Next base: position 30,237,792 of record CM036623.1, on the reverse strand, counting down.
ACCATTAATGGGATGACAGGCCTGAAACATGAAGCGAACAGCATAACTATGATCACACTGAATGACTTCTCCTTATAAAACCTGAGCATCATAACAGGAAATTATACTATGGTTCCCTCTGAAGCAATAAGGAAAGAAGTGAGGTCAGGAATGCACAAATATTCCCACTCACTTCACTGGCAACAGAAAAATGAGGTCTGAAGGATTATTTCCTTTTTTAACTGGTATGTTAAAAAAAACACTGGTGAGGGGCAATGGTTTTAAACTAGAGCAGGTTAGATTTAGGTTAGACATTAGGAAGTTCTTTACTGTGAGGGTGGTGAGACACTGGAACAGGTTGCCCAGAGAGGTGGTGGAGGCCTCATCCCTGGAGACATTCAAGGTCAGGCTTAATGGGGCTCCTGATTAACGCAGGGAGGTTGGGCTAGACGACCTTTAAAGGTCCCTTCCAACCCAACACATTCTATGATTCTAATAACACCAAGAAGGTTACAAAAAAAATTTTAGTGTATAAAACTAAAGTATGTGTGTGTCTGATCCTAAATACAAATAACTGTGGTTAAGTCCAAGCCCGGAATTCTAAACTCTTAGTTCTGAATTCTAAAGCCTGCTCAGCTTTACCTTTTGTGATTCAATCTGTTTTCCACTGCCTTATGCTTGCAGAAAAAATAAAAGCAAAAAATCACTACACAAAAGAGAATCGGTGTAGCATGAACTAGACCAGCAGAATAAAAGGCAAAGAAGTATGACAATAACTCCCTATATGAAGAGGCCATGGAGTTTTACTCCCTAACTTGGATATCAGAATGAGTATTTTTATCACAGAGCTCCACTTTCTTTTCAAATGAGCCCTCAACATATGCACGACACCTGTATGGTTAGTACATTCCTTGAGAGAAACAAACAACTGAGAGCATTCTGCTAGCTCAGATCTCATCAGGTGCTCTACATACACATCTCTCCCTACACATACACACATCTCTCCTTACACTGGTCTGTCACAAAGGGCTTCATGCAGTAATGAGCCTTTCGGCTGGATCAGTGATTGAACTCACCTGCCTCCTTCTGCTCTCCCAGCTTGTCAAGGATGTTAAAGGAAATGTCCAGGTATTCCCTCTGAATAGCACTCACAGCAATCTTCCTCTGCTTCCTCTGGCGAGGAACAATCTGAATCTTAAATTCTGACTCCTCAGTCTCCTCTTCTTGTTTCTGCTCCATGTTTTGTTCAGTGTCAGACTCTGTGTTGGCATCAAGTCTATCACTTTCTGTTTGGTTTTCTGAATCTTCAGGAACTTTAATAAGGACTGTCTTTACATTTGGGCTTGGAATTGCTCCACTAGGTCTAATTTCCTCCACGCTGAGCTCAGAGTTATCATCAAGGGACATTTCTGGAAGGGCAAATGACTTCTGCAGCAAGTCCCTTTTCTGTTTCAGTGTTAGTGCATTCCCACAGGACATGTCTTGAAGTTCTTCTGGCTTAACTAACTCTGACGATTCCTTTTGATCCTTGGGAGAAGTGGAAAGAATCTCCTCTATTCCTGCTGAAGCACTATTGCTTGTATCCTTAGAACTGAAGTCTTTGGAGCAATCTTCAATGCTGAATTGGACCAGCGGAGTTGTGCTGAGGCTGAGTGCGGAGATATTGATAGGAGTTGATGGAGATGATGGAGCAGTTTTGCCAGAGATCTCGTCATTCAGCTGGTTTGTTGTTTCTTCTTCTTCATCGCTCTCCACTATTCTAAGGGGAGGAAGTGGTTCAAAGACTAAAGAGTCACTGTCTGAAGTGGAGAGAACTGAATGCTTTTCCGGACCAGATGTTGAGTCAGAGGACAAATCTATAAGATCTAAATCTTCCTTGGGACTAGCAGGTTTAGCCGGAGAGTCCACTTTCACTTCATAGGTTTCCATGCAGTTCAGCCTAACTTCTGGTATGACAGGTCTTCTTGTTTCCTGGAAACTCTCTGTACGAGGAAGATTTTCTTGTGTTTCTGTATTTTCGGGTTTAGTAGAAGAATTCTGCCGAGATCGCCCATAATCACTCTGCCTGTGTATGGTGTAAGCAGCAGGGACAGGTGGTTTGTCTAAGTCACACCGGTCTATGCAGGACTTCCTGCGATGTTCATCTAATGAAAACAACAGGGAGTCTGCATTCCCTATATCAAGAGATTTTTGTTTTAGAGAGCGTAGTTTTTTTTTCTGAATGCTTTCTTCTCTCACACAGCGTAGAATACTGTCTTGTAAGGCCCCCGTCTCTCTATATTCAGCCAGCTCTATTTCACCTGATTAAAACAGAAAGAGCTAATACTACCTCAGTTGCAGACTTCTGGCAGATATCTTCAACTTTATCTCACAATTAGATGTGACTGGCATTTCACATACGAACCCAGTATTAGTCCAAATTGTCTAGATTTTGTTTTAACCTCAGAGCCACATTACATAGATTTTTACAGCCACCGACAGAAAAACTTACTACTTGGATAACAGGGTTTATCTAAATTCTATCCAAATTCTACTCACCCTGAAGGTAGACTTGTGCATTGAAAAGAAGATGGCACAGGTAAGTAATTTTTACAAACACTTGGGATGACTGCATTAGGCATGACAGATGAAAGAATTAACTCCGAAGAGGTGTCAGAATAATTCTGGCTAGAGCTTCGTGAACACCAGCTGGACACCAGCGTCTATTAAGAGTACATCTACATGTTATTTACTGCAGGAAAGTGGGCTTTGAAGGGATGCTTCTAATTCAAGAAGCAAGGGAAGCAATAGCCACAAGGATGTGGCAGCATAAGCCTGAGATCAGACAGGTGTTCAGAGAAGTTGTCCCCCAGTGATCCCAGACTCCAGCAGAGTTTAGCAAATATTACACCACACAGTCACACCTCCCCATCCTAAGAAGGAGCAGAGTGAGCGCAGGTATATTTGCTGGTACTCCACTGCGTTGGTGTTTTGCTACGTGAATACATTCATTGAGAGCATTTTAAAAGGTTATCCCTGCTGTTATTATTAAAGACATATTTTCACATAAAACACAATATTTCTGATCAATTTTATCCCCATATTTCAAAATGCTCCACATCAATCATCATGCAAAAAAGCAGTAAGAAAAGTTAAACTAGATATTTTTTCTAGTCAGAACCATTCCCCTCCATGCAAACCCCTCAAAGGGGAAAAAAAAAAAAGCAGGTGCGTAGTCCTTGAAAAGCTCTTTAATTTTTTTAGGGTGTTCATTTCAGAAACCTAAATTTGAAAATAAAGTCCTTCTTGTTTTTTGAAACCACCAAATGACCCTTTTTACCAATGGAAACTGTAATATTTGCAACAGCAACAACAAATTTGCTTACCCTAGGGTCCCACCTCAAAAAAAAATCAATTTCTGGTGAAAAATAAATTTAGTAAAAATCTTCAGCCCAACAGTGGAAGAAAATCACAACAAATCCTCTTAAACATTTTTACATTCAAAAGAGCTTAAACCTTTAGAAAACAACTGCTGATTTTAGGTATTTTTATTTTGGAGTGCCTACTTTGAGATTCCTGTAGGAGAATCCACTCAGGGAAATGAGGAGTACCTGCTCTCAAAGTCAGACACAATACCTGTATTCAAATTAGGCAGTGCAACAAACTCTGCAAAGAAAGGTGGTAGCTTGAAACTCAGATTAGGAAATTCTATTTCTGCATGACTTTATACGAACAAAACAATTCATACTTCTCTGAGCGTTCATCTCAACTGGTTGATATTTCACCATTTTGCTGCCACCAATTCTTTTCAGTCTTGCAAAGAAAGTTTGAGATTCTTTATTGCAAGGTCCAGTTGGTGTATCATGAATATCAGATTCATCAAAAACACTGTCTTCCTCTGCTGGAGAAAGAAAAAAATTTATTACTCTTAAGAGAGTGCAATTCCTTGAATGAAAAGCTGTCTATGTAACAAAATCTCAGCGAGTTTCAAATTAAACTGGAATTGGAAAATGAAGAATCATCTGAGGTTTGCAAGAAAATTTATATCCCAGGTATAACGTTGCCATTCTTGTTACATCTTGAATTAAGGTCAGAAAGGAGAGAGACAATTGAAAAACGGGATACAATGAGACAAAGGCATACCAAAGCTTTTACCATTCTAAGCTGATCTTTTCTACTTCATATAATACAGATTCTTTAGACGGAAGAAATACAACAGAGTGAACACTGACTTGAGTAAATAACTTCTACAGCAGTCAATGAGAAATGGTAAATTGAAGATTGAAATTAGTACAAGAACTGCAAGGTCAGTAACACACCAGCAAAATATAAAAGTGAAAAAGGAAGAAATGGATAATCTTGGGAAGCTGGTAACAGTAATAGAATAAGACCTAACAGTATGAATTATGAAATTGCTGATTTAAGCAGTAAAACATTATGCTTTAAATTGAGACCTGCTAGTTAAAAATAGTAGAGAGAAACAAAGATCTAAATCTATCCATCAGAAAATAACCACATCACCTTTATGAAATGGCTGTAAAAAAAAAGAAATAAAAAAGGAAAAATCTGTATCTATCACGTTTAGTGATTCATCTCCAAGGAAATAAGAAAGACGAGTGGGATGATAAAGAAAACAGAGCACTTGAGAGAAGAAACAAAAAAGTTTCCCTTGTTTATTCTAGCAAGCAAACATGGAGAGGAGATGCATCTGGTGTCTAGGAGTGAAGAGGCAAGAAGGCCAAAGAGTTAGAATGGCCAAAAACTGAAGACTCAAACTGGATGTTAATATCTTTAGCTCTGAAATTGCTGGGAACTTTATAGTACCTGTGAAGCTCTGGGACTGGTACCTAAAAGCATCAGGTATAAGATACCTAATTGATATGATGAAGCCAGAAAAAAAAAATCCAAGTTGATATTAAGAATTTATACAAGAACTGGGTTTAGTAAGTTAGGAGATCACTTTTAATGTCATACCCTGTGTGTCTAACTTCTTCCCCCTGGCAACAAATGCTTCTTCTCACAAGACTTATCACCAGCTAAACAACAGTCTGTACACTTGCCATGATCCCCGCAATAAAGTCTGGCAGAAAAATTAGGAGAAAGGTTCAATAGTGGGAAAATCCACCTCTAGCAGAGGGATTCTTGGTGCCTAACAATGAAATCCTCATTTGTTGATCATCTAAGCACCACCTGGACGATGACAGCAGCACACACACTACCTGACCAGAGACTACACAAGCCTCCTCAGAGAAAGGTGGTAAATGCTTCAACTTTCCAAGTCCCCATGGGATTACATTGGCTGCTTCTTGCAGGTGTAAGAAAACTTTTCTAAATCCTCTTTTTTTCTACAGCACTTCAGCAAAGGATGAGAATCAGTTAAGTCAGCATTTGCAGAGTAAAATTTGCCCATTTATGGTCTTTTACTTCTTCACCCAAAGCCCTTCACAACAGCTTTGCAAAGCAAGTAAATATTACTCTCCTTACTTTAAACATAGAAAAACAACGATGAAGTGAGACACAAGGCCACCCAGGAACACCAAGTTTTCTAAACCTAACTTCATACTTCCTGTCCAAGCAAGCTGGGTACTTAGGTACCTCACTTTGTCTCAGATAGATCTCAGAATCAATCTAGAAACTGAATGCATTTTATAAATGTATTATTACTACTCTTGGCGTTAATAAGTTATTCGGAATTAAATCATTAACTCAGCCCAAAAAAACACCCAATTTCATAGTAAGTCCACAGTTATCTTAGCCCTCCTTTGGCAATACAAAATGCCCAAGTGATTAAGAATACACAATATATCATTTACATCCATCCTAATATTGCTTTAATTTGTTAGAGCTGAGTAATGGGATCTTCAGTTAAACAAAATTTTGTGGCCTTGTTCTGACGGGTATCTCTTCAGGAGCAACAAGCAGCAAAAGAGGAAAAGGTACTGACGTGCATAAAAAGAGTGCTGCTGCTGCTTATATTCTTCCACAAAAGAAAAGATTGCTGCAGGCTAGGAAGATTGAGAGGGAGGATGCAAATAGCAAATAAGCAGCTAAAAGGCAAAATAGCTGAGAGGCAGCCACAGATTAACATCAAAAGGACCTGCCAAGCTTTGACCATAAATACGTATCACATAAGTTTCAGAATTGTAAGGAACTACACTCAGTGACAAAACATTAATTCAAGCCCCAGCTTTACACCAGTTCACACCATCACAGTACCTCTGCTACAGCTAGCGAGCACACAGAGAGCTCATAACAGCTCTTACAGCAGACTGTAAGGGTTGAACCATTCTCTTCTGCCTTTAGACATCCACATCTGGAGGTGTGTAAGAGACAAGTGGATGTTGCATTGGGGGACATAGTTTAGTGGGTTGACAGGGCTGGGACAAAGGCTGGACTTGATGATCTTCAAGGTCTCTTCCAGCTGAAACTATTCTATGAGCATATATGCCTATATGTAAGCTAGTCAACTTCAGCTCCTTTTATAGAGAAAAGCAAATTATAGACTGAATTAATCATTTTCTCTTGTCAACATCAAATATTTGCTACTCTGCCACACTATTGCAAAGTATAATCGGAATGCGGTGTCAGGCAGGCTGGTCGCACACCTTGTGTGGGGGTATGATCAGCTAATATTGTCATAGAAAAGACCGAGGACTATCCAGGCACGGTGACTGAACTACTAAGCCTAAGGTACACTTCCTCTGAGAGATGTCACAACTGCTGTGCTATGCTTAGCCTACAGAGAAATTGTGAATTTCTTTTACTATAGATGGCTACAGCTCATCAGATAAGTCACACCTTGGACTTAATTCCAAGTGCTCTCAAATCCAATTCACATTTACCCATTTCTACATCATCAGTCAGATTTAGTGAATTAAACCAATGACTATCATATAAATGAGAGCATTTAAAAGTACCTTTTTCCTTCTCACTGTATCGGCTTATGTTACTGTTGTCACTATACAAAGGACCAGCAGTTGCATGGGGCTTGCAGCTGTGATACTGAGCATTGAGGGTATTGACTGTGATGTGGATTAGGTGAAGTACAATCTTGCTGATTTCACAGTCTCTGTAGGGGTACTGTTCAGTGAAAGAGAAAAACTTCAGCTTAAAAATTAACTTTTCTCCTTGGACAAACATTTAGGCAGCAAAACAGAAAAATGACAAGAATATTGTCAGCTGGATGCCCTTTGCCTTCCTTTGATCATACATTTCTGCATCACAAGAAGCACGACTGGTTTTGGCTTTGTACATAGAATTGCTTAAAAAAAATTAAAAACCGCTATGAGTAACATTCAATATATTGTTTTCTTGACTTTTACGTGACAAAATCAACCATTGATAATAATGCAAAAGGTCTTTTATCAGAACTGTTCTCCAAATATTCTATTTCAATCAGCATGTTATCATTCATTTCTAGTGTCTCCACTTCTTTGTGTGCCCTATATACCTGCTAGAAATTTGTTAAGTATATCAAAAGTATTAACAGCTCCATTTTAGTGCATAAACCTATTACATTTAACAACACTTCCTACAAAGCATCACTCAACTAAAGAATGCAAGCTGTTCAGCTGACCCCGCACATTTAAAGTTACTATTTTTGTTTTAAATAGTTTCAAGTTACGTGACATACTCTTCACTGGAACTTTACATAGCATTTTCTAATTTTCAAATCTGTTTTTTTTTTTTTCCTCTGGTAACCATGTGAAAGACAATACAGACAGCAGAAGTACTAGGTCAGTGGCACAGATGAAAGCCTAACTACTTCAGACACACACTGAAGTGAGTAAGTAAATCAAAGTGTTCTTTACAGTTCCTTTTACTTGCTGCACAGTTCCAAATCAAAGCATAAATCTCAACGTGGACAGTGTCTTTTTAAGACCACTCACCTTATAGAGAATGACAAGCAAAGCCTTTAACCACATCTGCCGGATGTGAGGTTTGAGGGACCAGAGGGAGCAGCGAGGAGGCTGCTGAAAGTAATGCCTTAGCTGAGGACAAGTGCAATATTTCAACACCTGCACCACCAAGGGAAGAAGGTGTTTTCCCAGATTGATGTTATAGTCCATCACCTGAAAAGAATATTAGCACAGGAGTTCATTCACCAAAATCAAATCCACCAATACTGAAAAGCAAAACAACTAATACAGTTAAGGGATTAGTTAAGTGAAAACGTGTCCCTATGTAGCATAATCTAGGCATTCCTGCTCTGGCAGGGGGATTGGACTTGATGATCTTTCGAGGTCCCTTCCAATCCCTAACATTCTATGATTCTATGATCCTGTGAAAAGAAACAGGCTTTTTTAGGGAAGTCTCACTACCAGTTAGAAACTTTCCGCCTGCTTGCCACATTCTCATTTATCTAGACGTGCAAAATGAAACAAAAGATGTCTTCCAAAGGCCTTTCACCCTGCACAGTCTATATTTTAACATATATTGGCAAGTTCACAAAATGTATTATGCTGAGAGAGCCTCGTATTACAGCACAAATTGATCATGCTTCAACAGCATACCTTCATATTAGGTATACCCCACGTGTAACATATAAGATGCAATTGTGGGTTTTGGGGAGTTGTGTCTTTTGGTTATTTTCCTTTTTTTGTATTAATATTGCACTGCCAATTTTTATTATTCTTCTCATCAGGCTTGCAACATTAGCTGTTGGGTTTTTTTAAGCCCCAAGTTCTGGAGTCAGGCAATAAGAACCCCACTCTTCACTACAGCAAAGGTAAGAGTGTGTCTGCACCCTTCGCTGTCTGACACTCGGGAAGGTAGAAGAGCAGGCCAAGCAAATGCCAGCACAGCCCCCAAGACCCAACAGGTCCCTGCAGTTTGGGTGCACTTAGTGCACTTTATCAGGAGCCCTCTATATCTGAACAGGCACAAACAAGTTTCATCCACATCCATTTCCTTCAGGTCTGCATTTCTTTTTTTTTTGTTTAATTTTTATTAGAACAAGGGGATCAGCCTAATTTAAAAACCACAGAACTCATCTCTCAAGTTCCTTCTGACTAGAAGTTTCTCCCAGTAAAATTCTCTAGTTCCATGTGCAGTTGTCTCAAATTTTTGTGCTGCACACAGAGAGGTAAATAGAAGACTCCCATGCCTACCCCTGTAGGGTTAGCCTGTCAAACAGATGATGTTTAATCACCAGATATGGCCCTATCCTGCGATGCCTTGTCCCCTCAGGGCATGGTGCAGTTCTACAGATAGCATGGTCAGGAAAAAACTCATCCGTACACGGAAGACAGAGTCCTGCCTTAACACAGCATGTACTATAAGGCAGACACGTCTTAAGACGAGCAGAGTAATTTTTTAAGTTGTTACAAGAAGAAGCGGAATAAACGATGTTGCAAACGTTGAGCAAAGCTCAGCCTGGGACGCTGCGCAGAGCCCGGCACTGGGGCTCCCCCGCGCCGCCAGGCTGGTACAACATTGCCACCATGCGGGGCAGCACCGCAGGGACTGCCAGCAACCAAACTCGGACACTTCTGCTGCTAGGAGGTGAGAAGGCGGCATTTCATGCTTTCAAGAATTCCAAATACTCAGATTTTAGAATGCAAAATACTAAGAGGCATTTGATCATTTGATCTGTTTTTTTTTTTTTTTTCAACTGACCCTTCAACCAAGCTTGAAAGCAAAATCAACAAACCAGCAAGTCAGCCCAAACCCAACCTCCATGGATCTGATTAGGGAAAGCAAATACTGATGATTAGGGAAGAGAGTGTAACTGAAACAGATCTCTTAGGAGCTCCACACAGAGTTTTTACTCTGTAAATGCATCTTCAGCTTGAAAATAGCATTTCTCTTAGAGTAAAGGTGATTCCCAATGCAAAGCAGCCCTACAGCTAAGAAAATAAATCCCCCCAAAATATAAAGTTTTGATATCTGCTACATGGAGAAAAGTCTTGGCCTAACGAAGTTCTCAGACTCCATTTGATATCAGGGGAGCCAGGATTCAACTGTGAAGCTTCTTAAATAGAAATGGTGAATTCAGCTATTATGAGACATTTTAAAGGCAATAGAGGAAAGGCACAGGCTGATATTTAGAGTTGCAGTAAGTAGTACTTCTGAAAATCAGGTCAGTTATGGCTGAAGTCTGGGAATCCAAACTTGGAAAACATGTAGAAAAACATGGAAGATATTGTCCTGTGATCTAAACCGCCACTCCCACTCTCAATACAACAGTAACAGACCAAAATCTCCTTTTACATGCTTTAACTTAAAATTGTATAACTGAATGCACACAGCAATAGCACTCCAAGGCAGTGGACCAGGCTGTATTTACAGCTACGCAGTTTGCATTATTTTGCCTGCTGAAACATGGATACCTGACTTCTCCATGACTGTGAAAGTTTATCCAAGTATTTACATTACAACTGGCTTCAAAAAAATCTCCGATTCAAACATATGAACCAGAAAATCCGGGTAAGAATTGCTGATACAGAAGAGGCCAGGATAGCTTTGAGCAATGTTTGAAGTTTAAAGTGGGCATTTTAAGAACTGGGGCAAGGCGAGATCTGAAATCATGCCCCTCTTTCTCTCCCCTAAAGTAATCCTTTACAAGACACTGTGATAAGGAAAGAGTGTGGAAGTGATAATGATGCTTCATTGTAAATAAGAATAATACTCTGCAAGTGTAGGATGTTTCTTAGTCTCGCGTCATGAACTGCTGTGCCAGTAAGAGTTAAGTGAGCCTTAGAAAGGCCTTGTGAGGTAGGGAATGATGGTCCTCCTTACAAAATGGAGAAATAAGACACAAGGTAAGAATGTGCTCAGTCCTTTTCATAGCAATATAGGCAGAAGTTCATGATGGTGGCACCACTCCCTAGGAAAGGGAGAAGAAAGTCCTGAGGCACTCTAAGGAAGCAGAAGAATGAGTCTCCTGCAGTGAAGAATGTCAGAGTTTACAGGGAATCAAGCAAGAGCACACGGAGCCCCAGGTCTTCCTGAATGGGAAAGAAGGACAAGAGAGGTGATACAAGTAAGGCATTCAAAGGCTGGGGAAAGAGGGCAAAGAGGTTTGGAGCAGTCTCTAATTTTTCATACAGTGGTAGGATTTGCATAGCACACAAAACCATTATCTCTATGGCAACGACGCAGCAAGTTTAGAGCACTAGTAGGAAGTTATAAGTTAGCGTACTGCGATTTAACTATTTACTTTCTAACTACAAAGCAAAAACCTAGCGAAAGCATTTAATTAGGCTACACAGAGCCTTCTGAGAGCAAAAAACAAGCAGCCGTCCTTGTTCCCATTCTTTCACCAACTGAAGAGGTGTTAAGAAATTTTAAGTAGGATTACTGCACTCAGACATTATTTTGGCACAAAGAAGGTTGGGCTACCACCATTTCAACAACAGACAATGAGAAAAGGCTGCAAGGAGTACTAAGTGCCTTCACCTACTTGTGCTATTCCAGCAATAAAGGCATTAAAGCAGGTCGACACACGCATTTTCTGTGGTGCAATCATGAAGCATCCTTCCTGCTGATCATAACCAAGCAGGACGTAGAGATGGCGCTTGACTGTGTTGAAAGCTTTGGCGCTGCTGATGTCCGACTCAGCGCTGCTCTCATCCTTTGCCATGAACTTCATGAGCACAGTAATGAGCTGGTGGACGGTCTGGTGATCAATCCCAGCATCCTCTGGCAGCAGGTCTTTTATTGTATTATCATTTTCTGGGGAGGGCTGTCCTATTGGCACAAGAGAGACATTAGTATCAGACACTGGATAAGACCGTAAACAGGGTACAGAACACACCAGATTTTTTTTTTTCCAGAGTTTATTGCTCCATTTCTGCCCAAATACACATGGTGAAGTCACAGGAGATAGGCATGTTCTGAGGGCACTGTTCTGCTGCTGCCTGAAGCTCAACAACACAGTAACACCTTCTGTGCGCGCTCAGCTCCACTTCTCAGCTTTGCCATGTTTAACAGAGCTCTTACCTGCCCATCCCACCGCATTTCTGCCAAACTGAGCGTTCTTAGTCCTTCACATCTACGCACTGAAGGAGAATCAAATTCCACTGCCACCAAACTCTCATCTGGCACAGTTTTTGGTCTTTCTCAGCAAATGCTAGCAGACATTAGTCTTTGCCAGTGGAGGATGGAAAGACAGCAAAGGAAAAATGGAAAAAATTCTAGCAAATAATGATTAAACAAATAACAAACACTTTCCCTTCTAGCATTGAGCCCGTATTTCTCCCAGATAACCTGGGCCAAAACATAGGCACTATAATTCATTAGATATTGGTACACTATGTATTATGTCAAAACTTGGATGATTTTTTTCCATAGAAGAAGCCTAAGACGTGGTTTATAAACACCGAATGGATATAGCCAGTCAGTAATGCTTTGCGTGGGAATATCATCATGTGAGACGAGAGGCTACTTAAGAAGCACAAGGAAGCCTGGCTATCTCTATCCAAGCAAAACACACAAACTGCAAATAACAGTTGCCAGCTGGGAAGTATTTTCATACCTAAATATTTTTTTATGCAATATTTCCAGTTACTTTCAGGACCATTTATCATTACTAGAATTCTCTAGTAAATGCCTTTGGAGTTACTCTCTTCCATTTCACCCAACTTGTACGGCCTTTATTTAATGCTTACCAGTTCCTAAAGATCTATGTTATACTATCACTAGGAATTGAATTCATGAAAAGAAGAAGCTATTTCACACATCAGCATATATCAGATTGTTTTTATTAAATAATTCTGAGTAGAAGCGTAGTTAAAGCACAGTAAAGTATATTATTCCAACATGTTATATTTTAAACCAGTAATTTAAATTAAATAAATAGAATGCATGATCTATGCATTATATGCAAAATAAATAAAAAATATTTCCACTGGGATAATCAATACAGGGAACAGAAAACATTTTTACGGTATCAAAATGGGGCCATACAAGAAAAATTAAGCTTTTATTACATCATTATTTTTAGCTTCTTAATTAAACATTGTAACTGTTAACAATTAACATTCACTGTTATTAAAATACATTACGATGTGTTTTCTGATTCGTGCTTAAAAATTTGTTTAACAGTGAATAATTGAGATAAAGCAAGTTGGTATAAAGCAGAATTATAAAATGATCTACTGGACTTCATTTCAAGGATAAATCCTTTCTAGTTCTTACTTTTACAAGAACAGCTGAAGTTTACAGAACAGACCCTACAAGCAAGATTAGCTCAAAGTATAATCTTAAAATTGCTCCTGCATGTCTGTTAGGGTTACTAGCCAGCAATTAATATCCACTTAGTCCGTTAGTTTTTTACACGCCTTAGGATTTACGTAAATTCATAGCTATGTATTTACAGCAAAGGTTAAAAATTCTTCTAATATTCTAATTTACCCATATTCTCAATATAACATGCTATTCTGACAAGGGACTCCTTTGCTGGTACAACCACATCCATCTTAGGTTCAACATCAGTAGAACTGCCACGTCTGTAATTTAAAATTTTTTTTTAATAATTTATATTTTATTGGGTGAGAAAAGGGTTTTATTTTGCTGACCATGAAAGAAGCTTGCTATTCCTATGGTAGATGAAAATGAAAACTGGGGAGGGGGAATTTTCAGAATCATTTTGGTAAGAAGAAATCACGAAGTTCATACTATTCCATGCTTTCTTTTCCAAACTGGCATTTTTTTATATTTACGGAAACTTTCCTTCAAAATGAAAATTCTCTATACGATCTGTTGCTGGGCCAAGATTTGCAAATGCAAAAAGAAAATATCAATAAATTCTGAAATAATTAGAATCAGAATTCTAATTTACAGTACAGATGATCAAAAGCATTCTGTCTGCTGTCTCCAAAACCTGAAGGTCAAAGATTAGGTTGAACATAAGAGACCCATAAGACCAGCCCACTAAAGATTTATTTGGTCCTGTGGGCAATGAAAAACAGGAGGGTGAGGCACTGCCAGCATAGCTGACTGCCTCGGAATAATTTCCTTCCAGCCCCGCAGCGCTGTTTACAACTGGGAGCAGTTTTCAGTACAGACAGAGCGCAAAACTTGAATTGACACCTTCTGGAACCACTCACTGTGCCTTTTAGACAACACCCATCTTGCGTAAATTTATTTCGTGAGCCAGCAAGAAAGCCAGCACTGGTGCCATCTTTCTTCTGTTCCATCAAAACAGTCCTACTTGTCACACCCACCTGGTGTTTGCTCTGGTGTTCCTCCAAGTGCTGGAGCAGACTGCTCGTGTCTGGTCAAGCTCACAGCTTAAAAAAAATAACCAAAAAACAAGAACAACTGTGTTTAAACAAGCAGTACTGACATCTTGTACTTCAGCATATATTCAGTCCTAGCATATTTATGTTCATTTACTCAGGCGCTGTTTTCAAGCAGGGAGTGCAACCGTGTGAAACATGTCACTTCTGTGCAACAGGTTCTATACCTCTATCTCTGTATATGCAACTTGTGCAACAGGTTCTACATCCCTAGTTTTCTCTATCATTTGGTATTCCTGGTACAAGAATCACCATACAGAAATTGGATCAGAAATTGGTCAAGAAGGATTACCCAAAAGTCCGAAAATATGGTGGCCTTTATTTTGGGGAAAAGAGATTACCTTTTAATTTAACAGTTCACCAGTACCCAGGTTTGACCATTTGACAGGTTCCTGTTACATGGGTAGGAGCAATGCGAGAGGTCCAATGTGAATATAAGGTCTAATCTATGCTTGTAAAATTCTCTAAACGAGAATGCAAAAGCTTTACTTCTGCTTGGAAAGGTATCTGGTACAGCATTCCATACAGGCCTATGGTTTTCCAGCACCTAGTTCCTCCTACAGGAGCTGGCAGGAAGGATATGTTGTACAGCCGTTCATTTCTTAATGCAATTCTGAAGATATCCAAAAGCTCATTGGAGACAATTGTTTTTAAGATTTCTAGCATATGCTTCATACACTGATTAACAATCACAATTAATACATAAGTTAGTAACACATTATTTTTTTCTGTAAGAACTGTATCTATTTTAGACAAAAATACTGTGTATTAGCAACAAACCAAAATTAAAGTCTATCCACAAACTAGTCTTGAAGCATTTTGTTCTGGCATTTTAAATAAACACAGCGCAGACATAATGTTTGTCTATGCTCTTTGTCAAAGTCACTAACTTGTCATTACCTAAATAATGCCCAAATCAGTCAGAAACCTAAATTTGCTATCCCAGTTGAAAAAATATTGACAGTTCCAATGTGTACCCAGCAGGGGATAGATCCTAAGAGAGAAGATACAGGCGTGTCACAAAAATATAAATAGATACTCAACGAATTTTGGTGGTTAAGGTTTCTGGAAGGGAGAGCGCTCTCTTTGACTCCACTGGTCCCTTCACACTGTCCCTCAGGGAACGCACACTCTTCTGACGATTACGTGCGAAACGAGCCCTCTTGATCTTCCACATTGCTGCATCACTGAGGTTGGCGACATTTGTCCGGACAGCAGTGATAGCTTTGCAAATGCAATTGACCAAGTTAGGATTCATTCCACAGCATGGTGAGGCTCTAATGCTGCCAAGTGCCAAACGCAACTGGGCCCCAGGTCCCACTCAAGTCAAGAAAGCTTCGCATGGGCTCAAGGGGTCCATCTGCAAGGTACTCGCTTGCATGCTCTCACTCTGAAATCCATAAAAGCCCAAATGGCATGACTGTTTAAAAATTATGCTGTTCCTTATTTCTTTAAAGACAGGACAAAAGCAGGTTCGAATCTGGATTTCAGTCTAAGGGAGTATGAGGTACTTTCCACTTAAACCAGCAGAAATCTCACGAGTACGGATGACATTTAGTGCACTCATACCCAAACGTGGCCTCCAGTTTTGCCTCACTGTTCTCCCGTCCTGCCTACAACTATCGTCCTGCATTTGAACAGCGCCTCCAAAATTCTCAGTGATTGTGCATTTCCAGTGGTGAAACCAGCAGTATCACTGCATGGCTTAATGGGGTCACCAATACTTTTCCGTACTCAAGTCTATAGTGCATTCAAGTCCTAAGAGTTTAATTATGTGAGAGACTAAAGCTGGTGAGCCCATATTTCGCACCACTTCTATCTTTGAAAAGGCAAAGAGAAAGGTTAAAAAAGAAACTCAGAAAATATCTTTTGTATATTTTAAAACACTCCCAAACACTAAAATGTAAAAATATGGCCTCGCACTTGCAGCCAGAGGTGCTAGGAAATAGTGCTGAGATCCTCTCCTCAGGCCACAGCAGCAGTTCCAAGCTTTAGGTCCAGCTACTCACATACAAAGAAGAAAAAGTATCTGCAGTTCCGCCCATCTCCTTTACGGATGCAACAGCAGCACCCGGGCTTCTTTAGGCACTGGGCGACATGCAGGTGTAGGAGGAGGCATTAGGCTGCTGAGAGAGCACATGCTGTCCAAAGAGCTGTCCGCAGCTCCTCCAACAAATCAGATGCAACTAGATCTGCCTTGTGGGCCACCACTTTGGGTAAGGAAGTTTTTAATTACTCAGCATGTTAAACAATCATGCACAAACGTGTTTTTAGCCTCCCCTAGTGAATGGAGGGAGACAAACAAGACAAACTTTTACAAACATTTGTCACTGGAGGAATAGTTAACTGAGCACCGGCTCTAGGAGTCTGTGTACCTCTTGTGCTGTGCCCCACACGTTTGTCTGGTTTTCAAGGGTCATGCAGCTCCTAGGGCCGTCCCTGTACTGACCATACTACAGCTCATGGAGCCAGACCGCATTTCAGCCAAGGCTGGCAACCACATCCTAGTGAAAGTAAAGCACAACGCCCAAAGGAGCGACGAATAGCCTGATCTATATTTGGACAGTCAAAAAAACTTCCAAACCAAATTATCCTCTCTTGGCCTGAAAGATTACTTAATTTCGGAGAATTTGAAGAGGCAAAACCTACACTTCTCTCAGACCCTTGCAGGCAGCTGAAATTCCAGAAGCTGATAAAAGGTAATCAGATTAATTTTGACTCTGCTTACTTGTTGGGAAAGGGAATTCTTTGTTGCAGTCCAGATGAAGCTGTGCTTCCAGAGACAGGGTCTCAAAGCGATTCACAAAGAACTCCCAGCTCAAAGCTGGAATATCTGCTTTTAGAAAATGAAGTAGCAAAAGCTTACTAAGAATTGTGGGCCTGTCCTTGACAACCGTGTCAAACTGGAAATCAAGGCAGAGGCAGAGACCCTATAGAGGAGAAAAAAAATAGGAAAAAAAAAAGCAACACAGAACTGAGATGTGAAAACTTTAAGCATTTTTTAAAGCAAAGTGAGGTCAAAGCTCACAACTTCTGTTAATTAGTACAGGATAATGGTTTAGCTTTTTTTTCCTACCAAGTCCTTTAAATCAGAACTAATGCTACTGATATCAACGGAAAAGTAAGCTAAGGAAGGAGACAAATGAACATCATATTTAGAATGCAGAATTTGCTAAGATTTTGAGGAACACAAAACTAAGGCCAACTTTTGTCCTACTGCACATTTGGTACACAGTATCAGAGTATTCTTCACACACCCATCTGAGAAAAAGCTTGTATTTAGGCAACTGAATCAAGTCCTTAATTACAAAAAGAATTATCAGCAAGCCCAAGCAGAGGAAGAAAGATGATGTGGTAAAGTGTATCAGAAGCACTTTTCTTCAAAATGTATTTTATTTGCTCTAGAATTTTGGGTGTATTGTCAAAACTTATGTTTGAGAAGAAAATCCATACTGCTAACAGTGAACTCAGGGAATTCAAGTTCTCTAGAAACTATTTTGAAAAGGCACTACATGGAATAAAACTAGCAAGCACTAACATCTTTTCATAGGCAGCAACACTGAACTTCTTAAAAAAACATTAATTCCTCCAGAGTACTAAAACTGAGATTTATTTATTTTTTTATTCTTGCTTGTATACATAGGGTCTGATCTACTTTCATATCTGGTTAGGTTTAATCACGAGAATTCTCACTGGCAGAGTCTTTCACATGCTTAAAATTGAATGCCTAAGAAAAACTTACAGAATCATAGAACAGTTTCGTTTGGAAAAGATCTTCATGACCAAGTCCAACCTTTGTCCTAGCCCTATCAACACCACAAAACCATGTCCCTCAGTACAACATCCACCCATCTCTTAAGTACCTCCAGGGATGGTGACTCAACCACCTCCCTGGGCAGCCTGTGCCAATGGCTGACAACCCTCTCAGTAAAGAAATTCTTCCTAATATCCAACCTGAACCTCCCCTGGTGCAACTTAAGACCACTTCCCTTTGTCCTGTCACTCACCACTAGGGAGAACAGACCAATACCCTCCTTGCTACAACCTCCTTTCAGGTAGTTGTAGAGAGCGATAAGGTCTCCCCGCAGCCTCCTCTTCTCCAGGATAAACAGCCCCAGATCCCTCAGCCATTCCTTGTACAACACATGGTCCAAATCCTTCCCTAGCCTGGCAGCCCTCCTCTGTACCTTCTCCAGCACCTCGATGTCCCTCTTGTAGTGAGGGGCCCAAAACTGGGCACAGCACTCGAGGTGAGGCCTCACCAAAGCCGAGTTCAGGGGCATGATCACTCCCTGCTCCTGCTGACAACACCGTTCCTGATCCAGGCCAGGATGCCCTTGGCCTTCTTGTCCCCCTGGGCACCCTGCTGGCTCATGCTCAGCCGGCTGTGCACCAACACCCCCAGGTCCCTCTGCCTGGCAGCTCTCCAGCCACTCCTCCCCAAGCCTGTAGCTCTGCTGGGGGTTGTTGTTGGCCGAAGGGCAGGACCCGGCATTTGGCCTTACTGAAACTCATGAAACTGGACTTGGCCCAGTGATCCAGCCTGTCCAGATCCCTCTCTAAAACTTCCCTGCCCTCAAGCAGATCGACACTTCCACCCAGCTTGGTGTCATCTACAAATTTACTAAGGCTGCACTGTATCCCCAAATCCAAATCATTGATGAAAATGTTAAACAGGACTGGGTCCAGTACGGAGCCTTGGGGGACATCACTTGTGACCGGCCACCAGCTGGATTTATCCCCATTGACGACAACTCTTTGGACTCGGCCATATAACCAGTTTTTTACTCAGCAAAGCGTATGTCTATTCAAACCATGAGCAGCCAATTTCTCCAGAAGAATGCTGTGGGCAACAGTGTCAAATGCCTTCCTAAAGTCAAGGTAGACAACATCCACAGTTTGCTTATGTTTGAATGTATTTTCTCACTGTCAGCTCAGCATGGTGTCATAAGACTTAGAATTTATTTATTTAAAATTGAAAAATGTAAATAATTTTTTAAATAATTAAAAAAACATCTACAGCATTTTAAAATAGCAGTTCAAATGTAACAGTAATCCTTCGCAGATAAAGTTTTTACAGTTGGACTCAACTACATTAAAGGTCATTTCCAACCTAAATGATTCTGTGATTCTAGGCAGGATCATTTTCCTCGGTAATTTTGGGCACATGTCAATTACCGACACCCCTAAGGCTTGCCTGAGGAGGTACTGGCAATGACCGTGATGCCATATGCCTGAACCACTTTGAACTTCCGGTGAGAACCCAGATTCCCATTTGAAGTCATTTGTTTGTACACAATTAACCTACCTGTAAAGCTGGCCTCTTTATGGTGTCAAGTAAAAGACCAGCTCTTGTAGCTACTGCTGGGTTGACATCCTCCACAGCAGTCAGGAAACAGCAAAATGCATGAGCCAAAGAGTACTTCAGTAGGTGGTTTTTTGTCACAGAGTGAATATCCAAAAACCTGCACAACACAGCCACCTTTTCCACTGTAGCAGCCATGCCCCCAGAAAAAGAAAATACACATATTAATTTAGGCAATGGCTTCTTTATATTCCAATTAGTACACCTCCTAGATATAGGCACATATGAGAAAGTAACAACAAAAATGCTGGCAAGTGTCGGAATTTTGATTATTCAAAATGTTTCATGTTCTTCTCTATTTTACTGCATTCTTGTGACACAGTTTTGAATCAGACTATCCCCAAAACTCTCCAAAGCAGTAAAGAGATAATCATCTATTACTCAATGACAGCAAAGAAACCTCCACCTCTTTAGGGAAGCAACAAAAAGCAAATAGCATAGATTTCTCAGGCCTACCTGCTTCAAATCTCATCTTCCAATCTTTGCTGTTGAAATTGCTGTTTATGATCGTCCAGAAAATGTCAGCTCCATGGGGAAGTGAAAGTGCATGAAGAAGAAGTGGGACTGCCAGGGAAGAAAGCTGAGAGAACTCAGACTTCACAACTCCCCATAAGCTGGAAAGATCAAAAAAGAGCAAGTCTGCTTATAAAAACACTCCTTTGATAGCCTTTCTTCTAAATGTCTGCACTCTATTGTTGGTGGGAATGCGCTTTTCCTGAAAATCTCTGTGAGCCATCCTGGGTATTCATGTGAATACTACAGAGTTGCTGCTAGGAGAACAGAGCTACTTGCAAATCTTCAACTACAGCAGTTTTTCTTGAAAATTCAAGTTCAAATATTCCTTACATTGAAACACTTCAGATTTGGCAAAGAGTTTGCCTAATTCAGAGCATAACTGCCACAGAACACGATCTATGCTATGGATTAGCAGTTTCAGCATGACCAGCCTCAGCGCATATACCACATGAACTGCCTTGGGACTATGAATCATGTCCATCCATGAATTACTGAGATGTTGAGCATTTATAATTTGCTGGTATTTAGCTTCAGGACAGATTCTCTAGTCTGCTAAAACCCTATACTCTCAGGAGATGCTCAATGAAATTGATACAGAGCAGCTATAAGCACTGATGAACACACTCTATTTCAGAACATCATATGCTGACGTTTTTTTCAGTGAGTTTTCTGCAAATGCCCCTTTCTCCAAAAAGGATCTTAAAATGCAGAGATTTCAAGCCAATTCACTCTGACAATGCCATTATTCAATATGAGAAACTCTGACTGCAAAACAAGTGGCACACGACAAAGTAGCCATGATGGACAATGCAGGGTACCTCGGTTTCATTCGCAACTTCTTAAATTGGCCCACGCATCTCCCCTTAGACAGTAACTTAACCTTTCCACATTTTCCTACCACCCCTTGTTAATTTCTGTACTAAACCTTCAAATTCTTTGATGCCAACAAATGTACAGCTGGAGAACTGGCAAAGTACGAAGACACAACCTACCTTGCGATCAGCATGTGATCTTGAATATAGGCAAGAAATTGTGGGTGGTCCTTTCTTGCTATATACAGGCATTCCCCATGAAGACACAAGATCTTCAGGCAGTTCAGCATGTTAAAAAGAATGTCTGGTTCTTCAAACCTTGACATTTCCTGTGTAAGCAGATGTACTACTTTCAGCACAATGGCACTTGAACAAAAATTCAAACTAAACAAAGAAGTAATCAGTGTTACCTGCAATATAGTGTATATAAGCTTCAAGGTAACTGGAAGTTGCTGATAACAAAATTTTCTTTCTGTGTCATTCTTTATTGCTGTCAAAAATGTAAGTTACATAAAATGTGTTAAAAATCTCTCATCTGGGGATTCAAACTAAACCAAAGAATGTCAAAGTGATGAGAGAAATTAATTCTAGCCACAGTAACCCTGCAGTCGGTAAAGTTACAAGGAATTTTTAATGTTTTTGCTACTTTACAAGTTCAAAAAGCCAAGATTTCTTCTAACATTTTTTGAGAGACAGTCATACTTGCTATCAACATAGCTACAGCCTTCCTACTTAATTTATTTGTTGAAAGAATTAAATGCATGAGAAAAAAGAGACTGTGCATTGTTGGACTTGAAAGACTGCTTCAGAACCTTGTATTTTATATGAGTAGAAGCATTTCATCTAAAGCCTTCGTGAGACACTCAACTTTCTCACCCTCCACCTACCGGCATTTTCTGTGGTCTCTGTATGATTTCCTGGGTTTTCTCCATGCTTTGGTGCCAATTTGTCTTCCTCTTCTCCTTCAGTTCCTATAATAAACTCAGGTCTAGTGTACAGAAGACTATCCTCGAGGTTATCTGTGGGCTCCTTCAAGAATACAATAAGTAAAATTCATTTCTTGATGTTATCTAAATACATCAGGCCACATCCTGCTGTCTAAGTCACATTTGATGTGACAAGCTGAGCTCAAACAAGGCAGATGCTGTCTAGTTCCACGTACAATTCTGCATTCAAATCATGCACATATCTAAAATTCTGCATCAGGATATGCATACCTACAAGAAGACTGTGTTTCAAACATGGATTTAAGTGATACCACTTAACAGAAACTGAATATTCATACTTGATCTGAGGTGGATCCAATCACAGGGCCATGGTTTCACCAAACTTGCCATCCTTGCCTCAGAAGAGTAACAGAGAGGAGCAGGGCGAGTTTTCTACGTCACCGTAGAGTTACGAGCCTAGAGGTAGGAGCTACCCCAACCATTTTTACATTGAAAAAAGGGCCAGGCTGAAGTTACTTCCACCTGTGGCCAGGTGCTCAGGATTACAGGTTGCCACTGTGATCTTTATGTTATAAATTGCAAGGTGGATCCTAGAAATGGTACTGAGCCCCAGCTCTAAAGACTGCACCACTTCCCACTTTTCAGCTGAGGTGAGAATCTGACCTGAAAGGGCATGAGATGGTTTTTTCTAGCACAAGTTACTGAATACTACATAGACAATACCTGCTATTAATATACACACCCAGATAGAATTCTGAAACTTTTACACATCAAAAGGCATTGCTATGTCCACCACCAAAAAAAAAAAATTACTAATAAACACCCTTCCACTAACATGTCACAGCTCATGAGCACTCTGAATAAGAGGAAAGGTGCTGTCTTCTGAACCATCAGACGGAACAGTTACATATAACGGACATGCACCTAAGATAAACGCATCGCACCACAAGTAATGCTTCAATCCTTCTGCAAAGCTGCAGAGGACTTCAATGATGACTAGCAACATCTGTGTCTGATAAAGTTGGATACTCAACCTGGAATATACTCTGGTTTTCAACAGTGTTCAGCATTTGCAAATGAGCCTAACATTTCACATTCTGTTTAAGACACAGTATCATAGCAGTGTCCTTTCAAAGTCAAACAGCACTTCAATCTTGACAGGGGAAAAGTTCATACTGGACAAATATTGTTGTCTTCCCTGGGCTCTCTGAATCAATTCAAACTTAAGAAATTTCACAGTTCAACGGCATTTTGCTTTAACCTCCCAAATCCTCCATGCCAAAGGTCAGCACCTTCATGCACAACGTAAGGAGAATAACGAAGAAAAGGAGGAGTTTCCACACACCAGTAATACAGGCCTTTTTCTGCTCTACTCACCACAAGCCTAATTTCTTCTTTTGGAGCAAGCTGTTCCAGCAGCTCAAAACCCAACTGGTAACAAAGAATGCTGGACTGACACAGACCACATTCAACTGCTTTTTCATCTTTCTGACAGGTGTGAGAACCACCCCAGGGTGCCTGGAACACATTGTTTATGATGGATATTATATCTTTTGAAATGCTATTCTCTAAGCCCAATGTGACACCATCATCCTGGAGTTCCATCTGAAAGAGAGTGAAAAGAGTAATGATTTGTTATTTATTTAAAAGTCAGAGCACTAACTACTCTGCCTCTTCCTACATTTCTGCTAGAGTTATATTACAGTACTGGGAAGACTCTGAGATAAACTGGAACTTTACAATTTTAAATTGCCACTAGTGTAAAGGCTTAAGGTCAAACAGCTAGAATAAACAGACTATTTCAGGCACAGTATCCATGAATCCTACCTGGACACAGTTATTCAAAACACTTGGCCTTGAATTCACAATGTACAAATTTAGCTATCCAAAAATTACGTGTTTAGCCCTAAGTCTATCAACAAGCCCCTGTTCCTAGCCTGTAGCAATAAACACACCTCCAAGGAGATGTTCCTTCCACTCTCAGGAGTTATCTAGCATGAACATGGAGGTACCTAACTTTTTTTCATTGACCATCAACCTCTAACTCCGTTATGTGTAAAGGTAGATGACAGCTCTAGATGGATTTAAAATGTCTTATACTTTATACCAGTCTCTTCGCAGTAAAGGGATTTAAAACAAGACCTAAGGAGAACCAAAAGTGACAACAGAATTTCAGTGCCCCCTCAATGTGGGTGTTTCCCTTCTGCAAGTACCTGCTTCAAGATGAGATCAAACATCAGGATGAAGCAATTAAGATTCATTTCATCATCTTCACCGTCAAAATCAATTGTCTTTCCGCTGGGGTGACCAAAGTTCTTGAAAGGGCTATGAAAAGGACTACGTATTGGACTCCGAAACGGGCTCTGGAAGGGGCTTGGGAAAGGACTCAGCATGTTGTGCTGAACTCTGCGCCCAGGGTCAGAAGCAACGCTTACCTGAAGACACAAAGCATCAAGATGTCCAACTGACTGTTAAGCATTTAAACAATCTGATTCTATACAAAACTGCAGAAAACAGCAAGAACTTTCACAGCCATCCTATACCCTTCTGTAGCTTTTTTTTTTCCCCAAAATCTACATGTGTCCCTTAATGTCATTAAATGATAAAAAACATAAATAGAAGTACCGGAATCATTCTGCACAGATGTATGCATTCTCTTAAGCTAAGTGGTTGACACCTGTTATCTTATGTCTACCGAGAGGGCATTTTAACATCGCAAACTAAACAGAAAATTGATGCAAGCAGTAAAGCAGCCATCAGGTTACAATGACCTGCTCCAGCAGGAGGCCACCTCAAAAGAACAGTGTAACTAAGGTTATACAAGGTAGCTCAATAGGAACCAGACACAACAGTAACAACATGCACACTCTGCGTTGATTTATGTCCACACCAGGGTGGTGAGTGTGTTAGAGAAACTCTAAATGTTGCAGACACATACAGAGTCAGATGACACAAGGTCCGTTTTTACACCAGCTATGGGCTGAAAGACCAGACTAAGTTCGTCTGTTTTTTCTGCTTAGTTTAAAAGCGGTCATGGGCTAAGGTGTGTGAGTGCTCTCTGCAGAACTCTGTCAGAAGACAGGCAGACCACATGTAACTGCCTAGATGCTGTAGTTCCTTAAATCTAAAGACCTAACATTTCAAGCCCTCTTGTTCCTGCTGTCCTTGAAGCACTCTGTCCAAGACTACTGGGAAGTTGGTCTGAACAGGTGTAATGCCTAAAGTTTTGTACATGTATTCTTGCAGACCGTAAGTCTTTGACAGACAACTTCAGATCAGTTCTTGCATCTCTTGGATGCAGAAAAAAAAGGCAGGGAAACAAAAACACAGTCTTCTCTGTCACCCTTCCAAAACATACCTAGGCCCACCAAATTTGTTCTAGAACACAAAAGCTCACTCGGGGTGACCAACTGTGACCAACTCTCCATAGCAACTTATTGTTGATGGTTATTAGCAGAAGGTGCAAAGAATGAAAAAGGTTGGAGAAGATAGCAAGAACACACCAAACATATCCCAAACAAACTAGTCCACAAAGGAAAAATTGCACAGCTCTTCTGCAGACCCTATCTGCATTTTCTTTACAACAACCATGTCACAGAGTGGTATTAATTGAAAAAGTTATGCCCATTTTCTTCCCTTTTCAAAATTTACAGAGTTTCCAATCAACTGCTGCCATACTGAAGATGACCTTTTAACTCTTCACAAGCATTCTATTAGGAAAACTGCTCTAAGAAAAAAAAAAAGCAAGATAAATAACAGTTACCCTCCGAGCTGCAAGATTTCCTGCCAGTTCACTGACTCTCGATTTTCTTTGGTTTGCTAACTCTTTCACAGAATTAACTCCATCAGAAAACATGCTGATTAGTAACTGAAGAGGAACAACAATGTCTAGTTCTGATAACACCTGAGGAAAGACAATAAATAAAAAAAGCATAAGTTTCAAGTTTGATCAAAAATGCCAGCTACTTCTTAAGCACCTTTATCATATGATCCTCATTTGAGCAAGTTCCACACATTTAATTTTGTGATTCAATGAGGTGGGCTGCAAGCTTAGATTTCTGGCAAAGAAAAATGGCAAAAAAAGAGTATTTTCAACATATTTGTTGGCATCTGCTTCATGTACCTGGAGATCAGTTTTATGCACAAACACACAGGGAGGTGAGGTTGTTCCACAAAAGTATTTCTGTAAACTGAAAGTATTACCAATACTTGGATTAATAACTATGTACTGTATTATTACTTAACACTGAATTTCTATATTTATTCTAAGAATTCAGTCTAAATGATAGTCTACCAATGTCAACATAGTGACAGGATGGTTATCTGCAAATCACTGTGGGAATACTAATCATCTGTTCTGTCACCAACACTCAGACAAGTATGAGCTCATTTGTACCAGTTCTTAATATGCAGGAACAATCACAGCTGCTCGCAGAGTCTGGAATTAATTTGGAATCTACAGACCAGATTCTGTTGAGACTGAAAACTACTGCTGGCA
The DNA here is from genome assembly GCA_020746105.1 of Trogon surrucura. NCBI lineage: Eukaryota > Metazoa > Chordata > Aves > Trogoniformes > Trogonidae > Trogon > Trogon surrucura. The sequence goes on along the minus strand of CM036623.1, from coordinate 30,211,453 downwards.
AAAGGTCAGACAGTTGAATGGCCCTGAAGACATAACTGACATTCAAAAGTAAAAGGAATTTCCAGGTTTTCATTATATCGCCCACGATGGGCTAAGTAACATAAAGCTTCCTGGGATCTGTCTACCAACAGCCCTGACACTGGCACTAAGCAAAGGGCAGAAAGGTTCCATGATCCTTGGAAAAGCAGCTTTCCGACCCCCTCTATTTTTTCTTTTTCAAAATCATAATCTGCTTCAGCACGAGTTGTCATGAGAGGACACTTACGTGCAGCCAAAGCAATGCTTGCTCTTGCACAGAGGACGGATACCCTGTGAATCGACAGCTAATGAAGCCAAACATCTCCTCCATGGAGAAGGGGAGAGGGCAAAGTTCAGTGTCAAACATTTTGCTGAAAAGTAGAACAAAAACATAGCATCACTGAGTTGCCACAGCATACCCTGTGTGGCTTATAACAAAAAAACTAGCAGAAAGGCAAACTCACTACCAACACTGATGATGCTTCTGTAAGGTTACAGGCATCCTCACCCTCCACGGGAACTGAGCTATGCTGACACCTGACTGCACAAGGTCCTCTCTGAATTTGGTGATGCACCTTAAGAATTTACATCACATCTTATTTCATGCCCAGTTTCATTTGATAGCAGTATCTTTTTCAATATCTCATGTAAAAATTGGAAAATTTCTCATCTCACCACTTGTCCACTATTACATCTTTACACTTTAAAACTTTACATCAATACCTACAAATACAAACTTACAGTCAGTTTCAGAGCCTCTTCATCAGTTAAAAGTCACCATGAAGTTTTATTGTCAAGGGCATATACTAGACATGAAATTATGACTCAGACAGCCTCCAATCTTATTCTGGTGGTTTCTTTGCTCAACAGGGGAAATAAGGTATTATCACTCTTTCACTGCCAACTCTACTAATCCCCACCATTTCTCATCAATGACTGGCCAGGAGGAGAAAGATGCTTCTTCCACCAAGTTGCAGAAAGCCACTGAAAACACGCCATGCTCACAGCAACGAAGCATCCATGTAGTCAGCTCCTGATACAGATTCGAGGATATCAGAAGCAATAGAAGGAAACTCTCCCAAAGCCTAGGTGCTTTAGTCTAAATACAAAAATTTCAAAAGCATTCACCCCCTACTGTCCATTGCACACAGGCTTTTTTGTTGTTGTCAGCATCTAAAGCCCTCAGCAATCAACATATGCAACCATAGAATCGTTCCTAAATACATCTACATACCTCAACACCTCCCGGAACTCTTTCAGTTGATTATCAGGCACTTCCGTCCTTATAGCTTCCAACCACTCTGGCATGATACATTCCCACACGGACTGGTTTATCACATTGTACGGAATCAAGCAAAGGATTCGATTCAACCCTTCTTTTAATTGGGTCACAGCACTACACGATTTGTCCCAGTATCCACCAACCTGTAGGTATTTCCAGAAATCATACTGATGAACAATACTTACAGTCCCTGTAACCTGCCCAGCACCATAAATTTGCTCAGTGTGTTGCAGCCAGGAAATTGGGGGGGGGGGGGGGGATCATCAGTTCTTCTGAATTAGAATTCTGCCATGGGGATTGCATTGTTTTTTCCACTCTCTCATTTGACCCACATTACACAAAAGCACTGTCAAAGACTCAGACAAAGTTTGCTCACTTTCAGGCCATTACACAGAGTAAGCTCTCATTATTTGCAGTTCTCAACAAAGAACAGATCTGTTTGGTCAAACCTGTGCCTTCTGTTATTTGTTCTGGGTAGCTTGTTAGAGTGCTGGGTTTTGATTTTAAAAAACTTGGTCTGCACAAGGTGTTTTTTTGTGGTTTGGGTTTTTTTTTTGACAGAAGGTTCTAAGCAACGGTAGCCAAGAAATATACTTCTAAGTAAATAAGTAACTGGCCTACAGAGATTAATTATTCTAACTGACCAAGGCTCACATCTGCTGTTCCTGACTAATGGCTCTGGAGATGCCTGCTGCTTTGGCAGCAACTACTGGTAATTTCAGCCAAAGTGGTTTTTTCTGCATTCATCGCAGCTAATTTTATGACTGTTTGTCTTCATGTTCTAGTGAACCCTTGCAAATGTGGCAAGTTGTCAGCCTGGCCCTAAGTATCACAGTGGGGGTAATAAAACTCACAAAAGGGGCTAGATGCAAGACAAGAAAAGATCCTTGACAGATCAAGCCTCAATGCCATGATCTCTTTTCTTCAGTTCTAATACCCAATGCGTCCATCCATCTCCCAAATTCCCTCAGCTGCCCTCCCATCCTCCCATAGCCAGGTGTATCTTCAGAGCAATGGTTCAGAGTAAGACACATACACATGCTGGTCTACACATGTACAGCAAATCCCATATATTAGGTCATGAAAAAAAACATGGATGCACACTTCATCCCCAATGATGTAATATATCACAAGTCTTTACGGCCCTTCCTAGCCTAGCCACTTCATTTTAGGCAACAAAACTAGCATATCCTCTGGACACTATACATAATAGGGTCAGGAAATTCAGACCTCCCAAAGTACATGTGGTATAGGTGGCAGTGATAAATGAAGAAAAAGTCTTAAATGCCTCACAAATACGAAGTTCTTGTTTTCATGCTGATGTTTCACTTTCCACAGAGGAAACATTCATGTGCCTGACTTTGTTGCCTGTCTTCACTATCCAGGTTAAGTGGTGAGTTCTGCTTCATAATTAATGGACAGAAAGACAGACTCTTTCTAGAAGAAATTCCAGCAATGTCTCACTTATGTACCCTGAACAACCTTCCAGATAAGTCTCTTCCTCTCCACCAGCAACATGGTGAACCACAGCAGACTAGCGTCTTAACTGGTCACTTCAGTTAGGTATTTGAAGCTACAGGGCCTCAGTATGCCCAGAGCTCCTTTCAGCTACAACTGCATGATTACACGAACCTTAATTCACAGCAGAGATGAAGCATGCAAAGAACAGTGAAACATTAGTAAGGCAGACTAGTAAAGGACAGTTTTATATCTGGGAGTAGACAAATGATGCCTTTTACTAAAGACAAGCCTGGGTGCTTCAGGCGCACAATGGAAATGTGCAGCTATCCAAAACTTACAGTATCTTTCAAAACCTATAATATTCTTCCAACTTCATATGACTGTAATAATCCCCACTCTCTAACACAGTAAACCTAAAAAATGCTATGAAGAGGAAGAATTCCTGAATGCCACTGCTCTCTCAACCACTGAGACTTCTTTTGCCTTGACAGAGCTGGGGGAGAAATGGTCTTTATACTTAAGACTTTAATGTCTGTGGCAAATAAAAGAACCTTCAGGTAAATTATTCTTACCCTTGCAAACTCCATTGGTTTAGGAAGGAGGCACATAACCATGACATCAAACCGGACATCACAAACAGTCTTCAACCACTTAGTAACAAACTGGGGTTTAAGCTTTTCAACCAGGCTACCGACTTCATCATCCATCATGTAAGCTGTAGAGTGAAACCACTGGAACACCATGCTAACCAGCCTCGCTAAACTCTCTGTGGGGGTATTCTCACTGGGAGTGCAAAGGCTCACCTGGAAGACAGAAGCACAAGTCAAGGTTCATTTTTAGAATTAAAGCCGGCATGTTGTTCGTCTTTGCACACAAGGATGCAGATTACGTAAGAGACAAATGAGTTGATCGGCATTAAGTGGAGTCTGGTTCAGGACAATTGACAAAACAAATGAGCAAACAACAGGAAGGGGAGAAAAACAAGCACCAAATTTTTTGTTTCTTAATTTCAACAATGAAAATATCAATACAGAATGATTGGACAAAATGAAATATGTTGATTTCAACTCTAAAATGACTTTTCATTTCAAAAGGTAATGTGATGTCTGGCAAAATATATAATACACATATATATAAAATGTACAAGATAAAAAGACAAATCAAATGGAGAGTTTCAAAAACTCTGAAAGAAAATGTCTACTTAATATATTAAGTGATCTTTGCTTTGCAAAAGGATTCGAGTTTTGATATTTTGTCCTTACTCGGGGTGGGAATACAAGTTTTAAGTCCTCAAAAACTCTCACAGAATAATTATTACTATTCTCTCCTTCTTCAAACCCTTTCTAAAGCGAGGTGTGTACGGTAAAACCATCCCAAATCTGAGACCAAGTCTGTACTCCAGTTCACAGACCAGGCACACTGCTCAGCCTTTAGTTACTGGCTGTTTGAATTCCTGGTATCTCCTGGGACAGGAGACAAGGTTTCAAGTCAGGTCGCTGCACTGAATCCAAAGAGCCGAAAACAACAGATGTCGGAAGATTTAGGAAGCTCCTTTAACCACCTATCAGCTGTTTGCTGCCACTTCCTAGCGAACTCTCAGTGCTTTGCTCTCAGCACTTGGCAACCTGAAACCAGTGACTGCTGCCTTGCAGCAAGTGAACAAAGGAGAAACATTCATGTCATTTCTGGGAAAACAGCTGACAGCGCTGCTTCCCAGAGAAGACCAGTAGCCATCTTACAGAATCACAGAATCACAGAATGTTAAGGATTGGAAGGGACTTCGAAAGATCATCAAGTCCAATCCCCCTGCCAGAGCAGGAACGCCTAGATAATGCTACATAGGAACGTGTCCAGGCAGGTCTTGAATGTCTCCAGAGAAGGAGACTCCACAACCTCCCTGGGCAGCCTGTGCCAGTGTTCCGTCACCCTCACTGAGAAGAAGTTTCTTCTCGAGTTTAAGCGGAACCTCTTATGTTCCAGTTTCAGCCCATTACCCCTTGTCCTATCAGTGGTTGTCACCAAGAAGAGCCTGGCTCCATCCTCGTGACACTCACCCTTTATATATTTGTAAACATTAATGAGGTCACCCCTCAGTCTCCTCTTCTCCAAACTAAAGAGCCCCAGCTCCCTCAGTCTTCACAAGGATTTTTCCCCTACGTTTTTTTGGGGATGAAGCAGCTAACAACATCCTCGCCAATTCAAAGTACAGTCTTGATTGTTCTACTTCCTTGTAGGTAGAAGTATGGTGTTCACTTCCTGGTTCGCTCGTCTCAGTTGAGTATTAACTCAAAGGCAGTATCAGCTGACAGCATTTTAATAGGAACTCTTGAGCTCTGCCCAGTTTCTAGATAAAAGGTGTTCATTTTATGAAAGAAAACAGCAGCTCACTATTTCTCACAATCTTTGCTGTCATGTCTGTCAATACTCACTACAGAGAGATCAAGAGATTTTATAAGAACAAAATGAAGTTGTTGAGCTCCTCCTCCCTACCATAGAAAGACAGACTTTCAATGTCAGTGTTGAAGCATGTACAGTGTAACAAAAGTTTTTCTGTTCTCACTTCAGTTCTACTTCTGGAAATGCAGGCCTACAGTCTTTACAAAACATCATTCAAAATGGAATAGATGACTATCATACAATTTTTTTTTAAAAAGCAATAAAAGGCTTTAAGTCTACAATATTAAACAAAACCCAGGAGATACAAGCAGAACACAAAGTTTAATCATGGAGTCATTTGAATCAGCAGAGCAGCTTTCTTGGCATTATGGGATTCTAGACTTGCCACCCTGCTGTCCCTATCTCCATTTAGATGATGGATGAGGGGTCCTACTATTCCCTACTCATCACTGGATGATTGAGGAGGAGAGAGCCTGAAAGCTCAAACTTAATTAGAAAGAGCCCAAGAAGGAAAATTCTCCTCAAAGAGAATTGCAGAATTCAATTTCTGTGGATCTATCAGGCTCCAGCCTGGCCTGCCAGCAGCAGCCCTACTATTGTGGAATAATCTCTGATAGCTACTGTGAGGGGTAGAGCCAGCGGGGTTTCATTCTGTCCACCCACACTGGGTCAGTTAACTGGAGTACAATGACTGAGACTGATTCAGCCAGACCAGTCTGAAGGCAGCAAGGGAAAGCAGCCTGCTAAGACTCCTCCAGCCTATTCAGAGGCAAGAAAGAAAGCTGAGCTTCCAGAGAGCAATGCTGAAAGATGGAAGGTGAGGGAGAGATCTTTAAAGGATTGCTTTTTCAGGTTAAAATAATTGCAACTCAGCAGGGGGCACCTGTGAGCAGATGATGACAGTCAAAAAAAACTGAGAGAGGGAATAACTCTTAAACGCCCTATACAGGACTCAGAGGCAGTCAGTAGCTCCACCCAAACTAGTTCTGAAACCTCAGTCTGACAGCTTCACAGAACTCCTTTTTGCTTACAAATCACAGAAGTATCCAACTAAAGCCAAGAAGTGGAGGGGAAAAGAGATAGAATTGAGGCTTCAGAAAGAAAAGGAGAGGGAAATGAGAGGAGTGAGAGAAGAGATAATGAATTTCTCACCAAGAACCAGATTCCAAACTGGCTCAGGAGGCGTTGGTCATGCTTGTCATCATCCTTATTATCAAAGTCTGTGTTGTCCAGGGAGTGATGGGAAGAGGAAAGACCCATCTGTCTCCTGCGGTTAAGTTCATACTCCCTCTGCTCAGCATGAAATTCTGCTTCCTTCAGCAAGCTACAAAAAAAAGCCTGTGGTCAGTGAATGTAGCTTTCCTGCACTGGATACAGGTATCTGATCAAGAATAACTACAGGATAAGGCATCTGATGTCATCATTTTCCTGACAACAGCAATAACATCGAATTCTAGGATTCAAGGTTGATTTCCTCCATGAGGACAACATCCACCACTGATGGGTACTCTGCTAGAGCAGCAGCAGCTCAGGGCCCCTGCTCTGAACTTATCCTGACGAAATTAAAATCAGCTTGCACAAGATTTACAGGAAGCATATATATGATTCTGCTTCACATATCCATGCCTCATAAGCTGTCATATTACCTGATCACAGCTTCCACAGTACATACAAGTTCCTCTGCCCCACACTCCCGGGTATTGATGGGGGGTGGTGAAGTCTGGTACAGATGGGTTTCTGCGGCTGCCCCCACTTCACTGCTGTGATGATTCGAATGGCATCTTTTGCAATAGCGCACGGGCCTGTTGCCATGGCGGCCACAGCAGCCCGCTGAGAAGCATGTGACAACAGCTCTTCTGACATGGGAGCTACAGTTCTGGAAAATAAAAAAGATTTTATCAGGCCACAATTATCAGGAAGTAGAACTGGAAACGGGGATGAGAGTCAGCACTGAGGAACTAGCTCAAGCGTTGGTCATTTCCAAAATCACTATATATAGGCACAAGTATGTCCGAACTCCTGATGCCAAGTGTCACTGAACTTCCAGAAAGATGATCTCAGGCCTAAATCCTGCGCCTAGACTTAAATGTCACTGTTGCTCGTTTTGGAGCAGACCAAACCAACATTTAAGTCATCAACTTCAACTTTCTGGCTTGGAACAATCTCTAAAATTTACAGTAGTTCTCTTAACCCCTGCTTATACTTCAGAATGCCTTTTTAAATTATGCAGAGCAACAGGCAGATTCTTAGGAGTGCAATCAGTGGTGCCACATCAGTTTATGCTACGTAAGAATGTGCCTTATGACAGGTAACCCTGCAAGCCTCCAAAATATGCTCTGTCTTTATTTTTGCCATGGGATAAACTAGCCCAACATAAAAGCTTTCATTACTGCATAAAACCTAGAACATGTTATACATTGTTCCCTCATTATTAAAATGTTATTAAAACACACTAGCTGATATGTATTGCAAGCAGATTCTTTTTGTCAGCAATCTTTTTAAAGCCAAGTATTGAAAACTTTCAGTCCATATATTTTAAAAAATACAGTCTACAGTAAGACTTTTGTCCAATCTAGGATTAAATCAACACTTCAAGAAGTGTATAAAGAAGATATAAACATTTAGATTTAACATTAATCTCTTGCTCTGTCCTCTCCATAAGCAGAGCTATGGAATAAAAACTGAACGCAACTCCGTAATGGAATTGTTTTATTAATTGCCACTTCAACAAAAACCTAAGATTCAAATCAAACATCAGCAGTTTTAACAAAAAGAAACCTTGCTGCTGAATCATTCCCATCCACCCATAAATGCGTTCATGGATAAACTGTGAAAATTTGAAATGATACAAAAAAGAACACACCACATAGTAATGGAATGACACTACACACAACATCAAATCATGCCCCATCACACAGATGACTGAATCTTACCTTCTTCTGACATATAGCAGAAATTTCAGCTGTAAGGGGAAGGCACACAACACATCAACACAGAATGATGATCCATCTGCTTTACTAATGGCAGCCACGGGAAAATGGACTTGCTGCAAGGAAGTCTGAGGCTAAACTTCTGCTTCCAGATACTATTGAAACCTCTAAGCCTGTTGGACTGCCTGAGGTAGGGAACTGTAAAGTGAGGCCTACTGGTTATTTCTACACTGAAACGAAAGAACAGGCTTGGTGTGTTAAGTGTGGTGTGCTCTGCATCCCAGCCACCTTCTGCTTATGCTTCTGCCCACGGACAGCCTTGTGAAAACCCACATGCAGCAACGCCATCGTGGCATGCCAGAGAGACAAGGCTCCGATGTCCCTACGCTGCTCGTGAAAGCTCGCAGGACGCAAGATTGATGAATACGGAGGAGTGACCTAGAAGCAGCCACCATGTCTGTGGCTCATAACTCCACAGCAAAATGTTCACAGAGTCAACCTGTAAGCAGTAGCTATTCAGCTTGTTGCCCTGGCAACACCTGATGCAGTAAATATAGGTGGCTGCATAAAAAGTACTTTCCTTAAGTAAATAAAACACTAAAACATTCTTAATCTGCATTAGCTTTCAAGCAAAAGGAGACAGCAAGAAAATCTCCACTACCTAAGAATTTTCAGTTTGCAGAACAAAGATAAAGGGAACGTCTTTGTTCTGCCCTTGAAAGGTTTATTTTAAAGAATATATGACTGTCCTTGTAAACCCAGAAAATTCCAATTAGTCTGTCAACAAGCTTTGGCTGCATTCTGGTAGATAACAAAACACCAGGCTCTCTCACTGGCCGAAGGACGACAATTGGATCAATGACTGAATCAGTGAAAAATACCTCATGCCCTTTTCTGATATCCTTTAGAGCCTTCTGTTTACAGAAGAGATTTTGAGAATCTTTGAGAGCTTTCAAATCAGGCCCAGGCCCAGGCAGACGAGTCCCCTTTTTTGGACACTGGTGTGGAAAACACTTCTAAGAAACTTGGCCTCAACTGTGGATGCTTCGAGATTTGGAAATCTGTTCAGTTGTCTCTGTTTCCTTATGCATAAAGAGTTGCATACTATTTCAGATAGAGGATTAGTCGATTTTTCATAGTACTCTGAGGACATTAAAAAATATTAAGTACAAGCTACTTTCTATTCTAAAGGATCGTTTCAAAATTTTAATGCAGTATTTCAAGTAATATACTACGCTGAAACAGCAGTAAGCATAGGGTTATAAAATTATGATTAGTTTGTACCTACCCTTAAAATACCTCTTACCTTGTGGTAGAAGAACATCAATCAACCATTCATCACTGTGATCCCTATAAAAATTGTATATCTAATTAGCTTTCCAATTTTTATTTATACATGCATTTATTTTCGCACAGAGTAAATTTATCTAAATTTATGTGGTAGGACTGACATTATTCTGAAGCTATTTTTTTTTTACAAATGCAGTTTTACAAATTACAGGCTGCTTTACATTAGCCATCTTTGTTGTGCCTGTCTTATTGCAAATTACCACTTTGTTGTTGTTGGTCCAACACATTTAAAAAGGCTTTCAAGAAATTACTTTTAAGGCATAAATTTATCAAATTAAAATAGTGTGCACTCTGAAAGTCGGATGACTGAGAAATAATAGTGAAGAATAACAGATGAACAGAAAAACCAGTACCATTTTTTTGTCAGTCTCCTTAGAAGCTGCACTTCTACCAAATTCAATTACTTTTTCCTGCAGCTTTAAATCAAGGTAATTGCTTTTTCTGCAGCTGGTGTGATATAAAGGTGTCTTAAACTGGGAACAAAAAAAAACCCATGTAGCTTCTCAACTACCCATAACCCTGTCCATCTGAAGTACTGATAGGAACTTCCCAGTAGATCTTGTAAAGTAATTCAAACCAAATCAGCAGATTAAAAATAAAATTAAATTAAAATTTTAAAGAAAAAAGTAATAAGGTTAATTCATCTCAGGATATTCCTTCCCAATACTGGACAAGTCTGCACCAATTCCAAATCTTTGCTGCTTCACAGTATACCCTGGAAAATAATCTGAAATACATGTTACAGAAAAGTAATGAAGCCTCTGTGAAAGAGCTTTCATTGTAATGTCTTGCTTTTGACAGCAAGTAAAGGATGAGGACAAAAAATATTTCATAAGCAAAAGCTTGTACATTAACAAGCGGTACCCCACAGTATCTCATCGTTCAGACATCTTAACTTTAAAACTCACCACCGTTTAAGCTAGATGCAAACGCTGATCATTTAGGGTAAATTTCTGTAATTCTTATGCACACTGAGTATAGTGTGCTCCATACATTTCAACAGGACTATCTACATAAAATTATATGCTAATCATACTGAAATAAAGCATAACTCCAGAGTTCTCAACACTGGAATCTGACTATACCTGATCATTTTCCAGCTCTTGGTTTACCTACCCTGCAATTCTCTGGCTGCATTCTTCACAAAGATATAGGGGAGGTGGCTTATCACCCAAAGCCACAGACAAGGATGGGTCAATGCACATCTGAAACACAGAGAAGGAAAAGAATTAGCACATCTGTTCATTCAAGCTCACTGGAAAAAATCAGTATATTAATGCTAGGACATACAATATAACACAGCTTTAATGTGTTGAGAGCATTTAGAATTCTGAAAGATGGTACTCAGCATCTGGCAGCACAGGTTCTCAAGTTATTTCTAACAAAGAGAGGAAAGTAACTGAACACAAGAGTCTATCGGAAGAGAACAGGACATATTTCAGTACCAATACTATTACTCTCTGAAAGAGAAGTATATTTTATGTTACATATTTGCATTGTATAGTCATGACAGACTTCATTTTTATTTTTTTCCAAAGAAATAGTCACTTAGAGGATCCACCACCTATGAGAAGACAATGCAAAGTTCTAGATTTTTCTCTTCTCAGTAAGGCCTGTTCCAGCAAAATCTAATTTTCAGTCATCACAGTTGTTACGTATACAGGACAATTCCAGCAATACAACAAAGACTACAGACCCAGAGCTCTCTCAGTAGCACAGGTCCAAACTTTGTCTTTCATTATCTTTTATCCTTCCACATTACCCAGTTACATAAAGCAGTTACAGTTAACAGCCAGTTACATATGCATTTATTTGTTTTGTAAGACAAATTTACAAAGGCAAATGGCTCTTTGAATGTTTCTCATCCTTCTTAACCAAATTTACACACATTTATCCAAGAAACAAGAGGCTGCATTTTTCTGAGTGATGACTGATCAAGACTGGTTCTAAGTTATACAAAGAGATCATTCAAAAAAATTCAGGTATCTCATCTGCAAAGCTTAGAACTGTAAATTTCATTGATATTTTGCTCTACTCGGTGCTTAGTCTGAATCTAGTGATCACTACAACATGAAGCAACACCTTCCAGCTTTTTTTCCTAATGGATTACGGAGAATGATTGAAGTGGGGAGGAAAGTGGCCGCTTGCAGGACTTGTGATACAGGTGTCACGTCCTATCAGTACCACAGCCTGTGGAAAAGGCTCTCTGAAAAACTGCTTGACTAATGTAATTACGTTAGATTAATGTAATTATGTTAGTATAGGAATTGATGCCAGGAAAATTGGTTTTATCTATATACTTAACTATATACACTTCTAGTTAATTAGTACACCTAACTGCAGCATGCTCTGGACGTGGGATGCTGCTCGTGCCTCTGCCATCAAATGGTGCTACGAGCCTGGTCAAGCTGTTTCATTCTGTTACCCTTTGCATAAAGAAAAAACCTGTTTACCTCCCTCAAAGAGAGCTGTGGAAGAGCTTTGTTGCCATTTGCTTTAGGACACATTCCAAGCAAAGGATCACAATCAGAGTAGGTGCACTGTATGACCTCAAGATACCAAGGTGTACATGTACATACATAATTGGACGTGTTTCCTGTATATAGTAATATTTGTGCACATATTTACATGCATATATGTGTTCAGGAAAATATTTACATGGATTAGCCAGGAGCCAGCTTAGAATTTTATGAAGTGCTCTGTAACCGTTCTCATGTTTAATATGAAGACTTGGCCCACAGCAGCTGGAGAAAATATCTTGCTTTGGGCAGTCAAAGAACACTTTCACAAAGTTCTGGTGCCCTGGGTCTCAACAGACTTTGCTGTTCCCTCAGCTCCTGCTCTTGGTCACCTGCACACAACCAGAGCATATGGCTGGGGTGAAAGAGCAATCTCTCATGCCCCAGATAGTTAGGCTGAACCCATGAAGAAATGGCAGTACCTTCACAGCTGGTTTGTTAATTGCATTATGGCATTCAATGTGCTGGCAATGAATAGGATTCCAGGCTGCAAAAGCAAAACACATCCAATTAATAAATGGATAAAATATATTTATATTCTTTACGTCTTTTTTGTCTTGAAATCCTCTTGCACTAATTATTACACAAATATGAGAGAAGACCTAGTCGTTCCTGAGGAAGCCTAATAATTACAATAAACTATGTAGAAATATACATGCCTACTGACTTGTTTGGGAAATAATTACAAAATGAACCATGAACTCAGCAAAGAAATGAAAAAAGTAAGATGCAGACAGCTCCACTGTAGATCCTTCCTGATCTCGCCAACACTCAGAATTAATTAACCACACTTCCACTCCAGGAGGAGGATAGTAGGAGTAGCTGAGTAAATTCAGTACCATTCTCAGGGAAAATGAAAACAGAGCTACGACAAAGGAAAACTAATCTAGCCACAGAAGAGCCTTAGTTTTGTAATGACAAGAAATAAACAACAAAAGTATGTTCGAGTTGCATCACTTGGATGCTCTGCAGGATGCCCCCAGGTCAAAATGCCATGCAACCGCAGATAATACTCATCCCACTCTGGGATACATGAACAGAAAATTTATATACAAGACAATGATTCCTGTCTACCCAGTGCTATGAACAGTTCAGATGGAATATTATGCTTAGTTTACAGGCTTGCTAGCATGAAAAAAAGCGATGCAGAACAGTACAAGACAAAAGATTTTTTTAAAAAAGAAAATCTACCGAGCCTTCATGGGCAGGCTCTACAACAGATCAGACAAACATGTATCAGGAACATTCAGGACGTACTTGACTTGGTCTAAGGGTCCTCTAAGGTCTCTCCCAATCCTTCATTTTTATTATCTAAGATGTCACATTCTGGTCCAGAAATCTTAAAAGTGATTGAAACATACCCCATAGGACAGAGATTATTTGAAATGAGCTGAGACAGCCAAGCAGGAAAAGCAAGTCATGAATTGCTGCTGGACAGTCCCTACCATAGAAGCAACAAACCCATCGGTATCACTGGGGAGTCTGGTGGACAAAGGACTTGGTACCATCCACCTACTCGGCTCCAGCTGTGTTGCTGACCTTGTCTCTTATTCTGTCCCTGTAGTCAGAACTCACCCAATATACTGACTGCACCTGACATCACCTGGCTTTTTTTGACAGCAACAGCCAGATAAGGAGCCTTAGCAACAGCAGCAGCAATAGCAGCTGGCACAACAAAAGCAACTAAAGCAATAATTGAAAGGAACATAAGCCAGAACCCTTGCGAGGCCAAGGTGGCAGGTTCACAGGCCATTTGGAACACTATTTATTTACTCTCCTGTTCCGGTTTAGTTAATATCGAGAGTAACACACTATATTTACCAGTCATAATCACAGTCTTTATTTTTCATAACATCTTTTGAAAGTACAGAGAAAGGGTATTGTATTAACTTCTTGAACAAAAGATTTCAAAACACATTGTAAAACTGTAAACACATGACACGAGCACATTTCTGATCATTTACTTTAAAATTCTTTTCAGTTCCACTGACCTGTGTACTGCAGTCCTCTGTATTCACTGATTGCCCCGGGGGGTTTTAAATTGGGCCAATAATGAAATAACATTTGTACCGCTGGAGGTTTAACTTGAGATGGCCCATAGGCTATTACATACAGTAAATCCTAAGGAAAGAGACATATAAAATGTTTCTTTTGCAAAGTAACAGAATTTAATACATATTACTTGTGTTCAGAGATGTCTGAACACACAAAATCTACACATTTCATACCCTGTCAAAACATCCTTTCTACACTCTTATAAGTAGATCAGATGACTAACAACCGCAACAACGTACTCACAATTGACTTCTGAGCTTGACTGGAGCATCCAAAGACCACCACCCACCCCGGACAGCTTACTGACGCAGAGAAAATTAAGCCTCTGCCTAGCCACGAAGCAAAAAAGAGTAAAACAGATAAATGACTAGATCCAGATCAGATTCAGGCTCAGACAACACTCAAAATAGTCCTCCTAAAACCTGAGTCCCACATGAACCGAGAAAATTCGTTATTAAAATTACTGCTAACAATCACATAGTATTCAGGAAACAGAGCCCTGTTCTACAAAATATGGAGCCAAGAGAGACCTTCCTCTCCGTAATCCAGAAGGAGGATTGGATATAAAGATCATTTATAACTTCTTGGCACACAGTCAGTTCAATTTTCAAGCCATTTGGTTTTCATTACTATCCAAATACAGTCATTTCCACAAAGCATACATGACCATAAACTTACTTTCCATACTTCTTGCTTATATTTCATGAGGCATTCCAATAATTGGCAGTGATACACTGAGAGAGAAAAGACAGCACAGACAGAATACTGAAATGGAGACTCAAGTTACAGAAGTGATGTAGTTAGCTGATTGGCTTTGCTTTGTCCATTCAAAACTCTGTACATCGTTTAATTACTTTTTATTTTAAAGGGTTTGCTGAAGAATCATTGCTCTCAGAGTCATCATGAAAGATCAGAAGTTCAATATTAGTAACTCCTTTCTGTCCAGGAAAGCAGTAAGATAATGAGTATTACAAGCGTACAGCTTTTGGCACAGCAATGGAGACCTTTTCCAAACACATTCAGTTTAAGAACACCTGCCAATTCACTTAAACTTTGTTCCCCCAGCACAATGTAAAGCTGTACGCGGGTATCTTGTCATTCATCTTGAGGCAGTAATGGAAGTCACACGCAACAGTCCATTGCTCCCCGGTATACGAAAGGCTATAGGAGCCACTCTGCATCAGGGAGCCAAATGAACTACTTGACATGTTTGACCTCCCAAAATGCACAGGGCAACATTTCCATCAGATGGCTGGAACATGGAATTCACTAACAGAAACAGAACATTTCATGACAAAAACTCGTGCAAGTAGCTTTTAGAAACGGTGTGCTGCTGTTGTGTACCACTGTGAAGTACATCAGCATGATGTGACACTTCTCACATGCATATTGCAGCACGTGGTTCCTCCTCACACGCACCATCTACCCATCTGCATAAAATGAGACACAGCTGACTATGATGCAATATAAATTCCAATTCAGTCAGATTTGGTTACGTGGTCCCATGGATTTAGCTGGGATTGTGTCACAGTGAGAGAGAATGGTCTTGTGTTAAGATACTTATAATTACATTTAAATTCATTGTAGTCCTGCTGAGCCTGCAGCCAGCATTACCTGTCTTCTTTAAAATCAGTTGTGACCTTGGTAGGACACGAATCATAAGACAAAACTGTTAATAAGAATTTCCGCAGCCAAAGTTAGTGATGGTTTCTCTCCAACACTAACGTTATATACTAACACCATTTTCTGATTTCAAGCAAGAGTAGATCTTAACTTTTCTGACTGCATTTGACAGTACTTCACAACTCATAGTTTTAATGAGAGTGTAACCGTGTCGCATGTTTACACATACCCGGGTTTGATGTATATTGCATTGCAATCATGAGCATTGATGATGCAGATAGATTGACATGTGCTGGAACACCTTCTCTTTTTGAGGATCCCACTTGAAAGAAAGGAAAAAAATAATAATTTTTATTGTGCAACAAGGGAAATTAGGCAAGAATAGCATATAACTGATTCTAACTAACGCAAATAAAATTCCTAAGGTACCACATCATTTAAAAAAAAAAAAAAACCAACCAGAACCTAAGAAACTAGAAATATTCTATATTGAAGAAGGTGAAACCCCTTTTATGCTGGAAGAGAACGATGCCTAAGAATACAGTATTGCTTTACAAAGCACACAGCCGGTTTTCCTGATCAGTAAGATTCCAGTCTCAGAGTCACATTTACCAAAGACAGTGATCATCTCAGGCACTCTCCTTCAGAACCCATAGACTAGTAAAAACAATGTCACTTGTACAGTCAAGCACACTCAGGGCTTGAATTGTAGGAAGGGTAAGGAAGAAGTGGAGGGTAAAGAAACAAGAAAAAACTGAAAGCCTGCTGTTGAGGTCTACTGATGATTGGTGGTAGCTTCCAGCTGTTGGTGTATGGCACAGATCACTTCTCAGGAAGCACACGGTACGAGTTCAGGTTACAGCTACATACTAAAAAAATTAGTCCCCCTTGTTAAGTGACCCATGCTAAGATAACAATAAACAGTAGCCCTGAAGTGTGGCTACGCTGTTGTAACTTTGACCTCGCAGAAAGAGGCTCGAGTTCCTTCTGGTCTCCTACAAAGCAGTTACTATTAACTAATATACTTAGAAAAAACCTACAGAGCATGGGTGTTTATTTGCTGAACTCTAACATGGCGATAAGGCTCTGAAGGCAACACAGAGATGTGGCATGTATCTTCCCACCCTCACAGCACCTTCCCAAGCCTGGCTGCCAGGCCCCAAATACCAAGCATTTGGGACAGAAGCACAAAATAGTAGCTACCAGTGTGGTGAGATGCTTCCACCCCTGCCATCTGGCTCTCCAGTTGCTTACATAATCTCTTCTATCCTCCCATTTGGTTTGATTCAGATCTGAACACTAGGAGGAGGAAACATTACACTTGCCTTCTAAAGGGGCATATCATTCCCAGTGAGGAAAGACCTGGACACTAACTAAAAAGAGCACTTGACTGCAAAAGAAGAAGAGAAGGGAAAATAGAGAATTTCTTCTAAATGTTACTTCTCCATATGGCTCAACACTACCACGTCTCTTTTCATTGCACTTAATTTATTCTTTTCTGAATCTCATTCACACATGTAAGAGCCCCCAAACCATTACAACACGGCTTTTTTGTATGAATATAAATTGCAAAATTTCAGCAGCTCTAAGCTTGCAATTAAAATGTAGCTATCAGCAGAAAAGTAGGACACTACTAGAAGCCAAATTTAAAGAGCAGCAGGCTGGTTTCATACCAAGATCTAACCAAAAGTGTGTGAGGGAAAAGGTAACATGAAAAAGGTTGCTCTCATGCTCTGCATGGACACAATCACTGCCAAGGGCAGTTGGGGAATAGTACCTAAGTAAATCAAGGATTTGGCTCAACCAGTTGTTTCAGAGAATAGTTTTACAGATGTGAAGATAGACAGGACAGGTCACCTACATCAGCTGTTCTTTAATAGGTAACAGTAATGGAAGAAAAAGCAGTTGAATACAACATTCTGTTCTTAACCCAAAAAGGACTTCTTGCACACACGCATGAAATGTATCTTAGTATACACTGTTATTAGACCTGTCAACGGCAACAGAGAAAACATCGTTGCTACGTCTTACAAGGGATTATTTTACGCGGGGAAATGGACATACAGAACAGCTCCTGGATTTCTCCAAGATCACTGACTGGTAGAGCCAGAAAATGTGGATGATAAACTTCCACAAAATCTTAATCTCAAAACAGTGCACGATGCTTCTTTCCATGTTCTAACGGCATCTTCTACAGGCTTAAAGTACATCAGTGTAGATCTCTGTACAGAAGTTGTTCATGTTTTTCCATAAAGCTCTGGAATACAGAGAATTAGGAGACATTCTCACAGATTTATAGGATCATTGACATTAGAAGGGACCTCTGGAGGTTGTCTGCTCCAACCTCCCTGCTCGAAGAAAAGTCAACTAGAGCAAGTGCTCAGGGCCTGTTGTGTTCTGAGCATCTTCTAGGACAGAGAAGCAAACTGTTCCAGTGTTTCATCACACACACCATAAAAGGCTTGTTGGCTAAAACTGACTTTTAATATTGATCTTAATGTTTCCACCCACAGAACATGGTTAAATTTTTTGCTACTACTGGAATCTCATCAAGCTTTTTATTGGGGACATAGCCGAGCGTTCAGAAGACACCTCTGGATTCACACTGTACAGAAATTATGAAATCATATAATCATCTGACACTCTTGGAAAGGGTAAGAAAAAAGAAAGTAATAAAGTAGGCATTGCCAGATTCAGTCTTAACACTATGCATAAGAGACATTACAGGCACAGCTATTTAGTACAGAACTTAAACAGAAAATGCCAAGAAGGGAGAGAGGGAGAAAACTTGGGAATTCATCACAACATCATAACATTGAGAAGATTTATTCTTGTACATCCAGATACAGCCCAGATGCAAAATTTACCCAGGTTGCTACTGCACCTATCGTTTCAGCAAGCAGTTTGCCTATTGATTCTGTATTCAAAACTCCTACTACTGGCACTGAAAATTCCCTGGGTCTGAAGACAGGGTACTTGTTAAATAAGCTAAACTTCACCCTTTAAATGAAGAATTCACACAGTAACACAGCAAAATAAATAAATAAATGACATAGAATTATTTCCCTTTGAACAACAGTCACATGGAATTCCGTTACATACACACATACAGTAGATTGATGTCCCATTACAATTCTACAACAAATCAAACTTGGACTCCTACAGTCCGATACTAGTATACAAGCTTTCCTCTCATGTTTTCTGAGACATAACAATACTAGAATGAGTTCTACTTACATATAGCCATAGGCAGAAAAGATGTGCTGAGATACTCTATAATATCCTTGTGCAGAAATGGAGGAAAGGTAGCTAGTGTTGAAATCATTGTATAGGGTAAAGTACTCAAAATATCATCACTGAGAAAAGGAAGTAAGCATGTAGTAGTGTAAAAAATTGATTGCCCAAGATCTGTTGAACAAAACGAAATAAATACAGAATCATTATAATGGAAATATAGTTATGACTATGTACTTTTTAGTATACAAAACTATTTTAAAAATACATTTAAGTTCAGTTTTTCCCCTCAAGGTAATTTGGGAAGTTAATCACTACAGACTAAAGACTTCACCTACCATTTTTACGCCCCTCCTCAAACACAGGGAAAGAGCTGTTCAACAGTATTCAGAAGTTTGAAGGCAGTATGAATACTACAGCCAGTAAAATAATTTATTAAAATCAATGTTGATTTTAATCACACTGTGATTAACATATAATGGCCTCCATTTAAGCAGAGATGTTATTAGAATCAGAATTTGATATGCACTTTGGTACTGAAAGGCCTGCTTTTGCAGTCATAGAAAAATAAGATTTTGATCTTAATTACCGTCAAGAAAGCTGCAAAGCACCCCACACAGAGAGACTACAGGAAGCGTCACTGTATCTTTCAGATAACATGTGATTAAACTACGGATCTTGTTTTTCTGAGAAGCCATGGAGGCCAAAAGTGGCCTGAGAAGAAAAAAAAATATATTTATCAAGAATTCCCAAACTTTTTCTAATTAGTTATAGTATAGCTTTTTGGAGAGGATACTTAAGAAATGTGCAGCATTTTGAGATCCATAGGGAAGGGACAGGCTGTTGTGTATCTGGACACTGGGTGGAATCTTTATACCCTCTTGCAAACGAGGAACTGAGCCAGGGCCAATAATGCTCCAAGCAAGGTTACAGCACTCAGTGAACCCCGAGTTCAAATCCGTGTGATGATCCCAAGACATGGGAAGAGCTTTCCCCTGCACAAGATGGATTCCTTTTGTTACTCACTCCGTAACCTGTGTTACACACAGGCCCTCAGTCCCATCTGTGCAGCTAGTGTGATTTAAAACTGTCTCTGTAACGTGCTCAGAGATCTGTAGCTGTCAACATCATCACTCATACTAACAATTAAAATTAGCATTCCACTGCAGTGGTTCCGGCAAGTCTTCTATGCAAGGGTCTAACCAGACCCTTAATGCTAGGGAGCTCTTCTCTCCTGCAATATCTATTGACCAGCTAAGGGAGTTTCGTGAAATCTGACTGGATCAAAGCTGAGGACCGCTTAGCGCACCAGTTGTACTTACCCAAACAACACTGATTATTCCAATTAAAAAAAAAATGTATTTATTTTAGTCAAATGCTAAGCTGAGGAAGAAACAAATAACAAGTTGTATTGCAAAATTTAATTCTACACACAGAGAGCGACACAAAAAATAACAAGTGACCTCACTTTGGCCCAAACATGAGTCAAACCAATTATTCCTGACAGATATTTATCCAAACTTTTGTTAAAAATCTCCAATACAGTTCAATTCTTGTCAATCATCCCAGTACTTAATCATCTTTACCATAAAAAGGCCTTTTTTTTAAAAAATATAAAATAAAATCCATTGCTGCAGTTCAAGTCTATAACTCCTTATCCTGACCAACTGTAACCACAAACAGTTTGGCTTGGTTTATTGCTCCTCACAGGAACCTTTACATATTTGTATAGGGTAATCACATTTGCTATTTTTCTCTAAGCTAGACAAACCAAGTTCTTTCCATTTTTCCTCATGTTCATATTTTCGAGACTTCAAATCATCTCGTTTCTTTTTCCTTGGACTCCTCCCAAAATGTCCATGTCTTTCTTGAAGCCAGATGGAAAAATCCGACAATTTTACTTCAGATGAGGCTTTGCTGGGCCTTTTAAATTGATAAACAAAATGCTCTGGATGTCTGATACACAAAGCAGCTATTCACATAATGCTAGAATAATATTTAGATATTAGTGACTTACGGTCTGCTTCTGATCTACTGCAACACCCAGATTGCTCTGTATTACAGTTTTCAAGCTAGTATTTCCCCCATTTCATTTCTGCATTTGATTTCTCCTGCTTAAACACGGTATTTTACATTTGTCCTCTGAAGATGTTTCAGAACAGAATGTTCTTGGCAATTTGCCAAGCTTGTTTTGAATCAGGTATCTTTCACAAAGGACATGCTATTGACTGTCTTGATAACCCCTACAAATCAAAGTGCCCCCTTATTTCTATCAGCCAGGTGAAAAAGAAGATAAAGTATCATAGAATGGTTAAGCTTGGTAGGGACCTTGAAGATCATCTAGTTCCAATCCCCTGCTGTGGGCAGGGACACCTCTCTCCCCCTAGCCCAGGTCGCTCAAAGCCCCATCCAGCCTGGCCTTGAATACTCCCAGGGATGGGGCATCCACAACCTCCCTGGGCAACCTGTTCCAGTGCTTCACCACTCCCACAGTGAAATTTTTTTTCCTTCTATCTAATCTAAATCTACCTTCTTGCAGTTTCAGGCCATTGCCCCTTGTCCTATCACTTACAGGCCCTTGTAAAAAGCCCTTCCCCAGCTTTCCTGTAGCCCCTTTCATGTATTGGAAGGTTGCTATTAGGTCACCCTGGAGCCTTCTCCAAGCCGAATAACCCCAGCTCCCTCAGCCTGTCCTCATAGCAGAGGTTCTCCAGGCCTCTAACCATCTTCGTGGCCCTCCTCCGGATCCACTCCAGCAGATCCATGTCCTTTTGGCACTGTGGGCTCCAGAACTGGACGCAGCACTCCAGGTGGGGCCTCACCAGAGCAGAGGAGAGGGGGAGAATCCCCTCCCTCGACCTGCTGGTCACAATCCTTTTGATGCAGCCCTTTCAATAGCCCTAGAGACCCAGCACAGACTCCTGCTATACCCTTCCAGCTGATGAGAGCCACTGGCAACTACTCCTGGAGTGTTTTCCTAATGCAAGTAGGGAATACCCATGTCCTCAATTACTTGTCAGGATGTCAAGTGACACAGCAGTAAAAGCCCGACTAAGGACAGGAAAACCCCCACCAGGAGAGCCATTGTGCTTCCATAAAAAGAAATTGTGTTTGCTTAATGTTATTTGTTCTTTACAAGTCTCCCTTGGTCCTTAATTATCACCATGTTACCTATTTACAAAAAGATTGCTTTGATAATTAACTCCACCATTTCTAGAAGTTGAAGTCGACAAGCCTGGGATTTGCTACGAGCCCCACTTCTGCAAGATTTTCTGGTGCAATACTCTCTGATTCAAAATGTGCTGCCAACTCAACAAGAATTCAGCATCTAACAGAAACTTTCCTCCTAAAGGATTTCAGCAGTATAGCAGATTGACAACAATCTTCCTATGTAAGTAATACACCCTGACACCATGGTGAAAATTAAATTTGGCTTATGGAACACAGAGAGAACACTGGGCTCCTGCATCCCAGTATGGCAAGCCACAGACTAACAAGCCTGACATATGCAGAACTTTAGTGACACAATATTTAAGTACAACACAGTCACAAAAAAATCTTGTGATTAACTAATTCAGAGCATAAGAAAATACAGCTTTTCTCTAAGTCAGACAGAGATATTGCTATCTTTTTAACCAGGAATATTTTAAAGCCACCTCAAATCACCTTTACCATGTTTTTTCTTCAATTAAATGTTCTATTTAGAGATGGACCTTCACCAAAACACGCAATCTGCATATTTGTTAGAGGCCAGATACACATTTGCAAGTAATCTGTGCCTTTTTAAGAGAGTCACCCTAAAAAGACCAGTCTGAAGGTATCCCAGCAGATTCAAATTCAAAATCCATACTTTTTAGACCCATCTGTATTATTTTTGTTACACATTGCTGTGTTTTAGTTACACACCCCCAGCACATCCCTAAAAGTCAGACAACCTCTGAATTCAAACCGAAATCAACTGTTGGCAACAGAACACCTTTTATTTGAGAAAGTGAAACCAAACACTTGGATATGAACATATCCCAGGAGATTTGAATTCCAGATCCACGTCAGTTTAGGCCCATCTCTTCTACTGCATTTAGGCATCACCCAGGGATTCACAGCACTGAAGTTAAGCGTACTGGAAGGGTTCAAGGGCCTGCTTACCATGTTGACCATGTTGTAGCAAGGGAACTAGATCCAGCAGTGTCACCAGTGTCACGTAAAGTCCTTGATAGTCCAAAGACGGGTAGTCTGATAACTGAGCATCACGACTTTGCTGGCCACGTTCTGATGGAGCATCTCGCAGGACGCTGTAAAGGAGGGAGCGAGTAACAGTAGGGTTGATGGAACTGACCTGTGGTCTTAGAGATGGGGTGAGTGGGAATGGCACAGGAAAAAGACACATGGTCATGGGCACTGTCAAATTGGAGGCATCTTGATTCTCCTTCTTCCCTGTGCGGGACAAAATGCTGTTGGGGGGACAAAGAAAAAAAAGAGACAACAAAGACACAAAGAACAGCACATTACATTGAAATGACACTATAAAACAAATAATAAAAGACCAGATACATCCCACATAAGATGCAATCTCTACCGAAACCAGCGTGTCTACAAATCTGGCAACCATTAGCTTTCATGCTTCAAGGTAAGAGAATTAAAAATTGACATCTAGGAAAAATTCATTGCATCTCATGTGTTATCTGGTTCATAAGGAGCAAAAATATAAAAATGCATGTTTCAGTGCCCTACCCATGTTTCACAGTTAAGAAAAATTCTGAGAATTAGAAGCACTTGCTATGGAAATAGAGCTGTGTCACAATAGGCTGGTATTTTGCTCTAAGATTTTGAGAGATTGCTTTTCCCCCCCTATAATCTTTTGAAACGACTGACTGAAAACATGCAAAATATAGGTGTGGCACTTGCAGAAACATGTTTTAGCAAAGAATAAACATGTGTGTTTGTTAAGAGAGTCTTAAAAATCACATGTTTATTGCATTAAAATAATGTCTGTATGTATTTTATGATACTGTTTCATGACCACTCAACTCAGTATCATTTGAGATAATGAAGTTTAAACAGGCACATGGATTTAGAAATAATATAGTATTTCTAAAATGTTAACTAAACTACATTTGGAAAAGTTGTAAAATAATATATAGTAGATGGTCTTTAGCATATGTTTGTGAGCTAATGATAATGGCTGTTTATGTGTGTTTTTAATTTTGCCCATGTTTAGGGAGGAAACATTCTACTTTACGAATACAAACACTCCTTGGGTAAATATTTACCTTCAAAAATCTAAGGGCTAAGCAAGCAAGACCAATTATGTAACTGCAGATCAGACAGTACGTTACTATGCATTCCTGCTGTTACTTACGTTATTATTCAACAAAACTCACTATAAATTAAAGGAGAGATAATTTCAAAAAATAAAAAGGATTTAATGGGAATCAAAATAGAGGCTATATGTCAACCAGCTTGTTATGTTGTTTTAAGAATGTTGTAAACATGGTTGTAAACATGTTAATCTAATTTACTAGAAAAAATAAACCCCACTATTTTAAATAGAAATAGTCACTTAAGCAGTGTTATATTTTAGTTATCAGGCAATTATAGGGTTAGTTCATAATCTTCATATGTGCCTATAAAATATAATACACCTTTCAGATATACTGAACCACATACAATGTCTTTTTTTTTTTAAGTACGTTTTGCATCTCTCAGTGGTTGGAATTTCCAAAGGCAGTTGCTGTTGGCTTAACTCTGTTCCCAAAGCCAGTGTTATAAAAGACAAGTCAGCGGCTTTAAAATTTCCTCTGACTAATGGAGAGCAGGGTTATGTCAAGAGGAAGCACTTCTGGAAACCTCTTTCCTCTTTAACAATACAGAAATCCCTATCTTATAATCACCTTAGCAAAGACATATCTTACCTCACAAGTCAACTCAACAATTTACACAAGTAAGCTAAACTCTTGCTGAGGTGCTTATAAGACAAGAAGTCATTTATTTGCCACATACATAAAAAACACTTTTACAAGAACAGTTCTATGCCAACTGGCTACTATCACATCATACTTGCGGTCAGAGATGACAGACATAGTCTGTTTTAAGGAATTTTCTCCCCACCCTTTTTTATTGTGCCTTACACGTTTAGCAGATTATTTTGGTTTCTGTTACCCAATGTCCAGTAGAAGAATGTGGTGACTGTCACGTCAGTGTTTATGAAATCATATCAGAAAAGCACCTACGATCTAATATCACTTTAAAAACAAATGATCAGAGTGCTGATTCCTTTTAATTTGCTTGACATTCATTTGTCGTGCTTTGCAGCTCATGCTCAGAGATATGAAGGTACTGAATTACATTCCTTCCCTGTCTACCAACAGATCATATCAATTATCCATCCCTCTACTTGCCAACACATCCCCTTCAAGTACACTTATTTCCAAAAAGGATATTACTGTATTAATTAATTCTTGCTTTGGAAGGCATAAGGTGGTGATGGAGAGCTTACTCTATAGATAGTTTCCCTTCTGCGTTAAAACAGAGCTACGGCTCGCCTATGAAGTAGAGGCCAAAGCACAGTCTTGTATCTTGATCAGGGCAGCCTTCTGTTTGCTTCAGCGACAGCAATGAGACCATATCTAAATTCCATGGCAAATTTAGAAGAAAAACCAAACCAAACAAGAAATCCCCACAAACTTTCAGAGCCAGGCTTTTGCCTGACCCATATGTTTTAAAAGCAATGAACAGCAGAGTCAAAACTGAAAATCTAGGAAGTTTCCTCAGACCAAGATACAATGATTGCAGTTTGCTCCTCCTTCTGTTCAAACTGACAGCACTGAGAACTCGGGAGTGTCTGCAGATGTTAACACTGTACTGAACTTGCTCTGTGACAAGTGACAAAGCTGCCAAGGTTTCTTTCAAGTTTTGCACATCTATCCTAAAATTATTGCCTTCCAGGGAAGCTTTCCTAAAACGCCTACAAGAAAACTGCTTCTCACCAAGGCAGCAACACAAGCTTGACCATTAATCAGCCACTGGGCATTTATAATGCAAAACATTTTATCTAAAAATACACATGGAGACTTTTCTCCAAGCAAATGTGAAGAAAAGAGCTGTTCTTTATTAAATTTTAGATCATTCCTCAAATGAGGGAGAAAACACTGAAAATGAGCAGGGCATGAAACAAATTCATGCTGTAATGTAAAGAAATGCTTTCGCCCAAAGAGAAAATTAAAGAAGAACTAAATGAATCAATGTACTATGCATTGTGTATGGTGATTTTATGTGATGTTTGTTCACAGAAATCAGGAATCTAATTTTTTAAGCCATTCTGCATCTGTACCCCCCTCCCCTGACCTTGTGATTTATTGAGGTTAGGTCCAGAGCAAAGGAGAAAATCAATCCCTTGTGTGATCCAAACATAGCTAGCTGAATGGCACCAGGGATGAATGTGATCCAATACAGTGGGCACAGCCCACTGAAAAGAACACAGTCAACATGTCTGTAATATGGAATGGTGAAAAGTATAATAAACACTAAAAGCTATACCTGTAAAACCCAATCATTATATGGAATTTCTCTCACTAATCACTATTCCTCCATTATTTCTATAACTACATATGTTCATAAAGAAATGTTTATCCTAAAAAAAAATCAGCTGCAAGAAGAATACACATCAAACTGGAAAATATTTTTTAAAGAGTAGATGATCACAAACAACCTATTCTGAAGACCAGAGCTAAAACCTTCAGAAACCAATAGGTATTTCTGCTACTGTTTGATCAGTATTCTCTTAGCAGCCCGAATCCATTGCATATGCTCTGTCTCAAGCTAGAAAGATTATTGTTCACCACGTACTTCTACCATTACGTTAAACCCTGCACAATGGAGTCTCAGTGTAGGAGGCAGAAAGAAGACTCAGCATGCAGAATATTTAAATAAATTTATGAATGTGCTTTTCCAGAAAGTTCTGAACCAGTCTGTATAGTTTTAGGGTAAATCTTGCAGAGACCTGCATACAGCAAGTGGGAGTTTCCTTCTTTCCATCTGCCACACTAAATCAGGGTGTGATTTGCTTTCCCTTTCCATCCAGCTTCTTTCTTGGTATCAGCAAGTGTATAAATCATAGCACTCAGGCTTTGACCCACAGTTCAAATTCCCCAGTTACGGAGATTTAGAATGTGGCTTTGACCTTGCTGAGTATCAGAACTCAGTCCACTTAAATTTAGATCCAAGTCCTGGCTTCAATTTCTGGTGCCCTTTTAGCCCTGAGGTCGATCAGATCCCAGCCCAGGAAGGCCCAAGCCATTTGTGTGGACCTGCCTATCACATCTGAGGATCACTTCTGCCTCCTGAGGTTCAGCGTGACCAACAACAGGATTGTGGTTCAGTCCCGTTCTGAACATGAAAAAAAGAAATGGAGTTGCTCAGTTGTGCAATTCCATCTTCATTTCTGATCTGCTCCCATAGTTGCTAGGTATTAAGCTTTTTCAGAAAGGCTAGAAACATCACTACTTCCCCAGTGTGAAGAACTGGTCATGCAGGACATGTCAGCTGTACTGCTCAGAAAGATGAGGACAGAGTGGTATAAGGACACTTCCTTTAAGGCTCTAAATCTATCCTGTTCAATGAACTTCAGCCCAAAACCCAAATAGATCTCATTATAGCACTCGGTAGTTACAGCTCAGTGAGAAAATGTTCAGAATCAAGTCCAACTTCCTTGCTTTAACAGCTTAGAGGCCCACAACACTTACACAGAGGCTGTTTCGTCATACAGAATCTTACTTAAATGTGATTTAAGTGTGTGCGAGTTGTGCAAATAATCCATCAAAACAGCCTGATGTGGGAACATGTTTAAGAGGTATCTTTAGTGACCCTTTGAACATTTTTTTCCCCACAGCTGTAAGGAGACAAAATTTAATTTATTTATCTTTTTTTAAAAGCCCTACTGGTTGCCATAAGTTTCTTCAACACTCTAAATGATGAAGAAAACAGATTTTACAGTGGCTAAACAATTCTACTCTTGAAATTTTCAGAAGTAAACTGAAGATTTTTAAGTTCACAGTGAATAAGTGTTCCGCTGATAATATTTCTGTCTACGTATCTTTCCTGCTTATAAATGGGGTCAAGAATTTTGATACATTCCATGCACTTTAAATGAATGTTAGAACAAACTACTGTCATTCTTCCAAGTTTAAATTCTTGCTTCTCAACTTGTATATATCATAAGGCCATGTGCACACATCTATGGGTTAATTGTACTTTGTTAATATTTCCTCATCAAATAAGGCAAATAGCTGTATTTCCAAACTAGTTTCTGACAGCATGGAAAATCTTTCCAGGTATAAATCAGGAAGCAATGCGCACAAATGCAGCTTTAATTGTGTTTTTCTGGATACGAAAACTAGTGTCAGCTAAAACCTGCACAGACAAAAATCACCTCTTCACAGTCAAAAGCCATTTTAAAAACAATTTGAAAATATGAATCCACTAGGTAGTAACGTGGAATGTACATCATTCCTAATTCAGTCTCACTACTTTTCATAGATTTTTAGCAAGACAAGAGGTAACATTTCCTATTCCAAATGTATCCTGTAACCATACGGTATTTAGTACTGTATATTATTACTAAATATTGGACAAAATCAAAACCCCAGGTCAGAACAAGCCTGACCTGTTGCCATCCAAGCCTAGATCTGTATATAGACTGTGCCTACTTGTATTGTTATAGGGGACTGAACCAGAACCCCAGGCTGAGAGCCAGCTGAAATGTGGCACCAGGGAAGAACCCAGCTCTGCTCATCTGGCTCATGGCCCTGGGATCCTGCGGCACCAGGGCTGTCAGGGAGCTCATGAGTACACACGTCTAAAACTCTCTAGGTCACAAACTCCTTTCTTCACAAATTCAGCACGTTTGTGCACTCAGCAAAGTTTTAGGAGGGCCAAGCAAATGTGTAATCAAGTTTGTTTTAGAATCAGCCACTCAAGAAGCAGCTCAACTGGGCAAATTGGGCAACAGCCACTGAAAAGATTAATTCATACCATTCTTTTCTTAAATTACACTCTGACTCTTTTTGGCTGAGCATTGACCCATTAAATCTTGCAACCAATTCAAAGTCAATCAATACCCCCTACAATTCTTTAGCTCTTTATTCTTCAAGAGCATTAGTTAAAACTTACCTCAATAACGTCTGAGAAAAGTATTTCAGAGTATTTGCAATGTCAGTTCCAGAGGGTACAGGGTAAATGTTGTGGAGAACCCGGTTGTGGTATTCCTGAAGGTAACGGATTTTAGAAGCAACTACATAAAAGACAAGAAGCAAACACAAAAACTTTCATTTAGGTTTTTTGTCAACTTTGACAGAATCATATCCGTTCCTACCACTTCTGATTTTTTTTAATTTAAGAATTAAACTGTAAAAAACAGAGTAGTCTCTCCATTTGTTATATTTTAACTGAATAAAATTGAGCATTCCAGTTCAAGAGTGCTAAGGGGCAAGCACAGAAGTGAATGCCTGCATCTATATTAGACCAACTTAGTGCTAGCAAATGAAAAACAAAACCAAAAACCACACCATTAAACCAACAACAACCACAAAAAAACACTCTCCATTTCTTCCATGTCTCAAGCATCTCAAGATTCATTTATAATGAATGAGTCACTGGATGACAGAAGGTTCATGTGAGACAGATGAATACTTCTACAGCCAAAGACAGGATACAAGTTAAGACAGAGAGGCCTTATGTGTTTTACTTGAGGCCACACATCTACTTTATGCAATGATCTAAAGAAATAAACAGCATGGATCTTTTCATCTAAGTGTCTTAAGAAGTCTGATCGGGCAGGTGAGGGGATTTCAAAGAGCAGTAGGAGCTCTACATCTTTACTGAAATTATTTTTTGTTGTTTTTTTAAAAATAATAGCAGGTTTATTTTCTATCGGAGATCCTTGTTCAGTACCAGAAAAATGTGGTTACCCAGCAGAGCTTCAGCGCCTTACATTGTCTACGTGGCACAGGACAGTCTCATACAGAGACACCCAAGCACACTCAAATCTTTCCTCGCTTTGCTCCAGCTAATCACTTTTCAAGTAGAATCATAGAACAATTCAGGTTGGAAAAGACCCTTGGGATCATCGAGTCCAACCATTAACCCTACTCTACAAGTTCACCCCTAAACCATCTCACCCAACACCACATCTAAGCGACACTTAAAACACATCCAGGAATGGCGACTCAACCCTCCCTAGGCAGTCTGTTCCAGTGTCTGACCACTCTTTCCGTGAAGAATTTCTTCCAAATGTCCAGTCTAAACTTGCCCTGTTGCAACTTGAACCCATTCCCCCTGGTTCTGTCCCTAATGACCTGTGAGAAGAGACCAGCACCAACCTCTCTACAATGTCCTTTCAAGTAACTGTAGAGCATGATGAGAAAGGGTGCGCTGGCTGTGGCGAGGGGCTGCACCAGCTCAACCACGCTTCCAGCCGGACTGCTCAGCAGCTCCTTATAGCCTCGCTCTGCACAGACACAGCCTCAGTGAAAGCAATGGCTGGGAACTCTTAATCGTGTTAAAAGCACACCAATACTGTGGGATAGGTAGTTAGGAAGGGAGATACTTCCAAATGACTTCAGCCCTTGAGCATATGGATTGTGAGTCTTTCACTGAACCAAAATATTCCTTGTTACCCTACAGGGCTCCTTCACTGTGGAAGATAAACCACGCTTTCGAAACAAGCAATTAGTCAATACTTTGTTTTATTCTCATTGTCAAAAGGCATTTATTAAAGAATGAATACCATTAAGTCCTCCGCCGAACAGAAAGGCAGTAGCTTCCTGAGACATGGCCATGCTCCTCACTGCTGCTGTATTTCAATATTTCATGAGCATCCTGATTTCTTTCCATGCCATTGACAAGTTGAATGAGAGGGTGTGTCATTGTATCCGTATTACAGAAGACAAGGACAGACACCAAGAGCCAAGTGTCTGCAACTGCTGTTGGAGGCTCTGCCTGAGATCGAGAGAGCCATGTTGCCAGTATCGACAGCGCTATGTACCGGACTTCCACGACCACACAACAAATGAGGTTTGACAATTTCAAATCCGTTATTCACAAAATGAGGAACACTCAAATAAACATCAAGTGAAAGATACTGTTTGCTGGAATTGTGTGACAAAGGAACCTGGTCTTCCAGCACTCAACTGCCCTCATCATGGCAATTCCTCCTTCCATTTCCTGCTGTACTGACCATACTCTCCCAATTTCTGTACCAAGTGAAGCTCCTACAGACAAAATTCTCCCTTGTGCTATTACCCTGTTCATCACAGGCGAAAAGCCCATCACATGGCATAACAGGGCTGAGGTCCACAGCAAAACAGCGAATAAAAATGTTATTAGGAGCACCGGCATAATGCATATGGAAAAGGAATAAACAGGTAGGACGCACAAGAAACTTTAATTATATTTCCCCACTTTTAAGTGTCTTGCTTCACAAACTTATTTTAAGGTGACATTAATGGATAATTAAAAACCAACCACTACTTTTTTTTTTTCTCACCTGAACAACTGAAACCAGAAGTTTTGTCACAGGGACTCCGATTGCCTCAACACAGCCAGGGGCAAGATCAGAGCTCTCCAGGCCACCTCAGAGGCCAGCGGCACGTGAGCTGTGCTTGGCAGGTTGCCCCCGTCTCACACAGCTTTCTACGCACCCCAAAAACTATTGGGGTAGTAACACTTGGTCAGTCATGATGTGTTACAGAAGTTTATTTTAGCAGTTCAAGAGCTGTTTTTCCCTCCCTATCCCACACGTCATTCTTTCTGTCCACTATCTCAGTTTCAGTCCCAGGTTTAAAAGACTATTTAAAGACACTTTTGTTTGTTTGTTCTGAACAGTCACGAAGACCCTTGCTAAAACTAATCTAGATTAGGTTAGATTAAGAAAGAAATTACTTCACAAATACATATATATACTTTCTCCTGTTGAGGGGAAAAGTGAGTATGAAGCCAAGCATATCTGCAAAGAGAACAGACCGCGTTTCATAGTACCCAACAAAAAATAATTCACAGCGAGATGCACAGCTCACTGTGGCTGTCATGGTTTGCTAGTCAGGTATCTGTAAGTGAATAGGATTAACAACATGTCAAAGATCATGTCAGAATTCAGGTCTAGATCTATTTCAGAGAATTGTCTGCCTCTCCACAGCTATTTGTTTTCAATGAAAGATATAGCGTATCTAGAGTCACTTTTAAGAAAGGAAATTTATTTATTTCTATTAATCAGCATTGTCAAGCAACTGCATCACGCAAAACACCAAAACAGAAAACTTATTTATAAAGCCTAAATATTAACATTAACTTTAGGCTAAAGGTTTTAACCTCATTTCTCAGTTCTGTTTCCCAGAACACTGATAATTTCAGCACAGCCTCCCACAACACAAACAACTCGCTGTAGTGAAGCGCCACAGAAAGACTTTGCCAGCTTTCAAGATACAGACGTGTGTGAATGACCAAAGTTCCTGAGTTTCTGAGCACCCAGAGATACACTTCAAAACGTGATGTCACTCTGTGGAAACACTTAGCAGCTGTCACAGGGTCATCACATAAAACAAAATTTTAAAAGAAAGAATAAAAAAGTTATTTCAGGATATCTGCTGAGTATCCCTCTAGGATCTACAAAGACCTAAATCCTCCTGTAAGTACTGACTGAATCATGAGTAAACCTATTAGGAGTCTTTAAAGCCAGTCTTGGTTGCTCCACTGTCCTGGAGAAGAACAGTATGGGCACCAGGCATTCCCAGGACATTACTTACCACAACAAAACACCAGTTACTGCTATTTAAGGTGAAAAAGAACTAACTTTTTTTTTAAAATACAATAGAACACCTCAGGCATGTTGTGATGAGTCAACTGATGAAAGTCACTGTCAGCAACAGAGGTATGAGATACAAGATGCACGTGGCCACAAGAAAGGGAGGCTTCTCAAGACGATTTCCCAGACTGCCACCATTTACCTGTTGTTCATACAACCTGCAAAAGAGCTGTGAGGGGGCCACAGATTCATGTTTAGACCAGCACCTCTTTTGTTCCGATCAGTCTGTTTCCTCATTCGTAGTGTTTCGCTGCTGTTCTTGGTGAACTGAGATTTTTTTATGACTTGTGGCTTTACTCATTACAGAGACATTCTGGTTCTTGCCTGTCAGTCAATTAGGGGAGCAGCAACAGTTGGTGTTTGAAGGATTGCCTGGTAGTGATGTACACATCACCATTTGTCAGAAATGGAAGGCGAAGGAATCTTGAAGTTACGTAGAGACAAAGACATTTGGTAACGCCATAAGAACTAGTCAGGGGAGCAGCCTTGACAAAGAAAATACATTTAGGAGGTTAGAACGCACAGGATGTGTCCATTGACCAAATACTCTACCTGGAGCATCATGAAAAAAAAAGATTAGGAAGTCGAAAGATCTGAAACTTGGACCCCAAGTAACTCTTAAAATAGAAAGCAACAGGGAGACGGCAGGCCAAGATGCAGTGTCTTGAACAGTACAAGAGGATGAAAAGAAAAATCAGCCAAGGATAAAATATGAAAGAGAAGCTCAAACAGAGCAGACCAAAAGCATTAGGAATGGAGGAACACAGAAGGCAGAATAGAAAAGGAGGAAAATGCCAAAGGCAATGCTGGGACAAAAGGCAGCTGAAATTCTTCCACATGCCAGTGTGAAAGAAGCATAATTAATGCATAACAAGAAAGAGGAAACAATTGCAGAACTCAGGTGGAGGCTGGGGAAAGCAGAAAGAACGGTACAGATCCGAACATTGCACACTTCAGGGCTGCTGCACAGTTAGAACATCGTGTCTCTGTTTATGAGGCCAGAAGCACATTCCTACAGCAATAAATTAGCATACACATAATATTTTAATAGCAACATCATCCATCACTGTAAATAGGCAGTAAATGCTAAAGGAGAGGGAAAAATCAAGTATTCTTTTCCTTATATCAGTTCAGTACAGGCACATAGAAATACAGGGATCTTTCTCAGTGACCCAGAGGAAGCAGAGAGCGAGTCCCCACATGTGAGGTGTCAGATCGCATCATGTCAACACCACAAACATCAATCCCACCTACTGGTCACAGGCTGCCAGGCTCCCAACCAGGACACTGCATGAGGAGAGAAAGTGGCTTTGACACAAGCAACAAGCTCGACTATCCCGGTATTTTTCTTTAAGCCTCCCACCTGGACTCTTGCGGATGCACCGGCTGTGACCAGCAGTGACACCGGTGGGGAACGCTCGATGGTGCAGGGGCTGACATCCCCACCACCGCCTGTCATCTCATCTCATCTTATCTCACTCAGACCAGATCCAGCCCAAACGTTGGTTAAAGCACCCGGGATTGCGAGGAGGGACGCCAGGCCCGGGCAGGGGGAGGCCAGGCCCCGGGGGTCCCGCTGGGAGACTCTGAGGGCTGCGTGTAGGCAACACAGTAACACCCAGGCCACATTCACCCAAGAGGTGAGCAGCAGCACGGGCAGCAGTGACAGTTCCCCTCCCTTCTCTATCTCGCAGCAAGACCCCTGCCAAGATGGCAGCACACGGTTCACCTCCGGCCTCTGCAGCGGCATCTCCAGTCCCTCAGGGAGCTGCATCCTTTAGGACAAGGCACAGCAGCGGCACAGGAGGCAGCACGGACCCTTCCCCGCCGCGGGGCGGAGGGCCAGGCCGGCGCTCTCAACCTGAACCCTCATCCCCTGACCCCTCACATCTTCCCCTCAGGTTCCCGGCGCCGCCTGCCCTCCACGGGCCGCCCCGCCGGCAAGGCGCGGGGCGAGGCGCTCCGACGGCGGCTGCCACCAGACACCCGGCAGCGGCTGAGACAGAAAGAGACAGAAAGAGCCAGAAAGAAGGCAGCCCCCCCTCCCTCCCTCCCTCCCTCCCTCCCTGTAGCTGCTACGCGGACGCCACCTAACGCGGCAGGCGGCCGGGCAGGCTACCCCGCCGGGTCCGGGCCGGTGACAACCAGCAGCAAGGCAGCGCCATCGGCGGGAGGACGCCCCCGGCCGCCCCCCCGCTGCCCCCGGAGAGGTCCCGACCCGCGCCGCCCGCCCCACTCACACTGCTCCGCCTTAGTGGACATGCTGCCGCCGCGCTCTGCCCCTCGGCCGCCCCGGAGCGCCTGGCTCCGGCCGCGGGGAAGGCGACAGCGGCGGCCACTTCGCCGGGGCAGCGGTGCCGATGCCGCCGCTGCCGCCGCTGCTGCCGCAGGGCTGCGGGCCGGGGAGCGCCGGGCGGGCGGGGCTGGGCGGGAACGCGCTCTTAAAGGGAAAGCGGCTCCGTCCTGCGCCGCCGGTGGCTTCGCGACGGAGGTCTCACAGGGGACGGGGTCGGGGCAGGTTTGGCCGCCCCAGGCCACCCGTTGCGGGCCGGGCTGCTGTCCTGCCGGAGCGCCGAGCTTGCCGCAGCGCCGGGCCGGGAGGTGCCGGGCGTGAAGATCTTGTTGAGCTGCCCCCGCTCGGACCTGCGGCGGCGCTCCCGGGGGCTTCGAGGGGCTGTGGGTCGGCTGAGGGGCCGGTGGGTCCCGAGGGCCGGGCCGGGGGTGGGGGTGTTACTGCCGGGCGTTGCTCCCGAGGCTGTGTCTGTGCGCTCCGTTTTATTCTCGTCTTGAAAGAGGAATGCTGTTCCCTTCAGTAATTCTCCTCCCCTCGACCCCTGGCTCCAGCTGTGCAGCCCCAGCTGGTTTCCCCATCGTTTCCATGTTGTGCCAGACATCTGGGGACCGTCCTGCCTTCCCCAAGGGGACAAGGGCTGAGCTCAGCCCCAACTGCGTCTCCTTTCCAACACCAGAGCCCAGCTATGGACAGACGTGGGATGGAAAGGCCAGCTGAGCTGGGAGCGTGGTAACAACAATACGTTTGCTGCAAGAGAAGTTATTTCACCAATGTGTGCCCCATCAGCTTCCTGGCTTGGCTTTACCAGGCCTCAGAAATAAACAGCCAGTTATGAGTTTCTTCCTTCCAAAACAGTTTTTCAGATCCTCACACCTCTGAGAAGGTTATGTGGAAGCAGCATTTCACAAGCCAGGGCTGATGTTTATAGATAAAAAGCCAGTTGCAACACGCTCTCCCCAAAACACTGGGCTGCATTAGATGAGTAGGCCTGCAGCAGCCGAAGAGAGCTGTGCTTTGGAGGTGAGGGAAAGCAGGTACGTTTTATTATTCATCATGAAAAGTTGCGCCTCCAGATTACTCCTGCCCTGGATTTGGGGACGATGCACATTCTGTGCTGGGAAAGGCAGTGAAGGGGCAGGTGCTGTTCACTGGCATTTAAGAGGCTGCATTTTATTATCAAAGCAGCCTTCTACAAATGCATTGCATGTGCAACGTTTTTTCAACACCACTTAGGTCCAAAATAGAGCTTGTACTGCATTTCCCTGAGGCTCTAGTTGTTCCACACTCTCTGCTACTTGCGAGGCCCAAAGCGGAGCCAACTTAAACCAGCACCACTGGCTATTATGAACAACCTGACACGGCTATAGAGGGACTGGTCAGCACACTGAAAGGCGTGAGTTAACTGGGAGAGGAGTTGCCTCCAGTTCCCTCAGCAGTGCTTCACAAAAGCAAAGAGCACTGGTCCATTCCCATATGTGGTCTGCTCCTTCTTCCTGTTGATCTCACTGCAGGATCATGTGGATTGCTACCTGAACATTTTTCTCTTTAGCATTTAAATATTTAAGAGTAATCATTCAAGTTTACTCTTTTACTAGAAACTGGCAGGTACTATCAGATTCTACAGAAGTCAATGAGCATTTTTCTATTTATTTTTTATGTAACAAAGTGCCCAGGGAGACCACATGGTGCTACAAGCCCTGCTTCTCCCAACCCTAGGTCTCACAACATAGAACGTAAAAGATGAAAATACAGTCAAATGGCTTTCAGACTTCGTTGCAATAGGCTGTTGAAGGCAGATTTCATCTTCAGCTTGAATTTCTGTCTGTTTATGCAACAAATCAATCCTAACTGCTTTATTGCTTATTGCGGAATCATAAGGAACTTTTTGCACTGAGAGGAACTGAGGTCGCAAAAGTATCCTTTCAAATATATCAAGTGTTCACATGCCACAGGGGTGAGCCTACTAAAAGCACTCATGTTGATAAAGCAGGAATACACTGAGAAAATATGAATTCTATTTCTCATGTAAAATTTCTTCTTTGGCTTAAGTGCCTGAAAATTACAGCTATGCCTGCATTTCCTGAGCAAAGTCCGATGCAGTTCAGCATGTAATTCAGGTGTATGGAAAGCAATTTATCGCTTTTGAGTTGGCCTGCATGCCCAAACAATGCCTAAGCTCCACATAAATCATAATACAAATCATCTGTTATTTGGTCAGACAATTTGACAGATTTGCCTACTTTGTTAACACGACTGTAGAGAGTCCTGCTTAAAACTGTGAATGTCATAAAGGCATAAATACAGGAACATGGCACTCTGGGAATTAATTTCTCAAGTCCCTGTATTGAATAGGAAAGTCACCATTTCTCAGCAAAAGCCTCATGAATTTGGGTAATAAAATGGGTACAATGCTCTACTGGAAACATTTTTAAGTAGCTAAGGTTTGTGTCCGTATGCTTTTCACCCCTCCATGCCTCAGCTCAGAGAACACACAAAAGCTGGAGGCATCTGGAAGTCCACAAGTCATTGATGCAGGAACGTATTTTTAATAATAAATAAAAGGGAGGTGGAAAACTTATGTACTAACTGAAGAAAACCAAAAAGAAACAAATGGTACTTCTCTGAGTTCATGAGTGGAAATTTCACGGAACCGTAGAATCACTGGGGTTGGGACGAACTTCTGCAGCTTGCCTGCTCCAACTTCATTGCTCAATGCAAGGTCACCTAGAGCAGATTGCTCGGGGGCGTGTCCAGTCAAGTTTTGAATATCTGCAAGGACGGAGACCCTACAACCTCTCTAAGCAACCTCTTCCAAGGTTTGGCCATTCTCACATTTTTTTCTCATATTTCTTATATTTCAGTTTGTGCCCATTGCTGACTCACAGGAGACTTGGTGTCTACCAAGATGCCCAAATGCTTCTCTGCAGAGCTGCTTTCCAGCTGGTGAACCCCCTAGCCTATAGAGGACCCACACTTTCCTTAGCCTCCCTTTTGCTCCCCGCAGAAGCCCTTCTCATTGCTCTTCATGTTTCCTCAACAGGTTCAATTCCTGGCAGGCCTTGCTTTTCCTGACCCTATCTCTGCACACTCAGGCAGAGCTGCTGGGTTTCTCATAGCTCACCTGCTCCTGCTTTCACCTCCTGTGCACTTCATTTTTATGTTTAACTTTTGTCAGGAACCCCTTGTTCATCCATCCAAGCCTTCTGTGTCCTGTGCTTGACTTCTTCCGTTCTGGGAGGGATCATTCTGGCTCTTGAAGGAGGTGACCCTTGAAAATCTGTCAGCTGGACGTCTGGATATTAAGGTGAGAAACTATATTCAAGAGAGCTACAAAATATACCAACCTCTTACGGAGGAATTAGTTATAAACCACATTCTCTGTTACGTTTCCTTCTACTGTGGCTTTTGCAGGATATGGTAGATAAGGTTTGGAAGGGATGGGGACGCTGTTTGTGTGCTTTGTGCTGTTTTTTAATTACATTTTGTCTGCTGTAACAGTGTGCATTGCAGTTGCAATAAAATTCAAGAATAAATTAATGAAATATACTCTAAGACGAAAGTTGTCCAGAGCTGAACTCACAATTTATGTGATTGTTGTCACTTTTCATTACATTTTCAAGTATTCAGCTTTGAACAGAAACACAAAATCTAGTATTATTCATTTGGTCTTAATCTCCAAGCATTAAAAATCTACTTTTAGAAAGGTAATCTGTTCTGCAAAATACAAATCCTAAGCTGTCCTACCTTGAGTCATGTACAGAAAAACTCTTAAATTGTTCATAAATTAAAGTGAATGTATGCATTTATTAAAAATAAATTTGTTTGTGTATCTGTTTACAGGTGTATATATATGCATTTGTATACAGAGATGTTCAGTTTTACCAACTCTTGATACATTCTCATGGTGTTTTTCTTAAAGGCTCAGCTTCCACAGTCAGGTAGTTGCATGAATCTGTATTTGAATTTTAAATAAAAGGTAGTTCTTGCCTGACACATTTGGAGACTCAAATGTAATATAAACAATGTTTGAAACAGATGGGGATTTCAACTCCTAAATGAGAGGCAAGGACCTAAATGCTTTGTAAGTTTTATCAAACAACACAAAACAAAGACAGCTGCTTTCCAATTTAATTTATTTTAAGCCAATGTTCCAAGTTTTTGAAACTTTCTTACAATTTCTGGTAGGAGGTTATCATTAACTGCATTGTGATAGGAATATTAAAACTCACAGCTGAGGTAGGGAAATGTTTGAAGTGTCTCAAATTCTTGCTTAACTCCCTGCAGGACTATCTGAATTGAAGGCTCTGCCGTGAAATGGAGTGAAGGGAGAGGAGAGTCTGCCTGCTGAGCCAGTGGTAATCCCAATACGAAAAGCCAGACATAACGAATTAACTGAAGCAGAAGATGAGCTTCTCTGGCGCGCTGGACTTTTCAAGACACATGGTGCTCTCTGGTTATTTCCCAGGCTAACCCAGCCCAGCTGCAAGGTGCTTGGTGTGGGACTGGAGCCCCTGAACAGCTCCCGCGTAGGGACCGACCTCCTCCCTGTCAGAGTCAAACATCAGGTTGAGCCCCTCAGGCTTAGTCATGTGAGTTTGACAGCGATAGTTAGACGCCATTGAATTTAATTTGTCCCTAAGTCTTTGCTCTCTGTAAGCATTAATCCTCGTGAATGGTGGTAAAATAGATAAACGCTTGAGGAAAAGGTCTATCTAGGACTCAGTTGAACCATTAGGGCTCAACTGAGGCTACAGCACGTGTCTTGGCTGACACAGGATGATTTCTGGAGCTGTGCCTCAGGGTTCAGACACCTGAGTTAACTGACATCAGCTAAGAGACAGTGAACAGGAAAGGCACCTCTTCTTGCTCACAGAAAATCATGTCTCTGCACAAAGGTAACAACACAGTGTTACTGACAGCCTGTATAGGCTTGTGCAGGAAAATATTTTCTTCTGAGGAGGATACATCCAGTCTTAGCCTCTGAAAATGAAAGGAAAACTTCCTTTCTTGCCTTTGGTGTTGCTCACACAGCAGTATGTACAGAGAAAAAAAAATCAAGCAGACAGAAATTAGGGAATGGAATGGAATGGAATGGAATGGAATAGAATAGAATAGAATAGAATAGAATAGAATAGAATAGAATAGAATAGAATAGAATAGAATAGAATAGAATAGAATAGAATAGATGTTGGCAGTAATGGCAGAAGTGATCGTGATGTGATCAGAAGCTTGTCTGAAGCCACCAACTCATACCACTTATGCCATCTGGCACATGATCTGACACGTGACAAATGCATTTCAGTCATCACTGTCTTGGGCTGATTTAAAGTGAGGGACTGAGTAGTAAAGAGCTCTGGGTCTCACTGCTAGTACTGTGATCCCAGCAGAGGAGCCAGCTTCTGATGTCAATATTTGTTCTTTCTTTCTCCAATTTAGAATAATTAAGACTTCAGGGAAGGACAAAAAAAAAAAGAAAAAGAAGAAAATCATTAGGAAATGCAGTGGTTATTCAGTTGTATTTACAAATCTGTAATTTTCTTCTTATTCTGACAATTACTTCAACTAACTGTGGATGTTAGTTTTATTATTACATTTGTCAGTACCTGTCACTGTAAAAAATATCTCTGATAAATGCCTGCAATTTCTCTTCTAGAGTAATCTCATTAGCCTTTTAAGTGAACAAAATATTTAATTTGTTGCCATAGCAGTGGAGTTTTGAGAAATAAATGGTGACCTGCATACAGAACTAGCACAAACCTGATGAGCATGTACTAGGACTATTATAAAATTAGAGGCTGGCTTTACTAGCTCTAAGAAACACAGTATTTGTGACAGCTACCAAGTCCTGTTTGTGAAAATTAGCATCACCCTGGCTGAATTACATCTCCCCCCAATAAGGTGAATTTTTTTTCTTGTGTTTAATCTCAGAGTTGTGCAGGATTGATTACACCACCTACCTACATGGCTAAAGTCAAAACACCTTGTAGTGTTAGTAATGCTTTAGGAATTAGAATGACAAGTGTCAAAAAACTGCCTTCTTAAACCCATCACAGCATAATGGCCCAAAGGCTAAGACATGACCATGGAAGACAAGAAACCCAGAGCATAATTTTTAGTTTGCTTTAGTATTTCTGCACTGCAGTAAAAATCATAGAATCATCATAGAATGGCCTGAGCTGGAAGGGACCTTAGAGATCATTTTAATCCAACCTCCCTGTTGTGGGCAGGGACGCCACCTCTCCACTAGGTCAGGCAACACGTGAGAACCGAACGGGAATTGAACCCGTGACCTTTGGTGTTTCAAGCACCACGCTCAACCCACTGAGCTAAACCGGCCCTCAAAATGTTTGGGAAGGGCCTCTGCTGAGCATAAACAATGACAGAGAGCAAAAGAAGGCAGGAGATTCTCTGTGAAGGAAGTGAGGAGAAAGCATGTGACATTCGATGCTTCTAAGGTCCTCGGTGCCGCGTTTGTGACCCACGCCAGGGTGGAGGCCCTGGCTCAGTAACAACTGGAGTTGACTGACCTTGTTCATCTGCTTGAAGGCTACCTTCCGAGCAGCCAGGAAGCTTGCTAGTCTCTCCTCCAAATCGGTTTGCTCCCCATAGGAGCCAAGAAACTACGTAAGATGAACTGAATGGTGGACTATCAGAGACTAGAGCTTTGGTGTGGAAACCAAAGTGAACTAAATTGACAGAACTGGGGCACTCAGAGCAGCCTGTAGGAAAGCTGCTGCACTCTACACAGGCGTGTGGACATTTTTCTCATCTGTAGACCCTTACAAATATTTAGGTGAACGTATTGCTCTATCTATAGCAAATTTAAGCCTACTGACAACTGGTTAGTATTCCCCAGTTACTTCTGCAGACCCAGTGTGTGTATGGACCATAAGCTGAATACTACTGGGTCTCTTGAATTAAGTGCAAGCTCATCCAAAGCATCCATTTTTGAGGCAACATAGTGGCTGGGAAGCACCATGGCCACTTCCTCTTCTACTTACTCAGAGCTATAATGAATATTTTAGCATGAATATGTCCTGCAGCATGTAACTACAATCAAAGACCGTGTAAATATTCCATAGTTTAATTCAATGTCAGACCTTTCATCTTAGCTGGAATGGCCGTTATTTATGTTGCTATGGAAGAACAGGCTTCAGCCACTTACCCTTAGTCACGTTTGTGTTCCCTGTGTTACTACCTGTAGCCAGCTCAAAGCCAGCCTTGGCACATCTGCAAGAAACGCAAACCATCAATGCAGATATACGATGAGAAGCACAGCGAGGAGCCTTCCTCCAATGGTCTGTTTCCACCTCCTCCTAATCTGTTACCTGATCTTGGGCAGATGCTTCATATTTGGTACTCCCCACCTCTAGATTTACAGGAGGGTGGCTCTTGCCCCTCCTTGCAAGGCTGCATGTAGGGTCATTGCCACTGTAATGTAACACTTACCAACCTTTTTGACTGCCATACCACCACGTGCATTTATCAGCCCAGCACTGGCTGAACTCTGGCTGATTTAGGCCAGAAAATAAGAACTCTTGCATTTGGTAAAGCTTATTAGCTTGCTCATACCATGCTAATAGCAATAAAGGCGCCTGCAATGACCTGTCTTTCTTCTTTTTCGTCTTGGTCTTCTGTGTACCACCTTCCCCAGAGCCTCCAGTCTCAGGGTTTAAGATCTGTTTGAAATCCATCAGTAAAGAGGGCTGCAGGAAAACAGCAGTATTTAAAAACACCTGTAAAATGCAATCCAAGGATTAAATCCTTGAATTGGACTGCAAATCCAAGTATGAAAAATACTTACATTTTAAATAGTCCTTTAGGTAACTAGTTTCTGAAAGTTATCCTTGCTTCAATATAAACATCCCTATATATCTGTGTTGCCAGATACTAAACACTGGATTACTTTTTTACTGCATTTCATCTAGTGCAATTCTCTGTGCTTCACTCACATACTCCAAGTATGCATCATAACCAAGCAACCTTATAATTTCAAAAGACAAGTACAATCACTGAAACATCGTATCTTACTGATTTATTTAGTTATTACTAGGTGAGAGATGGATGACAAAATCAGATGCAGGACAAGTAGGCACACTGAAATGTTGAAACCATTTTTTTTTACAACAGATTCCTGTGATTCCACAAAATAGCCTTACTGATTTCAGTGGATACACTCACAGGAGCAGACCACCGAGTACTTGCCCAGCTATATTTCTGGCATGAGTTTTTCTCCAGATATCAGCGGCACCTATCCCAAATTCAACAAAATCTGTGGGAAACTTTCCATTTACTTAACTGGACTTTGGATCAGGCTGCTCAATTCAGTGACAAAGCAATAGTTTTTTTGGAAAAAATAAACCGATAGCCCTTTCTTTAAACAACCAGGGTGCCTCTTTTCTCACTCTGAAAATTTCAGTTGTAGTTAAGAGACTGAAGGAAACTCAGACAATTGATCTGAAAATCCTGTTAGTAGAGCAAGAATGTACACTTTTACATATTCTTAGCCCTACTTTCAGAATCTGTTTTTATATTAGACATTATAAATTACTTAATGGAATTATAAATCATATGCTGTTACACTTAAGCGTCACAAAAGGTTAATACTCTGTATTTTTTGCAAGACAGACATGAAATTATTAGAAGACATTGCTTTATAATATATATAGCATGACATAGCAAATATTGTTTACTGCACTTACTTCAGATATAGTCTAGACTTCAAAGTATTCATCATAGCATTCATTGTAAACACCAAATGTAGGAAAATCTCTCAAATGTCACAAACTTTAGTCTAAAAATTGGAAATAAATTGACGTATCTGACAACCACGACCTGCAGAAACAACATTTATTCTGGTGAAAGAGTAGATTGGTTGGGGCAACACACCAAAAGAATACCTCTAAACATTAAAGATAAGCTTACAAGAAAATCATCTCAGAGTTGTTGTCGGAAATCAGTACAAATTAAAGTGCTAAAAAATAATTTCTCTACATTTTCTTTCATTGTTTAAAATTGTGATGGTAGCTGATGACAGATTCAGACTGCTCTATGCAGATTGGTCCAGATGCAGCAGAAGATGGAAGAGTAGACCTACCATTATTCTGCATCACTACACCACTTTATATCTGGGTCCAGTTTGACAATATCTGCAGATTCTGACCTGGAATCTGTCTCACAGGACCAACGATAATGTGTGATCTGGGACTTTAGTTAGTCATATTCTCTACCTGGACTTTTTTTTTATATGGAAGAAATGCGACATATATAAAACCTGAACTCATATTTGAGTCATTTTATTTTAAACTGTCCTTCAAGGCCTTCTGTTCTCCTTTCCAAGAGAGTCCATGTTAAGAGAATTACATCTTACTGCAGCCTTCAGATCTTAATATGAAGAGACGTTTTCTGTTTCTTTTTATAGCTTGGAAGGTGGCACAGGAACCATCCAGCCGGTCCAAGAACTGCCAGTGAAAATGCTGAAAATCCAATGATTGTCTCCTAAATTAAAGGAAATAAGGTTAAATAAAGCTAAAAAAAGATGGAATGCTCCCAGGGTAAGCAGTCTATTGCCAACCAAATTATGTGA
Source organism: Trogon surrucura (assembly GCA_020746105.1). Lineage (NCBI taxonomy): Eukaryota > Metazoa > Chordata > Aves > Trogoniformes > Trogonidae > Trogon > Trogon surrucura. The sequence continues at coordinate 30,166,850 of CM036623.1, read as the reverse complement.
TATTAATGAACTTCTGCAGCTATAATCCCCAAAATGTGACAGATTCTAAAGGAAAAATAATCCACAGAGGATTATTTTACATGTTTGGACTAGAAGCACTAGTAAAAAATATCTTACTCCATGCCATGCACAGACAGATTTAAAAGCATAAAAGACACATTAAGAAAGATGGCAAATTTATTATTTTCCTAGAGAGTCAGTACATTTTTTGCCTATTTCTTGAGCTTTTTATGAATAAAATCCTTATGGAAACAGTATTATTTGCTTAATAGTTACAATAGTGCAGCTTACCACTAATCATATACAAGAACTCTGGGTATCTAACTAACACTGGGAGTTGATATAATAGGGGAGAGAGTTGATGTTAAAAAATGTTACGTATCTTTTATATTCACATATTAAAGTAGTTGTGCTGGGGAGTATAATCAAAGCTCATTAAAAGGGCACTCCACAGAAATGGGAATTTGTGATGTATGTCTCTACAGGATGCTGTGAGAGTGGTCCCTTCCTCTGTGGAATAAATTTGGGAGGTGGGAGGAGAACTTCTGCAAGGAATGGAGGGGAGTTCATGGGAAGAGCTGGTTTCTAACTGGAGAGAAGAAAATCTATGCTGTCTATACAGGAAAGAATAGCAAGAAGAAGCTCTTCCTGAGAATACTGGGCTCTACAACCACGCTGTGGGTGAGGAGAGGAAAAGTGAGGGCTTAAAGATACAACTCACCACCAGTCCCACTTTTTCCTCGGGTGGGGAGCTGTGGATGCAGCGACTGCTCCGACCAGTAGACCCAAAGTGGAAGAGTCGGGATCCAAGACGCATTACAGCGCCCATCATTTTATCCCAGTGAGAGGAGAGCTCGTCTGGCTATCCTGACCAGCCACTATATACCGCTGCCAGGAGTTTCCCAGTCCTTTGCTATTTTCTACTGCTCAAAGCTTGTAGGATGCTGAATTATTTTCAGTGAAGGCAAGAGGTCCTTCTTGACAGTCAAGTCCCTTCATTTGTATGTTGGGTGCAAGAAGCACCAACACAAACCAAAACACAGCTACAGTGAGTAGCTGCTGTCCTTGGGCGAGCCCCAGGAGGAGTGTGTCTATGTGCCTGCTCTCTGGGAAAGGAGCACCTTGGGATGATACAGCCACCTCCCACGGGCTCACTGAGTGATGCTGCCAAGCCCAGCAAATGGGAGGAGTCTGGCTCTGCTGATGATGCTGTGAGGCAAAATGGAGAAAGCTGTCTGTCCATCTACTAGAGTCTTAACAATCTCCTTTTCCCCTATATTCATATACACATGCCCTCCACACAAATTGTTTGCAGCCCCACTACACACTCTCTGAAATTTCCGTTTGCTACCTTCACTCAGGAAATGATCTGACCCATAAATGTCCAGTACTTCAAATAAAATACTTCCTGGCCCATCAGTGCAGGGAATAGCTCCTTCCTCCACATCCTGCCCAAAACATCACTGACCCAGTGTTTTGGTTTGGCCTGGCCAGATTTCGGCGGCGGGGGGGGAGCTGCAGGGTGGCTTCTGTAAGAAGCTGCGAGAAGCTCCCCAAGTTTGATAGAGCCAATGCCAGCCGGCTACAAAGAGGGACCCGCCGCTGGCCAAGGCTGAGCCTATCAGTAAGGTGATAGCAGAGGAACGCCTCTGTGAAAAACATATTTAAGAACGGGAAAAAGAACTGCGATAACAGCTGGCACAGAGATGGAGGAGTGAGAGTCTGTGCAGACACCAAGGTCAGTGAAGAAGGAGGGGGGGGGGGAGGATGAGCTCCAGGCGCCGGAGCAGAAGGAGTCCCCCGGGTCTGTGGTGAAGACCATGGTGAAGCGGGTTGTCCCCCTGCAGCCCATGGGTGAGGTGCAGAGGTCCACCGTGAGGATCACCGCGTAGATGTCTACTGAGGATTCCACGCCGTGTGGGTGGATGCCTGAAAGGGGACCGTAGCCCGTGGGAAGCCCACATCAGAGCAAGTTGCTGCTGGAACCTGTAGCCCATGGAAGAGAGGAATGCCCACGCTGGAGCAGGTTGGCCGGTGGGACTTTTGGGACGCTGCGGGTGGCTCACGCTGGAGCAGTTTCCCCCGAAGGACTGCGCTTCAGACTCACGAGGGGTGGGCTGCCCCTCATGAGGTGTCTCCCGTTGGGCAGTTTGTGATGAATTGCCCTTCGTGGGACGACTCACGCAGAGAAGAGAGCGTGAAGCTTGTCTCCCATGAGAGGGACCCCACAATGGCCCTGGGGAAGAGTGAAGAGTCCTCCCCCGGAGTGAAGAAGCGGTGGAACCAACGTCGGATGAACTGACCGCAGCCCCCATTCCCTGTCCCCCTGCGCCGCTCGGGGGGAGGAGGTGGAGAAACCGGGATTGATGTTAAGCCCGGGAAGAAGGGAGGGATGGGGGAAGGTGTTCTGTTTAAGATCTGTTTGCTCTTTCTTACTACTCACTACTCCTCTCTGATTAGTTCTCTTAATAAATGTACCTAATTTCCCTAAAATTGAGTCTGTTTTGCCCGGGATGGTAAATGAAAGTGATCTCCCTGTCCTTATCTCAAAACCCTGAACCCTTGGAAATATTTTCTCCCCCTGTTCAGCAGTGAAGGGGGAGTGAGTGAGCGGCTGTGTGGGTACCTGGCGGCCGGCCAGGGTCAACCCTCGACACCCAGGTGTACAAAGAAGCTGTTAAGCAGCCTGCTAGGGAAGCAGCTGCCTACAGCGGTGAAACATCAAACCACTTGCCTGGGCATCAAAGCAGAATGTGTGACAGGGTAAGAGGCAAAGGCAGAAAAACATTATCAGCATTACTGGGAGGAGATTATTTAAGAACAGCAGTAGCTGAACAGGCACAGAGAGGGATGTGTCCACTCCTCCACATGCAGAGCTGGATAGATGCTGGAGAGCTACGGTGCCATGGTGCTAAGCTCCAGCTTAGGAGCTATTAGCCCAGGACCAGCACCGTGCTAATTAAGCAACTCAACCTGAAAACTGGGCTTGCTTTGTAGCTCGTCGGCTTTAACAGTCAGGTGCCTGACAGTCTGCACACATCTGTGTAAAATGTGTTATTTCTGCACTCGGAGGTTAAGAGCCAAGAAAATAAATAATCCTCCTGTCAGCTACGGGTTGTGCCATTTCCAGTATGAACCTTTTTGTTAGATCAAATCTGTGTTTGTTACATGCAGACAGGAGCATTTTCACTCAGCTGTAGTAAACGTGCAATTTATTATAATCCCTGCTCATTTCTAAATCCATTTTATTAATTCCTTCTGTGCTTTCTCCTGCCTTTAATTACCAAAGCCTGAAGCAAACAACTATGGCATCCTTCTCCAGGCTGAAGCTCACCTTGGAGACAGCCTGCAGTGCGGTGGTGGTGGTGAGAGCCTCAGCTTGAGATCTTTCGACAACGTGCAGAATATGTTAGCAAGGTGTGAAGAGCGAAGAGTTAGCAGTCTACACAAACAATAGCGGATCAGTGATTAAATAGACACATCTGACATGTTTTACCAGTGGTGCTGTTTTGTTATCTCAGTAAATTTAATTGCTCAATTTTATGGAAGAAGAGGCAACACAGTTTTTTTCCTCTAAATGCTCCCCAAACACTAAATATGCCACCTGTCTATAACAAATACAGAATGTCCACAAATACAGATGTCTGAGAGGTGTGTCTAAAGTAACTGGAGAGCAACAGACTGATTTGCATTCATCTGCTGCGGCAATAGCAGTTAAGCACTCAGTGAGTAACCCTAAGCAAACAAACTTCCTGAGACAGACCCTCTAAGACCAAGAGACTGTTCTAGACACGTGATATTTTAAAATAACAGTTTTCAAGTTCTACTACTTATTTTCAGGTACTTAGCTTTTGGGTTTCATGCTTTCTACATGAGCTTTATTTTTGTCTACAGCTGTGGGGATTGGAAGCTTATAAAATTATACTGAGATTCTCCTTTCATTTTCCAGCTATCTTCTGCACAGGCCTCACTAGCATTAATTCCTGTATTAAAATGAATGTCTGCCCTACAATAGCAACAGCAGCTCTCATTAATCTTACCAGGCTTGGCAATTATTTTCCAGCTTTCTGCACATTCACTGGTAAATGAGATACAGTATTTTTTTTCCAGCAAACCTTCCAGCTACTCAGCTGAAAAGTCCAAACCACCCTTCCCCATTACCATCACTACATTGTGCGCCAATAAATCTGTCACGGGTTAGGGCTGGGCCGGCCACTAAAACACGGACAGACGCTCTCTAACCCCCTCTTCCCCCCCCAAGCAGGAAGGAAATGAGGCAGAGAGACTTACAGGTTAGAAAAGAAAACTGAAACAGCTTTATTAAAACAAAAGTAGAAATAATAGTGAAATTATAAAAATAAAGAACTATATACAACTATATATAAGTCCAATATTGGACCTGACTGCCTCCCAATAGCAATCCTCACTGATGCTGCAGAGCAGGCAGCGACAGGGAAGCCCCAGGCTCAGCGGTGGCAGGACCTGGACACAGGAGCTGGACTCGGGAACTCAGGATCGGGATCAAAAGCAGGAGATCGGATGGAGGCCTACTTGGATGCCGGGCATTGAGGAGAGACCTAAACTCTTGTGATCAAACAATTTATACTGAACATGACATATATGGAATGTAATACTCTCGTTGGTCACCTGTCCTGTCTGTTACCTCCCCGGAGGTGCAACCTTTTACTTCCTTGTGGCCCCTCTCACTACCTGGCACCCCCAGCGTGGCACACAAGAGCCAGCAGTGGCCTTGGTCTCTATAGGAATAAGTGTAAGCAAGAGCCTTTCTGCATCCCAGTCCCAGGCCGTAACTGTAAGCATCAGGTGTTATCACTGCCAGTAGCACACACTGTCTGCAGAAACATGCTGCTGACTTCAGAACGTGCAGGCTTTTAGAAGAGACTGAGCTGGAAAGTAAAAATTACTGAACAGAATTGGTTTTGTTTATCTCAAACCAGGACACCTGCTCACAGCAGTGCTGCACCCTGGCATTTACAAGCAGTCTATGTATTTTCACGTAGCAGCGAACAGTATTTGTCCAAGTCCCCCCAAGAGGCTCAGCTCTTCTTGGCTCAGCAGTGACCCTTTTGCACCTCACTCAGTCTGTGTCTCAGTGCCTGGGGATGCTCAGCCTGCTCCAGCCACACTTACACTTGCATTACCAGCCCTCCAGACACTATGTACTTCTGAACACTAAGAGTTTTCTCACATTAGATTGAATTTGAAAAGCCTTTTACTGTTCCTAGGTTTTTCATTGGTCCCTTCAGGGTGGCAGGAGGACCACAAAGCTTGCCTGGCACAGTTTATCCAGCAGCTGCTTCCTCTCTGCTACCTTAAATATACATAGACTCATAGAATGGCCTAGGCTGGAGATCATTTAATCCAACCTCTCTGTTATGGGCAGGGACACCTCTCAACTAGATCATGATGTATTTTTCCCAACATACCTGATCCCACAGGATCGTTCCTTGCTCTTTCTCTCTTTCCAAGCCCTGCTTTTAAAAGCATTGCTCTTTAGAGCACTACCACTGGAATAATTTATTTTTCAGTCTGAGTCCCCTTCTTCTTTGCACTTTACAGACTCGCAGACTGGTAGGGGTTGGAAGCGACCTCGAAAGATCATCTAGTCCAACCCCCCTGCCATAGCAGGATCACCCAGAGTAGGTCACACAGGAACCCAGAGTAGGTCTTGTCTGGGAGGACAGATTCTCTAGCCACTGCTACAGTGATACAGGTTATAACATCCCCATCGGTGCTGGAGCAAAGCACTTTCAATTAAAATACAAAGTGGCAGCACTGATCCCGTGATGTTGTAGCTCATTTTCTTCCTCATCTGCTTCTGCAGGGAAATGGTAGGTAACAGTGTAAGGCTGTTTCTACAGTTTTATTTCAGCGTAAGTCTGCTCATTATTTTATTTAAAAAGCTGAAGTGGGCATGCAGGAAGTTAATGCTGAGCCATAACTTCTGTGGTACTCGGTTTCAGGGCATCACCTGAGGAAATCAAGCCTGCTGCACAGAGAATCTTCAATCTTGGACATTGAAACTGAAATCCTTATTTTAAAGAGAATGAAACATACAGGACTAGGACACATGTCAAAACTTCTCTGAAAACCATCACTCACTATCACTAATCTACGCTACTAATCTACTACTGCTAATTATTATCACTAATAATCATAATCATTAATCTACTAATCTGCAATTTTTTCAGTCCTGATAAAATGACTCCAATGACATAATTGGAAAGAGAATTTTTAACTTCTTTTGTTCTTCTGATCTATCTATATTTAGTAGTACTCCCACAAATCAAACTCTAGAAAGATTGCCTTTGCTTTTTCATAGATGAAAACATTTCAGATAGAGTGAACTAGTTTCTGAACTATCACTGTCCTAAAAGATTCAGGATGCATCAAGATGTAGAGGAATTCAAAACAGAAGCCTTACAGCAATGTAAATATAGGACAGTTGTACTGATGGTGGTATTTAACCAGTAGAAATACAGTGCAATTTAAGTATCTAATTTGAAAAGGAAGTAACCACAATTACCTTGTTTTTTGGAAGTTTTTTTTTAATTTTTTTTTTATTTTAACGAGAAAGAAATAGAGCAAGGACAATTACTAATCTTGTAACTTTTTTTTGCCATAATTTTTATATTTGGAAGAAAATCTATTCTTTTTCTACTGCTTGAACATATCAGAAAATCTGCCTCCAATAAAATTAAATATACTTCCTATTTACAAGTGTGCCTGACATGAGGAATAGTTTATTTTTTCCATAAATTGCAGCTCAATAAGTCTAGTAGAATGCAGAAGATTTGGTGATCACTTGCCCCTTAGCCCCTTCTTCAGATACAGAACAACACACTTTTCAATTATGCAAACGGAACCTACTCTAACCTTTCTAGGATAGATCCAATCTGGATCTGTTTTTACGTCAGTTCATTTGGTTTGTTCTGAACCTTACTGGAATGGTTGTTTAAGCTACACAGGCTCTTAGAAGCACTTTGGGAAAACAGGCTGGAAGTGGTTTTCCGAAGGCAGCAACAGAACTTGGCCAAAGTGACTGCCGGGACCCCGCACACTGGGGCTTTGCGGGGCTTTGCAGCGCAGGCGCTGCCACCTGGGGGCTGCAGAGCTGAGCCTCGCTCGGATTTTGAAGTGGGAAAGCTCATGAACTTTACAGTCAAGTCGATCCTGAATCACAAGAGTGTATCAGAGAAAGGAAGCCAACGCTGGAATCAGACGCGGCATGTTTGTAACCCAGAATACACGGTTGCTCAAGAGCGTTGCCAAAGCGGGCTTAATAACACACGAGTCATTGTGGCATTTGGAATAAACAAACAATTTACAACATAATTACAGATATCATTTGGCCTTGAGCATTTACTTGGTATTTGATATACTGCAGGTTGTTTCCGTGCAGAAGAAAAATCGAAGGCAGGTACTTCTTTAACAGAATACTTCTTTTAGGGAAAACAGCTAAATAATTCTTATGTTTTTGAGCAGAGACACAACAAATTTCTTCTACGTAATTCTACAATTGTTTTTATTCTGGGGAAAAAAAAACCTGTTCCCTTCCTCTCAACTTCAGCCTCCAGTGAATTAATCACCAGACTTTACTGAGGTATCTAAGTTAGGGTCGTGGACACCATAGATTCTTTCTATCATTTTTAATTTCTTCATTTTATAGACCTTCCTACCAATGTGCACCTAAGATATGAATCTACCATGCAGATGCCTTTCTCCCTGTGTGCTCCTAACAAAGATACTTTGGTTAAGTACCGACGTTTGATGGGATGAATCTATGCTTGATGACTGCCAAGCCCAGAAAATCAGCAAGGCTTTCGCAATTGCTGTGGACTCTCTGCATGGACTAGCAATTTGCCACATAAAACCTGGTATTTCTAATTGTTTATGAATTTACAGGAAAGAAAGGCTGGTGCATTGTATTACTGCGATTATTCTCTCAAAATTCAATAAGCCTGCTCTGCATAGTGTGTATACACAAGGAGAAAATACATTCTTGATTTTGTCAGTGTATTACCATAGGAACAATAAATATAGTACCAGTGACATAAGAAAACAGGGGATCTGTGGATACCCTACATTTTAGTTAGCTGTGCTGGCAGCACTGCGTTGCAGAGTTAAGACTTTCGTCCTTGAGCTCTTTCAAACAAGTACATAACTCTTGCTTGCTAATTATGAAAAGAGACCCTGACCAGCCAAGTACAGCTCGTGTTGAGAGCTTGCCCGTGAGAATGAACAGATAAGGTGCTTCTTGTACACCAGATGCGCATGGGAGTGAACGGGAGAGTATGATCAAAACAGACCTGGCAAAGTCTGTTTTCCCTGTGTGATAACAGAGTGATTGAAGGAGTACATGAGCTAATAACAACCCTGGCTGTATAGTCTGATCTCTTGTTTGTAACCCAAAAATAGTGCTTCGTGCTAGTAGGTATAAATATGTGTGCCTGCTTGCAATAAAGGAATTCCGTTTTCCATCATCTCGGAGTTCGTGCGTGCTTCTCAACAAATGGCGCCCGAACAGGGACTTCATCATATCCAAGAGAAGTACCCCCCAGTGAGCCGAACGGGGTGATGAATTAACTGACGCGTCCATCCTCGCCCTTCAGGAAACAGGTACGAGGACCGCGGCCGGGGGACAAAAATGGGGCAAAAAGCGACACGATCACAACAACTTCATCATGATGTACTGATGTGTATTGCAAAGGAGCGAGAGTATAAGATTAGCCTGCAGAAAGTGACTCTGTTACTTTTATGGATCGGTCGTAATTGCCCCTGGTATCCTGAAACAGGATCTTATGAAATTAAGGATTGGAAACGTGTAGGCGAAGAGCTAACTAAAGCACAACATGCTGGTCATGACAGTTCGCCTGATAATATAGAGACATGGAAAGCGTTGTTTGCGGCGTTGCGCTCACTGAAACCACGCGCTGCTGATGCTAGTTCTGAGAGCAGCGTGGCGAGCACTGCGGTCTCTGTTGCTACAGACCTCACTAATGATTTAATTGACTTAGCACCTACGCGGCAGACAGAGACTGCAAGTCAAACGAGTTGTGTAAACCTTTTGTCTTCTCAAACTGAAACGGCGGTACAGACTAGCCAGATTAATCTCACAAGTTTGCAAGAAGGATTGATGAGTGGCTATGAGGGAATTGCGCTGAGAGCTGGGGATCCAGAGGAGGACGACAGTTCCTTTGATGTTGGTCCTGACGACCCCGAGGCAGAACCCAACCTTTATCCTCCGCTCACGCCGAATAGAGCCATGGTGGCATCTGCACCTACTACTCAGGACGTTTTTTTGGGACTTTCGAAAAAAGGAAAGGGGCTGTCAAAATCTGGTTCGCAGCTGTGTCAAAATAAGGGTCAGATGAACTCTCTTGTTCCACTCAATTATCGACCCCCACCCTATGCACCCCCTCCCTTATCTTCTCCACAGGTTTGTCCAGCACCGCCTTCTATTACCAGGGTTCAGATTTCCTTGACAGATATTTTAACCGATCATGATGAGCATGGTTTCCTTAACACTGACTTTTTTCCTCAGGTAGTTAAAGCTATGCCAGTAGTTATGCATACGCGGCTGGACGGGACTCAGGCACCAGAACACCAACAGATTTCTTATAGCACGCTGAAAGAGTTGCGGCGTACGGTTGCTGAATCGGGTATTCAATCATCCTATGCTGAAAATTTAATAGAGACAATGAAAGAGGCTTTTCTTATGGTTCCTCATGATTGGAAGTTGATATTTAAGTTGATTTTAACACCAAGTCAATATACAATTTGTTATGTAGAATACAGGGAATTATGTATATCCAATGCTACAGTAGCTCAAAATAATAATGCTCCAATTAACCCCGATCAACTGTTGGGGGAGGGTCAGTTTGCGAATCCACAGCTTCAAGCTCATTTTACTGCAGAACTTTTACAGCTCGCTGCTCAATTAGCAACAAAAGCTTTTAAAAAGATTCCTGACATGAAAAAATCAAGCAAACGTTTTGGCACTATCAGACAAGCTAACCATGAACCCTACCTTCAATTTATTGATAAATTACAAGGAGCTATTGAAAGACAGGTAGATGTACCAGCGGCAGCAGATGCATTATTAATGCAGCTTGCTGTGGAGAATGCTAACGCGCACTGTAAAAGAATTCCGGAGATGCTGAGATCCACTAACAAAACAGCTACTGTTCTGTAAATATTGTTGCTGATTCACATTATGTATATGGCCTTTTGTGCAGAATTGAGTTTGCCTTTTTAAAACATGTTTCTAATCGTGTTCTTTTCATGTTGTTTCAGAAATTATGCTTACTTTGTAGTAATCGCATACACCAATACTTTGTGACACAGATTCGTTCTCATTCTAATCTGCCTGGCCCGTTAGTCTAAGGTAATGCTCGGGCCGATTCTCTGGCTGCTATGGCTGCTGTTCCTGATGTATTAGGACAGGCTAGACTTTCGCATACTTTTTATCATCAAAATAGTAAGGCTTTATCCAAAGAGTTTAACATAACATCTCGACAAGCTCAAGATGTTATTTTGTCATGTCCAGATTGTCAAGCAATCATGCCACTGAACTCTAATATAACAGCAGTCCCTCGTGGTCTTGCTCCCAATGACGTATGGCAAATGGATGTTACACATATAGTTGAATTTGGTAAACTGAAATATGTGCATGTTACTGTAGATACCTTCTCATCTTTTATTGTTGCCACAGCGCACAGTGGTGAAAAGTTTAGAGATGTTCGACTGCATTTGATACGTGCTATTGCCACATTAAGAGTGCCATCACAGATAAAAACGGATAATGGTCCAGCTTATGTTTCTAACAATTTTAAAGTATTTTTACAGGAATGGGGAATATCTCATGTGATGGGGATACCTTATTCACCAACGGGACAGAGCATTGTGGAAAGAGCACATCTCACGCTGAAAAAAATGTTACAGAAACAGAAAAGCACTGTTGTTGGAATGTCTCCACACGAGAAGTTGTCTAAAGCAACGTATGTGTTAAATTTTCTGAATATATCCAGTTTTGATATGTTAACTCCTCATCTGAGATCTCAGAAAGAAAAACAGAAAGACTTGCCAAAGCCTAATGTACTGTATAAGGACATTCATACTAATGAATGGAAAGGTCCGGTACCTCTGTTGACATGGGGAAGAGGTTATGGCTGTGTTTCTTTATCCACAGGACCTTATTGGCTGCCAGTGAAACGGATTAAGCCATTTAATGACCATGATTTGGTTCCTATCCCGCATGATGTGGCTGTGCAGCATCCTGTTACTTCAACAGCGCAGCAGCAACACGACCGTGCACTGGGCCTGCCTGTTGAATCCCTTTGTTTTTCCCAGTGACATGATGGGACTCTGAGGTACCGATTACCAACGATGACATGGATTGGACTGGGAGAAGATGGTTACGGCTGATGGCAGAGCAATTATGGGAAGATGTAACTGTTTTCAGTGTTACCCGTTGTACTGATATGTATTCTCTTTGTGTGACTAACAATGAAGCTTATATTGGTTGTATAAGACTGTCTAATCAAAACCACATAATAGGTGTTAAGGTTTATGGTACTAACCAGCAGAGTGATCTTTCTTTAGCTAAAAGCAAGACGGGGAAACCAGCTGCCTTTTGCTTTGTTAGAAGTGTGTGATTAAGGATCAAATTGATAGGGAGACTCCCTTGCATTCTTCCTTCAGCCCTGGCCAAGCTGTGAGAAGAATTCAACGGAGCAAATAACACCAGATGTTCCCGCACTCAATGTTATGTAAGGTTGTTTATTTAATAGTATAAATGCTGGACCCTCTTGCAGCGACTTCAGAAACCTCACCTACGAGTGGACGCACTGTGTAGGATTTCCCAATTGTCGGGAGGGTTCTCCAGAAACGTCGCTGCAACAGGGGCTCCCCAGCGACTGCGGGTCTGGATGATTTAGGGATTTGTGTTTAATAGAATTTGTTGTTGTGGGAAGTGTTTTGTTTTGTTCTTTTTCATTATAGTCAACGATCTCACCTGAAGTGCTGCCCAAGGGGTCCAAAGAACTGAAAAATACATCTTACGACTTTGATGGTGATCCAAAAAACAAAAAAGGGGGAAATGTGGATACCCTACATTTTAGTTAGCTGTGCTGGCAGCACTGCGTTGCAGAGTTAAGACTTTCGTCCTTGAGCTCTTTCAAACAAGTACATAACTCTTGCTTGCTAATTATGAAAAGAGACCCTGACCAGCCAAGTACAGCTCGTGTTGAGAGCTTGCCCGTGAGAATGAACAGATAAGGTGCTTCTTGTACACCAGATGCGCATGGGAGTGAACGGGAGAGTATGATCAAAACAGACCTGGCAAAGTCTGTTTTCCCTGTGTGATAACAGAGTGATTGAAGGAGTACATGAGCTAATAACAACCCTGGCTGTATAGTCTGATCTCTTGTTTGTAACCCAAAAATAGTGCTTCGTGCTAGTAGGTATAAATATGTGTGCCTGCTTGCAATAAAGGAATTCCGTTTTCCATCATCTCGGAGTTCGTGCGTGCTTCTCAACAGGGATCTAACTGCAGAGACTCAGAAATACTGAGGAGGAATACAAGTAATGAAGAGGAAAGGAGAGCAGTGAGGAAGGTTTTGAGGGATCTTGAGATGAGAGTCTGCTGCTTCAGTTCCTAATCTCAAATACATTTAATTTAAAAAATATCATTAATGGCAAATGGAGAAATCTTTCTCCATCAGCGTCTCTCAGAGATCACTGTCAGAGAGTCCACTTGGGCACTCAGGTACTGCAGAGGTTGGGAAGCTGCCCTTGCAATGACTCAGAGCTCGACTACAAATTTGTTTGACAGTTTAGGATGAGTCCGCATGCAATTGTCAGCAATTCATTCTGCATCCTAAATTGTATTTGTGACATATAAAGCTGAAGAGCAACTAAACTCAGCCCTCTTGCTGTGAGACTGTACAAGGGGAGAGAGAAGTGAATGACTCAGTTTATCATCATGTGGGGAAAAAAGATCAAACAGCCTTTGGATTTACTGCCTGAAGAGCAGGTAAGAGAAAAGATAATGGAGAGAACTTCCTAAGTGGGCAAGTTAAGGACAGTAAAATGTTCATATGCTTTCGTCAAGAGCATGGGATTTTAAAAAGGGTGATGTGCTCCTGTCTTTTGAATTACTGCACTAACAAGGAAAGCTTCACAGAATGGAATGTACTTAACAGAGGCCTGGCTGTCTCCTCCAGAAATCTAGGTGAGTCGTATCAACACCAGGGGACCCAGAGAAAGTTTGGTGTGCTGTTGTGTAAACATTATTAAAAAAGACACCAGATGAGTTTTTTAATTTACTTCAACCTCCGTTTGATCAGCAATAGCAAAAACAAGCAAGCTGATAAATGCATACATAGATCTATGCTGGAATCAAGCATATTCAAAAGCTCAAATCTTATCAAAAAACATTAGATCTTCTGTTGCTGTTTTTATACATACCGAGCTTTTAATTTAATTTTTTCTTGCTTTTTATCATGCCTTTAACTGTTTTAAAATAATAAGGTACTTTTTTTGTGCATGTAGTTTTGTTCTGTGTGTAATTTAAACCTCTGACAGCTTTTTGTTGTTTGAGACCCATTTCACACTGTAGATGGCACTAAACCATTGTGCAACACAGAGCAAACGCAGTTACCTACATGTGGCTGGGTATGTAGGGATTTCGCTCTGGTCTTGCTCTCCTGAAGGGTAAGATTTGTGCCCACCTAAGTAGCATGAAAAACAACTTAAAACTTGCTTGCAACCTGGGGCAAAAGATATTCTCTGTTATGCTTTTGATTGATATATACTGTATACATTTTTGTTCTGTAAGATCAAACAGTAGTCAACTGGTGTAAGAGCTGGAATACAGAGATTATTCGATGTGAGTCTAAGCTGGGACTCCTCCAGCTGTTCTGGCACAGCTAGATGCCAGCAAGTTCCCAGTTCAAAGTCTGAACCTCTGGGAGGTGCAATGCTGTAAGCCTGTTCTCGGGCGTGCTGGGCACCTGGCAGGCAGTCTAACCCACCAGGAACTGAATGTGGCTTCCTGGGTAGTGCAGGGGCAATGGTAAATGCTGCTGCTTTCTGTTTCTGGCCACAGCTATTCCAGTGCAAAGTAACTGCTTTTGAGAAGGGCTGAGCATTTTGCAAGTTCTTTCTGTATACGGTATAGGTCCAAGTTGGCTGCTGCCTTTATTTGCAGTGACAAAAATAATCGATATATTGCTAACACTGGTAGAAGCAATGAAATGCTGAATTCCTCTGAAAACTATTCTGCTTTCATAAAGGGCCATTATTTCGATATGGGGATCCATCCTACATCCACCAGTCAGCGATAATATTCCTGTCAGTTTCAGTGGGATAATATTGGCTTTTTGCCCCTTTCCTTGAGACACTAAAATTTCAGGACTTCTCCTTTAACAATATTTGACTTTTTCCTTCTATTTAAATGAAGATGAGACTTCTTAGTTTTTCTGTAGGGAACAGTAAGAAAGCTAAGTGCTATTTATATTTTTCCCTTGGAATCTGTTGAATAAGCAAATGATAGCCTAGAATCCCAGCTGGTATGAGCTGGCATTGTACAACTGAAGACAGTGGCACTGGGCCAACCCAGACAGAGGGAGGAGATGGCCTGTGGTATGATTGTTCAGGACATTGTATTTTGGACAAGACACAAAACTGATCCCAATGGCTGGTAGTCATTAGCTGGAGGCATTCTTGCAAAAGCAAGTCTTAGTGCCCTGATTTGTCCAATTTGGATAACTGCATTGTACCTACTTTTAAAATCACACCATTTATTGTTTTTTTTCATCCAATCCCAAGAACACATAACCTTTTGGTTTCTTCCTCTGTTGTGGATAGGCATCACAAAGTAATTGCCACGTTCAGCTATGGAGGATGGTGTAAACCTGGGGGACAGTCCAGAGCCAGCTCATTCTTTTCAGTGGGTGATCTTCGGCATCTTTGTCTTCTGCCTGCAATGCTCATTTTCATACCCAAAATTTGCTCACAGAGAATTACAGACTGAAAGGGAATTCTACCAATGCAGCAAAGAAATGCACCACACCTCAGTAAAAATCAGTACTACTCTTGGAATCAAGTTAACAGTAGTGACGTGGATTTGGCTGCACTAGCTTCATTGCTCTGAGAATGGACTTTCACTCACAGGGCCTAATCCTGGACTGGTATTTTCAGAGC
This sequence comes from Trogon surrucura, assembly GCA_020746105.1. Taxonomy (NCBI): domain Eukaryota; kingdom Metazoa; phylum Chordata; class Aves; order Trogoniformes; family Trogonidae; genus Trogon; species Trogon surrucura. The sequence continues at coordinate 30,151,622 of CM036623.1, read as the reverse complement.
ACAGGTTTAACTCAGCAGAGTAGGGACTGCCAGTAGACGTTACGCCAAAAGACTATACATTATCCATACTCCTACACGCAAAGTACTGAATGAGCTACCTATAGCCTAAATGAGCCAAATGAAACAACTCCTTAGAAAGTGAAGTACAGAGAGAATCAGACACCATCAAGAGAGAAAATTATCAGGATCTGACATCAATTCATTTTTGTTGTCCAGTATCATAAGAGGAATTGGTGGAGTCACTGTCCCAAGAAAGCTTCAGAGGCCTGTCTTTACCCTGAGACACCACTTTCACAAGCAGCTTATGCTTTGACATCCCCAGGCAGCTGCACAGGTCTACAGAAACAAACCTGATCTTACCAAGGCAACACCTTCTGGCACATCAGGCTCCTTTATTTTTAAATGACAGAGCTTGAGCCGAAAATAAATGCAATGTGGTGAGAAAAGTGAGGAATAACAAGGCAAATGGCATATGCAGCACAGCAAGTGGTAGCAGCATACCATTACTCATAGCAGAAGTTAATTTTAAGGAGGGATTTGGAAAAAGTCTTTTGCACAGATCTCCTCCCATGTACATGGCATGGCCTGAGGCAGAGGATGAAAGTGCTTGAGAGAAAACAAAGATCAGTGTACAGTGAAAACTTCAAAGACAAGAAGGAAGGCGGTCAAAAGCTTGAAACATAAGCAAAACCAGACTTTCAACAAATTATTAATTTAAACCACTGTGATGTTCTATCCATTTCAGTTTACAGCATTCAAGGTTGACTTTATCTGTTAAGATCTGCCCCTATGCTCTGCATCCAAAGACCCTTGAATCGTCAGATGGCATAAAACTGTATCTGACACAGCTTAAATTTGCTTCTATTTAAAAGGGTCTTCCAAGGCAACCATCTCATGCAGGTAATTACTGTAACTCCATTTGCCTGAATGCTTTGCAAAGGATATGTGCATACTACGCATTCTATATGTGGCAGGCCAGTGCAGCAAATTCAAATCCTTGGTTGTGATACAGTCCCTCACCCCCAGCAGTTATTCCCTGAAAACAATAGGACCCCACTACAGTGTATAAAAGTTCATACATGACCTCCTCAGATCTTACCTTCACATTTCAAAGACTCATCAGAATTTGAGTGTCCATATATGGGTGAATTTTTCCATCCACTTCTCCTCCTTTTTCTCTTCTAAGAGGAAACTTTGCTGACACTCTTGACGTTGTCTCAGATCTCATAGTAGGAGTTATAGATTTTCATTAACTGTTGCTTATTAACGAAAATCTGTTGATCGTATTTAATTTATCCCTGAAATGCTTTGTGGCTCATTGTGGAATTGCAGATCTCCCTGGCACAATCAGCACCATTACTGCCAACAAGCAAAACCTGGGTCTGTCCCAGCCCTGGTACAGCCAGCGCGGATCTCTCACACACCTTCCAGTCAGAGGTCTTCTAAAGCAAAAAATCCTCAGTCAATGTTTCACAGCTTTCTCCTTTCTGGGACTTGGGTCTTCATGAACAGTCTGAGAGTATGACAGGACAGGAGCTTCTAATTAACTTTTTTTTTTTTGCTTCTGAAACTCTTTATTAAGATCAGCATGCAGAGAAGGGAATCAGGCTGGCTGGAGTAGTCTACAGAAACATCAGCAGCTGGGAGTGAATAAGCTGTTCTTCCAAGAAGTCAGCTGCTTCTGAAGTCAAAAAAACAGGGCCCAGGCAGCAAGCAAGGATTTAGCACTGAGTGTGAAGGAAGGAAAACCACATTCCCCAAAAGACGTGAGACACACAATCTCCATAGAGGAAACAAAACATGGCATGAACTTCTGAACTCTCCAGATCCATGCAATACTCCATCCTACTGTTCCAAAAGGGCATTGAAGTTCCTCGGAAGAGATGAGGAAGCCCTGCCAGTTCCCTGATTATTTCCTCATGCTCTTTATCCACGTGAGTACCAAGGACACTGCTACAAGAGAGCCTGAAGGGATCAGAAGCGAGTGCAAGGTGCAAAGGGTGAGGCAGCAGGGAATTCAACTTGCACTTCTTTTTTCTTCTTCCAGTTTCAAATTAAGGGCAAGAAAGTGAGAGTTGCATCTTGGAAATGAGCATTTGTCTATATAAATGGTAGCAGAGAAGGACCTGGGCTCTCTGAAATACTGTTCTACAAACTACTGAGTAAATGTTCGTCCACCTTGTCAAGAAGGGGGGATGGTATCTTTGCTTTGTGTTCATAAGGGTCATAAAGAAGTCCTGGAGGACAGTGAGTCAATTCCCTGAACATCTCAGATATCCGTATATTCATGCAAGAAACACAGGAGATAAACACGAAAATGTCCTGGTTTGAGCTAAACAGAACCAATTCTGCTCAGTGATTTTACTGGTCCACATGGTCTCCAGCTCACTCCTTCCGCCACCCATATTTCCACAGTAATACGGAGGGAGACAATTCAACTAAAAAAGCTCAAGGGTTTGAGATTAAGGGCAGGGAGGGTAATTTTTCATTTAAGATGGTAAGTAAACAACTGGAGTGACCTGGGGAGGAAAATATAGATTTAATTCACTACCACCATTTACGACGTAGGATAGTGATCAAAAAATATGCCTGTTCCTAAATACACTTGGCTCCCCACCCCTCTTATCTTCCTGGCTGCCTCCTCTCCCCCACTCCCATCAGTGCAAGGGGGGCAGGGGGTGGGGGGTGCAGTCCATCTGGCTATTATTCCTTGTCCATGGCAGCACCTCCTTGAGACAGAGGGCTCCTCACAGTCTCTTCTTCCTGCCACTTGGTGTCCACCTCACAGGAGGCAATCCTCTTCCTCCTCTTGAGTCCCTCAGGGCCACGGATCGCTTCGGGCACGTCCCCTGCTGATGCTCTGTCTCTCTTCCCTCTCACATGGGGCTCTGCAGGTACCACCACATCCTGGATGTTCTCGCTGCCGTCGACTCCCTCAGCTGGCAGGCAGTCACCTTCCTGACATCTCACCCACCATGGGCTTCAGGGAAAGGTTCTGCTCTGGCAACCTTCTCCCTCTCCTCCTCCTCTGGGACCCTTCTCCCCCTCTTTCTTCTCAGGGTGACGTTCCGTTGTTTTCCTCTCACCTCCTCCTCCTCCAACAGAAAAACTCCCCAACATTAAAGACAGCACAGCTGAAGACATGAGAAACCAAAAGAGAGAAAAAGAACAATGGGGTCACCTCTTAAATATGGCAGAGGCACTGACTGGCCTGGCCCTGGCCAGAGGCAGGTCTGACTCTCACCTGGGGGTGAAGGAGGCTCTTGAAGTTTCATAGAGTCTACCCCCATTTTTTTACAAAAAAAACCTTCAGACTCAAACCCATGACAATACAATAATCCAGTTAAAAGTGAATTTGTACAACTGAGATTGGGATAATCCATGTCACTGTAATAGTAACATGTGAATAATGATAAAGAAGGAAATGCACAAGGATAGTGTCACAGAGACACTAAACAGGGCTAATCATGCAGATAACACTTTTTGAGAACAGCTAGCACAGTCAACCAAAGCTCCAGATGTGGAAATAGTGGAGACTTTGCCATTTGCACATGTATTAGGCAAAAAAATATACAGAACAGATTGTCCAGCAAACTCTTGGAAAGCGTTGATGATGTGTTTATTCAGAACACAGCTAGAAGGAAGCTCATTTTCCATTTGATTGCAAGCAGTAGGAAGGAACTGGTTGAGAATGTAGAGAGGAAAGGTAGCTGGAACTAGTAACAGTGTTCCTTGTTTTCATGAAGGGAGTGAGCTAGAACAGGAAAATAAAAACTATGAACTCTGCTTTCTATGAAATTCTGTAAGCTCCCAGATCCTAAGGAAAATATGTACCAGAGGAAAAAAGTCTTAGAAAATTGGTGCTTCCTTAGAAAAACATGAATGGCACAGTTGCAGGGCAACCCAAAGTGAAGAAGGACAGGAGCTGTGTGTAACAAGGAGTCAACTTATCTCAGTCATAGGCAATTCAGCATAAATGAGGAGAAAATTAGACCAATAACAAAGGACAGAATATTCTGCATCAAGGACAGCCAATAGCACAAAACACAAGACAATAAAAAACTGGCTTAGTCATTTTGCAGAAGACAATGTCAGAGATGCACTAAGTGACAAATTAAAGCTCAGTCACCATTACACTGCTGCAGAAAAACACACTCGCACTGGGAGATACACAAAAGCACTGTCTGTGAAATATTTGAAGGAGTCTCCTACAGCACATGATACTGGCAAAACCTGTGCTGCAATTTGGCTTCCAGTTTGGGAGCTGTACTTCCAGAACGATGTAAACTAATCATAAAGACAACAAAGAAGTGTGAGGAGAATGATCAAGAGCTACAAAACACATCCACGGGGCAACACTGAAGAAATTGGAATTATTTAGTCTCAAAAGAGAAGGTGCATGTCTTCCAGACTTGCCCTATAAAACTAGTTGCAAAGACTAAGACAATAATTTGTTCCTTGTGTCTGCTATTGACAGGACAAAAAGTTACGAATTTAAATTGCAGTAAGGGAGATTTAGATTTGACACTAGGACATTTTTGCTGATTGAGAGCAATCAGCTCTCTTTAGGGAGGTTAGGAGATCTCCACTATGTTGACTGCTGCTTTCCAGGTTGCCACTCTCTGACTGCTGCCTACTCTGCCTGTTCTCACCTGGCAGTCCAAAAACTTCCAGCGTCTTAAGGTGGTATTAGCACTGTTCTTTCACTGACAATGAGTGATTGGTTCAATTGATTTCTAACCTCACCTCTGTTGGAAATTAGATTCACTCAATCTTGTCCAGACACTACTCAGCTCAACAACAGCTTCATCACAAGGTTTCTTTATTAAGGCAGTTGAGCAAGTAACAGCAATAACTTTGCAAGAATCATCCACTGTTGTTCAAGCAACATCTCAGGAGGATTACCAGTTCAGCAACTTGAATACAAAGAATAGGCTTTATAGGCATGTCATCAGTTCTTGTATCATGTATTCTCCCACTGATCATCTATTACCATCGTTCCAGCCTGAACTTCCAGTTAGTTCATTTTTGTGTATATTAAGGACACAGACGAATTCTAGTCAGTGCTACAAATTCAGCCAATGCTATGTAACTCCAAAAGCTGTATCTAGGCTCCAGTGGATAACCATTTTTAACATCAGTAACTGTACTTTACAACATCCAGATCCAACTGGGTCATAGCAGGGTCTAATCACATAGATTACTTACAGGATGGACCTGATCTGGATGTAAATCAGGGAAGTACCTTAAAAAAACCCATATTGTCCATATGTTGACCTTTGCTCAGCATGCTGCAGAACTTGGAAGGTGCAGACAGCATGAGGCAAGAAATTCCAGAAAGAGAAAGGACGGCCTCGTAGCTAAGTGCTCTCCTGGGAATCCTGCCTAGCCCCTGCCAAAGAATTAGAATGTAACAATCAGCTGATCACTTAAACTTTTCGTTATTTGTGGTCAGCTGTCTGCTCTTCAGGTTCTGACTGCTTGAATTGAAATCTTGGTGCCAAATTTGCGAAAAGACAGACTCGCAGCTATGACTGAGCTGAACGGGAAACAGGCACGGAACACAGCTACTGTTACAGTACAGGTAAGTTCCCCTAAGAGCCTGTGTACCTTAACTGAGCCCCACAACAAACAGATTCTCCATCTGAATCATTCTCTGTCTCACATTCTAACCTACAGGGTGGCCATAACAACTGTTTTTTCAAAAGTCATTACTGTTTGTGAAGCATTCAGGTGCCACATAAAGGGCATTGGGGAAGTTAATAACTTTTAAAGAAGAGGTCGAAGTGTGCAGCAAAGTAGGCACAGTGCCACACTGAACTTTGAGGAGCGATCAATATATTGAGTAACTGCTCATTCAAGAACCATCCTGCATTGTGCACACTGCTCACAGAATGGGTTCTGTGGCAAAAAAAAAAAAAAAAAAAAAAAAGGATCATTTAATAAAGTACTAAGTGGTAGGAAAAGACCAGCAGTGCAAGTAGCCGCAGCCGAGGCAAGCAGTTGCCGTCAGCAGCAGCGGTTTGGGTTTGGCATCTTTCTCTACACTGGCAAATTATGAAGAGCACTTACCAAGGAATGCAACCACAGGGCGGGTGATTATACCCTCACCAAAAGCATCAGTGACACAGTATCAGTAACAACAAACAAACTGTATACAAAACAAGACCCTTTCAAGGATAGAACTAAAGGTTAATCCAAATGACATGTGATTTACAAGGAAGTAATACTCTTTTTTTGATATGCCTTGGTGATCATAGTAAGAGATTTTCCCTGTGCATGAGGAGGGAAACTACATAGCTGCATAAAGGTCAGACAGGCAAACCAACTTATTTTGTGTGCTTAAATTTGAGATCTTAATTGTGTCTCCCAATTTGTCTAAATGTAATGGCCACGGGCTGCTCTGTATTGTGAGCCCCCAGACTTCGGTGACAGTTTTGTAAGGTTTAACATTCTGGCCTAGATCACCACCAATCTTGTCTTTGTTTTTTGAGGTGCTGAAATGTCCCACAAACAGACGTCTGTCTGCAGGCCTCCTCACCTTAACATGTGAGTCTTATGTCACTTCTTTTCCTCATCCCTGATACATGTGTATTTTCTGCCATGCGCCCTGGGCACGACCTATTTAACACCTCCTTCAAAATCATAGTTTGCACTTTGTTCCTGCTGGATGTGACTATTTCATCTCATCAAACTCACCAGGCTTCCCAAAAGCACTGAGTTGCTTTCCCACACACGTGCTGATGAGGAATTTCCTTCATCACAGAACAGGCAGAGACCTCGCAGCACATTTTTATGTGTCAGTCCCCACTGCAGCTGCCCCAGGGCAGCCTCCTTTTCTCCTGTTAGCAGCAAGGAAAAGTCTTTACCCTCAGCTCCCTTCCTCTGCTCTCTTGCCAGAACACCTTCCTCACCTCTGCGTGAAGATTTGGCAGCTCAAGGAACAAGGAAAGTCAGGGCAGGAATAGCATGTCGCTGTCAGTGCTGTGTTTCCACGCCACCTATTTCATGCAAGGAAGCACATCTCTTGCTTTGCCGTCACTGATTATGCAAATCCAATTACTGTGGCTTGCCTATCAACTTCAGTCTATTCTGTGAGGAGCTGTTGGATGGTGTATAACAATGTGTATGTGAGTATGGCAAATACTCTTTTACTACCAAATTTTTAAGTAGGTTTAGGTAGCGAGAAAAGCTCAGGTAGACAAAGACAAAAGAAAGACAGCAGACAAAGAAGGAAACTAAGAGTTAGTAAGAGTCCAGTTCTATATATTTCAGAATCTCATCATTATCACCAATACAAATGAAGCCTGTTTGGCATAATAAGCATCAGTTTTCAACCTGTTTTTCAGCCCTTGAGGTGATACCTTCTGCAACATGTGGTACGACCCCCATTCTCACCGAAAATCACGCACATCCCAGTTTTCTCACTGGTTTGCAGGAGGCTTTTTGCAGCTTGCATGATTACACCTTCCAGCTATTTTGTAAATTCTCTGGAGTGAGTACTGTAATCTGAGTTTGGCATGTCATCCAGCACAGCGAGGCCCCAGGTTTGACTAGGGCCTCCACGAAACACAACAATACAAATACACGATTAATAATAACAAACAGAACACGTTTGGAATAAAAATCAAATGAAACACCCAAAAGATAAAGAAATAAATAATGGACAAAAAAATCAGTGGAAGTGAATTGTTTGTGGGGGTTTGGGCGGGGGTTGTTTATTTTTTTTTCCCAAATGTATTTTCTCTCCAATAAACACTGATAAATCTCCAAAGGGTGTTTCAAAGCTTGAGCGTCCTAGTGCAAATGAAGGGTAAATGGTTGGTCTTGTTTCCAGTAAGTGGTGGAACATAATCAATTTTTCCTACTAACACTCTTGAATTTGGAGAAAGAATGCAATGGGCATGTACAATAATTGTCATCAGTAAGTATCTCACAGAAGTCCCTGCAAAAGCATGAATAAAGCATTACATCCTGTATGAGCAGAGGTACCGAGAACCACTGTGTGGCTCAGGCGGTATCTTATTCTGCACTTTGTTCTAAAGAGGAGATGACATTCTGCAGATTTAAGGCATATGCAAGATTTTGCTCATTAGGACATGAAGAGATTTTTTTAAGTCAGTCAAACCAAACATATCTCGATCCTGCTAAAATCAGAAGATCGATTTATTTCCGAGAGCGTGGTGTGAGGATTATAATTAGGTGATCAGGGAAGTGATGGGTGTGCACATGCTCTGGGGGTGTTTGTCAGATGGTGTGAATCTCCCATCCTCTCATCTCAGAAAACATATTCACCTGCATGTAAATGCAATTAGATTCCATTTCCCACTCCTCCGCAGCGAGGTTTGTAACTGTTTTATAACCTGTCTCCCGCACTATGGTCCCATGTGGCAGAAGGAGCTGATCAGCTTACTTTTGGCACACTTCCCAACTGTCTAGCCCATGAGACCACACAATCCTCTAAGACAGTGACATTGCGCTGCAGTCAAGGGGTGACCTCTGTGCTTTCAAAAGTCTAAAGTGAGAGCACGTGGTAACATTCCTCACTTCCAACCTGCTAGCTGCCTCCTCAAGTTGTTACCCAACACACCGTTTGTCTCTGAGTCATAAGAAAGGTTTATTTTAGCTACTAAAAGGATGATTACTGCAGAGCAAGACCTTGGCACCTTGATCTAACCACTCATTTTGACTATACTCCAGTTTATGATATTAGAATATAAAAAACCACTAACAAGACAAACATTCAGTCCACAAGATTTCTTTTCCTTCCCTTCTTCTCATTTTTACTACCTCTAAGGTTATAAGCCAGGTTTGCTGGAAGAAATAATCAATTTTTTCACCTACCTACAGAACTTTGGCAACAAATTCCTAACTAGTTCCTGTCACATGAAAAGCAAACTGTCGTACTATTTCCCTTCAGTCTAAAAGCCATGTGACCTGAATCTTACTTTTATAACTTCAACTGGTTCTTATTTCTATGCTGATCTCAACAAGCCACTGCTAAAATTGTAACAATTATATTATAAATCATGAATGACAGATAGAGGCAGGGTCTGTTTCACACTATCGATATTTAAGTACCTTGGAGTCAACTGTTTCTCCTAACAAATATATTTAAATTAACAATTCCATGCACATTAAAGCTACTACAGTTTCGTTTCCTATATGTTTGTGTCTGTTGATTGCTTGAGTTTGATGGCTAAGGCAAGTAGTTGCAGTGTGTGTAGTTGCAGTGTCTGTAAGGACCCAAATGAGAAATGGAAAACGAGTTAAATTTTTTTTTAGCACAGAGGTCATAGGTCTAAAACCATATATGCACAGACTGGCAATGTGATCATATATACTACATTTCTGTGGAAAACCAGGGTAAGTCAGAACTAAACTGAACAGTGTGTATGTGGTAATCCATGACCATAGTTCCTAATAACAGGGAATGGAAAGCACATACCGACAGGCACAAGGAAAGAGACAGAAATAGAAGAGGGGAAGGCTCTAGCAGGCAGTAGCTCAAACAAGACGAGCTCTGTCTGCCAGTCAGCAACAACAGCTTGCAAAGACATAACATTTACAGAGCATAGTCCCTTTTGAACAGATGCAAGCATAACCCTGATAGCATGAACTTTATCTATTAAATTGCAGTTACAAAAATCCCTGCATCTCACTCTGGTACCATGCCAATACGGAAGTCAAAGGTTGTGGTTCTCTCAGATACTATGATATTGGAGACCACATAAATAACTGAGATGGTTAAACCCCCAAGGAGTACAAGACACTGACCATCAGTCCAGCTAACTGTTTCTCCTGTATTTTTAGGCTGAAACCAGTACAAAACCAGTCTACAGCATGGACAACTTTAGAGGTTGTTTTATCCTAGCTTCTTGGTAAGCTGCTCGGCATTACAAGATGTAATGCCAAGTGGTAGTCAGGGAGGTCTGCTGCACTCGGGCAAGCTAATTACAGACATGGTTGGAGAACAGCGCAACGCCAAGTGCGAGGAAGGCTTCTCTCCCAAAACAGACTGTCAGCGAAGTCAGGAAGATATAATCGGTCATAGCTTGCTTTTACCAAACAAGAACGATCACAGATGTGGCTTCCAGCTTGCTGAACACTTTCTGCCACGTGAATTCATTGGAGTTTTGGTTTGTACGTGAAACTCTTTTCTCAGACCTTCTCATATATAGACCCATGGTGCTTAGCTCTTTTACAGAGCACAAATCCTTTGATTTACTCAAGTGGCTTTAGTGTTCTAACAAAATTTCTATGTGTATTTTTGGTTACTTTTTCTGATTTAGAAAACAGTGTCCTGATAGACATGGTGGCTGGTATGTTCTGATCCTGACTGTATCCACGCGCACCATTCTTTGAAGAAAGTGTAGCTGGAGTGGTACCAGCAATGGTGGAAAAAGCTACAAGCATTTTTACTGCTAATGCCTACTTCCACCTAGATGTGTGAAACACTAATTTCCGATGCTGAGAGAGGTTATCAAAAAGGGGAAAGGTGGCAGGAGTTTATATGCAGGTCAGCAGTGTATGCTCCTAGCACCAAACAACAAAACTGCAGTCAGACCGTGGCCCGTCTGTAACAAGCTCAGAGCGCTCTGGCAAAGCAAGGAGCTAAACATATGCTTAATACAAGCAGCTTAAGGAAGTCTCAAAGACAAAGAACGTGTGCTGACACACCAGTTCTGTCGCAGACACCTCTGTACCTCAGCGTAATAACAAGCTTGTAGGATCTGTCACGCAGAGGAAGCAAAACCCGCAGGGGCGGGAGGCGGGCTGGGGGCACTGGCGCACCCGCCGCGGGCTCTCCCCACGGCCCGGCCTCCGCTCCCCCTCAGACCCCGCCGGGCGCGCCGGCAGCCTGACCGCTCCTCCCGCCCACCCTCCATTTTGGCGGTGGGCGGGAGAGGCCCCCGCAGGCCGGGCTCTCAGAGTAACGCCTCCGGGCCGCTGTTCGTGAGCTCCCTTCGGCACGGGTGCCCCCACACGCCTCCTCCGCCTCCGCCGCAGCTCTGACAGCGGAAGGCGCCGACCGCCCCGCTCGCACCCGCCCCACCGTCACGCCGCGCGCCCCGTCAGGTGCAACCCCGCCCCCCGCCCCGCCCCTGCGGGCGGGACCCTCGCGCCCCGCCCCGCCCCACCCTCACGCGGACCACGTGGCCCGGGCGCCGCAGCGCCACTGCGCACGCGCCGTGCCCGCTCCCCCTGCCCGGCCGCGTCCGGGGCCCCGGATCAAAATGGCGGCGGCCGGAGGGGGACCGGGAGGTGGCGGGCGGTGCTGAGCGAGCAGGATGGCGGCGGCGAGAGGCTGCCGGAGGTGAGGCGGGGCGGGGAACCGCGCGCTGAGCGGGGGCGGGGTGGGCTCAGTGTCACGGCCGCAGATGGGAGGGGGGGCGAGACCGCGGACGCCGCCCGCGGAGGGGTTCCCTGAGTTGGGGCCGGCAGCGCTCCGCGCCGGCTCCGGCCGAGCGGGCAGGCTTCTGTTGCGCCCGCTTCATTGCGCCCAGCCCGCAGCCCTGCCACCGGCTCGGCCGCTGGGGGGGGGGGGGGGGGGGGGGGGGGGGGGGGGGGGGGGGCCGGGGCGCAGGCCCCCGCCGCCCCACGAGGCCTCCCGCCGCCCCACGAGGCCTCCCGCCGCGGGGGGGCGGCCCTTCTCCCGGGAGCGAGCGGCCGGGTGGGCCCAGCCCGCAGGCGCCTCCGGCCGGAGCACCGGCAGCGGCCTCGTCTGTGCCGCTTCTTGCTGTCGGGTCCCGCCTTAACGCCCCCTCCCCTGCGGAGCGCTCCTCTCGGGCCGGGCCGAGCCGTGCCGCCCTCAGGCGCGGGGGGGTGGTGGGAGCCGGCTCACGCAGGAGCCGGTGCGGGTCCGGTGCGCCCGCCGCTGCGGGGCTCCCCCGGTGTCCGGCCGGTGCGAGAGCGGCCGCTCTCGGGGCTCCCACGGCCGTGCCCGGCCCCTCGGCCCATCCCGCCGTGTCTCCTGCGGCCCTGAGGCTGCTGCCGCCCTGGGACGCGGGGTTTGGCGCTGCTCCTCTCCGTGTAGGTGTTCCCGGGGCGTTCCTGGTGAAACTCAGCGAGCTGTGCAAGTGGTGCGTGTGCTTGTGCCTCTGGAATATTCTTGCTGCCCGTGGGATGGTGCTTTGCTGTTGGCTGGTGCTCCTGCTTGCTCTCCCCGGCTGTCCCGTGTGAGGCCGGTGGGTGAAAGATGACACACGTGTCAAGTGCTAACACAAAATATGATGACAAGGTAATAAAATACGTGTCGATACAATGGTACGTTGTTTGTGTGAGAATTTAGTTGAGGGAATGCGGCATTGATTGAGGCTGTGCTCCAAACCGGTGTAACCTAATAGACAGATCTAAAGTGTTTGGCAGATTACTGCTGGGATGTGGTCACCTCAGGTTTTAGTACATAGTGCATGCCCTGTTTTCATTTAGAAAACTAGACAATAAAAATGGAAGCTCACATACAAAATTCTTGCTGCTCATGACTTTGTGAGGCGCTGAGAAGTTTGAGTTAAAGCTTTACTCTCTTTGTCCGAAAGGTATTGGGAAAGAGACTTGGTCTTCTGAGATTCTTCTTTGTTGTTTCGGATGTAAGCTATGGACTACTCTCATTCTAGTTCTGGTATGCTTTTTACATGGGTAGGTGCAGGGAGAGGAATTCCTTTTTAGATCAAGTGAGTTTAAATCCCTCTCTATCTGAATTTTTATCTTAAGAAATCAATGAAAAATATTTCTTCCTTTTTTCCACCTTCCTCCCCTTGTCAACCAAGTCTACTGCCAATATAACAAAAGTAATTCTATAGTGGTTATTTCTGAAGATGTGGAATGAGTGTCTTTAATGTACGGACTCCGTGGGCTTTGGTGTTTAAGAGGCAAGATCTGAGTGCTTATTTTGTAGAATATCTGGATGAAGATAATGTATTGGAAAGGTATGGCTTGTGATGTTTTCTCCTTTCTTGGAATAATTTAATTCTAACTAGTCTTACTTGATGGACCAAAGTGTAATTGAACCATTTAAGAACCTGTTACTTTGCTGCATCGAATGATGTTGTGCCAACATTGCTATCTCTTCATGTTTATATGTAAACCACTGGTGACTGTCGTAGCGAATTAAGCTTGTGTCTTAGGTTACAGTATGTAACTGCCAGTTGCTCTCTGGTTTTTATTCGGATTTAAAGGTAGACTTGCAGAGTTGGACTACATATAGGTGATCTTGGAAACAGTTAAGTATTTTGTGAAGAACATAGAGGTAGTGTTTGTTTTTACTTTGGAGATGAAAAAAGCTATTAAATCCTTTGTGTTCCAGCTCAGCTGCACTAAGCATTGTTTTACTTGCTTTCAAACTTTAGCCAATATATAAATGGGTTTGACATTCTAATCTAATTTTGTATGCTTAAACAAACAAAGAACACAGACACAAGTAATCTTGGATCATTTTCTGTGGCATTGTAACTGCTAGCTTTTTTTAAAATCCTTGCCTCTTACTAATATAAGTGAATTTTCTTCTTATGTCCAGATCCCTTGCTGAGTCATAGATACAGTAGTGGTGTAATGCTAATAGCTGGCATTGACTGATTTGCAGAGAGTCATGCATGAAAGAATAGAATTATTTTTATAAGCTGTCCCGGAAGACTTGCGTGGACTTGTCAGTATTTTTTTCAAAAACATTTTTCTCTCCTCCTGGTTTTCAAGCTTGTCTGAGAAGCTGAAAACTTTCTGTTGTGGAGGTATGTTTTTCATTGTTAAATTGTGGTACAAAGTGCTGTCTTTGCAGCCAGCTCTTCAAATTTAATTTAGTGGGGCTGTCAGAGCTTGATGAATAGACTAACAAAATACTGAGTCTTCATTTTGAAAGCGGCCTTTCAAGTTGCTGCATACATGATGTCAGGTCTACAGCTGTCCCTGATGACAGACTAGAGACTTGTAGCGGGTGAATTCTAGCCTTGGACAATGTCTTCCTCTGTCCTGCTCTGCGGGCTCTATTACTGTGGTTTCTCCTGGTCCAGAGTGTCGCCCTAGGAGGAGGTGTGACAGTAGCCCTGCCCCTCCTGCCACCCTGATGCTGGTTTGGTCTTGATATACCAGATTACGTGCAAGAAAAGGGAGGGGTTTTCTCATGTTGTGGCTGCACAGTGATGACCAGGATAGTTGTGGCTGGCTGCCTTCCGGAGACAAAAAATAAGGTGAATCAAAATATTCTACAGAGATTTTGCATGGGTTGTATGTAGTTCACATTAATCAAACAGAAGACTTACAGATAAAATGTGAGATTACTCTTGAGAAGAAATAGCTATGTTCTTAATACTAATGAGAATCTGACTGCTTTTATGGCAAATTTTGATATAAAATTGCAAACTTCAGTCTTAATTCTAAATTTTATTTTTGTTTTCTGAACACATTTACATGAGTTTTAATTTCTGGTTTCAAGTCAATAGTTTGTACTGTTTTTTTTCACAGGGGTCTGCAAGTCTGATGCACAAACTTAATTGTGCATACAGTAGAGTCTGGGCATCCTAGTTCAGATGTGTGTTACATGAGCTTCCAGTGAGTCACATAGTTATTGATTCTGTTTCATTACATAGGTTCTTTGAAAAATAAGGCCTGTCAATGTATCTTTAAGTCTTTGGACAGAAGCTATTGTGGATTTTTAGAATGCTGTTTCATATGTTGGCTTACTGGTATGTCTGAACTATAACAAGAAGGGACTGCTGATGCCAAGTTTTATGCTGGTCTTGCATTTTGTCCCTGTCCAGTCTGTCTTGCGTGTCTGTCAAAGTTGCCAATTGTAATGATGCCTACTGTATAGTGAACAGGTGCTAGGAGATCTGAAGTCCTTGCATCTTTTATGTAGAAATACTGAAAATCATGTGTTGGGGAGAGTAGAAATGGGCAAGAGGAAAAATGGGTAGGAAGGAGTTGAATATCAATGGTGTCGTTTCATTTACCTTGCTGTCTTAAGTTCTGTAGAATTTTAGCAATTTGCTTTCATCTTGTTCTCTGACTGTGGTGTTGTAGTTTCCAGTGCTCAAGCAAAGAGGTAAGACAATGTCAGAGGTTCACTGAGACTAAACAGGGTCTGAAATCTCTCCTTTCTCTGTCCTTGGGACTATTCTTGCTTTATGAAGAAGCCTGTGAGGTTCTTGATTCTTAGTATCAGAAGTGGCTTTAACACTGACAGCCCACAGCTTTTTTTAACTCCTTCCTGCAGAGATCCCTCAGTTGTGTTGGCAGAGCTGTTTACATGGCTTCACTGAAGCATTGCAGGAAACTCATCCATCTGAAAAATAAACTACTAAAATACAAAATTACTTCAGGTCAGGTCCCTGGTCTGAGTCACCACATTGCTGTGGAAAGTTTGTTTCTGGCATAGTGCAGAGGCAAGGTGAAGTAGGTAGAGGGGTTCTGGGGTTGAGGCTACGTTACCTAAAGTGCGTTGGATTGAAATACATAAGTAACTGTGTACTTAGTTAACTTTAAATCTGATTTGATTGCTCCATTGAGTCTAAATGTTGTGCAAGGTTACACTGAACACTACTGAATGTGTACTTTAACAGCTGGTGGGCTTGCAGACAGCAGTTCCGCCTGTTGGGGATTTTCTTTCATCAGCGGGTTTAAACTATTTCTCTGAATGAAAAATAGAAATTATTATTTGATACCAGAATGATAAAACACACAAAAAGATTTAACGGAAGTAAAAACTAATTAAGAAGAAGAAACTTTCAGCAAGGTGTGGAGGTGTAACATTTGAGGGTAATATGTTCCTATATCAGATTCAAAGTTTCAGAAGTATTGCTTTGGTTTTTAGCTTGACATGCTAACACTAGCTATTACAGGTATAAATGTCTGGTCATTTTGTACATCCTGTTTGATCTTTGTCCTCAAACTTTACCTGAATTCAGTGGCTGTACTGTATGTTCTGTATGACCTGGAGACTTCATTGTATGTTCAGTTCTTCCTGTATTAGACTGGATTTTTTTTTTTTCTGTCCATCTTCACTTTTCTTACCTATCATGTCCTGTTTCCAGTCCACTGTAGTAAATTGTAAAGGGTAGAATTTTAGATCTGTTAAAATTTTGTTCTGGGATAACTGTCAAGCTGTTTTACACTTCTGCTGATGGTAGCGATGGCTAAACTCAAAGGAGTTGGTTGAAACAGCAATAAATAAATGACTGCTGCTTGATCTTTCAGTTGGGCATGGTATTTTGTGACCCAGTGCTTGTAGAAGCTCTGTGGGATCAGTAGAGCTGCAAGATGTATCTGTGTTTGCTCACATGTGTTTTTAGACTTTAATTTTGGGTCAGAGAAGACTGTTCCTTCTTATTGTCCAGCACGGAGATTTGAATCTAAGTTTGGAATGCGAAGAGTAAGAATACTACACTGTTGTGAAGGTGTGCAAATTAAAGTGGGGCTTTTTTTTTCAGTAACCAGGTAGGACACATTGCATTAGTGAGAAATTAGAATGCTACTTTGCTTAATCGTCATCTGCAGCTCCATGTCTCTGTATTGCAATCAAGTATGCAAAACACTTCCATCATGGGTAGGTTATTCTAATTGCTTTAAAAATAATCAATGTGCCCAAAGTTCCTTTTCATACTCTTCTCTCCTGACCCCAGTACTAGAAATGCTGCTTGAGAGCTAACTAAAAGCCTTCTAAAATAACACATCCAATCAGAGTGCAATGCAACAGTATTTTCTGGATGGGTGCTGCCATGTTCATTCAGCATTTTTGATCTGCTTTAGCTTTGTTCTCATGATGACCCTTGATGTAAAGGTGTGTGGGAAGTAATTCTTTGATTATTGGAACCAAAGAATTTGGTTTGCTGTGGATTTGGTGATCACTGACTTCATCTAGGAAGATGCAAGTCCTATTTGAAGCTTTTCTGCTGTTGTGATAATTATAGTCCTCATCCATGTAAATTCTGTAGCGTTTAATATGAGGTTGTGCTGAAGTATTTTGTACAAGTGGAGATATTTAGAGGTTTTTCTCTCATATAGCCAGATGCTTGTGTCTTAAAATACATAGAAGGTTAAGAACCTCAGAAGCCGCTGGTGTGATATTTAACTGAATGACCGGGAGATTTCATCTTGAAGAAGAGAGGAATGTAGACATATATGTAGTGGAATTTTGTATTATCCACTTAGAAAACCACAGTTATGGACTGTTAAAGCATGGGAATACATTAAAGGCTGATGTGTCTTGTACTTTGCCCATCCTGCAACGGGCGTCTCGGGTTTGGATGTCTCAAGAGCTGAAATGAAATACGTGTAAAATCTCTAGAATGTGAGCAGAGAAGGAAATGTTAATAGGTTCATGGAATTCTTTTAAGTCATTCTAGTACTGACTGCAGCTCACTGAAATGCAATCAAATTGCTTATACTGACATTTTAAGTTGAAGATACCTTTGTCAGTGTATAATTAGGTACTTCTGGCAAGTTTTTGAAATGTGTTGTTTATTGTGCTTCAGACACTAGCGTGGTAGAAGAATGCTGAGTTGGCAAAATGCGTACTTGAAACGGGAAGTTTTGTATTTTTCTGTGTAGTGATGGCCTTGATACTGAACAAGGAAGAATGTAGGCTGTGTCAGTACTTTCAGCTCCTGAGAGGCAACAGTTGTTATTGATGAGCTGGATGTAAGCATCATAATTCCTACAAAGGAATGTATGTAACAGCATGAGGACTTCCTGGTGAGTGTCATGGTGAGACCCTTTACAATCCTCATGTAAGAGGTACATCTCCTCTGCAGTTTATTTTCCTGAGGGATTTGGGCATTTAGCTTATCCAAACTTTGCATAAGAATGTTTGTTTACTGCCTCAAATTCTCAAATCCCAACTGGGCTGACTTTTTTTTTTTTTTTTGGATAGCCAAAGATAATATTTAAGAGAATAATTTTCTGTCTCTTTTTTTTAAAATAAAAAAATAGATTATTTGGGTCAGAAAGTACCTCCTGCTTCTTATTTGGTCATTAAAATCTCTGTAGGGTTTAATCTTTTATTAACACTTTTGGAAATGTGTATTTGGACTTGAAATGGCAAAATATCCTTCTAGTATAGAAAGATTGCCATACAGTGTAAGATTATCCCACAAACCTGAGGACTTCATAACCCCTGATAAAGTGACACTTGTATGTATTCCGGCACTGAATCAAAGCTGCTTGTCTTTAACTGTGTTTAACTCAGACCTTTGGTGTAACGTGGACATGTAACATAAAGTTGGTTTTCAGGCTTAAATTTCAAGGCTTCTGAAAACTTATGTTACTGGGAAGTACAGTCCTGAAATGTTCCAGAAAACCTGTCCATACTGCTCAGGGCTTTTCCATTTTAGGGTAAATAAAATTTGTTTTGTTTTTCTCTAAGTTCCTCAAGAAATTTAGATATTCTTAGCAAAGAAACTCAAAGTAATTTTGTTACTGCGTAGTTCCCCAGTTGATTATCAGCTCAAAATTTGCCAGTTTGGATTAACATACTTGTGTTGACCTAGGTATTTCCCTACCACCATCTTAGGGATCTACTGCCCCTACTTCTTCCCTTCTCCCCTCATTCTGTTTTTAGGTACTGACTTTATTTTTCTGGAGAATTAAGTTAGAAAATGTCAGTTTTGTGACTGGATTTTACCGACGTCAAGGCTGTGTGAAGCACTAACAATCCTCAACAGTAATGAGAATGCTTATTTAAACATCTTGTGAATCAGAGTTTCGTCTTTGTTTTAATTTGAAAGGAAATGGAACTTGCCCTTTTTTTTTTTTCTCCCACATATACAAGATTAACTTGTTTCCTTTAAGCTAAAAGGAACCTTTTAGTTTTTTTAATCTGAAAAAGTGACCCAGCTGAAAACTGTGCTTGTTCATTGAATATGAATGTGCTGTAAGAGTGGAGAGTTGAGAGGGAACGATCGTCTGGATAGAGAGGGGAGTTAGTTTGCTTTCTTGGTGGCAAAGTTGACTTTTTTGCCATATATTGAGGAACTTACTAAATAGTGGAAGTGTCAAATGGTGTTCGGTATGTGTGGCGCACGCTGGCAGAGGCTTCACTTTCTGCACTTTGCCTTTGCTATGAATAAGAGAGTGATAGTATCAAGGACAGTTGTGGATAACAGAGAAAGATGAACAAAATTTGGTCTAAAATGAGATTAAGAACAATGGATTGCTTTAATGGAGTATCTTCTCTAATTATTACAATTCAACTTCTTTTTGAAACCTTTTTTTAAAAGTTTTTTGGATGTTCTGGGACAGCTGAAAAGCTTCCGATCTTGAGGGAGAGGAAAGAGTTAAGTCATATAGTCAGTCTGCTCAAAGGGCAGATCTGCTTTAGCAAATAGTTAAACAAAAATCTGCCCCACAAGCTTTTGTAACCCTACAGTCTTATAAAGTTTGTGTATGTGAGGTATGTGTAGATATTGCTGAATTAAAGGTGTAAATGATTAGTGCCTCTGTTTTTAGGAACAACATGTTATGTCAACATGTGTGATGCTCCTTTGACTGTTCTCTAAAACTTGCATGTTCATGTTCCAGGACAAAAAAATAACTGCTTTAGAAATGCGGAGAGAGCTTGTTGCAGGAAATCTGGAAGACATAACTTCCTTCTCTTGCCAAGGGGAAAATGTAAACAAAGCTCCAACTTAATTGTAGACTAACTTCTAGACTGGTTTTCTGACTAAGCCTTTCCTTCCTTAATTGGTTGCTTTTATCATCAAGAAAGTATATTTTCCGTTTCATTTGAAACAGATTTAAGTATTTTTGGGGAGGGCACATCTCAAAGTTTGTTAGCATTTAGTTCTTGCTGCATTTGCATGGAATCTAAGTGTAGGTATTACTGGAGGTAACTACAGAAGCTAAAGTTGCTGGTGTACCTTTTGAGGGCTCTGATAGTTTGTGGAAGTATCTCAAGTGAGGGGAAGCATTGCAACGCTAGTGTGTTTTGCTAGTGTACATGCTCCTGTGTGCATGTACTAAAATATCCGTATTCAAAACCACTGAAATCTTTGAAGTGTATAGCGTAGAAAGATTTCTTGGTATCAGATATTGTGATGTAAATGTTACTTGTTGAGGTCAATGTGGCTCTTGAAACTTTTCCACTGAAGTTAGTGAATTTAAATTGACCGTATATAAGAGCCCGACCAAAGGACAGATCTTTAAAATGTGTAAGCTTTTAAGTAACTGTTAAAATCTTGGTATATATAGATGTAACTCATTTAGACAAGCCTGTGTAAGATCACCATGTTAGTTGTGCTTTTTTTTTTTTTTTTTTTTGTTCGGTTTTGAATGTCTAAATAAAAGGAAAACAGCCTGTGGGTTAGACCAGGAATTTCAGACTTGCTCAGGGTGGCACCAGTCCATAACCATTTTACAAGCTCTTGAATGAGTCAGTTGTTGTATAAATGTCGTATGCCATGAATTTTCCAGTTTTATTTTTTTTGTAGTGCTGCCTGCTTCAGTGAGCAGAGTGGATGTGGGAGCAACTGTGGGTGTTAGGAGACAAGGGGAAAAGGTAGAGTGTCAGTGCTGAAACCTGAGCTTCGGGAGCAGTGGCTGCAAGGGAGGAAGAACTCTGCTGGGTTGGCTTGTTGAGGCTGAGCCTGAACTTGGAAAGAACAGAAAGGAGGCCTATAAGGGCATAGTTCTGTGGAGTTGTGAGACAATTTAATAGGAATAGTCAAGTCTTCTCTGTTCACAGGGACAGCTGTGGGTTCCTGTTATAGCTGTCAGACCAACTTGCAAGAGTTTGCTTTTTCCTGTTGGTTACCTGTCACTCCCTCCAGCAGTGGGGTGATGGATCAACTGTCTGAAGTGACTTGTACTGTGATCGTATAATCTCAGTACGTAGTGTGAGGGGAAGCAGGAAAACCACATGGCTGGAGCAGCAGAGTGAGGGCAAGGTAGGACTCCATGTTAGACTTCAGTGGTAGTGATAGATGATGCTGATGTACCTGTGAAGAGCTGATATGCAGGGAACCCTGTGTACACATTTACCTTCTCCCCACCAATGGAGGAATTTGCTGGACTGAAGAGAAATGCACATAGGCTTGGATCTATACTTTTTCCCCATACAGCTAATACCTAGATGCATCTTCCAAGCCTTCAAAAAGCAACAGCCTTTCTAGCAGTAGTGGACCTTTCTAGCAGTAGCGCCTGCTCTCTGGAGGACTGTTAACCGTGGCCAAGCTGAAGGAAAGAACAAACTGCACAAATGCAGATCAATAGTACAGGCTGAAGAAGAAACAGCAGTTCAGCTAGCTGGCTACAGTGAGCACTGCTGCGGTAGTTACTGTTGTTGCCTGTTTCTGCTAGGACTGCCCTTGTTTGCAGATAATTTGAAGCTAATTTTTAAAACCTAGCAGTAAGAAAAGGATTATGTAGGAGAAATAGGATGTTGCAAGAATAGTTTTACAGCTATCAGCTTACATTTTTGCTATTGAAAATGGTAGTTGACTTATGGTAGAGGCAGTGCTGTCCTTAAGGGCAGCTGGTGGTTACAGCCACGCCAGAGGATCAGCTGAAAGCAAACGTGGTTTGGTCAGGTTCCTAATAGGACTTAGTGGCTTCCCAAATGTCTACTAGAATGAAACGGGACAGCTCTGCTGTTGAAATGAGTGTATGGGACTGGGAATGTTTGTTTTTTGAAGGTTGTACCAAGGGAATATTAGTAAAACTGTGTGTTGTGTTTGGGGAGCAAGCAGCCTTTTCTTGTTGTTCTTCCCTCCTCTGGTGATATTTCTTGTTTTCTTTGGGTCATTTGGTAAACTGGTGCAGGGAGCTAATTCTACTGGGGGACAAAAATCCTGTGTAAGAGAATACCCTGATTTGCTTGCTGACATGATAGAGGAGCTTTGAGAAGATAGTGACATCTGCTGAGGTGAGTGCTGCTGCTGAAAAAACATGTGGAACCGCAGTGTTGGTGAACCAACTTGGTTTTGCATATGCTAGATAATGCATTTTGAATGTAGGTTGGAACTGTTTGGATCCAAGACTTGTCATGGCTTGTGACACTTATTGTAGAAACTCTTTCTAAACTGTAGCTGAAATGTATCTGTGACTTTGTGCCACAATGTTCAAGAAAGAATGAGGAAAATCAATGTTTCCTTAAAAAAACTCCTGATATGCCTTGTGAAATGAACTGAACTAGATTACCTTTTGAGTTCTTTATGATGCCTTTCTGTGTCCCATCTTCCAGTTTCTCTGTTGTAAGTAGATTAATCCATTAGTTTTAAACACAAGGGATGATGCTAGCAAATGCTACTTTTGTTATGTTGAAGAGAAAAGGCTGCATGGGTGAAATGTGCTGTTGTGATGACAAAAGGGTCTGTGGACGGGACAGTGTACAGAACAAAAAGCAGTGGTATGTCAAAGAGAGGGATGTAAAAAAACCCCATGTTTTGAATATATGGCAATATTGGTAATAGCTCTTTTTAGCTACAGACAGAGGTTTTCAGTGGAAGTACATGAGATGCCTGTTGTTCTGTTACCAGTCATCTCAGAAGCTCATGCAAAAGGGATTACACTGAAATACTGTAGTAAGGAGGAATGACACCGATAATGGTTTCAAGCACAGAAATACTAGATGATGTTGTTATTGATACAGTGGCTGGCTGGCAGGATGAGGAGTTGATTGCAGCTAAAATAAGGTGACAGAGGTAATCAATAAACTGGTTTATCAACAGTGTTCATCGGTACGGGAAGCCCACTCAGCACATGAGTCCAAGATTTTTTAGCCTGCTTTGACATTGGGATGCTGGAGCTATTGTTGGGAAAACCCCAAGCAGTGTTGTTGTCAGACATGACTCCTGTTCTTCTTAAGGCTGTGGAAGCTAATAAGGGAACTAAAAGCATGTGATCAAAAGGAGGCTTTTTTGAAGGTGGACTGAAAATAGCAACTTACAGAAGAGGATGAATGCTGCTTAGTGTAGGCGCAGAGCATAGTATCTGGGATTGCATTATTAGTAACTCTAATATACTCTCAGTGGGAACATTCTGAGAGAAAGTGTGGTGAGTGTAAATGTGCAGTGCATGTGGAAGCACTATTGAGGTTTGGAAGCTCCCAGATCTTTGTTCAGAATAAAGGCTTTCTGTGAAATAATTGAGCCTGAAGAAAAAAAGAAAATGTCTCCACTACAAGGGGACTGTAAGGTATACCCCTGTGAGGTGGTACTTGATGTGAGAAGGCAGCAGCACTAAAATCCAGAGGTGGATCTTCCATATGGTTGGGGTTTGAGCCAAGATTTCCCCATCTTGGAAGACTTGCTAATTGAAAACAGCATCTTGTGTTGTGGTTAGGTCCCAGCTCGAGCAAGAGGAGGAATTCCCTTTCTTGGTGAAATGGGAATCTTTGGGGGGCATTCTCAAAGAAAATAGAATAAAAATCATATGAATTGTGAAAGCTGCAAAGGGAAAAGACTACCTGCCCTGCTCCACAAGAAGCAACGATACTGTTGACTGATAAGAGGTACTTGAATAGGAAGCCCATGAAGCTGTCCTACCTTTACACAGTGTATTTCATGTGGAGAGTTCTTTTGCTCCACTCCAGCCTTTTCCATGGAAGAATAAAGGAGCAGATGACTGAGGTTACTGCTGCAATAAAGGACAGACACTGTCTGGAGACAGAGGAGGACAATGGTCTTGCCAGACTGGTGCCTGAAGCTGAATTTAGCTGAAATTTGAGTTGTTACCTGACAAGACAGCTGAGTGTTTACCAGAACTTTGATAGAGAAAAAAAAGACTGCTTTAAAAAGGTCTGATCTTTTTTTGGATATACTTTTCATGTAATTTGAAGGTTCCTTTTTCTATTTGTGCTGGTTTTGGCTGGAATAGAGTTAATTTTCTTCGTAGTAGCTGGTATGGGGCTGCGTTGTGGATTTGTATTGAAGACAGACAGCACAACTCTGTTGTGTTTATCTGTTTTACTCTACTGCTAAGCAGCCCTTAAACGGAATCAAGACCTTTTCTCCTCCTCATTCTGCCCCACCAGTGAGTGCACAAGAAGTTGGGAGGAGACACAGCTTTGACAGCTGACCCCAACTGACCGAAGGGAGATTCTGTACCATATGATGTCATGCTCAGCATATAAAGCTGGGGGAAGGAGGAGGGAGTAAGGAAGGGATGTTTGGCATTTGTCTTCCCAAGTCACTGGGATGGAGCCCTGTTTTCCTGGAGATGGTTGAACACCTGCCTGCCCATGGGAAGTGGTGACTGAATTCCTTATTTTGCTTTGTTTGCACCTGTCTTTTGCTTTACCTGTTAAGCTGTCTATATCTTAACCCATGAGTTTTCTCACATTTACCCTGCTGATTCTCTCCCGCATCCCAACCAGGGGGAGCGAGCAAGCAAGCGGCTGTGTGGGGTTTAGTTGCAGTCTGGGATTAAACTCTGACACTGTTAACCAGCTGTGTTCATGTATTTATTATACCAAAGAGGATTTGCCTTTCTTAAGAAAACAAAAGCATGCTTTTGTTTGCTCAGAAAAAGGCCTGTTGAAAAACCTTTAGACTCCTCAAAATGTGTCACAGTATGTCAGAATATCTTGCAATTATTCTTGATTGGCTAAAACGAATTATCTCGATTTTTCCCTGTAGATGGGTATGTTCATACCTAATTACTCTCTTCAGTGATATTGATAGAGATATAATGAATAGAATTTCTCTGATTTTTTCCACAAAGTAGATTTAAGGATGGTTTGTTTCTGACTCGGATAACGTTCCTTTCAAGTGAGCTTCTAAAAAATGGGACGTCATTGAAGAATACATGCTGTCATTATACTTCAAGAGAGTCCTAGAGGGCAATAAATGGATTCTTGCTGATTTTGCTAAAAGAAATGTTTTGAATTCAACTTCAGGAATGTTAGTCAAATCTTTCGTGTGAATATCAACAATCAGAATAGACTTTTGGTAAATTAGAGGGTGCTTGCAACCACCTGGAAGGATCAATGATGTTCAGAGATCAAGATTCATTTGCCTGTATGTGAAAGCATTTGAGTTGCTTGCAAGGAATTTCCTATTCTCTGCCCAGTTGTACTGTTGTAGTTCAGTTAGTCTGCATGTGTTTAAGTGCTGGATCCTTTTTGTACTTAGGGAAATACAAATACGTTGATGTCGCATGTCTCCACAGTGCTGTGATTTGGCCTGCCACACTCTGCTGCTGACACTACATAGTTGTTTCTAGGATGTGACACATTCGCATCATATTCTGAATTGCTTTGCTCATCATAAATGCTACTTAGGACACTATTTGCAAAGACAGTGTCAAAAAGAGGGTTTTTTTCCTATATGTTTTGTCTTTTAACTGTGTTTTGTTCTGTGTTTTCACTTTCTAAAGTGTACATATTTTCAAGACCACACACCTTTATATTCTTTTTGAATATAGTTCTATTAACTTTCACTCTGATCCCTCAGAGGACATGTTGAAAATTGGTGCAGTGTGGGGTGTGTTGGTTGGCTTTTTTGTGTTTGTTTTTTTTTCCTCCTAAAACTCAATGGTATGCTTCTCAACAAATCTAGACATAGAAAACCAGGACTAGTGTGGGGGTTTTGCCACCTCTATTTTAAATGAGCTTCTTAATGGAGAAGTGTTGTGCTTCATGAAAAGGAAAGTGTTTTAAAATTCATGCTTCACTTTAAGAAAGGGTTTTTTTGTGATAACTGGAACACATGATTCTCAGGAAAGTACAAAGCATTGCAGTCAGTTTCATAATCTTGTTATATCTGCTTTTTCTTGACCTCTTGTGCCTGTAACTGCTGATATGGCTTAAGTTCTGGTATTTTACTCATTGGATTTTCTTTCTTTCCAGTGCAGTAAATTGTGAAGTAACACAGTTTCATAAACCCAAATCATCAAGAACATTATCTGCTCCTTATTTTTGTCCAGTGCTAATCAAAGCCAGAACTTTTCAGCTGTATCAGCTATATCTTACTATTGGATCATCCATATAGTTTTGAATACCGATAAAAGTTGATTGCTTGACTGGATTAAAAAAGAGTAAAAATATACTTTGTGTGGATTTGCGTGGGTGTCTAGTTGTGTTATCAGCTGGTCCCTCAAAATTTGAGTTGTTTCCTTTGAGCAGAGAATTACTTAACAATTACACAGTTTCTTCAAGATACGCTGTTCCCTGTGCATTCAGTCCTTCAGTGTGCATGCTCTTGAGCCTCAGCAGAATCTGTGAGTGTGCCAGTACCTCTCCTGAGTGCCTTGTCTGTGGGATAGGAAGAGGGTCAGGACGGGTGACATTCCATTTCTGTCAGCTCCTCTTCCTTGGACACCCCCTCACCAATGCACCGATTTACTGCTGGATGTTGTCATCTCATCCTGCCTTAGAATTCCACTTGAAAAGAACTGTTGGGGCAAAATAGCATAGCATTTTTGGTCTAGATAAAAATCTAAGCAAATATGAATTAGGTGTGCTTGTGAAACTTGTAATTTACTTGTAGTAACTTTTACATTTTTCTTAATTCATTTTAAACTTGAAAAATCATGTTGATACAAGTATATGTGTGTGTGTATTTGATACGATTTCCTACTTTGGTCTTAGTATTTCATAGTCCTATGGCAATAACTCCAGAAGAAATACAGAAAGTTCTTGAAATTTTGGAGGGGGGAAAAAGTAAAATGTGTTCGTTGTAAAACGTGTTATAATGCTCCCAACCTTGCCTTTTATATTGCTTCTATATTTAATTTGATCACAGTGGGCTACAGAAAATGTTACGAAACCTTTTGTATTGAGTGATGACTGAAAACAAAGTGTTTTTGTTACCCTAAGTCCATTCTATACACAGACTTTTTGTTAAATCAAAATTCCCAATCCAGGAATTCCTGGCTGTCAGCCCAGACACCGCAGATACAAGTTGTCTTAGGTTTTTGGTTTTCTGTTGAATTTTTTTGTTTGTTTTTTGATTCACTGTGGCAAGTATCGAAAAGACTGAGGAACTTATTTAAGGTACTGAAACTTTTAACTAGATTTGTGTTTATTTTAAATTTATTCTGCTCTGTGTATCAGTATAATCTGAAAGTCACTTCTGTGAGTTTTGTAGCATTTGGGATGATAATTTTGGGTTTTAAAGCTTCTTGGTTTCATGTAACCGACTTTGGGTACTATTTCTGCAGCTCAGGCTCTTTTTTTAAACAAGCTTTGACATAATTTAACTTTCTGTATATGTGTATACATAGATAATGCACATCAGTGTGTACATCACTACTCTCGAGATCCTGTTTCAGTAGGTCAGCAGATGTTGAATTTAGTTTTATATGTATCCGTGTAAGCATTATCAAAAAACTCTTAACGGTTCGCTTGATGGTAGTTTTTGAAACAACAAAAATTCTGTTATTGTATTCTGAGGCTAAAATTAGATGAATAAAAATTCTTCAGCTAAGCTGCAATATGAAAGCTTTTGGTATGCAGGATAACTGCTGCAAGGAGAGATGAAAACCTTTCTTTTTGCAGCTAAAGATCTAATTGTTTGTAGTTTGGAGTTGTTTCTTGATTTTTATGTTCATCTCCTTGTACAGCTGTCTGTCACCATGGGAGTCAGCGCTCTTGGTTTGGCATTTTGTGCAGTGACCAAGTTGCGTTTACATTTGTGCTAGACTCAGCAGGTTACTTGCAAGAGTGACTTGTGCAGATGGGCTAGATGTAGTGCAGAGCCTGAAAAGGACACCAACAAAGCAAAACAAACCAAAAAATGAAAAAAGAGTGCCACCTGAACCCATGAGTGCTTCAAGTGCACCTTTCTGTCAAAAGGTGCAATACTGGCTCTAGAAGCTTGTTTCCATGTTCCTGTCTCTTTTTCCACCTGTGCTGGCACAAGTATTCATGTGATACTGTGACAAACAATTGGGCAACTGATACTGTTTAAATTTTGTGTTGGGTTTACCTGGCCAGATTTCAGTGGTCAGGGGGCTGTAGGGGTGACTTCTGCAAGAAGTTGCTAGAAGCTTCCCCAAAGTCTGGTAGAGCCAATGCCAGCCAGCTCTGAAGACGGACCCACTGCTGGCCAAGGCTGACCCTATCATTGATGATGGGATAGGAACGCTTCTGTGAAAACATATTTAAGAAACATGGAAAAAAGAACTGCACCACACAACTGGCAGAGAGACAGAGGAGTGAGAATATGTGAAGGCACCAAGGTAGATGAAGAAGGCAGAGAAGATGTGCTCCAGGCACCGGAGCAGAGTCCCCTGGATGCAGTGAAGACCATGGGTGTGGCAGGGCTGTAGGTGTCCACCTGTGACCCACAGAGGATCCCATGCTGGAGTGGGTGGATGCTTGAAGGGGCTGTAGTCCTGTGGGAAGCCTGCGCCAGAGCAGATTGCTGCCAAAGCCTGTAGCCCGTGGAGAGAGAGAGAAGCCCGCGCTGGAGCAGGTTAGCTGGCAGGACTTTTGTGACACCGCGGGGTCTTGCAGTGGAGCACTTTCACCCTGAAGGACTGCACCCTATGGAGAGACTCATGTTGGGGCGGTTTAAGAACTGTCTCTCCTGAGAGGGCTCACATTGGAGAAAGTGTGCGAAGATCGTCTCCCATGAGAGGGACCCCACGGTGGCCCAGGGGAAGAGTGAGGAGTCCTCCCCTGGAAGAAGGAGGAGCGGTGGAAACGACGTTGGATGAACTGACTACAACCCCCTTTCCCTGTCCCCCTGTGCCGCTCAGGGGGAGGAGATGGATAAATTGGAATTGATGTTAAGCCTGGGAAGAAGGGAGGAGTAGGGGAAGGTGTTAAAATTTTTTAAAAGAACTGTTTTATTTCTTATTTCTCTTTGTTCTTTAATAAATTTAATTTCCCCAAAGTCGAGTCTCTTTTTCCCAGGACAGTAGATACAGGTGATATCCCTGTCTGTATCTCAAACCATGACCCCTTCATTGTATTTTCTCCCTCTGTCTAGCAGAGAAGGGGGGTGATAGAGTGGCTGTGTGGGCACCTGGCTGCCAGCCAGGGTCAAACTCTACAAACTTGTTGTCCGGGTTAGTTTTAATGTGTATCAGTTTATCTGCTTCACGAAATATTTAGACCAGAACAAAGAAGATGGGGAAAGTGGATATGAGAATGAAGAGAGGAAGGCAAGGCTTCCTCTAGAAGAGAGTTCATCACTGCTGTCAGCTTAAATTGTTTGGGTATACAGTATGATCTTGTAAAAATCATTGATGTAATAAAAACTGCAAGGATTTTGCTTTCACTTGATCCGTGAGATTAAGGATGGCGGTGGGGCTAAAACTATGATCAGTTTTGAACTGTGGGGCACAACATGCTTTGTTATGAACTAGAGCGTGTTCAAATTAAAGATGCAAAAGACTCTGAAGAGTCTCAAGACTCTCTAACTTCAAACCTGAGACTTGGTTATGGATATTTAATGCCTACTAGCAAAAAAACACCTTTTTTTTTTTTCTTTTATTTCCTCTCTCACTCAGTTCCTGTGCTCTTTCACATGTGGAATAGTGATGGCAGGACTCTATCCAAATGAACCAAGTCCAATTTTAACTGAGAAAAGGGAAGGTTTTGGAATATTTATTCAGGATGCTGGCATTTTATTTGGGATGAGTTTGGCGTTCAAACTGAGAAGTGACTCTTACCTCCATAAAGCTTGTACTAAATGTAACTAATTCCATCTGGAAAGGGGTGACACATTTAAGCAACACATTCAAGCAACACATTTTGTGTGGGTACACAAATGGCTTGGAGTGTTGCTGTTTTAATGAAATGATTTTCTGAGTGTTTTTTCGTAAATCAGTGGAGCTTTTAAAGTATGGAAGAGAGGCCTTAATCCATATGGATCTGGTTATCTTAGAATACCTAGCTTATTTCTGCATAAGGAGGAAATTGAGTAGATGTATTGGGTAAAACTGAACTGATCCAACAACTTGTGTTTGCTGATATTTGATGGTGTGATGTTGCCCATTTTGCATGTACTCTGGACTTTAACTTCATCCTGAGCAGCTCACTGTTTGTCTAGGAACATGTTCATGCTCCTCTATCTCCAGATGTGTAGCAAGCTCAGTCTGTGTAGAGACAAATTCAAGAATAGCATCTTGTTACATGCAATTACCAATAGCTAGGAAGGGCAGCTGTGGGACCTCCACTTCTCTGCATTTGCAAGCCTGTAGATTGGCTCAAGTTGGCTTCTGTAGTACCAGGAAAGCTGCCTTGGTGTTACGGTTGTGTCTCCTGCCGTAGCAGAATTCAGCCAGTGACCAGCAGGCTGTAGCTGTGCACAGCAGATTTGGACTACGTACGCTCTAGAACAGCAGTTCTGCCTGTATGTCATGCCTAGTGTGAGGTGCTGTGGTTCCTTTTTGAAAACCTTTCGTGTTATAGACCACAGGTGAGAAAAGGCCTGATTTTAGGAACCTTGTTCTTAAGACATTGAATGGTTGGAAATCACGTGCGCTCTTGTGCTTCCACAATGCTTCAGACCTGTGCCTGTGTCTCACCCTTTCAGACAGCCATGTTTATAAGCCAGGCTTCCAAGCCCTTCTCTACTCTCTCTTTTCGTGTAGCCAGCCCTCAAATCCCAAGGCCCCTGTTTCCCCTCACCCTTGTGCCTATGGGAGTTCGCTGCATTCTCTTTCCTGGCCTCTCTCTTACTTTCTGCTCCTCGGGATCTGCTTTGCATACTGCGTTTGTGGTGAAGAGGCCAGGTGTACCTCTTCACTTAGAATCAAATCTCACCTCCTCAGAGTTACAGTAACTCCCTCTTCTGAACTCCTCATGTCAGAAATATGCAGATTATTAAAGCAGGGGGAGGAGACTGGAGCAGTGCTGCAGCTTCCTTGAAGCACACGCTCTTGCATGGCACGCACTTGTCCAATTTAACGTGCCAGAGAGGGGAGATAAAGTTGAGAGCATAGAGCAAATATAGGTACACCTGTGACAACACAGTAGAATTAGCTACGCATTCACAATATTAAATGGAATCCAAAAGGATTTTAGTATAGACTTCATCTTTGTATCATTCTTTCCTGTCTGTGTGTTTGTGTTTTGAATGGGGGACACATGTTCAGTTGACAGTAGGCAGTTCATTGTGTCAACTTTCATTTGTACTATTAATATTTTAACACTGCTAATAGAAAAATAAATTAGAATGTGCTTGCATGTTTAATATATGTTTTCAGAATTGACTTCCTAAAGTATTTTGAAATGCTTAATAAAACAGTAGATGAATGTTGAAACACCTTATTTTCACTATTCTCAACCTGCTTCTGGGTATTAGTCTAAACTTGAAAAGTGGACTGAATGAGAACTACATAAATGGTGTGAAACCAAAATGCAGCTGAAAACAGTGACAATGGTGTAGCCTCTAGTGGGATTAACTTATTCTGCTTTCTCCGTCAGTACAGTTCAATTTGGGATGTTTATAACAATGTGTAAAAATGTCAGCGTGCATGAAAAGTCTCTTTGTGTAGTTAGGGGAGCATATCTTGACTAAACCAACTCCTACTTGAAGATTTCTTAGGTAAAAGTTTGATAGTCAACCTGTTCCTTGTTACAGTTTATCATACTGATTTGTGAATGGTTTGGAAAATTACAGATTATTTTGGAAAAAAATATTTTTGATCTCTGTTTAGTCCTTCAGACATTTCCCAGATAACTTTTCATTTGAAGTTTTAATGTATGAAAATACTATATGCTGGAGGCTGAATTTAGTTTATCTGAATCATATAATACCTGCTGAAAAAAAAAATGAAGTAACTTGTTGGTGTTTTTGTTCTTCAGAAATGGAGGAACAGAATGCTGGACCTGGGACTGAACATTTGTAAAGGATTATGGGATTGTACATTGAAGAGCCAGCAGGCGGAATGCCTGAGTGACTGAAGAAGATGGGTGCTAATGCATCTAACTACCCTCACTCGTGTTCCCCAAGGGTAGGGGGAAATTCACAGGCACAACAGACATTCATAGGTAACTCTCTTCAGTTATCTTGTCACTTAGATAAATGACGTGCTGGGTTGTGTATGCAGTGCATTTGATTTGCTTGCAATAATGCTATGCAGAGCTTTTATTTTCTAGGTCACCAGTTTGAATCCACTCAAGCTCAATCGTGCGTGACGTTCAGTGCTGTTCAGTATCTGTTTGGCCTATGTGTGCAATGAGTTGATCTGCCGTTTACTAGTAAACAGATGCCAGGTTATTTCAATAAAGTCAAGGTTTTCTTGATAATTAAACCAAGCATGCTAGTTTTTCCAGTTCAAGACCAGTTGCTATCTACCATTTTCTACTCTTTTTCCTCAGATGTTTTGTGAAACTTTAGAGCATATAAAACTCTTGATCATCAGTATTCATTGTAGTGTTGTCATTGTGTCTGATAAGAGTGAATTAATTTCTTATTGCTGGAAGGGCTATCTCCGGTAATAAGCTTGTTAAAGTAACAAGCGGTCTTGAAGACAACTTTTTCCCCTGCCCTTTTCCTGTTCCTGTAAATGGGCAATATGGGTGCTTATTGTCTGAACAGTAGAGACCTTGCTTAAATGAAAGTGTGAGCTGGAGTTACCTTAAGAAGTTATTTTCTTGTTCCAGTCATAACTGGGGCAAGTATTACCTTTATGTGCTTTTCAGTCTAATGCAAAAAGACCTCAGTGTAGATCTGAGTACTGTCACACTATAAATAATAAATAGTTATGTGACGAATCTAAAAGAAGGCAGTTTCAAAAGATAAATCTTGCTTTAAAATATAACAACTGACAACCTGGAGAATGATCTTAGCAGTAAATAACATAAATACTTTATAAATGCTTTTTTTCTTTATGCCATAGCTTGTAACACTGAATAAATAGTTATTGATATTCAGTGTTACTTTTCTTAATCATCACTGAAAGCACAGTGATATTCTTAGCAGAGTTAAAAATTACTTGCTTTGTAATTTTTCTCTCTTGTCTCAGCTTTTGTGACACTTCAAACTTTTGGACATCTGAGTAGAGGACAGCCTGCAAACTGTTGTGTGTGAAGAAGACTTGTTCTCTGGGCTGAAAATTCTGCATGTGCTGTTGTAGCATGTCAAGGAAGAACTTTTAGTAATAACATCTTGGATATCTGTGCTATAAAGTTCCCCTTAAGGCTTTGTGTATTTTCAGTGTATCATAACTAACAGTAATAAAAGGTTTGCCCTGATTTATATATGTACTTTCTAAAAATCACAGCCCAGAGGTTTTTATTACACATATTGGAGTTTATCTGCCTCTATATGGAAGAGTCCCAGAGTCGTGAGGGAGTTGGATGAGGTAGTTGCTAAGCCCCTCTCCATGATGTTTGAAAGGTCATGGCAATCAGGTGAGGTCCCTGGTGACTGGAAAAAGGGAAACACTGCACACAGTTTAAAAATGGGTGGAAGGGGAGGACTCTGGAAACTACTGGCATGTCACCCTCACCTCTGTGCTTGGAGAGATCATGGTACAGATCCTCCTAGAAGTTGTGCTAAGGCACATAAGGGACAGGGAGGTGATCTGAAGCAGCAAGCATGGCTTCATCAAGGTCAGGTCCTACCTGACCAACCTAGTGACCTTCTGTGATGGAGTGACTACATCAGTGGACAAGAGAAGAACTATGGATGTCCTTTGTCTGGACTTCTGCAAGGCCTATGACATGGTCCCCACAACACCCTTCTCTCTGAACTGGAGAGAGATGAATTTGATGGATGGACTGTTTGATGGATAAGAAATTGGTTGAATGGTTGCATCCAGAGAGTAGTGGTCAAGGGCTTGATGACCAAATGGAGATGGGTGTCAAATTGTGTCCCTTGGGGGTCCATACTGGGACCGGTGCTAATTAATATCTTCACAATGACATAGGCAGTGGGACTGAGTGCACCCCCAGCAAGTTTGCAGACTTAAGCTGAGTAGTGCAGCTGACACACCTGAGGGTTGGGATGTCATCCAGAGGAACCTGGACAGGCCTGAGAACTGGGCCTGGGTGAATCTCATAAGGTTCAGCAAGGCCGAGTGCAAAGTCCTGCACCTGGATCAGGGCAATCCCTGGTATCGGTACAGGCTGGGGGATGAAAGGATTGAGAATAGCCTTGCAAAGAAGGACTTAGGGATGTCAGTAGATGAAAAACTGAACATGAGACAGCAGTGTGCACTCAATCCATAAAGCCAATTGCATCCTGGGGCTACATCAAAAGAAGGGTGGCCAGCAGGTTGAGAGAGGTGATTCTCCCCTTCTACACTACTCTGGTGAGATCCCACCTACAGTACTCTGTCCAGTTCTGGAGTCCTCAGTTTAAGACGTTGACCTGTAGGAGCAGATCCAGAGGAGGGCCACAAAAGTGATCAGAGGACTGGAACATCTTTCCTGTGAAGAAAGACAGAGAGTGTTGGAGTTGTTCAGCCTGGAGAAAAGAAGGCTCCAGGGAGACCTTATCGCAGCCTTGCAGTACTTAAAGGGGGCCTACTAGAAAGATAGGAACAATCTTTTTAGCACGGCCTGTTGCAATAGGACAAGTGCTAGTCTTTACACTAAAGGAGCGTAGATTCAGACTTGATATAGGAGGAAATTTTATTAGGGTGGTAAAATACCAAAACAGGTTTCTCAGAGAGGTGGCAGAAACCCCATCCCTGGCAACGTTCAAGGTCAAGTTGAACAAGGCTCAGAGCAACCTGACCTAGTTAAAGATGTCCCTGCTCACTGTAGGGGGGTTGGACTAGATGACCGTTAAAGGTCCCTTCCAACCCAAGCCATTCTATGATTCTAATGAAGTGAAACGGTTACAGACCTGAGAACAGGCAAAGCTGCATGTTGGCACACCTTTCAAGCAGATTTGAAGAGCGGAGAGATCCAAAGGATTCGTTAAATTCCCTGTAAGCTTTCTACTTGGTGTGTGGAAGGTTTTGTTGATGCTCTTCATTATTAAATGCAAAACAGAAGCCCATTATGTAGTATGTCACCATAAATTCATTGATCCCCCTTACCTATTGAAAATTGTAGTTGAGGCTTTTTTGAGGAAGGTCTAGAAGTGTGTGGCTGTCTTAGGCATGGCAAATGAGTGTTCTGGTTAAAATTCTTGCTGAAATCTTCTGATGTTATTGTGGTGACACTTAGAGGAGTGTGCCGTCTGCATCACTCCCATGTTATGGAGTTGGGCTCTTTCTCCTCTTGATTGGTTTGTGTCACTGTCTCAGTAGAAAAGAGATGTATCCTAAAATCAATAGCTGAGTTTTAATCACATGTCTGAATAACGATGTGTTAATGGTAAATCAGCTGTAACATTTACTTGCTGTGGAAAAGTAGAAGTGGAAATATGGGGACTAGAAGGATAATAGCTGCATAATATATATTTAGTTGCCTTATTCCTGGAAACTGTATTCAAGCCTATGGGTTTGCTTTAGAAATGCTGCTTTGCCATTAAGTGCTGCACCATGTTACGTTGTAAATGTATGATGAATATTAAAAGCTGAGAACTGCTCTGGCAAAGCACAGTAGTTTCGTAGGATGAGCTCCTGTTGTTAGTTGACATAATGCTGAAATTTCTTACAGTTTTTGAAGAGAAGATTTATCAGTAAAATAATGCAATACTCTTAGCAAAAGCTTAAATAGTCATCTCGTTGTTGTTTTGTCTACAGCATTCAGGAGGAGGATTTCACACCATTTTCTAGGGTGGTACATCTGTTCAAGATGTTTGTTTTTAAATTGAACTTTATAATTAGATTTTAAAATGTGTGGGCATGCAGAGGACTAAGCAGATCCCATTATTCATTGTCAAGTGCCCAAGTAGTTTCTCTTGGCAGTCCTCTATTTCTTGTAAATATTTATCTTTTCAAAGCTAGATATGGTCTAGGGGCATGAGTAGCTGTTGCTTTTTAATGGCATTTAATAGTTTGGTGCCTTTTAGCGTAGAGGTAGGCAATAAACTTGTGTTTCCTACTTCTAGTGCTACTGCCTCTATGAAGGAATACAGGCGGGTCAAAGAGGGACTCTTGGGAGGTCTTTGAGGGTCACAGAGCCACCAGCTGTTGTGAACCCAGAGAGTCTATGTAGATGAGCCTCTGGCAAAAAGCAGTTGTGTGGTGGCACTTTTATAGCAGCATTTCGTATTTGTAAGGGTTAACAGCACTGTTTGCAGTAATTCTGAAATTAAATCTTGCAAGTAGCTCAGGGAACACGAAGGTTTGAGTGCTGTTTTATTATCTTGTGGTGATTCATCTGCAACTAATACCTTGCAGCAGCCTTCAGGGAAGAAAGAAATTGAGACTTGTGGCGTTCTAGTTTTTCTTTAGTGAAATGTAAGAGAATATTCTGCATACTCAAATATGCCATTAGAATCCAAAATACTTCAAATGAAATGAACTGGCCTGTTCTCTTGGAGCAGAATCTATCATTATAGAGTGACCAAATTACAGTTGTACCTTTATTGTGAAATGTAATCAATACTCTTTAAATGGAGCAGAAATTCTAGGCTTGTCTTTATCAGCAGGAGACTGAATCTCTACTTTTCTATTGTAATATCTACTACAGCATATGGAAGGAATTGTTACGGTGGATTTTGCAGCACAACCTGTTTGTTGAAGTTGTCTCGAGATTTGTTGAAGTTGTCTCAAGATAACGGCTTTTCATTTAAATGAATATTTTTTAATGTCTTGAAATTTCAATGATTAATAAAACTGTCTTATCAAGCAAGATTTAATGTAGCATGGATAAAATGGTTAGAGTCTTTCCTCAAAGGAAGCAAATACCCTTCCCAAAGTTTTCACTCATAGATGAATCATAAAACCCTTGTGCTGCATGATTTGTGGGCATTTTGATTACCTTGGCATAAAAGCTAACATATAAGATTTAGAATTATTGAAGCTTAAATAAAACAATGTACAGAAATCATAGATTGCTATGGTTGCTGCATTCTGAGATGCAGCTTTGAATTGCTCCCGTGTCTCTCAAAGTTCAAGAAATACTTACCTGAAATAACGTGGTAACTAAAAGCGCTGTGTTTTGTCAGACTGGCCCATAATATCACTGTCAAAGTAGTGTAGCACATTAGATATACATGAAATAAATAGAACTGTGAGAGAGCAAAGATAAAGCAAGTTTAAAAAGTCCCTGAAAACTCTAATAGGTGGATATACTTCGCACTTCAAGATCCAAAAAAGGCAACAAGTAGTGAAGCTACACAAGTGAAATGGAAATTTGTTAACCATTCCCAGCAGAAAATGGGCAAATACCATTTCTGATGAACATGCAGCTGGTATTAATGTGTATACTATTTGCAGATGTTTTCTTCTGGATTCTTCTTTTATCTAGATGTAGTGATTGGGTTTGTGTACTTTTTTTTTACTTTTTTTTTTCCCCCGTTCCTGTCATGTCTGAGGTTCTTCACCATCTGGCTTACAGTGAGAATTCTGTATATAAAGTTAAGTTAGAAAATAACCCTTAAACGTGAGAGTCATCCTTCTGTTTAAACTGTAGTTTTTAATTACTTTTTTATGAAGACTCCACTTAAGTTTTCCATTACTTCTAGAAATGCAGGTTCTATTTCCTCTTTTTGTTGTTACATCGCTGTCAGTGTTATGGTATAGGCAGCTAGACTCAAACTGACAGGTGAGAAAGGTTCATTTAGCAGAACGGGTCAAGTGTGTAACGCAGGTAATGTTGAGGGGAATCTTTTCATTTCATGACATGTTCTGGTTCGTAACTTCCCTATAAATGATTTTTGAGGGGAAAAATAATTACATGTGTACTTTAATTGTATAATGCTCTGTTGAAAGGACATCTTTAATAACACAGTGAAACATACATTCTCCATATTCTTCTAAATGGTGTGGGTGCACAAATTACCACCTATGATTCTGTGGAAAGGAGTCCGTGTTCTGTGTTTGACTTCTGGCATTACTTGCTTATCATGTGACAGGACTTTTTCTTTCTTGTTAAATTTGCATTGAAAACTAATTCATTAGAGTGTGTTGGTGGTGTGTTCTCTTGTTTCCTTTTTTCTTGTGACTGTGACAACTGCCTGATGCCAGGTGTGGTTTTCATGTTGAAATGACACTATGCTGGAAGAACAGAATTTGGAAAACACTTTGAGCGGGAAGGAGGGAGGTTCTACTATATCACTGAGATCATACAAGTTTTTAAAAAGGCTGTGGTTTTCGTTTGCTATAGTTAGTATAATGATACCTGTAATGTTGTGACCACAGAGTGCTCCTTCTCTAGGTAGGTGTGCCATGTGCTACAGAGCTGCATCAGCTAGCACTGCTTGGTTCTTGAAATTGAGTACATGTAAGGAAGGAAAAAAAAAAAAGCATAAGCTTTATAGATTAAAAAAAATTTTCCATATTCTTAATGGCAAGAAAAAAGCTAAAGGTTTCCGAATTGTTGAATTACCTGCTCTGAGGAGGAGGAAAATCTAGTTGCAGAGACCTCTATGGACTGTCTGGGTGTTGTGGACCTCCCTTTTAAACTTAAAGAATAAATGTGTTCAATTTTCTGTTTTGCTTTCAGGGACATCATCCTACTCTCATCAAGGTTATGGCTGTGAATCGAAGCTGTATAGCCTTGACCACAGCCATGAGAAACCTCAAGACAAGAAAAAGAAAACCTCTGGCCTTGCCACCCTCAAAAAGAAATTCATTAAGCGTCGGAAGTCTAGCCGATCTGCTGATCATGCCAAGCAGATGCGCGAGCTCCTCTCGGGCTGGGATGTCAGAGATGTTAATGCATTGGTAGAAGAGTACGAAGGGACGTCAGCCTTAAAGGAACTTTATCTGCAAGCTAATTTGGCAAGACCAGAAGCCAGGACGCTACAAAAAGACATGGCTGAACTTTATCAGTACAAATATTGTACCGATGTAGACTTAATATTTCAAGAAACTTGTTTTCCTGTGCATCGTGCGATATTGGCGGCAAGGTGTCCGTTTTTTAAGACTCTGCTTTCTTCCTCACCGGAGTATGGGGCAGAAATAATAATGGATATTAACACAGCTGGCATAGACATGCCTATGTTTTCTGCTTTGTTACACTACCTTTATACGGGCGAGTTTGGAATGGAGGATTCAAGATTCCAGAACGTTGATATTCTTGTGCAGCTTAGTGAAGAATTTGGAACGCCAAATTCCTTAGATGTTGACATGCGTGCGCTGTTTGACTACATGTGCTACTACGATGTGGTTCTTAGCTTTTCATCTAACTCTGACTTAGTGGAAACTTTTGGTGGAAGTCAGAACTGTCTCGATGAAGAGCTCAGAGCTCACAAAGCTATTATTTCATCACGATCTCCGTTTTTTCGTCACTTGCTGCAGAGAAGGATACGAACTGGTGAAGAAATCACAGACCGAACTCTACGAACTCCAACTAGAATTATACTGGATGAATCTATCATACCAAAAAAATACGCTAAGGTCATTTTGAACTGTATGTATACAGACGTGGTGGACCTCTCGGTTTTGCACTCCAGCCCTTCAGTGGGCAGTTTAAGTGAAGTTCAGGCTCTTGTAGCAGGAAAACTAAACATGACTAGGGCTGAAGAAGCTATGGAGCTTTATCACATAGCACTGTTCTTGGAGTTTAACATGCTTGCACAAGGTATGTAATACTGTCCTTGCTGTAGAATATATTACCTTTTTAGAACAATTTTTCATCTCTTTTGCAGTGTAAGTATGCCAATTGAGGTTTGCTGTCAGTGGCTAAAAATTCCTTTAAGAGAAATAATTGATTTTCTATCTGTACGTTGCAGATAATGCATCTGTGCTTTCTAGGGAGAGAAGTGCCATGTGAGAGCTTTTATAGAATCATAGAATGCCTTAAGTTGGAAGGGACCTTAGAGATCATTTAATCCAACCTCCCTATTTCATCTCGTTACTGAAGCATGCTCTTTGTGTCAGATATGTGGAACTGATTTAATATTTCTGATCTTTATGTACTTCCACACACAATCCCATTTTTTCTGTGTAAATGATAGGGCCGAGATAGAAGATATCTCTGTGGAGAGAAGGAAATGTGTAGACTTATTGCGAAGTGTCCCTAAATGTTAACAAGGCTGTAGACTTGAGTGATTATACCTGTAGTTTATATCAAAGGGGGTACACCAGGCCTCTGGAGTTTCGTTGTTGGGTGATAAATTTAAACAGTTTAATTTTACCAGTGCTAGGGCTTTAGTATCTATTTCTTGACATACTGCCCCTGCCTTCAGTTCTGTGAGTATTTTCTGACTTACAGTTTAGAAAGTTTAACTTCTGTCCGTTTTTCTTGAAGATCACTCAGATCTTGATAACACACTTCGTGCACATGGAGGCTGGCCAGGGTTACAGCAGCCTCAGGTGAGGTGTTGGAGCACTGACCAGCGAACGGTACCTCTTGTGGTGGCAGGAGCTTTGCGTGCTGTTTTGTCTCTTGGTGTTTGAACTATCTAGTTACTATATTATATGTAATGGGCTATGGCAGTTGCTTCGGGCCTTGCTGGTGGGGGATAGGACTTTTGCTTTAGAGACAAGAAATTGAGAATGGAATTCACTGAGATATCAGCAACGTGATTTGTTTAAGCTAGGTTTTAGGGTTTGTGTTTTGGGCGGGTTTTTTTGAGAAAATAACTAACTTCTAGGTATGAAATGAAATTTGCCAGGATTGAAATCTTTATATTATAAACTATCAAGTAGACTTCAGTAAAATATAGGAATTTTAAGGAGTGAGCAGGAAAAAGCAGGTATAAGCCCTGCAGAGAGAGATCTATCCTATAATGAGTTCACCTGATAGTTATATCAAACTGTGAGTGATAAAGATATGGGAAACTAATCAGAACTATTTTATCTTCTGTAGAGGTTGGTATTAGGACACTAATTTCCAGATAATGCTGAAAATTTAAATAATCCTACTGCAATGAAACTGACAGAAAACAAAGATGAGTTTTCTGCTGCCACAGGAATGTGACTGAGATTCTTAAGCTGAGAATCATTGAATTGTAGAGCAGTTCAGGTGGGAAGTGGCCTCAGAAGATGATCTGATCCAACTTCTTGCGGGAAGGAGAGCCTGGAATACTGTGATGAGGCCCCCTCAAGCCTTCTCTTCTCCATGGAGAAAAGACCTAACTCCTTCAGTGTTTCCTTGTAGGCTAGGTTCTCCCACCCTTTGATCATCTTTGTGGCAATCCTTTGGATCCTGTCTGGTCTGTCTGCATCTTTTTTACTTTTGTTGTTGTTACACTCTAAGTACACCTAGAAACTTAATGTTGGATGGAATGAAGAAGTTGCAAAAAGTTTTACTGTAGTTGAACTGCATTGTTAAATTAATTTCTTGACAGTATTCACAAGTTAGTAGTACTTGAGAACAGTAAAACTCAATAGCTGAAAGCAAGAAAGGAAATTAAAAAGGTGATATAAGTGTACAGTTTCTCAGTTTGGGTGCATGCAAGTGCTAGAAGGATGTGGTGTACTCAGCGAATACTAATGAGGGAATCAAACTGTGAATAAAGCCCCCAGTAAGACACTGAATAATTATGCACAGTTTCATGAATGAATAGGGTGTAATTCTTTCCCTCAGATTGGAAACCTGAACTGGAACAACTGTGATCTGGAGGTGCTCTGGTAAAGCAGTGTAAGTTACATCAAAGCAGATAAGCAGTGATGGAGGACTTCAAAGGGAAACTTAGGCCAACTTATAGATGGGAAGACAGCTTTTATTTTTTAGATGTTAGTAAATGCTGAAAAACAGGACTGATGCTTTATTTGATGCTGAGTTTTATTATTTCTGCTTGCTTTAAGTTGGGCGTGCTTGGATCAGAGAGTCCTAAACTGGCACTCTTCAGTAATGCACTACAGACCAGTGCTGCTTTGGAATATGTGTTCTGTGAGCCAGTGGTAACCATATCTTCACTTTAACGTGGAGGTTTTCCCCCAACACTGCCTCCAGGGGAGGAAAAATAGAGGCAGCAGCAGGAGCTGCCATGGGTGTGCGGGCCCTCAGCAGTGAGCCCCGGTGTCTGGACCCAGCAAGTGCAGCAGTGCGGGCTCAGTCCTGGTGACCCTCTGGATGAACCAGAGCTGTAGCGTTTTGGGGTGGTCATTGGGAGGAGTTAGAGGGATGCAGTGGTCTTCAGAGGTAGTTTCTTCTTTCCCTGGTAAATCTGTGTCTGACTACAGAAGTGGTGAGCTGTGGAGAGAGGGGCAGAGAGGTTGTTATA
This sequence comes from Trogon surrucura, assembly GCA_020746105.1. NCBI lineage: Eukaryota > Metazoa > Chordata > Aves > Trogoniformes > Trogonidae > Trogon > Trogon surrucura. The sequence continues at coordinate 30,109,557 of CM036623.1, read as the reverse complement.
CATAGGGCAGAAGTGCAGTAATATCAGTTAAGGGTTGAAATGTATTATATTGTCCAATAATTGTAAATGTGAACTTGATACCCCTTCAGATACTGAAATTCTAGATGTTAACTGGAACTTACTAGGATTTTCCAAATTGATGCTGTGTTCCCTAGCTACAGGAGAAAGCAGTAAGCAGGCTGTAGAAAATCTATATGTGCCAGTAAAGCCATTATCCAGCAGTTTCATACTTAATTTGCTGGGTTCATGTTTGGTCATTGGTACTGTGCTAGCACTGAAGAATTGTTCAGGTATGATGTTATAATTGAAATAAAAATTAAGCTTAGTTGTTCAGGGAAAACTGTATGCCTACATTTGACTAACAGATCACTTAATAAAGTATAAGCTTTAGTAGTGACCAGCATTCTTGTTTTGGCACGTAACCGCATTCCTTTGTCCTCCCCTACTGTAGTACTTAACGTGAGGCAGGTGAGGGATCTTCATTTCAGTAGCATCCCTCCCATTCCCTGGTTTCACAGCTAATGTGCTTCTGTGCTGGAAACTCTCGCTGAAACATCTGACTTCTAGATGTTACGCAGAGCGATGCTGGAAGAGGCAGCGTTGTGTAGATGTTGGAGACCACAGCACAGGCAATTCTCATGAAATCTCTTAGCTTGGTCCTCTGATGGCCTTTCTCTACTCTGTTGTGCTGCAGGTGTCCAGTTTTGCCCAAGTTCTCACTGATCTCATCAGTTGGCTTTTGCAGTAGCTCGTGTCTTAAGTTTCTTCTTCAGATTTCCGCACCCTCTGGCTCCAGCTCTTTTGATTCGGTTTACTCATGCTAGCCAATTGCAAACTTGCTAAAGCTGGTCTCCCTGGTTTCACAGAAAATATTTTGGGCTCGTTATGTGTAAGTCTGGATATGCTTTCCAACTAGTTTTTCTCACTTTTACTGAGTTTTGGCTGGGTATTTGAAACTGAGTGTCAAGTGAAGTTGATGTATTTTAAAGCTTCTGATCAACTGTTTTTATTTTCAACAGATTTTAGTTTGATCTATCTTCAGGGACCTTTCTAAATATCCAGATGTTGTAATTTTTCTTCAGTTTCAGCAGATGATTCAGCTTTGAATCATTCCATGGCAATCTTCCTAACTCATTGATACTCCTTTTTCTGATTCTTGTATTTTAATAGATGGTTTCCCTGTGATGAAGTCAGTGTTAGTATGTGCTATGAGTTTTTACTGTCCAAGTAAAGCAAGGTCACCTTATTTAGAATTTACTCTGTCTTCAGCTTGATTTGTTTCAGCTGATGATTGTCACAGCTTCCAAGAGAAACTGAATTGGATCTTTGAATGAACTCATTTGAATAAATGAACTAATCAGGAAGCGTATCTCATCTACAGAGCTGATCATACTGAAACCCATTTGTACTGAATAGGACTGAGACTGCTCCTAGGGGTGCTGCAGTATTGGCTATCAGAAAGTGGAGCCCTTTACTCTTTCACAGAAGCTGTGAGGATTAGAGCCCTCTTCAGGTGTTTCAAACACACCCCTTAGTGCTCTGCCTGCTTATTTTTGAACTTTCCTCCTGCGTTTGTGTCTTCATGCTGCCTTGCTCTGTCAACCATACTGGTGCGATCAGAGATCAGGTTTAAACACGCTTACCCATTCCTTTTCTGTAGCACAGATTAAAATCAGGTCAGTTCCCTGGCCCTGCTCATCATGCGTTGTTAAAGTAATGCCGCCTTCCAGTCGTTCTGCACTGCCACATCTGCTGCTGCAGAAGTTTAACATGAGGTATCTTGATTTTATTAGCTAGCTATATTAAATACATTAATCCTTTTCTGCTTCTTGGCCCTGTTGCTTACTGTCATGAATGGTCTCACTGAGGTAGTGGTACAGTACGTTTTTCTGTCACAGGTTTTTGGATACTGGGACCCTGTGAAATAGTTTTGCCTGGGAATATGTTCTGTCTGATTCTAAGAAGTCTTCTAAAGTAAAACTGACAAAGAGTAACTTACTTTCAGACTTCTTGCTTTCCTTTTATTTTTATCTGTTTACTCTACCCTTGACAAGAATAAAAACTAAGAAACTTTGGTTTAAAGCCATATTCAGTAGCGCAGCCTTTGATCTAGAGGCAGATATTGCCTGACATCAAAAGTGCTCTTGATCTCAGCAGGGCTGAAACACCGAAATGCCAGGAAGCCCACAGTAACTGTTTTAAGTACACACAAATGTATCGTGAGGAGATTAGAGCAAGTGTGTCATTTATATATCGGTGCAGTAGTAATGCACAAAGGAACTAGTCTGGCACTTATAACTTCAATATAAATTGAGTATGATTTAAGTAAATATTAACAGAAATCTGACCATACAATGATTCACTTGTACTCAAGCCTGAGGCGATTGCTTAGATTTTATGTTATGAAGATGAAGACTAGAGAAAGCAGAAAATAGAAAGAATCTTTCTTAGGGCAACGATATGCAAGGGTACAGAATTCGGCTGAGTTGTGCAACTGGACACGTAAAATTTGTTCGCAGTGTCGTAGTTTGCAGAGAACAGATCTGGTCACCGTTTTCAGATTTTCCTTTCAGCCACCTGTCTAGGAAGTACACGGCTTACGTGTGGAACAGTGATGGCTGATGCTGATCTCTCTAAACATCAGCTCTTCCTTCATTGTTCCCATGTTAAGTTCTTCCCTCTGATTTTTGGCAGCTTTTTTTTTTTTTTTCTGACCCGTGACTGTTTTCAGGTTAAGCTGGCTGAGCTATACACTGCCTGCCTCTAGCGCAGGATGTGCTGCTTAAAGAATGCTGAAGCCCAGTCAAGGGCTGTATTCGACTGTTGGATGCAAAAAGCCAAAGATGTAGATGCAGATTTCAGGTTTCCTAAATTCAAGCATTTTGAATGTGACAGAAGCAGGAGAGTAATTTCATTTTCATTGTTTGTGAGAGAAAACATTAAAGAGCTTTTGTCACAAATATTGAATGCTTTAAACATGTAACAATTACCTTGCATTTCTGTCTGAGTTTACAATGTAAAAAAATCCAGCTGTTAATATCATAGAATGTTTAACTTTTTTTTAACTGCCATATCATAAATGAAAATATTTAAAAATAACACAAGTTGCATTGTTTTCTTCTGATTCCTTATTTTAGTATACCAAATGTCTGGATAATATGCTGTGTTGGATTTGATAGAACTTAGAGTTTACAGTGTGGAAGGATGGCATAATGCAAGATGCTGCCTGGCTTAACCTTCAGATCATGTTTTGTTTTGATTTTAACAGTTTACCTGAAGTGCTATAAAATTGCCACCTTTGCATTTGAGTAAGGAAAAAAATTAAAATAAATGGAACAAAACGATAGAAACTGTATACTTTAACAGTGCTATAATAGCCATACTTTGAATTCAGCCTTTCAAGGATGAGAGTACATGGACATTTTAAATTTTTTTACTTATGAAAGTCAGCAGAGAGATTAAAAATAGGTAAAAAGAAGTGCCAGATTTAGCAATAGAGTTCAACAGTGTTTGACCACTAGGGCCATTGAGCCCTTTTTTATCTCCAGTGTGCTACTTAGGTATTGGGGTTTTTTTTGATGCAGAACATTCACATAGTTTTGCACCTTCACAGAACCAAAACTTGGGTGCTTCAGAGTTATCAAACATAGAACATAATGCACGTGCAAGTTACAGGCTTGGCACCAGCTAACCATTTAGTCTCCTTCTAAAGTTGTGGGTTCGTGTTGTTGTTTTGTGAATTTTTTAAAAACAATTTGGGGAGAAGACAGAAAAAAGCAGCACTAAAACTTTACGAAGCTAGAAACCTGTAGCATTCAAGACAGAAAATACTGTGCTGGCAGGAAGCAATAAATGTTAATAAACTGGGAAAGTGAGGCTGCATCCAGAAGATGAATGTTGAACAAGATCCCTGGTGCACAATACAGTTGTAGGAAAGTAGAGGTTGTTGCAGTTGCTGCTTATGGGATAACCAGTTAAAAAGCTGTAGTTTCCTGTTTGTACTAAGTTTCCTGACTGTTACTGTTCTTGTAACTGATGCTTTGCCTGCTGCTGTGGAGAACCTAAATTCCTATTGCCGTGTCTCTCAAGTTGTATGAGGTGACTGGAATTTGACTCTGATTATTGTAGCTTTGGGTCTGTAAGACACGGCAATGTTGTCTTCTCTTTTCCTTTCTCTTCCTATCAGAAGCTCAGTTAGAGCAGCAAGGGTGCTCATGGACAGGTAAGACGAGCGTCTCTGGCACTTCCAAGCGTGTTGGAGTTCAGACAGGCTACAGGTCAAGCCTCTGAACTGTTGTCTACATGCCAGCGAGTTCAAAACGGATGGTTCCAGATTGCCAGCGTGGTCTCTTCCGATGCAACAAACTTGAGAAAACATTCAATAACTTCTAGGCTCAAACTCAGTGTTAAGATATATTCTTACTACTTTTTTTCGTGGCTCCACTGGTTTACATAAGTTTAGGGGGAAGGTCTCTGCCACAGAATGAGTTAAATCAAGCTAACAATTTTGTAGCAAAACCTTGGCTTAATTCCGCTTTGTCTAACTGTTGAAGGCAATTTGTCTTTAGTAGGTCTGTTTGTAGGTCTGTCTTGATAAAATCCCAGGCTACTAGCTAGCATACTAAACATGGGCTCAAGCAGTTTGTTTGGAAGGGGCATGGAATTACATTTAAGAGAGAACTGGGGGAAGCAGAAGGGACTTGTTTGTAGGCAGGTCCTATTAGGATCCAGCAAAAGGAGTACGTGAAGTAGCCTCATTGTTGAAAATGTGCTAGTCATCTTTCATTTCTTTGTTGAATCTCTGGAAGATACTAATGGTCACAGGAGCTTGTGGTAGAGCTCTTTGGGACTCTGCAAGTGGGTCTTGGAAAGGCTTTCGGCAGCTGAATGTTATAACATAGTACTCATTGGAGGAAAATGCGCTATTCCACTGTGAATAACAACACTGTGGCTATTAGATGACCGCTGCTTTTGCCAAGTGGCTGATTGTTAAAGCAAAAAAGAACTTCTGCCAAAGAAGAAAAGAAACTGGATTCCTTCCATAGCTAGAGAATTGGGTTGCCCTGTTTTATTTAGATGTTCAGAAAACACTTCAATTATTACCTTATGCTTACTTCAGAAGAAATACTTTTAATAATACCACAGTTCTGACACACTGCTAAAATTACTTGGTAAAAGAACTGTGTCATTCGCTAGGCATCCTAAATGAGCTTTTCACTTGATGATGTCATATTGTGGTAGTTGTGCAATAATTGGACTTCACGGAAGATCTGAGACTGATGCTTTGTTTCTATAAATCAGTGTTGCTCAGATCTTTGGAGCTGCATTTCTCACAGGAATGTAGTTTAAGTCTGTGCAGGGAGCAGATATGCTTGTTGTTTCAAAAATAAATGTCAGGTGAAATGCTGTGAATGGCTTTCGGTTTGAGGTAAGTCGCTTTGCTCCTACAGTTTGAGTGTCCTCGTGACTGATTTCAGTGAGTGGGTTTATGTACTGCCTTTGAAGTAGAGCCGTCCTTACGTGTAATCTTTAGGCTTCAGGGGGATGTAATCATCTGCTGAAGTCAGCTTGCATACAAACAGAATAATTGCGTGCAAAAAACTTGTGTTAGGATTTCACAGGGTGACACTTGACACAATACAACTAATGACCCTTAAAAAATTATTTCAAAAGGACTGTGTTCCTTGTTCAGGGAATCAAACTCCTCTTTTAAGCATACTGCAGCTGGTCATGATTAACTTGCATTTGCTATGCCAGGTTTGCTGCTAACTTAACATCTTCCTTTTTTGAGCCCAAAAGAGAAGGTAAGAGGGACTTGCATGACATTTTAAGAATTTGGACTGAGGTTTATCCTGCAGGCTTCTGAGGAACTTCACTGTCTAGAGGTGGCAGTTTCTTAACCTTGTACCAAAACCCAAGGAGTATGTTTCAGAGCAGTTGTCATCCTCTGCTCTCACCTGTACCAGCACTAATCGGGATGATGATCTATGTGCCTCCAACCAATTTTTGTTTCATGTTCATTGCTCGCTTGAGGCGAGTCCTCACCATGCAGGTTAGAGGTCAGTATCTGTCGTTAGGCATCTGGTCTTCCTTGTAGTAATAATGATTTGTAACCCAGTGGTAACAGACACCTCTAAGATGTGCCATATTACTTCAGTAATGGCAAAGGACAAAGCAGGTACGTTGCAACGTGACTTGGTGTTTACTCCTTTGCCAAAAGCCAGTGGAGAGTCTAAGTTGGGATGAATGGCGCGACACCATCTTTACACGTTTCTGAATGATGCATTCTGCTTTTGCTAGACCTTCTGTCAGTGGTTGCACTGATACAGTGCTCTTTTTCTTGGGTGAATCAAGCATGTGAAAAACAAATCATCCAAGTGCTTGCTGAGGGAAGTTTGGTTTAAGTATGAACTGATGTAAAATTTATTACTGTTTGGGGGGACAGGCATTATTCTCAAATTCCTTTACAAAATAAATAAAGACTCTTTTCCAAAACTGCATATACGTTGAGACATATTGCTGGAATTCGCTGCAAACATTCTCACTGGGCATTGGCTGTATTTTTTTTTTACACTTATGTTTAGAAAACTTTAATAGTGGAATAATTGTTCTCGTATTTAACGTGCTGGCTTTTTATACTATTAAGTAGAAATATGTGTGTTTTATGGGACAGGCAAGTTTATAACTTGCCTCATGTTTAAACCGTTATTTCCTAATACCTTCTTGTTCTTTACCTTATTAAGTTGCCCTTTTCAGTGGCTTTGCTCCTAAGTGGTAGTTTCTTTGATAGATACTCTTCTATTTGAAGTAGCATGTTCCGTTATCCTTCATGTTATTAGTTGCAACAGAGTTTAAGTCAATACTTATATTCTGTATGGTGGCTTATGTAGAAAAGTAATATTTTTCTTTTAATTTTCTTAATTGCAACCAATTAAAAAATACATAGCATCAAGAGAGCCTTTTTGACCTTTATCTTGCCAAAGGTCAAGATTACCATGCTAAACACTTTCCTACCCGGCTTAGTCCAAGAGCTCAGTAATGAGCTAGAGTTCTCTAAACAACTGTTGAAGGTTAATTTTTAAATATCCTTGAAATGGAAAGAAAAAATATGGATAAAAGATAAAATAATTGCAGTGTAAGCACGCTGCTCTGAACTGCCTGGGGACTGCTCTTGGGCATAAGCACAGCTGTGATTCTGTGGCTGTAGTGGGTTGAAACTGGAATGTATATAATAGCTTTTTTTTCCTTTCCTTTAAATTGCTATCCTTATAGTACAAATAGAAGTAGTGTTCTGTGTATATGTAAACCAGATGTACAAGTGAAATCAGCAAAGCGCAGTTGGAGGGTTTGAGTTATCAATATTGTGGTACTGTCTGGTCTTAACCCAGTAACCCCAAGTACCCCTGTTTTCAGACCTCCCTAATTTCTTCCAAATCTACTTCATCTCCCTTCAAGAGACTTAAAATAACCCCTGTCTCTCCCTGATAAGACATGCAGTCTGTGGAAGAGTAAATCCTGGTGTGAAAGAGTAAATCCTAATGCAGCAATGGGTACGAAGAAACTGCAGCAGCCTCACCGTGAGTCAGAACACCTGCCCTTTGACACTTTACTTTCTGCTTCCCTAGCGGAGAAGGTGCTCCCTGTCCTGGCACCCTCTGTGCCTTGCTTGATCCGGAGGCCGGGGTGATGGCCTAGAGCAACCAGCTGCTGCTTTCTGCCTTCTCTCAGAGTCAGAAAATGCTGCTTTGCTGCCCTCGTCCTGTGCCGAGTAGCTGAGTACCAGCAGTGCATCGCAGCTCGTTTCCACTCAGCTGCACGGGCTGTCTTGGGAGGGGAGGGTCGATGAGCGAAGCGACACGGGTGGGAATCTCGCCTCTGTTCCAGTTTAGGGGCTTCTGCTAATCTACTGCAACCAACAGTGACTCAAATGTGGATCTGCATTTAGACACATCTAACGCATTTAAAATGTGTTAAACAGTCAGGTAACGTGTATTAACCCAAGGAAGTTCTAGTAGGGCTGCACTAGCTTTGCAGTTAATCATCCAGATTTGCCATCAGACGTGATATTTCATGTGCCTTTAAAAGGTAAATGACTGTATAGCTGGAATCCTAAATCACAGTTACATTTATTATACTTTTAGTCATAATTTAACCCTGTTTGCAACCTCAGTCTGTAGAGTCCTTCTGGTTTTACTCTCAGTGGGAGTTCTATAACCCTTTATATTACAGATTCAGCCATGTGTAGTGTTCCTTCAGGATCAAAGTGCCTCTGTAACGACATCATTGATTGTTGGTTTTGTTTCCTAGGCTGTGAAGATATTATTGCTGAGAGCATCTCGCTAGACACCTTAATTGCCATTCTGAAGTGGAGCTCTCAGCCGTACGGTTCCAAGTGGGTCCATCGCCAAGCGCTGCATTTCCTCTGTGAGGAGTTTACCCAGGTCATGACCTCAGACGTCTTCTACGAACTCAGCAAGGACCACCTGCTCACAGCCATTCAGTCCGACTATCTGCAGGTAACCTGCAGGGCAGGATACGACCGCTCCTGCTGGGAGCAGGATTTGTTGTACCATTGCTAGAAGCACTTGGGAGCGGCTCATTTTAAATTGTAGACAAGAGCTTAGAAGCCTAATAAGAGTTTGGAAATGGCTCCAAATTATTTTAAATGAAACACTTCTGAACCTAACACTTGTCTCACATGTTTAAGTGCTTTACAAAAGTGTGTGGTGGCAGTAGCTTTCTGTAGCACTGTACATCCTACTTGGGGCAGTGGAAGCTAATAAAGTAGTAATCATTCAGAAAGCTTAATTTTTTGAGGGAGAGATATAAAAATAGCTTTTTTGACAAGTATTGCAGGATTTATTTTTGTGTGTGTGTGATTTCAGTGGTCATGTTTTAGGGAGAGGAAACCATACTAATAGAAGACTAGTGCATTTTTGCTGCCATTTCTCTTCAGGGAAGATACCTTTATAATGATGACTAGTCTTTTATAGCTTAAAGGTGACTGGATTGTTTGGTTTTTTTTAAATTGTATCTATCCCAATCTTACTTTTTAAAAAAAAGTATAAAGTGTTAAAGTTTGTGGGTTTTTTAATTTATTTACTTTAAGCATTTCAGGAATTATAGTAACAGTACTGTTGATCTTCCATGACAGTGTGTATTATGACTAAATATCCTACCCTGGTGTTTAGAATTACACAGAAATTTAAACTTTTCAGTACATGATGTTTACCTCTAAAAGTGTTGAGTGGTTAGCACATATATATAGGTATGTACAAAGCAAAGGTTTTTTGTTTATAGTGTTACTGCAAATCTTTCTGCTCACCTAGGTTATAATTTAATTGGTTTGATTATTTTCATAGCTTTCCAGGCTGTGTAGATGCAGAATTTGTGATGTTAAACAAGAGATCCAAACACCCAGCGTTAGAACTGCCCCTTTTAATTAACTTCAGTAATTCAAATTTAATATCTAAGGTTTTGTACTAGGCAAATTTTTCCCCTCTGTAGAAATTTTTTCCTCTTCTTCCTAGGGATTAAGTGACACAAATCTAGGAATTATGGTGGTGATATACCAGTAGTACTACATTAAAATTTTGAAGAAGTGATATAGCAGATCATAAAGTACAAATGCTTAGTTCAGTCTTGGTACAGTTGTGTTTCTTTATAGCTGTAAAAGACCTGTGCGTATGGTATTTTTTTATTTACTGGTGTGACATTAAACTAACCATTGTTAACTTTCTGATTGTTGACTTCCTCTTTCTACCAGGCAAGTGAACAAGATATTCTTAAATATCTGATTAAGTGGGGAGAGCACCAGTTGATGAAGAGAATAGCAGATCGGGGTAAGAATCCTTTAAACCACACAGGACTAAATCAAATAAACAAAAATGTATGGAAGTTCTTCTTTGTGGGTAGTCTGTAACTTGACGAGATTCTATCTGTTTGGTTCGTAGTGTGGTCAAAACTAAGCAAATGCACTTTTCTCTAAAAAGAGGCTTTTGTTCTCTAAAAAATGAGAGCACAGGCATTCTGAGGGAGCTGGGATTGTTCAGCCTCAAGGAGAAAAGGCTTAGGGAAGATCTTAGCTAAGTTTGTAAATACCTAATGACAGGAATCAAATAAAATAGAGCCACACGCTTCTCTTGGCACCCAGGACAGAGTGAGAGACGCTAAGATATCAACAGAAATACAGGAGATTTTGTTTAAACACAAGAAACTGTGAAGACAGTCCTACACTGGGATAGGGTGCCCAGATTAGATATGGAGTCTCTGTCCTTAGAGGTGTTCAAAACCCAGCTGGATATAGTTGTTGGCAGTGGTCCACCCTGCCTGGGGAGGTGTGGGGAAAGGGTGATGGTTGTGGCCTGATGAGGCTTCTAGAGGTCCCTTCAACCTCTACAGTTGTCTGGTTTTTAAGTCTGTTTGATTTTCTGTTGTCTCAGAATTATTTTTCTTGTAACTAATTCATCGAATTAAAACAAGTCCCTGCAGTACCTTTTACATTTCCATACTCATGCAGGCTTTTCACAGTAGTCTTATTCTTAGTTTGTTGTGTCAACCTTTCACTTCAGTTTGAGTATGTTTCTCCCACAGAAATCTGTGGTACTGAGAAGCAAGCCATCAAGTGGCATCAGTGCTTTTCCTAAAGTAGACGTATATGTATTTTTATTAGCTCAGATACATGTTGTTGCTATAGTGGTAACTTCAAGGGCAATCTCACATGTGTTGGATGGAGGAAGTAGGTTAAATATATATTTCCCAAGTAACAAATGCAAGTAGCTTGTAGTTCATCCTCACCACAAAGTGCCGGTGGGAATACAACAAAAGGAACAGAAAGGGAGGAATCTGGCTGTGTGAAAACAGAGCAGTGCTGGTGTGGCTGCTGTCTCTGGAGGGCTGGACATGGTTTTGAAATCCACAGTTACTCCTTGTGATACAACTGCTTTTTCATGGACATGTTGTATGAAATGCAACAAAAAGTCCATTGAAATATGTGTTTTTAGTGACCTGAGTAAGGATTAATTTTCTGTTTTCAAAGCAAGATTTTCCGAGCGTTTGTCTTAAGGCACATTGGAGTGTAATGGAGCCAGTTCAACAGTAACAGACCTGGACTGGGAGAGAAGCTGCTTGTTTGGAGTAGTTGTGTAGTTTCCTGATCTGCGGTGTTGATTAAGTGAATGGCTCATTTCTCTTTCGTGAGATCATCGGATAACGTGATAAACAAATGCAGAAATAGGAGCTACAGCAGGTTCTGTCAGATTGGGGCCAAATTTAGTCTGGTAATTTGATCTAAATTCCTCAGTGACACTTCTGATTTTGCAGCTCTGAACATGTAGCCATTCAGCTGAATACCAGAAAGCATTAGAAATTGTGATGGGCTGTGGCCAAAACTAGAGCTGCCTGTATGGAGGGGAGGGTGGATGTTTGACAGGTTTCCTCAAAGAGCAAAGCTGGTCAGATTCAAGTTGGGCACCACACCGAAAATGCAGGGAAAGGTGGTTAACTGGGGAGGGAGAACAACCCAAGAGTGTCATACGTTGTCAGCTTGCGGTCTCCAGGGAGATACCCACAACTGGCACAAATAGGCATCCTGTGACCATGAGAACAGTCTGAATGGGCTCGACACGGTTGTTACTAAGGTGGGTTACACAAGGAGACTGAAATAATTTATCCCAGTGGACTCTTCAGGCCTTAATTTGTAGAAAATAAGTCACTAAAAACTGCTGGGGAAAGTGAGAGGAGCTGCAGGAGGCAGTCCTCGGGAGAACTGCTAACAGGGAGGTACAAATGTTTTCATAGCATAGCTCTTGGTAGAGTTTTATAAACACCATGTTTGTATTTTCTCCCTGGCTTACACTTTGCAACTGACAGGTGTGCAAATGACCCATGTTCCCATAAACTGAACCTGTCTCTGTGGATGCTTCACAGCAGATTTTAAGGCATGAAAAAAAATTTGTGGAACAATGCTGATAAGCACTGTTGATTTAAAATTAGGAATTTTTTTCCTCTTCTGTAACTTCTCTAAGCCCTGCAACTCCCACTTTCCTACTTTAACTTTTAAATATAAACTTGGTATTTCTTGTGCCATCCCACAGAGCCTAATTTACTCAGTGGTACTGCTCACAGTGTGAACAAAAGAGGTGTGAAGAGGAGAGATCTTGATATTGAGGAGCTGAGGGAGATCCTGTCTCCACTTCTACCTTTGTCCGCATTGAGCACATCTTACCCATGAATAGTGAAGTACTGAGTGATGCAGTAAGTAATACTATCACTGAGTTCTTTGTACTTCGGATTCTACAGCGTTCAAGGGGTTTTGTTGGGATTTTTTTGTTGTTTTAGGAATTAGCTCCTAAAAAATTATTGTCCAGAATAACACCTGTATAAGTCGTTTTCTGATTGAATTTTTCTGTTCTTTAAATCTATCAGAAGGCTAACAGAAAAAGTTGGTGGTGAAGAATTCAATGTAAGAAATGCATTTCTTGCAAATTTTTCCCTGTATTTGCATTTAAAAAAACCCCAACATGTAAAACTCTTTCTTGATTCTTAAAGATGAAGAGAGGCCTGATTAGTACTCCTCCTTCAGACATGCTACCAACATCAGAAGGTGGAAAGTCAAATGCCTGGCTGCGGCAAAAAAAATGCTGGAATATATGTGCGACCAAGACTGTTCTCACCATATGTGGAAGAGGCTAAGGTAATAATCATTAACAGCTCTTCAGTATTGTTAAATTGCAGTCATCCGGGGATTCTGTAAACAGGGAAAGATTTTGGTATGTTTTGTCTCTCTTTGCATGTACTGGCCTAAAATACTAACGTTTTCAATTTAACAAGACTTACAAGATTGATCATCAGGCTCAAGTCTCTAGAACTGGTCAGAAAAATTTCAACAAAATGTTTTTTTGTCGAAATTGAAATGTTTGCGAGACAGATCTTGATGAAATTCCACCGGAAACAAAGCAGCGTTCTGAGGGAAACCTCCCTGGTTTCCAGCCAGTTTGCCGGCCCAGCTCCTCGGCAGCCCTCCTGGCAGGCGGATGGCAAGGTGAGAGCCTGAGAGTCCCAGTTTGCAGCTAGTCAGCAACCTTGGTGCCAGGTCTTTCAGGCTCCCCAGCTCCCACCAGAGCTGGGTGGAGAGCTACTATTCCACTCGGCTGAGGACTCTGATGTTTCATCCTCTTGTTTGAATGGGAGCATGGCCAAAATTCGTTTGATCCTCCCCAAAATGGAATAACTGTCTTGTGTCCAGTTTGACTGAAGTCCTTTGTGTCCCACTCAAGCAGTAGCTTCCCTGTTCAATACCTTGCATGAGGACTGTCATACCGAAGATCTTATAGCATCTCTGGTGACATTTGGTGACAGGGTGCAGATGACTCTGTGTAGGGCAGAAACATGCCAGCTGACAGGATGGGAGCCTTGTGGGTCGCTAATTGATGCCAGCACTTAAGGCAGCTCAGTCCCAGCAGTGCAGGTGACCGTAGAACAAGAGGATTAGGAGAAGCTATGCACGTCCACTACGAACTCTGAGCACTACGCTGGTCAGTTCAGAGCTTTTGCCCTGTGCCTAAGAGAGAAAATATCTTCTAAGGCTGTGAGTTGTTGACATCCTCTTTGAGGGAAGGGAAGAAGTGAAACTACTTTATGTTTGGGGCACAAAGGCTAGAGAACACCAGGTAGCACTGAAGTAGCAAAGGAAGACTAGCCAGTTAAAATTTTATCTTTGTATCTTGGGTTGTTAAAACTAATAAAAATGTGTTGAAGAACATGTGATAAAAGCTTTGACTCTTTCAGTTTTCAGGTATACAGTATGGGAGTGCTTTAGTTATAAAATAAATTTTATAGCGAAAAGAGCATTCTAAGTTTTTCAGGCATTGTCATCCCTCCCCCCCCACCCCGGAATCCTACTTGTTTCTGTTAGTTTCATGTTATGCTATTACTATCTTTAAAGGTATCATTGACTGTTTAACCTTAGAGGGAGGACTCTTATGCTTAGTGCATGGTAATGATACTCTTGTTCATAGATGAATTATTGTGAAATGCAAAACTTTTAGATGAGTGATTTCTGATTTTGATTTCTTTATTCCCCTGTTAGCCTCCCATTTTTTGAAATAAATCCATTTAACATGAAGTGAGAATCTTAAAAGATTATGCATAAATCCCCTTCTATAAGGTGCCTGAGGGAAACACATGTAATTTTCAGACTAATGCTTTCTATTCAGTGACACAGAGTTGAGACCTATAGGCAATAATTGCCCAAGACAGAATCCGCAGGGTCTGACCTCTAGAAGGTTACTTCTAATCTGACAGGTACAAAATAGACAAAGCAACCTTCCCAAACGTTATTCACCTGCCTGCTCTTAGCTCTGAAACTCAGTTCAGATCATGTCTGGAAAACGGCATAGAAAATGCCAAATGGAAAAGTCAAATACTGTTTGGGACCTGGCAAAGTTATTATGGTTTAGTCACGGCCAGAGTCATGGCCTGGGGACTGTGTTTGCAGCAGGCCCCGCTGGGCGTGTGCGTGCGGCGCCTTCACGAGGGCTCTAACGGCTGTCGTTGCAGTCAGTGCTGGATGAGATGATGGTGGAACAAACCGATCTCGTTCGTTTGCGGATGGTCCGAATGTCCAACGTGCCCGACACCCTTTACATGGTCAACAACGCAGTGCCGCAGTGCTGTCACATGATTACCCACCAGCAAGTTAGCACCAACCAGTCCACTCCTCCTTCCGTTATAGCCAACGAGATCCCAGGTGAGGCTGCTGCATCGCTTGCAATGCCAGTTGCTTTCATGTCGGGGGAGGCTTGGGGCTGGGGAGAGCAAATGTGAATCACTGGGTGCTGTTTTTTCCTCAGCAAGTAGTACTGCTCCGTTCGGGCTTCTTCCCACCCAGTGGTATTCTCTTTTGCTTTGGTCTAGTCTGAAGACATTAACTGGTTTTGTGTGGTGTCGTAAGCAGTTGGAAAATAAACTACTGGCAGGGGTGGTGTTTTAAATGCTTCAGCAGGGCATTTTGAACAACCTTGGACTGGAACACGTGCTGGAACCTGGCTCTCTGTTCTCAGAGTGGTTCTCGGTCTTCTACAACCAGTCATCCAAGAAGGGTAAGATCCAGAAGGCTGGAAAATGGCAAAATGCTGATTTCTTTTAAGAACAAAAAGTAGGGGAGCATAACTTGTAAGGCAGTCAGCTTAAGTCAGTTTGCCAGAAAGATATTGGAAATGGGCACTCAAAACACACTTTTTTTGGAATACCAAATCCACTGTAGCTTTGAGGCCAAGCCAGCTTCATTCCTTGTGTGGCAGAGTGAGTTGTTACAGTAAATGCTGCCTCTCTTGACTTCAGGACACTTGTTGTGACATTCCCCATAGGCAAACCAGGGAAATACAGTCATAAAACTATGTAGCAGTAAAGATATGCCACCAAGAAAAGTAATCTTCCATCACTCCCCATTCCCCAGTTTATAAGCTCTTTGTATATCAATTACATCTCCCTTCAGTCGACTGCGTTGAAAGGAAGTTAGTTAAACTGTTCTTAGAGGTGCTAGAGCCAGGACAAAACCAAAAGGTTTGAATCGCTGCAAGAGAGTTTAAGGTGTTAGGGAGATTGGAAACACAGTTTAGGTAAACACTGTAGCAAGTTTTCTAGAAGGTTTGTGGAAAGGTTGTATCTATGTTTCTTATAATTTGGAAGAGGCTTGATAAAGCCTGAAAAGAGCTTCTGAAAAATTCTGTAATTTGATACAAGTACTAATTGTTTGTGTGGAAACTTAGAGCTGTGGCATCTCAGCAACTTCCCCCCCCCCCCCCCCCCCCCCCCCTACAGAAAAGCATAAATACACTTGCTGTGAATGGAATGTAAAGTATTTAATTATGAGATGTGACTCTAATAAACATTTTGACCCATCTTAGTTTCCAAAGTTTAGAAAAGAAACAGGTTCTCAAAGGTATCCAGTGTTTTGCAAAAGATCTCGCCTTCTGAAAACATCTGGCTCTGTTGGCACATGTGAGATATCTTAATGAATCTGAAACTCTACTACAGTGTGATTCTGTGCAATTTCATAGGTAGGAATTACTGCCGGCCCTTTGATTTGAGCCTGGATGTGAACTCAGAGGCTGGCTGGTAGTTGGAGCACAAACACTGAGTCCTGGTGACTGCCTGCTTCGCTTGCTTCTGTAATAAGCAAAAGAGTTGATTGTTTTGCCAACATCTTGGGCCAGGAAGGGTAGATGGAGCCCAGTTAATTTGAGGAAATTCAGGCAATGTGCCAAACATACAGGAGTCAGTCCCATCCTTTGGGACTGGATGCACAGGAGCTGCTGGAGGGAGAGCTGGACCGTGTCGCCCCTGTGCTCCCTAGGCCGGGCTCTTAGAACAGGGAGTTCTTTTCAGCTTAGGTGTTCTCCATCTGTCTCTTGTGCCTTCCTTGTCTACCCGTGGATATTTGCATGAATGCTGTTGGCAGCATGTTTCAGTGCTGCTCTTGCAACACGCTTTTAAAATTAAGAGTTCGGCCTCTGCTGGAGTCTGCTTTACTCTGAGGCTCAGTTCTGCAGGTAATTGAGTTTCCTTAGGGTAATTTCCAGTTTCGGTTTGAATTAGAAATTCTGCAAATTACTTGAGCAGATTGTATTTTTAATGTATGTAATCTCTCTTACATATGTTTCACATGAGTAATAGTTGAAAAAACCCCAACCAAACAAAGAAAAAAATCCAGAAGCTGTATTTGAGAAGATGGCACTTTTAAATGAAAAACTTACACTATTTTTATGCCTATTAGTTTGGAGAACTGCTTCAAACTTCTCCAGAATCCTCTTTATTCAGTGTTGGCAAAATGCTGCTTGTAGTTAAACATCTGGCTGCTAAACCACAATTTTTCAGAACAGTTGAAGTGTGTAGAGGGTAGCTTGTAGGACTTATTTCCAAGCCTTGAAGACTGGATAGAATTAATTATTTTTTTCCCCATAGCACAGGAACTCAATTTGAGGGGTTGGAATATTTTGTACTATACATACACTTACCCTTCATGTACCAATGTACACTTTGTGAAATTGTGACCAGTTTTAGTATATGATGTTGGGTTTTCTTCTTCTCTGTAAAGCAAATGTCTTTTCACACTGTTCTTGCTGTCTGATCTGCTTAATTTTTATGAGCTTTCATTATGGACATCTGGTCATGGTAATACATAAGGTTTGTAAAGTGGGTAAATGATTAGATGACAGGACTTATGTATACAGAAACCTAGATTTGTCTTCTCTTACAATATGCACATTTTCCTGAGGACAGAAAGATCAGAGAGTAGTACAATTTATTGTCAAACAGCAGCAATAAGTGGCATGAGAAAAATTTGCAACAGGATAAATACCCCAAATGATACATGATTTCTCCGTGGAAAGTTTTTTTTTTTTATAATTATTTCAATGTGGCTGCATAAAACAGCATGGTTTTAACAGGTTTACGTTGGCTTACAGCTTGTCTAATTTTTTTTAGAATGCTCTTTCCATAGTTAAACACTAGTATTATGGGCTTGTGATTATAGAATTGCACTAGAAGTATGAAATGCATGCCAAAAAAATCAATGAATTCTTGGCCTGTAGAATTCCTGAGGGAACATTCAGCTGTTATTTAAGATATCCTGCCCCCACCTCAAGTCATAAAATTCCTCCATCATAAGGGGTTTAGAAAGAAGACTGTGCTTGTTGCTCATTCTAGCAGAAGCTGGAAAAATGGTATATGACTTTACCTGTTGTGTCCTGTGTGTTATCTCATGTGGCTTAATGGTTCTCCAAAGAACATATGTAAGTTGAACTGTTCTTGGCAGAATGCTTTTTAAAACAAACGAAGTCAGCCTGATGTTAGATTTTTCCTTCAGAATTAAATCTAATTATTGCAATCAAACTTACTGTCCCACAGTTCAGAAAGTAATCTCTATTATCCCTCTTCTGTTCTCTATTACCTCTCCAGTTCCCAATCTCCTCGTTGTAAAAGAGATGATCAAACGGCTACAGGAGCTGCGTCATACTGAGCAGGTGCAAAGAGCGTACGCTCTGAACTGTGGAGAAGGTGCCACCGTCAGTTACGAGATTCAGATTCGTGTGCTGCGGGAATTCGGACTCTCCGATGCTGCTGCTGAACTTTTGCAGGTGTGAAAAATTTCTGAGTAAGACCACAAGCGCTTTGATTCTTTGTGCTTATGAATTGGCTTGGATGTGTAGTCTGCAATAAGAAAACCATTTTTTTCTCTGTACGTGGAGGTCCAAAAATGCTTTGAAATGCCTGTAATAACTTTCAAACTGCCCAGGTACGAATTACAGTGAGACTGTTGGATTTGATGTATGTGATTTTATAAATGCATGAGTGCAATGTGTAAATATTTTTCTCAAGACTTGTTGCCATTCAGGGTGCTCTTACTGCCACAGGTCTTGGGGACAAAAAAAAAATCTGCTGAAGAGGCAGTTATGGGAACAGTCAAACCATAACTAGAAATCTAGATGCGAGTTACTCTTGAATCGGAGAAGAAAGTCCTAACTGATACAGCAGATCTGCATGATGCATATTGGGACTGGGAAACTGGAAGTCCCACCTCTGTACACTACTGTTAAAGCAAATGCATTTGTTGATCAACTTATTCACATGGTGAATCTGATGTTTGTTGTCTTGGGTTTTTGGTTTGGTTTTTTAAAACACACGTTTGTTCCACAGTAGCTGTAATCACCTTGAGTGTTGGTGAGGTTTTGAGTGGCACAACTAGCCTCTTACAGTACTAGCTGGTTTCTAGTTCCAGTGCGTGTTAGCAGACTTTTTTACATGACTTCTTACTTCGTTTTGTTACGTGCTGTTTTTTTGTTTTTCCTTTGCAGAATCCTCACAAATTCTTTCCTGATGAGCGATTTGGGGATGAAAGCCCCCTCCTGACAATGAGACAGTCTGGACGATGTCGTGTTAACAGCACTCCCACTGCAGAAACCATGTTTACAGAACTGGACTCTTTTGTGGCCTTCCATCCACCATTGCCCCCTCCTCCACCTCCATACCACCCACCAGCAACTCCTATTCATAACCAGTTCAAAGTGGGCTGGAAACAAAGGGTGCCAAGTCAACATCCCTCCCGTTCCTTTTCTTACCCCTGTAACCACTCCCTGTTCCACTCCCGCACCGCTCCCAAGGCCGTACCGCCTGTCTACTTGCCCGGGGTGAAAGCAGCACCTCCCGACTGCACCAACACTGCGGGTCTGGCGAGACAAACGGTGGCTGCAGCAGCGGCAGTCATGGCAGCCGAGAAGCAAGTCGTGAGTATTGCGATTCCTCCTCTTCTCCCTGTCTCTGGGCGCTCAGAGTAGCTTATGGAGAGGAGCTGGAGAGAATTCTTGGGATGTACCTTGGCTTTGTTAAATTAAAGAGCATCCCTTTTGGTTAGGAGAAGAATTTTCTACCAAGCTGGCTGGCAGCATCCTGCATCCCAAAGGCATGCCCTAGTGCCTGGGAGAATGAATGTTCCAGAGACAGGAGCGTTTTGGAGGGCAAGTGGGACTCGCTAAGCTTCTGAAATAACATGGTTTGCTCTACATTGAAACAAAGCATGAGCCCACTTTTGTAGCAGACTAACCCTGTGATTCACAGGTAGAAATGTTGATGATATTTTGGCTGTTCACAGGTAAGTAGTCCTGAAGTAAACAGATGTGTGTAAAGGGAACCTGTGGAGAACGTAGAGGCCTTACAGCTACAAAAAAGGGTGTAAAAATGAGTAGGCGAGCAGAAATGGGGAATTGCAAATACAGGGGGGGTTGTTCGAGCATTTAAAGACAATCATAGTTGCTGAACTACAATATGGTGCAGTGAGAACAACGAACTATGATATATTGGACAAAGATGTAGCGTTGTGAAGTATGTGAAATGCTAAACAAAGAATTAGGGAATTTATATCTGCAGTGAAAGAAGTGTCAGTGCACAGTGTTGTACTGAAAACCTGCTCTTTATAGGCACGTTTTATCTGCAGTTCTGAATGGAAACATGGATTTCTTTTGTTTTTTTTTTCTTTAGCAATTGTTCTAAATGCATTGCACTCCTTTCTATGTGTTTAGGTTAAATATTTAGCCTCAAATTAGAATTATTTGCCATTGTTTGTCCAAGGGTGGGTTTTGTAGCATGTCTCTCTCTCTCTGGCCCAATACTGACTTCACTAAGGAAACCATATAGTGATCTTTTACACATTAGAAATGCTTCTGCTGGAATATGCTTCTATAAAAAACACAAGAAGAAGCATAGACTTAATATGGACAATATTTTCGTTCTCTATTCTTTCTGCAATTTGTGAGTTACTAATAATCCATGATTACTGAAATTGTTTTGATTAGAAATGATAAACACAATTAGAAGTTTCCACTCTTCCATCTGGAAGACTGTAACACACTTGTCTCCTTGCAGGATTGCCTATGGGTGTAGGTGAGAAGAATGCTGTGCGACAAACTTAGGGCAACAGTGTCACCGGTGCTGCCCCCACAAGCCCTGGGGCTGTAGTGCCACACACATGTGCCTGCAATTAACTTACGTGAGAATACAAAATGCAAGCAGAAGCATTGCATCTCTAGTGACATAATATGTGTTTTGTGGTTTCCCTGTGCTGTAACAAACCATTTGTTCAGATCTGCACTGAGTACCATGTTTAGTTTGGTAATTGTGAGTGGCTTAAAGCAGGTTTACCTTTTGAGATTTTAACAGTGCATTGTCACTACATATTCAAGAACGGACGTGTTTAAGAAGGAGCTATTATTGTGGCACAGCAGCTTCCTGAAGGAAGGAAATTGTCTCACGCTAGCAGGAAGGTGAAGGTTGGAGTATCCATGTGTTCTTTGAACAGCATAGGAAAGTTACGGGATGAAACTTGCAGGTTGAGGCAAAGGTAGATGAGGAACACGCTGTTTTGAATTACAGAAGGAGTAATGCAGCTTGGGTCTTAGCTTTTGCCTGGTTTCTATGGACCAATTTCTTTTCTCTTCCAGTGTACTCAGCCCTTGCTAAATGAACTGATGCCAGACATCGCAATGGGTGTGTCAGCAATGTCTTTAAAAGACAGAAGATTACCGGAGCTCACAGTCGACACAGAATTAAGCCAGACTGTTACAGAGGTGGGGCCCGGTCCACCCCAGCACATTTCATGTATTCAGAACAGACACGTGCCCACTTCTCGAAAGAAACATGCAATAGAGCAAAAAATAGATGCTCGAGAAAATCAGCAGGAATATCCTGACTTCTACGACTTCTCTAATGCTGCGTGCAGACCCTCTACTCCAGCACCCAACAGGCACAGTCCTTCGCAAGGCATCTATTTTGGCCCGGATTTGTACAGCCACAATAAAGCATCACCAAGTGGCTTAAAATCAGCCTATCTACCTTCCCAGATATCTCCTAAAAAGCAAGAGGACTCTAGGAGGGAGTACCTGCTCTCTCAAGATGGGCATCAACACAGACAGAAGAATGAGCCGATACACCTTGATGTCTTAGAACAACCTCCCCAGCGACTGGACTTGGCGTTGGCTACCCAGGAAAATGCTGGCAACGGCCCAGTTCACATCAGAGGAAGAACAAAGATGGAAACCGATTTAACCTACGGGCTGACCTCCAACAGGCCTGCGCTGCCGGCGTACGCCTCCGAGGTGCAAGAAGAGAGACCCGGCAGGAGACTGGCAGATGATGAGCCGTTGGAACATGGAGCACAGAGAAATGCAGATCTGGAAAGGGAAGATGCAGTGAGCAGAGGCAGGAGGTCTCCAAACAAACCAGACTTCCTGTATAAAAAATCTGCCCTATGAAAGCGACCTCCACGATTTCTCTGTGCCTAAGAGTTGGAAGCATCCTGTTCTTCGCAGCTTTTAGCCTGCCTTTGGTCAGAAATTCATCCGTGCCAGCAGATAAATTCAGCTTCGCTCACTTCTTTTGTACGTACATTGCTCTTAGAGATGGCATGCTATAAGTTTGGTTTTAATGCTGCTTCTGGTTTTATTTTGTGGGATTTTTTTTTTTCTTAAGCAAATTTAATTAAGCCTTTTAAAAAGAAAAGTTGGTACCTTTTTTCTACAACCTGGTAGCCTTTTGCACCTGTACATCTATTTTAGTGTATTAGTTTTGTACTAATATGTTAAGCTTTATTGTCACATTTAAAGGACTGTATTTTCATACTTTTGCATTTTCCCTTTCACCTGCCAATTCCCTGTGTGCATTGGGTTGCACATTATGAAATGTATTTTCTTACGAGATAGTAACAATGCGTTTATTTTTAATTATAGGAATTCCAAAGAACAGCACATCAAAATACTACGTTTTGTTAGGTTTATTTTGTTTGTTCGTTTGTTTGGATCTGAAATCTTCCTGATTTTGATGACTACGGCAAGAATCCAGTCTAACGTTTTGTTTGAAAAGTTCTGGCAGCTGGTCTTACCCTTATATAGCAAGCCCACGTCAAGAATTATATTTGGGTTTTTAAGAGTCCAGGGGGATATTTAGGAGTCCAAATCCCAGTTAAATTCACTGGGATCTGACAGTGCGATTCTGTTCGCTTTCTGGTCCCGCTGTGACCGTGGAGAGCTCCACCCAGAAGCACTTACTAGACTAGAATTATTCATTTGCCCGTGCAGAAATAGATCTAGAAATACTGTAAAAATGATAGTAATAACTTGTTCTTCCAGCTACCCATACGTGGGGGTAAGCGAAGACCGGAGTTGAGGATTCCTGCTAAATCCTGGCGTGTCAGGAAGACAAGGCGTGGTGTCTTCGCTGTTGCCTGAGCGGTGACCCTCCGCTCCAGAGGGCTCCCTCTCCAACAGAGGTGCTGAGGGGCTGCTCATTGCCTTGCGTTTTCCTTCCTGCCTATGACTAAAAAAGGGCTTCACTCTTAGTGACGTTGTTCAGTGTTCCTTACCTGATCTCAAGTGTGGCCGACTTCGCAAGCGCAGCTGTTCTGTGAACAAAATCAAAGTGAAAAGTAACTGCTTGAGCATCATGGAACTTGCAAAGCTTTAGCACTCTTAAATTACGCTTCCATTTCCCGGCTTTGCTTCTTTAAAGCACAGAAATGAGATTCATGGGTGACAGTCGTCTGGGCTGGCTCCCTGCCCCACTGCACTGGGGTTCAGCAGCACCCCAGGGGTAACGGTTATAATTAAGTGCATCCTTAATACTTACCGGGCAGTTTTGACCACAGATTGATTGCATTTAGGATAGAGATCTGATGCCACTGCCCTGTAGTCGTTACTGGTAGAGGCCTGTTTGGTTGCTGGATTATTTTATTTTTTTAAAATGCAGTTTCTGTAATTTCCCTGTAGTAGAAAATTTTAATCCCAAGTGTGACCTAAGGACTGCTTTGAGGTTGGGTTGAGCTGTTTCCTGCAGTCCAAAATGCTTAACACTATTTAAACAGAAATCTTGCTGCAACTTTACTTTTAGTTTTAGTTGATGGTGGATCATTACCTAACCTGTTTCCTTAAAGTCTGCAAGGCCTGGTAACAGCACCACGATGTTACTGAAATCTATTGAACGCTTCATTTCCAAATTACGAGATAGTTTCTAGATAAATGAAGACCTTGGTATTTGAACCAATGAATCCTAACATCTGCTGTATACACACATCCATAGGCCTCCTGCTTCTGCGAGAGCCCTGCAGGTGCTCCTTTTGACATGCAGCCGTGAAGGGTGTGGTGTAGGACCGAAGGAGAAACTTAGCTAAACTGCCTGCGTGATGTGTCCTTTGAGCAAGTGGAGATACTGTTTGTTGTGGGGTTTTTTTCCCCCTCTGCTAGTTTTTCTTAATTTTTTTGACCACAGTCAAGACACCTGGTGGTCCTGGCCTCATCACCAGCACGCAGTGCTTCCATGGGACTGCACCGCAGGTTGTTGTAATGTTGAAGGGGGCGTCAGTGGGAGGACGGTGGTGCTGCAGGTTAGGGACAGATGTTTGTTGGGTTTCCTCTGAAGATCTGAGCATGGCACTGTTTGCCCACGTAGCTCTGGACACACACTTGGATCTCATGCTCAGCAGCATTAGAGGCATCAACTTGTGTCACGCACCGAAACCCTGAAACATCTTGCACTTGTGTCATAGGTGTGTTGGTAGCTTAATTACTAAAAAGTCATAGCTGTCCTCAGAAGACTTGCTATTCTGAATAATTTATTTTTGCCTAAAATTGATAGGTGTACTTTGAGAAAACTGTTTTAATTACCATAGTTCAATGTGGCACCGTGTGCCTGGACAGAGATGAGGCTGAAATCTGCAGATGTAACTTTGAAGCTTGAAATTTGTGGAGATGTGGCTGATGAAGACTGAAAAGTTTTGAGGTTATGGCTTGAGGGAAATCATGATATGTTTTTGGCTTTGGAATAAGCTGATGAGAACTGCCTCTGGGGGCAACATGTCTGTATTTTAGAGTACAAAACTGCTTCCGAAGGCTCAGAAGCTGAACAGTATTAAAAAGAGAATAAAGTGTTTAAAAGCAGGTGGAAAATACAAGTCCTTCTGAGGCCACAAAGACAATCAGGCCATGTAGACAATCTGCATTTTCACTTGTACGTTTTGAGTTGGGAAGATAGCTAATGGCAGCCGATTTGAAGTGGAAAAGAAGGATTTGTCAAATGACTGGAACTGGATTTTTGTACTCCAGCGTAGGATTTCCTACTTGGTTGGATGTGCAGAGAGGGAGGGGAGAGAGACCATCTGGATTCTTCATGGCAGCATTATTCAGACGCTAGTGTTCGCACCGCATCCCGCTTGCAGAACACGTCTGTGCTACCTGCTACTCACTTCTTGTTGTTCTCTGTCTACTGAAACTTTGGTGCAGAAGCTCCTTGTTTACATGAAGCACTTTCTGATTAGGCTGGAAATTAACATCTTTTCCTCCTGTAAATTTCATGGATAACATTACTGACTGTGTTTTGCTTGAGGCTAGAGGTATGAACATGACAATGTCTTGAATGAGGACGACTTGTGCTCTAACAGAGAGCTCAGACTTTCACTTAATAAGCAACGTGCAAAAACTTCTTAATCCTCTTTCCCCGACTCCCTCCTCTTTTCATTATTCTATGGATGAATAACTTAATTCCTGAAACAGATTCTTCCTTTGAAATGTTTTGTTGTTTCACGCAGTTACTGTAGTTGTGTGTTAGTAACTGCTGTGTTGATTGGCAGTTCCTTGTTGTGTTTTTTCCTATTCTTGAGGATTTTCGTTTCTGAAAGTTAAGACTGTGGCCACCTTTACTTGTAAGCCTTGGGTTTTGGTCCTGGTATATCCCAAATGTTTGTCTTATACGTTTCTTTAGTTTGGATTTGGTGAGGGTTTTTTTGAGTTTGATTTGGGGTTTCTTTTGGGGTTTTTTGTTTTCTTTGTTTGGAAAGAATATTCATTCTGTTTAAGGCACTGTTCTAATAATTATACGCTTCTGTGGTAGAGGTGGTGCTGAGCTCTGCTGAACACAGGGAACAGCTGGGAGATAAAGTTGTAAAATGCTTTCGGGGGTTTCTGTAATTATCTGTACGCCAGAAGGTAGCCCTGCCTTCGGCAACATTACGGTTTTGTTTGTTGTCCTTGTGTTGTTACTGGTATAAAGTCAAGTGCCTTCAATGCTAAAGGCTCAGAAAACTTTCTTAAACTGACTTCATGTCCTATGCAAGTGTTTTTTCTACAACCTGCATAACCAGTACTTTGTAAAACTTGTTTACGCTTCAATTGTACATAGTGTTTTTTAAAAAAAAATAGTATTTTTATTTAGGTACCTCCAAACTTGAATTCTAGTCTTGTGTGATGCATTGTAAAACAATACATTTCTCTTTTGAGTACCATTACAGTTGTAAAAAGGTTTTCACTGGTTCTATTTTTCTACTGTTGCTGAGAAGCATGTAACACTGACTTTATCCTACGTATAGTTGGCATTTCAAATAAATGGCTTGTATAGAACGCGCTTGTGCGACTTCTTCCAGTTCCCAGCAGGCTGCCGCAGCGACTTGCCGGCTCAACCCACCCTGTGTCCCTGTCCCACGCGCGCTGGCTTAATACAAACCGTGAGGTGCCCTCTAACAGTAAAGGCTTGTAAAACGGGCAAGGTTTGTTGCTCCTTCTGAAAAAAAAAGTGCACAATAATGCTTTGAACATCAAAGCTATGATACGGACCAGTGTAAGAAGAGGAATTAAAAGTCAGTGGCACTGCTCAAGCAGCTCACTAAAAAGAAAAAGCACTTCAGTGAGTTCTTCTGGCTAGAGCTTAATTTCCTGAAGCTGTTCACTATTAAAGGCACTGGGATTACTCACAGCCAAGGCAGCGGGACTTGGCCCCTGATCTAGGGAGCGTTCATTTTCTCAGCAGAACAACTAGACAAAGGCAGACACTCATCAAGTACCCAGCACTCTCTTCTTGAGTCACAGTTATCCTGCGTCCCCAGAATATTTGTTACACCTCTTTCACAGAAACGAGTGCTTCACTGGAAACGCGTCATCGAGCAGCAGAAAATCTTTGTCTCATTTCGATGTACAACAGCACCGTGCTGTGAGTTATGTCCTGATCTAACGTGGGGGTGGGGGAAGGAGGGAGTTCTGTGTGGTCTTAAGTGTTAATAATTACTGACACCTTTGCTCTTTCATCCAGGAGGATGAAGTTTTAGGAGGAACTTCCTAAACTACACACACTTAACGTTTATTACAGGCTTTCTGTTCATTTTTGTAGCACTGTTCCTCTAAGTCTAGTTCAGGGTAACGTGAGCTCACATCAGCAGCACTTCAAGAAAAACCCAAGACGCAGTACAGACTGAAGTTATTTAATTTTTAGGTATTGTAGTTAGATATGCAGGTACAACTCCCGTAACAGTCGCTACCAAAAGAAAAAAGCACATACACTACCCCATGTTAAATTTAAAAGCAACTGATCATTTTCCATGAAACAAACATGAACTGAGCCTCTACACTAGAACTAGCTTGTGTAAATAAAGCGGTCAGAAAGAATTAGTAGGGGGAATGATAAAGGCCTTATTTTCTTCTCAAAAGTCATTAACATGGAAGCAGAACAGTACCCCATGGTGAGGAAACCTCAAACTACCTAAAGAAGGAGTTAAAAATTAGAACTTTCTTAGAGTAGGTTTTGGGGTTTGTAGGTAAAGAAAAGCTAAAAACTACAGTAGGCTCCAAACTCATGAAAAGTCAATATTTAGTTGTAGGTAAGTGTAGATTCTTAAAAGTCAGTGGAACATCTCCTGTTCCATGATTATCACAGTGATTATAAAAAGATCATATATTTTATACTGTAGCAAGATGCCAGGATGCGGCAGCGTTTTCAGTTACATATACAAAGTAGAATAATTTGCAGTAGGCTAGTTTTTAAAATCCAAGCACATTCAAAGTCCTATAACAAACCCCCTCCCCTGGTGCTTAATCTGTAATTTAGTACCTCCTCCTAGATATTGTTTCTATTCTAGCGAGTGGATAAAGTTATGTCACAAATCTTTCATGTAAAACATCACTGTACAATATTAGAAACAGTTTTTGACTATAAAAACAGACCACTGTGTTGCATCAAGCCTAACCTCTGATCTCTCATTTTTCACATGCCTAGGGCGTGCTTCCATAGCGGAAGGAGAGCACGTGCTGCAGCACAGCGTGGTTCGCTTCACCTGGTGTCCCCCAAATGTTAAAATGCAACTTCACCCAACAGCCCGGACCGTAACATGCACCTGCTTTACCCTTTCCAGAGCTGTGCCTGCCTCGGGCTAGGAAGTAGACATTTACGGAGCCTTTGCTAGAATCGCTCCCACCCCGAAGAGATGACCAGAGCCCTGTAGTGCAGGAAAACAACACGCTCCAGCCTGGCAAAGCCCGCCGAGCGCCCGCTGCCCACGCGGCACGAAGGGAGGGCCCCGGTACAGGGCACGGCTCTGGCGCCAACAGTCACGTAGTGAGAGGCCGAAGGCAACACGGGGCGGCACATGGTCCTGGGCATGAGCCAGCCTCCCCCTGGCACAAGGGTGGCTTTCACGGGAACACCACGGTGGTCAGTACTGAAACCCCTATAAATGCAATGTATCTGGTAAGAACGTGCTTTAGTTGCTACAAATAAAGGAAGTATGAGACGAAATGAAGACGTTTCTTGGCCCACTGCATTTTGATGAGAAGCCAAATACTGAAGATGCCTCTTCTGTTTGCCAATGAATAGTTTCTCCAGCTGTCCTGTCAGAGTCAAGCCCCCTCAGTCTAACTACAGTAGTACTGCATCCTGTTAGTCCGTCGTCTTTTCCGAGACTGAAATTCTTCAAAGAAGTGCTGAATGTCTTCTCTTTTAACTACCTGAGGGAAGCAATATAAAACCCAAGTTGTGGTACCTGAATTCAATTAGAGAATCCTTTTTTTTTTTTGGCTTGTATGCATCCCACGTGTAATACACAGAGCATATAGAAGCAAGAGTCCTGAAATTTCTCAGATCAGCTAGCAAAATGGCTTTCCTGTCGTACCCGAAGGAGACAATGACCAAATTCTGTTCTAAGAGAATACAAACACAGAAGGAAGCTCCACAAAGGCAGAACAACTGCATGGAGTGAAGCTCCTGATGGTATTTTTAACAGCTTTGACCGCTTGCTTTTATCATCACGAAAATTAACACAAAGTAAGATTTACACTAGCTCACTTCAGACTCATTGCAACCTAAGAATGGTAATGTAGCAAATAAACCAACAAAACAGGTGTTGATGAATAAAAGACATGTAAATTGCTCCAAGAAAACAAAAGACTGCCAATATTTAGTGAGTCCTTTTTCTAAGAGTTTAGATTTCATCTAAGAAAAAACATAAATGTTCAGAGCTTTTTTCCCTAAGTACTCGGCCTAGAGCAAGAGAAGTTTCATTTAAATTTAAGAACTGCTCTCAGTACTTTATAGGAAGGTATCTGTAAGGTGCCTGTTATCTCTCAACAATGTCATTAAGGAAATAAATAAAATTTTTAAATTCCAATCAAATCAGAGATTTCTAACTTCTACTGCAGTACCAGCAACTCCAAGAGACGGGGAAAAAAAAAATAACATGGCATCCTAATTCAACACCCACCCCTCAACAGTACTTAAAACATGTTTTCTGGCAAACAACTGCTGAGTTGCATCTTACCGTTCCCTCATCTGCAAATCTCCTGAGATAGTCAGTCAGTTCTGTCTTTAAATCGTTGTACTCTGGATGGAGAAGTGAAGGCAAAGGAAAGAAAACAAACAAGATATCCAGCTTTAGTATAACACTGGCTTAAGGAGAGAACTTGTTCTACTTCCTGTCATTCATTAGATTTACTTGAGACAAATCTAGGTTTGAACTGGATTATAAATAATAGTTATAAAAAGAAAGGCAAGTCTGGGTAAACGTGACAAGCCTAGCAATTTATCAGACTAACCTATGCAGTCTGAGTATCTGTTCAGGTGATCTTCAAAGATACGTACAGAAATGCAGTGAGTGAATTAGCACAATTAATTCAAAAGACTACCCCTGCTCCCAGCTTCCCAGTGGGAAAGCACATGTGGGTCAGGGTGGGAAGTTCTAGCCTGTAACTCAGGACTGGACAAATGTCCTCACCAGAGTGCAAACCCCTCACCTAGAAGAGGGAAACGTGGCTCTAGGTCTAAAACACCTCAGCGCTGCCGTTACCAATGTACTCTGCAGCCAAGCTACTGGGGAGCAGCCTGCGCGGCAGCCTCATGCCGGCTGGCGTTCTCGCAGACAACCGGGGAGTGCCAAAGCAACAGAACAGGGGAAGGTAAGTAAGCCACACAACAGAAGTGTAAACTAATGTTTAAATAGTCACAAGGAATTACTATCAATACAGCATCTGCAATGTTAAGTAAGAGAAAAGTTCCCCACTGTCTAGTTCCTCGGTATAAGTTGTAACAGACCAGAGAGGACAAACTTCTCCAGACTGAGGTGTGCAATCTGTCGTACAGTCTTCGACATCTTACAAAACTAGTCTGATACCACACTGCAAGACCCGATACTGCTCTCCTATGGGAAACGGTTCGCTTGAAGTGTCAAGGCAGATTCTAGGAATAAACAGCCGTATTTACCACAGATGAGTTCTACTTGCTGGACTCTGTTCATGCTGTTAAGAGTGTCCATTAAAGGATCTCTCCTCTCTGTTTCTTGGTCACTGGTACCTTTATTTTCATAAGCCAAGACAGTGTCACATTCATCTGTCAGGAACTGGACTTCAAGTTCTGAGTACATTTTCTGAAAAATGAAATAAAATTGACTTTTACATTACAAAAGTTTTTCAGATGGAGATGCTCTCACCCAATCCTCTTTGTGTTCAGTATCACAAATAAAAATAATAATGTACATTTTGTATCCAGCATTGCAGACATCTCCCCATAATGACTTCCAAAGCATTTAAGCAGCAAAGGATTTAAGCGGCAAAGAGAACAGAAACATTTAGAAACTCCTTTGTGCTGTATTAACTCCAAAGGACTCAGTGTGTTTCTTTATGTGTGGTGGAGAGGGGTTTAGATACTTACATGCAAAGTAAGAACATTTCCACAGAGTACGAATATTTGCACAGACTTTTTTATGAAGCTTCCCTTCAAAGACTCTCTGGGAGCTCCTCCCTGTCTCCCCAGCAGTAATGATGGTAATGAAGAGAGAATACATACCAAACAGTCTTCACAGGTGCACAATTTGCTTCTCCAGTTTGATGGCCAAAAGGTGGCAGTATCTTTTTTTAAAAATTGCTTGCTTTGGAGTTCTTTCAGCTTGCAGACCGGCGCCTCGCTCTTGGTAACTACCTGAATTGAAATGAGTGTTCAGTGCTCTGTAAAGTCACTTCAGATGCACTGCGCTCTTTCCAGCACATCATTTTCCTAATGCAAGACTTTTCTTTTGTCTCAGACTTAGTTTTACAAACAACCTATATTACCACTTCACCCACACAAGGACTCTGATGTGGTTTTAGCAGTTTCCACTGGGTATTTCTGTAGAAATTTACTGCAATAGCCACAAACATTTAAGGAATGAGACTGGACTGCCATGCAAATGCAGCTACAATGCAATGCGACAATACTCCTGTATTAGAACAAACTCAGAAGTTACCTCAGTGTAAAGGGCAGTGGCTGACAAGAAGGGCTGGATCTAACCTGTCTGCAAACAGGCATTATGCCCTGTCACCCACTTGGAAAAACGTGTCCCAGAGCCTACGCTGTGCTCCACAGAGACTGCACGTTGAAGTGTCAGCGACTGAAGAGAAACATGGGAACAGACTGAAAGCATTTACCTCTTTGCTGGACCTACACAGAAAGAGGTGGGCTGTACTTCGCCTGTCATCAGCACCAAGACGTACAGAACAGAAAGGAAGGTCTGTTTTACCTCCGGACAAGACCCAGAGCTAGTGGATGGTTCGTTAAACTGTTCCAGTTGCTTTTCCTCCTTCGTTTCTTGGTGTTCCACTCCACTTTCTTTTTTTATTTCTCTTTTCTGCTCTTCACTTTCCTCAACCTTCAGGACAATCGCTTCATCCTCAAGGGAGTTCACTTTGGTCAAAGCAGGAACTGGACAATAAATACCCATGTAAGTAAAAATATTGTGCCAGACAACATACTACAGGTGACCCACAGACGCTCTCTCTGCTTTACAGTGCAGCGTCAAAGAGCACCCAGATCATGTCATACACTGCCGGGTCCTGCATACATTCTACAGCTGTACAAAGACACAGTGAACTAGGGATACAAAGAAACTGCTCCCTCTTTCACCATAGTCTTCATCACCTTTAATAGTCCTATTCTAAAATACTCCACTTTCCAAAATCTAAGCCCTAGGAGAAGTGAAAGGGTGAGGTTGGATTAAATGATCTCTAAGGTCCCTTCCAGCCTAGGCCATTCTATGATTCTATGATCACAATTTCAGATTTTCTGTACTAAGATGCTTGTCCTTCTTGACACTATTTGATAGCTACCGTAGGTTCAGTAGCTGTTTGCGTGCTTTTTTGCTGATTCCATATCAAGAGTCTCTCATTTTTTCTAGACCCACTGTCAAGGACACCCACACACCGAAAACGCTGTGACAGATTAGCTACACCAACCACTTCCTTACTCAATACAAGTTTTTCTTTTGATGTGAACTCAAATGCATACCCTGTGACACAGCTGGTTGGGAGAATAAAACCAAAACCAAGCACACCCGCCCCATTCTGTGCTGTCTTTACATTAGAAGGAAGAGAACTCCAGGTGAACCTGCTTCAAATCCTTAAAATTACCATTGAAATTTCTGGCACAGAAGACATCAAGCAGCAGCTGAAAAAAGCAACGTTTGGGAGACTACATGAAACCACCTCTTTCCACAGAAATCAAGTCATCTACCCTTCTGACCGCACAGAGCAGACAGAGGCCTGGCATGACCGCAGGGAACACATCCTGAGCACAGCCCCACCTCTGCTCAGGTTGAGGTTTCACACCTTCCCTTCAGGTCACTCTGTCACTCACACTCTGCTGCCCAGAGCCTCTTAGCTCTTTGCCTCACTGCTTCCCTCAGCATGGCCCTGCAGTTCTTTGATCCAGAAATTAAGTTTCTTGAGACAAGTGTTACATCTTCATCCATCTATCTGCTAGCATATCTTTGATAAAGTAAATGAGTGAGCACCCCAGAATTAAGATTTAGGAACAAGAACCTGTTTGGTTCTTGTTCTGCTTCTTGGTTTGATTCTTGGAGACAGGATATTCATTATATCGGACAATCGCCTTCAGGCGATTGTCCGATATAATGAATATCCTGTCTCCAAGAACTTAAACAGCATTATGTCATTAATCACCTACGTATGAGAAATACACGGTAACGAAATATTGGCTCAGATATCTTCATTTTCTTTACCTGCTAGCTGCGCCGCATAGGCCCACAGGAAATGGCAGTGCTTCATGCAGGCTTGGCAGACCATCTCATGGAAGTCTCCGCTCTCGGGGGGAACTGCACCAAGATGCTATCAAAAAGAAACAAGCACGCAGAAGTGAAACGTTTGCGGCAAGTTAACACTCTAGTTTTAGAGGCAGTAATACGTGAAATGTGATCATCTTCTCTTAACTTAAAGACTGGAAAGAGCTAATAAAAATTCCAGGGAAAAAACTGAAATAATTCTTTTTGTCGACAGCCTTTTATGCTTTCTATGTACCCACAAATCTCAGTCCTATCTTCATCTCATCTCTAAACATTATCCTTCTAAACTTCTAAAGGTGAAGATACTGCACATTTAATTGCTTAAATAACCTATGATTACTTCCTTACCTCTAAGAGATTATAAGTCTTCATATTGAACTTGAGAAGAATTAGGTCCCAAAGCTCTCTACAAACTGGAGAGAACTATTTGGGCAATTAAAAGCATTTATCGGCTCTTTTTTGAAAAGCACTCTTGCAAAGCTCACAGTATGCAGCAAAACATTCTTAATACATACATTTATACAGAAGAATCCTATAGTTTATCTACAGAATCCCATAACTGAAGCCAACCATCTCTTTTTTTTAATTCTATGATCCTGCGACTTCAAACATGGAATTTCACTTGTGCCCTTCAAGGCACAAGAGGCTGAATCCTTAATGCTTACACATTAAGTAGGGCACTCGCTGAAGTGCTGAGCTGCTTTTATAAGACTTCCCCAAAGTTCATAATCAGGAACCAACCGCACAGTTTGTTCCTTGCTATTTAAAGGAATTACAGCTTAAAACACATTCTTCTGAGTGAAGAACTATTCGGGTAGTTGATAATGATGTGCCTTAGTAGGAACCTTCTTCTCACCAATTCTACTGATTAGAATTTTCCAATTAAAGAGGCAATTATAAAGCTATTATTCTGCAGCAGTAACCTTCAGAAACGTAGAACTCTCCTCCTAGGCTTTTTGGACTGGAGAAGAGCATATGATTAAACTTTGAGAATTCCTTAGCACGGGATGAAAAGAAATACCTTGGAACTCATGTAACAATCTTTTGCGAACTACAGCAAACCTTCCCAAGTAAGAATAACCACATCAACTTAACCCACACCAACTCATTTCTCTGCAAATGGCAGTTCTGCTGCTTATACTTTCCTTACCCTTCCATGGAACCAGTCTTCACAAACTATGCACTGGATCATCTCATCTGGAATCTAGATGAACAGGCACATTATTAGCATTGATAGCAACCTCCAGAATCACAGAACGGTTGGAACTGGAAGGGTCCTCCTGAGATCATCTAGTCCAGCCCCCCCTGCCAGAGCAGGATCACCTACAGTAGGTCACACAGGAACGTGTCCAGGCGGGTCTTGAATGTCTCCAGAGAAGGAGACTCCACAACCTCCCTGGGCAGCCTGTGCCAGTGCTCTGTCACCCTCACAGTGAAGATGTTTTTCCTCATGTTTAGAGGAACAGGTGTTCTCACTACCGTAAAGGAAAGCTAATGCCTGTGCTACAGGACAGACTCTCCCCATCCCTGAAGCCTTGTCAGAGCACTGTTGCAAGAACGAGGAAGCAGGTTCTAGTCTCTCCTAACACATGCCAGGACTTTATTCTGTGCTTGCCACATTTCTCCAGGTAACAAGAGACCAAAGCTCTAAGGGAACTCTAACTTCATAGAAGAAAGCAGAGAGGACTGAAGCAGAGTTTTGTTCAAAAGATGGTTTGTCCTCCTTCATCTGTCTTTACGGCATAAACGTATTCTATTATTTAAAAAAAAAATGGAACTGATAAAGTAATTATTTTATACAGCACATGACAACCAAAAGCAATACAGAACATATGATTTCTTAAAGTGGGATCTTCCCTGTAAAGCAGCCCAGTGACCATCCTTTGCACAATGTTTTGCATAAATACGATGTATATACGATACTACTGTTTTTTATATTTCTTACCTCATCTTCAGGATCAGGATAAGGTCTTTTACAAGTACAGTATAATCCATAGAAATTGTCATTATACTTATTTCCTGAATTCACCTTGCCCTTTTCCTAGGAGGAAAGGAAAAGATGTCTCAAGAGATGATGCAGTGCAAAACGGAAGCCAGAAAATATGTATAATCTAGAAAAAAAACAATTCTTGTTCCGTCTTACTTCCTGAAAGCAACCATTATACTCAACAGCCTGAAGATCCAAAAAGAAAGACACTATCCAGACATCTATGCTCTACAGTGAGCAGCACAGGCCACATGAGGAACACCAGCGTTTAAAAGGAAAGAGGAAAAACATTCTTTCTGCCTTTTTAAGATATGGCAACTGTGGCGTTTGTTAAGCTGCTGCCAATTTAAAACTATGTGAGAGTTTGGATCACCAGCCACGCCTGCCCGCTGCCATCATAGCCACGTCTGAAGATTTACTGTGCACTTTTCCCTCCATTTTTTTTAAACATCTAGACTGTGATCCAAACCCAACTTTGTTTAATCTTACCACTGAGCTTCCACTAAATTCATGTCATATAAGCCTCACTCTACAGGATAAGATCATCCAAATAACAAAATGTGCTTAATGAAATTCGACTACAGGTAATGTCATTGAAAAAAAAAAAAAGAAAAACAACAAAAAAAAACTAATACAGCTACAGCCAGAGGGCTTCAGAACTGCATGTAGGTGCAGCCTAAGGCCACCACTGGCCCTTGCAGGAACAACTGCAGCCATTGATGATGTTACTACAAAACGCTTTCTGCTGCTACTCTGACAAAGTAAGAATGTACACTGAGAGCACCCAGAACCCATGGAGTCAGCCACATTAATGGACGGGTGCTGAAGGTCACTTAACCTGTACAATTGATTTTGCACTGAACCAAAGGAGGAGGAACAGCCACGCGATTCATTTCATTGGTTCAAATGAGAAACAGTAACATCTTAAAATTGTCACAGGTGTCTCTGCAGGGATCACTGGACTGTAGCCCTGGGCTGACTAGCTCTTGGATCTGTCCCAATTCTGCCAGAACAAAATGAGCACACACAAAACCACTTGCTGTTTCTGCATTTGGAGCGTTATTACCCTGGGAGCAGCACTGCAGGCAAGCCAAGCAGCTTCATATCACTGCTTCCTAGAGGATTACCAACTACTTCATGAGTCCAAAACACTCACTGAGTACGGAAGCACAAGGGGCTTAATACAGAAAAACCCCTATCCTGTCAGTAGGCTCTGGTGACAAAAGATTTGGGCACTAACGCCACCATGAAGAAGGGCAGAAACCCATTCCTCTGACAACAGCACAACCTTACATTTGCATAAGGCAACTGCAAAACTGCACCCCGCAATGTTCACCTGAAGCCAGCTTAAAGCTAATGTGGTGTATTAGTGCAGGCACCACAACATAATGACAAGGATCAAACATTCTCGCTCCTCTCTCCTCACAACATTTCCCTTTGGTCCCTCACCAGTTTTATCTCCCATTGTAATAATACTCCCTCTGTGTTTAACTTGCTGGGAAAAGCAGAGGCACTGCATAAGTCAGTGCCGGCTGAGGCAAGGCACCAACCTCCCAAGACTGCTGCTTTGATTCTGTACATACGAAACCTACGTTTGAACTTACTGGGAGTAACTTGCACTGCAGATTTTTGAACTTGCTATTTCCACAGTCACAGCGGAAGTTCCTGGAACGAAAACCACAGTATTTCAGGTTTTTTATTAACTGAAAAAACGTTAGGTTTTGTGTTGGTAACAATTCCCAGCAGTTTTTCAGAAGCCATAAAAATATTCTTGCAGCCATTTAAACAGCAGCACCTGTCAGAACTGGCCGAGGGGCCTTCCAGCCTCACCCTTTCCAGCAGGGCTCAGCTAACACCATCGTGTGCGACCGTGCCTGGCACATCTAACGCTGTCTGCTGCAACTCCCTCGCTCAAAAACACGAGCGCGCCGGCTGGAGAAAGAGGAGCGTGAACTGTTCCGTTTCCAAAGGCTGGAGCCACGAAAGGGATTAAGCTCTTGTCTCCTACTCGGACACTGGAGCTCTCACCGAAACAGCTCGGTGCCCCCGGGAACGGGGCCACACGGGCAGCTCAGTCGCCTGAGCGCGGCTGCCTGCGCGGCAGTTTCTCCGTGCGCGGTGGATTTCGTGCGAGTTACACACCGAGCGCGGTCCGACCTCACCGAACCGCATCGCACCGCGGAGGCGGCGGCTCGGGGGCAATTCCCCCGGACAGCGCAGCGCACCCCGGCCGGGAAGGGCAGCGGTGTCGGACAGGGCTCCTGCCGCAGGCGCCCGCGCCGCACCCCCGGGACACTGCGCGGGACCGACACGGCCGCCAACCGGCCCAGGGAGGTTGCGGGAGGAGCCGCCCCCGCCCACCCGCAGCGCGCGCCCGCGCACGCTTCCCGCCGCCGGGACGGGCGCGCCCCCGCGCCGCCCCGCGCCGCCGTACCTCTTGGTGTAGAGCTCGAAGAGGCGGTGGGTGCCGTGGCACTCGTAGCTGCAGGCCAAGCAGATCCCCGCCGGCTCCGCCCCGGGCGGCGTGCAGGTGCTGCAGGCGTACAGCGCCTGCCGCTTCACCGCGCCCTGCGGGGAGACACCGGCGCGGGCTACAGGGGGTGCCGGGGGTTGGGGGGGGGGGGGGGGGGGGGGTCCCGGCCCCGGGCGGCCCCGCCCCCAGCCCCGCGGCCCCGCCCCCGCCCCCGCCCCCGCCCCCCCCCCCCCCCGCCGCGACGCCCGGCCCCGCCCCCACCTGGGAGTAGCTGCAGCGCTCGTGGTCGCTGCCCCCCAGCACGGCGCGCGCTTCCTTCTCGAGCTCCTCGTTCTCCGCCAGCACCTCCGCCAAGGACACCACGGGCTCCTCCGCGCCGCCCCCCGGCTCCGCACCCTCCGCCGCCGCTGCCTCCATCGCCGGGACGCGGGGGCCGAGGCGACAGGGGGCGCCACAGCGGAAGCGGAACCGCGCTCCCTCACGTGACCGGCGCCGCGCCGGGTGGGAGGGGAAACCCCGGGCGGCGGGCACGTGACCGGCGGGAGGGCGGGGCCGCGCGCGCCGCGCGATGGAGCTGGTGGCGGAGCTGCGGGGCCGCGACGGGCAGACGCGCGCGGTGCGCGTGCCGGTGTCGTGCCCGGCGGAGGAGGGCGAGCGCGGGCAGCTGCGCGAGCTGCGGCGGGGCCTGGCCGAGCTGCAGCAGCGGGTGATGGAGCTGCTGGCGCCGCTGGTGCGGGAGGAGAGAGAGGCGGCGGGCGGCGGCGGCGGCAGCAGGCCGCGCGGTGAGCGGCGGCGGCGGCGGCGGCGGCGAGGGGGGCGCGGGGCCGGGCGGGGACCGGCGGGGCGGGGCGGGGAGCGGTGGGGAGTCTCCGCCTTGCCCTGCGTCGCGCGGCGCTCACCCGCCCCCCGCTTGAACCCCGGCAGGTGATTTCGAGGATTATGAGGAGGAGGAGGAGGAGGAGGATGAAGGCGAAACCGAAAATAACATCGACAAGAAGGCGAGCGCCGATGACCCCCCTCCCAAGCGGACGAAAGTCCAGCAGCCCTGACGGAGGCGCCGGGGGCCGCGCTCAGGCCCGGGCAGGACGGTGGGGCCGCGCCGGTGCGGGTGTGGCCGGGCGCGGGGCCGGGCGGGCGGTGGCCGCTCAGGCCCGGAGGGACCCTGCGCCTCATGTGCTCGCGTTCTAGAAAAAGTGCCGATCCCGGCTCTGGTTTAATAGGGAAGCGTTAACGAAAGGATGCGCCTCGGTGTGGGCAGCGTGTTGCTCACCGGGGGCCAATGCTACGCTCGGAAGAACTTGTAAAACTGTTGACAGATGTAAAACTGTTCTCGGGAGTCGCCTGGCTGCAACCTTCTTAGTGACTTTGAAGTCGTAATACTGCTTCATGTGATTTAAACCAGATTTTAAAGTAATAAAATCTCTGAAGACTTATTTTGTCAGATATGATCTTAAAATGGTACAACCTTTATTTGTGTGGAAAGCAATATAAGACCACTGTAGTATTCAGAATTAAAAGACAGTGTCCGTTCCTGAAGAGCCCTGCACAGTCCTACAATGGAAGATTATTTTTTGCCTGTCATCTAAAGGTTTCTTTTAGTCAAGTATTTTGCTGGAAAAAGTCTGACAAAGTAGATTCAAATAGCAGAGAATCTCGGTTTCAAAAAATCCTCAGTTTTTGTTAAAACCAGGAAAGTGACAAGTCAGTATGACTTTGAATATTGAATGTGGAATATTGAAGATAATTATCAAAAACTGCTGACTTCCCTAGGCCTGTTCTCTCCAAATGTTTGGGTTTTTTTCTCTCCCTTTTTCATGCAGCAGTCAGTCTTTGTATACTCCCATCACTGAGTTTCATCCAGGTTGATTTTTAGACTATTTGGTAGCTGTCAAATGTTCACAAACATGAACGTCACAGCTCAATATTCTGCCTATGCAGAACTCTCAGCATTACCTAAAAATAGGAAAAAAGAAGAGTGATTCTGAGACACTTTCCAAAACCAAAACGGTGGGCAGAGACTCAGAAGTGTAGTAGGGTTCTACACTGGCTGCTCTAGTTTATTTTAGAAGGGGAGAAAGTATAAATATTCAAGTAGCAACACCTGTGAGTACTTTATGTGTAACAGTTCTTAGTTCTGTAAATCAGCATAACCCAATCCCTCTGCTAAGGAAGCCTGTTCTTTCATTTGATGATAATGCAGCACGTGGAATGTCATTAAGGTAATGGGTGCTTGTTGCAAGAGGAAAGTTGTCAATATTTCCCATGTGTTATTTCAATTCCCAGTTTTTGTTTGCTGCATGCTGCTGTGAACAGGCATAAAAATTCTTGATAGCCAATCCATGGAGCTTACTGTGGGGCCTGAGAGTCTCCTCCAGCAGAAATTGGCTGATTTAAATGTGAAAAACTTTTTTTTTTTTCAGTTTCATGTGTTCTGCTGGCATGGTTTTTTTATATATTGCAGAAACTAAGCAAATCTTGAGACCTGTGTGAAGGACAAAGTATCAGAATAAACGATGAAGTTTTATGAGCACAAAAAATACCTGCATTCATTTGAAATGGCAGCGGTGGGGAAGAGGTCCAGTGAACATATTTTCAGCATCCTTAGATACTCTTACTCTAGGAAATTCACACACCCATTATTCTGCTGCCAGGTATGACAGAGGCATTACAGGAGAAAAGAGAACTCCAAAGACTACGGAGCTTTAGTTGCTCAGGACCTAGGGTGAAGGAAAATGATAGGAATTAATTCTGATCTCTTGTCAAACTGCAAAATCTGAAAGTGATAAAATGCTTCAAGTGTTTTAGGGTAGATAATTTACTGAAGGAAGTGACATTGAAGGAAGTGGCTTATCAAAATGGGAAAGGCGACGCCTTGTACAAAAAATGAGCCTGATCAGTGTATCAGAAGGGCTCCATGTGACCTGTGCTTAAGGGATGACATCTTTTATGAGCTCTGTTCTACAGTTCTGAAAGCTTGTAGAGTTACGTCCTAGAGCAGTGTTCTCCCTTTGCCCACCCAGCCCCAGACTCCAGTCCTGAATGCTCCAACAGTGGTGTCAACTGTGAGGTAGCTGAAAAGCAACCTTTAAAGTTAGGCATGAGCTTGTGGCCTTTATATAGTACACTTTGTGTAAATAGTCACTGGCCCCTGACAGGCTGAACACCTCTGGTCTAAAGCAGCAAACATTACACTTCAGTGGTGTAGGAGTAAATGCAGGTAGTACTTCAGTAACAGGGTTCTTTGTCAGCATGGACACAGTAACACGCTGCACCTGAGCTCCAGAAGGCAACCTGTGAGATTTGGTTATGAAAATTCATTTTCTGCCTTTTAGGAATCATTTCTAGTCCTTGCTGTGGCCATAAAAACTTCCAGCAATGAAAAGAGGACTGGAGCTTCACGGGGCCTTCCATAATTTTAAACTTGATGTTTGCTTATGATGGAAGTGCCCTAACCCTGCCACAGAAAACTTCATTTTCCTGGGAGTTTTTGCAAGGTAACTCGGCACAGAAAGCTTTAGCGTGATGTTTCCTGTCCATGTCTGTTCTAGGGTCTGCCCTACAGCTGTGTTCTGAACCCCTTCTGGGGAGCACCTTCCCACAGACCGGGATTATATGACATAGCCTGTTGTTACTGCTTTGAAATACTGAATTTGCTGGTTCTGAATTTGCTTGTTCTGAAGCAAAATTTCCAAAAAGGATTGTAACAGGTTACAGTGTTCTGTGTTTAATCAAAAAAAAAAATACAATCACAAGTATGATGTTTATTAGGCACTTGGATGGTTCTCTGAGGGAAAGGGGGTGATCCCGTTACACCCAATAATCAGGGCATTATCTAAAAGTGCAAGGCCTTTTCTAATTCGCTTCCACCATTTTCATTAAAAGGGTTTGAATGAGATTCACCCATTGCAGCCTCCGTGTAGCTCCCACTCATTCTAGCTTAGGAGTTAATTTATAAACAAGCTACTACAGATACCAGGTTCTCTCTAAAGCACAGAGTCATCTGGCAGTTAGGATATAATTATGGGTCATGGGGCTTAATATGTGGTAACTAAGTTAACACTCAGCAGCGTAAACTACTGAGCAGCGGTTCTGGGCACATCCACTAGACTAAATTTACTGGGTTATGCACGGGCTTTGAGGACTGAGAGTTGAGCCAGAAGTACCTTCTCGTGGCTGTTGCATGTTCTTGCTTTCCAGAAGAAACCTGCACCACTGGGATAGTTTACGGAGAGCTAAGATGAGTCAAGTTCTTGCAAATTAACTACCTGATAAAGGTACTAAACTGCTTCCATGTGTTCGATCATGTGTAGAAAAAAGGTCCCATCCAAGACTGGCACATGAAAAGCCACGGTTCTTTGAAACTAATAGAATAATAAACTACACCGCATCCTTTTACAAAGACAATGCACCTGGCAGGAGAAAATAGGGGGAGGTAACAGGTATCCTGCACAAACTGGAAAGTTTTGTTCCAAGGATAAGTCAATTCTCGTATTTTTAATTAAAAAGAGATCAAGCTTGCAGTTATACCTCACTGCTGGAAGAAACATGCATCATGAGGAACACACTTTATTGCAACTTACTTCTGTCCAAGTTTGAAGGGCTGCAGCCTGCAGTTACATGCTTCATTGGACCTGTTCTCCCATGGGAAGTGAAGAGCAGGCTCATCAGCACTTAAAAAAGTGGGAGACATTTTCCTGAGGTGGGAAGGGACTGTCGGGTGAAGGCCCAGCAGCTAACGACACAAATACTCCGACTGCCTGAGAGTGATGCCCCGGCAGTCTGACAAAGCTTTATCTTGCAACACAAACACAATAAAAAGAGACCAGGCTCGGTGGCACGGGAATAAGCATTAATCAACCTCGTGTTACCACTACTCACCTGGCAGAAAACTGAAGCTCTGAATGATTGCCAGCCTGGTAGAGGTTAGCAATCTTCTGAGGACTTCATTACGGCCACTGTTATTGCAGCTTCTGCTTTAGGGAGTTCTTCAAGATCAGGTCTGAGCTAACTCATTTTAAGTTACAAGTCTGAGTAAAAATAGCTTTCCACCCCTAAGAGGAAGTTGTAGCAATTCATCTTTTCTCAGTGAAAAGAACCAAATAGATTCACATTAGCAAGTTCTAGTACAAGCTAGTCTTACACCTTTTATTAATGCCAGTGCTGTAAAATAGATTTGCACTATTGTCTGTCATTTATGATCAGGAGCTAACTCAGAAGTACTGCAGTCTTTAAAAAGGCTGTAAAATTTCTTTGAGCTTGCTTATCCAAAAAGCCCGTAGATTATGTCATTTCGTGCTACACGCCCTTATCTTCTGTGACTGGAAACTAACTAGCCTTGATACTATCTATAAACCTGCATGATAATCAAGCTTAAAAGTTATTTCACTACTTCTTTTAAAAGGGTACAGTGAAAAACAACATAATAATTAGTTTTTATAATCTTTCCTTTACTTGTTCTGTGTGTAAGATTTCATCTGTTGATGCCAGATTTCATCTGGTGCCAAAAATGCTGGAAGCACCAGCAGAGTTAGTGTAAGAGACTGTTTTAAGAACTTTTGCCTCAACCTTGCTGGTGTTAAAACTTGCTAAAATGCCCCATGGAGATATATTTGTTTCATCCTTGCTAAAAGATTCTGTGAAGAAGAGACTGTGTTAAAACCTAAACGACAAGGCTGCCATTACAAACTGGGACCTCTGATAAGTTCTAAAACAACAACTTCAGAGCCCAGCTCTGATAAGCCCCACGACTTGACTTGACTATTGATAAAGACAACTTCAGGGCCCAGCCCTGATAAGCCAGGGGGGCTCGAAGTTCTGAACAACAACTTCTGGGCCCGGCTCAACCGCCCATACAGCTGTTGTCTTGCAAGCCCATCGGTGTGTGAGCTCACCGATGTAACTGCAGATAAGGCAGCTGTCCTGCAAGCGCGAAAGCCCAGCGGTGTGCAAGCGCGAAGGTACACAAACCGTCAAGTCATCCTACGTCTGCAAAAAATGGGCCCTCCGGACACCTCTGCATGCCCCGCTGACAGAGGCGACGCTGGGGGGGGGTGAAGATCGCTCCTGACGACCCTCACGCGCATGCGCTGAACAGGCGGAGGATAAGCAAAGCGGCTCTTGGAACACTATAAAATGCCACCGTGAACAGCTGTTCTCTGGAGATCTTCCCCACCGAATCGAAACAGGCGGACCTGCGAGACGTCGCTGGATCTGTGGTGGTAGCTATACTTCTTGCTATTCTAAACGTTTTACTGCTTCGCTTTTCCTTATCTTTCTTTCCTATTGCTCTCCAGTGGTTGTTAGTCAATAAAGGGTTTTACTTTTGTGACATCTGACACCGTTTGTGTCTTAATTTCACCTTTGCGATCAAAACGAATCACCTTGACCCTAACCTCTACCAGGTATAAGCGGCTCAAGACAGTTAGCTTTTCTCTTCTCTTACTCTACTGTCTAGTATCCCTGTGCACTACGTTAAGTTTCTCTCCGTTGCTGCTTTCCACCTCAAGCTCAAATCCTTGCAGACACAGCATTTGCTTGAACTAGTATTTCTTTTCGTAGTTAGTTGTAAAGCTCACACTTGCTGACAGCTTTAATGCAGAATCAGGCTTCTGATGGAAAAGTCTACAAACACAAACCTCCGTTCTGCAAGTCACTGCTGCTGCGGCCAGCACGTGCTCCACACCCAGCTCAACCCATCGTGTCAGCCACGCGGGTGAATTTGCTAAAGGCCACGTGCTTGCACAAAAGGAACCTGGTCAGTTCTCCCTATAATTTTCTATTTTTTGATTCTTCCTCTTATGTTGTTCTTCTTTAAGTAACTCCATCTAGACACAACGTAGGCTCTCAGTTTAAAACCTACAGCCCTGAGTTAAAAACATGCCAGCCAGAGGTCTCTCCCTGTTATACAAAGGCAGAGGAAGGGAAAAGGCATTCAGTTTCATCCAACCAGCCCCCAAAATGCCAGGCTTTGACAATTAGGGCACAAAACATAAAAAGACAACCAAACATACACGCTGAGGGGAGGGAAGGACAGGACAGTAAGCTAGA
This sequence comes from Trogon surrucura, assembly GCA_020746105.1. Classification (NCBI taxonomy): domain Eukaryota; kingdom Metazoa; phylum Chordata; class Aves; order Trogoniformes; family Trogonidae; genus Trogon; species Trogon surrucura. Next base: position 30,065,145 of record CM036623.1, on the reverse strand, counting down.
GCAGCTGCCTGCCAGCACTGCTAGCAACCAACACACGGGGGGGGAAAAAAAAAAGCCATTGATACATATCTACATTAACAGACTTATGTTTATAAACATTGAAAAGTTTTTATTTTATAGATAAATAGGATGGTGATTTTTAAAGTTAGGAAACAACACAACTTAAAAGCTCTGACTCCCAAAGATAATGCAAGTCAGAGTTTATTCTTACTCCAGCATATTGAGATGGCAGCTTCCTCCTTTTCATATTGCACTTAGAACTTAAAACCTTCTTGTAAAGTCTGCATTGTTTTCGGGTCCTAGCACCGATGCTGGCATTCAAAATCAGTGTCTCAAAATATCTCCAAATGCAAACAGAAAGGTTAAGGTGGTGTAAGTGCCGTGCTTAAACACAGCAACGCTGAAAATAGTGTTCTCTTTCCAAAGCAAGAGAAAGCTGATACTCTCCAGGATACCCTTAAAATAGTCAGGAGCAGATTAGCATCTGTCATGATTAGGTACCAACGGTCGCATACAATTGAAATTACAATCAAGGAGTTTAGGTTGTAATTGTTTTCAGCCTACTGCTTTTCAAGAGTGGATTTCACATTGTTCTCCCATCTGGAAGGTTACTTCCATCATGGCTGGCCCAAAAATCGAGTTATTCTAAGAGGAAACAAAATAGGACAAGAAGAAAGGACAGATCCGATATTATTCAAAATATACAATCCAGTAGTTATGGTTAAATGCTATGCCAAAATAGCACTGAAAAATAGAGGTTGAAACTACGGTAAGAAATTTCAGTAGGATTTCAGTGTGACTGAAGAAATTTGCGTTCGTTGCAAGAATGAGAAGAAGGTATCTCACTTCTACAAATTTCGGGAAGAAACGTGGTTATTTGCCTTACAGCCTCCTCCCAGCCCAGTACCAGCTAACTGTCCCAAAGGCGAGGCTTCTCCTAACACATCGGTGCTCCCAGAACACAGTTTTGAATCATGTCTGGAGTGAAATTAGAATGGCAGCGAATTCCAATCACTTCTAATTTCATCAGAGATTTCTGTAGACCAGAGGAGGAAACACAAATGAAGTTTGTGGGCTACAGGCCAACGCCAGCATGAGCTGCTTTTGACATCGTAGGAAAAGAGTTTAAAGCACCAACTCCAGACTTGTGCCAGTCCTCACTGCCTACCTGCTACACCGTGGTACTGTTGTGGTCACTGACAAGAAGTATGCTACCACAGGAAAAAAAGATACCTTTTTCCCTTCAAAGGTTCACACAAATTTTATTCTTTGCTTCCTGTATATATATCTGAACTTATTTTTTAAAAAATCATTATAAACCAGCACTGATGTAAATACTAATTACTTTTAAAAAAAAAAAGAAAAAGCAAAGAATTGTGTTAAGTGCAGCTTTTATAATCATGTTCTGATTTTTTTTTCCTGTTACATTTACCACAAAAGAAGTATCTTTTCATTGATTTTTCTCCAAGGGAAAACATAGGAAATCACTTTTTTTGCACAGAGGAGTAAAGTCATGGACCAGAACTTTATTTCCCCATAGAACGTTTCAGATGGAGTGCTGCAATTTTGCATCATTAAGGCAAAATGAGGAATACTTCCATCAAGTGTCATACAGGGCTCTCCCGCTCTGGCCATTCTGATAGACCCATATTTAAAAACCTTTATAATTACTTTTTTTTTTTTTTTAAATAGAAAACAGTCACTCTCTTCATTGTTTAACAGTTGAAAAGAAAAAGGTCTTTCCAGCCTTCACTCAGAACTTCAGTCTCATGATTAGATCAGTCATAGGCAACCGCTTCAAAACGGCTACAGAACCTAGAAATCGAGCTAAGTGTCAATCAGTTGTAACCTACTGATCTGATTAGAGGCCTTCACGAATGTTTGATGACGATTGCAAATAACAGCCAAGCAGATAGGAATGATGCAATACCCAACAGTTTTGGGGTCAGCTCTTGTACAGGAATAGAGAAACAAGAACATCTGTAAATATGGTATTAAAAATATTATAGTCCACAGCCAAAAAGGCAAGGATAGCAGTCGTACTTTTAAGGAGTGCGTCCATGTGGTTCCTTCCTGTGGTTCCTTGGGGTGTTGCTGAATGTGCTCCAGTGCCAGTTTGTTGTAAGTCTCATTGATTTCAAAGACGTAATAAAAAGCTGCAGCACTCGCTAACAAGTACAACCCCACGCCAATCCATCCCATCCTCTGGCGGAAGTTCATCATTCTCCATGCTCTGCACCTGGGAAAAAAGGGGACGTACACACTCAGTACAGCTTGGAGAAAGGGGACACAGCTGAAGCTCGCTTCTCACAAGGTCACTTTTTATAACTTTTCATTACACCTTAGTATAAACAATGCACATCCCCAGCTCTGAAGACCCGAGTTCTCTCTGCATCAGAGAAAATCACAGCAAGAGGCTAATGGCAGTTACACACACCGCTCCATCGACGGCTCTGGCTAGTTTAGGGCCTGCTACCTACGCAGGTGTATCGGGCTAAAGTCACGTGCTGGGCAAACAAAGCAAGTCACCAACTGGCCAAGTTACTTACCCCTCTACCCACAAGGTGGGGATGACACAAGACTTTCTATAAATATGGAAAGTCTGTGAAGTTCTTTGACGCCTGCAAGACAACGAGCTAGCCAGCCGGGAGCAGCAACACCAGGGCCTGCCTGCGGCACAGCACCATCCAGTTTTACTGAGCTCCGAGTGCCCATATACTTGATATGAACCACATAAAAGGTACACGAGAAGGTATGTTCTAGAGATATGTAACTGTACCCCTTTGCACACATGAAGATACTACAAGCACGTTACTCACACCTAACTGTACTTCTGCTCTGTGTGAGCAGTTGGCGCATGCCTTCTGGAGGAAAAGGGTTAAACATCTGTACTAGTTACTGACTCACCACGGAACAACCCAGTGCCAACTGGCACTTCTCAGAAGCACCACGGAATTCTTGAAGCACCACAGATACTACTGGGCTCGACTTTAGCTGCTTTAAGATCTCTGGTTGGCTGTATGGGTTTGGGTGACTTGAAACACTCTTCAAACTAGGCGCACTCTAGCTGAAGCACCGCCACTCATACCAAGAAGTCATCATCACCTTCCCTCAGAATAACTCTTGGGCAGGGCAGAGAGAACCACCACTTCACGGCAGCTGGCTCTCCTAAGAAATATGCTTTCTCAGCCTGTCACGGTTTTACTTTCCTACCTTTTTAAGAGAAGTAAAATCAATTTATGCAGTACTGTTTTAAGAAAATGTATCAGGCTGCAACACCACTAGGCAGGAAAGCTTATTTGTGCATGACTTATCCATATAGACTAGTATTTGTTAATGAAAGTATGAGAGAGTTTACCATAACTCATATAAACACAGATAAAATGACTACATCTTTCTAAACACCCCAGGGCCAGACTAATCTGTGTGGTTAGCAATCTTAAAAGACTTCCCAGTTACAGTTACAGACAGAACCTGATCAGGGTAGCCTTGGGAGAATATGTTCTGCCCCTCACACTCCTGCATTTACGGTGGCTGAACGAGTGAAACCCACAGTGACAGCAAACACCTGACAACGCCCTTACTTATATCTGTGATAGCTATTTGCTGTTCAGCTTATCCTGCTACATACCTTAACAGTACTCTTCCCTTTAAGACACCAAATTAACACTTTCAGTAGAACCGAAAAATTTGTGCGAGAAGCCGTTAATCCACGGGGTAAAAACTTAAATTCCAGAGTCCATGTTTACCCAACCGCTCAGGCACTGTCTGTTTTCTCTGGCAGCCCGGCATTCTGGGGATGGCTAACAAGAAGTCGCCTTCAGACACGGTAAATCTCCGGAAGCACCAACGCTGCATCGCAGCAGATACAGAAAGCGACACAGGAGCTGTCTCGCCTCCCGCCCCAGGGCTGGGTTACACCGAAGCGGCACAGAGGACGCCCGAGAGCTTCCCCGTCCTCAGGTTCCGCTTCGAGACGCTTCCTGCCGCTGTCGGGGGTGCCCGCGACGGCCGCCGGAGCCGCTCCCCGCCCTCGCGGCCGCTCCGGGGCTCTCCTCCCGCCGCAGGCCCCGCCAACCCCGGACCCGCGCTCCGGGCGAGGGGCGCTCCCGCCGCCGCGGCCCCTTCCCCGGCGGCCCCTTACCTTCCTCCAGCGGAGAAGGAGGGGGCGGGAGGGCGGCGGCAGGCGGCCCGCTCCCCTCAGCCCGCGCCGCCGCGCCGGGAGGCGGAGGGGCCCGCTGCCGGCCCGCCGCGCCACCGCCGGCCCGCCGCCATCGCCGCCCGGCCGCCGCTCCGGCCCCGCGGCACTTCCGGCATGCGGAGAGCCGCTTCCGGCGTGCGCCCCTCTCCATCCGGGGCGGGGCGGGTTGGCCGGCGGCCATCTTGGCTGGGGCGCCCGTCCCGCCGGGGCCGGGTTGGCCTCGCCCAAAATGGCGGCCGCGGGCCTTGGCGCCGCCGCCTGACTCGCCCCGGGTCTGCCGCCGGCGCAGCGTCGCGCTCTGGCGGAGGAGAGGCCGGGTTCGGGCAGCCCCGCCGGCCTCCAGCGCGCCGGGCGGGCCGGCCTGGCGCCGCGCTCGCCACCTCCCTCCCACCCTCCCTCCCTCCCTCCCGCCTGAGCCGCTCCGGCGCGTCTGAGGGGGTTGCGCGGGAGCGGGGGGAGCCCAGAGGCGCCTCTTCGCCGCGGCCGCCGGGTGCGGTGCCGTGAGGGAGGTACCCGGGGGGCCCGTTGTGTTGTGGAAGAGTCTCCCAACTGCTGCCGTAGCCGTGCTGGAAAAACGGCGCATGTTCGTGTGTAACTGTGCCCCACGGGTATGTGCCCATTGAACTAAATTAGGAAATACAGTCCTGGGAAAAAGCTTTCAGTGAAGCCGAAAGAACATCTACGTTTACCAGCAATCTCTGACGTGGTTAGATGGGCCCAGGGAGCCGACCCGCGCCACAGGTACGGTGGGAGAGTTGGGCTGTGCAGGTGTTCCCGCATCTGCCTGAATTCAGGAGCTGTTTAACGCCTGCCTCCTGCGCTGGCTAAAGTAATTGAGTAACTGTGTGACATTAGGTGTAAAATGAAAACTTCTCACGAAATTGTTGTATCCCAGAGTCACAGGAAAGCTCCTCTTTTGTCACACTGCCGCTGGGAGCTCTTGCAACTTCTTTCTGAATCACTTCACAAACCAAATCAACTGAGCAAAATGGATTTCAAATCCATGTGATTTGTCCAAACCCTGACTATTCCCATCCGTTAGTGCTGGGAATGACTGGCTCGTTGGCAGTCAGCGCTGAATCCTGCCCCCTGAAGTCAGAGAGGGGCAGTGGTAGCCCCGATCCACACATATCCAGCTACAGTTAAAAAGAAGGCTAAAAGAGAATTTTTTAAGGGATGCCAAATAAATGAAAGGTGCTGAAGCAATGACATTTTTTGTTTGGGTGTAAATAAATATATGCCTTAGGATATTCAGCCATTTCTACTGACAGAGTAAGTGCTTGTGAGGCAGTATATGAAAGCTGCCGCAAAATTAACATTTCTGATGGCTTATCCTGCTGTGTTCGGTGTTTCAATGAAAAATGTTGGAAACCAGTGCTTTGGATTATATTCAGGACAGCTGATGACCAAATGCACGGTGCTGCAGATGTTATTGGAGAAAGACGGCACTGCTGAGAGCCTACAAAAGTCAGAAATAAATTCCCTGGCACACAATTTCACCTTCAGCCACGCCTTCCCCACCTCCCCGCCCTTTTCTCTGACGTTCATTCAACGAGAGGCTGGAGCACGTTATCTTCTTGGCCACTGAGGACACTAGATGGTGCTCAACACCACAAGCAAAGCCAACCTTTTACAGGCCAGGTGAATCCAGAAGCCTTGCACTTGACCTCAGTTGAATGAGGTTTTAGAATTGTCAGGGTTGGAAGGGACCTTAAAGATCATCTAGTTCCAACCCCCCCGCCACGGGCAGGGACATCTCCCACTAGGTCAGGCTGCTCAGAGCCCCATCCAGCCTGGCCTTAAAAACTTCCAGGGATGGGGCTTCACCACCTCTCTGGGCAACCTGTGCCAGTGTCTCACCACCCTCATGGTGAAGAACTTCTTCCTAATGTCCAATCTGAACCGATCCATCTCTAGCTTTAATCCATTGCCCCTGGTCCTATCACCGTCTGACATCCTAACAAGCCCCTCACCAGCTTTCTTGTAGCCCCCTTGAGATACTGAAAGGCCACCATAAGGTCTCCTCAGAGCCTTCTTTTCTGCAGACTGAACAGCCCCAACTCTCTCAGTCTGTCTTCACAGCAGAGGTGCTCCAGCCCTCTGATCATCCTCGTGACCCTTCTCTGGACACGCTCTAAACTGTTAATGTAGTTCTGTTGAAAGCTGAAGGTGTGAATAACTACCTACAGCTAGTTATCCTCGGGCCACTGCTCTCCGCTAAATGCCATTCTTTCCTTTCTTGCAGGTGACGAGGTCCCAGTTGATCTACAAGTGAGTACAGCTCCTGTATAGCTGACAGACTTTCCGCTCAAGTGTGGCTTTATGGCATTGTCTTACGTTTGGATTAGAGGTAATGATGGGAAATGGGATAGCTACCACATAGAACCCGTTTCCTTTAAAATACCAACCTAAATGTCAAAGAGAAGGGTTTCAGTCAAAATTAATATGTGACTGTGTGAATACATGACATGGCAGTGGAGACACATGCTAACTGTAAAGTCCACAGCTGGATTTAAGATTGGGGGGAAAAAAAAGGAGTGAAATGTGGGGCTTACTCCTGCTTCTGTCCTCTGAAGCATTGGGAGTTGGAAAGGTGGGGATGGTTTAGGACTTAAAGCTGCTTGGTGAATGGGTCTTGTCTTCTGTGCTAACCATAGGCCTGAAATTATGAAGAGAAGAATCTAAAAAACTTGTGGAGTTGTTATAGAGAACACAAGCTGCCTTTGAAAGCTACGGCATAACACCAGACACAGTGGTTCATAATACCTTTAGGCTAGATCTCCATTTACATAAATTCAGTGTTATGCTTAACCTTTGGCATAGTATAGGAAGGGACACGGGAAATAGTTCAGATACGGGTTTGGTTTGGGTTTTTTTAGCAGCAGCCTTTGAGATGGAAAAAAATGTCAAAATGACTGGAAGAAGAAGTGACTTCACAACTTTGGAGGGGTTTCAAGCTAAATTCCAATCATCAGAGCTCATAAAAATAATCACAGAATGTGTTGGGTTGGAAGGGACCTTTAAAGGTCATCTAGTCCAACCCCCCTGCAGTGAGCAGGGACATCTTTAGTTAGAGATCAGGTTGCTCAGAGCCCCATCAAGCCTCACCTTGAATGTCTCCAGGGATGAGGCCTCCACCACCTCTCTGGGCAACCTGTTCCAGTGTCTCGCCACCCTCACTGTAAAGAACTTCCTAATCTCTAACCTAAATCTACTCTGCTCTAGTTTAAAACCACTGCCCCTTGTCCTGTTGCTACACACCCTTGTGAACAGGCCCTCCCCAGCTTTCCTGTAGCCCCCTTCACGTACTGGAAGGCTGCTCTAAGGTCTCCCCGGAGCCTTCTCTTCTCCAGGCTGAACAACCCCAATGCTCTCAGCCTGTCCTCGCAGGAGAGGTGCTCCAGCCCTTTGATCATCTTTGTGGCCTCCTCTGGACCTGCTCCAACAGGTCCGTGCCCCTCTCGTGTTGAGGGCTCCACAGCCGGACACAGCACTGCAGGTGAGGTGTCCCCAGAGCGGAGCAGAGGGGCAGAATCACCTCCCTGGGCCTGCTGGCCACGCTGCTTCTGATGCAGCCCAGGATGCGACTGGCCTTCAGGGCTGCGAGCGTGCGTTGGTGGCTCACGTCCAGCTTTTCACCCACCAGTAGCCCCAAGTCCTTTTCTGCAGGGCTACTCTCCAGCACATCAGACCCCAGCCTGTACTGATAATGATGAGGATTGCCCCAAATAACAATAATGGAGAATAACTTACACTCTCCATATTGAAATGGGGATATACACGTGGTGAAACTAAAAAGGGTAATACCCAGGTTGCAAACAGGAGGATAAGATAGAAGTCTGTTGAATCAAAAGGAATTAAGATGCAATGTTTAGGCCTGAAAAGTTAATGAGATTTGTAGTGTTAAAAATAAAATAGTGTTTCACTTAGTTTTGATGTACAAGTTATTGTTGGGATTGTGAAGCTCAGTAGTGAAACACTGAGTTTATTCTGAAGGTAAACCTGAAGCACGTCAGGAGCAGTGAGGGCTGGCTGCCAGCTGGGCAGGAGCCCAGTAGGATAACCCAGCTGACAGGGCAGACCCTCACTCCCAGAGCCCAGTCCCACAGCAGGTGAGCAAAGCAAGCAGCGCACACCAGAGTCAGCCACGAGTCCGCATCATCAGGCAAGCAACGAGGCAGATCCAATGTCAGGCTGGGAAGGCAGCCCACAAGTCAGGGTCAGGTCCCGCCAGGATAACTCGCGTCAGACATAGCCCAGCGACGGCCAGCCAGCTCCACGTGGGTAAGACAAGACTGAGGTCAGGTTAGGAAGTCAGCCTGGAAGTTCAAATCCAGATGAACTTGTCTGGGCACAGTCATGGCACAGCTGGAGACCCGTACTTACACAGCATAGCTCAGGTGGGGGCTGAACGCTCAACTTAGCTGGGGCTCCTCAGCCCACAAGTGGGGCACGGGTGAGGCTTGTTGGGGCTGTTAAGGCCTGTTAGAGCACTCCGAGTCCTGACAAAGCCTATAGGCCAGATGAGGGCTGACAATGGGGTTAGCTGTAATCTTTGTTTCAATTGAAGTTTTCATAACCAAGTATTAAGTCGAGGTTTTTTTACTAGGCTTTGATTTTGGCCAAAATATAAAAGCAAAGGTGAAAAACCTGCTATAATTACCTAAACCAGAAGTGCATGAGTTTCCAAATGGAAAGCAGATGCTGAAAGACAGAGTGCACTGTGTATTCTTTGGATGGATAAAGATTTGACATAGTCATAGATAGATTCTCATGATTGATAAGAAACCCAAGAAGTGAGAATCTAATTACAGAAACATTTCTCTCAAGAAGGCATCTGCCTTCCACTCTGTATGACACATGATTTTTGTTTCATCAAGAACAACATGTTCCTGGAGCTCTTCCTTCTTAATCCTAACTCTAAGACAAACTCTGGTTACCAGAGATCTGAGATCCCTGTGGAGTCCGTACAAGCTGGGATTCCAAAGAGAAAACTGGCATAAAGGAGGAGAACAGGGCATAAGCCTGTGCTGATCCCACGGAGATCGTACCTAACTTTAAGCCAAGAGGATTAGACTAGTTTTAGGGTAGGGCTGAGCTTCTGAGGAGTGAGGGACAAGGCACAGAGCTCCTTGAAAATGCTCACCTGCTGGCTTGTGGAGGAGGAGGAGGACAACTATCAGGAAGATTTTCTTCAGGCTCCTGTCTCTTCCTTGTACTCAAAAGGTCGGGCACAGAAGGGCAGACAGGAGCATTGCTGCTTTCAATGGAGAAAAAAAACACATATGGAAGCCCAAGCTTTGTGTGGTATCTGCCCTCGGCTCCATATGAGCAAACTTCCTCATGTGTTACAAGAAGAGTTAGTACTGGGTTTATAAAGAAATACAGAAGGGAAAGGTTTTTCAGTGAATCTTCAATAACACAGCCAAAAAACTGAGGGGGGTATACTGGGAAAAGCGAATGCCTTCAGTTTTGGTGGTTTTTTTTTCTCAGAACAAAATTTATAGTGCTCATGTGAATTTTTATCAGTGAGTGAATGAATGCCCGAGGGTTTTGGAGCTTGTAGCGGTTTTTTTAATACATTTAGTTGCAATGACTTGTTTTGATCAGTTTCTTCTAATTTGTTGTGAGTCAGCAACAGTTTCCTTCAGCTTCAATTTCATATGCTTTGTTTCATGTTTTACGAATCCTTATTTTGTATTTTATAACTTCTGTTTCTTCTGAAAGTAAAGCTGTGGTCTTCTGATCTCCTTTTTATCTTGGGTGGTTATTTTGCCTCTACTATTGTCTTGATTTGAACTTCTCTGATGGAAACGTGTTTTCATACAGATATACTCAGTATTTTGAGAGCATGTAAGACACTCTTCTATATGTTAGCATTTTTATATTTTATTTCATCTCATTTTAAATTGAAACACTATGTTTGCTTGTTTTGGCTACATTGACCACATGAAGCAGAAGTATTCAGCGAGCTTTGTGTAATCCATGGTGATCTTATCCTCCTTTGTCTTGCTTCTTATACTTTGAAATGTTGGGACCTTAAATTACCTCGATCTTTAATTCGTTGTTCCTGAAAGCCTGCTCTAGCCTCTGTTTCTTAGCAGCAGCCACATCTGAGTTAAGCTTGAGGCAATCGTGTTATCCAGGTTCTCTGAATACCAGCCATACTTTGTTCTTGGTTCTAGAAATATTTACCATCTTTCCAACAAACTTTTTGATAGTTAGAAACAGAATAGCTCCCTTTTCTCCAAAACATCCACAGCAAACATTTGCCAAAGGTAGAATTGCAAACTATTGCCCTTTGTCAGAGTGCCTCTAAAGAATGGAGTCTTTTACGAGCAAAGGCCCTGGCTTTTTAGACTGAACTCTTAGAATTCATGACAGTGATGCTCCTGTTTGTTAGTTACCACTAAATATAAGCTTCATGTCTGAATTGCCTGCGGTCAAAATAATTCTGGCAGGAAAGAGATAAAATCTTTGCTTCTACCTTCTGGTTCCAGTCAATTACAAAGTTGCTCAAAGTTTAGCAAGAACTGACAAAACATACTAAAAGAATACCAGCAGAGATGGTTGGTGACTGAATATTTCCCTCTGTTTAGAGGACAAAACAATTTATGCAGGAGCAATGCAGGTATTGATCTCAGCAATATGACCCAGCATTTTACTGATCTAGAAGGAAAGTGAGCTATCCTGCAGAATTTTGTTCAAAGCAGTTTTCACTTCTAAAGTGCATTTCAGCAAAAGTATTATTCATTACAGTCTACTGATTTTAACTAAATGTCCACAAATAATATACAACAAAAAAATCACTTCCAGAGCTGCTCAGAACTTCCGAGCAATCTGCTTTTCCATGATTTCAGCTGAAGTCTGCTCTTACTGCCAGAAAGGAACAGTTACTGAATTTCCATGCTGGGTTCACTACTGCCAACATGTTTGCTCATCTAAACAAGTTAACTGAAAAGTCACCCATGTTAAAAAGAAGAACAGATTCACAACCAGAGGTCTGCAGGACAAGAATGCCAGCTTCAGTCAGCTGGCCTAGAAAAGGGACTTTTCAACCATCAGCAGAAAAAAAAATTCCTTTTTGAAGGTCACTCATTAGAGATAGCCACTGTCCTTCCTCTTCACTCCGTGTACTTCCAAGAGAAACATCTGACCACCTGAGGGGGTGACAGCTCTGTTCCTAGGAGAGGAGGTTGCAATGACACACTTTTTTTTTCCCTAATATCCACTGATTATCTTTCTTTCTGTGGTGCCTTTGTGAAGCAAGTCAGTAATACCATAGAATGACTTTAAAGAGATTTAGTTACTGTCTCTTTGGAGATTCCGGGTTCCCAGGCTGTGCCTATCTTTCTTAGACTGTGAACTGTGTACAGCAGGGAAATTCTATATTTAGACTTTCCTGAAGCATATCTTTCTTTCACTAAACAAACACTGAAAGAACACAGTTCACATTAGGCCTTTTCCCACATTCAAAGGATTCTAGCTTTCTTGCATAGATCAGGATGGAAATTTGGGGCTGGTAGACCAGATATAGCTTAAGATTTGCCAAATCCTAAGCTTTAATATAAAAAAAAAAGGACCAAGCAAAACTTTTTTTGTGTATTTGTGTGTCTGTCTTCCTTTAGGAACCTCTTCCTTCTGTTGTGTTAGCGTTTAGGAATTGGCACATAATTACCAACTTGTAAAACGTACTTCAAGAGGCAGCCGTGTAAGACATCCACTCACAGAACGTGAGGGCTGATAGGTTCTTAGTCACAGAAATGTTTGCACACATTATAAAAAAACAGAACTCCCACTTTCCTCCATAAGTATCAGCATAATTCTTTTTCTTGTACTTAAATTCATTCAGTTCTTCAAAGTTTTATTATTTCTCCTTATCTAGAATACTCCAATCACCTAGTATTTAGCCACTTCATAACAATTCATTATTTGAAGATTTTGCACATGGGTTTGCCTCTCAACCATAGTTGAGAGTTTTATTTTCAGAAATGTTCTATGTATTCTTTGTTTATTCTTGAACCCCACAATTTAGGTTTTGCATTTAAATAATGGAAAGGATTGTGCTGGGCACTTGAGAGTGACTGGTGCCTCAAAATGTCACATGGTCATGCCCATTTATTTAATCTAACCCAAACTGATAGCTTATGTTCTAGTAATAAACTCCATGCGTTAGCTGTCTGTTGATCTGCCTGCCTGATACAGTAGGTAACCCTTACAGTTCTCCGGGTTTTTTCGGTCTCTTCAGTATTCTTTCATAGTCCCTACAAAAAGAAAATCTAAATGTGGATAAATAAAAGACTTGTCTGAGGCAACGGACAGTCACTGTCAGAGGTCGGCTGAGTGACAGCAGTACGTGGTGGTTAATCCTGGGGTCGGACATGCACAGCGCCTCCTTACTCCTTCAAGTGCGCGCCGAGAGCGGCTAGCTCCACCGAAAGGCCAGCACCTGGCAGGGGGGCCTTCGTATGGATTTAATCAGCTGGAAGTAAATTTTCATCCTCTTCCTTATGGAGACGTGTTATGGACTCTAGTGGAAGATAAAAGTCAGCTCACTGTAGTTGTGAAGCTTTTAGGTACTCACCTAGCCCTTTACCGCAATTTGACTCTTTCTGAAGCCAGTGCCAGAGGCCTGTACCAGAAATCAGCACAGAGCCCCAGACTCGGGTATTTGAATGGAGATGTTAACAGCAGTTAACAATAGTTACCCTCAAAGGGGGAATTTCTTTCATTTATTACTAAGTGAGTATTTGTGTTTCATTTAACAAAAGCCCATTAAGCAGTATTTGCAAATCTATAAACCCAAAGATATTACAGGTTTTTCCTTACTGTGCAGAGCTCATAAGCTCCCGCTCTTAGCAGACCTATATGAAATGAAATTTCAGGCAGTAATGCCGACATCATGCTCTGTCATAAAGTTCCAGGTGAATATTTAAATGTTTCCACCTTAGCACACGTACTACAGCATTTGCTGGGATTCTTACAGAGGCAATATTTCTGCTTTTTCCACGCAAACGTATGTTCTGTTTGCCTTTCACCAACAGAATGTAAACATAATCATGACAAAGTAAACACACTTAGAAGGTAAATAGGCTGGTATGAGACTATAATAAGTTTAAGTGCATCCAAACTAACACCTTCTCCACGTGAAAAAGTATCTAGCCTCAATTAATGTCTCACTGAACGTGTGTTTCTACGTTGCTTTGTGTAACAGGACTTCGAATACCTCCCTTGCAAAATGATGCCTCTACCTAGTGCAGAGCGTCTTGCAATACATTCGTAGTGTTTTAACTATCTGTCACCAGCTGAAGTGTTTCACCAGCAAATTCGGTGCATGAAGGACGTTGTTGCTGCAAATAATTGTAATACAAACTATAATTTGGGTAATTTGGGTGTTTAAGCAGAGGTTACAATTTCAAGTTTTTTCATCTCTTTTTTGCTAGCCAGGCAGCATAATTCTCAGATTGTTGCACATTTTCAGCGTGCTAACTGCTAAATGCTCTGGCAAAACAGCCCCCCAAGCAATGGAAATCTTTAGTTCGAGAACCACTGTAGAGGTGGAAGATGAAAGTAAAATCAGGCAACCTGATATTTTTCTGGAGGGCCTTCACACGGTGAAAATGCTGAGAGACTTTGTCAGCCAGCACTGGGCTGGTGGTTGAGAATAGCCACACTAACCTGGGCAGATCAGAAAGAACGAGAGAAAATAAGGTGTAGATGCACAAATGTGACCCTCGAATCACCTGGAAGCTCTGCTTTGCCCAGCTGTGTGGAAAACAACAGAGTGATGGTAACGCAGTTCTTTGGGGCTACTGTCATTGATAACAAGCGGAGATTATTAACGAAGAATGATTTAGCTTTGAATTTTCTCAAAACTGAGTAGGTGAGATCCTTTGACAAGACCCACATGCCTGTTATATCTCATCCTCCCTCACACAGATTCAGGCTTCGCCATCTTCGGAAGAGATCTTATAAATTAGGGTCAATACCTCTGGCAGCTTCTTGCTTTGTTGCACAGTAGCCAAAATTTTACCCGAAACCACTATCAGTTTTAACCTCAGGACATCTGGGCTACCTTCTACTTCTCTAGCTTACTGAACCACTTTCTAGAGAGAACTCTTTAGTCCCGGTAGCTGTAAAATGATTTCAGCATATGTTTTGTAAGATTTAAAAAGTGGTGGAGATATGATAACTGGGACAGGGATTTCTGAGGAAGATAAGATATACTGTGCGTTAGAAATATTGCTGTGCTTTGCACTTGGTGTGTGAAAATAAGGGAGGTCATTTTAGTGAAGGCTCGGAACGGAGCTGGGAAAGACTTTAAAACTATTTTGACCTTTTTTTGCAGACAAGATACCTGCCTGTACTAAAATTTCCTGTTCATCAGGGATCCAGGGTTGCAGAGTGAGATTGTGGGGCAGGAAGCTATGTTACCCAGTGAATGATGATAATTTAAATAAGCCACGCGACATATGGATTTAAGAATTTGTATTAGGATTATTATGCTATTAGGGAGAATCGTATCCATCTGAGTGTCTTTTCAAGAGTGCAGCTTTCAAGCAATACAAACCCATTATTGATCTGACAATACGAACAGACAGTACAGTCAGGCTTAGGTAGAACACTCAATGTGAACACATGTTCTTTGGAGAACTCGTCTCCCTCAGCACCACTTTGCATAGTGCTTGAAACACTTTTCTGATAGCTCCCTAGCATGTCCTGAGGCCTCCTCTGTCTATATGGTGACAGGAGTTCTTTCCTCTGGTTTAGGGTGTTTCTTTCCCTCTTTTTCTCCTGCCGGGCCTCCACATTGAACAAGAATTCCACTTCATAGGCTTAGTGCAAATGTTGCAGAAATAACCACTACACAAAGTGCTGGGTGTTAAAGAAGAGCATCCTTCTAACCTGACTCTCATCTGATTTGTTTAGATTGTTTTCCCCAAAAATACAAAGAGAGAAAAGATGGGGTGTGTATGTACCTGGATTTGTTGCACAACTTAAAAAAGAAGAAAACATGGAAGGATAGACCTCTTTAAGACATTGAACTCCTATATGTGTTGGGACAGCTGGCAGGCAGGTAATGGAAACTGTTACCCAATGGAGGGAAAAGGTGCAGTGTGAGCTCACCGCTTATCAAACAGTGGGAATCTTCCTGGGCACAGGTTATTACACACTTTCCATCCATGCAAAAAGCTTTCTTAGAAGTCACACCAGAGAACTGCTTGCACAAGGCAAGCAGGCTTCATCGCTTCACCTCTAACAGTCTTGTTTTTCCCCAGGAAGCTCTGAGAGAAGGGAGAATCCCAGAGGGCAGTATAGGAACTGTATGTTCAAGAGGCTGCTCTTGTATATGAGGTGCATTAATATGAGGCACAGAAGCAGCCTGTTCAGAGAAGCGCAGAACCACAAGGGATATTTGCAGCGATTCTGCCTAGGGAAGCATCCCTTGAGCTGTCAGAAAAATGACTGGGGAGCACTGCCTGTCCAGGCAGCTCCATAACGACACTACGGCATCGTAACACATCCCACATTCTGAAGTTCTTGTTGCCTGGGTTTTATTTACAGACTGACAGGAGCTGCGTATGTGAGGTAATACGTTTAATAGCATGGTGGTACACCAAACAAGTATTAACAATTTATCGTCCATGCAGCTGCAAGTCTTTTACAGCATTTAGACAATTTTAAATGTTTGAAAGTTTGTGATCTTAAATGAGCTACACATCTCACTTAAAAGTCTGAGCATCTAGTAGAAGCTCAGAGCTATAACCATATTGTGGGCTCAGTTGATTATTCCTTCTTTTTTTTTTTTTTTTTTAAATGCTACAGCTGGTTATCTCCTGTTTTCTGTAACTTACTTGTCTCCTGAATTTCCAGTTCTCCACATGACCTTGCTCTTCCTTCAGAAGGGCTGCTTTTACAACCAGGTAAAAATGGGATGTTACAGGATGAAGAATGTTGGCAACATGGAGATGCATGTGCATAGCTTTTAATCTTTGGATATGAGACAGGTATTTTAGCAAGAAGAAAAAAAGCCTCTTTTGGTTATCAGCTATTGAGATTGGATAACATCTCAAAATGCACTCCAAGGACAGGAATGACTGGTGCAGAAAACAGGTACTATTCCTGCCTCCAGTACAGTAGTAAGTAAGAGTCAAGTCAGTGCACCACTGATTCGTAAGTATGGAAGGTTTGCAAGCACAAAAGGAACAGCACCTAACTCATAGCAGGGCCTTCCCAGCTCTGTCTCTAGATTATCTCCTGTTAACTTCAAGATAACTGTGGCATGTCCTAAAGAACTCTTGGCTGTCCAGGGGAAACTCCTTTTGGTTAGGATTGGGGTTGTTTCAAAAAACATTTCTAACATTCAACATTTTTGAAACATTTCTAAATTTTAAAAAAACATTTCTAGGGTGAGTTCATTCTGTGAGTTCACTCTGAGTGTGTCACAGGCAAAAATAAGGTCTGTCCTTCTACAACACATTCATATGCTGGAGATACTATCAGATGTACTGGGGTTGTTTTTTTTGTATAATATTCTACAGTTAGTTGGCTTTGAAACAGTGCTGTCATGAGCTTTGGAAATGCTTTTCTGCATCTATTCTTTTTGCACTTTTAAGTCTACACATTGTGGTAGCTTCTGAAAAGATGCAAATTGCTGCCCTTCCCAGACAGCAAAACACCTGATGTGACCATGGAGAATCTGAAAGCACAATGGTTTTCTGGGACTTGTGACCTGTGAACTTTTAATGAACTCTAAGGAAGCATTTAAACAAAACAGGAAAAGGGTCCTCAATCTGTGGAGGCATAAGCATGAGAAGAAAATGCAAGTGATGATGTGGCATTGCGGGCCACATTGGACTTTTATCTTTCCTGTTTTCTCAGTTTTAGCAGTTTAAAAGGTTCAGCTGTAGCCACAAACAACTTGTGGAAGTGGAGGACCACTGGAATGAGGACATGTGCTTTAGGTTGTCTGGAACAGTGTGTTCTCAAACAGGCAAAGCCAGCAAAATATGAGATAAGGACTCATATATGTCCAACTCACTTTATACATAAGAATGATGGGTCCGTGTCAATCTTATTTACATTCATCATTTTAAAACTAGTTATGCCTTTTTAAAAATAATAAATTATAGCAATACAAAATAATACATGATTGATTTTTTTTTGTGGGAAGATGGCTAATTTTGATGGAAGCATGCTCCTGGAATTGTCATAGGTACTTAAAACTGCCAGATAAAAAAAAAAAACACAAACAACCTATGACCTAAGTAACTCTTTTAGCATGAAAGTGTAGGTAAAGCAAACCTCCGTCCAGCCTAATCCTTATCCAGGTCTCAATCCAAACCTAAAGCACTGTCAGGTCACCCAAATTCTTCAGAGAACCATCTTTCAGGACTTAGTTGCAGACTTAATTTTAACTATGCTGAAGAAATCAGATGAGTAAATCCATATGTCTATAATGAAAGAGTTTGCATTATTTCCATGTAGCTTATTCCTGTAACAGAAAGCAAGAGAGCTACAACAATATATAGCAGCACGATCGATATCCATACTTGGGATTTGACTAACAAGTGTGATTCAGTTTAAAATATCCACCAAGATAATTGTACTGGCACAGGACTACTCCATCTTTTGCATCTTGGCCACATGTTTTCTGTGGTTTTAAATTCTTTGTTCACTAATTATATGCCTTCCATGGCTTATGAGCTCCTGCAGACTCTGTACCCAAAGTGCTACAAGGCAAGCAAGCAAACTTTGCAGGCAGACTCTTTCTTACTTTCCTGCAGCACGTAAATTCATCAGAGCTCAGGATAGCCAAACTTTCAAGCCGTACATAAAGATATACCTTCTCATCGTGGCGGTTTCCTTGCAGCTTCAAAAAGCTCTGAAGTTATCCTCTTGTTAGGACCGGATCGTAAGAACTTGCTGTGCTGCCAATGTAACAGGTAGCAATTCTAAGCCAGTGCTCCACTGAGGCTGGTGAAAGTCAGCTCAGGAATCCCTGAACAGCACTGCACTGGCACCCACACTTCTGGTCATCTGCCAGGCATTATTGTTTACCCTCTTTTGGAAGGTTTTTGAGCCCTTTTGGCTGAATTCCTTCTTCTGCTCTCCCTGAGATCTCAGAAATAATGATGAGTCTCAGCTAGTCCTCACTAATCCTTCTTTTCTTTATGAAATCAAAATGCTGCAGTATAAACTGCATAGGTTGTTAGGTGAGCAAGGGCGTGGTTGCACAGGTGAACACCATGCTTTCACCATCCTCTGCTGCTGCTGGAAAATGGGATTGGCACTGGAAGAGGCAGCTCGGTGCCCTCTATACCTGGCCTCCTCCTTCCAGCCTCTTCGCTGCTATGAACAGGCAGAAAGAAGGATGGTGATCCAGACTTGGGAGTTGGTTTGGATTAAGACTAAAATACTGTTGTGAAATTTATGAGTCTGTTTTAGTGCAGCTCAGTTCCCAGCTCCCCGGTCCTGTTCACACACAGCCACATGGGCCTGCTGTAAGGGAGGACATAGCAGTAGGTGAAAGCAAGTGGCAGTTGTTGGAGGGACTGCTTCTCTGTTTAGAGAAGCAACACCTGATTTAATTGACTGTAAAATGACAGTTTGATTTCCAGCTAATGAGGCCAAGCCTCCTGTGCAGTCTCTACGGGCCACGTGTCACTCAGGGACATGAAGTTAGGCTGAGTCAGCCACTAGAGAGGCCTCCCTCCCATGAGCCACTGCAGGAACCCCACAGTGGCTGGCTGAAGTTTGTCACTTGCATTTGTCCCTTGCCTGGAGGTTAGCCTTTGTGATTCTGAAGACAAAAATCAGAAATGAGCTTTTGTCCCTGAGTACTGACTTTCACTGGTTTATCATTTAAAAGCTGCTGGTCCAGAGTACATTGAGAAAAGTTTCCATACAATAGCTGAGATTATAATGTGTTTTGCCAGAAGTTAGGCAAAAAACAACCATAAGCTGGAGAAACTCAGCTTCACTTACATGCTTCCTCTAGTGAACCACTGTGAGAAGTCATATCTGACCTTTTTATGAATCTTGCAGTAATTAATCAGTTGTAGGTATAGCAGAGACCTGAGGAAATGGTAGCCCACCATGCTTCTCATGCATTTCTCTCTACTTGCCTCACTAGTGATAACCAATCCCAGGTGCTGTGCAGCACCAGGACTCTTCTTCGAGTCTGTCAAAGCCAAGAAGCTGGAATGCAGCATGTGCAGAGTTCTTTTTCATGCTCCTTCCTGCCCACAGCCTCATTCCAGCAGTGCCATGTTAGCATGTGATCTGACTGGGTGGTTTGAGCAACTGTAGAAAGGGGAAAGATGGACTAGATGATCTTTTGAGGTCCCTTCCAACCCCTAACATTCTGTGAAACCTGTGCTGATACAGAAGGCTCAGCCCTTTCTTCTGCCCATGTGCAGCAGAGTGACATCTGTTTTGCAATAATAAAAGAATAAAATATAAAAAGCTTAAACTACAGGAAGTGAAAATCACCTTCTTTCTACTCACCATACAAGATCCTATTACGACTTTTGCCAGGTGCTGAGAAAATTGCTCTTAAATCATTCATTGAGAAAATGTACTTTAGTAACTAATGAAGTGAATGGAGATGCCTCATCTTATTCTAAAATGACCTCTGGTGGAATTTCACTAACTTTGGCCACCGTGCAAGTGTCCAACCTCATCGGAGCCCCTGTATTTGTTGAAAGGGTTAGAAGACAAGGTGTCAGAGGTTCCAGCTAAACAAGGGAAACCTGCTTTGACCTGTAGCTGAAGCTAAGATGAAGAAGATAGTTCTGACTGCCGGAGGGCTCAAGATCTTAATCAACACTCACTCCCTTAATTAGCATGAAACAGCTCTTGAGTTGCAGCTTGTAGCACTGAGCCACAGAAAGTCTCACAGGAATACTCAACTTCTCCTGATCAGGAGTTGGGTAACCATTCCCCTGGGGCTTCTTGTGGCCACAGGTTTGGCATTGCCTGAACTAGCTCTGCAATGTAAACACAGGACTGTAATTTATTTAGCAACATTGTGCAGCAACATGCAGTATATGTGAAACTGTTCGAGGGTTACGATTAAAAAAAAATCAGTTTAAAGTGAAGGAATATACCAACTTTCTCCTTCCCGAGACTGAAACTGCTCTCTGATACATGTCATTCAAGTTTCTCTATCTGGGAGCAAAGCAAATTCCTCCTTTGTAGCTCCCGTGCTTCATTTCTACAGGAGCCAAGAATGCTCAATGCCTCTGAAAACCTGCTCTCCCCTGTCTGGAAAGAAGTTCATATATCTTTCTGTCCCTGCAGACTGTTTTAGATTGGTGTGAAACTGTGATATTTCCTGAAGAAAAACATTCAGAAAGAAATCATTTAGGAGGCTGGCTTCAATAATGTACTGTTTTGGTACTTTCATATTCCATTCTGATACAAATACAGATTTGGAGCTTAATATACAGATGCGTATTAATAAAGTCTGAAATAAGTCCAGTGAAATGCTAGCAAATATTAGGTATTTGAAACACTTCAAAACAAGAAACTCAAATCAATTTGTTTCAAGGTTCTGACTTGATTTTGATAATGATTGAGAAAGTCTGTATTTGGACCTTTTCGAGTTACAGGTTTTTCTGAAGTTATGCTTCCCTGAGATCTGTACATATCAGTGAAACATTCTGCAGCAGGAATCATGCTGTCAAAATACATTTACTAATTCTAATTACATTAATTATTGAACTGTGCAAAAATGTAAGAGTATGATCAAAAGCTCTTTAAAAAATAAGGGTTATATCAATGGCAAAGACAAAGGAGAATAATAAACATGGATTTATTCCTCAAAGCCACTACAAATGGAGAGAAAGTACTATTAGATACATTTTCAAAGAATATTGGTATGAGCTGTTTGCAGGTGATTCCACTCCCTGCCTACTGTGTTTAGGATGGTTTAGGATGACTTCAGTGTTCCTGTAAATAACGACAGGAATGTGAAATGGTCTCTACCTACTCCCTAGGGCAATGACCCCTTTCATATTTCTTAGGGCTGCCCCGGCTTCCCCCTTCTTCCCTTTGAATGGATGCTTCTACCACTTTTCCAATACTCTGCTGAAGTTATTAAACCGCGTTCGTTGTGGCACTGTGAGTCAGCAGAACTCGCCGAGCAGTTTCAACTGTACAGGCTCCAAGCCTGGTTCACAGAAAGCATCATCGTATGAACATCATCTGCATCTCAGCTCAGAATTGCAGGTACTGCCAACCACTATGTGAAAGTCGTATTATAAAAGCTGTGCTTTCCATTCCTGAAGAGACAAACGTTCAGCCTGGGTGACGCTCATTTTAGATGAAGGGGAGAAACCAAGGTGGGAAAATTCTATCTGTGCTGTGAGATACCACAGTAATTCAGACTGAAACATTCTTCCTCTGAAATGAAGTGCAGAGCAGCTGCCTCGGCATTTAGGAATGCGCAACCCAAAAATCAGAATGCCAGCTCACGCTGGCATTGCCTGCGTATTCCTGCCTCCTGAAAAAAAATAAACAAGAAATATCTGCTGCTGAAATAAGTGTTTAACCTCTGTTAAATCCTTACAGATACTTGCCAAATGCCAAAAGAAGGAAGATATGTAGTTTTGCAGCAAAAACTCGGTGAAAATCTTTTCTTTTTGTGGAAGATGTACTTTTATACTGCATAACCGATTGTGGTAGTTCTAACAGGAGACACAAGCAGCTCTATGACCTGTTGGAAACCGCAGTTACTGGCTCACCGACGGGCCTCATTCCCGGAGCGTACTGGACGCCTTCAGCCCCGATGCCCCGGCGAGCCCGGAGGGCTCTGCCCCGCACCCGCCCGGCTCCGCGGCCCGGCGGGCACAGGCACTCGGGGCCGGGCCGGGGCCGAGCGCGGCGCGGGGAGCCCCTTCGGGAGGCGTCGCGGCCGTACCCGTGCCCTCCGCCGCGGCGCTCGGGGAGGGGGGCCAGCAGTTGCCACCCGTTGTCGCCTGAAACCGTTTAAACATTAACCCGGGCACGGTGTTTCCCCCGATCCTGACTCAGGCAGCCCTGCTCCAGGCAGACGCTTTCTGGGCAAGGCAGCCGGGTCCTCCCTCGCCGGGGAACGGCTCGGCTCCCCTCGGCGGGCAGGCCCTGGGCCCTCCGCCCGGTAGCGGCTCCAGGAGGGGCCGGAGGACGACACCGCCGTGCCGGCAGCCGGCTGCGGTGGGCAGAGCCGCAGCGGGGCGGCGAGGGCGGTCGCCAAGAGTAGCCCCAGGCCGAGCCCGGCCCAGATGCGATGCCCTCGGCGGGGCAGGGCCCGCGCCGGCACAGCGCTCCGCCGGCGCCAGAGCCAGGCACTGTCTCTTTAAGGCGGCCCGGCCGCCCCCTGCTGGCGGCGGGCGCCGTGCCCGCGGTGCGAGGCGGGCGCGGGCGGCGGGCGCGGCCCCTCGCTGCGAGCGGGACCGCGGCGCGGCGGGTGTGTCCTGTCGCCGCTCGCCCACCCCCTCGCCCGCCCCTGAGCTGGGAGCGGGGAGAGGAGGGGACGAGCCGAAGGAGGAGGAGGAGGAAGTGGAGGCGGCCGCGAATAGCGGGCAAATGGGGAGCTGAGCGGCTGCAGCAGCACCGCGACCGCGCAGCAGCAGCAGCAGCGGCGGCGGCGGCCAGCAGCCGGGCACGGAGGCGAGCTCGGCGGCGGGGTCCGTGCGGGCGGCGGCGGCCCGGGAGCGGGGCGGCGGGGCGCTGCGGCGGGTGCCGCTCGGCGGGCGGCAGCGGCGTGCCTGCTCGGCTGGCCGCCCCGGGGCTGGCATCGGGCGGGCTGGCGGGGGTAGCGGCTTCCCCACCGGCAGAAGCACCTTGCCCGCCCGCCCCGGCGAGCTGCCTGCCGGTGCGGGGCAGGGCCTGCCGAGGGCTGTTCGCCGCCGGCGGCGGAGGCTGCGCCTGGCTCGGTTCGCCGGCGCAGAGCGGGCGGGCGGGCGGGGGGCAGTGCCGGCGTCCTCCGCGAGGAGCCGACTGATTTTCCTTTCTCTTCTGTTCTTAAAGCCGTCGCTTCGCAGGCGCCGAGTGCGAGCGGTAGCCGGGCTGCCCCCGCCGCCCCGGGCTGATCCCCCTCCTGGCGGGGCGGCCGCCGCCTCTCCGGGCCGGCACCATGCAGACCTTCCTGAAGGGGAAGCGGGTGGGCTACTGGCTGAGCGAGAAGAAGATCAGGAAGCTGAATTTCCAGGCCTTCGCCGAGCTGTGCCGGTAAGGAGGCGGCCCTTGCCGCGCCGCGGGGAGCGCCGGGGCGGCGGCTGCGGGGCGCGGCGGCCCCGGGATGGGGCTGGCACCGGCACCCGGGCCGAAGCCGGGCTCAGCCGTGGCCTGCGGCGGCCCTCGGGCGTTTTATGCTCGGTGCCTGACTCCCTTCAGCCGGCTCTGCTCGCCTGGACGGGGCCGAGCAGGGCTGGTCGGTGTCCTCCGGGCGCCCCGCTCCGCGCCCGCGGGGCCGCGGCTGAGCTCTCCGGCCCCGCTCACCTGGGCGGCCGCCGCCCGCTCCGGCAAGCGGCGTGTCTGTGTGCCGCTCTGTCCGTGTGTGTCTGTGTGTGTGTGTGTGTGTGTGTGCACCCCCGAGGACCCGGCACAGCCCTGCCTGACTGCCTGGGAAAATTTCTGCCCGCGGCTTCGCAAGGGGGGCTCCGAGTATTCCAGGTGAAATAGGCTCGTTTGGTATCTCTGCGGACCTTGCCTGCCTTTGCAGTTGAAGTTGAATTACGATTAGGAAGAGGCGAATGGCTGAGAATGACTTCGTGTCATGCGACAGCGCATAAAACTAGGGTGCAGGAACCCGCGAGTGAGCTTGCGTTCACCTGAGACGTGAGTGAGATGTCTGAGGGTGGTATGACCGTGTCTGTTTTCTGCAGTCGTAGAGGTAAAGGTTAGTTTGATAAAGTGTAATTGGACTTTATCTGAAGAGCTTAGAGGATAGTATATGCAGTATATTGCACAGTTTTATTATTTAATTGGAAGTGTAAACTCCAGGTGGGTCCAAGGTCTTGCGACACATGCATTACAGCTTCTGCTATATAACAAGCGATGTTTTGTTACTTATTTTGTTCTCATAGTAGATTTATAGCAACTATATGAAAACTATTCATAACTGAAAATACTCTAAATAACCTGTGGTCTGGTTTCTGCAAAGTCTGTTCAAACTTTGCAGAATATATTTTACGAGACTTCAGATATAACTTATTAAAGCTTGTGATGCTAAAAACACCAGTCCCTGTGAAATTTCCCTTGGCAGTACTTGCTGCTTTCTCTAAAGATGAAGGAGGCAGAAGACACAGAAAACTACTTGGAGAAAGTGACAGAAGCTTTTATATCGGCTTGTGTTCTTAGCATTCCATATTCCCTCTGTCAAACTTCAGCAAAACTTAACAGTTTTTTAAACTATAGAAAAGGCCACAGGTTCAGGTTTAATGTCTTCTTAAATTTCTTGTGGTTCTCCATATGAAATACTTCTGGATGAATAATGCTAAGCTTTGACTTTACAAAAGAGATTTTTTGACTAGTTTTTGTGATGCTCAAAAATACACCTTAACCTCTACTAAGCTTAAGAAAAATGTTGTTTTTAAAGGTCTTGAGGTTTGGTATAGGCTGGCTTTTGTGTCCAGAAACTAAGGGAAGTGTCAGAAAATATATGAAAGGTTTTTCCTCGTAGTTTGTCTTCTATTGTTCATGTTACGTGCTGTACATTCTTAGATTTAGGTATCTCTCAAACTGACTTTCTGCCCTCCACTGTCCTTTTTTTTTCTTTTTGACTATGTTCCTTGCTTCATTTATCTCTATTTCAGAAATTCCTTACACTTACGTTACATAACGTGGAACTACAGTTTATTTGTGTACTGTACAAATTTTAGTCATAGTTTTAGGTCCTTGCAGTGCTGTGAAAATGGACCCCAACGTGTCTCTCTTGCTACAGTTTACTAATTTCTTGATCAAAATTAGTCTATCTCGTTCTGTACAGGCTAAGCTCACTTTGAATAGCATCTACGTGCATTGGATAGATATGTCTGTTCAATCATGTTTTGATATTTTTAACAGCATTTCATGTTAGCCTTTCTGTAGAAACGACTTTAAGTATTTGGTTTAAAGATCAGTACAATCAGTGGAGCAAGTTGTGCTGATACCTTGGATGCTCTGTTATCCTTCCTGGTAACTTTCATTGACACCAGTGGGAAGCTGTGCTAATTTTGGCAAAGATTTCAAGTCTTTTGTATGTAATATCTACTTGATTACTTGTGTGTTTGTAAACTTTTGTTGCTGTAGAAAAAGTGGTGCCAAGCTCAACATATATCTTACCAGAAATGTTGTATATGGTGGGCAATAAGGCAAGTGTACTCGTTCTTGTACAGTGATTCATGCATATGTGTCTGTCTGTCTACTCTATGTACTTTATGGTGACTGTTACTTGGAATTTATTTGCCTGTTGCCTAGGAATATACTTTCTGGATGACTACAAAGTTCAGTTTTGTTTGTACGGGTTTGCAGTGAAGCAGTTATATAATCCAGGAAAGTAAGAGAAGCTTCTTAATGAGCTCCTGAGGCATGCTGGATTTAAAAAGAGGGTTGTCGTTAAGATGAGAAAAACTTTAATTTCTTTGCAATCTGCCAGTGCAGCCACTTCTAGCGCAAGACACTGGTGTCCTAAATGGATCACAGATAGACGTTTCAAAATCTATTTGAGCCATCCTCTGAGAGATAGTCCTAAGTGCTGAGCTGCTTTCTTAAGAGCGATTCCAGGTCTTGTCTCCAGCAGCATTCCTAAGGTGGAATGTTGTTATGTTGTCCTGGCTGAAATAAGTCATGACTGAGTGTGAGTGGACCAGCAGTTATGGAGCTGTTTTGGGGCACAGGAAGGCTTGCCTTCAGGTTTCTGCTCCACAAAGACTGGGCAGGAACCTTAAATACTTTCCTCATGTTTGTATCTCTCTTTAAAATGCAACTTAGGCTGCTGGATTTCAGTAGGTTTCCCTGTTGAATTTTAGTGTCTGAATTCTTCCAGTTCTGCTGCTGGAGAGCTTATAGGCACCCGACTTACTTTTTTAGAATTGTCCCTTGCTTATGCAAAGTTCTGATAACATGTGTGACTGGCGCAGCAGCAGCAGTCGTGCCTGAACACAGCACAGCCTCTTGGGGCTTTTGCCTAAGCTTTATATCCACAAGGTAATCTTCCTTGTATCATCAAAGGCCTTGGAGCTCATCTGCACTTTCGGTCCTTACTGACACACTAGATGTGCTCTACCTGAGCCGTATTCTTCATAGACCGTAACTGCCTTGGCTGTGCCTTCCAGGTGTAGCCCAAGGAGATGAAATCAGTACCTGTGGTGGTACCTATCTCCACATTTATAGCCTGAACCAGCGGTTCAAAATTGTTGGGTTAAAGCCCGCTGCAGCCCTTAATGCTTCTACATTTCTTTCAGGCTTCTGAGCGCTGTGGTGAGCAAAGAGGCGGCGTGATTTCCCAGGTCCGTTGCAGAGGATGGGTGATCCCTGGGTAGCACCCTCAGAGCTGTTGGCTGGAGGATAGAGCACTTGACTCGACAAGTAGGGAGCCTGGTTTCAAGCCTGCAACTGGTGTCTCCCGAGGGAGACTGAGGCTGAAGACAGGCCAGGCTCGCTCTGATCCTCTGGCTGAACCTGCCACTGTGTCTAGACAGGAGTGTGAGCTCCCTCCCCAGTGCCAGGATAGCCAACCTCTGTGCTACGTCTGTAGCTCCAGGCAGGGGCACTCCTTTGGGTTGAGGTCTGTCATCGGTTCTTGTCTCTGCTTCCAACAGCGGTTTGCAGTTCCACCCAGCAACTCCTTTCTACATAAGCGCTTGATGGAGAAAGACTTTTATGTTCCTTACCGTGCATCAGTACGGTTTCAGTGGGAAGAAGAAAGTCTCTGTCTCAGCCTTGCTGATACGAAGGCATTCCTGTTTGAGTTCTGATGTGGGATTTAGCTTTTCTGTGTGGAAGAGGGCATTCAGTACAGGCTTATCTCCTTAGTGAATTTATTAGTCAGGAGGCGATTTAAGAAGCTACTGCTGCCAAGCTATCCTGTGCTTTTGAGTGAAGCTGCTAGGACATTGTGTGTGTGTTGATCTCCGTGCTACCTGCATGCTGGCGTAGATGCTGCAGCTGCAATTCCCTGAGTAGGGCCCTCGCTGAGACCGCAGCGTTCAAATGTCTGGTTTGGGCCTCTTGAGTAGGCTTTCCTATGAGCCTCCAGGCTCCACCAAGGTGATGGCACAGTGTCAGAGCTTTAGGTAGCTGGCTGTTGGCAAAATAGAGAGTATCTGTAGCCTGTTAAAAAGGCAGGCAAGGTTTCTAGGGACTCCCAACTGAGAATTTAGGAGTCTGTAATTGAAGTGTGTAGTTCTGATGATGTGTGTCCCTGTTACTACTGAAAGGAACAGTCCCTCCTTCCTCTACCTGCTCGGTCTTGGGCTGGGTTTAGTGGTTATGCAGTTGGCAAAGACTCTCAATCCAGTGAGTTTCCTGCTCATCGCATTGGCCTTGGAATGGTTGTCACCATGCAGGTGGATGGCCCCTAATACAAGGCTAGAGAAATGGAGATGCCTCATCCCATTATAGAGATGACAGAGCTGGGGTGTGTGAATTGCAGGTGGCAGCAAAGCCTCTTGGAGACCCATATTATCTTTCTGTAAAGTGCGCATAGATCTACCACCAGGTCTCTTTGGATGTTGTGAATAAAGACTCCTGTTCATGCCAAATGAGGAGTGGCAGTGATCGTACAGAAAAATGCATTTATATTCGGAAAATGAGTTGTGTTTTTTGGTACCACTTCAGATTAGTTAGGTGCAGCCATTTGCAAATGGCTCTTTGCTCTATTAAAGCCTTCATTTCCCCAGTAGTTGTCCTGCATGTCATCTGTTAATACAGTCTCTTCTGGGAGCCAAGGAGATGTGAGGCAGTAAGGTTATGGCGACGTGAGTAAGTTACAAGGATAGCAGGTGACGTGAAATACACTTCATCCAAGAGGAGATAACTTAAGGTCACCCCATGCTGAATGACAAGCTACTTCTCAGTTATTTTGGGCAAAAATATTCACATGTGCAACTTCTAAGTTTGCATGGTAATGTGGTAGCTTTTCTGTGTCGCTATATGCATAATGAGTCAGAATTTCCTCCCGATATCGTGTAGAAAATGGATAGCAGAGGAGTTGAGGAGTTGCCTGAAGATGTAATCTATGTCATGATAAATCCTGCAGTTTGACAGACAGAAGGACCGTGCTTCTACGTCTTAATGTCCAGAGTATTTATGGTCAGATTTTATTACGCTGTGTCTCTTCCATAGAAGCACGGTGTGTATCTGGGAGGAAAAAGTACTCAGGAAATTATAGATATTCCGAGAAAGTCAAATTATGCCCACAAAAGAAAATGGAAGTGAGGTAATTGAGAATGCTTTCTAATAAAGCCCAGTTGTCTTGATTTTTACTGAGCAAGCCAAATTGTCATCTTCCCTCTTTGGGAGACCATCTGTGACAAACTGGTAGTGCTTGATACACAGGAAACAAAGGCTTCTTGGCCTGGTTTGGATTCCCAGGTGCTGCCCACTGTTGAAGGCTGCTTTGAAACTCGAGACCGTGGTCTTGAATTGCTGCCTGCATCGGTTCAGCATGTCTTGGTTTTAGTGTTATGCAGAGGGATGAACTTTTCTTTGTATATGTAGCTCCTGTTAGAGCATACGCCACCTGTGCTGAAGACTGTTTGGATATGACAGGTCATTGGTTTTGAGTTTGGTTTTTTTTTTTTTAATTGAGTTATTGTGATGAAGCTATTTTGATGCTGACACCGGATCGATCTGCTGAACATAGCAACCAATGATTTTTTCCTACCAAAATATTAATAGGCCTAATTTAAATTTCTGTGTGACTTGAACTTGGGTTTTTTTTTTTCCCTTCCTTTAAGCTGATTGTGTAAATTCTGCCCATTTCGTTTCTGTGATACATAGTTTAGCCTTCTTCTAGCACATAAGAGAAGCTACTCTGTTTAACAAATCTACCACAAGATGGTAAACACTGTTGTCAGTGTTGTAGATCTGTATGGCTCTCTTTTGTTTCCTCTTCTAAACTTTATTTGTGATCTCCTGTGTGCCATTGCCTGTGCACAAGGCCCTAAACATGAGTTTTAAGATAGATTTAAGAATAATGCTGGTCTGAGGGTATTAAATTAATCTGTTTCTTTATATAGCAGACCATGAAGTATATTGCATATTTTTTCCAGGAAGAACTCAGGGGATTTTCTTTAACCCCAATTCCCCACAAAAAACCTAAATACTACTTTTGTTAGATGCCTGGCTTGTGCCAGTTAGCTTTTGCAGCCTTAAAACCCATAAAATAGAATGTATGTGTGTTGATCAATAGCTCCCATTGTTGCTTGTGTTAGTCTGAAATACTGTATCATGAGAAGTAACCAGGGGCTGGATGAGTGGGTAAGTTTCTTTTGACATCGGCTCTAGGAAAGACTTACAACTAGCCTAGTGGTGGAAATTACACTAAGCCATGAAGTGTTGAAGGTAGTAGCAAAACCCTTGTGTATTTCTTGGAGGAAAAGTTAACTGTATTCCTGGGCTCCTGCTACTTCTTCCGGTAGTCTGTAGAGAAGACTTTACATCCCAGAAGAACTGGAGATATGTGCATTTTTCTTAATCTCTGAAAGCACTTATTGGTAGGCATGCTTCTCCCAAGAAGTGTACTGTTATGCTTGCAGAAGCCTTTCATGGGAACACGGAGCACAGCCACTCAGCAACAGAATTGACTGTAACAATCAGCCTTTCATAGCGACTCTGTTCCGTGGTCTAGCAATCATTTACCTCAAGTTCAGGAAGTTTACATCCTCCTTATGGTACATCCCTTTACCACAACCTGTTTGAACTGATAGGCAGCAAGGAATGATAATAAGCTTAATCAGGTGGCAGCTCTTCAGAGAAATAGCTACATTCTTTTTCAGATCACAGGCTGAATACAGATCGACAGTGTTGCCAAAAAAAAAATAAAGTGGATGTTGTCTTGGGGTACGTAAGTTAGAACAGAGCCTGCAAGGCACGTGAAGTAATGCCTCAATTCTGCACAGCACTGATAAGGCTGCTGCTGCAGTAGCCTTGCCTACCGCCTTTGGTTTGGGGCACGGCATTTCAAGGAAAAGGCAGATCAGCTGGAAAGTGCCCAGAAGAGAGCAGCGAGAATGATTTGAGATCTTGAAAATACAGTGTATTGTACTGTGTTATTTCACATAAGGAGTCTGGAGAGGGATCTTCGGAGACTGTAAAAAGCTGTTGTAGGAAATGGAAAAAAAAACAGCACCCACCTGCACAGACTCGTACACGCAAAAAAAATGTAGTCCTCATTTCTATTGTAGATAGAACAAAAAGTAGTGGCTTCATTTGTGCCAAGAAGGAGGGATTGTAGGTAAGTGGAGAAGATACTGTGACTGTGGAATAGAATCACAGACTGTTCGGGGTTGGAAGGGACCTCGAAAGATCATCTAGTCCAGCCCCCCTGCCAGAGCAGGATCACCTACAGCAGAGCGCCCAGGAACGTGTCCAGGCGGGTTTTGAACGTCTCCAGAGAAGGAGACTCCACAACCTCTCTGGGCAGCCTGTTCCAGTGCTCTGTCACCCTCACAGTGAAAAAATTTTTTCTAATATTTTTGTGGAACCTCCTGTGTTCCAGCTTGTACCCATTGCCCCTTTTCCTGTCATTGGACATCGTTGGAAAGAGCCTGGCACTGTCCTCCTGACACTCCCCCTTGACATATTTATAAACATTAATGAGGTCACCCCTCAGCCTTCTCTTCTCCGAGCTAAAGAGACCCAGCTCCTTCAGCCTTTCCTCATAAGGGAGATGTTCCACTCCCTTCATCATCTCTGTGGCTCTGCACTGGACTCTCTCAAGCAGTTCCCTGTCTCTCTTGAGCTGAGGGGCCCAGAACTGGACACAGTATTCCAGATGTGGCCTCACCAGGGCAAAGCAGAGGGGCAGGAGGACCAGAATAGGCAATAGAGTTTGGTGTTTGAGACTTCTAAGACCACCTTGGGCAAACATGCTGGGAAAGACATGGGCCTGTGGTCTCTGTTCAAGGCAGAGATGTTGACCTCTCCTGAGGTGTCTGCTCTCCCTTGTTTGATCCAGTCTGTAATAGCGCAGAAGGTGCCTGAGAAACAGTTCTTTGTGTACATTAAGCAGTTTGAAGTCCCTTAACTGCTTCAGGAGTCATGACTTGGAAAGACTAGACACTCAGTTTGTGTAGCTTTTCTGAACATAGAGGCTCAACTTAAGAGGGATGTCAGAGATGGCAGAAAGTGTTTGCTCTTCCTTATTATACTGCACCTGGGAAGCACTGATGGAGAGTTGATCTCCTGATATTGGCAAGATAATGTGCTATTCATCTCAACAATTGACACTTTTTGGTGAGTTGACATTCTTGAAAATGCTCCAAAGAAACAAGGAAGTGGAGCATGTGAAATGCACTAAAATAAGTGTGTTAAGAGATAGAATAAGCACCTGTGCTGGGCACATTTGTGCCATAATTCTGTGGAACAAACCCTCTTCTGTCTGGTTATCTTCTTTTTCTCATTTTGAGTTTGGTGTTCAGTCCTCGAAACAATGTTTTTTTTTGTACTGATAGAGTTTAACTCTCCTCAGAAGGAGTTATGCCCTTTTATATAATCTGGGAGGAAACTGCTGGTACTTCCATACTTCCATACACTGTCCAAGTACTACATGAATACTAGTTAGTACTCTCTTTCTCTGTAGAGAGGAATCTTGTTTGAAGGACAGCCACGTGCTTTAAGAATGGCTTTCAAGATGACTGTCATTTGCAGGATGGGATGTCCTTCAGTTCCAAGTAAAATGTCCTTAGTTGTAGTTCTCTTTCCTCTCAGCTGCAGTGCTTGGGCTGTTTTGGCCCAAACACTACAAAAGGCACAATTGCGATTTGTACCAGTTCCATCAAATAACTTCTGTAAATTTGGAACAAAAGCAGAAGTCTACTCTTTCCCACAGTCAGGGTTCTACCTGTGTAGACAGGACGGTGTGTGCTCATTGAGGTTGTTCTGAGAACTACTAGAGGTCTGATTTGTAGAGTGGAGGAAATGACGTTTCTAGATCTGATGGTGCTTTTAGGAAAGTAATTGGCGGAGTCAGGCCCAGAACTTGGAAGCAGGTTTACTTCATGTTGAGCTTTTTAATTGCCTCCCTTCAGATGCCAGTTACTGAAGATTTATAACGTGCCTTGTTTTGTCTTGTCATATCCTGCCAAGTCATGCTGGCTTGCCTAGTATAATTTGAAGTTGGTCCTTCCTCCCCAGAAAAATAGGCTTATTCTTGCTCTTCCTCAACTTCCTCACAAACTTCACTTCCTCCTTCTCAACAGGTCATCTTCAGGCCTTTCCCCCTGTAACACATTGGTTCTGCATGTTCGCTCTGGGTCCTGAGGCATTGCTTTCTGAAATTGGTTTCTCCATAGTGCTGCTGGCAAAGGAGGAAAAATAATTAAACAAGACATATCTGTAGCAGAAGACAAAATACTAAATCTTGAGCTGTGAAGCTGGGATGCTCCTGGTCATTGTCTAGAACCTCAGGTTTGTCCCCTCAGACCACACCACAAACGTGTGCATGTTGAGGGTGTCTGTCCCCCAAGGAGAGTGCTAATGCACTAAAAACTGGTGTTTTAAGAGACCTGGTTTGAGTTGAATGACTTGGTGATAAGCAACATAGTTTTCTTTTCTGAAATCATGTGTTTTCAAGTGCTGATGACTTTTTCTACTTTCTGTAAGTTTTCCCCCCAATATTAGGTATGGCTAAGTACACGTAGCAGTGTAATGTGTTTTCTTACAGCAGGAAGAAATCGTTCAGAGGATTCTTTGGAAACAAGGCCTTTGGCACTGCGTGTTGTAGTGCTTGGTAATGACTCTCGCTGACTAACCCTGATAAAGTTATCTGCGTGTTGGGGTGACTGGTTAATAGCTGATAGAACAAGTGATGTCTGGGGTGGTTAATGGTGCTGGAAGGAAATGATATGATAAAGGCCCACTTGTGACATGCCACGCCTGCCTCATCATCAGCAATAGCGCTGCAGTCCTTTCTCCCTGCCACCCCAAAATGAATTCTGTGGTTAGAAGAATTGGTGTAGTGCCTAGGCTGATTCTTTGTCAGCGTGGTTTCACTATGAGGGTAAAAATTGTCATTATTTGTATATGTGGGCTAAGAAACACTGCCTGTTTCAGCAGCATGCTGTTTTAGTGAGTCCTGCAGTGACCACTTAAACCCAGTTGAGTATGTTATTTCTTAAACCTGTGTTTCAATGAGAATCTCGATTAGTTCCTTGTAATTAAAAATCAAACCAAAGAGATGAACGCAAATACTGATAACTTGCTTTTTAGCTCTGTGTGCAGTAGATGATTCTTTGTTCAGGGTCATGCTGTTTCTTTGTATTACAGAATCTCAGTTCAGGAGATTTTAGAGGCTGAGGATCCAGCCCTCTGCCTCCCGTTGCTGGAGTCTGGTGTCGGTGCAGCCAGCATGGGCTCTCCTTGCAGCCATTTGAAGGATGAGAGGGTAGCACAGGGTAATGATGAGGTTACTCCAGCACAAGTTCAGCAGTACGTTTTGATTTGTTTTGTAGCAGAGGCCTTAACTGCTCGGAGGTGTTTTGGTTGACAGGCCAGCTGGAGAGCATGAGGCCAGCCAAACAGACCTGAACCCGGCCGGCCAGGACCTGAATGATGGTTGTAGCAGATGCTTAGAGAAGGTATGAGGCACAGAGCAAATGTGCTCACCTTCCCCTTGGCAGACCCTCTTGCCTTCTGTCAGTCGCTGATCTACAGACTCTGGTGGCAGCAGTCATGTCCATGGTACCGTGTTTGATAGCTGTGGATGGATCTGCTCCACATAAACTTTCGAAAGCATTTTTGAACTCGCTTTCATTCCTGTTGTCACAGGAACGTAAGGAGGCTATTGACGCATGTTGGCTATTCTCTGATTTTCCTGTGAGCGAAACACGAGCAAATAAAAAGTTGCTTTTACTGTGTTTTGAATTTTGTTGTGTGGTTGTTTTTTCTTTTTTTTTTTAAACCTGTAAAGGAATAGGCATTACTTATTTTTAAGTGTATGCATACATGTTCATTTTAGTAAAACACTCTGGCTTTTAACCAATTAAAAAAATAATTTCAGCTGAGATGTCTAAAAAGTTCAGAAGTCAAAAGTTCTTCCCCAAACAGAAAATACTTCCCTGCTAAAAATAAAAAAGCTTTCAAAAAAGGGAGGAGGAACTAGAGGCTGGGTACAGCTTGGGGAGCTGTCTTCTAACTTCATCTAGTGCATGCTGATCTGTGACTTAAACTAGCACCGAAGGGTTTTGTGGAACCTAAAACCCCCTTGTAGTTGAAGAGGAGGATGTCCAAATCCGCATTTTCTGCTTGACTACGTGAAGTGGTGAGGCAGCAGAGGAGCATTCTCCAGAAGTGAATTACAACATTGGTACTGCAACAGTAAAGAAGTCCTGTCTCTGTAGCGTTTATGCCAAAGGTACAATCAATATTCAAGTGAAATCTGCACCCATCTTTTGTCTGATACGGAGAGTGTTGAGTTTTTGGTCTTTCTGTTGGTTTTCAGTTAACGTTGCCTTTCTGTCGTTTCAGGTATGGCTTTAAGACTTGCTTGAACTCAATGCTCTTTCAAACTGTTGTCTAAAAGAGATTTTTCTTTGCCAGTCAGTCTTTAAGCACAGGCTTGCATGCAGTCAGAGCAGCCTCATAGCTGTAGAGTTGCTGTGCTGTCTGACACAGGTGCGTGCCGATAATGTGTCGACTCACGATGTTTCCATCACGTGTGGCTTTACCAGTAGTGTCCTGTGAGATAGTGTGGGTAAGACATTATCAGAGAGACTTCACA
Source organism: Trogon surrucura (assembly GCA_020746105.1). NCBI lineage: Eukaryota > Metazoa > Chordata > Aves > Trogoniformes > Trogonidae > Trogon > Trogon surrucura. The sequence continues at coordinate 30,030,031 of CM036623.1, read as the reverse complement.
AGGCCTCCAGGCATGATAGAGCTGTGTGTGAAACTCAGCATTCAGATACGCTTGCTGGTCGGAGGGGTGGGAAGAGAAGGATAGAGGGAGCTTGTTCGGAGGTTGCCTGTGGTGCTGCTCTTGTTTTGCCGACAAAGAAGGAGCTTAATTCACTGGAGCTGTCAATCTGGTAGTTTTCAAGCACTGAAAGAAAACTCCTGTAAAAGTGCCTGTAAGTGTATGTGAGGGAGGAAGAGGAAAAAGAAACTAAGTAAGTCTACTGTTCTGGTGGAAAAAAAATTAGTACTCGTAGTTGCTGACCCGCACACTGTATCTGGCAGAAAAGTGGGAAGCGTAAGAGGAAAAGGGGACAAGTGCTGTCGCTGGCACATCGGGTTAGAGCACCGTGTGTTGTGCAGAGAGTACGTGATGATAAAATTGAGCAGCACCCTTTGTTGCTCAGTAGAAGTCTTCTTTTTCAAAACGGCCACCTTTGAAAACTGGTTTAATCTATAGAGAGAAAATGATTTCTGCTCTGTCTTTAAGCTGCTCCTGGTTGCAGGGACTGCAGGTGGGAGCTGGGGCCATAGGGGGAAAAGAGGTGGACAGGCACTGGGTGGGGTTATATATTTTTACTTTGCGGCTTCACGTTTTGGTGTAACCTTTCTTTCTCTCTCAAGGAATAGATCAAAGTCCAGGGACTCTATCCAAGCTGGAGTGAATCTTGAAGTGAATTTTGTGACCTTTTTCATGGCCTTTACAGAACCAAAATTTAGCACACTTTGAGCAGTAGAAAGTACAGGTTTGCTGCTAGATGGGGGGGGCTGAAGCTCCATTTTTGTTTTCTTTCTGATGCTATTTTAGGCCCTTGGTTCTTAGCATCTGGAAGATTTGTGCTTTTGAGTTTTGTTTTATTCACAATTCATTAGAGTGAAAAATCTCCTGTCGTAGACATCCCTGAGTTTAAATTGCCTTTGTTTGAGGGTAGTATTGTTTCAAGAACTCTCTAGCTAGTTTCCCTTCCGATTCCTTTCTTAGTGCAAAATGATTGTAGCTTTAGCCTTTATGTATACTTCAGGGCATTGATGTTAATCAATTTTGTTGCTTACTAGTGATGGATTGCCTATTTTCAAATAGTATTGCACCTCAAGATGGAGCTTTCTTGTATATCAAAACGTGCTTTTTTTTCAGTAAAAACGGTGTGTTCATTTGAGTCAACTAGGAGTCTGACATTTGGAGCCCAAAATGACTCTGAAAGGAGCCAGAAGTGACTGAATGAGAAAGGCATAGGGTCATGGGGGAGTTTTGTCTTTTTTTCTCTAAGTAAAATAAACTCAGTCACGTAGTACAAAATTGTGGTTGCAGCATGTGTACTGTGCTGACCACCAGCTTTTCTAGTAAAACTTTTTTTCTCGTTTTTATGCTACTGTGTTAAGCAGTTTCCTGATCAGCATAGTGCTGCATCTTGGCTCACAATACCTATTGTTTGGGTGGGGATTGGCACAATACTGTTGTGCTATGATTTGATCTCACGTTCGTTTCAAATAATCCATTAAAAGGTAATGCTTAATCCTGTTCTCTTTTTTTTGGCAGGTTTTCCTCTAGTAACAAATAACTTCCACAGTTTTCTCTTGTCCCTGGTTTCTCCTGTCCACCATTGTGAAAAAGGTCTGTAGAACCAGACAGGAGAGATTTCTTCAAACAGGAGAATGTGTTTCTCAAACAGCAAAACACGGGTAGAGCATTTACTACAGCTAACATGTATTTTAAAGTTACTTTTCTTTCTTTGTCTGTCGGCTTTCATACCAGTGGACTGTGGAAATGCATGTTTCCTCCCTGCCCCCTACCCCAAATTGCACAAACTGCAATTAGGAGACCTTAATTAAAATGCTTGGTTCGTAGCTTGGGCAAAGAATTTGGAAACAAAGTCATTTATTCTAAGGCAGCTTTGCCGCAGATTTCTTCTGGGGCAAAGCTGTTTCTTGATGTATAAGATCAAGATCTCTAAATCTGTTGTTCTGTAGATGAATTAGATGAGGGTCAAGTTCTTTGTACTAGTTCTCATTCCTAAAATAGTAATCCTTGCATATGAATTAGGCTGAGATTCTCAAAAGCTCTTACTTGGTAAAGTGCTGAGTTTTCTTGACCTTGGTAAGAGCTGAGCACGGTTGCAGACCTTGGCCTAATCCAGCTCCCTTTTGAAGCTGCTGGGAATCTCTCTAGTTGGATCCTTGGGAACTGGATATACCTGGTGTTCAGATTTGACTTTTTCTTTTTTTTTTTTTTTTTAAATGGAAAGCCTGAGAGACAGGGATGGAAACTGAACTTATTCATGGTGTCCCAAATTTGGTGGCAAACCTGGATTCCACATATGGACTTCTTTCGCTCTTGCTTTGTTGTACCATAACTACTGAGAGCAGGCACTTAAAAGATATAATGGCTTGATAACAATGATTGATGGCCAAGAAGCGAAAGCGTGGTAGGTAGTAATTAAAGCATGCAACCACGATGCCATTGAAAATATTCTGAATACCAGCTTGGCCCAGGGAAATATCCGGTAGTGTAATTTGAAATGTTTTTGTAGCATCAGCTATAATATTTGAGTTTCCTGTTACTTGTTAATGCTGCTGTCACGTTTTCTTGTGTTGACTGATACATGGGTGTGAAACCTCCCTGTAAGAATAGATTTTTAGCACACCTGCTGCTGATGGTAGTGAAACCTGAAATGCAAAATGTTTCTTTCTGGAAAATGCACATGGTCCATGTAAAATCTCTGTGTTCCTTCTCCCATTAAATCAAAGTAGATCGCCAGTTGTTTGGGACTGATCCAGGCAGAATAGAGCAGCTTAGCAATGCTGCTAATATTCCAGTAAAGGAAGTTTTGTGCTGGAGAATATTTTTGGTTAAATAGTTTTTGGTCTTTAAGACAGTAATGTCTGGGGGGGGGGTTGTTTTCAGCAGCCAGTTTGGCTTTGAGAGGATGATTGTTGGAGCTTTCTGTAACACCAGAGATGAAGGTTCTCTTTCAGTAAAGGTTGAGCTCCTTTTGATGGAGTAAACTATTAAAGGGTTAGGTTATTTTCTTATTCTCTATATGTACTTGAATGTGAAAATTCTTTCCCTGGCTTTTTCCCTCCCCTCCAATACTTCAGGAAATTAAATTGTTTATTCAAAACGTCTGATGTCGGTGTTGGATGCCTACACTAGCTCAGGAACTCAGAGGCATCCCTACAAGACCGGTCTCCAAAACCCCGAGAGGTGGTTCTTTCCTGCTGTACTGCAAACCTATAGTTTGACTGTGAGGCGTTTTTGAAGCACACTGCCCAGACAGCTTAGAAATATGAGTAAAGTCTTAGTTGTACTGCTGCAAACAGTTGAAACGTATTTAAATCTTGAGATGAATCCTATGTATTCACTGGGTTCATACAGGGAGTTCACAAATCCAGGAATGCTCTCTGATGCAAGAGGGAGAATAAAGTCTCTTGAATCAGCGATAGCCCTGGCAGCCAAAATAGGGTTGGATTTTGGCTTTGAAGGAGGCTTCATTGTAACTTAAGCAAATAAGTGAATTTCCCAATGTAATATTTTTTCTACCTGTCAAATGCAGAAATAATACAAACATGTCAGAATTCTGTTGTGTGGCTGAACTGACTGCAAATTGCTCATTGGATCTCAGAGGAGGGCCAAAGTGTTTATTACTTTATCTTCCTATTTACCAGCAAGTCTGAATTTATATTTATCTATCCCAAGACATGGTTCAAAATAAAAATTGAGCTTTTTAAAATTTGTCTGCTCCTCACTGGTGATTTCTATAAAAGAAGTTCTTGAGGACCCCAATGTATTTTACCAGTTTTAGCTCTCTCTTAATTACTGTTTTCTCTCAGACTGTTTAACACATAAATGTTTACAGTTTATCATATACAGTAAGTGATTACTCAGCTTTTTCCAAGCTAAGATTTCATCTTCTTGCATTGACTTTCCTAACTTGGTCAGTTTAATTTGTGCTTAAAATGAAACTAGCAAAGAGGAGCAAAGGAGGCGCAGGAAGCTGTGTAACAATCCAGTCCCGAAGAGAGAGTGGTAGTGATAAGGGTTGTTTTCTTGCTTATGTTTTTCTCTGCTTCTTGTGTGGGTGCCTGACTTCCAAGAAGGCCATCGTACTATAGATAGAGCAAGTAGTTGCAATTTTAAGTGCACACAAAACCTGATGAAACACAGGAAAATTAAGACTCTGGAAGCTACGAGTAAGTTTGAGCTTGACCCTAAACCTGCTGAGGCTAATGGGAGGGGTGTTCTAATGATAAAACAGTTTAACTAACATGGGAGCTCTGAGGGGGGGAGAGGAAAAAAGCCTCTCAAAAAGTAGGAGTATTTTTTTCTCTTATAGCAGCTTATCTAAGAAGATGCTGAGTAACTTACTCATGTGAACTAAAAAAAAACACCTGCTTCTTAGAGGCATTAATTTTCTTTCACATAATGCAGGTTGTTTACTGGGACTGACCCTTCAGGAAATATTTACTCCTTTGTGTTTATTATACATTATTTTACTTGCAATAAGCATACAAAAAACTGGAATGGTCGGCTGGCTGAGAGTTCTGTCAGAAGTGGGTAGCAGCTTGGTTTTGTCAAGCTTATTTAAAAATTAAAGATCAGGTATGCTTTGCAGTCTTTTTTCTAAAGGAAGCAGCTGTTCACCATTGTACCAAGAAATTATTTTTCCCCCTCTAAATGAGGCCCTGGATCTCCTTTTAAGACTGTATATATGTTTTCTGAAAAATAAAGTAGTTTGGTGGGTCTTCTGAAATGATGCTTGAGAAATAGCAGTGTACCTCTTTCAAGTGACCAGCAAACAGCACAGGCAGTGTTCTGGTCTTCCTTTACAGGTGAGGGTGTAGCTGTGAACCTCTGGCCAGACCACATCTTAGAAGTGAAAGTGGAGGAGGATGATCCTCCAAGTGATTTCACTCCCAAGTGAAAAGGGGGGCAGTTGATTTGCTTTAGATGAAGCTTAGTATTTTAAAGTGAGCTCTGTTTATGTTCGTTGTCTCATATACAGGACTGAAAGCAACATGTTTGCGGAACATAATGTGTTCTGTTAATCTTTCTGTTTATGTGAAAGTTTGAAGGAGTGGTCTCACAGGAGAACAAAAAATGCCTGACGCAGAATGAAGGCTTTTTAGACTACAAGGCCCTGTGCCTCCTATCCTGCTCGCTTTTCAGATGGACACCTGTGAGCCACATCTAGGGAAGAAGGTGGATGTGGAAGTCAGAGCAGGCTGCCTGCTGTGTTGTACCTGAGCTTGTGTAAGCACCCTTCCTGAGCTGAGCCAAGGGTCATGCACGTACTTCAGCTGGGGTGCTGTTCCTGCTCCTTCCCAGGGAAGTTCAAGTTGTTGAACTGTCCTGCTGTGAGAAAGACTATTCTTTTTTACCTTGATTTTTCTGGATAACTTGTAGACTAGTAACATCTTCTTTCCCTGATGTGATGCATGTGGTTTCAGGAGATCCTTATTATGGGTGATCTTATTTTATGCTCAGACTGACAGTGTCCCACAGATTTCCCATACTCTTGACTGGTGAAAAGTTGCCTTTCTGCTCTGTCTTGCCTCTATAGGATGTGGTTTTCCGGTGGTGTTTGGTTGTCATTAGATTGGGATTTTTTTTCCTTTTTTTTTGTTCCCCTTCAATGGGAGGAGACTTTAATGTGGTCTTTTCCCTTTGGCTTTGGAAATCCTTTGGAAGGATTTCTGTATGGGCCCACTTGTGTTTGAGAATTTGTGTTAATCAAACCTTGTGGCTGCTTTGCTCATTGGGCAGGTATGTGGTGAAGGGCTGTTGGGAGTAGTTCCTGTTCTGAATGGAGAACTTGATGGTGCTAGTCTGGGAGGGCTAATCCAGCTGTTCTCTTGAGCAAAAGCACAGAAGCTATGAAATTCAGGGTTGTTGTTCATATGCAGGTACCAGTTTATGGCAGACATCCAAAATAATCACTGGCACCCAAAACCTCATTGGTTGTATTGAATATGAAAGACATGAGGGTCACTAGCAGGTGCTTCTCATTTTCCTCCCAGACTACCCTGCTGTGAAGACTAGAAAGGGCAGGACCACAGATGCTGCCTTGTCTTGTTTCACTGGAGTTGAGTATCTAGGATGGCTGCAATACCCTTCAAGGCAAGGACTAGGAAGGCTGAGGACTCTTTAGCCTGTTGTCTTTGGGTCACAGAATGAGCAGATGTGACATTCAAGGTTCCTGTTATCAGCAAATGAAGGCAGTGGATTCTCCAAGATGAACATGGAAGGACTGAAGAGAAGTTCTTTCTGCACAAAAGGAGTGTAGGATAGATGTGGCGAGATGTGGAGGTGGCCAGATGTTGAGCCTGAGCCCATGGGATGCAGCCAGTGGAAGTCTCACTGCTCCCTTGAATATTTAAGTGAGAGAGCAGTGAGGTGGGTGGGAGGATAAAGAGCATCAGCTGAAATACTGAGGCCAGTGTGAGAGGCAGAGGTTATAGTGCTGCTCTCTTGCCCTGGGACGTATGCTGACTGAGGCATTGCTGGGACTCAATATGTCCTTCTCAAAGGTTATCAGTTTTGAAACCCGTTTCCTATGAAACCTCTGCATTGAAAAATGGGCTTCTTATTTTAGCTCTTTAAAAACACCTTTGTATCTGGGTTTGTGGAACAAATACAAACGTCTGCGAAAAAGGAGAGCTTCCAGAGGAACAGCTTGACTACTTTAGAGTAGTGCTCTGTAGCTTCAGTTATGTCATGGTGTCAGTTCTTGGAAAATCTGTTAAGCTAGTTTTTCAAGAATACCTTGGAAATCTTCTCTGTTGCTTAATTACTGGGAAGTAACTGTCATCTGTTGCACATTTCTGTAAAAGGTATATAGCAAGTGGAAGAGTTGATGGATAGAATACAAATGTTTATATGGTCCTAATGTGTCCATGTGGGAGGAGTAGTCTCCCAAGTAATGCTCATTTCCAGACAAGTTCAGTTAATCTCTCTGTACAGCTATTAAATGACTCTACAGTGATTCTGCTTTTAGTGTCGATTTGGAATCGACAACAGAGAAGGATTGCTGTTACACAAGGTGAAGCAGCATGGCACTGTAATGCCTGTGCTTGACTGGTTATTTTGGTAAGGATCTACAATGAGACATGACAAAACTCAGCAGATTTATCATATAGTTCTGTCTCATGAAAGTTTTGAGTAAAAGCTGTTTGGTTCTAGTGGGATCTTACCTTGGATAGAAGCCTGCAGTGTTAATCTTGCAACTGGCTGATACAACAGCGGACCTGCTCTTTACGTCTCAAGGGGCAGCACCTTACAAAGAAGGGCTTGTGCAGCTCCTCTGCAAAACCCAGAAAGGAGGTGAGAAACAGTGGTGCTGTGTGAAGTGTCTGTAATGGCAAGCTTCATCCCCAGCTCCTGTCACCCATATTCTCACAGCACAATCCTCATCAGTGGAGGTGTTTGGCACTTGACAGCGTAAGCATGCCAGGCGTGCTTACACTACTAGAAGGGTGCAAGACCGGTGATGTTTGGCTTGGTGCCACTAAATTACAGTATAAATCTGTATAGCTGTAGGTGGATAGAGACATTAGATAATGCGTCTTGAGCAATCCTAGAACCAAGACAGTGGTAAAGTATGAGGAAGATGTGAAAAGAAACCAGATTTTTGATATTAAGCTTTTTCTGTAGTTCCCTCTGTTGTGTGTGGGCAGAGGTAGGAGTTTAATGGCAAGTTTAGTATGCAGATTATCTTTGGAAGCATCTATAAGCAGTTTATTATTAGGTAGTATGCAAGACGCTGTGGGTTAGGGCCTTAGTTACAGTGAAATTTTTACAGACAAATACTTGAAAAAGAGAAATCCTCCTGCTTCTAACAATATTAAAATTTTATTTTGTTTTGATGTAAGGGCTTGTTTATTCATTCTCAGTTCATAACCTTAAATGGCCAAAAATGCGGTTTTAAATTTTTTTCTTTCATTTCGTAACTGTCTGTAGGCTTTTTTTTTTTTCCCCCTAGTGATGCAAGTAGAGAAGTTTTTCTTGACCAGGGAAAGTCTGTCTGAAAAAGTCTAGGTTTGACCTTACTAAGACTTTTCTAAGGAGAACACCACAATGTGAAAACAGTGGAATAAAATCATAATGAAATGGTCTGTTACCTTTCCAGCATTACTTCTGACTGAATATCCTGAAGACAGACAAGGATATAAATAAAGCTGTAGTGTACCTCTGTAAGAAAGGTCTGTGGTTTAAAAGTGCCCTGGAGCACAGAGCTGCTGTTGCAAACTCCACCTGAGATTAGTAATTGGAACTGTAGGTGTTAATGTCTGACCAGTGTGCAGGCCAGTGCTCTTTGTTGGTTCAAAAAATTTACAGTTGATGCTCAAAGGGGTCTCCTGTTGATGCCAGGCCTTGAGAGAGGATTCTGCTGCAGAATCAGGGTTGACCTTGCTACTGTTATGTGGGATTGCTGAGCTGTTGGTTGGCTGTGCCTTGTGGAGGGTACTGGGTGCTCTGCGGCCTCGCACCTCTGACAGCCGTATGTGGGACAGGGGTGGTGTCTGTCTGGTGTCCACCAGACAGTGTGGTGGTGTGGAGACATGCAGGCCAGGCTGGGGGAAGACTTTTTTTATGTGTTATGGATGGTGATGATAGAATTAAGATGGAGGAGAAGAATCATAGAATCACAGAATGTTCAGAGTTGAAAGGGACCTCTAGAGATCGTCTAGTCCAACCCCTTGCCAGAGCAGGATCACCTAGGGCAAGTGTTCGAATGAGTCTTGAAAAAAAAATACTATCCTGGCAATTTTTATACTTTTATCTGGAAACTAATTAGAAGAAGTAATCAGGAGTGATGAAGAGTTTTGCTGAGATGCAAGGGAGTAGTCTGAGTTAAGATAGCTACAGTTTATGAGCTTAGGGTACAACTTTCGCAAGGTTTTGATTATCATTTTATAACCATTGCATCTTTATTGTTCTGGAGGGCTGGAATGATTTTGAAGAGGAATGTTTTTGCTAAATTGGAATAGCTTCTACTCTTAAATGCTTGTGTCTTTGCAGTTTACCATGGCACCTTGAACTGTGTGCTGATCAAGCATGAAACCCTGGAAGTCCAAGTAGGCAGATAATACCCACCCAGTGTGAGAGTGAAGTCAGCGAGGCTGAGCAACTACGTGCAAGGGGTTACGTAAAGCTGGGTGTGGAGCAGCCTCTTTCTTTATGAAACAGGGCTGACTGCAGGAATCCGATGTGCAAAGAGCTGTGAAAACATGTTGCCTGGGAAAAAGTCTTCTTGGGATAAGAAAGCTTGCTGTTGCAGACAGATGTGCTAGTGGGGTAAAAAACTAGATGCTCAGGCAAGGATTTTCTTTTGCCATCTCAGACATGAATTCCTGGAAATCATAGAATCATAGAATGGCCTAGGCAGGAAGGGACCTTAGAGATCATTTAATGTTATTTTTATTTACTACGAGACTGTACATTTCTCTGTATGTAAAATTCTAGTAGTATTACGTGGTCCAGCCATTCTCATTAACTGTCATTTGATAACTCTTAAGTGACAGTAAATGGAATGAACAAAAAATCACTTTCCACAGGAGATACAGTTCAAGGATCCATCTAAGACACCAGGAGTTTTCAACATCATTTGAAGCTGTTATTTAACGTGAATTTTTCCCCACATATAATGATTCTTCAAGTCCTTGTACATATTTCGGAATTACAGCAATTTAAACGTTGTAACCTTTCTACAAGTCCTTTTCTTCTGTGCTGGTTGTATCTGCAGTTAACCTGTCATGTAACTCTGCTGGGATCTTTGAGCTGATCCTGTGTATGACAACCCCTAGTCAAATGTGAAAACCCTCAAGAGACTACATGGGGAGTTAGCAGTGTGCACCTGATGATGGCCAATGTGGAAAGCCACCTGTAACGGCAGAGAAACAGTCACCTTCTCTGCGCCCTGGGTTGTGCAGTCACCTATAGGCTTGAAATCCCCGCGTGTGGTATAGCATCATCTCCACAGTTCTTATCTCTTCTGTCTGCAAACAAAAGAAGTGAGCAAGAGAAAATGAGTACGCTTGTCTAAGGGAGATTTGTTCTGTGATCATGTTTAATCAAGCATGTAATCAACATTTAATCAAACATTTAATAAACTGTTTGCATTTTTTTTCTTCTAATTAGTTACTGCTAATTATTGGGATTGAAGAGTGAGTTTCAGGGTGGTGCTGGACAAAAATAACCCAGAGGAAAACAACTAGCTGCTACTGTGCCTTTGTGTCTGCCTTTCCAGCTTCTCAAAAGCTGGATCAGCTGCTTATACATCTGCCTCCTTAGCAATAGTAAGGACAATGGTAACTTGGTAGATTAGAACAGAAATTTAGCTTTTTATTTTTCCTTTTAAGAGAGGGATTTTAGGTTATTTTATAAACTTGTCAGCATGTTGTGATCATACCAGTGTTGTAATGGGGAGGAGCAGGTACCAAAGAATCTAGGTAATTCCATAAAGGGAAGCAAATGTAAAAGATGCAGCTCAACTCTTGGCCTTGGGCTTTTTTTCTGAGAGGGAGAGTGAGGATATGAGTAACAGAGCTCTAGTATGGGTGGTATAATTTAGCTTGTTCAGGCAACTTCTAGAAAATCTGAGGAGGCCCAAGAAATTGCCTGGTTCTTCCAGTTATGCCATGTAGCAGAGCTTCCAGAAGATCCAAATCTGAACTACAAATGAAGTCTGGTTAGAAAATGTAAGAGCGTTTCAGTGATTGCACATCAGCTCCCGTGTGCCTTGGCCAAATTTGGGAAAGTTGTAGTCTTAAAACTGTGTGTGCTCAGTCACCGATGGAACGATGGGTGTAACAGCTGCAGTCTAGGATAAGGTATGAAAAACACAAGGGCAGAATTACTTACAGCATGCTGTGTGTGTGTAGCCCAGTGTGTCTGTGTGAGAGAGATTAGTAGCAAGATGTGCTATGGAAGGGCAGAGGTGTGGGGGACAGCAAGGCACAAGCTGTATGTCTTGGCCCAAGGCAGAGCCCTGAAGGTGACCTTTTGGGCAAAGTAGTGTCTGCAGAAGGGCAGAAAAAATTGGTTCATAGTGATGGGATGCTCTAAATTTCTTGTAAGCAAACAGGATTTACATTGAAAAACGTGTGTTTGTCATTCACTTTATCTTATAGAAGGAAGTGCGTTTTGTCTTAACAGCTTAGATTAAAAAAAAAAGGCAGTAGTTGTATTTTGTGCTTTGTAAAAGGTTCCCCCCCACCCCTTACTGCACTGTAAACAACCCACTGAAGCAAACTAGAGTGTTCTCATTTTCTCATAGGCGGATCTATATGTATGCTACTGCTTAAACCAAGGAGCCTACAGACTGGAAGAAATAGGGAGAATGTTAATCTTTCTTTAACAGCAAACTTCAGTGTAATGTAAAGCAGATAAAATGCCTGTTAAGAGATATGTTTGTCACACACATAGATGTACTTCTCTGACACAAGGACAGAGAATTTTGACCAGCTGAGGTGGAGATTTCTCAGAGGTGCTGTTTTGTCTTTTTCAGGTGCAGGAAATATTGTGAGTGATGGAGACTTTTTGTCTTGCTGTCTAATCTCTGCTTCAGCTTCAAGCTTGCGCTTTCTGACCTTGGCTGATCCTTTGTATAACAATCTTATGTACATCCCTCCCCAAAGCTTTTGGTGTATTTCTGTGAATCTTCATGACCTACATTGCCTTGATATTAAAAGGTTGGCAAGAGTACCTTGTTCCATGTGTTGGATTTCCAACTCCTCAAACTGCAGCCCCATTCAGCAAGACCAATAGAAAACTCTTTATCTGAACCTTTGGGTCAGGGTTTTACCCAGGGTGTGTGGTCTGGGTTTTCTGTGCCCCCCTCAATGTTCACATCAGCTATTAATATTATTCTGCATGCCGTATAATAAAAACCCCAACAGCTTGCCATCTCTCCGTTTAGATACTTTTTTTCTTGTAAGTAGAAACAGACTGCAATATTGCATATTGCAGACAATTTATTTGATTTCCAGAGTCATGTAGAGTTGTGAAGATTACCAAAGCGATTCGCTGCAGCACTGTCAAACACTATTCTGTTGTTTCTCAGGAAATTTGGCCACATGTCAATAAATGGAATATTTTCAAACAATATGGTCATCACTTTTTGGAAGCCAAGCTTTCATTTTATAACAAGACTCTCTAATGAAGCTTCCAAATAAAGTAAAATATTCTTTTCTTTGATCTATGTTGACGTAAACTCAAGCAGAAGAGTCTGTTGCAGTGGAAGGAAATTCCCAGTGTTGGTATTGGCATCTGGAATCTGTTCAAATGGCGAAAAGCAATCCAGTTCACATTTCTTTGATTTGTACCCTTTATTTTCTGCTGAACATCTTTTTCTTCTCGGATGGGGTACTAGGCTGCAGAATTGTACTTTTCGGATTCCAAGTGCTTTTCTGTTTTCTATTGAGGTAGCTAATACAGCGTTTGAGGGGAACTGTATAGCAAAATAGAGGTGAAATCCAGTTTCAGATGATACTGGCAGTCTTTTGAGCGAGCTTTTTGTTTGGGGCTTAATCAGCCAGTCCTCTTTAAAATAACAGCTGTATTAATAAATGCCCCAAACTAAAGGCTGAAGCGTGAAGAGCAAACAAGACAGAGGAACTGACTGCTTGAATTGGGGGAGCCTAAACTGATGCAGAGTTTGAGGAGAGCAGATTTCCAGGAATGTCTCTTAATAATGTCATGCTAAACCTTTCCATGGATGTCTTTTTAACCTGATGAAACATTGGACTGGTATCTGTGGCAAAGTGTGTAGCTGGCCACGGTAATTTCTAGCCACAGACTCTTGTTGTGAGCAACGTCAATGAGTCTGTACCTCTGATTCCATAAATGAAGAGGAAAATTTGTTCTTGCATGTGCAAACAGTGGTCACTTGGTGAGTGTAGGAGACAAGAAATCACAAGTGCTCTCAAAGCGAGTGAAACTTGAGAGAGGGTTGGTGTCTGGCTTGTAGTGCCAAAACATTAGGGCCACCCCTATGGAGGGACAAAAAACCTTGCAATCAAGTTTCTTCAGTGAGCAGACATGTTAACTTTCTTGTGTTAACTTTCTCTTGTTTGTATAATGAAACTTTGCATGAAGGAAAAAGCCCCAGACACCTATATATCTTACTTGAAGCCTCTCTGGAGGTGAATAAACTCATTTTTGCGTGGCAACTTGCTGAACTTAAATAAGTCTCTAATTTCTGCCAAAAAAAATGCCCCGTCTCTTCTAGAGATCCAAGAAGTGAAAAAAAATACTGTGTATTACACATTTCTCGTGCATGTCTCAGTGGGTGTCTGACATCTCTAAAAACTCCCAAAAGGTTTATTCAGGGCCGTTTGCCAAAGTCTTGGGAAGTTGCAGTGGACGTACAGCATTTGGTTTCAGGGTTAGCGGATTAAAAGCCGTTCCTAGGTGAAAGCTGACTGGGCAGACCTGCTCTTCTTTCTGTACGCTGTGGTTTTAGCAGAGCAGAGATGCGCGTTTGTTCTCCCTCGCAGCGTGCAGGAGACCTGCAGTACCAGTCTGGGGCCCAGCAGAGCCTCAGCTCACTGGCCTTTCTGGACTGGTGGTCTTTGTGCAGCGTGTTGATGTTGAAGACAAGAGCAACTGAAGCTTATTCTCAGAACATCAAGGCAAGAGCCACTAGAATGCTTTTACTTGGATAAAAGGCAGCAATCCAGATAAGATTGTGAAGGTAAATGGAGCACCTGTAGCATGCTGGAGAGAGGTGATGTGTAGAGGGCAGAGGGAGGGGTGTGAAAGCACAGCTTCCAGCCCATGCACAAGTCTACCTTTTTTTAAATTCTTATTTTATTTTTAAGAAACTAATTTTTTAGCTTAGTGTGTGAGAATCTTCGAGACACAGGAGGACTTTTTAGGTTTGCTTGCTGTACTTATGCCCTTTGCAGACAGATGTTTTAGGAAGGAATTTCCCCCCTGGGTACTCTTAATTCAATCTTGGGATTTCAAGGATTGTGACAAAATTTGGCCTTTGAAGTCTCTATGCTGTTACAACAAATGCCTCAGAGTGGTCTTAATATGCTGAACATCGAGTTGATAGGAGACTCACAAGTTCTCTGCAAACCTTCCAGAGACATGAAGAAGACATAGTGTTTTCTTGAATCGTTTTCTACTGTCAGAGTTGATTCACACTGATAGAATCTCAGAGTGCTGTTGTTCTCCAGGTGGATGGTGTGGGATGCTTTACAAACACAATACCTAGAGGGATTACAGTCTAGTTAAGACAAATGGTGGAAATGGTTCTGGGAAGTGACTTTTTCTAATACAGTTTCTTTTTCTGTATGCTTTTGTCGGGTAGCTGTCTGCAAGCTCGAACAAGATTATTAAAAGTGACTCTGGCAGATAGCTAAAGCTTAGAGAAGTCCTGAAGGGATCACATTCACAGAGGGCAGTTGCCAGGCACTTTCAGAAAATCTGCTTGCTTTTACTATAGGCTAAGAGAGGTTGGGCACTCAAAAGTCTTACATGAGCTTGAGAGACCAAACCAGTTCACCTGTTCTTACCTTTTCTGTTCAGTTCTTTCACTTTCCTCTTCAAAACCAAAATTAGACCCTTGTTGTCAGTAGAATATGCATGTTGTAGGTTAGCTTACCAGAATTATCGTTACAATCCACATTTACCACACAATAGTCAAAACACAAAAGAATTCCCAACGCCAAAATCAAAAAACAGTAACGTTACAACACCGAATGAGAGTGGACGATTCACACACAATCTATCCATTGTCCTTTCACCACAATTACAAAAACATAAATCTGAATTCTTTCTGTTCAAGTAGAACAGGGAGGTACTGGGAAGGCTTATATGTAGGTCATGACTTAAATATATTTGATCTGGAGATTGCTCTTCCTCTAGATAGATGGATAGATATGTAGGTAGGTAAATACAGCTAGATTTATATTATCAGCCCAAATCCCTGTGTTGTTTCTTTAACCTTGCATGGTAGCTGATAACAGCAGGCCATTTGCATTAATACTGGTAAAGCAATATTTGTGATTCATACAGCTTATCAGCAATAGCAGAGAAAAATAGTGCTTAAGGCTAAAACAACCGGGATTGGGAACTGGCTGAAGGACAGGACTCAGAGAGGTGTGGTCAGTGGGGCAGAGTCTAGTTGGAGGTCTGTGGCTAGTGGTGTTCCCCCAGGGGTGGGTAGTGGGTCTAGCCCTATTTGATATATTCATAAATGACCTGGATGAAGGGACATCCTGGGGTGCATTAAGAGAAGTGTGGCCAGTGGATCAAGGGAGGTAGTCCTCCCCCTCTACTCTGTGCTGGAGAGGCCTCACCCAGAGCCCTGGGCTCCCCAGTTCAAGAAGGACAAGGAACAGCTGGAGAGAGTCCAGCACTGAGATGATTGGGGGACTGGAGCATCTGCCATGTGAGAAAAGGCTGAGAGAGCTGGATCTGTTTAGCCTGGAGAAGAGGAGGCTGAGGGGGAATCTTATCAGTGCTTATAAATATCTAAAGGATGAGTGTCAGGTAGATGGGGCCAGACTCTTCTCAGTGGTGTCCAGTGACAGGAAAAGGGGCAGTGGTCACAAACAGAAAAACAGGAGGTGGGCAGAAGCATAGGTGTATGCATTGACTCAACTCTCTATGCATTGCTTCAGCATTTGTTAATTCTTACTTCTTGTTGCAAAAGATGTGATCGTTTAAAGGAGACTGATGGGCAGGAAGCTTAATTATCTTGTCTGATGCAGTTCAAGGATTGACTGGTAAACCTCTCTGTTCAAGAGTCAGTACTGCATGGAAGCAGTGCAGAGGCCAACATAATTCATAGAAGCATAGAATGGCCCAGGCTGGAAGGGACCTTAGAGATCATTTAATCCAACCTCCCTGTCATGGGCAGGGACGCCTCTCAACTAGATCAGGCAACACATGGGAACCCAACGGGGATCGAACATGTGACCTTGGTGTTATCAGCACCACGCTCAACGGAGTGAGCTACTGCAACTGACTTCAGGTGCAGCAGTATCTCAGTCCAAGAGAATAGGCATTTGGCTAGCACTGTTAGCTAGTTTGGTTTGAGAACTGTCTGAGCATAAAGTTAGAAGGACCCTGGCAAAGGCAGGAGGAGTTCTGCATATGGGTGGACAAAGTTTGCCGAAGGGCATCACAATGCAGCTGGTATCCAGTGTGAACCAAAGGTTGTATCGGTCCGTCATTGCACGACTTGCATGCTGTGAGCTCTCTTTGCTGTGGTGAGGAGATTCCCACGATGGTGATGCTTCGTAGAGTTGAAACTAAGCCTGGACTGAGCCTGCAGCCATGCACCTTCAAGTTCCAACACTTGTCTGGTTGACTGTGCCCTTGTCTGAGGTCTTCCTAGGAGCTTTGGCATAAGCCATAGAATCACAGAATGTTCCGGGTTGGAAGGGACCTCTAGAGATCATCTAGTCCAAGCCCCCAGGATCCCCTAGGGCATCCACACAGGAATGTGTCCAGGTGGGTTTTGAAATTCTCCAGAGAAGGAAACTCCACAACCTCTCTGGGCAGCCTGTTCCAGTGCTCCGTCACCCTCACAGTTCTCCTCATGTTTCTCCTCATGTTGAGGTGGAACTTCCTGTGTTCTAACTTACACCCATTATTTCTTGTTCTATTGCTGGGCACCACTGAAAAGAGATTATCCCCTTCCTTTTGACACCCACCTCTCAGATATTTCTATACGTTAATAAGGTCCCCACTCAGCCATCTCCTTTCAAGGCCAAACAGCCCCAGTTCTCTCCGTCTCTCTTCACAGGAAAGACGTTCGAGTCCCTTGATCATCCTCGTAGCTCTCCGTTGGACTCTCTCCAGTAGGTCCCTGTCTCTCTAGAATTGTGGAGCCTCAAACTCAACACAGTATTCCAGGTGTGGTCTCACCAGGGCAGAGTAGAGGGGGAGGAGAACCTCCATAGACCTGCTAGACGCAGCCACAGGACTTTCAGGGTATTTCCTGACAGTAGGTATTGCCAGTTAACTGCCAGCAGGGTCACTGAGCGTTTCTTTACATTTACTGCTCTTGGTTTCATGTGACTGTTTGTGACTTGACCATCCTAATTTGTTGTTAACTTCCTTAAAAACGACGTTCTGGCAGCCCTTTCTGATGCCATTTTACACAGTTGCATTGTGTTACATGCTTACCATTACATTGTGCTTTTTGAGTGCATAGGGTGTTCTCTTTGAAATGAAAAAGGTGATGACTAGTGTCATCTGGAAAACTGAAAAAATGCTATCTGCTTATTGGATCCGCTGTTGGCACAGACCCTGTTAGCTTTCAGGCCAGAGCAGTTCTAGCAGCATTATCCAGAGATTACACCAAAATCTTCATCCAACGAATCAGTGCAAGTTGTCCTTTCAGCTTCAGTGTAGGTAGCTTTCATGGCTGGTTTTTAGTATGGTTTTATTTGCCTTATGTTTCAAGTCAATCCTGAAAGAAATGAGGAGACACTAATATCTACCATCCTACGTGAGCATAATAGCTGTTAAGAAGTGGGATACAAATTTTCCTGCAATTTGGCAGTATCTGAAAAGTAAGAAGTAAACAAAATACCAATCTGTTAACTCATGTGCCTCTTGGTGAATAGGGGATTGCCCTTCGTGCCCAAGATGCGCTAGGATTCTTTTGATGAAGAAGAAAATCTGCATATCTGATATCTAGGGCCCCGCTGGTAATGGAAAATGGAAGGCTTTAGAATATTTTTTGCTAACTACTGACTTATTCTGTGATTTAAGAGAATAAGACACTAATAATTCATAACTGCTGACTTAAATTAATATGGGAGGAGGATTGCTAAGAATAATATAAACCATAAATTTGTAGAAGCTTGATTTCAGAGAATAAAATATTTAAATGTTTTATGATTATAGTTGCAAGAAGTTTTAACAACATATGCAGAAGAACTTCTGTCTCAGTGTAACAGCTAATTGAATGTATCATGGCACTGGAGAGCACATATGCAGTGTTAAGCGCCCTTCAGAGTAGCAAGCTGTTAGTGTGAGGTTATTGCTCATTTTGTTTGTAAAATGTAGATATGTTCATATTTTTCTAGAAGCCTTTAACAGCTTCTGCAGTAAGAGGTTTATATATGTGTATACATAAACCCATATATATATATCTCTATCTCATCATCATCATCACGGCTAGGCTTTGCGAATGAAGATATGGGAAGGGCTCTACGCACACTCGCTACAAACGTGCTGATGGCTAAAAAGGCCGATGTGGGACAGGCAAGTCTGGCTGCAAAAGGCACAGCGGAAAGTCTCCTTAGGCAGTATTGGCGAGGCACGGTTCTTTCTGCACGGTCTTTTCTCCTCGAGACTAATTCTACGTGTGTTGCCAAAGGAGGCAGCAGTGTTATGGATGGTGTGTCTCCACGTCTCCCGATTGGAGGCCAGAGTGGACCACTGATGGTAGTCAGTGTGGCCAAGACCGAGGTATTGTTTCAGAGAGTCCTTGTATCTCCTCTTTGGGGCTCCTCTGTTGCAGCAGCAAGTTCACCACAGAGCACAACCTTAGGGAGGCGGTGATCCTCCATCCTGGAGACGTGCCCTGCCCAGTGCAACTGCATCCTCAGCAGCAGGGCCTCAATACTGGTGACCCCTGCCTGTTCAAGGACAGTGACATTAGTCATGTAGTCCAGTGGATGATTAGGATTGTACAGAGGCAGCACTGATGGAAGCGTTCGAGGAGTCGCAGATGGTGGCGGTAGATGACCCATGACTCAGACCCATATAAAAGAGCAGACAGTACAATGGCTCTGTAGACACCGATCTTTGTACTTTTCTTCAGGTGTTTATTGCACCAGACTCTTTTATGGAGCTTTCCAAAAGCTCTGTGTGCCTCTGCTAACCTGTTGTCTATCTCTTTGTCAATCTTACCATCTGAGGAAATGATACTTCCTAGATAGTTGAGCTGCTGGACTGTCTTAAGCTCTGATTTGCCTGTGGGGATGATAGGAGACTTCCTGAGGTGCAGGTTGGTAAAGAACTTCTGTCTGCTTCAAGCTGACTTCCAGCCCAAAGAGCTCAGCAGCCTCTGCAAAGCAGGATGTTAAGTGCTGCAGAGCTGCTTCTGAGTGAGCAACAAGGGCGGCATCGTCAGCAAAAAGCAGCTCGTGGACAAGGTGATATATAAAAAAGTAAAATACCATACCTCTCCCTGGAAGGGATACTGTCTTCTGCCTCGTGATTCTGCTGCCTCTTCTCAGATCTCTTTCTGTCATCACTGGTGCCTTGTGACCTTAGAAAGACTTTTGAAAGGGATGGGTCACGTGTTTGCTTTTTGCAGAGGGTCTTACCAACATTGGAGTGACCAGGGTTGTGGGGAGACGGAGGGAGCTGGGAGCAAAGGACGCGCGTGCTCGTTGCAGTGCTTGAGGAAGCAAGCAGTTTATTAAAGCCAAAGGACGATGCTGGAACAATTTAGCCTGCAAATTTGAAGGACTTTGACCTTTGGGAAATTAATGTCTTGTAATGGAAGATACAGTGCCAAAATAGCTTGGTTTGAAGCTGGTTTTTAATAAGCTTATACATGGTATGGCTGCCTGCCATAGCTGGGAGCTGGATCTGATAATGTCTGGTGGTGTAAGCCTATGGCTGAAGGCTGAAACCTGCCCAATTGCTTATAATTGTCATCAGGTACTAAATATGTCTCTGAATGTCTGGTAGGATGAATAACTCGTTGCCCTTAATAATTTTTCTGTGCAGCTGTTTATTGTTCCTTCTTTCCACTAATGGCTCTTCAGGTTTATTTTTCTCAAAGGACTGTGGTTAAAGATTTTGTGTCTCTGCTGGGAAAGCAGCGAGTACGGGCTCCCAGAACTTGGGGTCACTAGTTCCAAGAAAAGAGTCTGGCAGAGCTCAGAAGCGCTGATCCATCTTAAGTGCCTAGTTTAAAAAGGGAACAGATCCTTCTGAGTTTGCATTTACTGACTTTATGGCTTTTATTACTTGGGATACACAGATTTTATTTCCTCAATAGCTGTGTTTTAAATGCTGGAATTAGTAGCTCTGTAATGCTTCGTTAAACCATTACTGAAACTTTCTTTTAATGCTTAGTGGCTAAAAGCAGTCTATTTCCTCTAGTTACTGCTTACAGTGTCTGGTTTGTTTCTTTCATGACTTTTTCTCCCTGCTGCCTTAACCTCTGAAGTCATGGTGTTGGATGCTTCCTTTTGTCATTGCTCTTGCAGGATGAGGGGTTAGTGGGTTGCCGGCTGAATCTGTGCTGTGAGGTGCTGGTGAAGGTATGTGTTGCGGTGGGAATTTGTGGCATGTGGAAGCATTGCAGTGCTGCAGGTGAATACCAGAGTGATGCAGCTTCTCTACCAAAATCCTTTCTTCTAGTCCCTTTCAGGGTACTTTTTTCTGGTACAGCACTTTTACAAAGCACTTTTATAGCCGTGATACTTTGAAGATGTGGAGAGAATCAGATGGTTCTACCAAAAGTCACTTGTGAATGGAGTGGTGGAATGAAAATCATCTGTGGTGGTGTAGTGTCTGAGGTATGAGGACTCCTATCTGTGTGAACCGTTCCCTGTTAATAAAAACAAAGAAGAAATGCACAAATGTGGTGACCCTCTGTGATTTTTTCCAACTTAAAAGGTCCTCTGTGACAGCCCAAGGTCTTGGGGTTTTTTCAGCCCATCTAAAGAGCACTTAAGAGTTTCAAGTGAGAGCTTTTCTCCTCCATGCTACGTTACCTGTCCCTACCCAGTTATAAAGTTACACCTTACCTCTCTTCTCCTTTGGATCTAAGCTGTTTTACAGACGGAGCAAATTGAGGGCTCCCTCCCAAATGCCAACTTTTGATCCATTTCTGTCATAAATCTTTCCAAAATATTGATTACTGAAAGAGAAAAGCTTGCTCAAAGGTAGGAATAGTTCGACTAACTGCTGCTTAACAGTCTATGTGCAAAAAAAGAAACCACGAAAAATCCTCACGTAACAGCTGAGTCTTACCATGTTTCAGATGCCCTCAGTTAACTTCTGTGTCCACTGATGGCTGCAAGTCAGGACCCCTGGACAGTTTTCTAACCTCTGCTGATAATTCCTTTTTTTTTTTTTTCCCCCTGGGCTGATGATTGGAGTACAAGATCTCTGTCTAGATGATCTTTGGAATGAAATGTATTTTAAA
This sequence comes from Trogon surrucura, assembly GCA_020746105.1. Classification (NCBI taxonomy): domain Eukaryota; kingdom Metazoa; phylum Chordata; class Aves; order Trogoniformes; family Trogonidae; genus Trogon; species Trogon surrucura. The sequence goes on along the minus strand of CM036623.1, from coordinate 30,008,859 downwards.
AATAGTGACCTGGGAATGTAGTTTAGAACTGACCATTTCTCAAACATCTGTTTAATGAAAGCGGGCAGATGCAGTCTCTGTTTGACCTGGTTGTGTTGCCTCTTTGGAGGAAAAAGGAAAATACAGCTAATAACAGTCCTTTTTTTTTTCCCTCAGGAAAAGAGACTCACTGTGGGTTTTGTATAACCAGCTGTCAATATCAGGAGGCAGCCAGGCCAACTGGGAGTGGGAGCCCTTGCTCTGGTAGGCTGTGGCTCAATTTCAAGCTACATGGGAGGAAAGAAGGTTCATGGACAACACCAGGAGGGACATGAGTAGTAGCACTCCAACTGAAGTAGTCCTCTTGGGAGACAGCACCTTTGACATAGTCATTGATACCTCTGGAAACATTCTGCCTCACCTGGATAGGTTCTTGTATCTCTCGCTTTATTTTTTGACTGTCTGGCTTGTCTGCAGAGTTTGCAGTTTGCTGTTTGGGTCTGAGCTGCAGTGCTGTAGTATCCCACGTATGTTAGGGGCACCTATGGGGCATGTCTTGGTGTAGACAACAGGAACCTGCTAAAGAAACAGCCCAAAAGAACTAAGGCTGTGGGATGTATTTTTCTCAGTAGCTTTTTTAACACCATAGGAAGAGGCAGTGTGTGGTCTATGGTTCTGTCAGACTCCCAGAGCAGTTAATTGAGCAACTGTCTTGTTTCCATTGGGTGCCTTGCACAGACAGACCCTTGTCAGGGAATTGCTGTGGCACACAACCTGCTTCGTTCTCTGCTTAGTTTTTGAGGCTCCTAGAGTTTCTTGTGTGTAGGATCAGCCTGTCTCTAAGCCCTGTCACGTGTGAAATGAGGCAGGCAGTGTTGTTAGATGGTGCTGCATGCTTGATAGCACAAGGGGTGTCTCGCTGCCTTGAGCCTACAGTTGTGACCTGCCCAGCTGAAAAGCCTGGAGTCACTGACTTTGGAAATCTTGGAGGCAGAGAATCAGCTAATGTGAGAACTGAGGTGTGGAGTTGCTTGATATCTTGGTTGTTTGGAGACCTTTTGTTTTAAAAATAACATTTTCCAAAAAAGCTATTTGGGTAGAGGATTGTTCCCAAATGAACTAATCCTCAAAATATGTATACTTCTATGGTTTCTGGTCTCCTGGGCTTAAGCATAAGAAGTTCTCATGCTTCAGGTGACCAAAGGGGACCCACACAAACAACTTCTGAAAAAGGGGAAGACCCAGCACTATGAGCCAGCCTTGGTAACTGCTGCTTCCTTCCTGTAGCTTTTTAAGCAATGTGTGACATCACACCCAGCAGCAGGCACCGCTTCGCTCCCCCCTTGTGTACTGGCCTGGCTTCTTCCCTTCTGCTGGAGTGGTACAGTCTGCTTCAGTAAGTCCCAGTAGATTTGCAAAGTCCATTCTGGGGGGATTATTGAAAACCTTTAGACTGACTCTTTATCAAGTCTGTTTGGCAACCAGCTTGCAAGTATTTTTTTTTTTTTTCTTCAAAGTAGAACAAAGCTTATTCAGTGTGTTAGAGACATGGAAAGAAATGCAGCCTTTGCCATCAGCCTCTATTCTTCCAGGGGCTCTGGAGCAGTCCTGTCTGAAGCCCGATGTATTTCAATGGCAGTTTTGAGTTCTGTTTACTTCAGAGCACACACAGCAAAAATGTAGCTGGTTTGGTTATTTTAAGTTCTAGCTTACAATACTTGGAATGTTTCTGAGTAGGCTGTTGCCCTGATTTACAGAAAAGCATTCCTCACCTAATACTTCTTATCTGTCTTGCTTAGCTGTGTGAAAATCATGGTTTCAACAACATTTTCTTCTCATAACACAGTTGCTACGCATCTGCCCAGCCTCAGCTGATAGTCTGCAGCAATGCTTCCCACACCATAATGGCACTATATTAATCACCCACCACTTAGAGACTACAATTATCTGCAAGAAGGCTTTGAAATTCTCTGCAAGAGGTGCTTGGTTTCATTTTCATTTTAATTTGCTTGCTGAGCAACGGCAGGCTCTCTGTTGTGGCAGTGCAGTGCATGCTGCTTCTAGGACGGCAAAACTCTGGACTGGTAAAATGTAAGAAGGGAGCAATTTGTGTCATAGACGCTGATTGATCTCCTGTCCCTTTGGGCATCTTTGTAATGGCCTCCCGAAAGAAAGACTTACTGTATCGGGCAGAAGACTGGAGGAGCCATTGTGTATTCAGCAGTGTGCAGCAGTTGTGACTATGGACGACAACACAGGCACTCTTAGATAGTAAAACGCCGAGGGCAGAGTTGGGCAGTCCTGCTCCGTGACCTCCCCAAAAAGGGTCTTTGATTTTCACGTGTGGGGTTAGTGGGAATGAGGAAGAGAGATTTCTGTCTTGCACTTGCCGAGGCTTTTTTAAGTTAAAGTTTCCTATGACTTCAAAGTGAGGAGAAGGTTCTAACGTATTTAAGTAGCTTGCATATATTGGGAGGGTGGCATGGAGCAGGGATGGCTGGGCTTTGTGCTCTCAGGTCTAGAGTAGCAGTGGTTTGTTTTGCTTGATAACTTGTCAACTGTGGTGACTGAGCCTTGTCTGACTGCATGTATCTGACTCTCCATTCTCATATCAGCAGAGCAGATGACCATCTATATAAATCTGCCTAAGTTTGGTCTTCTGGTTGCAGTTTTCAGAATTTTGGTGTGTCATTAGTAGGCTTCTCCAGTCTCTCACCGCTGGCATTTCAGGACTGCTAGAGCTATTCCCTGTGTGGCTGAAGCAGGGTTCAGAGGCTTGGGCAACTCTGACAAACCCCAAGTATTTGAGCTCTGCTCCTGCTGGAGCCAGACTGACTACAAATCTTCAAACTGATGTCCAAAGAGATGTCTAAGCCATGGGGAATTGCACTCTCTGGTGCCTCCACATCCAGGGTGCCCACTGTCTGGAATGGGGTGTCACAGTACTCTGTGTCCGTCCCCCTAGTCACACACCTGGGTGTGTGACCCCCTCTGCCCAAAGGAGACCACAGCACTGGGGGCTGATGCAGGCACAGAATCCTATACCAGCCTGTAGCTCGATGCTTGCTGGGGCTGGGACGATGAAACGCACTCGCTTTCTGGCATTGAATCTGTACATGTTTGCTTGCAGGGCTGCCTGTGTACTTTATTAGCTTTCATTGGGGCATAGCTACAGAATGTAGGAGTTCTTGCCTCTGCCGATACAGTTAGGTCCATCTGACATAGTGCAGTACCATTCACCAGCTGGAGTTTTAAATAATTGTGGTTTTGAGGCACTGCTTCCAGAATGGACCATCTGTCTAGAGGAGTGGATTGATGGGGACCTATCTGGGATGGAGCTGTAGCAGGATGACACACCTGGAAAGGGTGCTCCAGCTGCAGGGCTGTCTCTGTTCTTTGTGCTTGTGATGAAGGCAGTTCGGGACAGTTTGAAAATTTCCTGGCAAGGATTTCAAGCAGAGAACAACTGATGCAAATCACTGTGTGTAGCTCTGGGAAGTGTTCTGTGTACCAAGGTGACGGGGGCAGAACAAAGTTGTAAATAAGAAGATAAGTGGCTGCAAGGTGAGGTGTTCATTCTCCCTAACGTTTATACATGTATCTTTGGATCAAAATCAGAGATCTGTCAAGCATGTGGAATGTGCTGTGGTGCAATTGAGACACTCTGAGGGTAGATGAGAAATGAAGAGCAAGTGACTAAAATTAAGGTGCTTCCTCCCTAACATCACCCACTTCCTACCTCTGCTCACCTGGCAGCTGTATCGGTCCCAGTAGTGCAGATGCTTCGTAGGCATCTTCGGTCACTTCTGAGGCTGAGATTCGGAAGCTGCAGATGTGCTGCCTAGGCAGGGAATGGAATTGAACAAGAGCTTTCCTAAATTTGAATCAGGTTCAGTAGTGCAGATTTTTATTGTTTGCATTCTAGTATGAAGCAACCTGTTTCTATTAGTTTTTGGGTTTTTACATTTTCCCCAAGTTTCCAACATTAACCATTCCTTTTTATTTTTTCTTTTCTTTTCCAGGAAAAGAGGAGTAGAAGTAGTACAGGTGAGTAAAAACTACGTTTGATTTTTTTGCCCGCTCCTCTTTATTTTCTTGTAAAGAAGGTTTACTGACTTTAAGTGCTGTCTTTTAGATGTCAGCATGACCTGAGCTTAATTATTTTTCTTTCTTTTCCATTCACTTCCCTGCTACAGATGGTGTTTTTGGAGAGAGTATCTCCCTTTTGTTAAGCATGTGTTGAGCCCATCTAATCTTAACAGGTGCCCTGGTGAAAGTGAGAACGCAGTTAGGCATTTATGTCTGTTAATTCAGAAAATCTGATAACTGATTTGGTGATGTTACTCTGTGTTTATTCCATTCACAGTCAGGCTTAACAGAAACAGGAACTGGCCTTTGAATAAAAAGTTTTTGTAACCCAGGGAGCAGAGAAGTGGTACTCAAGTGCCTTAAAGTTGTAGCCCATCTGCACCTAAGTTCAGGTGTTGGCTACATTTGTTATTTCCCAGGTCTGAATGGTCATATTTCTCACAAGATGTTACCCAGAGGATGATGACGACAACTTGGGAAAGAAATGATGTTATTGTGACAGCTGTAATGTAGAGCACTATAGCCCTAACAGATCAAAGGGGAAGCATGCTCTTTCCTTTTGGCTAATTTTGTGTACTTAGAAGAGCCGCATGTCATAGGTTTCACTCTCGCTGATGCTTACCTTAGTGCTCGTTTCACACTCTGGGATGGTCATTGTGTTCCTCACACTTGTTTTCTCTTATCTCAGCAACAGAGATGAAACTAGCTCAGTAGAGAGGATAGATGAGAGAGGATGATAAAGGGATGTTAGCCACTGAGAGCTGAGGCTGCTCTTAAGTTCATGTGAAAGGTGCTTCTCAACACCAGCAGGGAGTAGGAGAAAAGCACTTAAAAATAATTGAAAAATCAGGCTATGTTATTTTAAAGAATCCACTGTCTGAGAAGACTTAGAAATTTCTCATTGCTAGTTAAAATGCAGAATGTGTCTTTCAGGTGTGTGTGGTTGTCTTAGAACTTACAAGGAAAAGGGCATGGACTTTATTGGCTGCATTTAACCTTTCTTCACTACACATCATCTTCCTTACTTGTACCTGCTATTGCTCAGAGCTAAGGAGCGTCTTCTTTCCTTGGTTGTGATAATAACATCTCCAGATTCATAACTACAAACCAGCATTTGTGAAGCACAACTTCGCAAGTGCCATGGGGAAAAAGCCACCCTGTATTTGTTTCACTGCTAGGAGACAGTATTATTTTAATAATACCCTGGTGCATTACAGTTCAATGTCTGCATTCGTTTTATGTGCCTAGCACCTGCACTGTGCATTTAAGCAGCACAGTGCTCGTATGAGGTGAATTCAATGATGCACTGATTCGCTGAGCAGAGGGCAAGTTCCATTTTAACTTGTGGAGTAAAGTTGCTGTCCTTCCATGAGTCACCTGTTCGCCTTCTGAGGTTTGTGTGGCTTAATGGCTGGTCATCGGGTAGACACAAAATGACTGGAAAGGGTTTCTTTATTATCCCTCACTTACCACTTGTCTTGCTTTGTATATCCTGATGCATGTGCTTGTAGCCAGTAGGGGTTGTGTCAGAAATGAACTCTTTTCTCCATCCAGCATTAGTAAGAGAGCTTTGCTTGAGTCACCTTGCATGATCTGTCCCACTAGCCCTGCTTCTGGATGGAGCATGTCCTGGTGTCTACTGGACAGAGTTTATTTGACAGAGGGAATATTTTAAAGTAACAGCGTTTCTTTGACTTGTTTCCCCTTCTCCTCCTTTAAAGAACCCATCTTGTTCAAGAGAAACTAGGCTGTTACACCCAACAATAGAAAGTAAGTCAAAACAAAAAATTTACACAGGCTGTATATATTTTTTTTCTTTACATAAATTCAAAAATTTCTGAATATAAAATTAATGGAGAGCACAAAGTAGTGAGGTGGAAGGTAAGGTTCAGTTACTGGCTTCCAGGCAGTAAAGCGTGATGGGCTGGCATGTGCTGACTTCTGCAAAGAGACATCAGATTGTTCCTTCTCCTGTGAAACATCTCTGGAACAGGAAAGAATTTCCTACTGCTAAAGGGAAGCGTCCAAAGTCTTCAGATAAGCACCTGTGTGGCTTCTGTTTCCTTTCTGCAATGAGGAATTAGGATGGTCCTCTATTCTTTACCTAGACTGATGAAATCCTCTTATTTTGCTTTCTTGAGGCTAATTGTGCCGTGCAGATTATCAGTAAGGTGCTGCTAGAGAGCAGTTAACATTCTGTGACTTGTGTTTGAGTTCTGTATTTTGTCTTGTCTCGGACTTTGGTTTCCAGCAAAGAGTGGTTCCAGCTTTCTATTTTTATTGAGTGAGGAAACGTGCATCCTCTTTCGAGAAATAATGGAAGAATAGGACTGGCAGTGGGATGCTAAGCAGGCATACTCCTTTATCCAGCAGTGAGACATTATTCAAGCATCATATTGAAAAATAACAAAGAACCTCTCAACTTTTGTGATGATAAGTAACTGGTGTTTTTTACAAACACTGATTAAATTCTAATATAACGAGAATTTGCTGTGAACTCGATGCATGGGAACTGAAATGTGTGACAAGCTATCTGGCTTAAAAGATAGTACAGTAGATGAATTAAAAAGCTTTCAAGGTTATGAACTTTCCAAAGAGAGTCTGAGTCTGAGCCTGCACCTAAACATTTGGGACCATAAGTGGGTTAGCTCACTTCTTTTTTTCCAGTGAGCAGTGGCAGAACTCTTGAGGAGCAGCATCTTAAAGATCTGGCAGTGTTTTGGATGTAGATTTGTTTTCTGCAGCTTAAGTCCAAGTCAGTGGGGCAGCTACAACACGTTACGTTGCAAGAAAAAAGTAAACGTCTTCCTGGCTTTTAAATACAGGCTCTTGACAGAATACTGTAATATAGCTCTTACTCTGGGGCTGGGCATTTGCTTAATCTTTTTTCAGTAGGCATCACCCCAGTATCAAGGTGCTTTTTTGAATTAGACTGCTTACTTGTTTGTACTCCGTGAGGTAAGGGAATGCTCTTGTTCTAGTTTTGCAGAAGGGAAGACTGAAGGAAGTGTCCAAGCTCCTAGAGGGAACTTGTTGCTGTTCCAGCCCCAGTGGTGTAGGGAGCAGTGCTGCGAACCCACGTGGCAGGAGTTCCAGCTGTCTCCGAGCTGCTGAGCCTCGGGGCTTCCCCGTGCTCTTGTGTGGGGCACAAAGGGAAAGGGGGGAGCAGCTGAAGGTGGGTCAGCAGACCTGGCTTTGCTGGCTTGCTTCCAGTGAAAGATACCACCAATCTTAAGGCTACATGCTTTTAACCTTAAGGCCACATTTCAAGTATTATGCTCTTGGGATCTCTGTGGCAGTTACATACCTCCTCTTTCTTGCCACCTCTTCCCACCCCTCACAGCTGCCTGCTCAGCTGGTGTGGCTTGAGCTGGTGGCCAGAGGAGGGGTGGAGATGCTCTGAATGGGGGACAAACATGACTGAAGCCCACCTGCCGTGGCCTGCAGGCAGCAGCTGGCAAGGCTGAAGCAGGGCAGCTCTTGCACTGGCATTGGGGTGACTTGCCAGTAAATGCCCAAATTGAAGCATTTCTTAATAAATTCTTCTGTTACTGTTTCAAGGAAAAGGCTGCCTCTGAAGTATATGCAGAGGTTGTCTGATGAGGCACATGCTATTTAAAGAAAATGGAATCTAGCAAGGAACAGTTTTGGGTAGCTTCTGAAAGGTAAAACTGTTTCTGATCTTTGTTAATGAAAGCTTGTTGTTGTTCGGTTTTATCATCTATCCCCCAAATTAGTGCAGGGGGAAATTTAGAATTTGAAATCGTCAGTGGTTCTTCAGTCATTAAGGTATCCAGTTTGTTATGACTTTTGTACGCTGGTGAGGGAGAGAGGCAACATCTCCATCTACCTTGTTTTTCAGGAGAAGTATGCTTGGCTCAGTTGGAAGAATGTAAGATTGAAAACATGTGCAGTGAAGTGGAAATCATCACAAGTACCTCTGATGGGGACATGCATTTATTTTTGTTTCACAAGCTATGCAAATCCAAAATAATTAGCTGCAGCCCTTTGGCTTCTGAAAAATTGCCAGTTCAATCTTTGTGTGACAAAGTTTGGAGCCTTCATATTTCTCACAACTTCAAAGCCATTTCCAGCACTTGCATGCTCAAGCTTTCCTAGAGTTCTTCCTTGCATTTTTTTTTAATTTTAAAATAGCAAAGGTTTCCTATTTTTGGTTCAAATGAACACTAATGCTCTTTTTTATCTTAGTAAGATATTCTAAGCAGTTGGCTATAAAAGTGAGTGAGATTACTCATTGTATTGCAAGCTGCACATTTTTTAATAGCAGTGAGATACGGAGGACAACATGTTTTCCAATGTGGAACAGCTGATTTGTAATAGCTACAATGGTCTCAGCGACTGTTTAATTTTTCCTTTTTCCCCAACTCTCTGGGAATTGAGATATTTGAAATCTTTTACTTTGGAGAAGAAAACTGTCTTTTGAGCCATGTGTTTTATTGAAGGCTGCAAAGGAGAATTGAGGGTCCCCGCCACGCTTTTGAATTCTTCAATCAAAGTAAAATACTAATGACAGCAGTTTCCACTTATTGTTGCCAGGGAACTGTTGTTTTCTTGAAATATGGACAGGTTTATTTTCACATGAAGTATTAATGGAATAAGGTTGGGACAGCAGTGTTCTAACCAAGAAAAGGAGCTTATAAAATATATATCCAATAGCATATACAGAAAGATATGACTGGAAAGCTTCCAAAGCAGGCAGCATTGTTGAGATGTTGGAGAGCTGGCTCTCTAGTACACGGAGAAGAAAGTTTATTTTTACATGCGTGCCAGGCCTTCGGTGAAGTACATAATCTGCTCTGCCTTCAGTGCATTTCTGGTAATCATGCTACAGCAGCTCTCCAGCCCTCCCCAGTTTGGATTGCGTGAGGTACTTTGCATGTGCTTGACGATGAGGAGCTGCTGGTTAAAATCTTGAAAAGATCCTGATACTTTGTAGTGTTGGTGCTCCAGAGTGGAAGACGGCACTTTGAGTGCTTAGCACAAAAAAAAACTATAATAATTTTAGCTTCAAACCCAGAAATGGTAGGAGTGCGGAAGAACAAATTCGAGGCAGAATCCTTTCTCTGGTCCTTTTCAGCAGGAGGGATCCCTCTAGGTGAGTCCTTCTTTGTGCTTCAGAAGCAGCAGTGCCCACTGGGACCAAAGCACAGGTTCCAGTTCAGGGAGAGATGGTTTTGGCACGCTGCTGTATATTGCATCAGCAGACTGGTTGGTTAGGTACAGCATGACCCTTTCTGGTCCAGTGGGGAAGAAGAATGAATACACATCTGTTGGGGCAGGGAAGGAAAAGAAAACTACAGAACATTTCCACCATGTGGGCTAATAAGCAGATTAAATAAATAGACACTCTTAAAAATTACACAGAGTAGGCCAAACAAATCAAAATGTATTTAGGTCTCATTTATTTTCACTCTTGATGAGTGAATGAGAGAACCGTGAAGATATTTTTGTGGCTCAGAGACAGTCCCTTACTGACTGATTTGACTGCTTTCTTTTGGCTGTGAATCCCAGTGACCTAGGAGAGGTGTAGGCTCCACAGTCACTTGCAGAAGTCACCTGAGTGAAAACATTGCCGAGATTTAGAAATCTGTAACTAATGTGTGATGAATGGCGGTCAAATTTGAGCTTGTACCGCTTTGGCCTGTGGAGCCAGCTCTGCCCAGCCCCCTTGTCTTCTCCTGACTCCTTGATTTGTAGGGATGAGGCAGTGATTCCCAACAGTACTAAGGGCTGGAAGTTGGGATATCCTGGGTGGAAATCCAGTCCACTTGGGACCTCTGCCAGAAATTTTTATTACTGTAATGGGACTGAGATTGCAGTGGAGAGTTGCCTCACTGTCACTTACTGCAGGCCCTTTGGGCAACTCCATTACAAATTCTGCCTCTGTTTCCTAATGAAGGCAATATTCTGCGTAGTAGAATGCCATTTAGGTTGCTTTGAGATATCTGAATGGAGGACATGTAGAGTGAAATGAGTATGTGAAGGAAAATAGGATGATTAATAGGAGCTGGTAATTTCTGAAGATTGCTATATATAACATTCTTTCATTCATCAGTGTCTTAAGTGTCTTCCTAGATAATTTTGTGAACTGCAAGGTTTCATAGATCACTACTCCAGAAACAGTATGGATAAAAATAAGACCCTGACAGAAATGTTGGAGAGTAAAACTCTGTATTTGCCTCCTTTTGACTAGGAATATTTCACAGCATACAGTCCCAGTCTCTGCACAAGATTACAGTTAGACATTGCCTTATTAATAATGATTATTGCAGTGATGCCAATGGTCCAGCAAAGGCCAGGCTTTAATTTTGGCCTGCATTAAGGCAACAGAATTATTTGTGTCAAGTGGATGCAGGTGTTGTGATACAGTCTGACATTAGGGTAAATCACAGAATCACAGAACGTTCGGGGTTGGTAGGGACCTCGAAAGATCGTCTAGTCCAACCCCCCTGCCAGAGCAGGATCACCTACAGCAGAGCGCACAGGAACGTGTCCAGGCGGGTTTTGAATGTCTTCAGAGAAGGAGACTCCACAACCTCCCTGGGCAGCCTGTGCCAGTGCTCTGTCACCCTCACAGTGAACAAGTTTTTTCTAATATTTTTGTGGAATCTCCTGTGTTCCAGCTTGTACCCATTGCCCCTTGTCCTGTCATTGGACGCTGCTGAAAAGAGCCTGGCTCCGTCCTCCTGACACTCCCCCTTGACATATTTATAAACATTAATGAGGTCACCCCTCAGCCTCCTCTTCTCCAAGCTAAAGAGACCCAGCTCCTTCAGCCTTTCCTCCTAAGGGAGATGCTCCACTCCCTTCATCATCTCTGTGGCTCTGCGCTGGACTCTCTCCAGCAGTTCCCTGTCTCTCTTGAGCTGAGGGGCCCAGAACTGGACACAATATTCCAGATGTGGCCTCACCAGGGCACAGCAGAGGGGCAGGAGGACCTCTCTTGACCTACTTGCTACTCCCCTTCTAATACACCCCAGGATGCCATTGGCCTTCTTGGCCACGAGGGCACATTGCTGGCTCATGGCCATCCTGCTGTCCACTAGAACCCCCAGGTCCCTTTCCCCTGCGCTGCTCTCCAGCAGGTCAGACCCCAACCTATACCAGCACATGGGGTTATTCTTTCCCAAGTGCAAAACTCTACACTTGCCCTTGTTGAACTGCGTAAGAATTCTCCCCGCCCAGCCCTCCAGCCTGTCCAGGTCTCTCTGAATGGCAGCACAGCCTGCTGGTGTGTCAACCACTCCTCCCAGTTTTGTGTCATCAGCAAACTTGCTGACAGTGCTCTCTAGTCCCTCGTCCAGGTCACTGATGAATATATTAAACAGCACCGGCCCCAGCACTGACCGCTGAGAGACTCCACTAGACACAGGCCTCCAACTAGACTCTGCTGCATTGACTACATGACTACAGCTCTCTGACTTCTTCCCTTTGGCCAATTAGCGACCCACCTCACTACTTGGTCATCCAGACCAGGCTTCCTCAATTTACCTACGAGGATGCTGTGGGAGACGGTGTCAAAGGCCTTGCTGATATCCAGATAGACCACATCTGCTGCATGGCCACTGTCCATCCACCTGGTTATGTCTTCGTAAAAGGCTATCAGATTGGTCAGACATGACTTCCCCTTGGAAAAGCCATGCTGACTGCTCCTAATAACCTTCTTATCCTTGATATGCCCAGAGATAATGCCAAGGATAAGTTGTTCCATCACCTTTCCAGAGATGGAGGATGAAGTGTGTTTGGAAACAGGTGACTTGGGAAATGCCTTAATTTAAACCCAACCTGTCTCATTTGTGGTTTACTGAGACTGCAAAGTCTGTGTTGAAGTACAAATATGCATGTAGCTCTTTTGAGCTTTCCTGAGGTATTTTTATTGGAGTAGGAAGGGTTTGGAGTTAATATGATGCTATGCCAGGGGTGACTGTGCCTGACCGTAGTACTGAGGTGTCCTCTCCCAGCTGAATGTCCCTCTTTTGTCAGTTTTGGAGGTGAAATCATGCAGTTCTCTGGTCAGGCAGAGCTGCAAGCTCATTCTTGTGACTGCAGTTGTAGTCTGGTCTTCAGTTCCAGGGTTTTGTTCCACAGGAACAATGATGTTGCTTTGGGAGCAATGACTCTGATATTCAAACCAAAGTTTTATAGATAGAAAATAACCAGAATAGTAAAGGAGACTGTTTGTATGCTTGTCTTCCTCAGGTAGATCTGAACTTCCAGAGGACTCAGCAGAAGATCAGTGGAGTTTGAGGAAGTCATCTTAGTATATGTTCTTGATTCTTTTCTCTGGCTTCTGCAAAAGTTACTCTTTTGATCTGAGCTGTGACCTGAGATAATTGCCTGTTTGCTTTTCTGGCACTGCACAATTAAAGGAGATAAATGTATTTGTGTCGTGTGATTGAATGGGGTTCCAGTAAAACCTGGTGCTTAAAGACATTTAAGCCCCAAAGTTTCTTAAGTTTCCTAAGTTTTCCTGTGTTTGGTCTTGAGTCTTAAGTTAGAGAAATTATTAGCACATGTACTTCAGTTATCCCTTTATAAAACAGGGCACATTCAAACACATCAAAACCTGGGAAGGTTTTCCTGAGACCGATTGCCTTCATGGAATTACAGCAGAAGCAAGCAGAATGGCTTCAGTTTAGTCAGAACAGCAGAACTTCCCCCACTTGTGTTTTTTTCTACAAGGGGCGCTGTGTTTTAAGATTTACATCTTTTGCTGGAAGGAATATTTATTATTCACTTTAACTGTGCATTTCTGGTGAAAGTAGTACCTCTTTTTTTCTTTTTTTTGGCAACAGTGTAGACCTCTTTGCTGTATGTCTAAAGGTAGGCAGGTCAGACAGAAGGGGTTTCTGCACATGCTGTAGACGTTTTCTTTGCCTTTGGTTGTTATTTTGCAGTAGCTCTCATACTGACCCAGCATATTGATGGAAAACACTTGTGGACTTTTTTGACATAATCACTATCTTAGTTTACTTTTTGAAAATAGTTATTGCTAAAGGTAATTTTGCAGTGGTACCAAGAGCAGTACGATTAATTGCTTAAGGTAGGAATTGTTGAATGGAGGATTTCAGTCTAAGGAAGAGAGGAGAGAGCCAGGAGAAATTTAGGTGATTTAGGAGAGTTTTTCCAAAGTGGGTAATCCAAAACGTATTTCTTTAGCATAGGCTCACATTTATGGAAAATCTGGGAGCTGTGGTATGTTCATTTCTGTTTTTTTTTTTTTTTTAATCCCTCTTCCCTGGTGTGACTTGTCAAAAAGGAGGCTGCTGCTGCAGCTTCCTAGTGTGGTTCTCCGCTGGCTATGCCAGGAGCAAAGGTTGGGCAACCACAGTTTATAAATGAATCGAAATAGTCACTGGATACTTAAGGGTATGATCTGCCCTAAGCAGTCTCTTAGCAAGTGGTGGAAATAGAGTCTGTTCTTCTTGGAAAGCTCTTTTCAAAGAGAAGAAAGTTGAGGACAGGAGTTAACTTTCTTCTCACAGACTGGGAGGTAGCCTGGAGACAAGTCTCCTCCAGCACGTTCATATGAAAATAGATCTCTGTTGCTCAGATTTATGCTGGGTACGATACTGTCAGTATCTTTAAAGGCCGTGTGCTACTGACATAGGAATGAATCTGTATAAATCCCAAAGCCAGAGGAACCACAAAAGCCACCGGGGTTTGTGCATGCAGTGCCACGAGGCGGTTTCATTCCTGGTAGTCACAGGCTGTGCTCTGCTGCTTCCCCCGCCACGGAGCCAGCGCTGCGGGTTTCTTCTGACGAGGCTCTGTACCCAGGTGAGCTCGCTGTGACTCAGCTGTGCGTGAAAAACAAGGCAAACCTGCGCTTGTCTTCAGTATAGAGTGTAGATTCATCACTGAAACAGTGATGCTGTAGTACATTTTAATTATTCTCTTCTTATGTTAAAGTTATTCCTGTAAATGAGTCAAAAGAATGAATTGTTTCTCACGTTATAGGTGAATAAAAGCACACCAAGAGAATTTGTCATATGTAATTTTGCATAAAGTTTGCTTGTTGACCTGTAGGATCATAAGGCAGTGCTGTCAATTAGCCAGTCATTAAGATATCTGACATTTCAGTCATGATGAAAAAAAACCCCTAAATCAGACTGTGGGTGGTGCTTTTCTGTCTTTGAAATATGGCACAACAGAGGTTGTGAGTGGGAGAGCAGAAACTACACCTCTGTGTAAACCATAGACTGCTTCTGCCATTGCTGAGCAACAGACTTGCCTTACGCTATTCTTTGGCTGTTGTTCTAGGATCCAGGGTAGTTCAACGTCTTACTCAAGGTCACTGATAATTTTTTCATCCTGAGGTTGCTTTGATGAATTATACTTGCCTCGTTTCATTTCCCAACTGACACACTTCCCTGAATGGAAGAGGTTTTGTATCTAATTTCAAGTTGCTATACACGTTAACTTACACATATATTGTGTCCTCGTTTGAGTGTTTGTTATAAGGTGGGTATTCAGTAGTTAGTGAAAACTTTTTTTGTTAAAAAAAATTCCCCCTGGTACCTTACCAAAGTGCAGACAAGTTATTTACAGTGTTTTGACAGAGTCATCTGAAGACAGGATGGAAAAGATGCCATTGGGACTGAGCTAATACTGTAAGAGACTGAGATGTAAGGGAAACAACTGTTACAGAAGAATTTTTGGCAGACTTTGCAAACTGAGACAAGCTTTTTAGCTTTCTTTTTGTAGTAAATTGTTGATTGGAGCTAAGAGCTTCCTTTACTCAAAGGTCTAAGTGCATCTGAATTATTTTTTTTTTTGGTACAAGAAGCTTCATTGCACAACTCCACTGTCCTGTAACCAGCATAGTTACTGTGTTAAAATTATTCATTGACTTAGGGATGGCAAAGATTAGAGTATAAGCTAACTGCAGTCTGTAGAGAATTTATGTTGGTTGTGGAGGGATCATTTGTACTTTCAGTTAGCTTGGAAAATGTTCTTTCCTGTGACCTAGATGAGCTTATCTTTCCTGAATGATAACATCCTTAAGTGACTGAAAAAGGAAGGGTAGCTTTAAAGGGGGAACTTTTTGAGTACAAACCGGTTTGAAATGGAGTCAAAGTCGATTACTTTGAACCTGCTGTGATCGCTTGTGTACCATTCAAGGCCTTAATGACTGGTTATCAGTGAATTAAGTGCCTAGAAAGGAAGTAGGGAGAGCATTTGTTCCCTGCTGGTGACAGATCCTCCCACCCATCCCTGCTTCTCATTGTTTTTCCACTTCTGAGTCAAAAAGGGCCGGTTAGAGTTGCGTTGAGTTTCTAACAGTAACGCGTCTACATTGGCCAGAGTACCTTTTTCCTGACAGTAAAGCAAGTGCACTGTGCATGGGTTCCTGCTGGGTGAGGAGACAACACCCCAGCTGTCAGTCTTGCCTAGCAGGTGTGTTGAATGCTCAAGTTCTCTGCTTTCTTTTGATGGATGCTGTAATTGCTGGTATTAGATGTTACTGCCTCCTGGGTCTCTTAACTTCTTTAGCCTGCTTGTATGGTTAAGTTGATGCACCTCCAATTTTTTTCCTGTGCTTCCTAAAATCTGCATCTTTCTGACCGAGCCAGTGGAGGTGGGTGCACACAGGAGCCGTGTTGGCTTTGTGAGCGCTGCCGCCTGCGTTGCGGTGTGACAGGGCTGCGCCTCAGCCGGCACGGCTGGTCCCTGCTGTGTGGTGCAGCTGCTCAGGCCAGAGCGTGTTGCTTCTTATCCAGCATGATCCAGGCCTTGCAGTGCCTTTTAAGGGTCGGCTGGTGTAATGTTTTTACTAATTTGGGTCGGTCAGCCCTTTATACAGCAGCTCAGTGGTTTATGTTTACTTGTGTGTTAGTACAGAGTAGGTTTGACTTCAGTACAGCACAAAGGAAGGAAAGAGGACAGTGGCACGCCCAGATCGTCAGTGGGTAGTTTGTGTTGTAGAAGTTAGATAGCAAGTCAAAATTCATTTCCCCAGCTGTTTCTTCAACTTCTTCATGTCAAATTAATTTTTTTTCGTAAATGTTAAAGTGCTGACTTAGACACTAGGAAGGTTTAAGTGATGTTTTCAGCAGGTCTGGTTTCGTCATGTCTTGGCTTTTGGTTAGTAAGTGGCTGCTCTGCTGGCCAGTGTGCAGCCTTGGGTGTGCGAGGAGGACGGTCCGGGCAGTGTTGGCGGAGGGAAGGCCCTACCCAGCGGCTGCCCCAGGGAACCAGCTGAAAGCACCACGCTTGCAGCATTGCAGTGGGAGAGCAGTTTGCCCAGTTTGGAAGGTCTGAGCTCAAACCGAAGGCGCTTCTTGAAGCAAGTGTGGCCAGCCCACTGCCCTTGAGCCACCTGGGACTTGAGAGCTGTTCTCCTGCAGCTGCTAAGCCATGGCCATGGCCCAGCAGTGGTGGGAGTCCTGAATCCACTGAGATTATGGGGGGCTGTCCTGTGCTTTCTTAACAACCAGGAAGGTGTCTGTTGTGTGTGGTTTTATAGCTCTGCGCTCTGTGACTCTTTTGATGTGTCCTTTTGAAATCAACAAATCTCACTACTTTTGCCTTTTCTGCAGAACTGAATATTCCCATTTTTAAAGGATAGTTATTTATAATTGTTCAGAACTCTTCTGCACCAAGTACTCCTTAACTCTGCTTACAGCATAAGTGAGTTGTGAGTAATAGTATGAGGCTTTTTTTGCTTTCTGTAGGGAGCTGCAATATAAATGCTGCATAGTCATGCATGAAAAATAATCTGCCCATGGAAATTCTGTCTTGAAGGTCGTCTTTGTTACTGCTCAGATACGTCTATCTGTAGCCAAGTTTTGGTGCAGCAATACCGTCAAGTTAATGTTTGAAAGAAGAGCTAACAGAGTTTACTTCGTGTTTGGTAGACAAGAGTACCAAGCATAGTTACTGATGATAAGAAATTTTTTTTTTCTTATAAATTTTCTTAAGACGGATGTGCTCAATGTCGTCATATTGTGTGCTTGCAGAGGACCACTTAGCAACAGCCGCTGGTACAGTGAGCTTGTTGCTGATAGGCTCACACTAGTAGAATGAACCATGGAACAGTGAGGAAACACCCAGAAACAGCAAGTAAGCATAAAGTTAAAGCAGGACAAAACAGCTCACTTCTTAGAGTTCTGTCTTTCAGTGAGGGCACTGTTTGTAAAATTCTTGGCTTTTCAGTCTTTACTTACAGGTTTGTCATGCTGATGTAACGATACTCCCTCCTTCTGTAGATGTTCATGGGGTGTGTGCAGCTGTTGTAATGGAGCATTTCCTGAGTATTTAAAATAGCAGCAACTCTTTGATACTAAACCAACTCACACTTTCTGTTAAGTTTTAATTAGTGCTTCACCAATTAATAGCTAAGGAATACGGGTTTTCTGGAGGGATCTGGGATCTAGACTGGTATTCCAGCTTTACAGGTGATGCTGTAAGACTGCTGTTTTTAATAATCAGCATTTCTTTTCCTGAGAATGCTGGGTTTTTTATCTTTTTAGGGTTTGGTTGTGGGTTTTTTGAGATGGAGAGGGATTGTAAGTTCACGTCTGAATGTCTGCATATTTCAGGCCATTTATTATTGTATATTATGCCAGTAACTTGCTTGACTTAAATGACTTAGTTTTCACTGGTGTTGAAAGTTGAATGCATTCAGAAAGCATTTTCTTTCTTAAAAATTGTCCTCAGGGTCTGAGGGATGGACAGGAAATACAAGGGGAATGCCCCACACCTGTGCTCGGCAGGCAACAGTAACTTGACAGGAACATAGCTGTCGTTGTGTTCATGGATCTTTTTGGTTCAAGTCGCCTGCAGTAGGTAGGAGAAAGGTTGAGTGTTGAAAGGCAATGCTTTATTTTAACTATTCTTTCTGATTCTGGGATATGGACTGAAGAAACTCTGCGATTTCTTAAGCTTTTCCAGAAAAAATGAAACTACAGTATTTACATTGAGGTCTAATGTTACCTGAGTTCAGGTATGAGTCTAAATTTTAGTGAAAAAGGTGAGATTTTAGTGGGATTCAGGTTGTTGCTGCTAGCATTCCTGCCGTCGCTTCAAATTCTTAGTCTCCGATCTTAGAATCTGGTGTCTTCAAGGACAAGAAAACAGTGGTTAGAACTAGGTGATCTTTAAGGTCCCTTGCAACCCAAACCATTCTATGATTCTCTGTTGCTTGGAAAATAACCCGTGTAAAATATAGTCTCATAATAAGGAGACTGTGAAGATACAGTGCTGTGCATGAGCAGTGATATTTTCTACGAAAACAAGGAAGCTGACTTAGGGAAAGACCTTGAGTCTTTCCTCAATTATTAATTTATCCTGCCATACAACAAACCTCTAAGGTGGAATGGTTCAACATGAGAACAGTCTGCTGAATTCTCTCTCAGTCTGCAAAACCCAAACTGTGTCTATAATATATTTTAACAGTAAGGGGCTGAGATCTTTTGGTGTAACATACTTGACTAACTTGAAGGTTGTCATACTGCACGCTTACATTGTTCGTAACACTACGGATGTTGGAAATCATTCTTCGCTGGGTTGTGAAGGTCATGGGTTTATCTGAGATGGACCAGCTGCAAGGAGGTAGGGCAAGGTTATGCCTTTACACACGTAGTCTGTTTTGGGCAGGGTTATCGCACAGTTTGTTTAACCTGACAGAGTAGGTCAAACCAAACCGGTCTCGGTTGTCTTGTGCTGTGCGTGGCATAAAGAGATGATCTAAGCTTGTGCTGTCCTTTCTGCAGGTGCTTGCAGCAGTTGGGGCTTTGAAGAACTTGGATTTTATGGAAGCGAGAAACCATTCGTTGTGGCTAGAGTTTTCAGTTAGGCATCCTCATTGCACTTGCATTTGAAAGCATGTGCAGTGTCTACTGTCACTTCAGTCTGGTTTGGGGAACTATATAACAGACTCTTCTGTCTGATTTCTGTGCATAACAGTGAACACCTATCTACTTTAATATCCATTGCCTCATGTGTTTGTCTTTTCACCCGTTTCACAATGCATTTGACCAAGATTGGTGAAAGAATAAAGTCTATACAAGCTAATTCTAAAGATGAAGTTCATTAAAATAGTATTTGTGTATGCGTTTTATTAAGGCTAGCACTAAAAATGTTAGATGACTCTTTTCTGTGTGTTGTAGTTTTGGGATAAGATGCTCAAAACAGAGCAATGGCATGTCTACCAAAAAGTTTAAGTCACTTAATCTCTATGCTGAAAGCATGTATTTATGTCAAGGATGCGTACAACTCCCTGGTCATTGGTTACATTTTATGCCTTATTTTATGGAGTTTCATTGACTCATTTGTCTAAGCTGTGCATATGGGACTTCCCTTTGAGCTCAGTGTTTCTGCAGTTAGCATAAGCTGGTTAAGCGTGAAGGATAGAGTTCTTGAAAAGCAAATTTCAAACTTGAAACCACTCCTCATGCTGGCTCCATACCCTCCTTTGTTCCCCTTCACAAATGTGTGGCCTGTGGTGTTCAGAACAGGCTGTACCGAAGGACGTGTGTTCGGGGCCTGTCCTGTGCTTGTACTTGGAGTTGGCTGGAGGTCAGCCAGCTCTTCATTCTGAGGTTGCAGAATTGTGCTAGCGTGGCAGAGGACTGGCTTTGTTTCTTCACGGGGCTTAGTAGCCTCCCAAGCCTTGTGCCACAGCGACGAGGTCAGGCAGCATCCCCAGCATCCCCAGGTTCCATCTGCTCTGGCTGTGCAGAGAGGCAGATCGTGCATGTCTCTGCCTGTACGTGCCCACAGACCTTCCCCAAATCCATTAATCCACCCAACTGCAGCGTTTGAATGAGTGCTTATGTAGAGAGAGCACTGATGAAGGGAAGCCTCCTGCAGCATGATCAGCTGCTATGTCAGTCTGCTCTAAACTGCTCAGCACCCTTCTGCTCCTTGTGGTGTACCAGCTGCTGCTGCTGCTGCTGTGTTTGTCACACCTGTTTCCTGCACCCAGACAGGTAGAAGAGTGCTTTACACCTCACCCCCTACCTGTGAGGTAACCCGTTCTGGGTTGCAGGCTGTGGTGTTGGCTGTTAGGTGAAGGCTGGATGTTTGAACACTTGCCCAAGTGTCCCTTGAGAAACCTCAGCGTGGAGTCCTGCCTCCTGGGCCACTGCTGAATGCTGAATTACAGCCTGAAACTGGCTGTAATGTTTGGAAACAAAAATGCAGCACAACTGATGCTGCCAGCACTAAATTTTCGTGTACTTCTCCAGATTTTGAAAGGTGATTTTTTTTTTTTTATGACACAGGAGGTATAGTTGAAACGTGAAATATGTAAGCATTGCAAGTTTTTGTGATTCCGTGATTGCAGTGGAAACAAGGTGCTCTAGTCAAGAGGAAATAATCATTAAAAGATACCACTAGGTATCAAATTAGCTTCACAGTTAGTAGAAACTGTTTAAAATAATGAGTTTATTATTTTCACAAAGATAAGTATTTTGGCAGGTTGTCAGTCACAATGGAGGTCATGCTGAGGGTGAAGTCTGTGGCTTGGGCTGCAGCACAAGTCAGATGATCATGTTGGTTCTTCTGGTGTCTGAAATCTGAGGGTAAATGGCTAAGTAATGAGCTTGCTTTTCAGAGGTGCTGAGCAGCTGCTGTTAAAGTTCGTGGAAAATGCCACATGCTCTAGGAGTTTCCTCTGGATGTAAATGAACGCAGCAGCCTGCTCTGCACAAACTTTTGTGTCTGTATGTGTGTGTGTGAGTCCAGTTCCATCTGCCCGTCCTCCCCATCCTATCTCACTCCTAAGACATTAGCTGAGAAGTTTTTCTGAATGAATTCCAGTACTGAATGTGGGCAGGTTTTTTGATTGTCTTTACTGTTGCACTGCTTGTATTTGAGTTGCTCTACACCTGTTTTATTACTTAATGATGTAAACGTGCATGGATGACTTCTAGTTTTTGGGACACAGAAAGGCAGAGCCTCTCAGGTCCCTGTGCTGTAGCTGGTGTCCTTCCACTCTATGAGCATTTTTAGAAATTGCAGTATTTTTGTAGCTGCTTTTGAAGGACTTATCCTCTTCTAAAATATACAGAATCCCACATGCAACAGCTTGTGTGTCATCAGCAGAATTCCAGTCTGAATGAGATTATCACAGTTATACTTTACAAAATAGCTGATTTTGGTATTTGTGTTTCTTACAGCTCTTTTAAAAAAAATCTTATATTTTTAAATCTACTACTTATTGGCAATGCAGTAGAAGGAGGCTAGAATTACAGACTTTCCAACTTTTGTTTCCTAGTAGCTTCACAGAATTAAAAATTTCTGTTAATGTTTCAGTGAATGCACTCTTTCCTTTGCAGTTAATGAGATACCACCATATGCAAAAGGAGGATATGTACTCCATATATGCATGTTAGTTGCATGGTGGGGGTGAAGCAAGTAATACAAATTTCAGGGTGAAAACTTTTTTTTTCCCTGAATAATAAACTAAAAGTTTTTCCCCGCAAGATGAGATATTTTCAGTATTCGATGAGGGACTTGGGTTCTGTGGGAACTGGTAAATTTAGCAGATGTAAATATAGAAGTCAAGTAGCGTGGTGACTTGCAGAAACTCAGCCCCTATAAAGAGAAAAAAACCCAACCACCAGCACCTTGTTGCTGCACCTTTAACGTGCTTTTTTGAAGGGGCAAGGGGGCAAGAGAGAGCAGTATAGAGGGAGTTCTTGCCTCAGCACCTCTTTCCAAGCCAGGTTGCAGAAGGATGTTTTGTGACTTTACACCAGGGAATAAGAAAATTAATAGGAAGGATTTGAGGCTGTTCTTGCTGCACAGCTGAGTTTAACGTTTTAACTTGTCTGTGGCTGATAGGGCATCTTCTCCATGTGGACTAGTCGGTCTGTTGAAGAGAGTGAAATGTGTAGTTATGTTGCTAATCCAGACGAAGTCAATGCCGTGGTGTCCTAGGAAGATTCAGGCTAACACAGGTGACTGTGCCACAGCCACATCTCTCATTGCATTTTAAAATACCACATATTGAAGACAGAGCAGTCCCAGACATGTTTTGAGGATACCAGCCATTTTCTCAAAAACTCTGGACAACTTTCTGTTTCTGAAATAGTAAACTAATTTCCTGAGCTTGGTATGCCTAACATAAAGAAGGACTGGGAAAGAAAAGTTTTATTACCAAGAAAACAAAGGTCACCCTTCCTGCAGGCACAGGATGAAGAGGAGAAACTTTTATATTCCGTGGTAAAAACAATTTCTTTGCTGCTGGTTCCTAAAGTAAAATCCAGCCAAATTAAAGAGCCCAGAATAAGTCAAATAAATTGATACGCTGCTGCTGTCACGTTTGTGTAGTAAGTTGTTAGCTTATGTCTAGTTGCCTTGTGTCAATCTGCGATAGAAATAAAACCGATAAAATGCAATTTATTGGATGGGCTGCAAATTAATTGCCGTTAGGTCTTAGTCTCATCATGTTTGCTGGGAACTTTTCCCTAGAAGGAGACAACTTGAAAGGCACCCATTTTTCATAAACTATTTTTAATACTTATAAGTTACATGAAGCACTTATTCAAGACGTTTATTTTTGGCAGACAACAGAACAGCTGAGTTCTCCTGTATATGCTCTTAGTCTCTGCCGCAGGGTGAACCTCCATGTTTTTTCTCCTTGACAGGCTCCGTCTGTATTTCTGTCTCCTGCTCCCACTTGTCTCATAGAAGTAAGAATTTGGAAGCATTGCCAGGAGGAAGAGGCAAAACATGTTGTAACCTTCTATTCTACCCTTCTTGCCTATTGATCCCAGTTGTATCGACATAATCATGATAGCAGTTAACCGGGAAGAAGTTAGGTCAAGCGTTTGGCAAGTTGCCTTTTGTAAGCTTTAGTTTCTAAGCCTGCAAGTGCAGGGTTTGGAGTGGAGGTGCCCCTTTCAGGGACTTGCATCATGCTGGAGCAGAAGGGAAAAATTGATGGGGGAGGCGAATGGCTGGGAAAGCTGGTCTCTCTGCCCAGTGGGGTGATGGTTTCTGGAGGGGTCAGGCTGGCTGGCTCCTCTGTGGATTTTATTGTTCCCTGGGGAGTCGACTGGCTCAAGGAAGCAAAATGAAACCCCAATCTCCTTGTGAGTTTTGAGCCAGTTTGTGGTGGGTGTTCCAAACGGTTAAAATACCTGGCTTTGTTCCCACATTGGAGACTTTGGATAATTTGGGGGGCCTTAATTTGTCCCATTATCAATATTGGTCTGAACCTCATCAGGGATTTAGTAGCCTCTAACTGATCAAAGAGGTTTTAAGATCCTCTGAGAGGTAGTGAAACACTTTTCCCAGTGGAATTACTGCACAGTTTGAATTTTATATTTACCCTCTATTGCTTGGCACACATCTTTGCACCATCAGAGACTGTTTTCCCTAGATAATTCACCACTGGTCACCCACTTGCTTTGACAGAGACAGAGGTTTCCCACACCGTGGGCACTGCTCTGTTAGTGACCATGGGGCAAAATGACTAGAAGGGACAACGAAAAAAGGAGGGGAAGAAAGTGATCTCCTGGGGAAGAAAACTACAACGTGTGGAGCTAATGGTTGTCTGGAGGGGGCTGGATTAAAAATCCTCGTTGCAGAATTGCGTTCGTGTTGTGCAGGTCTCTACCACCCATGCTTTGTGCAGCGCTGCCTGAGTGGAGAGAGGAACCAGTTTTCTTCTCTCCTTGCCCCGGCCTCCAGGCACCCCTCGTGATGCTTCGGGAGCTGTTTACAAAGCCCAGTGCCCCGGTGGGAGAACAACTACATTGCAGCACCTCAGCTCCCCCAGCTCCAGCTGCCCTTTCTGGAGTGGAGCACCTGGCTTTCCATTATACCAGGCCTGATGGTTCCAGCTGCTGCTTTCTGCTTCTGTTTTGCTGAGTTTTGTTAGTTTTGCAACACCAGCCCTGTGGGATTTCATGCAAAACCACTATGTTTTAAGAATGTACTCTTGCAATTGTAGCTGCCTGGGGAGTTTTCTCACATGCTGTGCCCTGCTGCGGGCGCTACAGGCAGTGGTTATTTTTTGGTGGTTCTGCCTTTCCCTTTTCTTGCTGCTTCATTAACTGTGACAAAGTGTAAGTAAGGTGAATCTAAAATAGGCATAAGGAACTTTTTGGAATTTGCTCTCTAATTCTGTTCTCCTATTTTCTTGTATGTTACAAGATCAGCTACATTAAAGAAGGAAAAAAGATTGAAGTATCTTATATGTGTACATATGTTTTGTTGGGTTTAATCACAGAAGCAATTCGTGCTGCATATGAAGTTGATGAATTTAATGGTGTATGTGGTATGTTTCAGCTACTCTTCCACTTCACTTATGTGAAATATAATCAAAATTGACATTGTCACTATTGGCAGGAAAGCCAAAGAAGAGCCTGCCCACAGCCTAACGCTCACTGCCAGTGCTGTGTGGAGACAAATTGCCGAGTGTCTGCAATTTCTGAGGTCATCCTGAGTTGTAGGGTGTGTAAAGGGAGGAAAGGACAGATTTCAGTGAGAGAGGGTGATGAGCCTTGAAGTCTTATTGTCAGTTACTCATTGTGTGATAAATAAGACAGGGCATCCTTTTCATGGCCTACCTTTGTGTCTTATAGCATCTTTATCAGATATAGATGCCGATGCCCTCAGTGTTGAAACACCTGACTCAAGATGTGCTGTGGAAGTGCATGTTCTGTAATCCTTGCTGCCTAGCTACTGGTGAGACGAGGGTGCCTCTGAAAGCTGTTATCAGACAGTAAATAAAATCAGTTATGTTTGCATAGGGTGTTTCCTAACTGCACTGGTACCTGTTTGGTGCCAAAGTGCACGTGCTGTAGAGACTGTGAACTTGCCAGATACTGAAAACAGTCACTTCTTCAAGTTTCTGTGTGAAGGGAGAGGCTCTTATTCTTTCCTGAAATGAACTGAAGTATTGAAAATCCTGGTTGTGTTTGTTGTTGGTTGACACAAAGAAGTGCCTGGAACCACAGAGCACATTATAACACATAGCACCTACCAAAATCCATTTACATTGGTATGTCCCTTTGCAAATAGCTATAGGTCACAGGTAATAAACCAGCAATTACTCAGCCCTGTATTGCAACAGAATAGTTAGTGGGCTCAACTCAAGCTATGATAGGTCTTTTTTGTATTATTAGTGTATTCAGATGTACTGCTGTCTACTGCATCGTGAACGCCACGGAGCTGAGCTGTGTAAGGGCTTGTTAACCCTCAGAGCAGATTTATTTGGAAAGCTCTGGTTAAAGCTTGAATGACGCATGTCTGTAGTGGGCAATATATTAACGTCCCAGAATACTAACCCTGTGAGCCTCCCTTAGATAGGGACATGGCAAATATCTGCAGTCTCTACAGAGTGAATTAAGTCAGCCATTTTCATAGAATCATTTAGGCTGGAAAAGACCAAATGCAGACTTTTTGTTGGTCTTCGTTTCACATCTCATAGGCTGGCGTGGCCCAGGGCTGAAAGCAGGCAGCACGGAGATGGGAGCTGGGCAGCCCATGGTCGCAGAACTGCCTTATGGAAAGGGACAGGCCTGCTGCCCTGGCGCAGTGGCTGGTGTCATGCTCTGCTGGGAGCAAAGCTGCTGTGGCAAAGAAAGGACCCAGTTATGAGAAGACGTGTATAAAGCCTTTCTATCTGGCTGACTTGAGGAGGGCCCTGCTGTAGATGCGGAAATACCTATGCTCTGTTTCTCTGAAGTTCAGGATTCTTGCCTATGTTTTGTCTATTGTTTGGTGTAAATCTTTTTTCAGAAAGCTCCAACTGATTGGGCTTTCACCAGTTCCTGTGGGAGATTGCTCCATGGTCTGACACTCTTGTCTGCCAGGAAGGCTTTCTGCTAATCAGCCCGTATGTTTCCTTCTTTTCGTTCCGTCAGTCCTAGTTAACCCATTTTGTATGCTGGTCATCTTAAGCATTATCTTCCTTCTAGGACGAAGCACCATTCACATTAGCTGAAAGTAGGGTTGCTTCACAGCTATCTAGCTTCAAGCTGTAAGTCCACAGAATTTATCTTTTGGTAACTTGTTTGCTTGGCTGTAACCGAAGAGTTTCAAACCAACTGTCTAGGAAATTTAGATACTTAAATAAATTTAGCCGTGACCTGGGAACCTGAATCCTTCTATTACCTTGGATATCTTAGCTATGTTTAGCTTTCTGGGTGGAAATCGAGCCCTTTTGCCTGTTTTTGTTGCTGGTCACCACGTTCTTTCCAGCCTTGTAGTGCCTTTTTTTCCTGGCAGCCTTGAAAGGTGCAGAAAAGAAATTGTTTCCATTCCATGTCATTAGCAAAGACATCATATATTGACTTAACGGTGTGGTAGAAAGGTCTGTAATTTACTTTATGTAAAGCTTGATGTTGTACAATAGAAGTTTGTTCTTTTTCTCCTTCCCTCCACTTTGAGAAGACTCTCAGTTTAGCTCCCACACCCTGCAGCAGAAAAGCTTCCTGTACTGCTGGTCTGGTCCTTTTGCATTGTGTTACCACAAGGGTATATTTCTGAGACACCTACGCTCCTGCTTTCGCTTAGTGTATTTGTGGGGAGTGAACTTGAGTAGAAAATGCAACAATGTTTGTTATGCTACAACACATGTAGTGTTGTAAAGGATTTTGTATTTTGATTCCAGTCTTATAACCTGTCCCCAAATGGTTGATTTTGCTGTGGAGCAGGTTTACGGATAGTATTACAACATTAATTTAAAACCAGGTATTATTAATTAGTAAATAAATGAATACCAGCTACTTGTTGACTTCCCCCTTCTCCCCCCTGCTGTGTTATGAAATGCTAAAGATACTTTCTTCCACTCA
The DNA here is from genome assembly GCA_020746105.1 of Trogon surrucura. Taxonomy (NCBI): domain Eukaryota; kingdom Metazoa; phylum Chordata; class Aves; order Trogoniformes; family Trogonidae; genus Trogon; species Trogon surrucura. The sequence goes on along the minus strand of CM036623.1, from coordinate 29,982,013 downwards.
GAAATTCCCATTGCGATGTGTATAGTCATCCTGCAAACTCCAGGGAGTGTTTCAAAGGGTTCCCATTCGCTCTTACGAAAATACTTTATTTTCACAAAATACCGTTTGAGCATCTCCCTTGTTTGGGGATCTGCCCATCCGGGTTTCCTCACAGGATTTCAGGCCTATTCAGATAAAGCCCTTTGCATGTTGATTTCATTTTCCCTCTCAAGTGAATTTGGCGAAACTATGTTGGCAGTTTTTTGCGTCCTTAGTTTTCCTTCTTCTCCTAAAGAACACTTAGTGCTTTCTGAAAAGATTCTCAAAGGGCATTCATCTAACTTGTCATCTTTTATTCTTATGTGTTGCACTGGTCCTGGGAGTAATCCTCCAGCTGTAGCATGGTGCTATTTTATCCCCCCGAGTGGCATCCCCAGCTGCTGCTTGCCTCTGGCAAAGAAGACAAATGGTTATTGTGTTCTGGAGCCATGCCAGGTCTTCTGTGTCTCTGCTTGGTCAGTATTGTTGTGTTTTATTTAGGATCTTAGCAGCGTCTGAATAATACTGGTTTATTTTGAGCCTTTTCTTCTCCATCTCCCCCCTCCCCCCCTGTTGATTTTTTGTTTAGAAACCTGGATTTACTAAAGAGAGAGAGCCCAGCCTGATGAGCAGTTTAGTAACCTGAGAATAATATGCTTTGGGCGATTTTTCTTTCCTTGTGTTTGAGTTTTTATAATAAACTGTGAGGAGAATGTCTAGTCTTCCATACAAATTCCTAAGATAATTTTTGTCTTTAGTTAAACTGTCTGGTTTGGAAGAGAAATTTTACAAATTTTGAGAAAATTGTTGCACTCAGATTTCACTTAGGAGGCTGTAAGTAGCTCAGCCAGACCCATATATGCCTTTCAATATTTGTTTCAGAGCAAACACACCCTCATCAAAATCAAATTACTTCACCGTTTCTTCTGCCCGCCCTTTACCTGTGGCTGCAGCGCTCACTTCAGGCTTCAGCTGTGGTCCCTCCGTTACTGCTCTGAATAGCAGCTGACTTTACAGGGCTCTTCTCCTCGCTGCTGAAGGTTGGTTGTCCCATGCACACGCCTGTGTCACCCTGTTCCTTGAAGAGCCTGTGCTGCCAGAGCAGAGACAGGTACCCTGTGGACAAAGGGTTTGCGCAAGTGGCTCTCACTTAGGCAAGCGTGCTCCTGTCTTCTTTTTAGCCAGGCTTCATTAAACTGCCATAGCCATAAGCCACGACTTGGCCTAACTAGGGGTGTGATTAGCAGATTCTTCACTCATTTTCTTAGGAGTGTCTCTCAACCATCTTATTAGCCATAAATTAGGCAAATCTTTTCTTTGCCAGAGTTGGAAATGGAATATTCAGTTAGCATATTTTAAATATTTCTTGAAAGATGTGAAAAACTTTGAACAGCTGAAATAACTGGAAGAAGAAAAATGGAATAGGGAAGAAAAGTAGAATGTCAAAGCTCAAGATCCTTTGACTGTGAAATAACTTTCTGTTAAGTTGCAAAACTGAAAACATCACGTTGCCATAAATATGCTAAATGTAGTTAAAAGTTTTTTATCTCGATGTCCTTCCATCTTAGAAGGATGTCTGCCTATAGCTGTGTAAAGATGAAAAGGGGACTTTCAAAAAGAGCTTTGATGTTTGCCCAAACAATAGAAATACCTGGCCGACGCCAGATGCTTTAAAACATATTTTTTGCTTGTGAGTTTAACCATCTAACATGATTTTAGTCTGTGTTTCGCAGCTTCTTGAGTTCCGATTTGGAAGATACTCTGTAAGACCGTTGTGGTGGGTTGACCCCAGCCAGCAGCCAAGCCTTCAACCAGGCTCTCGCTCACTCAGGTGGGCTCGACTATCCCGGCTGTGTCCCCTTCCAGCTTCTTGCCCACCTCCAGCCACTGGTGCAGGGACAGCCTCAGAGGCAGAGGTGGCCTGGGCACTGGGCAAACTATAACATTGGGTGGGTATCAACACCGGTTTTGTCAACAGTTTAAAACACAGGCTGCTGTGGAAAATTTAACTCTATCCCCACCAAACTCAGTGCTGCCAGTTACTGTCCCAAATAGTTTGCTGCTTCAGAAATCGGATCTCATTGTCTTTCCGACTAAGGAATATGGTGTAGCTGTATTAACGATGTGGAGCTTTGTCACAGGGAAGCAGCTCCAAAGCCTTCAGCATCCTTGGGGAGCCGGGAAAAGTGTAGGGACTGCAGGATGAGGTTCTCTCTGTCTCTTTGAGAACTTCTACTGCAAAAATTGTGCTTCAAAGTCATCTAGTCCCATGGCTTGTTTCTCACAGGAGAAAACAGAGTTGTCAAATAATCAACCACGGGAGGGTGTGTTATGCTTATGTTACTACCATGCAGTTGAGAAGTAGTAACAGATTCTGTTTCTGGCTAGATGCAGAAGTGAAGAAGTTGTGCTAAACGCACCACTGTAACAACCTGCAGGATCTTTGAGTTTGGCTGATGGTGCAGAGAACTGAGAAATCTCAGAGCTGAGATACAGTGGAAGAACCTGGGTGAGCCTCTGTTCTTGGGAGGCTCACAGCTGCTGTAGCTTCTTCGTGAGAAGTTTTTTTGATGTCCTGATCCAGTATTCAAACACCAAGTAAAATGGGCTAATGATTAAATAGCATGGTGAAGGAAATAACTTGGAAGGGCTTAAATGACCTCCTCGACTGTAAACTTCCAGATGTGAGAGCACAGCAGGTACTGTGGAAGCCACTCCGCTAAAACAAATTAAGATAATGCTGGTAGTAATGGGACAGAAATCAAGCCTTCTCAAGGTGAATATGGTGCCTTGGAGCATAGTTTATTGTGTTTTAGTTAAAACATTGCAGCTCATCCAGTTGTAATCCTAGTGTTTTTCCTCTGAATGCTGCTGTATAGTATTAAAAAATCCTCGACGACCGGCACCGAGGGGCACTCCCAGCGCCTGCAGCCAGGGCCAGGCTGGTCCCACGGCAGGTCCTGCTGTAGGTTGGTAGGAAGCCACTATGGAGGACACGACACTGTTTTTTTCAGTCTGTGTGTTTTTCTGAGGACTTGGCTTAGAGTTCAGCACTTCAGGACATGCATGTAGGTCCTGCAGCACTTCCTGTTTGCTTGCAGTTATATTTTCGCTGCGGTGTAGGTCTCAGTCACGTTAGACACTGCGTGTGACTGCGGTTGTGTACAAGGCACCGGCAAAATTAACCTCTGGTTTTGCGTGTAGGTCTCTGCCTTTCCCCACACTGCCGCCCCACACCCTGCCTCTCACTTCCATGTGAATAGGAAGGAATAGGGAGAAATAATGGTAAGTTGCCATTTATTAGCACAGCTATGGGAAAAAATCCTTTATTAATGCAACATATGGCCAAAGTTTCCTGACACAAGCAGCTTTCTGATTCATAGTTCTCCAGCATCCCCAGTTCCAGCTCAGACAAGTCAATTATTTCCTCCCACCAGCAGATGTAGACAGGAACAATTGGAGCTGAGATAACATTATCTCTCATAGGGGCCAGCTGGGTCACACACCTCACTCTTTCCTGGCGGTAAACAGCAGCGAGGGCTGGTCCCGCGGGCGGCTGGCGGGGACTTGTGGCCACGCAAACCCACTGAAGAGGAGGGAGATGCCAGCTGGGCGATAATCCTCGGCTGCCAAGGAGGGTTGAAGGGAATAAAGGGGGCTTGCGGAGAGATGCAAAGAGGGCAGCCGTGGTCAGAGAACTTGAAAGGCGCTTTTAAATCTTTCTGGTGAGGTCAGAATCAGGAATTGGACAGCTCTGGATCAACCGCCTGCTGGTTGGAGTCCCTGGCCCAACACGCTGGCGTTGCAACACAGCCTAGAGGAAGCTGCCTTTGGAAACTGCCTCACCAGCTGCTGCTGGGAAGCAGTGAACTTTTTTGCACTGCTGTGATGCACAGGGAAAACTTGATCTACAGGAACTCGTTTTGCCAGTCATCTGAGGTTTTTAAGTCAGCTTTTCTGTGTTAGTAGATTGAGCAAGTACAGTAAGTCAGGGGATGGAAAGTGGGCAAATTCTGCTCTTTTTTTTTTTTTTTTCCCCAGCGTGGTCCATGAAAATCCTCACTAAATAGGTGTTTTCCCCGAAGTTTTATGAAGCCAACTCTTAATGTGGCCATTGCCATAAATAAAAATGGAAAGTTTGTTCACATCTTTTGCTTTCAATAAAGAAAGGGTTTTTCACTTGGAAATTGAGATTTGTCCTGAAAGTTTCAAGTGTGCTCGCATCCCAAAGTTTTCAAGATATTTTGCTTAGACTCACAGTGAAAATCAGTCAATCAGGAAGCACATGGAAGGGGTTTTGTCATCAAACATGCACTTTTTTTTTCAATTGTGTCTGAAAACTTCTGGATGTAAAAGCTGCGCCAGCAATGACATGTGACTTCACTTATTCCTGCTTAGAGGACTCGAAGGTGACTGCTTGTGGTGAGGTGCTTGGCTCGTTAGTGTGGGACAGGCAAGATAAAGAGTATTCGTGTCATAGCTCAAAGGCCTAGCGTTGGAGGGTACTTCTATTTCTGAAGTGATGTCAGTTAGCTGCATTGTAATAGTTTCAAGCCCCCTTTCCTCCCCAAAACATATGCATTTAAATACTACAGTGATGGGAATTGACTATGAGGGAATATATAGAAGCTCAAGATAAGTTCTCAGTTTCAGAAGATGACTTATAGTGGCAACATGTGGTGGTTTCTTCTGTAGATGGAATCAAGTAGTCCTTTGGAGAAAAGGCAGGAGAATTCTAGGGGTTTGGCAGTTTCAGAAGCAACTTTATGTCCCTCCAGCAAAGCAGGAATTGGAAAAAAAGATGCGAAGGCTAGCAGTGACAAGGCTTTGTAAATGTTTATGGCAAGCCTCCCTGAAGTGGAAGCGGCAGGATGGAAGAAAATGCAAGGGCACTGGTTGGATTTTTGAGGTGGGTGGTGGAAGTTGGCTTTGTGGGTGGATGAGAGGTGAGAGAGAGAATTTTGAAGGTGACCAGGGGAGGGCTTCCTTCTGATCCAAAAGGAGGGTGCTGTGGTGAGGGATACAAAGAATCTAGAACGTCTTGATTGCAAGAGGGGGAGAGCTTGAGAGAGCTAATGACGTCTACTAAAGAGCAGGTCTGGCAGCTCGATAGTAGCATTCACAGAGACTGATGAAAACGGGGAGCTTAGAGAGCTACCTGGGACAGGAGCAAGAACAGAAGTTGACAGAGGGTTTCACTGTGGGTGTGATAGAGCACTTGGAACAGGCTGTGCAGAGAGGTTGTGGAGTCTCCTTCTCTGGAGACTTTCCAAACCTGCCTGGACACGTTCCTGTGTGACCTACTCTAGGTGATCATGCTCTGGCAGGGAATTGGACTAGATGGTCTTTCGAGGTCCCTTCCAATGCCTTGCATTCTGTGGTTCTGTGTAAGAGTCAAAGGCAGAAAAGCAGAAACTAGAATAATGAGCTTGGGATTCAGTTACAGTGGGAAGCAGAGCTGAGGGGAGAAAGAGCCAAGTGTCAAGAGGCTGCCAGGGATGTCTAGTAGAGCAGGGACCTGGAGGAAGACGGGTGCTGGGCTCAGCCCTCTGTGGCAGGATGGCTCTTGCCCAGGTGAAAGCAGTACAGGAGAGATGCTGAGGTGAAATTGAGAAGGAATTTGGAGCTACCCCTGTGCAAATGCGCAGAGAAGGAAAGAAAGTGAGAGCATATGAAGCATCATCTGTGCTGATGGACAAGAAGCAGTGGAGGGAGGTAGGAAGTTGTTGGAGTGTCCCGACAGGTTACTGAGTGACAGTCAAGACAAGTGCCTTGATAACAGAGCTCAAGGAGAGAGAGTGCATACAAACATACATTGAAAACTAGGTTATCACATGAGACCTTCTAGGAGTTTATCTTGTTTTCTCTGTCATGAGGTCATAAGCTATACAGATAGACTTTTCACACTTTAGCCGTGTGCCTGTATTTTGACTATTTTATCTTCTTCCCGTCTTTGCCTGTTAAAATTAGTGTGAATACCAAGAATGGGATTTGATGTCTGTGGACGGCATACCAACAATTTATAGACTCTGGTTTCTGAGGCTGTTTTACCTGTTGCTGTGACAGGAAAGCTTGAGATTCTTGTAAACAGACTTGAGTAAGGAATAAGAATGACAATTTTAGCTGTTCTTTTTCTAGCTCATTTAATTACTGCTGCATTCACCATCTTCCCTGAAGAGGAAATCATTTTCCTGTTCGCCCGAGTTGTTGAAACAGTGAAAGGGAAAAGAAAATTAATAGTGAGGGGTGGGTAATGTAATTTTTAAGGTCCCAACAGTCAGATGGTAGACTGAAACTCTTACTGAAGAACTAAAATGAAGTTCTGACCTAATTTTGTGTGGTATTTCTTTAAGTCAGCACAGCCATGTTAGCGAGACAAGGTACCTTGCAGGATTGTTGCAGAAGCCCAGCGGGGCATGGATGCTTTGCCAAGGAAGGAGCCACAGCTTCCTTCTCCATCTGGTGAGAAAGGCTCGTAAGTCAAGGTGTACAAGAAAAGAGCCCAGAATTCAGGAATGTGCCAGACTTGACTTACAGCTTGATGACAAAGTGCCTCTTTTGCCTGCTTCTTGAGTGATGTTTCTGATGGTCTCTTTTTTAAGTCCTGCCTGTTTGCTGCTCGCTTCGCACTCTGTTCGTGAGGGAAGTGAAATGTGATTTTATATAGTTGGAAACAGCAGATGTCTCTTTAGTACTGCACACCCCGGAATGCCTATTTACAACATAAAGTAAAGCGTTACTCAAGTGCAGCAGCAATATTTGTGATTATAGCAAGCTTTTTCTTACCAGAAAGTGGTTAACACTCTAAAAAATCTGCATTAGCCCAAGTGCTCCTATTCATAGTTTTTAAAGACCCATGACCATGGGATCTAAGTGTGGAAGAGATTTTCTAGCCTCTTGAGCTTATAACTTTAAAAGTTTCATTGGATTTTTAAGCATTTATTTTCATTTTGAGTTTACATTTCTAGATACGAATGCCCTAAATTGGGTGCAGCTGTTCTGTGATGAGGGTCTCAGTAGTGCCTTCTATAGTAGCTTGAATTTCACAGAATTCACCCAAAATACCCTAATCCTCGTGAAACTGAGTTTATCTTTGTTGCAGTTGTACTTCAGCTACTGTGCTAGCATCCTTCTCTGAGCGTCGGGCAGGTGTATTTGATTGTGAGTCCGGCCACACGCAGCATTTCATTTTGCATTTAGTCATGTTGTCCTATTTCTGATTGTCCCTTCTGCATATTTCTGTCTGGGTGATGGTGTCAGTGATGCATCTGTGTAATTATTAAGGTCTATCAATAATCTACTTACTGTGCTAGGCTGCTGATGAAGATTTTAAGTAAAATGGTCACAAGACTAGTGCCTGAAGAATGCCACTAGCACACCCGCTCTAGTTTGCCAGTGCTGCTTTCAGCATGCAAGCCATTGTCATCTATTTTCCTTCATTCATCTTCCTGTTCTTCTGCTGGTCCTTGTCTTTCTTCAGTTTACCTGACTACGGGCTTTACAGAAGTCTGAGAAAATAGCTTTGCTGCGTTTTCTTACTCTAGAAAATCAAAGGTTATACAGCCAGTTAGATGGGTTAGAGCCATCTTTTGTAGATTCATGTTGTGGTTTACTACTTTTTTTTTAATTTATCTTTGGAGATCTGGTTATTTTTCATTATCTTTAAACGTGTTGAAATGCCTTCACAGTGTACTAGGTCAGATGAACAGTCAGTAGCTGTCATTTTGCCTCTCTTACTCTTTCCCCAATATAGTTGCTTTTTTTGATGATTGGGAAGCACTTCACATTGGATACCTTGTTATCACTATCCTGTGATTTCCTGTGCCATGTTTTTGTTAATTGGATTTTGTTTAGATTCTAGAGGTGCTTGGTTTTTTTAAAGTATCCAATTATGGGAGAGAGGCAGCTTCCCTTGGCCACAGCAGATTAAACTCTTCAGAGTCAGCTGATATCTGTGCCACTCCCGCCAGGCTCCCTCGGATCGGGCATATGACGGGTGCAGTTCCTCATCTCCTAGAATATGAACGCAACTCAGGCTAGATGCATTTAAAACATCAAGGTATTTATTAATTTCTCCGACAGCAAAGAGCAGTCTGAAATTACAGTGTGATTATCGACTCCTTAAAATGAAATGAAATGAATCTCACTCCGTGGGTTCTGACTTTGGCTGCTGGTCCCATTGATATGTCTGTACTCATCTTTGTTTACCAGCTTGTCTTGCTTCCATGGCCAGCATCTTTATTCTTGCTGGAAACTGAGGTAAATATCTGTGTAAAATTTGGGACCATTCCTATATTATCTTTAATATTAAACCTTTATTAGCTCCACAGAAATCCCTGTTTTTCTTGAGTTTTATGTGTTCCTGAAATACATTTTACTCTTTGGCATACCTGCAAGAAATGCAAACGTCCTTTTTGATCAAATCCTTGAGTTTTTCATAGCTCAGCAGTCCTTACTAATTACTTCCTTTAGTTTATCAATTTATCATCCTGAGATCATAAAAAAATGCTTGACCCTCTGCACCATTTTATCTTGTAATTTAAACTAACCCAGTTTACTGTAGTATTCTTTGTATTACTGAATTTTATGTTAGTTTTCCTGCTTCAGAATAGCTGGGCCATAACTTCAGTCCTAGTGTTTGTTCTCCTGAATTTAAGAAGCTTATCTCCCCTAATGATACAGTTCCTCTTGTTTTCATTTTCACTAATATCTGACTATATTCAGATAAGATTGTGGGATTGCCAGACCTCCTCAGCAGAGCGAAAGCAAGACTTTTTATCACTCTCATTTAAAGGGAATTTTGCCTCAAATTTCAGCCCGTGCCAGTAGTTCTTCATGTGTCTTGAGTAAGTGCTCTGTTGTCAGACAGTTCACCTGTGTTGGAAAAGATGTCTGATGCATGGTTGAGCCGCGGAGCACTCGTGAGGTCTTGGTCAGGCACGGTAGAGGGTAAAAAACAGAAAGTAAAATACAAAGATACGTTGCAACTGCTGAGGAACAAACTGTTGGCCATTGACTATTGTGATTACCTTCTTTGGAATAAATTACCCAGAGACGTTGTGACTGCCCCCTCCCTGGAGGTGTTCAAGGCCAAGTTGGACAGAGCCTTGAGTAGCCTGATCTAGTTGAGAGGCGTCCCTGCCCGTGACAGGGAGGTTGGATTAGATGATTAGGTTGGATTAGGACAAGGGGTAATGGGCTGAAACTGGAACATAAGAGGTTCCGCTTAAACTCGAGAAGAAACTTCTTCTCAGTGAGGGTGATGGAGCCCTGGAACAGGCTGCCCAGAGAGGTTGTGGAGTCTCCTTCTCTGGAGACATTCAAGACCTGCCTGGACACGCTCCTGTGTAGCATAATCTAGGCATTCCTGCTCTGGCAGGGGGATTGGACTTGATGATCTTTCGAGGTCCCTTCCAATCACTGACATTCTATGATTCTATGATTCTATGATCTCTAAGGTCCCTTCCAGCCTAGGCCATTCTACGATTCTATGATTCTCTATGCCAGGGTGTTTGCTGAAGCAAAGCATCGGACCTGCTGCACTCCTCATCATGTTAGAGCCTTGCATGTGTCCCAGCCACCTTCACTTTCTGTTCTTTTCTCCGGTACCTCCTGGCAGTGCAGCACCTGAGAGGGTGATCCCTGACAGTTAAGGTCTCCACCCATGCCCCTTGTCCTCAGTTTGAGAAATCACAGGCTAACTGTTTTATCTTTGCAGCCGCGTTCATTTCAGACTATTTCAAAAGCCTTTAAATTCATCCTTGGAAGGAGCAATTTCATCATTTTTACTTACTGAGAGGAGTGGTTTCAAGCTGAAGTAATGTTTTGTAATTGAAAGACAATTCCGTTTTTCCATAATTAATGCTTACTGGAACAGGATGGAAAGGATTGCCACAATCTCTTCTGTTTCTTCATGGTCTCTCTGATTTCTGCTCATGCACCACAGTGACATGATATACATCAGCCTAAGTGTTGGCATTCTCTTTGTTTGAAAGCAGCCTTACAGATTTTTGTTTGCTCCTTAGGCTGACCAAGCTTTCTAAAGCTTTTGTACTTCTTCCTTCTCCTCTATCCTTCGCAGTTGCACAAACATTACTGGCTACCCCGTGTCTGTGAGCAACACTGTAAGAGCGTGTTTGGGTGAAGGAGGAGCTTTTGTTAAGAGAAATATATTTCAATTTTATTTCATTTTTTAGAAAGGATCCTAACTGGTTTAGATGGAGAGTGAATAAAGAGGATGAAAACTGGCAGCTATTGCTCTCATCACACGTATTTAAACTCCTACTACACAATAAATACCACAGTGAAGTGATGAGCAGACTGAATTAAATGTAGTTTTGATGCAACTCGTATTTGCTTACAGTTTAGCTTCAACTAGAGTCTCTTGAGAAAGGGAAATACAATCTAGAAATTCAGCTCTCCTGGGGCTAGGAGCTAACACCAGCTGCATGGTCTCTTGAACGGACAGTTACAGCAGAGTCGCTGACGATCTCTTGGGAAGCGCAGCCGTGCAGTCAGGACATTGACTGCTCTTGATGTTTGGCAGGTGCCACTGAACAATTATCCTTAAGCTGAGCCTGAGCTGTGTGAGCTTCCTCGGCCCCAGGATCATGGTGGTAGCCAGGCTTTTTGGGAGATATTTCTTCTACATCAGCTTTTCTACTGATCTAATCCCACGGCCAAAAGGAGAGAGGTTATGCAGTTCATGTTTACATGACTTCAGGAGAAACTTTCAGAAGAACCGATTTCCTTCATCTTAACTTTTCTGTATCCAACAGTTATTAAAAAAAAAAAAAGAAAGAAGATATTTGTAGTACTGTCAGATCTTGATATTTTGAATGTTTATATGGTGTTATAATTAAGTACTGAAAGCTTCCAAGAAGTGAAGCGGACCCCTCTCGCCCTCCTCTCTTCGCTTACCCAGGCTGTTCTGGCTGTAGTGCTGCAGTATTTCTGTGTTCTGGGCTAGCTGGAGTGTTTTCCATGGATGACTTCTCCATTCCACTCCTCCTTTAATGTCTGCTCTCCTACAGGATTGATTGAGCTGTCAATTCAATAACTGCACTAGAACTGACCCAGTTTGCTCAAAGACACATTAAAAATCTTGCTAATAAAGTCTTTTTAGGCTTTCTGGATCTGATGTGCCCATTCCAAAGCTTCAAGTTCAAGAAGCGAGCCAGAAATTTTGTGAACCACTTAGTAATTTTCCCCTACCTTCTGCTACTGGGATTACCTACATAGCCTTTAATCTTGTGTACATGAAAACTATTTTTTTTGATGGTTACGGAAAGTAAAGCAAGGCAGTCTCAGCAGCAGGTTATGCCAACTGTGCATTCTTCTGGGTTCTTGTTTTTCTGTGACTTGCTTTCCTTCTTTGAAGCACTAATCCTCCCATGTCACACATTTTCTGTTCAACTTTTCTCCTCTGCTAATCTCTGGATTTGTTCTGCTGCCCTTCCTAATCCATGGGAGCCTTGGTGACCTCAGGAGGCACCCTTGGCAAGAGGCTTTTTTGGATTTGAGTAACATCAATTATTCCTCTTGCAGTGCTGAAAACCAGCAATTGCCTTTCAGATCGTCCCTAAGCCAGGACTGAACTGCTTAACTGCTTGCCTACCAAAACCTGCTCTCAGCAGTCCAGCCCCAATGGGACATGAGCTCTCAGTTTAATGTCATGCTCAGAAACTGCCATTTCCACACCTTTGCAAGTTCTGTTTGAACTTTCTGCACCTGCCAAAGTATTGTATGAGAGATAAGTTAATTTCTAGATTTTTTTTTTTGTGTGTTGGGGTGTAATTGAAAAATAATACAGAAACAAAGTTCCAGTCTTGGGTTAAAAAAATCTCTACTGAAAAGAGCTTGTGAAGCTCTCATCACGTGTGAAGAGCTTTAGTCATAGCCCAAAGATGGAATTTCTTGTTTTGCTTTTGAAGAAGTGAAGGGACAAAACTTGATTCTGTCAGGAAGGTGATGCTCAGTGGAGGTTTATATGCCAGAATCAAAGGAGGAAGGAGGGGAGGGCAGATGCACTAACTTATCCCAGAGTCGTCCTGCACACTTGAGTAGGAGTGCTGGTTCCCCGTCTGCCACTGGTGTTGCGCCGCCAACAGCAGTTGTCGGGCTGGTTGCTTCTGTCGGAGGGGGCAGAGGAGGCATCAGAGAGGCGACGCTCGCCCAGGCCCTGCGGGTCACACGACTGCAGGACAAGCCTTGAACGTACAAAGGCTGGTCAGTCTCTGTAGTGGTTGGGGAAGCGATTCGTAAATGATGTCCTTGTATGTTTAGTGAAAAAAAACTATGAGTTTCCTTTTAACCTCATTTTATCTGGAATGCAGAAGTGAGAACTTCTCCTACATTTTGGAGATTGTACCTATAGCTTCCAGGGGAGCAGCAGTGTGTGACTCCTGAAAATGTGCAAAGTGCTCACACATACTCTCTGGCAACTTGTGCCAAGCAGAATGTGAAGTAATCCACTCTGGCACCAGTGCAAGAAAATGCAAAGAAACCATCTGTTAAACTCAGACTCTTCTCCTCTGGTGTTAAAGTTTTGGTATCTGAGAAAATGGGAACCCAGCAGGGCTTCATAGCTTATGTTGTGCTGCTCCTCACATTTAGGTGTGTCTTGCTGTTTGGGATGTCATTGGCACCTGAGATTCTCAGCGTGAGACTCACTTTTCTTCTTCTTTGATGGTTCTCTTAAACAAAGCTGGTCAGAGCAAGAAAAGATAAGACCTAGAGTTAGCATCCTGCAGTGGGAGAAAAGTGAGCTTTTCAGTTGATCTGTAATTCTCTCGATTCCGAAAAGAGTAGCAAAAAGGCAGGGTATTTTCAAGCTACGTTTCTGTCCTGCGGAAAGAGTTCCCCTCCGTCATGGCAGCTGTTGCCAGTGCTGTGGTGCCCTCTCCTCTTGTCAGTGTGAGGGGAGAGCCGAGGAGGGGAAGTCTCACCGCGGCGGATTTCCCTTCTCCGAGTGCTGCTTCCGCCACCGCTACAACAGGACGTGCAAGTTAGTTCAGCAACAGGGAAGGATGGCTGGGGATAGGCGGTGTGGAAGGAGAAAATAAGTGCCTCTTGGTGAACTTTTTGCTCTTCCTTTACGGCCTTTGAAGGTTGGGTCCGTGTTTGCCCTTTGCAGTGGGACGGAGGGGTTTATGCTCTCCCTTGGTATCCTTTGGGCCCCATTAGGAGCAGCAGCAAGTGCTGAACACTTGCCCTGGCTGTGTGTGATGACAATCCAGATCACTTTCTTGCTTGGCCAGAGAGATGTGGAGGAAGAGTTCCTCCTCAAATATGTAAATATTTCTTTAATTTGAATATCTGACTATTTTAGGAGCTATGGAGAAGCCCATATGTCAGTGAAAATACCGGGTAACATCATGTCTTTCCTCATGAGGAATTGTGTTGTGATACATGTACCTTCCGTGGGCTTTGGGAGGGAGTCGTCCGTTTCAGTTTTGTGCTTGCATAGACCTAGTAACAGCATTTGTGGCAGTGTAGTCCCAGTGGAGGGACAGAACCGGACCACTCCCACAGCCACAGCATTCCGTTTGGGAAAGGAGGACTTCCTGTGAATTGCCCTTGGTTTGTCAGAAGAACAGGCAGGTTTCTGCTGTTGCTCCACACGAGTAGATCTCCCGTACATGGATGGGGACACGCAACCATTTTCCTGATTTCTTTAGGAAATTTCCCTACTTCCTTTCAAATGCAAGCACCTTCTCTCCTGTAATTAGATTATCCTATGTATTTTTTTTTACTTTTTACAGTAAAATGAAACTGAGCTTGGCAGTATCGATTTTTGCTACTTACCCCTCCAGAGCACTTAGTTATTTCTAGAGGCTTTGCTCTCTTGAGTTTTTGGGGAGAGAACAGCATTCACTGATACATTAGCTGTGAGGGTTCAGCTTCTTGGAGACTTGGTTTTCCAATCCAGAGCTCCTGACTTTTTTTTGTTATGCCTTGCTCAGCACTGGTGCACAGTGAGCTGTGATAAAGTTACAGAGTAGAAAATAGCCTTAGGAAAGTGAGATGATGACTGAAAACCTGAAGGTCTTTGTGCAGTGGAGTTTAAGAAGCTGAATTGAAATAAACCCCACATGTTTTGGGGTCAATGCAGCCTTAACTGAGTATCTGAATAACACGATACAGTAAATATGTGTAGAAAATTCCATATACATCCTCAGGAGCCAGGGAGCAGAGGTCAGGTCAGGCTGGTGCTGTATGTATAATTCACAGGGATTTTCTCCTTACGTTTGTTCACCTCCTTTGGGTGAAAGTCTCGTGAGGCTTTTGCAGCAGGACAGGCTGCTGTGGAGGGACACACACTCCTCTTGCTCCTGAACAGCACTTCACATGCAACAGTGCAAGAACTTAATGCAGCATCCTGATGAGTGGAGTTCGTTGACTGGTTGGAGACTGAGAGCAAAATGCTTAAACAATGGATTTATGAGTATTTTTTTTTCTTTTCTATTTTTTAATTATTTTGATTAGTAGAAAAGTGAGGATAAATAGAAATGATGTTATAAATTCCTCAGGCATATAGCAGTGGACACATCTCTCTCTTCAGTTCAGAGAACAGAACAGGTTGGTATTAGGACTTCATTTCATGTGAATGATAATCCAAAAACTATTTCTGAAGAAAAGCTTTAAAAAAACCACAAATCCTGCTCAGCCAGATTCTGAAATACAGTTGATTATAGCACAGACTGGAAACACTGAATAAAACAAAAAATACAAAACTATTTTTAATCATTTAGATAAATGTTATTTCTTTTTTTGCTAAACCCAACATTTGCAGTTGTTTGTGTTTTTTGTTTTTATTCTTTTTTTCCTGAGCGAACGAATCCAGATTTTTTCACTTGGACATAGTTTTATTTTTAAACAGGGCTTCCAGAAGTGCATGCGTGTGGGATTGCAGTTAGGACCAGTGGAGAGCCGTGGCACTCTGCCAGGCACTCGCCCTGTCCCTGCAATAGAGATGGATTGCCAGCGTTCTGGAGGAAAAACAACCCCAAAACTTTAAACAAATTATGCTTAATGGAAATAAACTTTTTTTTTTGCCTTCCTGTGTAGTGATTTGGATAGTGCATGGGCTGTGTGTTTCTGGAGGACAGAGGAAGGGGGAAGGGGAGAGGAGGGCAGGGATGGAGCTCTGTACGCCTGGAACTTTCTGGGGGAAGATGCTCTGGGAAGCCTGTGAGGAGGGGGCTGTGATGTTTGTGAGCTTGGAGCGTTTTTTTAGCTCCCAGGCAGTCTTTCTATTAAAAGGTGAGCAGGCGAGCTACAGCCAGATGTAAGAGCGTTTGTCTAGTGGTTGTTTTCTTCCATATATGGATTCATAAGACCTGGAAAGGCACACGCCTTGCATCTGGCATTGTCTGTGCACGGCTTTGACACTGGCTTTGGTGTCATTCACCCAGATTTTGCTGGGTTTTGGTGGTAGGTGGCAATGCCGTGAAACCGACACCTGGTGGTTGTTTTTTTAATATAAAAAGGGCAAGCAGAGGAGGCTGTGGCCTGCTTCACGGAGGAAAAGGCACCGTATCCATATCTCTCTGTTTTTTCAAGCTGGTGCTGATAAATCTTTTCTCTCACTTCTGTTGCCATGGTGTTAGTTCTGTGCAAAAACAAACCTTTGGGTGATCATGTCAAATGCAGAGTTCGTTTGGAGAGAGAGATGCTGAAAGAGAAGGGAAGTAGGAGGGCTCAAATTCCAGCTGATGACAAACAATGAATCAGTGTTTGTCTCAGCAGAGGGCCAGCAGAAATTTTGCACTCTGCTTTCACTGGCTTCTGCTTGGGTCTGATACTCCACTTGAAAAGGTTTCTTCCCCCCCCCCCCCCCCCCCGCCTTCTTTTTTGTCCTCTGCTTTAAATTTTTTTTTCCTTTTTCATATATAAAAGGAAGGGGGGGGGGGATCTCTTCCAAATTCCTCACAGCCCAGGGGTATTTGCTTTCCACAGCCTGACCCAGAACACAGAGAACTTATTCTTGCGAACAATTTGATCCTCCAACCCACAAAATATTGGATCAAATTCTGAAGGTGTATGTGTGGTTGAAATGTACCTGCTGTCCTTGCTGAGCCCATTGAAGTGGTCATTGAACCTCCTGCTGGAGAAGCTACCCCAGCCTGCTGTGGCTCCTAGCGTTGCTCTCCTGGTGAAGGGGAAGAGCAGCAGTGTTGCAGGGGGCGTTTTAACACTTTGATGTGCACAGTAGGTGCATTTGATTTCATTCTCAAAATAAGCCAGTTGCTTTTAGCTGTCACAACTATTGTCAAGAAGTTATCTTACCCAGATGTCTTATGCTTCTGGAAAACACTGCTGAAAGTGCCTGGATATGCCTTGAAGGCTTATTTCCATTCTTGTGTGAAGGCTGAAAGAGAGGACTGTTTTCTGGATGTTTCTGGACAGATTGAGCTGCAAGTGCAGGAAGAGTTTAGAGGGATAACCAATCTCAAATACTTGTGTGCTTCTCACTGTTTTCCAACTGAAAGTCCTGAAAATGGATTAAATCACATTTTTGTACCTTGGCAACTGGGAACTTTCTGACCTAGTTAAACAGACTCTTTGTTTTGCTGTTTCTTTCCAGATATGATAGGCAGATGAAAAAACATCAGGAAAAGAAATGTGGTCAACTGAGATTTCTTCTAAGGGTGTTAACTGATTTTTCTGGACCTTGGTTTCAGAAAGTAGATCATCTTCTTCAATGTCCTTAGCCAAGCTGCTGTTCAGTTCAATTTGCCTTAATTTTGCAGACATTTGCACTTGCCCTTAGTCTTTGTGCTGCACTACTTCTGGGAATAAAAATCTAAGTGCCAGGACAGCCAGACCTTCTGTGGACTGTCTCACCCAGCCACAGCTTCCCCATCACCCAGCATCCACAAGTCTGTCTTATCTTTACCATTGCATCACCTGTGGGTATAGAGTCTGCGCCTCACCTGCAAGCAGTGCCTCTGGTAGTCTCCTCAGAAGACAGATGCACAATATGTTATATTAGAATCTATTTTGGTCCTTCAAAGATGGTGCTAGAGCCTCAACCTGTAGCTGTTAGCAGGAGCATGTAGTAACAGGCGAGAAAAGGTTGTCTCTCTTGGGAAGAGTTGGCAACCTTTTGGTTTGCTTTTGTGTCATAGGTGACTTCAGTTATTCTGCTCACGTAAGCCTAGCTCAGGTAAGAGTGCTTACACAAGAAAAACAATTCAGCTACATGGATCAGTTAGATTGGTAACTAGCGAATTATTATAAGGCTGCTAGATCTCTGCAGTTTTAGTTTTGTTAGTGTTTGAGCTCCAGCCATCTTGTCTTATCACTACCTTCCTTAAACCACTGCTTAATTCAGAGCGGGGCCATTTCTGTAGGGTGGGAAATTTTATGAGTATAAAACTCAGGCTACTGAGACAATGAAGACCAGGCTTCTATTGAAACAGTGTCAACAGCCTTTGGCCAGCCCTGCTCTCCCTCTTGCCAAAGTTGAATAAAAGAGACAGCAGCAATAGAAAGGAGCATGCATGTAACTGTAAAATCAGATGCTAACTTTATTTTAGTGAGCACACATCTGTCTATCCCTTCAAAGATGTTCCTGGTTTGAAGTTTGCAAGGTCAGATTGCCACTGATGCAATAGATCTCACAATCGGTTGAAGAACAGTGCTTGTTAATGTGGCAACTTTTGTGCTGTGGGCCGACAGCACAAAACCGTTCTGGTACTTACACTGTACAAATGGTCAAACCTGGTAAGTAGCTTGGTGGGATCATTAAGTTTGGCAGGGACCGTAGGAGTCCATAATGCATCATCTTGATCAAAGCAGATTAAGTTGCTTAGGGCTTTGTTCAGTCATGTCTTGAAAACCTTGAAGGAGATCCTACAGTCTCTCTGGGACTCTGTGCTGCAACCAGACTGTCCTTGTGATGGAATTTCTTTCTTGATTTATTTGGAATCCCCACAGTTTGAGTTTATGTCCTGATAAATCTCAGCCCTCACAATGACATTGACCAGCTTTCTTGGTACCCTTGCATGTATCCCATCAGCTCCAGTAGCCTTCTTTGCATTAAAATTTCTTCAAGAGATGCTTAACTCAATCATTTTCCAGTACAAGCAGCACCTCTGCTCCTTGAGCTCTGCCTCTGCACCAGGGACTAAGCCCTATGAGATATCACCACTGCTTTCATGCTTACCTGTGCTGTCTGGAGCAGAGTTCCCACGTACCCCACCCCAGGTCTTTGTCCCCTCTCCAGCTAACTGCCAGAGTCTGCTAGCGGAGAATGCCCTGGGAGCTGCATGCCTCCTTACCAGCTAAATAGCTGTCCCTGCTGCAGATAAATTTGCAAAAATTGTGAGGCCGTTGCTTCTGTATTGCCTGTGTTACTGTCCTGGACGGAGGGCACAGCAGGCGTTCCTTTTATTAGTGGTGATAATCTTTGTTGGCTCATTCCTTTTGCTTGTATGTATAAGTGCTGGGAAAGAGAACTGAAGAGGAAAATGTTGGCTTAGGATGGAGAAGGACAGAAAGGTGTTTGGATGAAGGATGCCAATGACTTCGTTGAGTTTTCATGGGATTAGATCTGCGCTGCTGAGAAACAAATGTCTGAATCAGGTTTTCTGACGTTCAGTGAAATGTAAATTCTCAGGGATTTGGGTAACGTATCAAAATAAAGGCAGCGTGTAAAGTAAATGCCTTCTATGCGGCAGCAACACTGGATGCTTGCAGGGATAAGAACATCAGATCCTCCGTATATTAATAAAATGTTTCACTCTGGTTTCTTCAGCTTGACCTCACCAAACCCATTGAAGATCAGGGCCCTTTGGATGTGATCATACATAAACTGACAGATGTCATCCTTGAAGCAGACCAGAATGACAGCCAGTCACTGGAGTTGGTTCACAGGTTCCAGGTAAGTGGTGTTTCGTAGTCCTTCTGTATTTCAAGCAGGAGGATGATCTTGGTGCAGGTAATGCAGTCTGTTTCCTGTCCTGGTGGTAGGGTTTGTTAAAGAGAGTTCCCTGGCACACTGCTGTCCTGCTACTGATAGCTGAGCAAAAACAGGTTTGTCAGTCTAAAATGGATTTGTACCTTTGACTAAGTTTTACATTGTATTTGTGAGGTTAGTAAGAACTGGTTTCCACCCAGATGTTGTCCTGATGTCATTCCACACGTGTGATTCAGAAAGAGCAACAGGTGTTTGCAGAGTCCTTTATGTGCATCTCTCCACAACAGAAGCCACTAAATTAGGTTGGCCCAGTTCTGTCTAATCTTCCTAGTGCCTGGAATGCTAATTTCTGAAACATCAAGGTTACTGTGAGTGATTCTGTCCTCTGATGCTGAGAATCTTGGTTTTGTCTTTTTTTTTCCCCTCAGGTTTACATTGAAGGTCAGAAACATGCAGGGCACAGTGATACAGCGAACTGTTTTTCCCAAGAATTCCTATCAGTAGTCTGAATGCTGATGAGAATGATAAAGCAATACCTTTATCATTTGTAAAAGGCGTTGCTTCTGGTGGATATATTTGATCAAAGGTACATTATTTTATTCTCTTTCAAAGAGAAGCAAAATTAAAACAATATTTTCAGAATTTTGTGGAATACCCTTATGTCAAAGAGAAAAATGGCTCAGACAAATTCTGCAACTTTGCTTTCCTGGAAATGTTTTCTGTGCCCTACTTAATATTCTACAACTAGTAATGCAGATGGAGAAGATATTCTCTTTGTTCTGGTTACAGAGCTTTTCTCCTTCCTCCCATCTCTGTATTACTCAAACACACACAGGACATGAAAAGGTTTGACTTGTGGGTCTGTCCCTCTGGAACCACTCCTCTACATAGTAGATGACTGTTCATCACTAAGTCATGCAAGCTTCCACTTCCCACAGCGCTGGAAACTTGTAAATGTCCAAGGAAGCACGTGGAGAGATGGACTTGAGGGGCTTTCTTCTTGCAGTTTTTCCATTTCAGATGTTAACTAGTTTACCTTCACAGTACATCCATCCTGTTGATGGGGAAAGCCGATGACCAAAGAGGCAAAAGGTCTGTATGACCGAGTAGTGAGGTGGGTTGTTAACTGATTGTAGGAAAGGAGTCAGGGGGTTGTGATCAATGGGACAGAGTCTAGTTGGAGGCCTGTATCTAGTGGAGTCCTTCAGGGGTCAGTACTGGGGCCAGTGCTGTTCAATATATTCATCAGTGACCTGGACGAGGGACTAGAGAGCACTGTCAGCAAGTTGGCTGACGACACAAAACTGGGAGGAGTGGTTGACACACCAGAAGGCTGTGCAGCCATTCAGAGAGACCTGGACAGGCTGGAGGGCTGGGCAGGGAGAAATCTTACAAAATTCAAAAAGGGCAAGTGTCGAGTCTTGCACCTGGGAAAGAATAACCCCATGTGCCAGTATAGGTTGGGGTCTGACCTGCTGGAGAGCAGCGTAGGGGGAAGGGACCTGTTATAACCTTCACTAGTACTGGCAAATCACACTTTGAGAAATAGCTGTATTCAAATCCCACATACTGTGGTATGTGGCGCTGGGAGCCCTCCCGTTACATAGTTGATGGCAGCTGCCACCTATTAGTGTACATGTCTCCCTGTCATTTCTCACTTGACAGACTCACCTGTGAGGTTATGCCCTTGATCAAAGTTGGGAGGCAGTGTGTTGTGCTTCGGTTTCACCACATTTGCTGTTTTCCAAGATGTGAATATGTCCTACAGTGAATTTGCTGAAACATTCACATGTCTCACAGGCTGGTTAACTTGTCCTGTGTTAGAACTGGAGCAGTTTGTTGCAAACAGTTTTAAATCATAGCCTTAATAAAAGCTGAACAACCAAACTCACATTGCCCTAAAATCCTGCTTGTATCTGTTTTGAGTATAGCCTTGTGTGCAAGTTTAACAATTCGATGTTGCTTCTCTTCTCCATTGCATTAGCAATAATAAATCGAGAGTGTCACCATGTTCAAGGTGATCCCCTCTTAAAGGAAGCTGCACAATAGCATCTATGTGCCGTGTTATCTCTTAGGACAGAGCTGCAGCTCTTGCTATCTTTGTTAGTTTTGGAAATCCCAGAGCTTTCTTTTTAGTGGCTTCTGAAGGAAACCAGTAAAAAACCTTTCCTTAAGATTGGGGTCAAACAAATCTTACTGCTCTCTTGTATTTCTTGACCCACCTCTTCTCTCCCACACTGTCAAGTTCATCGGTGTTAACAGCACCTCCCTTGTCTCCTGTGCCTGAATTTTTTGTTGGCAGCGTGGCCTTAATCTCATGCAGCGTGTACGGTAATGGGTGAGCTATTGGGTCATTGATTTGGACTGGGGATATGCATCCTGTGACACGCTGACTGATGTGGAGAGCTGAGAACAGTCGTTGATCCCAAAGAGTTATGGAGAGTACTGACAGAGGTATTCGATACAGCGTGTCGATTTCTGTAGGACTTGCATAGTGATAAATTGGTTTAAATACCTGCACAGCACAAGAGCAGTAACTACATTAGGTATTTTTGCAGACCTGTCTGCTACCTTCTAAGAATGACAAAGAATAAAAGGGGAAGCAAGTTGGGCTGTAACAGCTTTGGGTTACAGTATACAGAAATATCTGCAATCCAGAGACTAAATAATAGGATTATCTGTTACCATTGCCGCAGTTTTGTTGCTGTAGAAAGCTTATATCCTTCTGTGTCTTGGCTTACCAACACTCTTCCATAAATTGGTCCCTCTTTCTTAATAATAGACTTAATAATTTACCTGTAAATATCAATATTCAAGCAAAAAATAATACTGTGGTTCTTGTGAAGCTGATTTGCAGCAGGCTGATGGGAAGTTAAAACTTTTTTTATTTTGATAATTCTGGAAATTTGATTTGTGTCGAGTGTTGTAGAAGGCAAAGGTATTGTTCATACACGTGGGGCAAGTAAGTCAGCACCTTTTAGTTGTCAGTAGGTCTGTCGATCAGCAAGCAACTGTATCATTAGAAAACCTCTCTTTACAGTAGTCCATGCTCCCTATATATTTTCCAGAGTTCAAGTTGTAGAGACAGATGGAAGCGACAATAAGTTTCTGAGCAAGCTGGAAAAGAAATAGTTCCCTGTCTTCTGACCTGATTGGTAGATATAGTTGAACTCATTCAACTAACAATATGAACTGTTTTAAGAAGAAAATAAATAGGGTGAATGGATACAGAGCTGTCTTATACCAGTGACTTCTGTGCAGAGGACAGTGGTGAATTTTGCCCATGCTTTGAGGACTCCTCTACATATGCATCTTCACTTCAGACCCCTGTTGATGGTGGTTTTGGTCTTTCTTTGAACATTCTGCCTAATTCCAGTTTAGCATTGCTGTGTTCACAATGGCAAGCTGCAGCCAGGCATACTCTAGAAAAGCTGTTGCAGAGCTATGCTAAGAAACTTGCTTAATTCCTCTTGCGAAATGCTTGGATCCAGCTGGCTGGTGCCTTCCAAAGGCCTTCATTTTTAGGAATATTAAATTTAACCACACATGAAAATAATAAAAAAGCCAAGAATGTTAGAGGATAACTTGATATTCTTTTTTTTTCTCTCCCCCTGTCATTAATTCCTGGTTGTACAGTAAACACTGTGTTGTCTAGTATCTTCATTCTTTTTGAGGATGCCATCTTACTGCAAAGAAGTGCAATGTGAAAAATAAGTGTCTTGTGAAAAATAATCATTACTGGAGACTCTGAAAATGGCAAGGAGTTGCATGTTGCCGGTGGGCTTTTTAGCTGCAGAAGACCTTTAAGGCTGAGCTTTCTGAGGTCTTCATGCTAGTTGGATGTGGTCTGAACTGCAGGCTCTCAGGAGTGTATTGGTGGGTGCAAACTGTTCTCCACTGCGTTGCCGATCAGCAATGAGTGCAAAGCCGAAACGAAGACTGCGTGCAGCACCTAGCGTAGTGCCTGAAGTGCAAAGTAGAGAAATCCTTCCATTTGCTTCGTAGGACACTTATATCCTTATGTCGGGGATGGTGGTTATTTGTAGAGTTGATGATAAGTCTCACTTCCTACCCACTGTAACACTGGGCTGAACTGTTTAAGCGTAGTTTATTTGTTGTCTTGTGCAAAATGGGTGGAGTCCTTGGTGTGGTTCCTTCTTGACCTGAGGAACATGGAAAGAAGTGAGGTGGAAAAAAGCATAGTCCCTGCGCCTGCCAGCGCTGCAATTTCTGTCGTCTTGGCAAGAAAGAAAACCAAACTACCCGAGTTCCTGCCTTATAGACAAAGTTTATGACTTTGAAAAGTGGATGTGTTTTGGATTGTGTAAGACATTGACTGGGGAATCTTTGTTGCACTCAGATGAAAGCAAGATTCTCTCTGAGCAGCTACGTGCCGTCGCTGTGCGGGGGCTTGAGTAGCTTCATTCGTTGCAGCTTCATATGAGTCTGTTGCATTCAAAATGATGTCTCAAGTGATGGAAAATCAATAGGGTTATTAATTCGTGTTTCCTAGCTGTTTCTGAGCAGGTTCTCTTTGCATCAGCCTTCTTAGAAAGACAGACAGAAGCAGGATTTATGCCTAGGCTTCTGCTGTCAGGTTGATGAAAATTTGAAGTGTTTCCTTCCCTCCTGCCCTCCAGCTGTTGACTCTCCCACCCTGAAGCTGTCCAGCAAGAGCTTTTCCATTCTTGATTCAGAAGCTTCTTTAAAAGGTTTGGGAGGAAGGAAAATGAGGGAGATATTTTGGAATGGAAGGAGTTAGGGAATTGCTCTTGCTTGGAAGGGAAAAAGTGCATTGTTCTTGCTGCACGGATTTCTTTCTTCAGAAGTCTCAGTTGTGAGAAGGTGACCTGGATATGTACTCATGGAGGAGATTATGCCAGTGGATTTGTATGTAGGTTTTTTTGTTGTTGGTTTTTTTTTTTTACAAAAAGGTACTAGGCCATTCTCTTTCTGGTTTTCTGTTTTGTACTCTGAAATACTGACATGTTCAAAATACTAACATGGTCAAATGTCTTTTCACATGCTCTGCTGAGAAAAGGCAAGTGAAAAAATCAAAAGAAACTGTCAAATCTTACTAATCTTTTCTCATTGGGGCTACAGGGTGAGACACAAAGTTGAAATGGTCTGTTTGCACCTGAATTCACAAGCCGATACCGGTGTTTTTCCCATTTGAAGCATAATTTTGTCTTACAGTTCTTGGAAGAACCTCGGAAAGAGGCAAAATTAACTGAAAATTTGTCATTCAAGTGCTGACTTGTGCACAGGTATTTGCACTGTGAAACTGTGGTGGACTTCTGAAGGCAAAACAGGGAAGCTGAGCCCTCAGAAAGTTGCTTTGAGATGTACAGTGGATAGAAACATAACGGAGAAGATATGTCCCCACTTCCCTTTGCCACCCCTCTCATCCCTTCCAACCACTGCAGGGATTTCTTTCAGATGAGTGTTTGTTCAGGATCCATCTTGCCTACACCTTTACTTTTGGAAGGAAGTGTCAGTGAAGAGAGACCATCACAGCCCAAGACAACAAAAAGGAACTTTTAAGTCTAAATCCAATGCAAACTCTTTGGACAGGGTGGTGTCTGTCTTTACACGTGTTTTCCCCTTGGAAAATGGTGGTCTTTTGTTACAGGTGGCCATCTTCGTGTTTCTGTACATGGGAAAACACAAATCCAAATGCTGTTACTGTTTCATTTGCTAACTTTTTATGTGGAACTTTTTTTTTAATATAAAAGATCATACATAAGTTTTCTTACTTAGTAATAAAATCAAGTCAATGAGTCAGTGAGTCCCTCTTATCATCTAAAGACCTAATATTTGCAGTAGATACTATATCAACTTTCTGTTAAAATAGAAGAATAAAAATGATTAGCTATCTTTTTGGGTAAAATGGCAAACAACTCTATTCTCACCTATACACAGGCTTCTCAAGAAAAGTTTTTCTTAAAAAAAATCTCTGGATTATATCCAGAGGTATTTAATAAGGAACAAGAAAAACTTCGTCTCTCTTTGATTTCAAGTTTCATTTCTGGCTTTCTGCCAGTGACAGGGCTGGTACAGAGAATGAGTGAGTGCCAAGCCTGGAATACAAACAAAAGAGAATCTGCTAAAAGTCCTTGTTTCTTGTTGTTTGCTTTTGTTATGTCAAAGATTAGAAAGAGGAAAACATAGACGTTGTCTGGGTCAAGCTGAACTGTAGCACAGGGACAGAGCCCTCTCAGAATATGGTTGGGAAGCCTAAATGTCCCTCAGATTGTTGTCTGAATTGTTGGATTCTGCTGTTGGATACCAGTCTGTGGTAAATCCACTAAAGGAGAGTGCAGAGTTGTTTTGTTGGAATGACCAGAGAAGTTTTGAACATTTAAAGTTGAAAGATTGTGCTGTACTGAAAGCTATCTTTTGGCTTCACTATTTCTCTTTTTCTCTTGCAACTGCTTCATTTTTAAGTTCCTATCTGTAGCAGCTCATCTGCTTTGTGTCAGAATTCTTGGACAGAAACCCTTCATGTTCATCCAGATCTGTATTTCTGGTAGTGGAGCCATTCTGTGCCATGGGAAGCCCACTTAGGCTACGTCAAGACTTTTCCGATCTGTTAAGGGATCTTCACAGTTACACGTTCAATAAAACGTGATGCCTGAGTGTGCAGCAGTTCCCTGTAAAGTGTGGAAGGTTCTACATCAGCTACCATGATTGTTCCTATGAAGCTAACAGAATTGATTTTTCTTACTATGACTTTCTGTTGTGGGGAATTTGTCTTAAGATTTTGATTTTTGAAATATTTGTTTTGTGTAGTTTTCTGTGCATAGATTTTGTGCATGTGCTGATGATGTACCAGTGTGAGGTGTGGGAGACTGAGAAAGTGTTGGCATTGTACGTGCCCAGTGAGAGGCTGGGTGATTTGCTTTGGGGATCCTGGTGCAACTTTTTGAATGCCGGGTTAAAGTACACACAACAATACTTTGTGATGGAAATCCAAGCAACTCTGGTGCAGAGTTATAATGACCTGAGTGTAGTTTGATGCTTCTGTCCCCCCAGATGACTTCTGCAGTTGACCTCTAGCTGTGTTCGAGTAAGAGATACTCTACAAATACATTGACCTTGTTCTAAATTGTCAGACTCCTTTGCTTCAAAGGGGAGGCCATTTCTGGATCCAGTTACAAGCATATCTTTGAGGAATTCACTCTTAGTGTTCTGCAGGGATTACTAAATACATCAGACACGTGTATTGCCACTGAAGGGTGCCTCATGCCCTGTGAAGGAGAGCTGCTTGTGTGCTGTGGGTGATGCAGTGGGTTCATTAAACCCCAATGCTGGATCCTCTTAGCCTCAAAAGAATAATCTCCTTTGAGCAAGCCATCAGTTCAGACTATGCCGTGGGCAGAAAGCAACAGTTTATCAGTTTTAGGAGGAGTGGGGGGAAGAAGTCTTCTTCCCCAGTCATTGTCCGGAGCGAAATCCCTTGCCAGGAACAGGTGATGCCATTCTCTTCTCTCCAGCTCAGCATCTAGCAAAGTGCATGTCCTGAGACCACTTCGTCGTACTCGTAACTGTGTTTCAGGGTATGTTTTGATCTCTAAAGTAACCAACTAAAGGGAAGAAGGACTTCATGCAAGTCCGTTGCTTACAAGAGTATTTACCATGCATTTGCGTGAATGGATTTAAAGAAATGAGTAGAAACGTCGAGATGGCTGTGGGAAGCTGGGAAAACAAAGGCAGGTGCTAACTTTGGAAATTTATGTCTGATTTTGGATACGGTAAGATGGATGCTTGTTTGTCCCGTTGATTTTATGGGGCCAGGTTGGGGCAATGATGAAGGAACTCAGCTTCTGTTCTGAGGAAGAGAAGGAAGTTATGTTGCATTTGCAAGGGCAATACCTGGCAGCTGTGTCTGTGTTCATGGCCGGGATGCAGTAGTGAAGTCATGACCTCAGTGAATGGGGAGTTGAGTTGCCAAGATGAAGATCCATGAGAACATTAACTTTTCTTTGTTCTTGTAGTCAGGAGTAGAGTGTGTGAACTTAGAGAAGATAGATGCTTTCAAAACTCAGTGAAGACACAGCGGAACAGCAGTCTCTTCAGCTCCGCCAAGAAAAATTCTAGCCCTTATCATCCAGCTTTTAACACCGTCTTCATCCCAGCTAGAGGACAGCAATAATAACAACATCAATGAACCCAGATGTATTTCTGAGCGTAGTTCAGACAGTTGGGATGTTCACGTGCAGTAATTCAGTGCAAGGCTTGACCCCAAGATAGCAGTCTGTCATCTGTCTTCTCCTAATTGCTTTTCTCAGCCCTGCTCACAGCTGTTACTGTGGCACTTTGCCACTGGCTCCCTTCTGAGTTGATGTGGTTGCAGCACAGGTTTCACTGCTGATGGTGAGTCCACAGGAGAAATTTGCTGTCCTAAACCAGTTTGCTGTCATGTTTGTGCTTGTTTCATTGTCAGTGTCTAGACTGTCTGGTGACTTGCTGCATTGCCAACGTCCGCTTGCCTCCCCTTGAAGAGAAGCTGGACATGGAGATTTTTAACCACCTCCTTATTTTTCCACTCTCTTCAGCCAACCTAATTCCATTTTTAATTTTTTTTTTCTTTTTGCTATGTATTTCTTTTGCAGGAGTATATTGATGCTCATCCAGAAACCATTATCCTGGACCCTCTACCAGCTATTCGTACGCTTCTGGACCGATCCAAGTCTTATGAGCTAATTCGGCAAATAGAGGCATACATGCAAGGTAGGCCAATACCTGCTCTCCCTGAAGGCTTTTATTGTAACTAGAGAAGGAAGCAGCTGGTTTCTGGAAGCTGGATGTGAGATTTCAAGTAATGGTTTTGGGCCCCTTGTGTTCTGTCTCTCCATGGGAGCACAAACACTGAAGCATTCCTGTGTCACAGGATTGCCCTCAGGAATCTTGTGCTCTTCTTTTTCCATGTACACAAAGGAGGTTTGCATCTGGTTAAAAATACGATGTGGATTTAATGGGGAGCATATTTACTACAGTGAGCACTCCCAGAAATCTTCTGGAAAACATTGTCTTTTCGTGTGTGGGAAATTGAAATGACTGTTCAAACTTAGCAGCTTGTCATAAGAATCCTGAGGCCTGAATTTGAGGGAGGCTTATGGAAGAGGGAAAATTGGTTTTGGAAAGGACTGAAAGAAATTAAATTGTAAATAGAGCTAAGATCTTTGAGAGGCACTGGAAACCTATTGCACAAGTTGATTACTAGGAGGAAGATAAATGCAGTTCTGGTGTTACCTGACATAGACTGTTGACTTTAATTAGCATCATATGTGTTGTATTCACAGACTTAGAAGTCATGCCTTTTCAACCTGAATAATTCTAGCAGCTTACCATTTTGACCACTGTACTTGTTGTGTTACATTAGTCTTTCATTCCCTGTTAACTCTCCTATTCTTGAAACATTTGTTGAATTTTGGGTTTAGATCAAGAGTAGCTCTTGAAGTCATTGTTTTTACTGTACTTGGGAGCAACTGCATTGCTGAACTTCGTTCTAATGGGGTGTTACCATTGTGATTGTGTTATCACTATCTTGTTGGGCAAATAAGAAGCTCATCAATTTGTATATTTAGTATTGTGGATTTATAGACATACTATTCATATCTGACCTGCTTGACCTGTTGCTGGTGTCTTTATGTAAAAATAAGACTAATAATTCGCAGCACTTTCCTGTGTCCTTTGGAATTTCTTTAGGAGAAAATGTTCAATTACTTTAAAAGGATTTTGTTTTGCAACGGTTATTACTGTTTGTGATTGGGAAAGAGGTGCTGGGGGAAGCCTGTGCTCTGAGGAAGTGGTTAGGATTTTGTTATAGCAGCAGAGAGTGTCAGTATGATTTGGGGTTTGTGCTATTTTTTTTTTTCCTTAAATTACTGTCAATATATGAGAACAATATGTTCAGAAGAGCATCCAGTTTTTGCAAGTAGTTTATCTTGCACATATTTCACCTTCCTGTGGTCAAACTGGTGAGAAAAAGGAATAAATGCTTAAGGAGGAAAAAGAAAAAAGTAGATTTGTATTCAGTTAAAGCTGATACTTTAAATAGAACCTCTTAATAAAGTGAAGAGTGAAGTAAGGAAAAGCTTCACCTGTTCCCACTGGCTGCTGCAGTGTCAGGTGACCGTATTTTCCCTGTCCCTGTGTCCGTCTTACCCGCTCCACCTACATACTCCCCGCATCTCATCTTATTTTTGTCTCACTGTCAGAAGTAGCATGACAGAGACCTTGAACCAACTTTGTATTTAGTAGGGAAGTCTCGAGAGAGCTGACTAATTGGCTAACTTGTCATTCCAGCTTAAGTAGATCAGCCTCTATAGTCCTGCACATAATGATCTTCAGTGAGAAAGAAAAGTTACATCCCTCTCGACAGCGTTGTGGGGTTCTTCCCTCTCCTTGTTTTCACCTGCTAAATTGTGTTTTCTGCTTTGCAGCTGTCATGTCATATCCCAAGGCCATGAGCACTTAGAAAACTCAAACAAGAAGTAATATGTCATCTGTGAATAGCGTGAGGTCTTAAGAACCACATCTCTTTTTACTCTGGAATTTCAAAATGGAAGTCACTATGAAGAAAATAATATTGTAGTCATGAGCTATAACTGGAGAGCCCAGTTTACCACAGGATATAAAATTGATGTGATGGGTTAAGTTCAGTGCAAGGGATTATCTTTTCCAAAGGAATGCCCATAAACCCTGGAAAGTTGAGTATGTGTGTGAGGAGAAATCTTCCACTGTTGAAAGTCTTTCAAAAGAAAATTCAGTTTCTGTTTATGGACCACTTTTGGATTCAAGTTATCACTACTTCTACTTGACTTAGGTTTTAAAGTAACCATAAATGAAATATAGTCTTTACTTACAATCTTCGGTTTACACTTCTTTTCAACTCTGTAGATGTTACAAGAACTGTGTAACTGAAGTTTTGCACTGATGGACTTAGAGGGAGGATGGTCACATGCTCTGCTGACTCCCATTTGTACGGTGCTGAATCTTCCTCCCTCTCTGTTGCCTGCACCTTTGAAAATGGCAGATGTTGCTGAGGTGGCTGCGTTCTGCAGCAGTAGGGCCACATGTTCTATAAACAACTTGATTTTATATGTAACCATCTTTCAGCTGTCCAAGTTAATGCCTTGCCTGTCCTTTCGATAGTGAATTCTCCAAGCTCCCTGAGAAAGGGAATCCCTGTTTGAAGTGTATGAAACTGGCCATCTCGACATTGTTAGGCTTTTTGTAAGTCCTGTAGCTTGCTCTTTGAGTCAAGTGTCTGCATGTTAAGTGCTTTGATCAAGCCTCCTGAGAGGTTGGAAAGATGCTTTGTGGCACACTCCTCGTCTCTGCTATCACAGGCTGTGGCCAGTAAAGAACCCAGGTGAAGGAGGACTAGTAAATAGGAAAGAGATGTACGTGTACTCTGAGGGAAAGCACGGAGGTGAACCTGGACTTCCCATGTCCAAGACTGACACTGTCGCCACTCAGTCATAGAATCATAGACTGTTAGGGATTGGAAGGGACCTCGAAAGATCATCAAGTCCAATCCCCCTGCCAGAGCAGGAATGCCTAGACTATGCCACACAGGAACGTGTCCAGGCAGGTCTTGAATGTCTCCAGAGAAGGAGACTCCACAACCTCTCTGGGCAGCCTGTTCCAGGGCTCCGTCACCCTCACTGAGAAGAAGTTTCTTCTCGAGTTTAAGCGGAACCTCTTATGTTCCAGTTTCAGCCCATTACCCCTTGTCCTATCATTGGTTGTCACCGAGAAGAGCCTGGCTCCATCCTCGTGACACTCCCCCTTGATATATTTGTAAACATTAATGAGGTCACCCCTCAGCCTCCTCTTCTCCAAACTGCATCCTGGGGTGTATTAGAAGGGGGGTGGTTAGTAGGTCGAGAGAGGTTCTCCTTCCCCTCTACTCTGCCCTGGTGAGACCCCATCTGGAATACTGTGTCCAGTTCTGGGCCCCTCAGTTCAAGAAAGACAGGGAACTGCTGGAGAGAGTCCAGCACAGGGCAACTAGGATGATTAAGGGAGTGGAGCATCTCCCTTATGAGAAAAGACTGAAGGAGCTGGGGCTCTTTAAGTCCTGGCAGAAATGCAAGGCCCACAGATTTGCAAAATCACTGAGTCTGGAAGAGACCTCTCGAGATCATTTTGTCCAACTCCCTGCTCAAGACAGGATCCTCTAGAGGTTCCCTGGGTCTGTGTCCAGTTGGGTTTTGTGTATCTCCACAGATGGAGGCTGCAAAACCTCTCTGGGCAACCCAAAAAAGAAGAAAAAAAGAAAGCTTTAATAGATACTTTAAAATTAATTTTAATGGATTCTTTTGTGGAAGCAATAGTCTGGCCAGGGCTGTGACTTCCTGTTTTTCCTGTTCCCTGTTATTTTGAGTGCAAGCTCTAAAAGAGCTTAGTAGTTCTGAAACCTTCTCTTCTCAGTCTTTTAAAAATTATTTGAAAAAATAAAGGTTACATTCCCAACTTGTGTCCTACACAGCTGGCAGATCTATCTTGAAATAAGTCACTGAATAGATTTTTCTATATAGCAGTTGATTTCTCTCAGCACCTATACTAGTTTGTTTACATATCTCTGAGGAATTGGTTCTGATACGGAAGTGCTCTAGATCAAGTTCTGTAATGTTTGTTGAAAAATTAGGAACATTATTTAATGGAAATTTAATTTTTAGCAGAGTATGAACAGATCCTGGCATTCTGTTTTCCCTGGGTTTCTTTGTATCTGATTTTGTCTCTCTGTCTTACAAATACTCCCTGAACAGCTACATACATATTTTGTGACTAGGAGAGAGGCTCAGCATGGTGTAGCTGGTAAGGCACTTGATTTGAGGCTCAGGGTTTTCTGCTTGGCACTGGTTTTGACTTGCAGTGTGACTTTGGGCACAGCATGTCACCCCTGTGCATCTGTCTTTTCTCTTGACACTCATCTGCCTATCTCTTCCCTTTAGATCCCTCATTTTTCTGGGCAGGGACCTCTACCATACACGTATACACATACACTGGTATAGGAAGTCTCACTTGCAATCTGTGTAGGTATTGTTTTAACAGAAATTGTAGATCTGTTGTTGAGTAGAAAACTGGATATTTAAAATTCAACGCCAAAGTAGGTAGTCAGGTTTTATTTTTCGGAAATTATGGAATGTGTACATTGCTGGAGTGGTGCATACTCAGAACTTCTCAAAATCAGGCCACCCAGTTAAAAGTGCCTGGAAATAGCTGTATTACGTAGCTCTAGTCATTCACCTTTTGAAACTGTGGCCTCTGCTCTCCGTGGCCTATTTTTTGCAGTAGTTTTGATCAGAGGGGAGGGAGAATAACAGTCACACAGGTCAACTTCGGGTATCTCTATCTGTATTTGAAGCTCCTATTAAAGTGAAAGGAAAAATCTGGTTTTAATTTAAAGGCTCTAAATCACCCACCTGAGGCTCACTTGTTTGTGTAGGGACATACTGGTAAAGCAGCTACGTTAGAGGGCTGGTGTTAGCTACTGCAATAACCGTGCCAGTTTTCCAATGCAAAAGTCTCCCTTGTTGATTGTGTGTTCTCTCTCCACCAAGAACACACACAAACAAATGTCTCATTACCTCACTCCAAGCGTGGTGCCTCTTCGCTAGCTACGTGGTGATTTCAGTCTGAAAACTGGTGTACATGTGTGGAGGGAGGTAACTGGAATGGAACTAATATTCTTTGTAACGGGGAGGAGTTTGTCCAAAGTGCCTCAGTACCCAGCAGTGTTGCACATGGCGATGCTCTCTTCCCTGGCTGCCAGCGCTTGGTGGGTCTCAGCCCTGCCCAGACTGAAAGGACTCCAGACTTTTGACCCAGGGAGGTTTCACCTGATGTCTTTCTCATAAAACTTGATTCATTCATCTAGGGCAGGGTTGACAAAGGGGCACACACATGTTGATGTTACAACAAACAAGCCCTGGCTTTGAAATTTAAAGTAGAGAGCTGCTTTCAAAGGACTAATCCTGTCCTGAGAAAGTTGACAAGAAAAGAAAGTGGGAGGCTCCAAAGGGAATGTGAAATCTCCTCTCTTGTACCATTGCTTGTTCTTGTTACGGTTGTTTACAAGAGGATTATCTAAGGTAAGAATGCTGGAAGTTAGTGATTTCATAAACAGAAAACATGAACTGACTCTCCTTTCCTCCTGCCTCTGTACCCCTTCCCAGGTTTTATTTCAAGCTGTCAGCTCTGTCCCAGCGTAGGTAAGAGAGCTGGGGCCCCTGTGGAAATGATGGGCACAGTCCCTGTTCTGCCAGGCAGGATTGGCGCTCTGCTTCTGGCCTGCTGAGGTACATCAGCTTGGTGGTGTTCAGGCTGACTCGGACACAAAGCCCAAAAAATCATCGTTTTGTCGCACAGTGTGCCAGCCAGAACTCCTAGAACCAACGAACAGTCTTTATCTTTGATCCTAGTAGTCTTAATGGTCACTGAGCTTTCAAAATAAGCCTGTCTGTGAAGTTCAGATGTTACTTTTGGGTGCACTTAGGTTTAATCTTTAAACCTTGTCTGCTTTTGTGGCCAGATACAGAGAATTTGCATCCCAGTTTGTGTCCTTTGCGTATCCAAATCCAAAAAAAACCCGAGGCTGAACCTTTATTGCATAGCAGTGTTTGAAACTTCTAGTTTACATCTACATACATCATTTCAAAGCATTTGTGTACTTGATAAAGCTGAAAATGTGGAAAACTTTATAGCAATTTAAGTGAGAGCTTCTATAAATTTTGTGTTTGGTCTTGGGTGGATCTGAAGAATGATGCTTTCATGGGGAAAGGTATAAGCCATGACTGCACTACAGTGTCATGGGGCATTCCTAAGACGTTCAGTTTGGGTTTTAATAACAGAACATGGATTAATTCTTGAGGACTATTCTCTCTCTAGAATTAGGAAAGGAGGAGGAGGGATTCTTCTTGTTATGAAGAAGTTTTCACTAAATAAGTGGAGACTGGATGTTTTAAATTCCAGCATAGTTGTGTTTCAAGTTATTCTGATCCTCTTGAGCAGAAATTTCCTTGGGTGGCATCCAATAACAGAAGATGCTTTTCCTAAGTATCTGGGTGCTAGACAAAGTAAGGAAGGGGCAGTGAAAGATAAAATGCTCACAATACCAACGTGAAACTTAACTGGGAATACTTTTTGCAGCAAGTGCAAAAGTGCAGCAAGTGCAAACCAGGACTGAGCTGGTAAAATGTTATTCCAGTTCTGGCATGATGTGTTTATGTCACTTCGGCTGCTGAGGAAGCAGTTTATTTTAAGATATGTTATAGTAGTCTAACATGGACAAGAAAATAGCATCCCTTACTTCTTCAGACAAATATCTAGCCAACATGTGAGACCCCTGATTAGATTCTCATCTCTCCTCATGAAAAGTTCAGCAAGACCTTAAGCCTTGTCAGGGTAGCATGGGGTCAGCTGATGATAACAGCACCTGAAAGGTCAGTGAACAGGATGCTTTCTTTTGCCAGGGCCACTAACATCCAGTCTAAGAGCATTACAAGGCGATGGTACAACTGTTACGACGTCTGAGTGTATCAGCAATGAAAATCATGAAAGCTTGAGTGCCTTTATGTCAGTAATTGGTTCTGTCTCATGAATTGTCTGAAGTTACAGTGGAAGAGGCTGCATCTGTAAAGGCTGATGAGAGGGACTAGAGGTGTTAGAAGTTTCTTGTATGGTTTATGATTGAGTGGAATCAAACCTCTGTGGTCAGTTGCTTACTACTCTCCCTAGACAAGGTCATTTACTTGTCATCATCATTTGATACCATTAAAATCTTGCTTTTCTCCCTGTTTGGGCTACCCTTCTTACAGTAGTGATTGAATAGAGCTAATTTTTTGTTTTTCTGATGTGTAAACACTGCACATGGAGTGGAACTAGATCCAAATGAATCCAAAGGCTGGTGTGAATGTATGGAGACAGGCAGCTCTTCTGGAGTGTCAGTAATTGTGGTTCAGGTCACTGCTGCATTTGTGTAAAGAAAACAAAGCTGGTTCTGCCAGATACAGCTTAGCTGCACACAAATGGGAAGATGCCCCACTGAGAAGAAAGAGCGATAATGTTACAGGCATATGTTCCATCTTTTCATACCCTGTTTAGTGAGCAAGGTGTACATGGAGCTTTTTTCAGAACTTGTGGCATTTGTAGGAAAATGTGCAACTTGTTTAGTTCTATACGGTGAGAGTGAACCACTGCTGGTTAAATTGGGTTAAAATAGTCTGAATAGTAGAAATTGTGCATCCACCAAAGGTCACTGTGTGGCCATGTTGCTCCAGTTGCTTTCAGGTTTTCTCGCCTGTTAGAGTTCTTCAAAGCTGTCAGCTGGAGGTTGGTTGGTTGAACACAAGTCAGCACACTGAAGTAACTTTAAATAAATAAATCACTCCTCAGAGGGTAGATGTTAAGTAAAGTGAAGCATCAGAAAAGGCAAGACAGAGACCAAAGACAGAGAGATAAATAAACCGCTTTCAACGTGGCAAGTCAGGCATCCCATACTTGTGGCATTCCAGGACATTTATTAATAACTCTGGAAAAGGCAGATGAACACAGGATGGCACATTTTTCAGATAAATCCAAATTGTTTAGTTCTTTCCAGGCAATGGGAGACAGCAATATCAGATGAGTCTACTAAACGTCAGTGAAGAGTTAAGAGTGATGATAGATCCAGTTTACTGCAGTCCCTTGGGCCCATAAAGAAATAATACGGACAACTCATGCATTGTTAACTTCTGCATTGACTCACTGCTCAGGAAAGACCTCAGTGTCACAGTGTGTAGCTCCCTGGAAACTTCTGCCCCCTCTGCCTCAGTTGTCAAAAGAACATGCCAACAGAACCAAACAAAGAGATTATGGTGGCCAAAAATAGCATTGAAGATACTGAGCATACAGTTATGGAAATAAAGCGCTTTCTTTTCTCCAAAGACTGTTTTCAGTTCTGCTTTCCTGAATTTAAAAATATGCATTTGAAATTAAAGGAATGGTGGAGAAAAGGGACAAGGTCAGTGCCAAGAAACAGCCACACAAGGGGGAGAGTGAGATCAACCTGAAGCTAGCAGAGGTGGAACAAAACCTGAGCAAGCAAAGTATGAATAAATGGAGAAACATTCCCCTTTTTCTCTTTCCTACCATGTCAGAATAGAGTTCTGCTGAATATCTGTGCGATTACCACTAAATATCAACTAAGACCGTACTTGGACTGAAAAAGGTAGCAAGCTTCCACAGATTTTTAAAGGTTTATAAACTGTTGTTGTTGTGGGGTATATGGTGCTGACTAATGGGTATTAGAAAGAAACTCCATTTATGAATTCTGAGGTCTGTAACTTGGGATATGTTGGGGGACAATGTATATTGCCTTACCTGTGATTCGAAATCCACTGCCAAGTAGCAGTAGAGAAGACACGGTGTCAGCTGAACTGTGGTCTCATTTGGTTTGATATTTCCTGTGTTCATTTCTGATCTCCCATGAAGTAGGAGTGCCTGAAGCTGCAGTGATGTTCTAAAGCATTTTCTAGTTCTATGTAACTTTTAACCCTGGTACAAGTAGTAACGTTTTGGCACTTGTACTATTTTGTAAATAAAGTCTTGAGATTCTATATTAAGTATTACGAGCACTCTGCATATTAAACGAGAACTTCAGATGCAGCCTGATGTGTTAAAGCTATTACTCTTCAAGAAATATGGCTGGACAATGAGATTATGACTTTTTTTTTCTTTGATAGCTCTCTCTTCTGCTATAAAAAAGCCCACACAAGATCCTGTAGAGCGAGGTAAGATGGTGTGCATGTGGGGACAGAACCGTGGCACCGTGGGGCAGGCATTTGTAATGCATGGCAGGACGTTAACAGTCCTGTCCAGTAGCTTTTGTTTTACCAGAGGATCAAGGAGGTCATCCTCCAGATCACGCTGGTGCATTGTGTGGGACGGGAATTAGTTAGCACGCTGGGACTTTTAACTTTCAGAACTTTTTGTTTCATTTCCTCCCTTGCTGCCTGACAACATCTTGATGAAAACTGGCCGGTTGCAAAAATTAGCTCCCGTGTAAACATGATAATGGTTGAACAGATAGTGTTTCACGGGCACATTCCTGCCTGCCCCAACAGGCACGCTTTATGATCAGAAGAGCTGCAGGTTTTCCCCTCACTGCCGCTCAGCTGCCAGCTTTTGTAGTGTCTGCTGGGACAAGGAGGGAAGCAAGCACTCAGCTGTCACTGAATGTGTGACTTCAGATGTGGTGTTGGAATTCCTGCAAAGTGGGGATGTTCATCTTCCAGGTGTTTTTTAATCTGCTTGAGGATGCCATGGGGGTGTTTTCTCTGAGTGCCAGTGAGCAGCCAGCAGTGAAATCTGTCCTGCAGAGACACGAAGTGACAGTCTTGCAGACATCTCCCCACCATGCATCTACTGATGAAGGGCATATGAATGTTCTGAATGAGGTCCTTCTTTTGACCAAGTGACACTAAACATACTGTGAAGGTGATGGAAGATGTTAACATTCGGGAAGAGCTTTGTCCTTTCTGATTTTTATTTTGTTAATGTTTGAAGGTTCACTAAGATCTTTGTCGTGTGGGAAAGTTCGACATCGATGAAGCAATTTCTTCACTTAAATGTGAGATCTTTTCTATCACAAGGCACCCATTCAGGTGGTAGGAGGGACTATGAGTGAATATGAGCCCCATCCTATGCTAAGTCCTGGTTTGTATGTAATACAGTTAATGTAACATGCAACATTATGGGCAAGGTGCAGGTTAGTATGGCTCTGAGATTTTAGGAGCTGTAATGCCAGTGCAGTTTCATTTAAGCCAAATTTGCAGGGATACTTATGTTTTTCTGATAATCCAGTTTGACTTTGTTTTTAAAGAAGTGCAGCACATAGAGTCTCAGGGCCAGCAACAGAGTATTTTTGATCTCTGTTATTGAGATTCAGGGCCTTGACAACAGTTCTTCTCACTCTCTTCATCTCAAAAATGTCAGCCAAACTTCCCTGCTTCACCACAGCCTTTTGAAGGTTAGTCAGCAGTTGGGAAGCCTGTGAGTGTGCTGGTCAAACACCAGGAGGAGGAGGTAAGTAGGACAAGAATTTTGATTGTAAGGCTACTGTTAGGCTGGGACAAACTAATGGAGTAGTTATGAACCTCCTGTACTGGAGGATTTAGGAACAGGTTAGGCAGACAAACATCTACCACTGTTGGTGTTAGAAGCATGTTATCTGGCTGGAATGCAATGGTGTAGGTAACCTGGTAACCTTTCTGGACCGGTATTTTCGGATGTTGGTTGTCCTTCAGAATAAAAAGCATCAGCTACTGACAGCTTGAGCCAAGGAGCTTAACAAAGTCATGCTGCAGTGTTAACAGATACCTGCCCTGGGCAGGGCCAGCACAGAGGGAAACTCGTAGTCTGTGAGCCAGCCTGTGCTGGCATAAGAGCTGAGCAGTCCAAGTAGTCTTGGGCTCCCACTGGGGCAAAATCTCCATGGGTCAGTGCAGCCAGACCTGAGTATGTTTGGCTGTGCTCTCTTACAAAAAAGCCTGAAGTTTGAGCTGTACAGAGTCACATTACTGGGGCTATGTGACTTCCAGGCCAGAGCTGGATTCATTCTGCTTTTTTGGGATGCTGAGAGAGGAGCTGTGGGCTGACTGCACCTGTTCATGGGAACGTGGTGCAGCTGGAGCAAATATTTCTTCCTTGGTGGGGAAGAAATTTGTGAAATGAGTTTGTCACTTAATACACAAGGGCAAGGCAGTTGGGCGATGCATTCCTGAATCAGCAGGCTCCTCTTGCCTTGCACTGTTAGGCAACCACACATTAAATCTAAAGCTATAAATTGTATAATTTGCATAAGATATTAGGCAGAGAAGCACAATGGGACAGATGCTAATTGCTAATTTGGGAATCCTCACAAGCATTTACTAGGAGATAAACCACAGTTACTTCAGTATTGGGCAATTACTGTTAGCTTTCTAGAAGGAGAGAAGTGTATCACACCAACTGATTTCTTGTATTGTGTGATTCGCTGATGCTCTTGTTGCTCTTGGGCATAGTTTTTTAGTTCCTGTTTAAGAAAATGTTTTTTAAAAACCTGCAGGTTTTGGCAGAAAGGCAAATACAGTTCAGGATGGGTGCTTCCACCAAGAAAGCTAGCCAGTTCGAATGCACTTATATTCTGCTGCAGCAAAATGAATTCTACCATAAACTATTTGGCATTCCATAGATCTATTTAAGGTTGTCAGGCAGGTGCACCAGATTGCAGATGGGGTTTTGCTGCCTTTGCAACCCAGAGCCTGGTATGAGTTTTGAGAGTTAAATCTATACTGTCATTTTATTGCAGTTGTCATTAATTTTAACAGTGAGTTTTCTAATCACTTTTTAGACCACTGGTTAGTTAAAATGCTAAATCTTGAAATGTATTTACCAAGATAGTAGAAG
Organism: Trogon surrucura; assembly: GCA_020746105.1. NCBI lineage: Eukaryota > Metazoa > Chordata > Aves > Trogoniformes > Trogonidae > Trogon > Trogon surrucura. The sequence goes on along the minus strand of CM036623.1, from coordinate 29,942,628 downwards.
TGCTTAGGGGAGTGCAGAGCTCTACATTTGCTAGGCTTTGTGGTCATTCTGAGTGTTGGCCACCCCCCATGTTTGTATGACTTCCCATTTTATAAGCTGTTTATAAAATACAGGCAATTCTGTGTGATACTTCCCCTCAAGGTCTTGTGCTGTGGGAAAGTAGATGTCCTAGCCACTAGAGCCGATTGTAATTGCTTTCAGTTTTCAGTATTTTGAAAGAAGATAATGTTAGAAGAGATCAGAAAATATTCACTCTATTTTGACTGAAGAAATGATAATTTATAATCAGCCTGGAAGGAGTGGTGGAAGGAGTCTGCATTTTTGAGAGTTCAGAATCTGGAGAAGAGAGGAAAATATCTCCTCTTTTACTCCCCTTCCTCTCCCACTCTTGCTCCATAGCTTGCTGGCCCAAGTCCCTGGGAGAAGAATGGGTTGTTCTTTTAGACACCTATATCAGGGGGAGAGTAAAGGAGGTTTGCTTTATGCTTCACTGAAAAGCACTTTGCTTCACACCTGTGATGAAAGTGTGAGCCCTGCCGCAGGCAGTTTGGTCTGTTCATTTGTTTTGAACTTATTGTTAAGGACTTGCTATAGCTGCAAACTGGTTATATGCAGAAGTAAAACACAAACTCTCCTCACATTGATGGGGGGCTGGAGTTAGAGAACATCTAAAAGAGTCTGAGGGCTTATCTGCATTAGGTGTGTTGCTTTTATTCCTTCCAGTGACTGACAGCTCTAGTGCCGATGCTCTTACTCAACTTCCTGCGTGGGAGAGCAATGAACTGTACCAGAAGAAAGCACCTTTATAGTCTGTGTAACTACATCTGTGCAGGTGTTGGGGCAGGGTTGCCATTCCAGATAGTAACTGCACCTCTGCCAGGAACGGCTCTGTGAATGCAGCTTTTTGCAAGTGGACGCCTGTCCTGAGCCAATGCTTTGCCTCTTCCCTCTTGCCTTACTCTTCAAAGTGATTATTTGCAAAGACGTTGTTGTGAATTAGGACAAATACTTGGTGAAACAGGCTGAAGATATGTAACCAACACCATCATTTAATTGGTTAGAGAAGCTTTCAAATTGTTTATGTAACCAAGTAGCTGAAATTCTATTCCCCACCACTCTTTGGGCGCAGCCATCTGGACAGTTTTTCACCCAGTGAAGAGTACACCCATCCAAGCCATGAGCAGCCAGCTCCCCCCAGGGAATGCTCTGGCAAAGCTCGTCAAAGGCTTGACAAGAGTCTAGGTAGATAACATCCACAGCCTTTCCCCCATCCCCTAAGTGGGTCACCATGTCATGGAAGGAGACCAGGTTAGTCAGGCAGGACCTGCCTCTCATAAACCCACACTGACTGGGCCTGATCACCTGCTTGTCCTGTACATGCTACGTGATGGCACTCAAGCTGGTCTGCTCCTTAACCTTCCCTAGCACTGACAGGCCTGTGGTACCCGGGATCCTCCTTCCAGCCATTCCTGTAGATGTGCATCACATTTGCTCACGTCCAGTCCACTGGGATCTCCCTGGTTAGCCAGAACTGCTGACAAATGATGGAAAGTGGCTCAGTGAGCACTTTTGCCAGCTCCCTCAGTACCCTCAGGTGGATTCCGTCCAGCCTCATGGACTTGTGTCCATATCAGTGGAGCAGCAGGTTGCTAAACATGTGCCCTTGGTTTATGGGGGTTTCATTCCGTTCCCCATCTTCCAGTTGGCAGGTAGTTCGAGAGCCTGGATAATTAACGAGTTGAGAATCCCTTCTGATTTCACGCTGAAGTTGATTCACAGTCAAATTTACCCACAAAAAGAGTTAGCATCTTTTGTAATGACACATATTCCTGCCTGCATTGGCAGTTTTACCTTTTGTTGGTGCCTGAACATTGGCACAAACAAAACGAGCTCATATTGAGACAGAGCTGGGCTTCAAAGCAAAATAGGCATTCGGTGGATGAGAATCACATCTAGGCATGCACACGCTTCTCTGAGGCTGGCGGTATTTGTCTTATCTTTACTATTTGTATCTCTGATTTACAACAAGAATTTTATCTCTAGGAAAAAAAACAGTCATAATTCTCTATCTAATCCTACAATCACATTTTTTTTCCTTCTGTTTTAGGAATAGGAAAGAATCCTTAGGAAAAAAAAATCTCCTAAATAGAAATATACCCAATTTTAGGTATATTTTTAACTGTATAAGTTAGTGAATTGCATTGGATCATTAGTGTTTGTTCAGTTGCAGTGAAAGTAAAAGCCTGCCCGAAACTGAAGAGTAAAACAGATGCATTTCATATTGAATTTCGTATGTGTTGTCACACACAGCTGGTTTTGATCCATTTTTCTCCTGCACTCTCGTGCAGTCATTGTTTTTCCTATTATTTTGTCCAAGAGAATTTTTTTAATAACTTCCCATGCTTGGTTAGCCTTTATAGGAAAATTCATTTTTCTTTTTGTAAAGATAGATCCATGTGCACTGAATGTTTGTTCAGGCTTATAAAGAAATTTGTTTCCTTTGAAACGTAAACGTAAGTAGGCTTCCTCTTCTTTTTTGACTTTAAAAAAACAACTTATTTTTTTCAAAATATTTTCAGTTTTGTGCTGTGGTCACGTGATTTTTTTTCCCACTGTATACACCGTGTACTGCAAATTCTAAAGACTAAGGTGTTGGTATAAATCATAGTGGCTCTAGGGCAGAGAGTGTTAATCTAGAAACTGCACCAACAGAGTGTTTTTTTTGGAGCAAGGGTACTTTGTCAGCCAGGAGGGTACGGAGGGAGATTTGAAGACAAACCTGTAGAAGGTCTCCACTGTGCTGGTGCTCGAAAGGGTTGATACTGTTCCACGCCTTTCTGATGGTGCCTGGGTAGGTGTTAATATCTCCACCCCCTTGTTTCTGCATTTCACACCCCTGTCCTTCCTCAGTCCTATTTGTTTCGTTTGAAACTTCTCAGGGGAGATAGTACCTCTTCTCGTGTGTTTTACACAGTACTCAAAATACTCGCCTTCCAGCGCTACTGTAGTCCAAATGATCCTGTGATGTAAGGGGGGAGTAGTAAGGCTCAGTGTCAATAAAACTTAACTATCCCTGTATGCAGAGGAAGCACATTTAGTGAAAGCTGGATTCTGAGCCATGACCTAGTTTCTTTAAATGTTCAGGTTTCATCATTATTTCGAAGCCTGCAGTATCTGATGCTAGAAATACACTGTGCTGAGCTTCCCACATGTAGGTAGTTATATAAGTCTTGCCATAAATAATACTTGTTCACCCAATCATTATAGAAATGTCCTGACATGCAGTTCGTAAGGGATCTGCTCAAAGCAAACCAAAATTGAGTAGAAAAACATAGATTAGAATGAGAGTTCCTAGACCTATTTAGATCCTGCTTTTATAGCATCATTTCAATCATTTCATGGCTTAGTTTGTAATTTCTCCAATATCTAGACATAGCTAAAGATTACTAAGGAGAATCTTCCTTAATTCTTTGATCAGCTGTGAAATGTAAAGGGTTGGTACTACACCTTTGCAGCTGCACACCTTCAAAAGATTTAAGCTGGATATCTTAATAATCTGTCATCATGTTATGAGCGTAAGCAGAGTTGAATGCTTCAGTCCTTTAAGGTTTGGTTTTCACAGCCATTTTGTAGAAATGCATGAGACTATAAAACTGAAACACTTGAGTGGTAGGATTGTTGTGTAGCTATTGGGAGAAGGTGTATTTTGTAACTGCGAGGGGAAAAAAACATAGGTGAACTGTTGGTATGTGAGGCAGAATTCTTCAGGTTGGCAAGACCTGTGCTGTAGTCAGTCTCCTGAATACAGGTATCTTGACTAAACCAGAAAAAACCCCACAATTCGTTTTTCTGGACTGAAGTATTCTGTACTAAGCAAACTGAAATGAAACCACTGAGATGGGAGTGAGTGGTGCAGCTGAACTCTGAAAGAGTGTAAGTAGCAAGCACATGTCAGAAAGTCTTACTGGAACCTCAGGATTGAATTAATTAGGAAGCAGATTCTCAGAAATGAGCAGTCCCTACTTGCATGAATCCTGGTTTTGCCTTAGGTTCTTCTGTCAAGTGATGGATGTCATTGGTGCCCAGTCCATTAGTCCCTCAGCCCAATTGATCACCTTCATGTCTCTGAGTTTATTCCTGCACATCCTGCTTCAAGTCGAAAAATAATATTGTAAAATAAATCATTGTACCAGGAATGGCTGTGAATTTTGTTTCCACAAAGAAACCAAAGTGCAGCTTGTTAGACTAACAAGTAAACTCCAGAGAACCTATTCCAGGCTTTAAAATAAACTTCTAGAATGAAGTTCTTGCTGTTCAGTGCACAGAACAGCAAGGCAGGAGTGCTTAGACAGCTCTGGAGGAGTAAGACCTCTCTCCCACGAAGGGTGGGGAGGTTTTTGGTGCCCAGCTCCTCCTGTCTCCAGACAGGCCAGCCTGCCTGCTCCCAGAGACTCCTGCAGAGCCCTTGTTACACGAGAGCGCTGGAGTGGGAGGGAACGTGTATTGATTTTAAGAAGCAAAAGAATTGCAGTGTTCATTTTAAAAGCATGCTGTTCTCTCTGCGGGTCCCGTATTGCATTGCTGCACTGCACGAGGTGAGAATTGTGGTGCAGAGCTCTGCTTGGAGTTCCCTCTGGTCCAGGTGCAGTAGGGGTAGTTTGTTTTACAGAAGGCCAGTGGAGTTACTCAGGGCGTCCTGGTTCACCTCCAGCACTTCTCATCCAGCTGATTTGATTCTAACTAACGTTTGTGGGTCAGATCTGCAAGTTCACTGCCTTTTGATGTAGAACGATGTTGTGGAAGAGTTTCAGGTTTCTGACCTTTTTTTGTTATTCTGCCGTTTCTCTGCCTTTCCTTTTTCATTTTGGCTACATGATCTATGAATCTAAGATTGAGCAGGGATCCTTTCCATAAGGTTATTGATCTGTTTCCCTTAAAAAGGAAGAAGGAAACAGGAATGAAAGAAGACAGATTCAGAGGAATAGGAAATTCAGGCTGTGTAATGGGGTTACATTAATAATCATGAGAATAAATTGCTAGTCTTTACACTGGTCTGTGAAATGGATATTGCAAAAGAAGTCAGTAATTAAAATATAAGCAGTTTTGGTGTTTTGTGAAGCTGTCTAAAACCTAATTATTTAACAGGTAGTTTGATTAAATAAATAAATGATCTGTTTTCTCTGTCCATATAAAATAACATGGTAAAAGAGAATACGAAGAGCAAGTGAAGCCAAGTAAAAAAATCAAGTGTTTTATGTGACGTAAGGAGTACAAGGGACCTGGTTGGACCACTGGGTACCTGTCTTTCTCCATCTGCTTCAACTTTCTCAGTGTTAAATTAAGATCAGTGTCAGTGCTGGGCTTTGCTGGCTGTTGACAGAAGAGGGGTTATGGAAATTCAGTACTGATTGTCATTCAAGCAATATAAAACATGTTTAATAAAAAGAGCCCTGGGGATTGAGTGTGAAGAAATTTGCCCAGTGAAACACTTTTCTTACACTCGCTCTCCACCCTAACTCACTTTCCTCTTTTCTGCTTCACCAGCTGATCTCCAAAAGTACTTGGGGGCTTTCAAGTTTGATCAGATTGCAAGGAGCAGCCTCCTGGAAGAAGGGATCAGAGGAAGATTAGCACCACTGGGAACTTGGTGTTTACCATTTCAGTGGCGTGATTTAGCTTTCTTCTTTTTACTGATTGTCATTAAGGTTAAATAAATGTCATGGCTTTTAAAAACAGTCCAGAAGAAAGACACTGCTTTGTAGTTTGAAACAAAACATATCTTTAGGGTTGGGCAACGTATCCAGAGTTGAGATAGTATGGTAATTAAAATTAATGATAATTTAATTTAATGATCCTTATCCTGTAGTAAGACTTGTTTGCACAAAATGAAGTATTGCATATGCTAAAGTCAGAGCTTGATGTAGGGGAGGAAAAGTCCGTGGGCTGGCAATATGTCACCAAATGTAGTTCAGATAAACCAGACTGTATATTTGGTTTTTAATTAAGCTTAATGTATGTGTCTGTGAAGAGTTGCAGCTAAACTTTGATAGATGGAGTTGACCAAAGAACTGCTGTTCCTAAAATAGAATTCATTTGTTACTTTTCTATTGCGTTTACCGTTTGAGACATTTCTAGCTGATGGCTGGATAAGATAGTATTGGGATGGGTCTGCCGTTTGTCACGAGGCTTCCTGAAGCGTCTTTTGCCAGTGCTGACCTTTATGGTAGAGAACAGCGGTGCCCTTGCTGAAGGGTTTTCCAGGATGGGAAAATACCCATCAACCAAACTCCGCTGTCATCATGTGAGCGACTCTCCTGAGAAGCAGCACCTCTGATGTAATTACTAACTCAAGTGATATTACCAAGATAGGAGACATCTGTTTGTTTTGATTTTCAGTCTTACAACATCCTGAAGTTCCACGCTCAACTGTAGCAGGCAAAGCCTAAGGCAGCAGCAGTCCTCTGTGCCGAGCGGGCTGTGTGTCACGTTGCAGGGGCAAGTTATTTCTGTGTCACAGTTGCATCTAGCCGTGAACATTGTGTGATGTAGGAGGAGAAATATACTTCTCTTCCAAGCCGTATTTTTTTCCCAGTGATGGGCTAGCTCTCGTTGCTGGGTATGTGTTAGCTCAGAATCATAGCAGCCTCTGAATTTACAGCTCCTCTTTGAGGTAAAAGGAGGAAGATAGGTTATGGAAGGGGGTTATGTAGATCTGGTGCCTTTCATGCTGCGGTGGACGCGGGATGTCGGTGTAATCAGCTGAACATATCTCCTCTGGGAGTGGGTAGAGCGAGAGTGCTGTATGGAGTTTCTGTAGGATTCAAAACCAGCATCTGAGCAGATTCCTGAGCATTTCAAGCTGAGCTCCAAACCAGGCACATCTACTACTACTAAGCAAATACAGGAAAACCCACCACCTAATCTGATCCTTCATTTGAAGTTAGCCTAAAGTTAAAGCTTATTTCCAGTTGTGGGTTACTGCCTATGTTCTTAATTGGAAGTGGTGAGCGGAATGTGTATAGTATGCCACTTTTTATTTTAAATGAGGCAGGCGGGGGGTTTGGGAGGTGGAGGTGCACGTGGTGTATTTGTGCAGTGGGAGCTGGTAAGCAAACTGATCCCCTGCAGGCACCACACTTGAATGTTGTTTCTCTGCCTCCGTACATGCTAGTTTTTGAAAATTCAGGTCTAGACACAATCGTAGATGAAAGTCAAGAGTCTGACCAGCACTACCAAATTCTGAGCTGGGCCTGCACTGCTTTTTCTTTGAGCGGGAACCTTCTCCCTCCTTCTGAAGACAAGGGAGAATTAGCAACCTGAGTTAACTGCATAGGTATTACAGAACATCTCTTTGATGATAGTCTCTGATTAGTTTTCTAAATCACACGGAAGGAATGTGGTATGGTTAATGCTCTGTAACTGCCTAAGTGCAGCTTCTTGTCTTCATTATAACTTCACTGAAATTTGTGTTACTTTCTGAACTAAGAAAATTTAAGTAAAGAGCTAACTTTTTAAGTGTTTCATGATCGTTTTAGGGGAGTTTTTACGTCTTAATAACTAGGCTTGATGGTTTAGTGCTCTCTAATATGAGAGGTAGGTACCTTGTGTAGGAGACTGTATTCAAAATCTGACCTGTGTTTATGAGATCTTCCAGTCAAGTATCTCATTTTCTTTCAGAAGGTGGCTGCATAATAATAGGGCATGCTGAGACACTACCGAAGTAGCTTAAAGTCCTAAAGTAAGCTTGGAGAAGTGTGGGGTTTTTTTTTCTTTGAATCTGTGCGATAAATACAAGATCATCTGGTTGACTGTGCTGTTAAGAGTCTCTGCTAAAGACTTATCTTAAGTCTTTGCAGGCAAAATTAAAGATTTTCCGGCAGAAACTAGCACTGTGTTACTGAAATGCAGTAGCCAGACCCTTTCTTTTCCATCCCCAGTACAGTAGCTTCACTGGCAAAGGATTTGATTGAACTGAAATGCAGAACTCGAAAGTTCTTGAAGCAGCTGAGAGGGGAGCACAGTGGAGGCCTGTGTGAATCAGGAGCAGCATGCTGCTGATGAATGGGAACAGCAGTGTGTTGTTTCTTCTGGCAGATATGAAAGTAATAGGTGGTAGGCTTAAAAAAAATAATCACTGTCCTATACTGCATAGCTAAACTAGGAAACTCAGTGCCACAGGATGTTGTGAATGCCAATTTGTGTGGGTTCAAAAAAGCAATTAGATTGATGGCAGAAAAACCTATTAAGAACGAATAAACCCTTTACTTTCCTGAGGAAATCCCTAAATGGCTGCTGCAATGGGGTGTGACGTGGACAATGTCATTGTAAGCTTTCTGTGGGTTTATACTCTTCCCTAGACATCTGTCTGAGCCTTTGACTCTGCTGATTTGTCCTGTTATGTTCAGGCTTCATCCTGATGCTGGGAAAAACCCCAAAGCAAAACAAATGAGCAAGGGATTCTGAAGATCTCCCTGGCAAAGACCAAGGAGAATAGGAAGCGGGGAATCTAAAAGAAAAATAAAATACAAAGAAACAGAGTGAATACTAGGGAACAGTTTATGGAGAAGAGTGTGAACACATACCCCATCAGTACAAATATGCATCCAGGCTTCCATCCTTTGGAAATGTCTCAGGGCTCTGCAAACCTGGAATGCAAAGGATGAGCCTCATCCAGGGGAACAAAACCACGTTCCTGGTCCAGGTTAGATTAATCTTTTCGGTCTCTTAGAGGGACCAGTCTTCTCTTTTGAACTAGGAGAAGCCTGAAGGTGTAAGGAAATTAGAAACGCATAAGGTGGTTTGACATGGTGTGTTTAAGTTCTGTCCTGTCTTGTTTCTCCTGTTGGTTATACTGTAGTCAGATGGGTATTGAAATAAAAAGCCAGCTGACATCTTCCTAGGCTTCTCTAATAAGTATCTGGAATGAAATACGTGTGAAGTTACCTTAAGGATGTTGGTGCCTGTATATGCATATTGTAGCTGATGACTGCGGTGGGATGCTGCCAGCGAAGATCCCACCTTATGCTGAGGAGCAGTTTTTGAACCACTTCTGGGCTGCACGTTCCTGAAGAAGTGGTCGGAAATTTGGCTGACTGCAGTTTAACCCTGGATTTTTGTAAGGGAGAACATAATGGCTAGACTCATGCTGCAGAATACAAGCACTTTTGAAATGGGATGCAAAGGTTAAAAATGAAATAAAATTAAAATCCGTGGTTATTTTTTGAGGGAAGCTGAAGTAAAGTGAGTACAGGGCTATGCGGAAATGATCGTGACCTGTAATTTTAAAATCCTTTAAAAATCTGAAGTTGATTCTTAAAAAGATGCATTATTAAATGTGGTCTCTGAGACTTCTCTGGGATTTCCTGCTTAGTAGGAGGAAAGAGGAGAGGAAAGGATGGTAATTTCATTCATACCTACTTCTCAAAGTCTTCCAAGTGAAGAAATGATAATTGCCCAGTTGGCAATGATGTGTTTGCGGTGCTTCATTTTTCACTGTGCTACATGAACATCTTTCCTGCTGTACTTTCCTACTATACTTCCATACAGAAAGTTAATTTCTTCTGGCCTGAGATAGTCTTGTGAAGTATTTATAGGGGAAAAACTATAAAAGTACACCAGTATTACGCAAAATAACATGAATATATTGGCTAGCTGGCAGGGATATATTTGTAGGATGTTCTTTTACTCAGGTAGACTTAAGCAGGCATTGAGGACAGGATATTCATTTCGATAACAGACCAATAACCATTGCCAAAATGAATACAATTACTGTTTCATAGTATGTGGAGCAGGGGTCATCCTGCAGATTAAAAGCAGATTCAAATAAGCATCTAGCTCTCAGCCTCATGGGGGAAGAATATGAACTGAATGAAGCACATAGTATAGAAGAGTTCCAGTTTCAAAAGATGCTGAGATACCATCTGTGTGCTCTGGGTGTGCCCTGGCTTAGACATGTCTCTTACTTTGTTTTGGCTGGCAGAAGCTGTGGGAGTGCCGTCTTCCTTAGGATCTCACTTTGCTTGCTCTCTGGGGCCATGAAGTTGCATCTGTCTAGGGATCAGCCTGCCTCTGCAGTGGGATTCGGTCTCAACACCACAGGAGGATCAAGCCCCTGACTCCTCCAGCAAGGTTGTTCCAGTGCCACATCCCCACACTGATTGCGGTACTGTCATGGATAGCGTATGGTAGAACCTAGGGTGAATGTCACAAGTGTCATGTCCTTTCCTGAACTGTGAGTAGGTGCCTCTTCCCCAGCCTCACACCAGAAAAATGCAGGTGAACGGCGAGGGCTTGTCGGGAAGGTTTTATGATTTCCTCATCGGTCAGTCTCGGAGCTAGTACTTACCTTCTGTGAGTCCACTGGAGTGTAGAGCCTGTGTCCTTGTGCCCCAAACAGGGCTAGCAGAAGGACATTAAAGACTTTAGTTCTACAGGGTGCATTTAGTTGGTGCAATCCCAGAAATCCAGTAATGACTGTGTTAAGTGCTCTGAACCAAAATCAAGTCCTTAGTCTCATTTAGAAGGAGCAGCAGAGTACAAGTCCTGTTAATTGTTGTCTCCTCCCTGTTCATAACTGCCTGTTCCTACTTGGAAACCTGAACTGTTGCTCTCAGATATATGAAATACACTGGATGCCGCCCTCTGTGTATTGGTGTGAAAGTGGTTTGCAAAATCAGGAAGTGATAGGGACAGATTTTTGCCTGAGCAAGGTAGGTTTATTGCCACATGCTCTTTACTGGTACCCTGTCATCTTGTATGCGGCTCCCTGGCACTTTGAAAAGCTGTGATAGCCTAACCACCATCAGGATCGCAGCTGTGTCCTTTGCAGTGTTACCCGACGTGTGATTATCTTTTTTTTTCACAAGTAACTTGGCATGTTCTCTGCTTCTCCTTTTAGTAAAGTCCCAAGTCTCCCAATAGTTTCCTGCCTTTGTGCTCTGCTATAAACTGTGCAGACAATTTCTAAGGAACCTAAAGAGACTGTTATTAAGCACTTGATGGAGAAGCTTGAAATGTTGATGTTACATGCCTGAAGACAGGAAAATATTGGCACCTGCTGTGGTTCTCCAGGTCTGAACACAGATTTTTTTATTATTATTTTCCACTTTCTCAGTTCAACAGTACTATTGATTCTTCTTCCTGTGGAGACATTTCCTCCTCTTGTTCTGCTAAAACTAAGGACTTCCCGAGGACAAGCCTGGTGTCCCTCTAAGCCCTGGTACATTCCTGCCTATTTTCGGTTCCTGTGTTGCCTCTGACTCTGGGTACATTTGGAAACAAAATATCGCCCCTACTGGTGAAGTGAGAATCCCCCTCTGTAACTGGCAGCGTGTTGTATTTTGGCACAGGATGAATGAGTTCCTGGAATTGCCTATACAAGTCTCCTATGTCTAACTGCAGCATTTGGCTGCTGCAGTCAGTGCATAAATGTGACTAATAGTTAGACTTACTGGAACAAAACAAACGCTGGTACTGTGTGAGCTGGTGTCCGGGTAGGGTGCTAACGCATCCTTGTTTGGTGTGCACGGCATTGCGTCCCCAGTGCTTTCTCCTTGCAGAGCTGAATTCAGCAATGCTTAGAAGCAGCAGCGCCCTCTTCCACATTGCGTCTTGGGGAGAAGCTGCTGAGGTCAGGTTTTGAAGGCTGTTCCCTGTGAGACAGAAGGTACGTTGCTCCTGCTTTTTAGCACAGTGTTGGAATTTTATAGCCCCATCTCCATGGTGGCCTAATGTCTTCTGTTGCCCTGTTCTCTGGCAAAATTACCCAGAAAAGCTGTGTGTATTCTGCTTCGCTGCTTAGCATGTGGCACTCAGGTTTCTACTAACGAATGGCGCCAGCGCTGACCTCGGGGAAGAGGAAGGAAAGCTAAAATGTTCTTGTTGGGGCAAACTCATGGTCTCAGAAGTCCTGTGTTTGTGTAATTTCATCTTCTCCAAATACGAGTTCAAACTGGGAAGAACAGCCTCCCCACCCCTGAGAACTCGTGTTTGTACAGAACGTGTGTGCTGCTTGTTTCTGCGGTGTTTGAGTGCTGACATACAGGTCCTGGTGTTTGAGAGGCTTTACAGAGCTGAGATACCTACACGGTGGATACTGACACAGTGCTTGTGGCACAGTTAGAATTACATGAAGTCATCTGTGGGCATGAAGGCCAAAAAAAAAATCTCTAGTAATCACAACAATCTAAGAATATAAAGTTAAATCCAAACAAACGGCCAAGTATTTGAGCTTCCAGACACAAGAAATCTAATGTAAAGCTTGAGCTATGTGTCTGTGTTATGTATCTTTGCAAATCCTAACATTATTTAGGATCATGTTCTGCATTCTTGAAATAAACTAAGATGCTCATACTCTGTGCTGGTCATAATTTTATAAACTTTTCCACTGCTCTTTTTTAGTTCAGTACTTGTTTCCTTTCTCTGTATTTAAATGCCTCAACAAACATCATTGAGCTGTTGCCTTGTGAGTCGCTGGTGACTCGGGACAGACCCAGGAATTGGTAAGTTCTTGTTTCAGATAGAGTCAGACACAAAAGATGGGGGTTTTCCATCCCTGTTCACAGGCTGTCTCCTGGGGAGTCCTTCTAGGGTTTTGTCTCTTGTTTTCACTGTCTGTAAAATGGAGTGGTGATGAGCGCTGCTTTTACAAAAAGGGAAAGATCTCCAAATGGGGAGTGCTTCATGAAAGCTTAGGAGAATTGCTGGCACATCCTGAGCCAGAGCCTGCTGCCGAAACCCATCACTGCTTCGATCAGTTCACCGAGGGTCTGCTTCAGCTTCCCTCGTAGTAAAATAAAAGCTCTGTTGCGTAGCCCAGGGCTGCTGGAAGAATCTCTGATGCATGTGAAACTTTTTGTACTTGAAAAAGTTTGTATACATCAAATGTATATCAGTGACAGAAGCCTGGATTTTCTATGAGTGTTCTTTTGTCTGCATTTCAGCTAGTTGAAAAGTTTAATCTTAGTGTTTATTCTGTGTGGGTTTTTTAATCATTGCAAATACAAGCTAATTCTTGTCATCTACTCGGAAGCAGATCAGTAAAGTTTTGACTATAAGACATGACCGCATGCCTCAGAAATCTGCTAATTGCCCTTGAAGTATTAAGCTTTTCCAGACCTACGGATATGCTCCTTGTTTTGGAAATGCTATGTCTCTGAATGTCTTCTGTCACCCTGACTTTGTTACAGCATTTTCAGTCTGTCAAAAAAAAAAAGAGTACCCAGATTCCCGAAGCCTGGAAAAAGGTTGTTAAATAGATCAGACGAAAAGGAAGTAGCATGTCTACTAAATCAAAGATGTTTTATACAAACCATGATGGGTCATGCTGAGAGCTGTCTAGCTTGTTGAGCTTAGCAATGTTTCTCTTCTTGAAAATTAGCCAAGAATTTAGCTCTTTCCATAACTTTCTAATCCACCTACACAGCAGAGTTCAGATCTGGTATGGTATGAACCCAGCATTCTTCTGACTGGGTAGTCTTTAATACTTCTTTGATTACAACATAATTAAGAATAGAGTTTACTTATTCTTTTAGTAACGTTTAAATTCTTTTGTACAAGACATATATATAGAGCATAAGATTTCAAAATACTTTTCTTTTGCAGCATTGTCACCCATCAAAAAGTGAGTTGGAAGCGAGACAGCAGGTGCAGATGAAGTACTCTTAAGTCTTTGCAGCTATTTACTTCTCAGAGAATTGCATTTCCTAAAGCCAGGGGTTGTTCTGTTTTCTTTGCAACAAGATCTGGTGACAACTGGGAATTGACATTGAATAGAAGGGGAACTTCCCTCTTCATTGATCAGATACTTTGAGCCATGAAGTATGGTGGTGTTTTCTAAATTGATGTGTCTCTGTGGCTCAAGGTGTTTTCTGGAGAGTCTATCTCTCAGTCACTGTTTTCTGTCCTGTCACTGGCTGTTGTGGAAGGGGAAACCCTTGTTATTTCATTACAAACTCACAGGGCTCCCAGCCCCGTTTGTGCTGAGTAGCTGAGGGGTGGCTATGATGTAGTCTGACCAGGTAGGAATCCACATCCGCTGTGTTTCTTGGCATGGGTGCAGTACATCTGGGGAACTGTGGTCAGTTGACCAGGAGTGCAGAAGGTTTCCTCTACAGCTCCCTGCACCCCCTCAGTGCCTGTTGTCTTAATGATCCAGCCTGCTTCAACATGATATTTGAGGGTTGTTCCTCTTGAAGTATTACTTGACTTTTTCATATGTACTTCACTGAAAAAAATTGTAAATCTACGACATTTCTTTGTAACTTTCAATTTGTTAGATAGATTAATGAGAAAAGATGTAAAGAGGATCCAGACACCTGTGGAAGGGAAAAAAGTGATTTTATAAGCTTGAGTTTTGTCAAAAGAACTTGAGGAAGGACCTGGTTTTCAAAATGTCACAGAAGATGTTTATCCCTGAGAAAGTTTTTTGAGAAGATGACAGTGTGGGTGGGAAGGTCAGGGATGGTGACAGAGATCAGTCATCAGTTAGAAGAGTGGGTGAGATTCTGGGGTAGACAAAAATGACAACCAGTAATGTGTGAGAAGACCTGGGGGCAGTCCTTCAGCTAAAGGACCCCAGAATGAGAGGGCCTAGGCAGTGAATGTTTTGCTGCATTCATTAAAGGGAAGGGATAAATGAAGAAGTGGACATTTTATGTAGAAAGCATAGCAATTTCTGGAATGTTTTAATTTTTAGGTAAAGCACCACCCATGCACCTTAAATCTTGACTAATTGATTTTTAGACATCACAGAGAGTCTTAAATGTATAAACAAATGGGAGGGGGAAAAAAGTGTACCTCAGCAGATGGGAACTACTTTCAGAGGCTGGCACAACTCCTCCAGCCCAATGCAGTGCAAAGAGATACACAGAAAAAAGATGCCCCTCGCTGTGTGAGTCCATACCAATGAGTGAGGCAAGAGCAGGAGGTGTGATCCAGGGCTAATATGTTGTTACAAGCAAAAGATTCAATAAGCAGCAGCAAGTCTGTGCTGAGGAGTCCAAGATGAAACCAGAGATACATTTGGTAGACTTGGGTAGTATCTACACTCCCTTTTAAACAAGTAAAATTATACTAGTAAGGTTATTTGAGAGCTTATCTTTGCCAAAGTGGAGAATATGATTCAGGAGACACTGTCCTGGGCGGTAGCTAGATACAAACTGAGAAAATCAGCCACAAGCTCTCCGTCTTTTCTGGGCTTTTCCTCAGGGCATTTCTGCATGGGGACATCTCCTCCACCCTTGCTGTTGTGCTTCTTTGGCAAGAGATGATAGCAGGTTCGTGAATTAGGAGGCAGCACAGTGACTGAAGCCAAAAAATTAAATGTATTTCTTTGTGTATTCAGCCTATACAACTCAGCATTGTTCCCTGCAACACAGGAATGCACATTTCAGGAAAACAGGAAGATTATTTTGCAGCAACAGTCTTTGTGAAGGTGATTGGCAGCAAAGGGCTGTTCATTCCACCTGACACTGCCTAGCTAAAGGTTGTGTGTGTGTGTGTGTGTGTGTGTTCAGTACTTGGAGTATATGTTTCTCTGTGGTCAGTAGGCAGAAATATGTATGTCCAGAAATAAGTATGTCCAGAAGTGATTAGTCTTAACCAATTGAATGTATAAGGTAAATCACCTTCCAAATGTGCCTGTTTCCACCGACTGCTCTGATACACAGACAGCTCACATAGACAAGTTGGGTGGAGTTAGGTGTGATGAATCCCCCCTTCCATCATGGTTATCTGTCAGCACACAGCTTCTCGGAGCTCACAGCCACACTCAGGAGGTTGCTGCCATCTGGGCTGGCACATTGGTCAGAGACTCTGCTCTGGTCGAGTTGCCCTTTCTCCTGCTGCCTTTTTACTGCTGTCTCCCTCCTGCCCAAGTGCTACTGGAGATCAAATGTTGGACTTCCTGGCTTTGAAGCATTTATGTTGAATAAGAGGCTTCTGGCTGCTGCTGGCTGCTTGACATGCCCAGCACCAAACCAGGGACTCAGCCCTTGATTACACCAAAGGTGGTGCCAAAGACCCAGCCTCACAGCATAAGAGCAAATAGAAACAGAAACCACTTTGTTCTGGATACTGCTAGAGGGCTTCCGTCTTAGCAGATGACATCCACAGAAATACAAAGCTTGGACACATGCCTCTTCCAATTCAGCAGCCACCGCCTTTGCTTCAAGGTGCCAGCCAGAATCCTGGTGTACAGGATTTCCTCCTTGGAGCACATCAGCCAGGTGAATAGTGTCAGCTCCCTAAAACAACGCGGCTTCAGGGTGGCAGGTGAGAACTGCTGGTTCTTACCATTCAAAGGCTTCTCACAGGTGTTGCACAGTGTTTCGCTCATCTGGGATCCTGTGTGGGAATGCTGTTCCCTGCAATATCTCCCCGGAGTGTCTTGCAGTTGTTTAGGAGAAAAAAAAAAACGTGCAGGGCTGTCTGAAGACTTTTTAACGGAAGAAACTAATCCAATATAAGCAAAGTGGTGTATGTGTGTTCCTTTGCTGTAGTTGTATTAGCATAGTTATAACAGAAAAACATACACCAACGAAGCTTCTCCACATAGATAGGTCTTTGCTTTTTTGCTTTCTGGTGTTTAAAATACACGTACCTTGATTGTCCCAGAAGTTATTTCTTCTCATTGGTTTCAGAGTGCGCCCTATCCACTCCACTGCATAAAAATCGTCAAATCACCCCAGTCCCTGTGGTGGGCAGCACCCTTGGTTGGTGTGCTGTGCTCCAGTTAAGCCATCACCACAGAGAGCAGAACAGGATCCTTCAAGGCCAGAACCAGTGTTTCACAGTTATATTTTTCTTAAGTGTTTCAAGATTGTCTACGGTTCTTCTTTAAGATCCTCATTTGAAAATGCAATGTGTTTCTTAATAAAATAGCCCTGTTCATTTGGTGGTGTTCCTTCCACACCACGAAGTGCAAGCTCTGAACAATGAGCAGTGTAGAAGATAAAAGTCCCCCCGTGTGTTAGAGAAACTTGCTAACCTGTGCAAAGACAGTGTTAGGGCAGGGCATTGTCTTCTTGTTTCCCACACATAAACTTGGGCCTGGTGATCATTTGCATATGTTGTTGAGTTGATATTTAAGTCTCTGCTTAGGTTTCTCTGTCCTTGTTTAAACATGTATTTGTTTCAGACTAAACAGTTCTTCCCACTGTTATTGAAATGCCATGCTCTTATGTTTCATCCCTGAAGCAGTAACAAATGCACTGCTATTGTAGAGTTGTGTTCTGGGAAGCTGCTTTACGTAATGAAACTCAAATGAAACTAATGGTCACCAAGTATCTGGAAAATCCGTTTGACCTCACAACACAGAGGTGGACACACAGTGTAGCTGCCTGGAGACAGATGCTCAGCCAAAGGGCTTGCTGTCAGCCTTGCTCAGCAGTGCAGCAGCAGGGATACGCCTCTGCTGTTACTCAGTGATATCCCAGGATCTTCCTCTGTTTTACAGAGCTGTGTGTAACCTCTTGCACTTTGTGTTCCCTACACGAGTTGCTAAAATAGTAAAAGGTGGGTAGTTAGTCACATTTCTGCTGTCGTCAGTGGCATGGTCTGGAAGAGGAGCTGAAGCTCTGCTCCTTTCTGGGTCAAGCTGGGGCACTGCTGTTGCAGGAGTCTTGCTGTACTGTGGAGGCTTGGTCCAGGCATCAGAGTCCCTTCCAGCATGTCCCTGAGATACCTCTCTACCTCGGAGGGAATTTTGTCACTATTTCACGCTCCTTGTGGTCTGCTGCTTTTCTTCTGACCCAGCATGTATAGATTGAAAGTGGTATTTACTGAAAGCGTGGGACATGCATTGTGTAGACTCTCCCAGGATTTAAATTCTAAAAGCTCATTAAACTGATCTGGTTAAGGGCCATCAACCCTCTTAGATTAGAGCTATAAAGAGCTTCAGTGGACTCTGCTTTTACTGGGTACTCTAATGTCTGCAAACGAACTCTGTCATGGAGGAGAAAAAGCTGCCTGTGTTATGTTTATCATCATACCCCCTGCCATAAATACACTCACTGGTGTTTTTTATTAGACAGTGTACTCTGTGGAAGACATGAAGGCACTGAGCCTTCAACTCAGAGCAAGTAACTCACTTAAGTCAGTAGAGGTACATGGAAATATGAATCAGTAAGGAGTTCAGCACTGGGCCTTCAAGACTCACCTTAGATTCCTCGGTGTGATTAGCGTCCTGCTGTGTGGAGCAAATGGGTGCTCTGCTGGGAATTTCTCACGTGCATCCTTTGGTTATGAGGAACCTTAGCGCTACATTGTCTGTTCTAGCATATGAGGGACCAGGTGCTGACACCTTTCCTTCGGACTCCAACACATAGTGTATAACATTATATTTGCACCAGATCTGGTGCGCTCTGGACATTTTCAAGTGTTTATACAGAAAAGTACAGACCACTGTCAGTTGCTTTCACTCACCATCTAGGCAAGAGGGATGTAAACCAGCATCCCACCAGGTCCTATCCTGGAGATGTGTAGTTTGCAGATGGGAATTTAGCTTGGAAGTTGTTTTGCACTAGTCTAAGTAGTTTCTTGGCTCAGTATTTGGGAGAGGAAACACAAACTTGCATTTGGACCATAAGATGCCTTTTGTATTTCAAAAGAAAGATGGTACTTGGACACTGGCTCTTGGTTCTGAGACTCATTTATCATTCTGTGTACGAAGTTAGTCCATATCAGTAAAAATACTGAAATCAGAGACTTGATTTTGGAGACGTTGCTTCAGAACGGCAATTCTAACCATCATTCCTGTATCCAGCGTATGTGGATAAGCATATGAAGCCGCAGATAGAAATTGCTGCTTAGAGACAGTTCAATCGGCTTTAATCAGGGTTTAGGTATTCACACTGAACCTGACGTTCGCATTTTAATATAGAGCAGACACACAAAGCAGATTTAGCATTGTCTCAGGAAATGCCTTTGGGGTTTCACAGATATCAATACCTTTCAGTGCTGGGGTTCTATAAGTAGAATATGACTGGGGTAAAAATGCAGAAAAAGTCTTCTTTGAGCTTACCAAACAATCCCTTTCATTTTTTTTTTTCCTTGATGAGGAAAATGGCTTTTATTCTTCCAGTTATGTTGGGAACACTCCAGCCTGTATAATGATTCCCCAAGTATTGGTACATCTTCAGTGCTCTAAGCAATAAATGCTACCATTTCAACAAAAACTGTTCTAGCAGGTTTTCTCCACCCTTCATCATTACTTATCAGAGAGTTTTGCCTAGCATCATTCTTTACACAGAGTCTAAGAAGCACCAGAAGGTTTATTTCCTTCTCCTTGAAAATTGGTCCATTTGCCTACTTTTACTGTGGTTGGGCATGCCAGAGTGACTCCTTAAGAGTCTTTGCATGTGATGCTACTGAGAAACCTGAAAACTAGTGATGGAGGAAGAGGAGTTGAAGATGGTAGATATTTAAGAGTTGTGTAGACATAGTGCTTAGGGATGTGGTTTAGTCAGGGACTTGACAGCATTAAGTCAATGGTTGGATTCAATGATCTTAAAGGTCTTTTCTAGTCTAGGTGATTCTGTGAAATAGACTTCAGTTTTTGTGTACAGTAAGTGTATAAACATAGCCAAAATACTGCATTTTTCAAATAACCTAGTCAGTTGATTTAATAATTGATGGGGAGGGGGGAGCGAGTTGTGCTTGCTTTTTAAAATTCAACTGCAAAGCTTCTTGTCCTTTGCATTTTCAAGGTGAGCGAAAAATGAGGCTGTTTGATGATGAAAACACATCTCCCAGCCTTTACTCCATCTTCTGAATGAGATAATCTCTCACCTCTTAACTTGTTATATTCCCTGAGCTCGCTTTATCAGGCTGTGTCAATGCATGTGCTGCACCACAGGTCTTTTTAACAGAAGACATGTCTGTAGCTGCGTTCCTCTAGTGCCAGGTATCTGTGAGGCTCCATCACCACAAGTAAGCTGAATGGCTGTTTGCAAAACCTGCCTCTTTCATCCTGAGCACCCAAGAGATGAGGTGAATTCCTTTCTTGGGAATCAGAAAGGAGCATACTGCTTGCTGAGGAAAATTGGCAAAAGTTGAAAGTCTAGATCTAAAAGGTAAGGTAGGATCCTGTACAGACTATAGCTTTGTGGAGTAGTTGTCTCTGAAGAAGAGTTCAGCTAGGGGAAAAAAAAAGTCCATCAAGCTGGCCTTACTTTGCCTTTCACTTTTATTTGTTCTTTATCTTTTATAATTTCTCTTCAACCTAAGCTGAATTCATGGTATTCAAAAAACATACTTAGCATTCCTAAATTGCATGGAAGTGGCAAGTTATTGTGGATTTTAAAAATAGCTTCTTATTTATAGTCAGTCATGAGATTTCCTCATTCATTGCCCAGATTCTTCAAAATCATTACTTTATTAGAAACGGAGACTGTTCCTCTGCAGATGTTTCATCTGATGTAGATACTCAGTGCACCGTTCCTTCTGTGTCAACCTAGGGTAAGGTTAAAATCGTGCCCTCAAAACTGAGTCTGCTCTGCCCTCTTGTGTCTTTGGAACGTGCTGCCAAATGCTCCCCAAATACAGCTGCTTTATCATGAGAAGTGGTATTTTCCCCTCACAGAAATAAGAATAAGATGCAAACACATGGGTATTCAGATATGAGTTGATTTTTTTTTGTGATGGGTGCAGTTCAGCATGCATTGGAACTGAATCTATCCCGTCAGTATTCCTCATGGACACACAGGTTTGAGGGGAAGGGGAAACAAGTTGAGAATATTTTTAATACAGCTCAGAAGTGCTAAAATAAACCTGATTGAGCACTCTGTAAAGTTGTGGGGTTTATGAATAAAGCTGTGGGGTTTATGAAGCTTCAGCTGAAAATGATCTACTGGAGGAAGGGATTCTTCCGTATGATGGAGACTGGGCTGCTGTGAAGTTGTGGGTTGATTTAGCTTGTCCGACTCCTTGACGTACCAACTTCTGACCTTGGCAGAAGCGACAGTCCAGAGCTGTGATAAGTTTACAGTGATTAAAGGGATTCTGAAGGACAAAAAAAAAGAACAGTCATGCAGTGATTTAAATTAAGATACCATCAAAATAAGATTCAGCTGCATGCTAAAAAAAGAACCTGCCAGCTTCTCAGTGTGGTTGTTTGTTCTTTTGGTTGAAAATGAGCTTAAGAGGCAGGGGCGGGCTGGAAGTTCCTCACTTTATTGTATTAGGAGAAAAAGATGTCGAGCTGGCAGTGCATCCCATCTATCCCCTCAGGAGCAGAGGGCAGCACTGCAAGCTGGTGGAAGCTACAGTGAAGCACAATTTACTGAAAATGTATTTGTTTTTAAAGAGTCTCAAGTATTTTCAAATCACAGGGCCAGTTCTCCAATTAAAGAGCGGCTTTTCTCAACAAAGTAGGAAGTTTAGAATTTGATACGGTCTGCTGTAAATCTTTTGGATAGCTTAATGCTTAACATTTGCTCTGTGAGCGTTGGATGATGACTGACCTGAGCTGGCCCTGATTTTGACACAAATGGTTTTCTCCGTATCTTAAAGGTGTTTACAGCAGAGACCAGCACTTTTCAGGAGCAGCTTTGTCATTTCTCTGCATAGAGCATTTTGTGCTATGGAGGTTGTGCACCGTGTTTCTTCAATAATCCTGGCGGCCTTTCCAGCCACAGAGAGCAACTTGGGCACGAGTTGTGCTCCATTTTTAAATGCTAAGCAAAATTAGAGGATCACACACTCATGTGCTCTGGGCCAAATGTGTTGCACACCCAGGGGACTCGAGGCCTCTCCTTGTGCGCCTTTGGCAAACTGCGTTCTCCCTGATCAATATGAGGTAGGGAGACATGCTGAGATTGTAAATCTGAAGTTTAATGGGCAGTGACCTCCTCATGTTTTTGTTTTTTGCTTTTTTCCCCCAGCCTCAAGTTTTGAGCTCTACTAACAGATGACCATGAACTCTCTTTTGAAACTCCTTTTTTGAAGACAAGGAAATGCAGATTGCTGATCAGCCTTGTATTAGTCTTATTCTTCCTCTTGCTGAATGGGAGTGTGGGGGTGTGTGTGCGTGCGTGCGTGTTCACTGTTGGATTTCTTGTGCCTTCTTCCTTTCGGGGGTCTGGGTGCCCTGTAACTGTTGGGCAGTCTGAAGGCCACTAGTGGTGCATGGGCCCTGGATAGAGTTGTACTGCTCAGTGTCTCTTACTAAAGCAAGGCCCAGGCATAAAGATTTTTATCAGTTGTCACTGCCAGAGAACCTTTTTCTGCAGCCAGTATTTAGTCTGTATCTTTCCCCATCTTCACATCCCATTGCTCTTGTCTCTGTTGTTGAACTTCATCTGGAATAATCCCCTCCTTGGCACCAACACCCTGATTTGAGGACTCTTTCACCTCTCGTTGGTTACTCACCCTGTAACTGGCCTTTAGCAGTCGTGTTTTCCACCTCGGTGCTGGAAATGGAGCAACACTCCAACAAAGCTCACCCCAGAGCAGGATGTGCCTGAGCTGTGTGCCCCGACACTGGTGATTGCTACCTGTCGCCCGTGACCTGTTAGTGCCGACTTCTGGCCCTGCTGCCATCAGAGGGGCCACTGCAAACGCTCCCCCTGCGTTTGCAACAAATGTGATCCCAGCCACGATCCACTTCAAAGGTGACAGAGGGATGAAGGTGGCAGTGGAAGAACAGGAATGGCAGTTGAAAAGAAGACAGGCATGGAGAGGAAATGGGGATAGGGGTGAGAAAAAATGCAGAAAGTAAAATTGAGGAGAGAGGGAGCTCCTTCTGAGATTAGATAATCTTGAAGAAATAGGAGAATAATTTAAGGAAAATACAGAAAGCAGACACCACAAAGTTTGTGCCAAGGCATACAATAAAAATGAGGACAAATATGAGGGAGGAACATGATTACAACATTTTGACTTTTAAATTTAATTATGATGTGTTGTTTCTAACAACAAAAATGCTACAGATGCTTTTGGTGCTTGTCTGAAATGTGAGCCGAACCCTCTCCTAATCTGAGGAGTCTTTCCTTGTTGCTGTTAAGTTGGCAGTTCTAGACCTGACATGGTGCACCTGGAGTCCTGGCTGTATTTCAAAGGCAGATCTCTGAGAGACTACTGGGTGCTTAGAACAAGAAAGGAAACCCAGACTCATGGAGAGATTTTTCTGGTTGATATCTCCAGTTTAGTAAAGGCTGCATGAAGACAGTGTTAATAATTATGGTTATCTGTCTATCATGTGATTCAATATATGTACCCAAAGGGAGGGAGGAAGTGCCTAAGGTTTAGTTTCAAATCCAAAGTGGAAAACATAGAAAATGCGTTTTTAATTGTCTTTTAGGAACTAAGGATACTTGGACGTAGCCAAGGGTGGAAGATGAGGCAGAGTCTTTTCCAAGCTTGCTGTTTTAGAAGAAGCCTCTTCCAGTCAGCAGCATCCCAGTGCACAGCTCAGAGCTGAGTTCCGATGGTAGAGGAGCAACAGAGTCGGTTCCTTGCACAGGTTCTGGGTTATAGCAGCTCTGTGTCCTGACACGTATACAGAGTCCCTTCTGCTAGTGATGCATGGTTGTTGATGCTCTGTGAGAAGCATACCATGGCTGTGGCCTAATACTTTCATAGTTCTCAGACTGCTTTTATGGAAGTGCTTCATCCACACAAGGGCTCTCTGATACAAGTTAGAATATGGCTTGGTTGTAGACAGGAGGGTTAGGCTGTGGTGTCAATACAAAGGGTCAGTGGTAGGGCCAGACTCATGTCACCTATTTTCTCCTCTAGATTGTTACATTTATTTGTTTGTGTATATATTATTGTCTTTTTTTGGCAATTGTTTCCCATGGTGACTGGTCACTACTGGGCCACTGAAGAAGCGGTGAGAGTGGCCAAGGGTCCAGTGTCTGACTACAGCTCAGTGAGGTCCTGCTAAAGCAGCTTACCTTGGCAAGAGGAGAGGGGAGGGCTCAATGTACTATTGGGTGTTCGTTTGCAGTTTGTGGATTGTATGGTATAGTTCCATGCTGATGTAAAACAGTATTGAGATTGACCCTCAGTCCTTGAATTAGGTTTGCCCTGGACCTCAGTGCAGAGAAGGTGTGCTGAGACTGCTGTCACTGACAGCAGGAGCTTGATGATGAAAGCTTCAGCATGTGTTTGCTAAAGAACACATGGAGAACTTTTTTTAAAACATAGAGCTACCGTCAGAATTGCGGAGTGTACAATTAAACTCAGAGCAGCAGCTTTCTAGTTGTAGGCTGTATTGAAATCTTGTGCTGAGCGAGGGTTTGTTTGTCCTCGGGTCTGGCTGTGAATTAATGGTCTGTTTTAGAGGCTTCAGTGGTCTAGAATTGCCTTCTTGGTGGAGAAAATGCCAGTGCTGTGCAAAGTCAGCAGGAGCACTTTGAGATGCTAAGTCTTCTCTTCTATTTTACTGTTGATCCAGGTGGTCCTTGCTAAGTACAAAGTCAAAGAAATTTCTGTTTGTCCCATCCTTCATCTCCCTGTGCAAGTGTCATGTAATCGGCAGGAACACTGAATCCTCCCTGTCTGCCGTTCCTGTTTGCATGGGAGAGAAAGGGAGGGAAGTGAGGTGGAACCCTACCACCCTCTGCATCTGCCCTCTGAAGGCAAAGTTATTTGTGAGCCTTAAGTATATGGGTGGGAAAGCTGCCAAGCCAAAGTTGTTCCCCAAGTATCTGTAAACTAAATCTGATTTCTTAAATTAATCCAACTAAGGAACTTTCGCTCTGGCAAAGGCTTGTAAATATTACAGTACCTGTCACTTTTGGACGCAGTTTTCTGTTTTCATAGCAGCAAACTGAAAAGCTTTGAAGTCTGGGATGTTTTGTTTAGCTTTGTAGAGGTTGACCTCAAAGTATCAATCTTTCTGCTCCTTTTAGGATGTATGAAAATAGTCTTTTCTTTTTGCAGAAAACGTCTTGTAGCAACAGTATTGCTAATGGCCACAGTTCTCAGATATTTTTGGAGAGTTGAAGCATGTACTGAGATATGTACATAGAATTTTGCCTCTTCAATGATTGAGTTTTCTCTTCTGTGTGAGGGAACATACCTAAGCATGTACTTACCATGAAGTAAAAACCATGAATCTAAACAATGCTTATAAAGGGGTTTCTGGATGCATGGTGCTCTCAGCGCACATAGTTAGTTTTGCTAGGATTTTAGTTTATATGTACTGTTCAGTTTCTGTACCATCAGCACAGCATAGCCTCCACATGTTTGGTTTCTCTGTGCTCTCTGTGATAGCTGTGGATGGTAATAATTGTCGTGTTGCTTATTCTCAAGATAAGCTGCTTATTGGTATAAACCTGTGAATTGAATTTGCCAGATACAGTTGCTTCCATCATGTGTGCTGGTCTCCATGTGCTTCTTGGAGGAAGTTTTCATGCTGATTCTCTTGAAACAAGTCTTGAAGTGAGTTTTGGCAGACCTGTTCTGAATTGCAATTCGGTACTGTGTAGCTACTTCGAGCCATAACTCATTCATCACTCCCAAGTTAACCTGACCACAGCTGAAACTGCATGGTGGCAGTGCTTTTAAGACTGCTCGCTGAGGAGTTAAGTTCAGTAGTTTCTCTTACTTAGGTGATGTTCTTGCTTTGAGTTTGTCAGTGTGCATACAGCTTTTTTTCTGAAAGTATTTGGGCCCACTGACCTGTCCCAGAGCCATGGCTGAAGCCAGTGTTCTCTTTACACTTCAAATTGCAACTCAGCCCACTTGAGCAGTGGAGATTCATGCTCAAGTACTGTGAGTGCCTTCCCCCTTTCCTGCCGTATTCCTAGGGGAATCAAAGCTCTCCTACAGTGAACAGGATGTGAATTCAGCCTACTGAGTCACTAAGAGGTCTGGAGTTTGACTCCAGCCTTCCTGCAACCCTCATTTGAACAAGCACAACATCAGGAGAAACCCTATGGAGCAGACTTGCTCTGTTAAATTTTCCCGTGGTTCACAGGTTTTTTCTCTATAACCAAAGTCCATGGAGCCATCTTGCCAAGGTGTCTCAGTGTCTCAGCGGTGCTCTGACTGGCTTCACCAGACCAAATGAGCACTGTGTGCTTGGCAAAGAGGTCCCAAAGGGCAGTGAGATGTATTACATGGCTGGCACCTTGGCTGAATTAAATCCATACTGAAGTTTGCCACCTGAGGGGCCCTACAGCAGTGATGGCTTTGTGAGACTGCCTACTCCAGCCACACTTGCTGACCAATGAGGTTTTTGTAAAATGCTTTAGAAAATTATGCTTGAAGGCATAATGTCAAGAGCTAAAAGCCCAGTTGCTTTTCACCTCCCTGGCTGTCTTGTCCAGCTACATATTCCTAAGCAGGTGACCATTTTTGCTGCCTAACTGTGAAAATATTTGTATTTCCATTTAGATCATCTGAAAATTGGACTTTTCATCTTCTGTAATGTATAAAATTCAGAACTGACTGATAGTCCTTCTGGTGCTTTAATATCAACTGTTAAAGCTGGCTGTCCAGAAGCAGTTGGTATGGAGAGAGCTGATAATGATGCAGCTGAGAAGCTAAACCCCTCATCTCCATTTGAGTCTTCTTTTTGTCTTGCAGATGAGAGGATCTGTTCACCACCCTTTATGGAGCTGACAAGTGCCTGTGGAGAAGATACCTTGCAGCTTATAGAGAAGAATGGACTGGCATTCCCATTCAGTATGTACATGGGCTTTTCCTTAGTGCTTCTTGTAGGTTCTGAATATTGCTCGTGCATCCCCCAAGATGTAGCCGGCACTGTAGGAGTGTGGGTTTCATTATCATAGTGTAAGGGATGTTAAAACCTTCCTGAAACAAGTGCTCTGAAGCAGTCTGCTTGGAATGTGGAACAAAGCCCCTCACTGACAGCTTTTACTTTGCCTTTGTTTCTTACTTTCAACACCTCGCTACAGTAAACATGCATTCCTGGGAAATGCTGATAGTTCTAACAAAGTTAGCCCCTTGCCCTCAACTTGTGCACAAAGTTTCTTCTACCAGCTGCATTCATTATTTTTCTTGCCTTGCTGACTGCCCCTTTTGTCACCCACCCCTCCCTTTCTGTGGTCCAGGCTACAAATATAATCTTAGAGGGTAGAAGAAAGTCTATAAAAATTACCACAGAAAGCGGGCTTAAGGGTCCACAGCCTCAAACAGCTGCTATGAACTGTTTGTGTTTTGTAGCAAGTTTCATTGCGGGGCTCGTACTTTAGGTCATTCCTTTATTTGATTCCTTGCAGTATGAAGTGAGCAGAATCAGTTAGTTGGTATTTGTTCCTTTGGTGCTTGCCTCATTTGTAAGGTTCAAAGTCATGTGGAAAAAGCACGTTTTGCCCTCCCTGCTATTACCCTTCCAAATGAGGCATGTCTCCAGAAGCTAGATTGTGAAGCAGTAATTTAAAGCCCACTGAAAGGCTCTCACCCCCCTCTTCCTCACCCATACACATTTTCCTCTCAGTTCAGGCTGGCTAGTGCTCAGTAGTCAACAGCATAGCCCATATACTCAGAAGACCTGAATCAACCCCTCTAAATGATGATGAAATTAAAAAATAACACTGAAAATTAATATAACATGGCATTGTGGGACTGCTATTTCTGTCTTCTGTCTTCTTTTTTTTTTTCCTTAAAAACCCTCCTCTCCAGAGCATTTGTCTGTGAGACATCATATACCACTTTCCAGAATTTCAAGCTACCAACTTATTTTGGACTCTACTGCAAGTCATCTGCCTTTCATAGCTGCCTGTCCTCTTGCCTGGTAATTTGACTCTTCTGACAATCCCCAAAGAAGTCCTTTCTACCCCCTTACTACTTAAAAGTTTTCATCTCCTTTGCTTAACATATAAATAAAATCAGCTCTAGTCATCATGTGGATCCCAGGGTCTTCAGCTCTTCTCTGGTTTCATAATAGCAGGAGCATCTTGTTTCTTTCCTCTTAGTGGTTTTAGGAGGGAGGCAAGAACCAGGATATACAGAGCAGGTAAGTGATATGAAGGAGAGAGAACTGCTGGGCTCTTTCTACATTTTTTGTCCCACTCTGACTGCCTGCAAAAAATACATTGTATCTTAGTTTGGTTCAGCCCGTTTGGTTTCTTGCTCTTCCCTAAAAACAGGAAGATAGAAAAAGAAGTTGGTTTCCACTGTATCCCAGTTCCCCTGTTTTCAGAAGAGTGGTGTTTTGTGGTTCCATCCTCAGGCAAAGTCACATATTTGTGAAGATGCCTTCTTGAGTAGGCAGGATGGCAGTACCAGTACTGGTACTAACTTCTTAGCTGATTCTTTGCAACTCTGTCCAGTTCTATTAATGGCCTCTACTTCGTTTACAGGGAGGAGTGAGAGAGTAGGGCTTGGAGCAAGCCAAGCTTTGTAGCAGAGATTGAGCAGAGACTGTCACTGGTACCTGGTACAGTCAGTGCCTTGGCCTGGTGAACTCTGGTGTTTGCACATATGGGTGGGAATGGTTTTATAAGGATTTTGTGCATCCTGTTTCAGTGGTGTAATGTTTTCTCTTTTTATTTACCTAGTTTGTAAAACCAGAGTGGCCCATGGAACCAACTCTCACGAGGTGAGTTAAACTTTTGCAGTGTTATCCCCCTTTTTCCAGTCCCCCCGTGGTGGTTTGGCTGGTGCTTTCCAGTCCAAGATTGGAAGGCAGAATGAGGGCTACGCTTGTACGACTTCCCTTCCCCTGCTTCTCCCTCCTGTTTAATTACACCATTATTTTTCCAAATCTATCTGAAATGAAATTAAACATGGCTTTAACCTGTTCATGTGGAAGTTCTCTCTAGCAGTTTCTAGCTTCTATCATCTGTTTGCTTCTAGCAGTTGTAGTCTTCAGTCAGCTCTGTCTGCAAGGAATCTCCTTCTGTTTCTCCTTTGGTGGGAGCTCACACTAGTGGTGTTTCCACCCCGCCTTGTTTTTCTTCCAACATGTATGTGGTACAGGTGAGAAATGGTTTTGTGCTGCAGATGAAGTGGCTGGTTCCTCTCCTTGAGGGGAAGGGAGTATCAAATACAGAGTTTCCAGACACGTTTGGTTGTAATAACATGGTTGGAGCTGTGGACAGAACAGAGCTGGTAGAACTGTCTGCCTTCCTCCTTCCTGTAAGGCAATTGCAGTTAAAATGGTTGTGTATTCCTGGAAGGAGTGCATTCCCTAGGAGCCTAGCTTCCTCTAAATTTAGGCAAGTTGAGTCCTGTTTTAATTCTTTTCCATTTGTGCTTCCTGCCTTCCTGCTCACCGCAGCTCAGTTTTGGGAATCCAGCCCTCGCTGCTGGCTCTCCTAATGCCTGGCTTCCTTTGTTAACAACGTGGTTGTTGGTCCAAGTTTCCCAGCTGCTCCTGAAATGTGCAGTATGTTGTTGCTGTAGAGTCTCAGAGAGCTGAGGGCCCTGAAGTAAAATGTATGTCTAGATGAACAGAATGGCTACAGCTGAAATGTTGAGTGACCAGCACTTGCTTTTAAAGATATAAGCAAGATTTTTCATGCAGGCCTTAGCTTCGATTGTTCTGCAAGCTGACGGACAGTCCTGTTAGTTTCCTGGAGCAGCCTCTGTGAATTTTTGCTGTCATTTCCAAGAACACTTTGGGGATTGGAGTGTTAATGAATTTAAGACTCCTGTTTCCCTGCTGATTTTTAATTTGAGACTCCAGTTTCCCTGCTGAGTGTTCTGTTACGAGTTCCTCTGCAACTGCAGCATGAAATGGGTGAACCCTTCAGTGCTTGTCCAGTCAGGCTTGGACTTAATTTCCCTGGTGAATCTTTCTTTGCTCTTCTTTCATACAGTGCAGACATACCTCAGCCTCCTGCCAAAATTCCATTTGATGAGCAAAAATTAGACTAAAATACAGTTTATTGCAGAAACTTAGGACTAGAGCCTAAGAGGACCTCTGGAAGAAAAAAACCACGCTGAAATCCTGTGTAGTACTTCACATAGCTGGTAGTAGTAGTCATATTGGGAGTTGCTGAGTTCTCACAAGTGATCCAACAGTGTATTTATGATCAGAGAGGAACTGTCTTGTAATTGCTATTTTAAGGTCAGTAATGGCAAGAGAAGCGTGGAATACTCTGCTTACTGTACAGTCTCTCTAAAAGATGGAGTGTAGGTCTAGAAGCAAGAAAATGTTGCCTGTTTAATTAATGACTCCTTCTTGGCTTTTGGTAAATTACTTCATTTTCTGTAGAGACATTTGCACTGCAGAGCTGACACTGGACCTAGAACACAACCTCACTAGAAACCTGTTTTTTTTCATAAGATGATTATTAAGACAGTTCAAATACTGACTAATAAGGACAGCTGAAGGTGCAGATTGAGTTTGGTTTTGATGCCCATCAGGCTGGCAAACGCCACATTTTGAGGTGAACACACACGCTAGTTAAGCCAAGGTGCTGTTAGTTAGTCTTCTTGTGCTGTCCCACAGCTCTACATGGCCTCTGCACCAGAAATCATTGCCCAGGTCAGTACTTGAACCTCATTTTGCCAGCACTGTTTGTTAGACTTGACTAGAGATGATGCTTGGAGGTTGTCCTTCCCAACTGCCAGCAAGTCAGAACACAGCTGACCTTTGGTAAAGCTGCCATGAGACATCACTGAGACCCATAACCTGAAGAAATGTGCCCAGAATGACTCTTTTTCTCAGTGTTGAGCAGTCAGGAATGAGAAGGCAAAGAATCACTATGTTTTTGAGACTGAATTCCTTAAGGATGTTGTCAGTAAATCTTCTTAGTCCTGAATGTTTTGATTTGCCTTCAGAAGAGCTCTGTGTTTATAATTAAGAACGCTATTTGGAAATTAGGATACAAAATATTGTTCCCATGTTACAGCCAGACACAGCAGGTCTGTGCTAGATGGCAAAGACCAAGTGCACCCTGCAATTGAATTCTTGGAGCTGCATTCATGCATGCTAAAAACTATGAGACACCGCAGTGAACCGGTGTAACACAGCACCATGGGAGTTGCATGGGTTGTGTGCTGCTCCGTGGGGCTGTCAGCACAGAGCTTTGCAGAAGAGAGGCATGGTTTCCAGTAGCTTACATCAGTTCTGTGCCAAGAAGATAAACTCCCTGGGTTTCTACGCTTCTAAAGTAGTGCCTGCTCATCTTATATTTGTTTGCGGACATTAATTAACTAATATTTGAAGAGAACACTATAGAAACAGCACAGTTTGTGCCAGTATAGTGATGTAGATACTATAATGCCAACAATCTACACGCGAGTAGGAAAAGAGCAGTGTTTCTTGCCGCTGGTGAGAGACAGATGAAATATGATGATGATGTTGCTGTGAATCATCTTGATCGATGAGTCTACTGGTTAGAGTTGGTTTCTTGCACCTGTTCGTACCACATTCACTCAGTCCTGTCAAGTTGATAGCGTCTGGTATAATAGAGACAGGGTAAGAATATCAGCACGCGTTGACTTGATCTCAGAAAATGTTAATCTGCTGAGTCAGTTGTGCATGCGTGCAGGCAGTTGTGTGGTCTGATGTAGCGTACCAGGTAAGAAAGAGTAAGGACAAAAACATGCTCAGACTTCTGACTGTGAATATGTAATCACTACATCGTTTACCATGGCTACGTTTTTGAACAACA
Source organism: Trogon surrucura (assembly GCA_020746105.1). Classification (NCBI taxonomy): domain Eukaryota; kingdom Metazoa; phylum Chordata; class Aves; order Trogoniformes; family Trogonidae; genus Trogon; species Trogon surrucura. The sequence continues at coordinate 29,911,090 of CM036623.1, read as the reverse complement.
GAACACATTTTGTTTATTATTTTTATTACTGGAACAAACTAAAGTATTAGCAAAAATTTGGTCTGAAAGTGGAGCGTGCATCAAATGAGCAGCATATATATATATGTAATATATGAGAGAGAGCACAAACTTTGTAAAATTCTTCCAGTGACCCTGACTTCACTGAGATACACCTAATCTCAGAAAGCATGAAAACTGACAGGAAGTATATGGAAAGAGCAAGCAAGCAGTGTAACTCATCTACACCATGCTGAGGCAGGAAGCTCCGATTTTATTCTGTATGTCACTGTGGAGTCACTGTGGGACCCAGAGGAATTCTCTTAGCCTCACTGGATTGTCTTGCATCCTGAGTAGAACAGTATGCACAAGGAAGCCAGTGAGAAAATGTTATCAGGCATAAGAAAAAACTTGTGTTTTTAGAGCTTAGGTATTTTTCTGGTAAGTGTTATGCGTCCTGCACTGACTGAGGTGAGTGACAAGCTCAAGACTCAGATGGTTAGCTGTTGTCTTCAAGGCTCTTCAGAGGGGAAAAGTACCCAAAAGCATCCCTACTTGTGGGAGGGAGTTTTGCCCAGAAGAAAGGGAGACAAAATGTGTGTCAGATTCTCTGGCCTTGAACAGTCCTTACCTGTGTTCACTTGACTACCAACATGCACTACTACCGCTGTGGATTACAAGACCCATCATCACTGGAAGAATGAAAAGAGGTCAATAGTAAGATAACTGGAACATAGCTTTTTCAGGGCTTTGAGGATGAAGAGCAAACCAAAGTTAATCCTCACTGCGGGGCACACTGGTATAAAGTAATTTCATCACCTGTGCCAGAATGATGCTTGCTACGGGTCCTGCGTAGGAACCTTGGTGGCATCCATACCCAACAACAATAAGCCTGCAAAATGGGGCATCACAGTTATGATAATTAAGTATACATGTAAGCATGGTAATAGAGGGATTGATGGAAAAGAGGAGAGTAACGTGCTAAAGATATGCTGGCTCGTCACAGGACTTCTGTGCACCTACCAGCATCGCTCCTGTGCTGTTTGAGGCAGCTGTTTTTCGTCACCTGGGCCCTATAAGTGCCTTCCCTTTTGGCATATTTATTCCAGTCCCTTCAAGAGGGCTATCCATTTGGACTAATGGGGTAAAACCAAGCCACGAAAATTGCTCTGCTGGCATTTGCTAGCAGCAAGACATTACTATAGTCTGAAAAAAGTTCTCTGATTATGTGGGTGAAAACCTGGTGATTAGGCCATTGCAACTTGAATGAGCCAAACCACAGGAAATAGAGCGCTAGGGAAGAACTTGTGCAGTTAGTACACAGAGCCGTTCATTTTGTTGTTCTCATGACACATGCTTACATTTGAGACAGACTTTTTTGTCTGTGTTGGTCAAATGTTTTACCCTTTTGTTGTACCTGCAGTTGCAGTAGCTTCCCTACTACAAGTGGCAGATGAAATTACAAAGAGCTGAGAAGAAAATGTTAATTGAAAATGGAAGCTGCAGTGCCAGTAGTGTTTGGAGAGTTGTATGTCAGTGAGATGAAATGGAACTAGCTACACCAGTAGATGTTCCCCCTCACAGCTAGTCAGGTGGTGGGTAAGCATGAAATTTTTTCAAGACTTGTGCGCAACTGTTTGTGCGTGTTTCCAGATGGCAATCATCTTCAACCAGGAAGGCCTCAAAGCTGTGCGGCCCCCTTGTGTCATTCAGAGCTTCATCAATCACAATGCCGTGCTGTACAAGGTCTTCGTGGTCGGGGAATCCTACACGGTGGTGAAAAGGCCATCTTTAAAGAACTTCTCTGCGGGAATCTCAGGTACGTTATGCAAGATTTAAAAGGAAATGCCAGTTCTTTGAGGTCTGGCAGTGAACAGCTCAAAAGAGAAAAATATCTTTGAGAAGGCTGCTGAAGCGAAGGCAGCTGGTTCTTACATACTGTCTTTCCTCTCCTGTATTATTTCAATAGGAAGGGAGATAACTCATCTGCTCTGGAATACATACGAATTAGATTCATACAGTAAATATTTATGTAATAGTAACCTGAGTCTTACCTGCTAGAAACAGTGTTTTATGTCATGTGGAAAGGGTAGAGGGGGAGAGATTCTCTCATTTCACAGTAAGTTTGTGTGTCATTTGTTCCGGAGTTTGTTTATAAATGTACTTTGGAGAGAATTTCCTGGTTTCCATCATTTCGGAACTTCCTTTCCCTATTTTTACCTGATTATGTATGGGTGTTTAAATTAAAGATCACTTGTGCTCTCCTCTATACTAGCCTCCCCTTTGTAAACCTTGGTAGGAAGAGTCTTTGTAGATAACAGCTGTGTTGGGAGGAAGGAGGAATGGTTTATCAGTGAGAACAGTGATCCTCCTCTGTGTAACTAGAAAGCAGCACTTGAAGGGTTTTCATTAAAGATTACTTAAATTTCCTTTATGGAAGAAAAAAAGCTCATTTCCAAAGAACTGTGTTCTGTGGCCCATCGGGAGCAAAAAGCGTTTAGGAGCCTATGGGTGGGAGCGTTGTCTGCCTGCAACTGGACAAATCCAGGAGGTGGGGGTAGGAGGGGGGAAGATACCAAACTGAAAGAGAGGAATGAACAAGTGCCAGTTTCTTGTCACTTTTCTTACTGGTTTCTGCTGATCCTAGTAGGTCCATATGTGCTTACTATTGCATTCTGCACACAAATGCATATATTGTTAGTGTGTATAGAAGTGTCCCAGTAAAAGTCCCTGTCTGTAGGTATGTATGCCTGTATTTACATTTAGGTCTGCTCTATGTCCTGGTCAAAGTAGGCCAGAATCTGTGTTAGTATAAACTATAAGAAGAGGATATCGTGGTGTCAGACTGCAGAGGAGATTTGGGTTTGCTTTTCACAGCCCCCCATCTATATTGTATACAGCCTTGTGGCTACCCTTAAATGTTCACTCAGAGAGATCAGCATAGCAGAAATACTCAATTGCTGGTGCCACCTGTGTGCTGAGACTTTGGTCCAGGTGTTCTTGCGTGGGTTGTCAGTGCAATGCCATCAGGCTGCCGTGATGGGAATCCCAAGGGGAGATTTGTGGTGAATTTTTCCACACCGGTAAAACCTCCAGCACAGAGAGAGCAGGGTGGGAGGTGCTGATACAATTCTCCCCATGTTTTCCACTGTGGTACCTTTGTGCTTCTGTCACCCCAGTGTGCCTCCTGCATTCCTCTGGTGCCTCGAAAAGGAGAACAGGTCCTGAACTGAAATTTACTGCTTTTTCCCGTGGTCACAGTGCCCTCCTCAGGTGCTTACAGGGATCTTAGCGTACCCTGGGAGCTGTCAATCTACTTACCTTCTATCACACGCATTCCCATTGCAACTTTCACTTTGAGTATAGCAAATTAGTAGAAATTAACTTCATTATCTTGCGGAGCTTAGTTAATTGACTGACGAAGGAAGCGAAACCAGTTTCTCTTAACCACGTGCAGTTCTCTTTATCTGTGGTGCGAGGTGTGAAAACCATGGGTGACCCAGCCGTGGGTCTCTGCCTGTGCGGGCACTAAGTGCAGGAGAGGCTCTGGGGATGGTGGATGGGATGGGATGGGATGGGTACCGAGGAACTGCCGAGCAGGGATCAAGATTGGATTCCCGAGGCTGCAGTGCCATCTACTGTTCCTTGGACTAATGCTTTGGAAATTAAAATCTTGTATAAAGATTTACAACCTGCTGCATTATTTATAACCTGCTTTTAATTCCAGACAGAGAATCGATATTTTTCAACAGCCACAATGTTTCGAAACCAGAATCCTCATCTGTCTTAACAGCAGTAAGTATACTTTGTCTTTTTTATCGTCTCATGCATCTGGAAAACTATCTAGTCCTTTCTTACAGAAGCATTAGTAGCTAGTGACTCTCCTTCACAAGTTGTCTGCTTCTGTGTTGCAGGCTGAGGTCTGTTTGGTCCAACGAACCAGCAGGACTGTGTCCCCCACTGGTTTTCCTTACCAAGCTCTGGTGAGGAAGCACTGATGCAGCAGGGCTCTGTTGCTTGCCAGGCCTACATTCCCCAGAGCTAATCTAGGCAAAGGGAAGAAGGAGGTTCTGAGTTCAAATACCTGACCTTTTCCTGTCCAAAGAGCTTAATAAGCATAAATCATCCTTCTAGGACTCAGTTCTGTGAGGAAAGACAAACAGTGAAAACTCAAGCAGAGAAATCGCGTTGGGCAGAGCCACAGAGGGCCAGTAGCTGTGTGCGCTGCGAGCATACCCAAGCTATGACCATTTCTGGGTGTCTTCTGACTTCAGCAGTGCCAACATGCTGCACAGTTTGGTGCATATGTTACCAGTCCTTTTAATAAGCTTTGCACATACGAATCCTAACGAGTTCTCGGTCACTCAACTGCTGAGAAAGTCACTTTACAGGACTGGGTCCTTTCAATCTCTGAGTCTCCAGATTCTTTTCTATTTCACAAGCTCTATTGGGGAGTAGTTTCAAAGTTGGCAATGATTAAATTTTCAGTTGTTTGCAACACTGATAGGCATGCTAAATATTAAAACTGTAATTGTGCTAGTCAGAAATTCCTTCATGGCTAAATTTACTTTGAAATTTAGATAAGACTATATGCTTTTGTGCTTTACCTGCCATCTCTCTCATACACATGCAGTATTCCATACATGCATCTGTACCGTACGCTTCTGCTCAGGAACATGTTGTTTAAAAAGTGAAGAAAATGACATCTCCCAGTCATAAGTAACCGCAGTTTTACTCACTGTAATGAATGTTTATAGAATAACTTATACGTGAAAACCCACATAAAAGATATCCCCTTCGAATTAGTGTCTGCCCTGAAGATGCCAGCTGAGTTGTATTGTATGACTCAGATTAAACTAACAGCAAGAGCTTGTTTTATGAGCCCTTTAATATACATCGAAATGACAGAATGATAGCCGGAATATTTGCAGCACAGGGTTAAACACACCAGCTATACTTGTTTTTTTAAGGTGTAGATCTGGTACTTAAAATAATGAGTCTGATTCTCCCTTCATTCATGCACTGCTCTGTCTCTCAAGGGGCTGCAGCAGTATGAAGAGGAAGAACTAGGTGCTTTAGAGCAGGTGAAATTCTGGTACAGGAAGGATTCTGAATTATGAAAGCAGTTTCTCTGCTACCTTTCTCTGTTTCATGCCACCAGTTCTCTGCAATTAGATTTGGTGGATATGCACCTGGAAACCTCTGAAAATCAGTCTTTCCACTAAAAAGACTGTTTCAGAGTCCCTTAGTAATGTGTCTTTTCCCACTATAGCTGGATAAAATCGAAGGAGTATTTGAGCGGCCAAACGACGACGTCATCCGGGAAATTTCTAAGGCACTGCGGCAAGCTCTGGGAGTTTCCCTCTTTGGAATTGATATCATCATTAACAATCAGACTGGCCAGCATGCGGTCATTGATATAAATGCATTCCCAGGTGAGAAAGGCCTTTACACTCATGCTTTGTGGAAACTATGCAGTGTGTGCCTGGTGTGAAGTTTTACTGCTCGTGTCTCCCATCACTCCTTCCCAGGTGGGGGACAGGAGAGCAGCAGCTAAATTGTTTGGAGGTTACATACTGTTGAATCTGGGAAGGGCAGACCCCTAATCTAGGTATGGAACATGCTACTGAACTGTCAGCTCTTGAAAAATAGGGTCAAATTGCAGTGGCCAGCTGTAACATGGCTGTCATGCCCCTCCCTGGAAAGGGATGCTCAGGAACTGAAGCATGAGACTGTGCTACGACCTGGCCTTTCTGGGCCGGTCCCTCATTCTGGAGATGAAAAGAAAAATGATAAAGTCTATTTTAGGAAAGCCTTTTAAGTTTTCTCTTTTTTTTGAGACTCTGTGCCATTAAAAGTGTTGAGGACATGGAAGCAGCAAATGCCCCCTTGAAAATCTCTTCCTGTGCAAACTGGTACCCTGTGAGAAGACATTTGTGGACAAAAGCAACACCACCAGAAATATGAAGAAGATGATGAAGTTGTAGGTGCATGGAAGTTGCTTTAATGAATTAAATAGCCTTGCAGGTTCTCATAAGTACATCCTGGAGTAAAACAATAGAATAGAGCATGTGAAAATGGGTAGACTTGTTCTCTGCTTTTTAGTGCAGCATATGTCTTGGAAACAGCTAAGCAAGCTCCTTGTCCACTGGAATTGTTAAAGGAGTTATGAATGTCTATAAGGGGGCGCAGTAATGATCTGTCACTTGTGCTAAATGCAGTAGCCTAACACAGGAAGAGAATGCATCATCTCATTTGAGGCTGCTTTGCTTGGAGTGTTTCTCTTTGGGAATCTCCTCTGTTTACTTGAATAGTGATGTTTGTTTCCTGAGACATACACAGGCTGTTACATAGTGTGTTTATCCTATCCTTGAAGACTTGAGTTTTCAGTATGGCAGAGGTAAGTTCACAGCTTGGGATCTTGCCCTGAGCCCCCAGGCTTCTTCATCTTTCAGTTCTTTTATGGAACTCAAGCTGTGGCTTGGGGCCAGGCCTGACCAAAGCCTTGTCCAACTGCTCAGAGGCTCGGCTTCCTTGTGTGCTGTCTTTTGTGTTTACCAGGCTCTAAGCGCTTTTGAACCTGCCCCTCCATGGATGTCATCTTGTGATTAGTTTAATGGCAGAATTGAGAGCAGATGTACCTGTAGGAGGATGTCATCTGTTGTCTGCTGCATTAGCACCAGCAACTCTTCAAAATTATTTTAAAAATAAATTTCTAAAAGGCCCATTGTGTCCCCGGTTCTCTGGGAAACCACCAGGACTATATTTAGCAGTGGTTGCCAGATGAGATATTTAACTGTAGGCACAGTCATATAGCGTGTGGGTTTAATGTTTGCGTGACCGCAGGTAACTAAGAGAAAAGTCTCTGCGTAGCCTGCTGGCCTGTAGCTGTGGCTGAGCTCACCCAGCGCGAGCAGCTGCTTGTGTGCCCATTCTGCAGCCTGTCAGCAGTACAGGGGAACTGCTGGTTCTGTGTGCTGTGTATATGTGGTAGCTAGAAATGCTGGATCTGAGCTTGCACTTTGTGTGTGTAAATATGCTGCTGTAAATACAGGGCATGGGCTTTCCATTTCTCTCTGGGCAGACAGTGTGCCACATCAAGGAGAGTCTCCTAAAAATCAGGCAGGTAGCATCTTTAATGTTAGCTTAAAAACGCTCCTAGGCATTTCTTGACTTCACAGAGCTCAGGGGGACAGGCTCTTGTTTTCAGAAGCATTGCTGGGTGGACATTCTTTCTGTGTTCAGCCAGAGGACTCTGGAGGCTGTTTTCAACATAGCCTCTTGTAGAGAGTAATTTCCAGAATGGTTTCAGTGGGCAGTGCTAGGGTAGTACTTGCTGGAGCATGATTCATGCAACTTGTGCTTTGAGACATGCAAAACTTACATCCTCCCACTGATTTCTTTGTGTGACATGAACTCCAAATTCATTACTGGTAGTTTCTGAAAGTGTAATTTAGTTTGCCTTTCCTGATTTTGTTGTCATCAGAGGACTGTGATGTCTCACGATTGCTTTTTTTTGAGAGGCCAGCAGCGGCAGCCAGTGAACAGAGCGAGGCAATGTCTGCAGTCTGCAGCCTTCCCCAGACATCCTGTGGCTCGAGAGTTGAGACATCCTGGTTCTCTTCCTCCCTTCCTTGTGTTTCTTTTTTACAAGTGTGTGAGGTTTCTTCTGAGTGACAACACAGAGTTACTTGGGCCTTTCCACCCAGCATGCCAACGGCTTGCACACAGGAAGCCCGACTGATACCTACGGCTTTCTTACACTGTAACATCTGCTGATTTCAGGACTGAATTAACTGACCATCTTACTCCCATTAAATATTTAAAACAAGTTCTTTGTGAGTTTTCCAGGTGCCCTGAAACAAAGCTGGTTTGTTTTCAGTGAGCAGACACGAAACACTCTAGGGTACAGTGGATCTTCTCCCTGAATATTAAAGCTGTTACTATGGAGATGGCTTATTCCCGGGGTGTTTGAAGCACTCTGAGTGGATTTGAAGGCTAATCCCATGGCTTTTACATAAGCAAGGAAGCGTAGCAAGCACCTCTGTCAAAGAGGTGGAAATCTTGTTCTGGCTCCCATGACTGGCTGTAAGAGCCCCTAGTCACCCCTGCTGACCATTGGGTTATTGTGTGGAGCACTGGGAAACTTGATGGTTTTGAAATGGCCAGTCTGTTCGGTGTTTAAGGGCTTTTGAGAAAGGAAAACTGGAAGCTGTTGTCTCACACTGCTGGTGTTTTGTGTGACCTGGTAAGTATCCAGGAGAAATGTGACCAAGTGCAGTAAAATCCAAAGCAGTATAGCAGCCTAAATAAAAGTTAATTGGTTAACATCTGGGTTATAAATACACCATCAAATCATCACATTTCTCTTAAGGTGAAATTATCCTCTTACTTTATGTTTTTCAGGAAGTTGAGTTTTTATTGCCTAAGGAGAATGGAGATTAAAATTGAATTATTTGTGGGTCTGGGGGACTCTTCTTCTTCAGTGATGATCACATGACTAAAAGTGTTTTAAAATGTGCATTTACTTTGTGGTCTCTGGTTCTGCTCCTGTGCTTCTGTGTGAATGTGTGCTATTCACATGGGATTTTTAAACTGTTATTTATTGCTTCAGTCTCCTGTATTAATACTAGGTCACCTTCAGAATACTTTTATAGACATTTTAAAAGAATCAACCTCTAAGTACTAAATGAAATTGGTAACAATTGTAATGCAGTACCAGTTAAGATCCATTTCAGGACTTTGTAGCAATATGTTGCACATCTTGTTCAATTTTAAAATGAATGCCATGAGAAAACTGTACCTATACCAGAGTGTTTAAAATAGAGCCAGAAGTTCTATATGCCTACTGCCACCCTTTTTGTCACAAAGAAATGTCACTTCTCCTGGTATTTGAGCAACTGTTTTAACCGGGAAACTTGCCATTAAACTCTGCATTGTAAATTGCCTGGAATCACTTAACAGAACCTGCAGAAAGGTGGTTCCAGTACTGAAATAAAAGATTGATGTTTCTATGTATATATACATGTATATCATTGATACGTGTTTACTGTCCCTTGAGTGCTTTTTCAGACATTGCTCATAGTAGGGAGCATGTTCTAAATGTCAAGTTGGGTTAGATTAGATGAGCATCACATTGCTTCTTACGCAGTGGGAAGCTGCCTTTTCTGGAGGGTATAAAACCAGCCCCACTGTCCTCTGAGGTTTCCCTAACTGAGGGTATTGCTGGGCAAATTCTAGAGAGGGTCCAGACCCTCAAGGCAACTCTGCATTAGAGCGACTTTTCATAGTAAGCCTGGAAACAGTATGGAGAAGATCAGCATTGTACCACAGGGGTAGTAGCTTGAGTAAAAACCTGGACTTGGCAACAAATGGTAGACTATACCTAAAATTATGTATATATGTGTACATACTTGAGAGGAAACGGAAACTGAAAATCTGAAAGATGACATTTTTTCTTGTAGAACAAAAATATTTTCGTAGCAAGGGTCTCTGTTCTTCTTTATTTGCACATGCAGCCACTCAAAACAGTGTCATGGAGAAGAAGCCATTTTATCATCACTTGGAGAGCAAGGACAACCCAAAAAATAAACTAGTAGAAGAAGCACTTCAAAGAAGTTGTGAATATTACTTAATCACCTTTTTTTGTCTCCTTCATTTTTCTGCTTTTCAGGATACGAGGGTGTTTCTGAATTTTTCACAGATCTCCTGAACCACATAGCTGCTGTCCTGCAGGGTCAGGCACCCGAGGTGACCCAGCTAAACCGCAGCAAGTTCCTGGCAGAGCAGACCAGCGGGATCATGGACGAGCGGATATGCTGTGCTAGCACGGGCTGTCTCAGCGTCATGGGAAAAGACTCCTCCTCCTGGATTGTGGAAAGCGAGACCAACAACTCAGTAAAACTGCAACACCAGAGACTAGGCTGTAACTCGGCAGTGTCCCCCAGTTTCCAGCAGCACTGCGTCGCTACGTTGGCCACAAAAGCTTCTTCTCAATAGCTTGCCAATGCCATGGACTGAGAAAAAGCCACAGGGATGCAAATTGTGGTCCCAGAACCGGATCAGGCTGTAACAATACAATTGCAAAAAAAATGAAAAAGAAAAAAAAAACAACACAAAACAGACAAAAAAAAAAAGAAAAAAGAAAAAACCACACCAAACCTTCCATTTGATTTAACCTGATTTTCTGGTGAAATGGACTGAAAGGGGGAAGGTGAGAAAGTGATTCAGATCCATTTCATCAGACTCCAGTTGCGAATCTGTAGTGAGTTTACACACGTGGGTTTTAACACTAGTCCTTTCATTGTGGGAGGGTTGCTCTTTCATTTCTATTGTTCTTCGTAATCACTGGTGACCAGCATTTTAAAATCGGACCTCATGGTATCAAGGAGATAATAATGTTGAAATGCAGTGTCTGAATGTAACAGTGCTAGGGATTTTTGCCTGAAATATTCCCTCTTCCTTTTTTCCAAGTAGGCCGTTGCAAAAGAAAGCTAAGACAACTTCAGTATCACTAAACCAAATCGTTGACCAGCGGGCAGGTAGGTTGCTGTGAAGCTGTGGCACTTTCAGTAGGACAGAGCAGACTTGTCGTCTAGGGTGCAGAGCCAAGGTGACCACCCCCGTTCCAGCTTTGCAGTTCTTCACCCAGGCCTCGTTGCTTCAGTCAGAAGCAACTTCTTACCACACTTGCCAGCAGTGACACATTTGATGCAGACAGGGTGCCGATGGTTAGATTGAGTGATTTAGATTGTCTGCTAGTGGTAAAATCCTAGAAGAGTTAATGGAAGCAGCTCATCTCTTAGCAGAGAGTTTAATTCTCCCTCCACTGCACTTGTGAGGACACTGGGACAGCTCTGCAGAAAGGTTGGCAGTCAGAGCCACACATTTTCCTTGGAGCAGTGCACCTGATCTGTGGATCCTGGGGGGTAGCACAGTTGCTGCTGTCCACAGATCTGTGCTGCTGTGCATTTTTTTTTCTTTTGTGAATTAAATATAAGCAGAATTGAGTACCGCTTTATTTTGTTGCAGGCTGCCAGATGAGGCTGTGTGATAATTTACAATAGTGCTTTATTCTATTTGTAAACTACAGTGCAGCCAATTCGTATCTCTTGAGATAAGCAGTAAACCTACAGTGTTCACCCTCTATTGCATCTTCTAGCGTGGCAGCATGTTTCACTGTCGACAGTTTCTGCAGCTTTTGCTGGTTCTGAACACTAAACTGGAAATATCCAAGTCTGTCAGTGCTGAGAACGAAGACACTATTTTGGTAGACAGAGTGGCCTTCCCTTCTCCGTATAAGCCCTAAAATATATTTAAGAGAGGTGGTGTTAAGAAAATTTCCTTAGTTAAGCTCCTGGCTTGCAGATAGGGGAATTTCTGTCTTTCTATAGCAGGTATTTGTCAGGTATCCGTCACTGCAGCATTTAATACCAGAGTGCTAAGTATCATGTGTTAGATGTCTGCTCAAAGGGAAAGGATCTAGAGCTTAATGCCCAGGTAGACCACGGAGAGAGGATTAAACTGTGTAAAAGATGTCACTACCGTACCTGATGGTACCAGTCCTGGAGGGGAAAAAGTTTTGAGGAGTGTTGTGTAGCAGTTCTTTTCTGTAAAGAATGTTTTTTTACTTAGGAGAGATTGGGTTTGTTCCTAAAATGCCATTCCTGGGAATTCCCTGTAGCTGGGATCAGATTTTTCAAGGCTAATTTACACAAAAAGAGATCATTCCACCTCTGGAGGGGTAACTAACTTCAAGATACTTCTGTAGGGACTGGAAGGATCTTGAGTGTGATATCTGTCAAATTCCAGGGTGCATGTAAATGCAGCCAACTTCCTCAACCATTGCAGATCAGCTCTGAGCTGGGCACGCTTCATACCACTTGTATGCTTTGAGGCTGCTGGATCCCACGTTGTCTGCAGCACGTAGGTCTCAGATGGTCGTGGTGTGAGTGAGTCAGATGTACATAGGTAAGGGTTGATAAAAGCATTCATGATAGACCAAATCTTTCGTAAAGCCATGGTTGAAATAAAATTGACATCTACAGTTTGGGCTTTGTTTTTGCTGAAATGAAAAGTGTTTCTGTGTTACACATGTAACAAAAGATACCCTCAGGAAGGAACTTACCAGTGCATATTTTTGTATGGTACTTTCTTGTAACCAGCTGGTGGAGTGTTTATAGACTTGCCTTTTGCTCCCCTTATTACAATGGCTTGGGGTTTGTTTTGGTTTGGTTTGGTTTTTGGGTTTTTTTATTGGGTGGTGGGGAAGAAGCAATGATGTTAAAACTGGGTTAGTAACTCAAGACCTTTAAAACTAAGTATGTTTACATGAATCTGAGTGTTGGATCCAATGGAAATGTCTGTATGCTGTTTCCTAGTTAGAACATCAGATAAGAATTTTATTTTCCTGGCTGCCTTCTGAATTTTGGTTGGCCTACTTTGCACTGCTTTATTTCTCCAAAATAAACTACTGAAATATAATTGTGCATTTTAAACTTGTTTACAAATGATTGTTAGAAGTTTATTTTGTAATTCTCTGAAGGCTTACAGAAATACTATATTTAAATATTACTCCAGACCTTGTCAGTAACTAGAAAACAAGTTTAGGTCATTGGTGTGATCAGTGACATTTTTCCCATAGTCTGTAATTTATTTTTTATTTATCAGATGTATCGATATCACTTTTAATTTACCAGGTGCAGATATGCAGGTACCTGTTGTGATGTGGCATTACAATAGAGTTTTCAGATAAATTACCATGCAGTTGCTGTACTACTATATTTCCTTGCAGAAGTTGTTGTTATGGCTCATATACTAGAATGTTGCTAAATCACAGGGGCAAATTGGGAGACCAGCTTTTAAAAGCCAAAACCATAAATTACCAGGTATTCAAACATACAGTTACATTATCGCAAAACATTTGAGCATGCATATGTTATTAAGCCTGTGCTAAAGTGCTTTTCTGAATTGCTGCCTCATTTGGTAGGTTCAGGATAGTTTTGATTTACGATAAGCTTCACAGTAAGTTAGTTCATACTATGTAGTTTTGTCTATTTTTTTTGTAAGAGTAGAGAAGTCTAGTAATATTAGACCATACCAGAATGCCCTTGATCTTAAAATTGCGGACAATCTGAGGGAGATTTTTCATAATGTCTGTTTAAATTAGGTTATTATGAGTTAGAAAAGGTTCTGCTGTATTTTCAGAGGCATAGCTGTTATTGCTGTGTTGATGGGAGCAATTATATTAAAATTACATGGTCACCAGTTAGCTTCTTAGGGATCTATTTCTGTTCTGCTTCACTGTTAGAAATCCACAAGAACACCATTAGCTTGACTGGAATTTCTCCAGGTTTTGTGTCAGCTTGATGAAGGAGATGGGGCTCTGGTTTTCACTCTAATCATGTAATCGGCTTCAGTAGGTGAAGATTTCTCCCTGTTGGAAGAGAACTGGCGTGATGTTATAACTGCCTGTGATGTAAAGCCATCACAATCTTCTTTGTCCTGTAGCTGACTTGGCCACAGTGCGCTTGGGTTTGTCGTGACTGTACCAGAACATCTTGATTGTTACATGAAAACCAACTGCAGAAATGCGGCCGGACTAGGAGCGTCGGTGCTGACATTTGTGGTTCGTGTAGTGCAGAACTACCACGGGGCTGATGCTCTTTGGCCTTTGGTTAACTGCATGCCTGGCTGTTCAAACCTTTGTGCTTTAGCAGCCAACTGAGCGGGCTGCTGGGTAGGTGGGATGCTCTATTTTTGTTAATACTATTCAGACCATAGGAATGATAAAGCTACTTGAAGATCTCCTTCCTCAACGTGGGAATGTTTTTCTGAAGGAGGTCCGAAGCAGGTCGCTCATATAGAAAACCACCAGTTTGATTTGTCTTCGTTGTAGATGAACCCAAATTAAGAACCCAACCCTGAGGCTTCACAAGGTAACGAGGATTGTTCAGGATAAAGCCTCAAGTTTTCTGGATTAAGTATGGGCTGTATCCGGCCAGGGAACAATGAGGTGGAGAGGTGGGTAGATAAAAGAGGCAGGATGCAGTCCAAAGGCAACAGAATAAAAAGGGCCAGAGGTGTTTGAGTTAGCAAAAAAAGAGCAAAACAAAGGAAAACTGCTTCTGTTGTTTCCATCCAGTGAAAAAAAATCCAGGCTTATCAGTTCTTAGACTAACACTGGTTTCCTGACATCTTTGCGTGGCAGCAGTGACAAGCGAGTCAGGCTTTTTCACACTACTTGCAGCCTTGCCTTCCACAGCTGTGCAGAAAACCTTGGATTTTGATTTTTTAGTGAAGAGTCTATGATAAGTTTGTAGCAGTCTCCCCATGTGCACACTTGCAGGTTTTCACTTGCATTGCCCTGCTAATTTTCTTTTCCTCTCCTTTTTAGTAAGAGATGTATTGATTTCTGTATTCAGTATACAATTACTTTATGGTGTTGCAGCTGTGTGTTTTGTAATTAGGAGTACGTGAAAATGCTTTGTGTAGATTAAAATATTTCTTTTAATGTAATCTCCTCTCGCTTTCATAGATAAATGCACACACCATTGCAGATCACATTGCTGATTTTATTTGTAATATTGCTTTAATATCTATTTCAGAGGAATGTAACCTCCAGAAAAGTACTTTCCACATCTTCACTACTTTTCCTTTCCCTCATCACTCTGTGGGGATCCAGGCCATCAACTCTTCACCTTTTGACCGGATGGGTTTCAGATCCTCTGTGGATTCTGTCATGGCCACAAAAATTATTAAAGATGGCTGAAGTTTGAGAGGATCCACGTATAAATGGAGATGTTAGAACGATTCCTCAGCAACAGAAGCACAGAAGCATTTGTAGCAAGCAAAGGGTTCTTGGTTTGTGCATATACAGGTGACTCTTGGGGTCTGGTCCACCCCTAGCTGCTGGCGCAGTTTTCCTGTGGATATAAAAAATCCACTGTAAGAAAGCATCCTGTATCTGTGATGCAGAAGGAGGGCAAGAAGAGGTAGGGCTTGGGAGTCGAATCCTAGCCAGTAGGCATCGTGATACTGGTGGCCCAGCGTTTTGCTCTGTGCTGTTTAATAGCAGCCTGGGGAGATGTTTTCTTTCTCGCCACCTTTCTTACCCTGAATCTCCAGGGGCTGACACTAGCAGATGCTCATGGGCCGCACGAGCTCATTAGCAGGTTGAGCTTGCCCAGTGCGCCCTGAGTTTGCAGAGGGCTCCCAGTGTGTGGGGAAGTTGTTGATGGCCTGGAAATGCCTTGGAACTCCAGAAATAGCTAAAACAGTGCATGGATCAGGTCTTCCTCTTCCATCTTTTTTAAGGAAACCCACATTTTATTTCCTCCTTCATTCTTTACACAGTAGTTTTTTAGGTATAAATTATTTTAACATTTTTTTGTGTGAAAAGTCATATATACATATATAAAGTTATTAAAAGGTTGAGTATATGTTGAGTATAAAATAGTGACTTCTTTGTTTCAGATGTTAGCAGCCCCTAAAAATGAGTTGTTTATCCTCTTGTAAAGTCAGTGCTGTAAAAAAAAAATATTAAAAATAAAAGATGTATTAGATGTATCTTTTATTATTTATTTCTGATTCAGTATTTGATACAGCTTGTGTATACCCTTGTGAGAACCACATACTAAAATGCAGTCATTCCTGAAATGGAGTAAACAACAATTCCCTGGGATCCCAGCAATTTTGAGAAAACTGGCCCTCTGAGTGTGAGTAGTGTTGGATATTCTCCTTCACTCTCCAGCGTTGCTCCCCACCTAAGCATGGCTTAATCTTGGGGACCACTTTGTGTGTGTGCTAGATTTTGCAAGTTCATTGATAGCCGTGTTCAAATCCGGCTGTACAGTGTTAACAAGTGTGTCTTGTGATTTCGCTTCAGCCTGGTTCACAATGATTTCTGAAACATAATTCCCATTTTGTACTGAAATTTGTATAGAATTATATAAACCCTTAAAAGTTCATGGCTTACTGTAAAAACAAAAAATACTTGCTATTTGGCATCTTCAATTGCATGACTTATCAGATCTGACAATGAAAATGATACTTTCATCTAACAGCATTGATTTCAATGGCAATATATTCATTTTCTTTTCATTTGCCAAGCACTTGTTCTGGACAATGTTTTGGTTTCAACAGTAAAGCAATATGCAGTAGGTATTGTGGCATTACCTCTGTAATTGTTTTGAAGACAGAGTTGTCCCTTTCCAACACGTAATGAAAATAAATGCCTTATAACAAGTTCTACTTTGCTTTCTTTTTATGAGCGTGTAGGGCAGCGAGGTGAGCAGCTCACCGGGGGAAGCTTGTTTTCAGGAGAATCTGGGTTTCACATCCTTCCCAGTTCAGTTGTTTGCAGTTACTTTGGACCTCCTTGTACCAGCAAGATCTGATTTGTTTTCTAACACTAGTGGGAAGTCAGCTGCTTCTATCTTACCATATAAAACAGCTGAACAGCAGTGGGATTTAGGCTACATCTATGCTTAAGCATTTATTCCTAGCGTAGGCTTCTGGGCCAATTCTTCCTTCATCATCCTGGATAGGGAGTTCTTGATTTCTTCAAACCTAGATGGGTCTTTAATCAGGACCCTATTTTAGCTAATGCACGAAAGATAGATAACCTCACCCAGCAGCATTAAATTTTGCGAAGCAACAAGCCCTCTCAGCAAGGGCACTCATGGAGGCAGTGCCTGGGGAGCAACGCCTGGTGTCGGCCCCAAGGACAAGCCCTGCCGTGGTGAGCTGAGGGACACCGTAGAGCAGAGGCACAGCTGGTCCATTTGCCAGCTGGTGGGGTGTCCTCCCAGGCCCAGTGCTCAGGCCTTGAACTCCTCCTTTGCCTTTGAAGAAAGTCCTTGGGTCCCAAATTTTGTGATTACTTGAGTATCCAGTTAAGACAGTATTTATAGTAACTCCATCAAGTAACATTATTTTTCCTCTTAGTGATTTTGCAGCAGCAATCAACAAGTTCTGTCTATGGCTGACAGCCTTTGTGGAAAAACTTGTCTAATTCCTTTGCAGGTGAGTGTGTTCCTATGGTGGGTTGCTTGATTTCTTGTATTTGGTTTGGGGTTTTTTGCTGTTTTATAGGTTTTTTGTTTTGGTGGGGATGGGGTAGGTAGCTGACAGTTTCTGAATTTGCTGTGATGTGTAGATCTGAGTTTGCAAGGGCATGGGGTGGGTGATGCTACTGGCAGAGACGGCCACAAAAAAAAAAAGATAAGCTAGATGCAATATTCAAATTAAAATTTAAACAAAGATCAGTATGTAAACAGTTACTTTCACAGGTGGATTAAGTCCCTGATAACTGACATTTTAGTACTGCTTCTGTGGAGCAGCTTTGGTTTCGCTTTTGTTCCTATATGCATTTACCTGAGGTTAATGAGCGTGTGATCTCCTCAGGATGCAGCTGGGAGACTCACACCTCGCTTGGGCGCGCTTTCCCCAGCCAGGCTCTCACCTCGTGCCTTGTCCCAGCTTGTACCCTGTGCCAGGTCAGCTTTCAGGCCGTGCCTCAGCCTCACCACCTGCTCTTGCTGCCTCGTGGCTGCCGGGGGCTGGGGCCGACGGACATTTCCCCCTCGGCCACTCCTCCAGCCCTCCCTGAGGAAGCTCACATGTGGATGGAGGACAGCTGTGGACACCCAGCACCTCTTGTGCTGAGGGGCCCTGCACACTCACCCCTGGTGCAGTTCATTCTACAGGCCAACAGTGCTGATGTTTTTAGCAGAATAAAGGAATATGTCAAGTTCAAAGCCTGGCAGCTGTTCCTGGCAGCCAGCACACAGAAGAGGTGTTCCCTCAGAACTGGCCTTCATTTCCAGGGGAATATAAACCAGAGTGTTCCTCAAGGCTAGAGTATTGTTACTTCTCTTTTTTAACTCACCCATTGTACAAATAGGTTCACCTGGTCAACTGTTGCCCCAGTGTTTGAACTTCTAAACTGTTTTCTCTCTGGTCAACCCCATGTTCATCGATGAACTACAGATGTGACCTGCATCTCTTGGAAGCACCTGGGACACCTAGTGCTGGGGCTAGGCTGTACGGCACCGCCGGGCTGGGAGCAGGCAGGGAGAGCCCCACAGTGCTCAGGACCGCAGGGAGGTGTGCTTGGTGTGGGCAGCAGCGCTGGAGCCTGGGTAAGGAGGTAAGGGGGGAAACCATCACGAGTCTGTGGTGAGGGGAGAACTCTGTTCCTCCTCCTCTCCAGCAGGACTGTACAAGCCCTACGGCATGTTGACGACTGAGACTGAAGCTGCCAAAACAAAGGCAGGAACCCACTGCAGCTTTATTTTTCCTTAGATAAATTTTTTATATAGAATATATTACAGTCAGAGTTCTCAGCTTTTAATCAAAAGATAACAAGTTATTGCAGTTTTTTACCCAGTGAAACTACCGGTGGAAGGAGAATTTTCTAGAAAGCTGTCTTGTCTTTTAAAAAAAAAAAAGAGAGAAAACAAGCCCACCCAGAAAGAAAATACATGTGTAGGTTGCTCTTCATGCTCACTGGCACCCGGCCGGGTGGGTGGGCATCTGTGGGGAGAGGCGAGCATGAGGTGAAGAAGCGGCGATGGGCACAACACAATGGCGAGGGAGGTAGGCCTGGGCGCTAGCAAGGTCGGTTTCCTAGGCACGATGCTTCTGCTCTGGCTTAATTGCTTCTAAATCAAGAAATGAAAACACGGTGGGGTGGGAGGAGGGCGGCGGCGGTGGCTTTCACCTGTGCAGGGAGGGCTGAGGCCCTCAGCCTCGCCTCAGCTCGTGCAGCTTGTGGGCGACACGCTCCAGCTCGGCCTCGATGGCGGCCAGGCTCTCCAGCTCCTGGTCCTGCAAGGAAAGCCCAGGACACACGTCAGTGGCCGTGGGTGGGCAGCCCTCACCCCTCTGAGCTATGGAAAGTCTTCCCCAGGACCAGCTGCCAGGGCTGGCACAAGCACAGCCACATCTTGCCCCATCCCCTCAGCCACTCCTGTGCTTGTCCCTCGGGACAGTTGCTTGTGCTCGACACTTAACTAGGTCTCTCCTAATTTTAACTTGCTACAGGAGGAACATGAGCAGACTGCAGTGAGGAGGCAGATGGGGCAGGTGCCCACCTCTTCAGCAGGCACCCGCTGCAGCCCTGCTCAGAGCCAAGTCGTTTGGCTTTGCTTTGAACCAACACGACAAGATGCCCTCTCAGTGGAAGATGCTGATGGGCAACGTTTTGGTGTGTGACTAAGGCAAGAGGGGTGTCTCGGAGGCAAGAGAGCTGCAGGAAACTGGATTCATCCATCTGCTGCCCCAGTCTGTTCTCAGGCACCTGACTGTGGCTTGTCCCAGAGTAAACACCTGCAGAGCCCATGCCCAGCCCCACTGTCCAGCACTCTGCACTATCCCAGACAAACATCCTAGAGCTGGCCCTCAGCACAAAGGCAAAACCGCCATTCCTGCCCGCTGAGGAAGTGCTAAGCTACCACATAGCATCACGTGAGGTACCAGGGAAGGAGGTCTCTGACTTTGGAAGCCTGACTTAGATGTATTCCCATATCTGTCAACCATTTCCACTCCAACACCCCAGCTCTCTCACCATGGCTGCACCCCGATTTACCTCTCTCTGTAGGACGAGGTCTGACACTACTCACTCCATCCCTGAGCCAGGAAAAGCATTCCCTGTGACTTGGAGGGTCTTCAGGACACAAGACCCACCCCCAGGCTCCAGGTATAGCTCTGGTCACCATGTCCAGCAGAGGCCAATGCAAAAGTCCTGGCACATTTTTAAGACTCTCTGGGGCAGGGCATGTTTTTACACTAGTCAGTAAAAAAAAGGATATAAACCAAAGCCACAGCCAGATGCAAATCTCAGTAATACCTAGACCTGAATGATTCAAAGGTCACCAAGCATCTACTTAATGTCACAGAGAACCGATGCTGGCTGCCTAACACCAACATACCATCCACATCAAGCTTAGTTTGTTTCCCAAGTAACAACCAGGCAGGTTATTACTTATTCTTATTACTTGTTCTTAAGCCTATGTACACCAACCTCCGTTCTCCTGTTAGCGCTGCCCTCCTCATCCTTCTTTTCTTCAGGCATGGGAGCAAGTGGGAAGCCTCCTTCACTGCTGTCCTCCTTTGAGTGATGCTTCCATGACCTTCTCACATCTTCCTCTGGACTGCTGAAGTCATACTTGTGGGACCTAAATGCCAGTTTCATGGACCTGTCTGGGTCTTCCCCACTATCATTTTCCTCCATGCGCTTCTTTGATGTCAGCTGCTTGGCTAACTCATCCATTTTGTTCCACCTCTTGGAGTCTTCCCACTCCCTGGAGGACTCCTCCTCCACCTCCTCGCTTTTGACATCCCTGGGCTGGAAGGTGTCTTCCTCCTCCTGCATCCCCTCATCCTCCAGACGATGCCTTCCTCTCAGTGCCCGGGGATGCTGTTCTTCTTGCTCCTCCTCCTCAGAACTCCGCCCATCTTTACTAAATCCAAGAGCATCATCATTATCTGAAAGAGCATTAAACAAAACAGTGAGCGCAAGTCTTACCGAGCCTTCAGGGGCGATGCAAGCTGAGCTTCCTGACTTAGACCCATTTTCCCAGGTTTGCAAAAATACCCACTCTCACATCACCATGTCAGGAAAAGGGCTTGGAAGCAGCAGTCAAAAAACATGGAGGACGTTCAAGAAGAAGAAATTAGTTGTCCCAAGGTGCCATGAAAACTGAGCAGCATGCAGTAAGGCAGCTGCCAGGTCTCTGTCACCTGCTGTGTGTGGGCCCACGTGGTCAAGTACTTGCAGGGGGGGGGGTCTGGGTGGCTGTCAGTGAGGGTACTTCTGTAAAACCAATAAGCACCTGTCTGAACTTTCAGGCCTCTTATCTGTCTGTCACAGCGCTCTCAGCTCACCCCGGGTAGGTATCTGTACAGTGATCTGGGATACGTACTGTCATCTCCCTGCATCTCCTCAGCCTCCTCGTCCTCCTCAGCCAAATCAAGTGACCTCTCTGCTTCGGTGGGGTCTTCCTCTGCAGCATCATCTCCTCTGTCATCCTCCCGCTCCACACGCTCCCCTACTGCCTCCTTGCTCTGCTCCTGGCCCTGCCTGGATGGGTGCTCTCCCTCATCTTCAAACTCCAGGCTGTCCCTGGGGCCTCTGGGCTCTTCCTCTTCATCCTCTCGCTGCTGCTGCTCATCCTCACTAAAGTCTTTGCTGATGTGGTTATCCAAGGCTTCATCTCGCTGGACATCCTCTGTGCCCCTAATCTCGTTGCTCTCTGCTTCCTCCCGATCCTCCTTCTGGCTAGGATAAGTATCCCGTGCCCTCGGCTCCCTTTCCTCCAGGCTGTTTCTCCCCTCCTCTCCTGAATCTTCATTTTGCTGAGCTTTCTGTGCTGCCAGCTCAGCCAGGGATGCCGTGGGCTGCTCCTCTTCAGGGCGCTCCGCTGCAACATCTGCAGAGGGAAGAGCAAGAAGCAGAACCTCTCCTGAGAGTTCATTTCACAACCAGCAAAGCCCATGTGTTTCTTAGGGAGCTTCAGCCCTACTCAGCAATCTGCTTAACCAGCCCATGGATCTTTTTCACAAGTCACTTCAACATATGCTTGCGTTCAAGCAAGCCAGTGCTCTTGCTGGTGCCTGCTCTCCTGGAGAGACTCACAAGGCTGAAGTTAAACATATGCTGAAGTGCTTTGCTGCAGAACAGTCCTTGTTACCATCTCTTGAGCTGCCAGCAACAAATTTGCCCCACATGAAACCAGACTGCATGTAAAATGAAATGCTTTAGGAGTGTAATATGGCACCTGCACAGCTCTCCCTGCTCTTAGTGCTGAGCTAACATCACACCCTTATTTCTCCCACCAGGCTGAATAGGCAGCCAGTGCTTTTCGCAGGCAAGCAGGAGGGAGGAGGAGCTGCTCTGCTTCTGCAAAGCAGCTTCTCAGCAGGAGCTTAATGTGGACTGGGTATTTGCTTTTGCTCATGTCAGAGACTGCCCTCTTTTAACATAATTAGCCATAGAAACACTTTGCAAAAGAAGAGATTGAGGGCTGAAGAGTAGTGGGAAAAGCCAGATGGGTACAGAAAGGCAAGCACAGCCACAGTTAGGGCTGAAGAGTATGCTGGGCTGAGGGGATGCCAAGAGCTGGTCATACGGGGCTGGTGACCACCAGTGACACTGTGTCGGTGTCACTGGGTGGCCTGTAGGCCTGGACGGTCCAGCATGCCATGCTGCATCCTGATGCAGTCTCCACATTGCTGGAGAAAGAGGTTCAGGTCTGCCCTGGCAGGAGCGAGACCCTGTGCCACCCATCTTCCCTGTTGGGTTTTGGATGTGCTGGGTGCAGCCCTTGGGGGTCTCTCTGCTCATCACTTCAGGCAGCTTTGGGCTGATGTTGCAGGATCACTGCTCTGCTGAGGCTCAGCCATGTGCCCCAGACCCTGTGCAGGGATGCTCCTCTTGGACATGAAATGATTTCACCCACATTGGCATCCAGTCTCCATGATGTGGAAAAGTGAATGGGCTGAACTTCACTTTCCACTGCACTCCCTGTCTGTAGCCAGGCACAGAAACATAGTGGCAAGGGGAAATCCCAGCTGAAGATAGTTTTCCAAGATGCAAGTGTGCACTGTGTGTATCCCAAGTTCAATTTTCCATTCAGACACCCATAATGTGGTATCATGCGTACCTGGAAACAAGGGCAGCAGGAGCAGACCCAGACTGCTCTTGCTGTTATCACTAAGTCTTTCAGTACGGGATTTCCCTGGGTGTGACTCATTCTAAGCATTAGGAGTGAGTGATGGTGTTGGCGGCAGGGTGGAAAAGATCAGTGTCAGTTTGGTAACCTGACCATCATCAGTTACTGTAGCTCAGAAATTGCATGCTGTTTAAGCTGGTAAAGAAGAACAAAGTAAGCACCATATTGCTAGTGTGTGTCAGCAGCAGCATCAAAGGAGATGCCTAAATGAGCAACAGATGGACATATCAAGGCTGTTAGAAAGAACATCCTTGTTTACAGCCTGACCTGGATTTCCTGGGGGGAAGCTGACACTGACCTCTCTGTTTGTTCTTGTCATTCTGACTTTCAAGGACTTCAGAAAGTTCATCTTCAAAGCCACTGTTTTTCTTCTGCTGCTGGGTTCTCTCATTGGCACCTGCATCAAGTAACGAAAAATAGGGAGAGGCAACAGCCCCTCCTGTGTTTCAGAAAGTAGAAGTACAAAAATAGTTCTGTGCACTTTATAATTATATGAATATTTTCTACAATGGACAAATCTGCCAGAGGGGATCTACAAGAAGTGAGACTGGAGGATACATGAATAAACTGCAGTAACAAAGCCACCATTAAAAACATCATCTGCAGGAAAGAAAAATGTCTCTAAACAAACAGAGAAGCAAGGTTGCTAGGAAAGCTAATATTGATGGAGCTAGGGAATAAGAGATGCTGAACTGCAGCACACTGAGGCCAACAAAAGCCTTCAGCATCAGAATACTGAAGGATAAAAATTGCCTCCTGCCAGATCCTGCCCACGTACCTCTGTTGAGGCAGGCACTGAGAGCCCCTGTGCCTGGCTGTGGGGATCCGTCTCCCCAGGGTGCTGGGAGAAAAAACAGCATCCATTCCCACTCTGGGGATAGTCTGGGGCTCCAAGGCCCCACACCTCAACCTCTGGGATTATGAAGCCAGTTCAGCAAAAGCAAAACCCTGAATAAAGGTGTCTGAAGGCAGCATGAGCTGGAGGTCAGAGCATAGCTGTTCTGGCAACAAGCGCTCCCTGGGCAGCCCCATCCCAATGGGATCTGCAAGCCAAGCAAGACCTGTCTGACTGAGTTCACACCCTGCTTCTACACCTTAATACAAAAGCAAGAGCCAACACTGAGCAGAGCTGGATGTGGGCTCTCCAGCTGGAGCAGGACCAGCTGCAGCCAGCACAGAGGAGACCAAGATAAACACCTTCACTTTTCCCTTGGGCTGCAGGACTCTCCCACCCCCCATCACTGCGATCTGTAGATCAGAGCTCATGTTAACCCAGGACAAAATGGTGTGATGGGCTCAGCCAAAGCAAGAGTGGAGCAAGATGCACCTCTGTGAAATGAGGCTGTCCACATGGATTCCACACTGTGTGGCACAGCCTATCTGATAGCTGAGCACTCCACCTCACAACCTTGGTGTTCCTGGGCAGCAACATCCCAGCACGTGGAAGAGGCCCAGGTTTCTTTCTCTGGATTATCATAGCATCCACGGAGCCTGTTTGAGGTGACTGCCTGGCTGGCCCCTCCACCAGTGGCATTTGGGTAGTGAACAAACTGTGGCTTTGGTTGCTGCATGAGGTTCTCTTCCAGTCTTGCCTTCCTGAATTTTTCCTCCCCCTTCTCCTTGTTGTCTCTGTGGCTTCCCCACTCTGGCGGCACTGTCTTCCAGCCATCCCTGGCAGTCATACTACACAGGAGCAGGGCACAGGAACACCTCGGCAAGGGGAGGGCTGCCAGCTGGGTTACTCCAGGAGGAAGGAGGGAACGCCAGGAGCTGCTCTCCCTGCAGCCTAGGGAGAGCCCTGTTGCATCCTCAACCAGATCACCTGGGAAGGGGAACCTGCCCTGGCTTTTAGCCTTGCCTGGGACCTGCACATCAGCTTTGGAGACCACGGCACTGAGAATAGCCATTCCCCACCCTTGCATGTCCCTTTGCACAACTCTGACCTGCAGTAAGCAGCCTGCACCACTCCAAACCAAAGAAACTTGCATTTGAGCTAAGGAAAACTACAGTAAAATCCCTATTTGTTTTCACGCCATGTTTTCACTGAGTTCTTTTAGGTGCAAATCAGTGAGGCTTCCCTTCTGCCACACCTGGGTTTGGTATTAGAGTCCAGTTGCACAAATAGTGAAGTTTTCTTGCCTCTCATTCTAGTTTGGAAGCTCATTGTTACTTGTTGACTTAAATTACAGTATTTCCTTTTAGGATTCTCCCACTCCAAAACGTCTATATTCTGCATCACCACCAAGTTACATTGACAGTCATTTAAATCATCAGATGCATACTGGAGTTATTATAAGCAAAATTCCTGCCTCCACTCACCCAGTGTCTACTGGAAGTCCTGGAACTATATTTCCTAGGGCACATTTCATATGATGTCACATTAATTTTTAAATGCACAAAAACCACAAACAACAAAACTGTGAAAGGGGCTAAAACAGATAAAAGCTCTCTTTCCAAATAACACTGTACCTTGAGCAGCAATTTCCTGAAGTTCCCTCAGTAAGTTTTGGTGGCGAAGGATAGAAATGATTCGTTCATCTGCAATAGAGGAGACTTAGCACAGAAGGTAGTCAAAGACAACCTTTCCCCCCCACCCAGGAAACAAAAAAAAAGAACCCAAAATGCCACCTTCCTTTTCTTTTGTTCTTTTTCTCTCCCTTGGCCTGGTCTGCTGCCACATCTTTAAACCATATTGTCAAAATGATAGGAAGATCCCATGAAAACTAGGCAGCTTCATGTCACCCAGCACTCCCCTGGCCGTGCAGCCAACGTGACACGTGGCCTGGGTCCAGCAGTTTCTGGGGTCTGACACAGCCCAGTGGGGTGACCATGAGGGAGTTGGGTCTGTCGGAGACCCCTTGTCAACCGCTAGAGCTTGTGTCAGGGCAGGACCAGCCTGTTTGCCAGATCTGCTCTTGCTGATACCCATCATTAAATCAGAGTCTGTACCTTCTCTGAGTGTTTCTAGGCATTCCTCACTGATTGGCAGGGGGTTTGGCTTTGATAAAGTGTCAGAGATGACCTCTACAATGCACTTCATCACCTAGAAAGAGACAAAAATACAAAATAAAGCACTGGGTTTTGTCTTTCTTTTTTTTTTTTTTTTTCCCCCTAAATCTATTTGTTACCAAGGCTAAAAATGCAGCAGATGATGGCACAGATCTTCTTGCTTTTCTGGTTGAGCCAGAACTGAATGTTCAGTTCAGGTTTTACCTAATGCAGAAACAGAAGGTATCTTCTGAAACCAAGAAATGAACAAATGACACGTGGTAATGCAAAGAGCTTCTTCAACATGATGCACATTTCAGCTGAGGATCTCACGACTCCAGGCCATCCCAGAGTCAAGGCTCATCAGGAGATTTAAAAGAATCTAGACATATACATAGAAACTCAAAATAATCCTCTTTTAAGTCAATTCATCTCAACCCGTACCTCATAAAAGGGCTCAGTGGGAGGTTGTCAACAAGTGGTCTTAGCTCTTCAATAGGTGACCCTGAAATCTTGCAAGCTATTTGAGCCGTAAGAAGGGCACCATAGTTAGACCGCAGCCAGACACGAAGGGTGAGGTGAGGCAAATTGTACTTCCGGACACAGATGAGAAATACTGCATTCAATCCCTAGAGAAGGACAAGACGCTCTGGAGAACTGTTTGACCTTGTGCTTGAGTGTTCAAGCTGTCTATTATAGGCTGTAAGAGCTGTACACAGAGACAGGTCACCTGAAAGCAAGGAAGTTCCCACACTTTCCTTGAAGCCATTTGCACCTGCCTGAGGCAGCTTCCCAGATGGGATGAACTCTGGACCTGCCCTTTCCAGCAGCCCTTTTCTTTGATATAAAATGAGAAGCATTATTTATCTAGTTTGTCACCTGTACTGAGATTGCAGGCCTAGCTCTTTGCCCATGCAACTGCAGAAGAATGAAAGCCAGTGGTGCAAAGGCAAGGTGGCACTTCTGGCAGGTGCGAAGGCGTCCTTACCACATTGAGACACTCCCCCAGGAGCCCTACTGTATGGTCATGATAGACCCAAGTGGTCACCCAAGAGAGAAAGCAGCATTCGCTACAGCCTGCAGTCAGCTTGTAGGGCAAGAATCAGGCTGCTTAGCTGAACAAGGATGCATTGCCTTTCAGCATCATTAAATATTGTAAATATTGGCATGACCTCTGTTTAGATTTTCAGTTTTCAGATCTAACAAAAAGAAAGCAGGGAAATTTCCATGGTATCATTCTCCTACACCACAAGCAATCCATTAATATTGATTTTTAGATGACTTTGAGTCACTTCATTCTACCATTAAATGGAACAAACCACAGATTCTGATACTCCCCTCCTATGTTTCCAAATGTTTGGAGCCACTTATTGCAGCAGTATTCAATGCAGCTTCAGAAATAAGGACTTCCTCAGCATAAGAAATAAAAACCTGGTCCAATGAAATGCTCTGTACAAGCTTTTTGAAGACATCTAAGATGATTTAAGGTCTTTGTCTGAACACAAAGAAACACATCAGTCATCACAAAAATAGAGCCAATTCTATGAAGGAACTTTGTAACATAATCAAATGCAAAGTGCAGTCATTCCACAACACTCTCCTTGAATTTTTGTAAAGCAAGTCTTGCAGGCTTCACAAGGTCATGAAATAATAGCCTGCATTAGGAAATGGAGGAGGTCCTTTACAAATGAATGTAATTAATCCATTGCAGAAACTCAGACTGGAATTTTGCCATAGCTATCCTTTAACTGTGAGCATGTAACTAGATCCTTAAGAGCTGCTCATGCTGTCCATACACAGAAATCTCCAAAGGATCATGTCCTAACAAGGACAGGCTTCACAACATTTGAGCTCAGCTATGCTCAGGCCATTACAAAATGTATGGTTTTGAGAAATAGTGTCCTTCAAGCATAAGAATGGAAAAACACCAGAGATATTGTAAATGCTTTGGTCATGTTCAGCTCCCCATGGAAAGCCCTTGGTGTAAGGCAAATCTGATGAGTTGCCCAGGAAAGGCCTGCTGATGCTGACAACCCACTACACAGCCCTGAGCCACCCACAACCGATGGTGGCACAGAGCATGGTGTGCAGGAAGAGCTGCAACAATCAGTGCTGTACTCGTGGTGACATCCCTGCCCTGATCTGTCCTGTCAGAGCAGAACTTTGTTCACTGAAATGCAGTGTCTCCAAAGATGATGAAGGGAAAAAAGCCCTAATGGCTCCTTCCAGATGCAGCAAATTGAAAAGAAGATGTGGTCTGGTTTTACTCTAAGCTAGAGCCTGTGTCAGTGTAGTACCTAGGGAGGGTGCAGGCTTGAGGGAGAATCCTTCCTCAGTGGAAATGTTTCTGTGGAGTTGTGCCATCTTCCACAAAAGTGTCATGGTTTACACATAGAACATATTGGGGAATAGGTCTCACAAGGAAAATTGTGGAATTATGGATTGGCCCACTAGATGCCCAGCAAGCATCCCCCACTCTGTCAGGGCCAGCTGAAGGGGCAAATGCGTACCCCAAGTCCCCTTTCTCAGCAGCACACAGTCTGAAGCAGGCACCCAGTGTCTCACAGCTCATGGCTCAGCCCCAGCAAGGGCTAAGCAGGCTAAAAGTCTTAACAAAGCCACAGCTCTCCAGGCCCAGGCACATCTGACAGGAGACGGGGAAACGTTTCTCACAGCACTTTCCCTGTAAGTAACGAGCAGAGACACTGTAGGATAGAGCTGGTGGCTGAGACTGACACAAATGTGCCATCCCCTACTGCTGGACACTAATTTCTGTAGAAGACTTATCAGCTCATCTAAAAGACTATAGGTATTATAATGTCAGGACGGGAGAGGGAGAGTATGTGTCGCAGATCAACATGGGTATACACACCTATCCAAACATTTAGGTGCCAAAAGCCTGTTGGGAGGGCACACACTTGTGAAGTGCAGTTATGAATGTCAGAGAGGTATGCACAGAGATATGCCCAAAAGAAGGTTGGAGAGGTCAGCCAAGTCCTGCACTGCTTGTAGCCATCCAGACAGGTTGAGCATTAGCTGAGGATGGATTAGTGACCCTAGAGTTGCCTATTTGGCAACTTGGCCACTTGCTTATTTTTTAGGAACATACATGTTTAAGTATGTACCACATAGACACAAACACAGATGTATACACCCCCCCAAACACACACGGATTCAGCAATGCCTGTTCCTGAATCACATCTCACCCCACTCTCCCCTGAGTCACCTCCTGTTGGGAGCTTTGAAAAGCTGGAAGTAGGAGGACTAGGGAGGGTTATACCCAACCTTCATCCCCAGCCTCGACATACTCTAGACAAGCTTGTCTGATCCCTCTGGTACATCATGAGGGACTTCCCTCCTGCCTAGGTGTCCAGAAGTGGATGCACAAAGGGTTTACCCTTTGCAGGAAGGGGGTGGGGATGGATCCTGCCGTAGGGATCTCGTGCAAATCCCCGGCAGTTCCTACAGGGTATTTCAGCAGGAGCAGCCAAAAATCAACCAGCTAGCTGGAGGTTAATCATGACATCGTTCATCTTCACTCACCCCTTCCACTACTAGCCCATCCTTACCTTACTGTCGCCTTTATTCATGTTGT
This sequence comes from Trogon surrucura, assembly GCA_020746105.1. Taxonomy (NCBI): domain Eukaryota; kingdom Metazoa; phylum Chordata; class Aves; order Trogoniformes; family Trogonidae; genus Trogon; species Trogon surrucura. Next base: position 29,881,774 of record CM036623.1, on the reverse strand, counting down.
TTGCCACGGGAATGGAGATGGCTGTAAGGTGATGGGAGGGAAAAAGAAGAGAGCTCGTTATTCCCCTCCTCTGGGAGACCAGCAGAGAAATCCTATCCTGCCAAAAATGGAAGTGGAGAAGAGGGGCATCTCACTGTGGTAGAAGCGGTCCCTGGGTGCAGCAGCTGGATGTGTGTGTTGTGCCTCCCTCAGCCTTCCCTGGGGAGAGGGAAGCCAAGGCGAGGCAAGGCAAGGCCGTGGGCAGTGACCTTGCGGCGGCCGCTGTCCGCGGTGCTGAAGGCCCGGGACGTCCGTGCCCGCTGAGCTGCGGGGCCGGGCCTGGCGGGGGGGCGGGGGCGGCGCTGGGAGCGGGTGGACACGGACCCTAGCCCCACTTACCCGGCACGGCCAGGAGCAGGAGGGCGAGCAGTCCCGGGCGGCCCATGGTGCTGTCGGCACGGAGGGAGGAAGGGAGAAGAGGGCGGAGGATGAGCCTATCCGTGGCGTGGGGGCTCCGGGCGAGGTGCCAGGGGGAGACCAGCACCGTGCGTGTCTGCGCCAGTGCCCTGGCTGAAGATCCCAGATGGGGCACTGCAGCAACCGGCTCATTTATATATCCCAGCCCCTCGGAAATGGCGTCAGGAGGAAGCCACCTCCTCCTCTCCTCCTTCCCCACCCCTGGACGCAGCCTTCCCATCAGTCTCCAGCGCTCGCTGGGGGCTGGAGCGGTGGGCACGCGCCAGGATCCCCCTGACTCATCCGGCTGCTCTGGCAAAGGGTTCCAGCAGCAAGGTGTCAGGTTGCAGTGCTCCATCTTCTCACACTCGGCAGGTGCAGGAAGATTGAAATGTTTTTCCAGGATATCACTTTTCCAGTGCCTCACCCAACACTGGCAATCTCCAAGCACCCCTGCATGTGTGCCCTCTCTGTATGGCCCAGTAGCCAACAGTGAGAGTCACCTCGAGTGCCCCAGACACCTGCAGATGACTTTACTTCTAGGGTTGTCCTTGTCCTTCACTGACCACAGACGTTTACAACAGATGTTGAGGTTGTTAGGTGCCTGTTAAACACCTCCACAGAGGGTAGGACTGCCTGTAAAACTGGTCAAGAGCCAGAGAACTGATCGCCATTAAACGTGTTGCCCATGGAGATGGTAAGTCCTAGCTATTTTGTGAAAGATTTTTAAGTGGTAGAATATCGTTTAGGGTAGATAGCAAAGGCTGGTGGGTCTGTTGCTCAGCTGTTGTGACTTTGCAAGCAAATTTTAATAGATTGGTATCTTCTGTGTTTCATTACAGTCTGTAGCATCACCCTACACCATCACTGCTAAGCACTCCAAAGTTGAAGTAACCGAGATTACCTGGTCACTAGTTTCCATTGACAAGGGAGACAAGAAGTAAGGAACTGTACCGTTCTGTTAGTCACAAGCTATTCCATGCTCCTGACAAAATAGTTGTCTATTCTTTGAATGAAGCATCTGGCAGGTCAGCCAGCTGGATTCTCTTTTAAAATAGACTCTGTTACTTCTTTAGCATAATGCTTCTCTAGAAATAGCATTTCTGCTATTCTGTGCTTTCCCTCAAGCAATTTCAGAGGTCACAAAAGCCAGGGACTTATACTAGAAAACCAAACTCAGAAAAATGCACTGTCCTTCTTCCCCACCCTACCTTATTTGGCTCACTGGGGAGTCCTGAACTCAAGGAGCTACAGGGAACATACTTGTTTTAAGATGATGAGAACTTTTCCATGAGACCAGGGAGTACAGACTGCACTGTATGTTTCCACCTTGTCTTTCCATATGCATGTAGAAATGTGCTTCCAAATGTACTTCCAAATGCCCTCTAATATATATCTGATTTAAATGCGTGCTTCAAAAGGCACATTTGTGTTGTAAAGTCCTGCTCATATGGAATCAAAGCTACCCTTGTCCATTACATTTTCTATTTAATAGCAGAGAAAAGCTGGAAATAATTTGTTCCTCTGAACAGTGCTTTGTGGATGACATTGATTGATGTTCAAATGTTTATAAGACCATGAAAGGAATACTCATGACACTTCTTGTTCTATGGGAAATCTGCATCCTTCAGGAGCAATAGATATTCCTTCTTTTTGATCATTTGGTTGGTGTCTTGGGGGGTGTGTGTGGGTGTGTGTGTGTGTTGTTGAATTATTTATTTATTGGGGGGGATGTGTGGTGTCATATACAATGGCCTTTTACTTCTCACAGGGTACACTGGAGCATTTTAGTCTTCGAGTCTGAAATACTGAACATTATTAAGCTTGTTCATTCCTATGTATTCCTATGAGAGAAACAGATTGATCTGCTTATCAGCTTGTTTACATAGTCAATATTTACTTATGCTTACATATAAATGTTGATCTTATTAGGGCAATAAATCATCTCAGTTCTAATCCAGTTTCTTAAATGAAGCCCTTTCCTCCCTGGGGCCTCTTTCTGAGAAATGCAACAGAATATATAGTGCCCATGACTATATTTTTTTCCTGTCTTTCTCAAGATGTGGTCTTGCATCCATTAAGTTCATTACGAATAAGAAACTGAATGCTTTCCAGGTATGGCATGCATTCGCCCACTGTAGTACCATATGATGGATGAAGAATTTTTCTATGTCTCGTTAGGCACCACTATATTAGGAACTGTCATAGTAAAGCATGTCAGGGAAACATTTAAGTCAAAAAGCAATAATGATCAAATAGAGAAGTGCAAGGTATTCTGCTACTCAGAGAAAGGCAACATCAGAAGCAGACTTCAAGGGAAGAGCAGGGCTGTGAGTCTCTGAAGCAGCTTGTGTTTTAGTATATGGAAAACGGGAGTAGATCTTTAGTTGGCGGCAAAGTGATGAAGATGAACATTTCTGGCCAGTTCCAGTCTTACAGAAAGCTGTTTGTGTCTGTAGAGAGCAATTCCATTTTTCCTTATAGCTGTCCCATTTCTAGTTCATAAAATGTGATGAGAATGTGGAGAGCCATATACCATTACCTGCCTGTGGTCACTAACATGCCGTGTGCAGATGGACAAAGAGATGAGTAATTGTGATGCAAAAACGGTATTTGCCTTCCTAACCTGATTTGAGAAGATGACAATGTCTGGGTGGATGTAAGTAGACACCCACCACCGTTGCATTACCCATGCTCTGAGCTGAGCAACAAGAGGGCCAGCCTGAAAGCCATATTGATACATGAACATCTTTCTCTGCATAAGGTAATTTGCTCAAGAGATCATGTGGCTTAAGTGCTATTCTCAATCAACAAAGAAGAGTCAATTTTTTTAATTTATTTCAGCATTCAGGAAGTAAAACCAAAGGATCTGGGGTATGGCTCTGAGCTACTTTGAGAGCTTTGTTGTCTAATTTCTTGGCTGAACCTGGAATAAGAATTCACTCCTCTCCTCTGCTTGGAAACACTGACACTGCCTTTCAGGCTGCTGTGATTTTACAGATCTGGGAACTGAGGCACAGAAAGAGGAAAAGTGCCATTTTCATGAAGATATCAAAAAGGCTTGAAGATAAGGCATCACTGTTACCCACACCTTAACCAAAAAGACCACTAAGGAAAAAAAATTGCAACAATTTTCTTCGTGTGTATGAAATCAATTGATAACTAATGAAAAACCTGAATGTAAGCTCACTGCCAAATTAGTAGCAAAGTCTATTAAAAGCCCCATATCACACCTTTTCTTCATTCCCACGTGATAGTCAATCACATACGCCTCTCAGTTCCCTCATACAAGCCGTGCTTGTCTGCCTGTAAATAGAAATGAGCTTCAAAGCTCAGATTGCTGCTGTGAATATCCATCTACACGGTTAAAAGGCAGTCCTCTCCTTTTTCAGGTCAGAGGCAAAATGATGTTGACTTTCTTTGATTTTCTTAGTCTAGACTGTGCTTGCAGCAACCTGAAATTAATGTATTTTCCCTGTTCAGAGGTTTACTTACATCACATTAAAAAGCCCAATGTTGTGCCCAATCCTGATAGTAGCTAATGCTCTGCCTATCCACCTTCATCCTTGCCCGGCATGCACACCTCTCACTGGGGCAGATGGAGTGTGTTCTCTGTTTGGAGAAAAGATGTCTCTGTAGCAATCACAGAATAACCTCTGGGTGTCCTTACAAATAGCTTGGATTTCAATATAGTTTTTCTAAATGTTGTTCAAACACCAATCTGCAGAATACCCCTCCAATGCCTTGGTCAGTTTACCGAGCACTTAAAGAGAATGCTCGCTGATTTCTGTGAGCCCCACTGGATTGGTAAGAAAAGATGTAGAGATGGAGGTTCTCCCTAAGCAGAGTGACCACAAGCAGTCTCGTCAGGAAATTACTGATTGTTCCCATGGCTGTGGTTTTGACTTAAAAAAACAATTACCATTGAATGGCATTTTTTCTAATGGCAGCATTCAGGATCATGAAACACTTTCCATTTTAGATGGTTTCTTTGATCTTGGCTCACATTGGAAATAATGCACTTGAAGAGATGCAAAGACTGAACACTGCCTGCTTCCCAGCCATTGTTGCAGAAGGGTGGAGGAAAGGGGCAAGAATCTGAGAGTCTGCTCCCTATACTCCTCTCCCCAAAAACGACAGCTGCAAAAGCCAGACTTAGGGACTTCAGGGCACTTCTGTCCGCAAAGAATTTTATTTTCCAGACAGTGGCAATAACACATCACTGGAATCACTTACCTTGAGATGTGGAGTATAAGGACACAGCAATTGCCGTTCTGGGTTGGAGTAGGGAGCCAGGATCCAGCCAGAGACCCTGGGGCCTCCCTGAGAGGCAGGAGCAGGTGGGGACAGGGCCTCTCCCTGCCCTTGTGCCAGGCTGAAACCCAGCTTCCAAACCACCCCAAACCCAAGCATTATCCCTGATGTTTAACAGTGCTCCAAAATGTTTTAGTGCTAATTACAAGTAGCTAGTCTTTCTGAACAGAGTCTCTCCTCAAACTTGTTACCTTCTCAGCCTGAGGACTTCTTATGGCTCTTTTCCAAGCAAAACAATCCAAATCATCTGGTTCTCACTTGTCTCCTTTAAACTTGGCTACCAGTGAGTCCCACAGCTTAATTACCTACAGCATATAATTACCTTTGCATAGTGCAAAGAGATCCAGGTGTATCCTGCTCTCAGCAGGACTTCTTTAGTCTTCACTCAGTGTCCAAGGAACTTTCTGGGGATACCTGAAATGCCTGTTTTTCATTTTAGCAGTGACCATACACAGGTGTCTCAGAAGTCAGGATCCTTCAGTATTCATTTAATCCCTCACATAGAAGACTTTGTGGAGAGAGCAAGGAAGATGCCTGGAGGTCTTAGACATGCTTCAGCAGTAAGTATGTAGGTAGTAGAGAGTGGTCTCAGCCTATATTAGGCAATCTGACTCAGCCTGGATGAGGCAAGGAAAAAGACTTCCACTGTGGCTTCATAGGTCTCCACCGATACCTTGGTCCCTTCCCTCCATCCTTTCACCCTGGTTTGGGGCAGGCTGTTCTCCAAGCAGGGCTGAGGGCTGCCTTTGCAGTGCAGATGGCTCTTACCTCAGATGTACTCTTGATAAGGCAGTTTTCAAACACCAAATTGTATGTTAATGAAAACTCTCTTTACAGGCAAAGCAAACCTTTTCCTTCTATTCTAAGCAGAGAACAGGAGGTGGTAGCCTTTCAGGTATTAAATTGCCTGAGAGCATCAGCACAGAGCAGCTTGAGGAATAGCCACAGAATCTTAAATTACTGTTACTGGTCTTTTCCTCACCCTGCAAGAGCTCAGGTTTCTTTCCTGACCAATGTTTTTTCTTCTCAGGAGAGCAGGGGCTGCAGTCCCTGTCCTTGGGGAGCAGCAATTACCTTCCAAAGAGCAAGGGACACAAGTACGAGGCACCTTCAAATGCAGCAGAGTCTCTGCTGAACCCACCTTATCCACATACTCTGCAGACAAAACGGTCCAGACAGGTTCCTCTGCATTGCAGGGTGTGCCCAAATTAAAACTGGGGGATCCCAAGGAAGCTCTCTGGCCCCCAGTGTGCTCTGTATGGAGGGAACAGTTTGGGCTTCTACCACTAACCTTGCAGAGACCTCTTCTCTGTTTATACTCAGCCTCTGCCACTAACTGCTTGTGGAAATGCTTCAGGACAAACCATACTTTCTACTTTGATGGGGATTAAAGAAAACGAAAGGGGAGGGGGGAAGAAAAGCCTGACCATGCTTCTCTGGCTTTTGGTTTTTTTCACTGAAACAACGCCTGCTGGCTCTCAGCAGCTTTTTGGTTTATGGAGGCTGCTAGATAACCACAAACACAGTGAAATCCTTGTATGTATTTTGTGCCATGTAAGAGGCAATTGCTGTCACGTGTAACCCCAGGGGAGCAGAAATGGAAGGGTTTCCCCCAGGCAGAGAAGATAAATGGGTACTACATTCACTTTATATTTAAAGCTGCAGTGAGTACGTGACTTTCTGTACTGAGGGGAATGTTGCAGCTGTTTTACTTGACATAGATTCATGTAGTGAGAAACTGGAAGTCTAAGGAGCAATTTTGTTATTTGCCTTTTTAGAGAAATTGTTCATTAAGAGTCTGAAGCCAAACATACTCCAGTTAATAGAAAGAATCTTATGCTTTTCAGTGAGTTTTTGTTTGGGTCCTAGACCTGGCTTCCTTCCCTGACTTTGGGACATATTTCCCAGAGGCAAGGGTATCATTTAAGTGTACTCAGGTAAGGAGTAAAGCTAATAGTGAGGATATCATAGAATCATAGAATCATAGAATCATAGAATGTTAGGGATTGGAAGGGACCTCGAAAGATCATCAAGTCCAATCCCCCTGCCAGAGCAGGAATGCCTAGATTATGCCACACAGGAACGTGTCCAGGCAGGTCTTGAATGTCTCCAGAGAAGGAGACTCCACAACCTCTCTGGGCAGCCTGTTCCAGGGCTCCGTCACCCTCACTGAGAAGAAGTTTCTTCTCGAGTTTAAGCGGAACCTCTTATGTTCCAGTTTCAGCCCATTACCCCTTGTCCTATCAGTGGTTGTCACTATCAGCTGCAAGGAGGAATAAATGCTGTCCAGAGGGTCTTAAAAAAAATATATCAGTCACTGTTATTCATCACCAAAAGTAAAGATGGGAAATCAGTTTAAATTATGCATGTCCAACAGCAGACTTGACAATTTATTCCCTCTGAATATCAATTTAGACCCACCAAAGACTGATCAGGTTTGCTTTGCTCAGTTGGAGATTTTTGTAGATTTAAATCTGTGATTATATAACACATTTGGAGAGTGGAAGGCTCTAGAAAGTATCCTGATTGCCCAGACAAATCCTGAACCAAACCAGGCTCCTAATTACTGAAGCTGTGTCTTGTGGTGCTGAGAGTGATCAATTCTCCTGGGTCACTTGGAGGCAAAATGCTGGCCATGTCAGCCACTGCTTATTAAACCTGATAATTCCTCATTTATGAACAGAGGACTTGACCCAACTCTTGGCAATGGTTGCAAAACTTCTAATTAGATCCTTACTCCAGGTTTCCTATACCCTTCTGCAGAAGGATGCAAGCACTAGACAGCCTGACTATGGGTACTGGGAGCATGGCCTGTCCCTTCTTCCTTGTGGAGGCTCTTGGGAAGGGGGCTTCAGGACTTGATCTTCATGCAGTCACACTGACGGGAGTTTGGATTTGAATGGTACAGGAGCAAACTCCTTGTGGGTATAGATAGCACATATTTATATTGGAAAGCTGGAATAATTTATAATGTTTCCAAAACCCCCGAGCAACCCTTCCTAGGTGGATCAAAGTGTGATACCTACTTTTGCTTTGAAAGGAATTGTCAAGAATCAGGGATCATAGAATCATTTAGGTTGGAAAAGACACTTCAGATCATCGAGTACAACCATTAATGTAGCAATGCCAAGTCCACCACTACACCACGTCCCTAAGCACTTCCCCTATGTATCTTTTAACTATCTCCAGGAATGGTGACTCAACCATTTCCCTGAGCACCCTGTTCCAGTGCTTGATAACCCTTGCAGTGAAGAAATTTTTCATAATATCCAATCTAAACCTCTTGTGGCACAACTTAAGGCTATTTCCTCTCATCTTATCACTTGCTATTTGGGAAAAGGCATAAACATTCACCTCTCTACAACTTCCTTTCAGGTAGTTTTAGAGAGTGATACAGGGGTTTTGATGAATACAAATTGTCAAAACCTGTTTTGATTACATTTTTAACAAATGAAAGCAGAAATGAAATGGGATATTCTTGTCAATTTTTTTTGTTTTTTTTTCTTTGTTTTAATATAAGAAAGCATATTTCAAGCCCTTTGAACTGAAAACAACTTTGGTTCATTGAAATATTTTGCAGAAAAACTTTTCCATATTTTGATCTGCTCTATTTATAACTGTGCTGAAGACCATGTCTACCACCATCAATCAGTATGTTTATAGCCATCTGGATCACAGGCTACTCATGTTTCTAACATGCTTATTGCATCTATTGATGATTTGTTAACCCTTTATAAACAGCAGGTACCCACTCTACAGGAGCCACAGAGAGTAATCAAATGTGCAGGCCTGACCTTTCAACCTCTGTTCACACACTCCCGAGTATCACAAGCACTCCAGTTTTATTTAATTTAATTTTATTTTAAAATTTTGCATCTGAGTGCTTCAAATCATCAACCTTCTGGGATTTATTCCTTGAGTTAAGCAAAGAAATTAATTTTTCACATCCTGAGAGCAGCTTCATTAATTGAAAGAGGTAGGTAAGCAGAGGGGGCCATTGGAAATCCACACTGTAACAGGGGAATCAACGGCAGAACTCCTTCTTACTCCGCTCTGAAGATGTTATCAGGAAAAGTGGTGGCCCTGATTGCCCTCAGGTGGGCCTCAAGCACAGCACAATTAGAGTAGCTGCTTGTATTCTGCGGTTAAAGAAAGCTCCTAGGGGACCATGTATTACTCTTTGATGGGAAGAGCACTCAATTGTCTAATGAAGCTGTTATCCTCTATTTAGCCTGAGATGAGAAAAGGAAATCTTTATGTATCACTCCCATATAACAAAAAAAAACTAATTAGAGAAGTCAGACCCTCAGGGGTAAAATAAACCCACCACAAAACAAGGCATTGACAGCAGTGAGAAAAAGTGAGCAGTAGTCTTGGCTCTGCTATGCCAGCTGCTCTGTTTACCCAGCCCAGACACTAACCTTGTGCTTCACTTTGTTCCATCTATCAAGAGAAGTTATGATGATATTTTCATTTTTGTCTTCCATATTAAAAGTATCCTTATCACCAGAAATGACCTTGCAATTTGTTTACCAGTATTGACAAGATCATCAAGTGAGTAATGAGAAGCTTGATGTCCTATTTAACCTTTTTTGTTGAACAGTAACACTCATATCACTCCTGATTTCAGTAGGATTCACGTTAGGATTTGGAATGACCAGAAACAGTCCTTTTTCTTCAGCAGGAGCAGTGGGCTTTGCTCTGAAACCCTAACATACGTATCAAGTGCTTCTTCAAGTAATGCAAAGCTCTTCCATATTACTGGGGTGACCTTGTGTGGTGTTTCTATTGCTATTAACATCCTGGGATGACACGGCTGTTTTTCTTGAATGGATTAGTTTGAAACTTTTCTTTGGATCATTAGAGCTGAATGATGAGTTTGTACTCATGGGAAAGTTCATTTTGCAGTCACTGAATACTTGCAGCCAATGGTCCCTGCTACAGTGATAAATGGTTGCTTAAAATATAGAACTTCCCGAGGCAGGCATTCATCCAGAAAAGCTTCCATTTTACAGGTAGAGACGAAGTTTTATGAAGTATTGTTAGCCCCCCCAATATCAATCACACTGCAGTTATCTTAATTTCATACCTCAAAAGTACAATAATATTGTAAAAAAGTACAATAATATTGTACTTTTGAGCAAGAAATGAGAGGGCACAGAGTTTTGTAGGAGATGTCTATTGAAGTGGATAATGGGAAGGACTCGCTGATGGTTGTCCTTAGCACTATGAGAGGTTGTGCGACACCCATGGATTTTTTTGGCCAAAGACCATGTCATCCACACACACTGAGATGCTGGGCAAGCCCGTTTAAATCTCAGTTTCTTTCAGTAATGCCCATTATCTGTTTTCTCTTCTCATCTCCGGAATATCCTACCTGACATTTTATTTGCCTCCTCCCTACTATCAATCCACTTTTCTTTAAAACACCTGACCTTGTTCTTTGATTTTAATTCTGAAGGGCTTAACTGCATCTTGTACTTACCCTGAACATTATGTCCCCATGCCATCCTTACCAACAGCATCCAAGTTTCACGTGCTTTAATGTGCAGTTTAGGATGTTCAGCTTTACTTGCCTGCCCACTATAGTTACCCTCTCTAGCCTACAGAAGGGTGGTTGCAAAGACCCAGTATGGCTCATCCAAGCATTTGTAGATCTGTGGTGTAAACAGGGACCCAGATCAGGATGTTTTTAGCTCCAAATTTATCACCCTCTCCGGGAATCTCCCTTGAACTCCACTGCTAGTTTGCCACCCCTTTTCCTGAGTATCCACATGCCTTTCTGTTGCGCTTTCGCTAAAAAGGGGATGTTTCAATAGCAGTCTCTTCACAGAACTTTGTTTTCTGCTTAGTATTTCATCCCTCTATGGGCTACATAGCCCTTGTGGGCTACACCAAAGCCTGATTTTTTTACCACAAATGCAGAGCACAGCTTCCTAGTGCGAGCCCTGATCTTCATAAGAATTTCACACTGGAAGTTTTACTTGCTAGATCCCAGACGTTCCCTGTCTCCAGCACTGTTCATGAGACCTAACTGATTTTATGGAATTAGGTCTGCATTTGCCACTGGTTACATTTCTTGGGCTGCAGATGGTAAAGTCTGTTAACCTAATTCCCTCTACGGCCTCTGAAATATCTGCTAGTAACACCTGAGCTGCACAGTCCCTCAAGACAAATATTCTCTCTTCTTAGTGATAGTCCAGGGAAAGACCTACTTATCTCGCCATTGTCAGAAAGTTGCCTTCTGTTGTGTAGTGGATCACAGAGCTCATTTTTCCTTCCCAGTAGTCACTATTTCCCCCTTTGCCGCTGTTCATCACCTGCCAGCCTGCAGCTCCTACAGTTACTTCCAGCAACCAAACCAGGTGGCAGCAGCAGCGTTGGGCAGCGAATTGGTGTGAAGGAGTCAGGTGACATTGCATCGTTTGGATCAAATCAGCACTAATTAAGCTGGCATGAATTGGGTAATGGACGTTCTTAAATTGGGGAGATACTTCAGCCTATGATAAAATCTTGGGGACCTGGCTTCTTTGCTCAGCTTTGCTATTTCCTTCCCACATAACCACTGCAACACATTTAGCTGTTCTGGGCCTCAGTTTACCCCTCAGACAATGTCATGTCTTTGGAGAGAGATCTAGGCCCTCGGAATTAAAAACCCAGGAAAGCATTGATTATTAATTTTCTATATTTTTTCCTATTTTTAATGCATTTCTCATCCTGTCCTCTGGTCATGAGATAAGGTGAGCACGAAAACAGTTTTAGTGGCAGTTGTTTCAGGGAGAGGTCACTTCAGTCCTGCAGGCTTGGCTCAAGCCAACAACTTTTGGAACTCAGAGAAGCTTTTCCTGCTTGCAATCAGCAAGACCCAGCTCCCACCAAGGAGAAAGAAAAGAAACACCTAAACTGTTAACTAGCTGTACTTTATCTCTTGCTGCTTCTTGTGCAGCCTAATTAATCTAACTACGGGCTCTGTGCTCCAGCAAGCAGCTCTATCTCATTTCTACAGGACTGGTGAAGCAGAGACCCTGCGCACCCCTGGGAGGGCTCCTCAGCTGCAATGAGTAAGCACAGCACCCCTTGGGTGGAGGGAGCTTTGCCAGAGGACTGCAGGTGAGGATTCACCCCTCTGGATCTTGAGGCTTGAGGATGGAGTTTGCTGAGAGGGGAGTGCAGAGCACTTTGATACATATCATCTCTGACACTGCAGTCTGCCATCTGTTCTGAGTTTATTAAAAGTGATGTACTCTGCTGGGAGGATCAGGAAGCATCTGTTAGTGCATTTACATTCAAATCCTCACAGCAATGCCATCCGCTCTCCTTTTTTAATTAATCAAAGCCACTTTTTGGTGAAGCCACATAGATAAACGTTTCCTCTGTGAATGGGGGTGCACATTATGTTAATGCCAATAAATAGCTAATACACAGAAAAACAATTTAGTGCAAGTAGCAGCATCTATCTCAGGATTTAAGAAGGCTGTTCTGACAGAGATCATTCCTGTTTAAAGGGATCACCATCTAAACCTGGCTTATGCAGCCGTGCAGTTTTGCTGCTGCAGAATTGCTAATCAGCTGCTTGGGGCAATAGTGAACACTGAAGTGATGCACTGAAATATATGTGCTTTGGGAGCCCAACTGCAAGGGCTAGAGGGTTCTGAGGAGGTCAAGTCTCCCCTGGTGGAGCTGTGACCCAGCAATTTTTGAGGCAGGTGCCACAGAGCAAGTGTAAATCCCGTTTGGCTGGAGGGCGAGAAGTTGGGATGTTCTGCCTGCATGGTAGGGCTGTTTCACTCTATCACAGCTGCTTTGAAAAGGTGAAGAGCTGGAGATGCTTCTCATCACAGCCAGATTCTCTGAAGGGTGGGGAAGAAAACAGCAGTGCCAAGGCTGCTGGTCTCTCTGTTATCTGTGCTTGGCATTGGGTGCCTGTGGCAGGGATGACCATTCCTGCTGGAGCTGCTGCCTGCACTGATTACCCCCGTCACATTGTTTAGGTGCTCAGTGCTCCATTCAGTCAGATCTCTGGGTTTCCCCAACAAATTCAAAGCTGGGCTGCAGCAGGCAGGGTCTCCCAGGGCAACACAGGCCAGGACATAGAACCATAGAATCATAGAATGGCCTGGGCTGGAAGGGACCTTAGAGATCATTTTAATCCAACCTCCCTGTCATGGGCAGGGACGCCTATCAACTAGATCAGGCAATGTGTGTTTTACTAACAGGTGGATATCCCTGTTGCAGATCATAGAATCATAGAATCATTTAGGTTGGAAAAGACCCTTGGGATCACTGAGTCCAACCATTAGCCCTACTCTACAAAGCTCACCCCGAAACCATATCCACCAACGCTACATCTAAACCTTTAAACACATCCAGGGATGGTGACTCAACCACCTCCCTAGGCAGCCTATTCCAATGTCTGACTACCCTTTCTGTGAATTTCTTTTTCCTAATGTCCTGTCTAAACCTACCCTGTTGCAGTTTGAAGCCATTCCCTCTTGTTCTATTGCTAAATACCTGTGAGAAGAGACCAGCATGAACCTCTCTACAAGTCCTTTCAGGTAGTTGTAGAGAGCGATGAGGTCTCCCCTCAGCCTCCTCTTCTTCAAACTAAACAGGCCCAGCTCCTTCAATCACTATTCGTAAGATTTATTCTCCAGGCCCTTCACTAGCTTCATTGCATTCTTCTGCACTCACTCCAGCACCTTGATATCTCTCTTGTATTCAGGTGCCCAAAACTGGACACAATACTCAAGGTGTGGCCTCACCAGTGCTGGGTACAGGGGGACAATCACCTCCCTACTTCTGCTGGTCACACTATTTCTAATACAAGCCAAGATGCCATTGGCCTTCTTGGCCACCTGGGCACACTGCTGACTCGTATTCAGCCACTTACCAGTTAGTACCCCCAGGTCCCTTTCTGCCAGACAGCTTTCCAGCCACACTTCCCCAAGCCTGTAGCATTTCATGTGGTTGTTGTGGTCCAAGTGCAGGACCTGGCACTTGGCCTTGGTGAAGGTCATGCCATTAACATTGGCCCATTGATCCAAACTATCAAGTCTCTCTGCAGGGCCTCCATACCCTTGTGCAGATCAACACTCCCACCTAACTTGGTGTTGGCTGCAAACTTACTGATGATATACTCTATGTCCTTACCAAGATCATCAGTAAAGATATTAAACAAAAATGGTCGTAACACTGAGCCCTGAGGAACACCACTTGTGACAGGCCGCCAGCCAGATTTAACTCCATTGGCCACTGCTCTTTGGGCCTGTCCATCCAGCCAGTGCTTTATCTAGTAGATCATATGCTCATCCAAGCCATGAGCAGACAGTTTCTCTAAGAGAATTCTGTGGGGAACGGTGTCAAAGGCTTTTTGAAAGTCTAGGTACAAAAACCTCTTCTTGGAGTCTCAGGATTTCAGCATCCTTCTGTCCAGAAAATCATCTCCTGTGAATGAGGAAAAGCATCTGAATAAAATGCAGTGGGAACTGTTGGCAGAGGCTGCCACAAGCCAAGACTGCAGAAGTCTCTAAGCCAGGATTGTTGGCAGGTCCCCAGGGACTGCCAACATCCCTTTCCACCTAGACAGCAGGAAGAAGAAAGTCCCTTGCAGGTCCTACTCTGTGCCCAGGGATCATGCATGACTCACCTGTGGGGCAGTGCAAATGCTCTTTAGAATTAACTCTGAGACACTGGTGGCTAATCTATGTTTTTCTTGGGTGCCTCAAACAGCTCCAGCTTTTCCTAGTGAAGACATCATGTGCCCGGCACTTCACTGGTGGCTCCCGCCCACTCCTACCATGATTTGCAGGGACACAACTAACCTCCAGCCTGTGGTTTGAGGGAACATTAAGAGCTAGTCTCCCCATCACATCTTTCTTCCCAGGCTGAGTCATGGGGCCAAGAATTTGCCCACAGCCAGTCTCCATAATGCCTTTGTAACTGGGCCCTCCAAGGGAGTGAGGGGGTTTTGCTGCGCAGAGGGAGAGATCGACCTTCCCCACTGCCATACAAAAGGGATCAATAATGTCAATGACAGCAGCGAAGGCACTGAAAAAGTAGTGGTTCTCAGTGGTGGCAATAGGAGTCCTTGGGGTTGTGGGAGTCAATTATTCCTAGTAATATAATCTCATCTCTCAATTATGTGGAGCGTAAGGGGAAAGGGGGTTTCTGGGGGCTTGGGAACTACAGCCATGTCCCTCCGCACAGATATCATTAATAGACAGCTGCCACACAAATTAAATAGAAACCTTTTACTCCATGGCATGCTACTCCTTGTCTTCTTACTTTGGACGCATTCTCTGGACCTTTTAAAAACAGTTATTTTCCAAATCCTGTCTTCGTGTTACAAACAGTAGCATTGGCTGAAGCACCTGGGAAATGTAAAGTGTAGTTGATCCTACCCGTCCCCAAATGCTTGGCTTCTGGTAGGGCTGCTTTCACCACAGAACACCTCCTCCCACGGTGAAGCCCTTCTCTTATGTCAGAGGCAGCACGTTCGCAATCCTGCCCCTTTTCTTCTGTTAGCAAACAATGGAGTCAGAAGGTGCCTAAGCAGAGCACACTGCAAGCGCCCAGGGAGCCGTAACTTGCTTTTTTCTTTCTATTATTGGGGTTGAGTATTTTTTATCTTACATTCTTTAATTGCAAACATTGTTGATGATTTTGCAAGGCTGCAGTCCAGAGACTAGGCAAACAGCATTTGGGTGACTAATGGTTGCTGGCCTGGTAGCAATTGTGGAGCAAATAAATATGTGCATTAAGTGATATTTAGCAGTTACAGGGCTGGAAATGGAATTAGTGACAAAGAGCATGATTTAAAGTGCAATGAGTCTTGTCAGGCTCAGACCAGACAAGAGATGTGCTGATAAGGACAACTGTCACACACCTTCTCGGCACCTTTCCAGAAGGACTCACTCCTCAGAGCACATTTTGAGTGAACAAATTGTTCTTTGAGCAGCAGAGTTAAAAAAACTGGGTGTTTCTAGTCCCTTCTAACAGCCCCCACCACGTGGCCTTGACTCCAGAGCCTTTGTCACTGTCAGTGCGAAAGGTCCAGATGATTCTGGTGCAGCTGCCACCAAACAAGCTCATGCAGCTGCAAGAGCCAACCCTGTGCCAGCTCCAACCTCTGGCTTATCCACGGCCTCTGGCAGCCCAAGGAAACACAGAAACATGCTGGGTGACAGCCAGGTGCTGGGGATCTTGCCAAATGAGTTTTCTAAAGCTGCCATTTGTGTGAACCATGTTTTCAATCTTGAACTGAAACCTCTGCTGCAGTAAAACTTGCTGGTTTTCACCTGAGCCATGTCCAACAGGTGAAGCCAGGCATACAGCTTTTCTCAGAATAACCCTGCTGCAAACTGAATTCTAGGCAGTGCTTTCAAGTAGCGCTGCCAGAGTCAGTCTGCAGATGAACAGTCCCCAGACTCCAGGGGAGTCCCTCTCAGCACGTCTGAACCAGTATTTCTTTGGTAAGACAAGCTCACCGCATCAGGAAACCCACAGTGTCTGCTGCAGTCCTGTGTTTATTACCAAGAGTTCTTGTCTCTTCCATAATTAATTTCCTGTTGGAAACTACTTCTTCCTTTATTATATAAACATAGGTTTCCTTTAGTCAGCATTATGTTTTTGAGTTTATCCAGCAATACATACTTGAAATCACTTCTGTATCAAAATAGGGAAAGGATGGATTGCTTTTTAATCCAAGTTTTGAGGTTTTTTTTTAAATTGGCAAAGCCAATAGCAAAAGCACTACAAGGCTAAATCCCCTGTTTGGAAGAGACTTCACTCCCTCCATGCAGATGTCTGAATCTTTCTGTTTCTCTGAAGGTCTCTTCCTGAGGACACTCTGCTTGATTCCCATCATGATAAGCAGAAGCCCTGTGTGTGGTGAAGGCAGCATTCATATAAGACGGGTGCAGCTACCTCAGATGGACTTTGCCCAGGCTGCTGTGCCTAAAGAATAAAAATTTAACAGGTCCCTAAAAGTGAGGAAGTTTCATCAGAAGTCCCTAAGGAATGTTCTACCACTTGAGCGAAGAGCTCCTGGGGCCAACTCTTCTTCCTCTAGCCTGCCTGGCAGGGTGGATCATGAGTGACATGATTTTTCCCTCATGGGGCTCTGTCCTGGCACTCAGGTTGTGCTGATCCAACTGCATGAGTCTTGACTGCAGAATTTGTGACAGAGGAAGGCTGAACTCACACCCTCCTGGTAATTTAAAAGCAACCCCAAACCCACAGTGGCAATAGATATTATTCATGAAAAGGAGCTGCTCTCTGTGGTCCCTTTATGCTCCCCCAGCATCTATCTTCAGCTGATGGATTAGGGAAGGCAGATGGCACATCCCTAATGTTAATGTTTTCTCTTTTTGCCATGTCGCTATCTGTATCCTGCTGCCCCTGGATTTTCCATGTCCCTTTTTGACCCTGCTGCACCTGTCTGCCTCTGCCAGCTCCCATGGCAGCAAGCTCGAGTTCACAGCCTCCTGTGAAGAGAACCACCTTACTGGCTTTAATGCCATCTCCCACTAGTTACCTAGAGATCCTCGACTACTAGTGCCAAAGAATTTTGAGAATATCAGCTCTACATGCACCTTATCCTCCATGTTCATGGTTTTGTGAATCCCACTCATATCCCCCCATAACTGCCTTTTCTCTAACTTGAAATGTCCCAACATTTGTGTTTCCTTTCCTTCCTCACTGCCTCAGATGCTCCATACTTGTCATGGTTTATGTTATTTTTTTCCCTAGCTGCATTGCCTGCTTTATTTCCACTGAAGCTCACCTACCAGCTTCTTGTCTATTCACCATCTCTGTGAGGTCCCCCTGAAATGCCCTCTCATCAACATGACATTTGACTACCCAAAACAGCTTAGTTATCACCTGCAAATCTGGCTGTTTCACCTCCTGCTGTATCTGCATGTACCTTCTTTGAGGTCTTGTTTCAGCCTTTCCTCATCAACTCTTTGGTGATATTTTTGCAGCTGCTTGTGGTGCAGCTCTGTACACTCGGACAAAATGTAATTGATGAGGGAAGCAGACCAGCTACAGAAGAGCCTCGCTCTGTGGGGAGTTTGCCCCCTTCTCCATGAAGTGGTGAGCTCTGAGTGAGAGCACAGGCCGAGTGGAATGTTCAGAGTTGATGATCTCTTTTAAACCCCTCTACCTGACCAACAACTGACTTATAATCTGTCCCAGTTTCTACAGACCCCTGAGGTAATTAGGGAAGAAGAAAAATACAAGTTTTTCGGACAAAACCTGCCTGTATTTGAGTGGGTAGTTGCAGCATCTTCTGGTGGATGCTGCTGATGCCCATTTGGGATCTCCTGGGCAGCTGCTGGGCAGCTGCTTTTGTTTTTTCCCCGTCATGGGAAAAGACAGAAGTATCTTCAGCTTGCTGTGGTTATTGAACGTACCCTTAATTAAAAGTGAGAAAACTTCCCTTTCTTACAAACAAAGCAGATCTGTTGGAGCTGAAACCTTCCTTCACAGACTGTGAGAAGATTAAGTGCTGCGGAAGAAAGAAATATGCTTTTTGTGTAACAGGAACATTCTTGTAGAATCAAGGAGCTCAAAGCAGAGAGCCAGTGCCTGCTTCACCTTCCAATTAATGACCTCTGAATAATTAGCAGAATAATCTTTTTAGAAATGCTCCAGTAGCAGTGTCCCTGATTGTCAGATAAAAAACCTCCTGGAGGGGGAAAAAATGGCAGTGATGAACAACTGGTTGAGGGAGCAATGAGATTATGAGCAGTCATTAATCTGGGAGAACATTGATCAGCCCATTCAAAGGATCCAACAAGACAGAGCTGTTTCACAGGGCAGACTAATTGAAGAAAATTATTTATTAGGAGAGTGAACAGAGATCATTACACTGTGATGTCTGGTGTTAACACCCACTGTGGTTTCAGCCTTGCAAACTGTAGAACAATTGTTTTCCCTTGACAGTCATTTACTGTTAAATCCTGGGTTCCTCATCCTCCTGGCAAGCTTTAGCCTTTGTGTGGAAATTTATCGGGGCAGTGGCAGAGTGCTCCGACTGTGGGCATTCCTGCTGTACCTCTTGCTCACATCCATCACCTTTTCCCCTCTCATTTCAGTGCCAATTATTATCCTTCCAGAAGAATTTGTTTCAGGACTGCAAACTAAAAAGATACCCTGGGGCACTGGGCAGCACTAAGATTGATGTAGCTCTGAAAATTATTTCTAATACAATAATTTTTCAAACTGTGTCTGAAAGAAAATGGTGAAAGGACTACTATGTTATGGCAGCCAAGGACTGAGAGTGTATTGGATTTTTACTGCCTGTGCACCTCTGGTGTGTGAGCGAATTTGAGATTGTACTGCCCAATACAGCTGTGAGTGTCAGAGGAAGGTGAAAGATTCACTCCAGGTTCACTGAGATCTCTCTTATTGGCACTGTTGTGGTTTCAGGTATATATCACACAACTTCACCCTGCTTTTAACAAGACTGACTCACAGAAGCATTGGGCTGAAGGGATCTTTCAAAGACTATTGAACCTGTCCCTGTCAGAAATTGCCCATTTCCCTCTGGAATCCAGTAAGGATTTCCTGACCTATTTATATCTATTAGGAAGCTGTTTCAGAATTTCACCATCTGATACAGATATTCTTCTAATTTCCAGTAAGTGTTCAAGTGTTTTCATAGATGGCTTAAGCCTATTTTTTGGGGCTTTTTTTGTTTTTTTTGTTGTTGTTGTTGTTGTTGTTGTTGTTGTTTTTTGTTTGTGGTTGGTTTTTTTTTTACAATAGCTATGCAGCATCTCTTCATACCCAGTTTGTTGCTGCTACTTCTCTTGAAACTTCTTTCTGGATCTCTGTGTAGTTGTGCATTGATTTCCCTTTTCTGCTTGCAGTACTTCACTCTTCCTCGTGCTCAGTTTTATCTTGAGGATTTCAGAGCCCTTTTCTTAGTCATCAAGATAATTTTGAATTATGAGCCTGACTTCCAAATGTCTTGCCACCTGTAACAGCTTGGCTTTATTTAGACATCTTAAACCGCACTCTTCCTCATCACTCATTCTTTCACATGCTGATCAGACATGGCCTGAGCACATATTCCCTGGGCCTTACAATGCTTTGGCCCATCTTTTACTCTTCTAGTTTATCAGGTAGCTGGAATCTGTTGTCACAGTGAAGTCTGGACCATGATCCCTTGGTGTACACCTGAGCATGTTGGATAGGTAAGTGTCCAAACTCTTCTTAGAACCAAGTTTGTTTCCCTTAATCACTAGACCAAAGAGGGAAAAATGAAACAAATTGACACAGCTTACTCGTGACAAATCCCTGCAGTGTGTTTTATATCAACTGACTAATCTGTGGCTGATTATAATCTGAGGATTTCACAAATGGTTCCAGCAATCTTTCCAAGAGTTAAAGTTAGCCAGATTGATTTAAATTCCTTGGCTTTCCCTGCAGTGCAGGTACTAAGTGTTCCCCTGTTACTCCTCTGTTATTCTCCCGTTACTCAAAAGCAATTGTTAATAGCTCAAAAATGCCTTTGGATGGGTCTTTAAGCCTTTGCAGATGAGTTTTGTCTGGCTCTGCAAGCTGGAACATATCTCACTAATCTAAATACTCTTTAAGCTCCTCTTTCCTTATTCCGCTCCAAACCTCTTGTTTCAGTTGTGTTCAACATCTGGCTATAATCAACTGTTCTAGGAAGTTTGAAGCAGAAAATGACCGTGGATGTTTCAGCCACTGGATTATTACCTCTGCACGATACTTGATCATTACCTCTGCAGAACTCCTTTTTCTTTGTAGACTGTGGTGCAATTAAATCTTTCCCTATGACTTCCTCAGATCTACTCTCAATTCTTAAGAAAAGTGTGATGTTAATACCGTGTAATAGAAATCCCATTATTTTATTAAGTAGAGCTGAACAGTCTGTGGGTCTATCTCGGCTAATGCACCTCATCTTCCTGTCTGTAGGCTCAGAGCTATATGAAGACATGACTGAGGCAAGGTGCATAATTTGGCATTCTGTGTTATATGCTGGCCCCAGCATGAAAACCAGAAGATGAAAGTGGGCTCCTGATGTAATGTATGGGCTGGGGCTTAGGTGTCTAAGAGGGTGGACATGAAGCTTTGTTGAGTGACTCAATGCTAAGTCAGCTTGGGTACCTGACTCAGGACAAGGGGGACCCTCTTATCTGCCAGGCCCTGTATCATCTCCTCAAGGGAAGAGTCTGCTTGTGGAAAGGACTGAGCAAGAATCATGGTTTCATATTAAAAACAGGTTCTAGCAAGATAATTGTACTGCAGAGTCCTTCCAGGACAGTACTCAGAGCACTATCCCCTCAAAAAAAAAAAAAAAAGGGGGGGGGGGGGGAGAAAGAAAAGCAGTGTTTTCATTCTTCTTTTAGTTTGATAGACTTCAAAACTATGAATCCCACCTCCTTTAGAGTCTCCTGGCTACAGGAGGCTGGGGATACTCCAACATCACCTTTCCCTGAGCAGTCACTGATGCAACTAGAGTCTGAGCAAATGAGTGCAAGGAAAAAATGTGCCTTAGACTGCTCTTTAGGGCACTTGGATGGGAGAAGTGGGTTTGACCTTCAGTATCTTGTGAACATGACTGTAACTGCTTCACGCTATGACACAGAGGATGACACAATTTTCTGAACTCCTGAGCGTGCTGATTTTGGATTTTACCACTTCAGAGAAAGGTGCCATTTTCAGTGGCCTAAATCAGGAGCAGAAGCTCCTTAAGCACTTTAGAGTCAAAGAGAAGCCACCTCATTCAGGTCTAGTGCCTGAAATAAGCTGTGTCACTTGCATGATATGACACCAGATGTCTTGGCGATGAGTTACACTTCCTTGCCAGAATACCCCTGCAGAGGATATTTAACACAGGGAAGCTGATTTCGCACTTTTAATTGTTTGATTGTGCTACATGTTAAAATTAAAGGGGGACAAAACCAAACACGTGAATATGTGCATATATGGGTGAATCCTGGAAGATGAAAACTACAAGACAATTCAAGTGCAGAAGTGACTCGAGGAACCCTGAGAAATGATGATGCGGAAGTGTGTGTGCAAGGTAGGGGAAGGGGACAAGGAGAGGTGACTTGAGCTGCCTTCATGTCTAGTGTGTCATCTCCAGTACTGGTTTGTCATGTATGGCATCTCTAGAACATCTATAGCAACCTAGAACCTGGGAGGTGGAGTAGATATAAGTACAATGAGTAAATCTTAGGGCTTAGAAAACATTACCAGTTACAAAAATGTTGGGTTTAGTAGACAGGTGATGTGAGTTTGAAGGAATTTCCTCATGGAGGAATGGGAAGGGTCTCAGCTCCTGCAGAGAGAGAAAGACTCTATGTATGACATTCGTATTGGGAAGACAGCAGAAGCTGGATTTAAAACAAAGAAGAGGAGGTAGAGGGGTATGCTACTCTATACCACTGTGGCAGGTATGAGTATAGGTGCACAGATGTCCAGGGAAAATCACTGTGGGAAGAAGCACTGATTAGGTGAGTCATTCCTCCAGGTCCTACAGCTGTGATGCCTCAAGGTCGCTGGATGACAGGCAAAAAGGAAACGTGATTTTATGTCTGGTCATATTACCAAGAATCCAAGACTTGAGCCCAATTTGGTGCTGCAGTCTGATGGTTTATAGCACCCTCTGGTAACCTTATTTCTGATTATGGTGGAGGCTCTCACCTTCCCACATGGTTTACCTCTTTACCTTTCAGCTTGGTTACTGTGAAAGCAAGGCATGTTACCTCTGTGGAGCTAACACCACCAATTCAAGCAGGTGAGTACAACAAACTCACTCACCCCTGGTTCCTGAGCATGTCCACATGCTCAGGGTTCCCACAGGTTCCCGTGAAAGCTGCTGTGGTTCCTGGGCAGAGGCATGTCAGCAGTTACCCCAGGGGATAAGCAGGAGTGGAGATGCAGGTCTCAGCTCTGGGCACACTCACTCTCCAAGCTTCACACCAGGATTTTGAAAAGTCACAAAATTCAGATTTGATTGGCATTTCTAACCCTCCTTAGCATTCATAGCTAAAGACCTGAGAAAAGTCTCCCTGCCCCTCATTAGGAAACCTGTGTAGAGTATTTATTGCAAATGCCTCTTTTATCCAGACCCTGCACCTCCACTCACAAAGCTGGATGCACCTCTTGGGGGAAAAGAGGAAAGATGGGCAGGTGTCTTAGCAACCTTTCTGAAGCATACATGTGAAAACTGTAACAAAAGCCTTTGTTCTTACAAAATCATCCAAACAATCGTAGAAACAGCTTCTGAAGCTTGCATCCTGATCACTCCCTTCACTGCAAAGTTTAAGCTTTAAGAGCTTTGAGGCTCCAAGGCTCAGGTGCAGAGTTGTTATAACCTCATGGAATTAAATACAACTACACTAGTAATAAATTCAGCGTAGTAGCTTTGCTTTTGTTTTGTTTCTAACAAGATTCTCAAAGCAGAGTCTTTTTGGTATACATCCACTTTCATTATTTTTTCATTGCATGTACAGTAAATCCCAACTAAGAAAAAGGACCATCTAATTAAATCTTTTGCTTTATGACTATCTGTGGAATTAAATGGGAGAGTGCAAAGAATACATAGGAACTTTATTGGTTTTCAGAGCAAAGTCATTTGATTTAATACACCATTTGTGGTTTGCAGACTCTATCAGGGCATGTTTGCCCAACTAGCCGTTCAGATTCAATAGCTACTGTGCACTTGCAGTCAAGCAAACACACAACATGGTTTTGAGAAACTAGGGCAAAAACCTCCTTGATGAGTAACGAGTTTGATGCACTTACCTCAAACCACATCTGGGCAAACCAAAGTCTATCCCAGCAGTGGTTTTGCAGCGTATTGCTGAGAAGCTCCTTCCCCAGTGCGAGGGAGCAGAGGGGAAGGTCTGCTGGTGTTTTAAACAAGCTGGTGCCTGGGAACACTTGTGCCTCCTGGCTCACATGTGGGTGTAGGTGACTTGGTTGGACATATGCCAGCAGCAAAACCATGCTCTGGGTGACAAATTGTGTTCATCTCCGTGCCTTTCAGAGAGAGAGTTGCAAAAGGGCTACCCACAATATAATTTATTTGACCCTGAGAAGTTTGGACGATCGGAGTTACTCTGAGCTCCTGTGATAGTCTGCACTGACCTCTACATGCTTATGCAAGAGGCACCGCATGTGAAGATATAGCCAGGCTATTGCTGCTGCATCACATCTCCCTTCCGCGTGGTGCGACTGCTCTGCAGAGGACACTCACACTTTGTTCTTCAGCAGATGGTCTGTGACTATATCTGGATACAGCCTTCCCTGAGCCATGCTGGGCATTGCAGGTGATATACCAGCAGCAATAAGGAATAATGCATTTCAAAAAGTATAACCTAATTAACTTTTTAATGCTCTTTTTCCCTAGTGCCAGCCTCATTAGATCTGTGTGTGTGAAATGTTTGTTCAGCCAGATATTATACTGCTAATCATGAAGACTGGCTTGTTACCTGGATACTTCACCCAAGCCACAATGTCACGACTACAAATGCAGAACTAAAAACCAAGTCAGTCCTTAATTTTGAGGTTATCTCACTGTGCTGATTGCTGCACCGCAGCAAGCTATATCTCTTGAGTAACACAAAATGAGTTCTTGCTACATGCGACGTATCCATGAGAGATTCAGGTCATATTTTAAATTTTTTATTCTCAAATTGTCTCTTCTAATTTCTGTACGGTTTGAAATGCCTATTTGTCTCCTGGGCACTTTCTAAAATGGAACAAGTTCTTGCACATCAGTGGTATAATAAAATGGTACTCAGGCCTTTGCAGTTCTACACTACTGGGCAATTTGCACAAGCTACACCTGAAATGAAGAGCTTATACCCCAGTCCTCGTCTCATGGCTGGGGAAACAGAAGGATATTTCCATCCATACCAGGCTTCCATTGTCCCTATTTCTACCTTCAGATCCACCAATTTGTAGCCACTTTAAATGTGAATGACATTAAAAAAAGTGGGCTAAAGAAGAGGAACTGTGCCATCCTTTCTTACAGAAGCCTTTGGAGGACAAGCCTCATATCATCCCATCTGTGCTGCCTCAGGGACAGCATATTAAATTGCCAAATTCAAGATTGAACTGGGGTGTCCTTTACATGCCTTGTCTTTTGTTACTAGCTTCAGTGTATCTGGATATACATTTTTCAGCAAGGTGTTTTTCCCAAAAAAATGTTGTCCAGCTTCAACAGGCAGAATGACTGGAACATCACAAGGAGATGTTGTCATTGCACCATTTAAATAGCCGTTAGACATATGTGGTACTTGGTCCTTCAGAGACTGATCCTGGCCTGATCTCAATTAAGAGAAGACAACACTGCTAGTCCAGCTCATGTTTTTCCATAAAGCCCATGTTCTTCCTGCCGTTCCCCTTCACAGATGTGAGAAACCTTGTTGAAGCCATTAGCCCTGTAATGGACTTACTGTTTACCGCCCTTATAGCCAGTTCTCCATAATTAAGTGCTGTGGACAGTGATGACATTCATCTGCCCTCTGGGTATTTTCCACGAACAGGCACTTAAGTGTTCAGCTGAGATAAGATCACTGCCAGGGTTGCTCTTTCTGAAGAGTTAGCTAAGGGCTAATACAGCCACTAATAGGCAGCTATCTCCAGATTAGAGCATGTTGCTCTAGAAAGCAGATCTTTCTGGCCAATGTTGAGGGCAAATTTCCTAGTGTAACTTGGGATGGAGCCAGAGATGGAGGAGCTTTCTGGCACAAATAAAAAGAAGCCACGCTCCAGATAGAGAAGGGCAGCGGCCACTCTTTGGGATGTGGGAAGCTAAATATTTAAGTAGGGCTGTCTGCTTGGCTCCTTGTCGCTTTGGAAAGGTAGACAACACCTTGTTCACCTACTCTGAGAGGATGGGTCAGATGTGCACAAAACATACCCAGGGTTTCTCCGAGAAGCCCAGAGTGCCCAGACTCTTGCAGGGCTGGAGAGGGAAGGTGTCCCCAGGTGCAGCTCATGCCAGGGAAGCGGGTCTGTGAGAGCACTGCCTGGCTCCTGCTCCCTGCAGCAGAAGGTGAGGGGTGGCTGGAATCTGCATCCCTGACAGTCTTTCCAGCTGTGCTCTTTATGCTGGCGGAGGCTGGGTGTCCCTTCAAGCAGGACAAAGCTCAGCTTAGGAAGGTCAGTCAAGCTCACATGCTAAGAAGAGCAGGACAAGTCATTTGATGACTTTAAAATAGAACTGTGTGAAAGAATAAAAAGAGGCCATAACAACTTTTTCTCAGCAACTGACCAAGGAATTCTCAAAGCATTAAACAAACCCCACTTCAGGAAAGCCAGTTATATTTTGCAGACATAAACCGACCCTTGGATGGAGACTCTAATCTTTCCCATGTAACCAACAGAAAATAACATCTCCTCAGTGCTCTGCCTGACCCAGCTGCCAATTTACTGCGTGAGATTGGATGAGTAACTTAATTTCCCTTTATTTGTACTTATATCTAGGACCCTGCAGAGCCTATGAATAAATGGATATATTGATACACAGACATATATCCCTTACATGTCCATATAATACAGTTTAATATTTGAATTTTTAATGTAATAGGATTCAATTCTTCATAATGAATAAAACACAAAGCTGTATCAGTGCTTGATGTCCTTGCAGAACCGAGGTGTCCTAGTGCTTAATTCATGTTTGCACAATAAATTGAAGGCAAAGGCTGAAAGACGCCAGATCCTGAAGACTTTGTTTAAGATTTTATGCGAAGGGACTTTGTGGCAGCTGTGCCCCCACAGCTCAGCCCAGTGCCCCTTCGCATGGTTCCCTCCTAGAGCCGAGAGCCCCAGGAGCAGCAACAGAGGTGCAATGTGGACCACCCACTCCCATCACAGTCCCCTGTCGCACTTCAAAGGGTCTTCTCGTCGCTGGCACAAAACTGCTGAGCTAACCCCATCAGTGGCTGATCAAAACCCAATTTCAACGAGGCAAAAACCCCTCCCGATGAAACTTGGCTGCACGCTGAATTAGCTGTGGCCCTGGAGCAATGTTTAGAAGGACACAGCAAATGGGAGTGTGCTTAATTAAAGTTGACAGTCGTAATGGCACTGCCTGTAATAGTATCAGGAGATTATCGGTTACAGGCCAGTGCTACAGGCTGGGTGACATCCTTGCCAAGGTGTGACCCTTATGCCAGCTCTTAATTTCTGCTCTTTAATGCTGAACATCTCATGTTGAAAGTGAAGTGAAAACAGCTTTTTCCCTCCTCTTGTCCATCTCCAGCTGCTCTCTGTAACACATAGTGATTTTTGAGAAATCCCAGTTAGGGTTTATCAACTGATCTTTAGTATAATAACAAGTAAATGAACAAAAGTTAGAGGAAAGAGGTTAGGAGTGAGTCCTCTCCCCATGAGGTCACTGTGCAGTCCTCACCCACAGTGAGGTCACTGTGCAGCAGAACGTAACACCCCAGAGGCAAGTACAAGCTTAGAAAATTAAAGAAAACCCAATGCTTCAAGCAGAAGTCTCTCTTTGACACAACACTTCAAGACCTCAGCCACTGCACACTGTATTTTCCCAGCACTTACTTATGGAAACATCCTGGGTCTGGCCCTGTAACCTGCCCGCAAGCAATCAGTGATGTGTCCAACACTGCTCCTCTGGCTTGGCAGAAAAGTCAAACATAACTACTGATCTTTACAGAAGCTGAGAGCAGCTCTCCTTCATTTAATTTTGCTTCTACTCCTTTTTTTTCAAAAAGCTCCAGGATCTTAATTACAGCAACAGTTCCCAGTGGAATGAGAGTACTCTGACTGAGTAGGGTAATGAAGTGCACAAATTAACAGTGACACTGAATGATGCCTCCAGTCAATACCTTGCTATCTTACCCATGGAAGTAAGTACATTTTAACATTACTCCCAGCAGAATTCAGTATGTGTGTGCATTGCAGCCAGAGGATCCAGCCAGATGGGTTCAAACCCTGTCCAAGGAATGTGAGAATTCAAGTGAGAAGGGGGAGATTCAAGAGATTCTCAAAAAAGAGGTTCATAACTTTCAAGCGGGGCTTAGCACTTCTTTGGAAATGCAACATAGTTCCTGCAAATGCAGAAGTTCTGGGGTTTTTTTTGGTGATATGATCAGGATTCACAAATCAAATGACGGTGGGAAAAAGCATCAGAATAAGCTTCTTCCTGGAACAGCAAGTAAATGTTGTATTTGGAGATGAAATCACACATTTGAGAAAGGGGGAAAATCAGTCCATAGTGGTAGAGGTATTAGCTGGTTGTATGAATACCTTGGCAATAGCATTCTAAAATTATCTGAAGAGTTTTAGTGGGTCTGTGGAATTCAGAAGACCCTTAAAGCTCACACACCCCCTTTTACATCCTCATCCAGCTATGAGCAATGCAGCCACCTCAGACTTTTCAGAAAGACATGCTGTGCACACTGCACGCTGCTGGGTAGTTTCAATAGCGCAGCAGTTGGTGACAACACCTAAAATACTGTAACTAAGAGCATTTCTCAACTCTCCTCCCCAGGGACATGCCCTAACCCATTCCACCTCCCTCTCTGGGAGCATGCAGGAGTCAAACCCCAGAGCCCCAGGCAGAAAGGAGCCTCGGTCTTTGCAGGAGAAGAGAAAAGTGAGATCAAGCAGGAGACCTTTACAGGATGAGGGAGGAAAGAGAGCCCCTGAGGAGAGGGCTTGTTGGAGAGGGACTGGGAACTGTCAGTGAGAAACCTCTGTCCTGTGGTTTGGACTCGCAGGTGTTGCAGGCAGCAGGGTGCAGGGTGTACTGGTAAAGCAGTGGGAGACAGCAAAGACATGCCAAATTGCGTTCTCAGTTCCTTCTCTAACAGAAACAACTTGAAATTTAAAGAGCCATTTTTCCCAACTTTCTGAATATTGCACAATTCAATTGTAATCACAGCAAGAATTCACCACATCATTAGCATGCTGTTACCACACTCCTTTTTGACAGGTAGGAAACCTGGTGCAGTGAGATTAATAGAGCTTGAAACCCATGTTTTTTTTAAAAAAAATCAGCCTCGATTCTGGGTCCCTCCATTTCTGGACTCGGTGGCCAGGACTTTTTATGCCTGATGCTAAGTGGAGCCAGACAACCACCAGTCCAGAAACCTCCACTGATACCAAAGATTCGCACTTTAGTTGGACAGCACAAATTAGCAAAATAACTTTACCTGTTTTCCCCAACAACATGGGCAATGTCTTGGACATGTTACTGCAGAAGTGGAAACTAATTAGAGTGTTTTTCCTATGAGAGCTCCAGCAGCTGAGTGAATAGTAGTTTAAAATAATTTAAAAGACCCAGGTACGGGCTAAGTCACAGTCACAATTGCTCACATCCAGACCTCTGATCTTCTTTGGGGCTGCTGGCACACTAGCCAGAGTACAAATTCCAAGACCTGAATGAACTCTTGTACAAAACAGGCACATCAAGGTCCACATTCTTATTCATCTCTGCAGCTGTGTTAATTTGGTGAGGTGACTTTGCTGGGTGTGAATGGGACCCAAAGCATGGCAGACCTACAGTGCCGGTTAATGTGGGGAATTTGAATGTTTCAGAGGAGCTGCCAATCACTCAGGCCCCTTCAAACCCATGTGGGGGTCACTGCCCTTTGCCCCAAATGTGACTGAGCTACAGTCACTAAGTTTCTAATGAGCTTATGCTTATGGCAGTGAGTTTTCTTCTTTACATTAGCATTGCAAGTCTCACTTCTTAAGATCAGAAGTGGGTCCCCAGCCATATGAAGCAATGCATCTGTTTTAAGGTCCCCTGAGAGCAGAGTCTGGCTGTACCCTTCAGCTACACCTTTCTATCGCCTCCATTCCCCCACTGTGCAACAGCTCCATAAGGTCTGCCAGAAGCAAGTAGTTACGGGGTATGTGTGGTGGGGGTTGGGACAGCATGGTGATAGCTGACACAGGGGCATGGCAAACCCGGGAAGGGAGCAGAGCACTTACCACGTCTTCTAGTGTTGACGTGCTGCACCCTTTCACGCTAGGAGACCACAAGGCTAGTTGAACCAGCCATGCCTAAAGTGGGCAGCTTGCTGCTGTTGGATGATGAGTGATGCAGCTGTGTGGGAGCCTGCCAAACAGCTCCATGGCTGCATCTGCCTTGTAGGCAGTGGGGAAGGCAGGAGCCTGGGAGGGAGCAGTGAGTGGCAGGCAGCCCAGGGCTCTTCAGCTTTGCACATCTACACAACCTCTTCCACCTGCGGCTGGGCAGACTGCCCTCGTGCTCTGACTTGCAAAGAGATAATAGTGTAAGCACAGGAATGCGCAGCGAGGGGACAGACCTCTAGTCTGGGTTTGGGGGTTGTTTCTTTGGTTTCTTTGGTCTTTCCATCTGTTGGCTTTGGGGTGGAGGAGAAAGAGCACTTCCAATCTGATCAGATGCCTTGGCCATGAAGTCCAAGACTTTTTCAGAGCTGGTGCAGTGATAAAGTGGAAAACTGCTGGTCCCAGCCCACAGCTACGAGCTGCCATGGGGACAGGTGGCCATGTGACCTAAGCCATTACATCCATGGCTCACCACTGACTGCTCCACCTTTTTGTGAAGCCATTAGGTTAAATGTCACAGCAATGAAGGCAGAAATCACTCTAAGCTGGGCTTAAACTCAAGGACTTGGGCTTTTCCCAACTTTAACCTAAACGTAAGAGAGGGAAGCTGCCCCAACCATTTGTTTCAAAATCTTCCCAGACCAACAAGCATGCATGGTGTATGGACTTTCAATCCCGGCACTGGCAAATTTGTGAAAGAGATGTTCCTTTGACTTTTTTTTCTGTACCCACATCAGCCCTACAGTGCTCCCTCACGCCTCTGCAAAACCAGACGGTCCTTGAGAAACATGGACCTCTTCCTGCAAGACCTGGGTGCCGAACACCCTGCTGCAGATCTGTCCCATGGCAAAGCTGCTTCATCTCCCACACCAGCGGTTTGTGTGGGAACCTCCAGATACAACCTGCCAGCAGTTTCAGCACCATGAACCGCATCTAACAGCGATTTGCTGCCGCCAGCTTCACTCATCAATTTTTGGAAGCATGGTGTGATCATCACACATCCAGGAAAGTCTGCAGTGCCTCTCTGAGCTATCCTCTTGCTCTCACAAATTTGCAAGGTGTAAGATGCTTCTTCCACACTCATGGCTTGAGCCATATAACACTCATTCAGACTTACAGTTCCCTGCTGATCTACACCCTTCATGCTGCTCCACAACCATGTGTGACTGGGAACACCCCTTCCCCTCATGGTATTTGCTTCCTCAAGTAACCCAAGTGCTAACCTCTATTTTTTCTCCATTGCAAAGGTCTGAACCCAGATCACTGTACACCTGAGATGTTGAAACAGCAGCCGCAGGGAGCTGTGGGTGCTCAGGGCCCCGCAGAAGGCAGGGCCACTGACTCCCTGCTTTCCCATGTCTTCAGGGCTGGCTGGTGAGCCAGGAGAGGGGGAGGCATGAATCATCCAGTCACTACAAGTATGTGGGCAGCAAATTTTGCAGCAGCTCATGGCTAGAGGATCAGGGCATGTGGTAACATATATGTAACTGCTGCTCAGTCGGAGCCACTGTTGGAGCTCAGCATCAAGGGGAAGCCCTTGCAAACCTCCTCTCATAAACGTGCCCCTCTCTTTACTTGTTTGCTGCAACTGATGGCTTTCAAAGAGGACAAGTGGCTGGTATAGGCTGAATAGCTCCTTTCCATTTCAGGTGTTTAGATGAAAATATGAACATCTAGTTGCTTTTGCCACCACCAGTTTCTCTAATAGCAGTCACTGGGCACAGAACTGCATAGCCTGGGACAGAGCAAGCTCTCACTGAGCAAAACTAAAGCCCCAGCTGGCAGCTCAGAGCAAGTGCTTGGGGAAATATCCAGGACTGGATAACTACATGGTGATGTGATGCTGCCTCAAGTATTGCTGGGTGAGAACATGAGGGAGAGGCAGGGGCCTGGGACTGGGGCACTGGTTTGGAGAGGCAGGATTCAGGCTAAGCAGTGTGACGGTTGGAGCTAAAGGATTCAAGGTTCAAGATTAGATGGGACTATTAAATGTGTATTGGAGCACTAAATTAAAATAAATAAATAAAAAATGTAGGTCACCCAAACGAGCTTGGGCAAGCCATGCCTATTCAGAACAAACCACTTGCCAGCATTAAATGGACCACTTCAGAATTAATTTGAAACCAGAATAGATAGTAGTAATCAGTAATAATATGTCCTTGACAGTCCTTCAGAAGATTATTAGAAGTCATCTTCTCAGGAAAGTGTAAGGTACAGGTAATGTCAAGGCCACCTGTCCCTGCCCACCCCCAGGGCCTGACCCCAGCCTTGGTCCACAGGCAGGACCAAGCAGTGACCCATTTCAGGTTACATCTTGGCTTCTGCTCTGACTGAAGAGGACATAGGAGGATTTTGTTCATAGTCACTGAAGCCATGAGATACAGACCAAATGATACCTATGGACGGGAACCTATGAGTGACTTTTGCTAGAGCTACAGGTGAGACAGACTATTTTTTCTTAGCCTCCAATAACACACAGACTCCTCTTCACTGATAACTCATTGGCCTCCCAAAGAAACTTTAATGCCAGGCAATTTTGACTATTTTATTAGATGCTATATTCAAAGAAACAGCCTGTACTAAGGCACTAAACTATCAAGATCTAAGGGGAAAAAATGTAACAAGCAGTAGCAGTTGGTAATGCAAGCACCTAAATTTCCTGTCTGTGTCATGACAAAGCTGCAGATTGAGTCATGTTTCCTGACATATTAATAAAAAGGTTCAGTGCGTGGGAAAGGGGGAGCGGGTGGTGTTTGTTCCTGCAGAGCTAAAACAGAGAAGCACCTTGGTGTCCACGGAATTTTCCAAGCCCATTCCTCTCTGCTTATTTAAGAGCTTTTTTTTCTTTTTAATAAAAGCAAGTTTACAGAGATAAAAAAAAAAACAACAAAAAAATGCAGTGCCATTTCCTAGCTTGTTAATGCTGGATAAAGGTGACAGGCTGAACAAAATCATCCCTGTCCCTATAATTTTCCTTGTTTGATTGCTTACAAATAAACCAGTTTAATAAAGGCTCTGAGATACAAATGCCACATGGCCATATTGACAGGAGTGAGGAAAAGAACACAAGAATCATGCTAGCTCTATC
The DNA here is from genome assembly GCA_020746105.1 of Trogon surrucura. Lineage (NCBI taxonomy): Eukaryota > Metazoa > Chordata > Aves > Trogoniformes > Trogonidae > Trogon > Trogon surrucura. The sequence goes on along the minus strand of CM036623.1, from coordinate 29,848,872 downwards.
CCTCAGATTAATTAACTAGATAAAATACACATTTACTGCACTCTAGACAGAAAAATATCATTTACCGAACAGCAATTTAAGCAGGCACATTGCTGTTAAAAGGCAGACCCAGATGATCCTTACTAGGTGGAAATGATGAGACCCACAGCCCCACGAAGGATGAGCTCCTCCTCCCCTCTGCAAGAGCAGCCCACTATGGCGATGCTTGCGTCCGCTGCTCCTTCAGCTCTAGGCTGGAGCAGCTTCAGGAAACAGTAGATCCACTTTAATCCCACTTAAGTATGTTTCCCTAGGACTCAGCACACCTGGACTTAAGAAAGCCCACCAGCAGGGATGTTTTACCACTGCGGTTTCACCGTAACCCACAAAACTGCAGTGGCAGAGGAGGTGGCAGCTGTAGGATGGATCCTGATGCCCGGCATCCTGGCCACTGATGCCTCGGCTGCCCCTCAGGACACCGCATACTAAACAAAAAATTGGGTCTTATCTCGTTAAAAGTCTGTCACAGCTCAAACCAAACAAGCCCTGTCTTTATTCTCTGACAAACTGTAGTTTCCAGACCATAAGAAATCATTGAATCATTACACCAGCTCAGTGGGGACAAACCAACATACCCAGCCTTGGCACTCAGGTGAAATTACGTGACACCAGATTTCTTTTCAAATGCCGTGGCATTAGTTCCTGAAATCAAGGCAACATTTGACAGAACTTTTTCATAGTCAAGCATTAAGAAATATTTTTTCATGAATATAAGTCCTTATGGAAGGGAATGAGATCAACTTGGACTAGAGACAATGAGGACAAAATCTCAAAGAATTCCTGCTTAGACAGTCAAAAGATGCCTTTAGATATGTGAAGTGCTAAGCAAAGTGTAGCTCGGAAACACGTTGGGTTTCAACAGCTCCATACCCGAGGTCAGTGGGTCTTGAGGCTGGCACCAGGGCTGGTTTGGTACGTTTGATGGCTGGTGAATTTCCTTTTAGTGTTGCTGAGGAAGATGGAAATGAAGCTTTCACAGGTCAAGAAGGATGCTGCAAACACCATCTCGTTGCTTTGCTTGAAAGAGTCCAAAGGGAAAAATGTACCAGGAAATGGATACCTCCATGCTGCTGCTGACCTAAACCCATCATCAATGAAAAACGGAGCACCGAGACTTTCTGTCGTAAGGGGGAAGGCTGGAATATTGTGTGGCCTTGCAAGTAAAGAAAAAGTAATTTTTGTAAATAAAATGAGAGGAAAACAGTAAGACTTTAAGGCATGTAATTTACCTATAACTCCAGAGGCCAGAGAAAGCCCCAAATGCTTGGAACTGCCTCATGTCACAGCTGACCTCCTTTCATAGCCTCCTCCCCACTCATCATCAAGAACTTGGTTCTGGGTATAACATTTATGCTGGGCAAATAATTTCTAAAACTGTATTGTGATGTTTTGGGAATATCCTGAGCAGCTATTTGATTTAATCTCATACCTTCCAAACACAAGGTTCTCCAGGCTTTATACTTAAAAAACCCCAAACAAACCAGCAACTACACTAGCAGGTCTAAGATTTAGGTGAGGTCAATGCTTCCGGAACACCATCTCATCCCACTGCCCCCAGAGCAAGGAGGTGGGCAAAGTCCGGGCTGGGCCAGGCTTACTGGAGCGTGGCAGGAACAGGCTCCATGGCTAGCCGGGTTTACAGCCTGGCCTGGGCTGCAAGCCCAGAGCCCCTGCCAAAGCAGCAGCTGCACTGTTTGCCTTTGTTCAAGTCTTGCGTTGCATAATTGATCTCTCTGTGAACCCTTGGGAAGCAGCAGATGCAGGAAGTTCAAGCCAACGCTTTCAATAACCTTGGATTAATGATAAATAGTCATGTAGAAGTGATACAGGTGATCACACAGCTTTGCTTTGTGCCTGTGGAAATCTCCGTTTTGGCTACAAAGCCAGGCTCTCAGTCCTCAGACAACCTCAGTTTCCATCCCTGACCCTCACAGGCAGAGGCAGGATTTTTGGTGGGTGTTCAGCCCCCCCGTTCAGTAGCAGCACCGCCCCCAGCTCCTCCACAGGCAGCACTGCTCCCCTCTCCAGCTTGGAAGCAGAACTTTGGACACCTCCCCTACCCCTATCCTGCAAAAACACCATGTGCAATTAGGCCCCCCCCCTCGCCTTGTCAAGGTAAAGCTTTATGGCCACACATGTCACAGAAGAACCTGGGGAAACCAGCCTCCATGGGGCCAGGGCTGCACACCTGCAGACCCAGGTGCCTTCCACCTTTTGCGTGGATCTCCAAAGAAAAGGATGCAGATGTGGCTCTGCAAAAGCAAAGCCTTCATTGCTTTTCCAAAATAAAGGCTGTGCCAGGTCATACGTGAACAGCTTGTGGCCAGCTGAGTGTTCCGTAAAGGTCAAAGTCATGGCACACTAAGGTAGCAGGCCCCAGAAGAATCAAGGCTTTCCAAAACAAAACTCAGGCTTCTTCCCTTGGGTGCATAAATATGTTTTTAGTAGATCCCACTTGGGAAGTCCCAATCTGCATATTCAGTTGGCAAGAACTGGTAGGCAATTCAAGCTGAGCTGGCTTTACTGTACAGGGAAGCTCTGAACATCAGCATGAACAGCTGGGGAAATACTAATTTCTGCTCTTTCGTTCATCTGCTGCATCTGTGCAACCTCCAAGCTGTCACACTGGGAATGAAGCTTGAAGGCTCCTTCCCAGCTTGCCAGGGATGCTGCACTGCAGATGGGACACTCACAAGCAGGGTCCCCTTGAGCACTTACCTGTATGTGCAGAAAACTGGCATTTTCCCGTCTCTCATTCAGCAGAATATGTTTTCTAATTACAAATTAAACACTAATTGCAAATAATTATATTTTCTTGTGACTAAGTATATCGATATGAATGTTTTCAACAATCTTTTTTTTTTTTTTTAATAGAGCAATTTAGGACTTAATTATTGCTTGAATTTGCATAGACAAATTATCTCTGTTCCAGTTTGTAGTGAGACACTAGTGTTAGGGTGGTATTTTCTTTATAAGCTTTTCAGAGAACATACCAAGTACATTAGCACAAGACTGGAAAAAGTGCTGTCTTTGACAGTGTTCCTCTTCATTATGAATGCCAACACAGACTCCTTTGCTGTGTGAAAAAAAAACTTTCACTGACTTTAACCACATCAGTAGCAGAGTGTTTTAATCATCAATCAGCAGCTTTTGCTTCTTCCCTCCGAAGACAATGAAAAATTGTCTTTGTGCTCCCAGCCCAAGCTTTTCACTCACCTTGATTCACTTACGCCTTGGATATACTCAACAGTCAATGAATCCCCCAGTTCTCTGAGCCACCTGTAATACTGGATACTTTCTCTAAACAGCTTGCACTTATTCTTTGATACACAAGCTTTTAATTCAAGCAATATTGGCAGGAAGCAGTGTTAGGTAGGGAGAGTTAAGCATATTATTCCACTATTTGTGGAATTCAGTGGTAGGGTCCAGTTCTGCCAGCAGCCCAACGTCGGGTCCTGTAAGATACAGATTAAATTCATGAGTGCATATCTGAATGGAAACTACATATCTATAAGGATTATTTATATGAGTGCATGCATATGCATGTCTGTTAGAACAATGCAGATAATTTTGGGAGCTACTATTTATCTCTCATAATTTCTGGTTTGCTCACATCTGCCTGCCTGTTTCCAAATCAGGGCTTTCTAAACATTAGTGCAAGACAGTAGCAAGAAGAAAGCAATTGAAATTCTAATGAATTCTCTGCTTTGTTCGTTAAAATTGCCTTGTGTGGCTGAATACCTGGAAACACAGTCACAGCAAAACTTACCACCAGGCTGCAGTCGGTCAGCAAAGGAGGGAAGCAAAGAAATCAAATCACTGTGGTACAGCAACATCTGTCCAATCTATACTGATGAGAATTTAGTAAATTAATTACTGTGCAAGTCTGATTTCCCCCTTGTTAATGTTATTTGCAATCAAGCAATAAAGTCACATCCTTCGTACAGGGTCTTGGTATACATATGGCTGACCAAGCACAGCAAATAAAGCAGAGATCAGGTATTGGCAAACCAAGGAGGTGAAGAAGAGTTTGTTGTCACACGAGGGCTTGTGAGTAACCACACAAAGCTCTCTTTCTCAGAAACCCAGATCTGGCACTGAGCACATCTACCTAACTGAATGTGTACCAGGATGACCAGCACCTGAAAGAAACAGGACTTTTCTAGGCTGCCAAATATTAGATAAAACAGTCTTTCTCTCATTACTCACCCTCACCTCCCTCTGCAGCCTCCTCCACAAGAGCAGCTCCCACCAGAGTCTGCGGTTTGCCGGCTGCTCCCCTGAGCCTGCTGCCGGCCGTCCCAAGGGGACATCTCTGCTCACTCCCTCCCAGAAAGGCAGCATAATACACTCTGTCCTCTGGGAGACAGAGATTTCTATTTTCTGTGAGTCATTATGACTATTTATTTCTGGTGCTGGGCTACAGAGCATGGAAAGACAGGCTCAGCACTTGTAAAATATTTTTGAACCCCCTAAATTGCTCTGCTGAAGTCAGGGTAGCTTAATTGCCCAGTAGTATGTTAGTCCCTCAAGAGCACACTTGGCACTTGGAATATCCTTCCACCACTTAAGATAGAGGCTAACAGAAGCTTCTTGCTTGCTCCAAAGCCATCTGTTCAGTCAGGCAACCTCCTGACATGATTAGGAGCTGCTTGTTGAAACGGTGTCCTTACATCACCTCTGACCCGTAGTTGTGGCACACTTAGCAAATCTGTACAGATGATGTCAGAGCCCAGCGCTGCTGATCACAGGCAGGAAGTATACCTTACCGGTCAACTCAAAATTTGACATTTATTCACATAGATTCCATCACAGGGTCTTGTGTGCTCTTGCACTGCATCATGTGCAGTTTATTAAAGTGAATTATGGGGGCAAAACTCCAGTTTGATTAAAAAAAAACAACTTTAAGGGGTAGTTCATTGTATTTCTTGTATAGCTCAAAAACAGTTTAACACCATCATAAAGGCTTTTCATACTCCTCTATGCTTCCAAAGGCAGCTTTAAAGTATTTACATAAACGGTAGCACAGTCGTCAGTGTCACAGTGGCATTTGTTTCCTCATCCCATGTTACTCCCCACACTGAAGAACCACAAACAGCAACACAGAGGTAAAGAATGCAAGGCTGATGCTACCCTAATACCCACACTAATGACATTATTCTCAACTCTAAGACATCACAGGAGTCAACACTCCGTAAATCCAAAGCAATACTGGAAAGCAAGAGCTTAGTTCAAAGGCAAAAGTCAGCAGGAATCTTCCAGTTTAAGAAAAAAGTACTCATCTACAATAAAGGGTTCTAGAAGCACTCTAGTGGCTTCAGTAAGTTAACAGGAAAAAAAAATCTGTAGATTCCAAGAGGTGATCAAAAAGAGGTGACACAAAAAAAGAAATGGCAGAAAAAAAGGAAGAAAACCACAAAAACATAGGGAAAAAGGAAGCAAGAGTAGATGTGCAGTTAGTGTGATGTCAGCAAGGCTGTAAGGGGTGTATACCACTAAAAATGTTCCCCTCAAATTGCCACAACATACTGGAATATCCAAAGATTCAGTGGTTTAGAAGTTTTAAATGAAAAAAACTGCATGCATATAGAAAAAAGATTGTACAAAGGCCCTTACCTGATCTCCTTCCATAGTAATCAGGTCTCTTAAGGGTTCAAAAGCAGTTTTAATATCAGACTTGAACAGAAAACAAGCCAAGTTAGACAAAAGTTCAGCAAATGTGACAGAGGGCAGGGACACAGCTTACAGTAAATGCTCTTTTATTACTTATTTCATCAAAGCATTTCAGTTTTCTCTGCAAGATCTGAATTGGAGCAGCAATACAGTCATTTGTCTACTGTAACATTCCCACAGGAGTTAGTGTGACAGACTTCATGCTCGGGATCGAACGCTTTGTGTGTTCAAGTCACATGAATACCGAACCACATTCCTAAGCACAGGAGTGACGAATAGCTTGTAGTCATCTTCTCATTACTCAGCTTTGAGCACCACACAAGAAAAGAAGACTTTTCTTAGGGAAAGGAAGTGGCCTTGTATTATTATGTACTGGGAATTCATAATTACAGAATGCCACAGTCTAGAGATGGAACTATTACAGTAGTTTTGGTTTGGTACTGTGAGGAATATGTTAAATATTTAATGAGGTTTGCTTACTAGCATGTTTGGATGGAATTTGTATAGAAATAGTTTTAATTAGGTACCCAAAGCTTTAGAAAATAAATATTTTGATGAACATAAGATCTGATTAAGACACATAGTAATGAGAGAGGTATAAGAAAATGCAGTTAAAATATATAAGTTTCAAGTGCAAAAAGAAACACCATTATTTCTAAAGAGTTTGAACCTTCTGTCTCAAAACCATCTCTCTCTCTAATAAAGCTAAAATATAAGTCTTTCAATAGGCAGTGCCACTATTCAGCTGGTAGAGAAGATATATCTATTGCACCAGAAGTACAAAGCTAAGAAGAATGCATAATATTTTATTTTTAAACTTATTTACAAAAAGATATTGCACCAATCCATTGTCATTTTTTCAGTTTAACATGTTAAGGAAAAGCCTATTATTTACAAAGTTAAAAACAGAAGTGCAAAAGCAGACTGAAAGAAACCAGAAAGAATAAAGTTTATTCAAATTGCTAAGTACAGTTTGTTACCTGATCATAGCCCACATCCAGTATGAATTAAAATAGTTTGTATCGTATATATTTGTCATAAAGTCCTTGCATTTCCCTGTAGGTGCAACCCTTATCTCTTACAGCAACCACCGGCAGGTCTACGTAAAACGTAAAGGCTAACCATGGCTTAACTTAATAGCTTTATTTCTCCAGGAAAGGGACACTCCTCAAGGTAAACTGAAAAAGCTACATACATACATGTATTTGGAAAGTAGTGATAAATCAGGCATGGTGCTTTTCATTCTTCCTAAAAACCGTACAGAAAAGTTTGCTAATACTTCAGGACTGCTTATTCTAAAGACACTGCCTGTCCAAATTACTTTAGCACAGCATATAGTCCTGTCTCAGTCTATTTGCCACTGGGGCTGTCGTGATGCATTTCCGGGGTGTAGGTAAGTAGAACAATCATGACCCAGAGATGAAGCAATGCCTGGGAAAAGAAAAAAAAGAATTAAGGTACCAGCACTGACAGCCATCCTTCATAGCAGCAGTAAATATGAGAGCTCTCAATGAGAGCTAATAAAACCTAATTTTCCAGAAAGATTTTGATTGAATATTTTTTTATTATTCAAATACTCCTAAAGAAGGAAAAAAAAAAAAAAAAAAAAAGAGTTCTTATTTGCACAATGAAATGCCGAGTCATATTCTAAAGAAGTCATTCACAAAAAGATTTCACACAAACATTAAAACTACAGCAGCCTGCTTTCCCACAGATTTATGTCCTCTGGCTTCTCTTTTGCCCCATGCCCCAGTAAGGCCAGTTGCTCTCCCCGATATCCAGCCCCAGCCAGCACATTACGTGATCTGCCTTGAGTGACTGGAAGCCACCACACTCCTGTGCCAACTGGCGGATACCAGGCTGTGTAGAACAGCTCAGTTCTGCCTTCCTTACCACAGGCGCTGATTTAAGGCATTTATATGAACTTTTTAGGAATGTCCCATTCAAATTTGGCTGAAACTATCCAATGATAGCAGAAACTGCTGGGGTGCAACTAGGGAGATAACTGACAGAATACATACATCGCATTTCCTAAATAAACAGTTTCCAGTTACAATAGTCCTAGCCAAGGTTCAGGCTGAAAACTGGTAATGGTCTCTGGCTGCCATCACCGAGGCTCACTTCAGAGAGCAGCTTAGGCAGAAGAAATTTTCAGTGTTTTGGTACAAAGTATTTTATTCATACATTGATAAGTCTAAGTCATGTACAGGAAGAAAGAGAGAGGTTAGGAATCAAACAGTCCTGTTCCTTCCAGTACCCAGTGGGCTGGAAGAAGCAACTGCGGGGGAAACTCATTTCCCTTATTCATGTGTGTCTGTCTGCTTTATACCCTGGAATAGTGACAGCTGTTCTCAGAAACTCTATTCAGAAGAATCATTATACCTTCTCAAGAAACATTTATTTTTTTTTTCATTCCAAGGACCCAACTAATGAATTATTTTCAAGCAGGGTAGACTGTGCACCTACCTTACCACAGGTCACTTAAACTGACAGACAACTGCCCTCCAGTGGAAAACGGAGGAATTTAATTTTTATCAATTGCAAGTCTTCCACTTTCACCTGGGATGGATCAGCAACTTCCTACTACGTTTTTAAGTTTATCAAGACAAAATTTTCTTCCTACTTTTTCAGCTAATAGAGAAGTGCGATTACGAGTCACTGAAAAAAAAGCTAAGTGCTAAATATTAAAAAAGCTGTAACAGATGTAATTTTCCTAAGTGCAGTGCACATGGGTGCAGTAGGTTAACCTTGGCAGCAGATTACTATTATTCTGCATTTTAGTACTGAAACTCTACTTTTACAGTTTCTCAAATGGTAGTTAAATAAATGTCTTTAAGATTGCCATACTAAGAATTTCGCGGCAAACCGGAAAACTGCCAAGCAGCACGACTCCAAAATACCGTCATGTAAGTACTGTTCAGTTCGCTTACAAAAAACCCCAAACAAACCATTGAGTTTTTACAAGTATATAGCCTTCTGAACATCAGACACCTTGCAATTTAAGAAGTATTATATAAAACTGGCGTACTGAAATCCTGCATTAAACTTCTTACCTTAAAGAAAGCTTACTCACCATATAAATGATTACAAAGACTCTTGCTATGGGATACCGCCTTAGAAAGATTCCCAGCCGAATGCTAAGCAAGTGCAAGAGAAAAACAAGATGCACAGGTTAGCACTGAGCAGTAAATTTCTGTCCCTCTCATTTCAGTCACCACAAACTCACAGACATCAGCTGATGTTACACGCATGGCTTGAATTCTATTTTATGTATCCAAGACATTAAACAGTGAGAAAATTCAGAATTCAGACTGTAAAACACACTGTCCTAAGTTTTCCTGTCACCTGCTAGGCTCAGAGTTTGTGAAAAAGAGCTACATGGAAATTCTGATATTCTTTTCAACAAAATTAAAGCACGATGGACGCGCAAAGGACTTTCTATTAAGGTATCTTGCTTTCAAAGCATTAAGAAGTTATTACCTAATTTTGTTTTTTATCGGTATTTGTTTCAAGTTTTGGAGTAGACTTTTGCTGGCAATGTTGACAGCCTAACTGCTCAGAAACCACTAATACACTCTCAGAGTGTTTATCACAGAAACAGCAAAAAAACCTCTGAAAGTAGATGGTAATGACAAAGGTTGGGGTTTTTTGTATGTAGTTTAGTGATTCTCTTGTACAAAAATCTACAAGAGCATTGCTTAAATAATTGACTATAATTTGCATAAGGAAAGCACAAGTGAATTAGGTCAATATTTAGTAATTTATGGTGTAGTTCAGCTTCATTATTTTTTACTTTTACCTTCATAGAAGCAACTCAGAACAGAAGGAGTGCCACTTGAAAACTGCAACAGGATTCCACCAATTACAAAACGTATCCCCTTTGGGCGCTCTTACCTAAACTGATCGATGCTACTGGCAGCTTTGCGAACTCTCCCGTACATTCCTGCCACGTTAGTATCCCCGTCGCTGAACAGGACAGGAACATTACGCATACGAGCACCTGTTTGAAGGGAAAAAAGCAAAAGATCTCATTAGTCAAAACCAGCTAAGTTGTTGTTTAAGTAAAACAAGCTGATAGTGTAAAACAAAGATACATGAAAATGACATAAAACCAGCCATTAGTGCCATTTTGCTGGGGGCAGAGGAGCGTGTTTTGAGGGTAGGATGCTTGATAAACTTACAACTAAGTCAGATGTTTCTTCAACTTAGCATGTTTTGAAAATCTATTTTAGTTCACTAGCTGGACATCTTGATATTCAAGTCTATCACGTAATAATAACTCTATTACCACGTGTATGAAACAATGGGTTTGATACTGCCACAGTTTGTCCATTTGTTTTTATTTCTCATACAGTAAATCTCAACAGTATTTCTGATACTAACTTGTATATTCCAATAATTTCTTTTTTATTTACATTTTTACTATGTACCAACTTTATTTTAAAAAGTTTCTCAGATAATGTTACCTTTGTGCAACTAAACTTAGGCTTACTGAAATTACTTAAAGACAAGTCAAAAGGAAATATATTTCAAATTTGCTAGTTTTCCTGCCTTATTTCTTCAAGTCTTTAATAAGCAGAGAAACAGTTGAGTTGTTATTTTCACCTCTAAGTAATTGTCCATTGCTTTTAAAGTTACTTTCCATATACACAAAATTACAAACTTAGACATTGAAAAGTAACATCTCAAAATGAGGGATCAACTGCTGAGGATCTCCTAGAGATACAGGATCCCTGCACAGTACAGACAAAGCAACCTCAGCAGAGCCACCATATTTTAAGTCGCTTTTCAAGAACAACAGAAAGCAAGGGAGGAAAGCAATTCCAGTCAGAACTGTGATCAACTCTCAAAAGGAGGTATTCCATGCTTGCTCACCTCCCAAACTATTTTTACAAGAGAAGACTTACATTTGTACCTGTGACACGTTTTGTAAATATGATTGTTCCAATGGTGCCATAGTATTGAGGATTAGAGATGAAATTGCCTTAAAGTCATTTACGCACAAAAAGGAGCTTTTACTTTAACTATTTTTACGATACTGGCTGCTTCTGACCAGATCTCTGGCATAAGCTGCAAGGCATTAGGAAATATAAACGCCTGAACTGCAGAAAGGACAAGAGTTTTAAGTGTTATATTTCTTTATTTACCTTCAGCACCGTCAATGCCTGCCATATTAATGGAAGGTCCGTTACTACTGGTGCCTTGGATAGCCTTTAGCTGTTGCTCAAGTCGTTCCAGTTGATAGACAAGTGAGTTTTTCTCTGTGCTCAGGCTCTCTAACATAGTTTGCTTCTGAATCAGTGTTTCTGTCAGCTGATGAAGTCGATTTTCTAATTCTGTCTGACTACTACTACTTAGAGTCTTGTTTGTGAGCTAAAAAACAGAGGAAAAAAAAAAAATCAGGACAAGTTCAAACTCTGATCAAGTGACACGTTACAAAACTCTCAAAATTTTAAGTCCTCCAAGAACCAAGTTATCCCACTGCAGAATTTTTACAGGGTAATTCTATCAAAATGATCATCAATGAGCACAATAAAGAATAGACACAATTCTGGCATTTTCTAAAACAAGATTTTACACGACAGAAGAAACTCATGTAAAAATCTATTCTTGTTTTTCCCACCTCAAATTATATCAACATTTCTGTATAATCATATGTTTGATGACACAAATCTATGCTGTCACAGAGCTGAGCTTAAATGGCAGGCATGCCAATAGAAAGATAATCCAGTCTGGCTACTGCACATGCAACTTCACAAAACAACCAAGTATGTAAAATGTTTTCAAGCGAGGAAAGAAAAACTCAGTACAAACGGTGAGAACCTGATGCCATTCTACAGGAAAGCCTGAATGAAAATGGTGAAAATGCAGAAGAATTGAGGAGCACTGAGGTAGAAAACATGATTACACTAGCAAATAGAAACTGCAAGGACAGCAAACGAAGACATGGATCATGCAATTTTCAGAAAATATTTAAAACAAATGGGAATCTCCTGATCAGCCATTTGTGCAATAGCTCATCTGTTCACTACAGTCTTGGAGTTCCACCACTTGTAGCATCATATACCACAAAGATGTAGCTTCCACGATGAAAAAAAAGAACCAGAAGGAACCAGAGGCAGTGAGACATAAAAAATACAAATTAGGTGCACGCACCAGGGCAGGGGCAGGTAGTCCTAAAGCCAGAATTACCTGAACAATCATTCGCCAACAGACTCAAGACATTTGTGTCACAACACAATGATTTCCAAATCTTCTGACACTATTACTGTACAGCTGACCATAGCTGCCTCCTACAAATTTCTTTACACATAGACTACCTTTCAGGTAACTCACACAAAAGGAGGCCATGCCTTTGGGCTGCCCAAGGAGACTGTGGGGGGCTGACAAGTATCGGGAGATTCCAAAATGGATTAGATCGATTCAAGGAAAACAGGCACATAAATACACTGGTGGGACTTTGCAAGTACTGAACACTAATGTCCCTAACTCCTCTGTTGATGCGGAGCAGAAGAGAGTGATGAAAGCAGGCAGGCTCACGTGCTGCCCTCATTGTCACTGTCCCAGACAAAACAGCGGGCTAGAGGGATCACTGAGTGCGTAGGGTCTTATTTATGCACTATGCCCAGTTAAAAGGATCTTTGCAGAAATCATGATGACCTAATCAAGCACCACTGTCTTCTTTTAAAAAACAAAAACAACCAACAAACACTGATCCAGCACCATCCCGTCAGATCTAGTTGGGACAGAGGTTGGGTTCCCTCCCCTCCTCCCCGCAAGCCCTGAAGACAAAAGCACAAGCAACTATAAATTAGGCTATTTACTCCTTCACGGTTCCCTTCTTGTACTCCCTCCACTCAAAACTCTACCCTGTACTGAAAACAGGTACACTGTAACTAGTAAAGCCTTCCTCTTTCATTTGTACAGTTTAATCAAGTTAATAGTTCTCATCACTGTTTTCATAATTGAAGGTGATGAAGTTATTTTCTATACGCACACAGTACCTGATTTCTGAGCTTCTGAATTTCTTCTTCTCTGTCTTTTATTCTGCTCTGCAAAGTATTCTTTGTTCGATACAATTCCTCTTCGGTATAATGGAGTTCCTATGAAACATATCACGATTACAAAGAAAAGATTTTATACACCTATGTGGTTTTTATACACCTATGTGTCTTATCTAGAGTTTCACAGTTGGGACTCAAGAAGGCAATATGCTGCAATCAAATATAAACTGAAATTTAATCTTAGTTAAGTGTCTGGCTAGGATGGAAAAAAATAAATGAGCTGAGTATCTTACTGCAAGTTTTGTTACTCCCATGACTTAGTGGCTATTTTAGCTCTTGACTTGAAGACCTGCCATACTTATCTTTAAAATTAGAACAGTCTTCAATTCACCATATTACCTCAGCTGTCAACTGCTACAGAAAACAGGTAATCTTATTCTCCCTTCAAACAATCAGATGTACAAAAAAAAATAACACCTCTACTTACTTTCCATCTTCAGTCTTAGAAAGCTTATGGCAATAGTTACAGGAATTTCCAGATAGAACAGACCATAATTGTATTATCAATGCAACTCAATTACTTTAAAAGCACACATAAACGTGTGTCATCAAAAGGAATACTTCAGTTTCTGTAATTAATGATAACGCCTTTTTAAAATAAAATTCACCTCAATTTTCTATACGTAGTATTGACTTAAAATATACCCCTTAGAAGGGCAGGAGTAACAAAATACAATCCACCATCTGCTTTGATATAATAAACATCAGCTATTCACCAAGAGCAGACCTCGACTTCTGCCTTTTAATTAGTTCAAGCTGTTAGCATCTCATTAAAATGTAATTTCTGGAAGAACAGATAATCCTATCAGATAAATTGTTCCTAGCAGATACAGTGTACTCTGATGCTTTACTCATTATTAATTCTTATATGAGCTTTTTCTTGCAGAGATTTTCTAACAGAGTCCAGAGCATTTGTCTGATTTCTACTGAATAATAAGTTTGTTCACATGAAATACAAGTTTGCCTTTTTTCCTTCTTTTTAGCACAAAACTGCTTAAATCAATGGGAAGTTTGCTTAAAAACCTGACAAAGTTCATTAATATAATTTTATCAGCAATTTGTCTTACAGAGCAGTTTGGAAGTAACAACATTTAGCTTCAGAACTAAGTAAAAAGTGAATTAAAAAAAAAAAGTGAATTGGTATTACAGTAACATCATTATGTAGTAATTGAGCACAGAAAATTCCACAGTAATCAATTTTAGTATTTGAGTTTCTTGATATAAATAATGGCTACAAATGTTACTACATCCCTATTGTTTGACTGTTCTCTGCTAAATAAAATGAATTCTGTGCACTCCTTAGAGTGATGTTTATTCTTTTAATACACCAGCTAGATCTCCTTTAACCAGGAGTACCCAGAAGGCTCTGGGTCCATTGCTGAGTACTGGCTTCACTTTGTTTAGCCTTTTTGGGATTTCTTTAGAAGGTTAGACAAAAAATAACCTAAATACTGTATAAGCTACTCTTATTAAGCCAAATGCTTTACTGATGGCATCACATGAGGCCTAAAATAAGACCAGTCAGCTTTCACGAATCCCTTACCTGTTTTTGCCGTTCTAGTTCAGCTTCTGCCTCTTGCTTGGCCATTTTCTGTGCTGCTATTTGCTCCTGTAGGTCTTGAAGCTGCTCTCTCACCGACTCAGCTTCACTTACCTGCTGAGTTTCCATATCCTGAAATGAACAGAAATGTTACCATTTCACTGACATTCAAACAATACTGCAATCTATCATAGGTAAGAGAGAAAAAAAAAAAAAGTGTTGTATCTGCAATACTGTTTCAAAGGAAAATGAAGGTGAGGGCATATTGACTAAATCACATTTGGCCATTTTATATACAATATTTTTGCTAATACAGTAAGAAAATAAATGCATTTTGTGAACACGAACAGCCTCCACTTTTTCACTTCTACTGTCCACAGGTTAAAACTGTATAAAGCAAGCTTGCGTGTAACTGCTGGGTTGAGCCAATTAGGGCAGCAGACAACTCGGATTACAGCTGCTTCAAGGATCAGTAGCCCTTCCAGAAAAGGATATAAGTGATCTCTACAGAAACCACCACACTTGTTTGGAAAGAAATGCTTCCCCCAAAAGGGGCACACAACACTGAAGGAAGAGAGAAGTGGTATCTAGAGTATTCTTCCCACACAACCTGAAGTCATGAGAGAGGATTTGGGAAGAAACCGGGTATCAATAAGCACTTGTCTCACCTTGAGCAAAAGTTGGCTTATTTTAATACTAGGTCAAAATAAACACTGGAAGCAACAGCCCTAAAGCCTGTAAGACAGTGCTCTGTGTGTGGTTAACTACAAGACCATGTGTACATAACCGTAGCTACCTGCAGCTCCGTTCTCATCTGTTGTATTTGTCCCATTAGTTTCTGTATTTCTTCTCTCTGAGTGTCTCGCTCATGTCTGAGTTCTTCCAGTTCCATTGTGCTTGGAGTATTGTTATCCAGGCCTTCAATACCAGAGCCTTCTTTTAAGCTGTTTATCAACTTTTCTTTAGACTGAAATAGTAAATCAATATATTATTTGTTGCAGTATCTAACAAGCGCTCAACCACAATACGTCAAAATAACCGTGCTCTAAAATTCAAATGTAGACATACAGTAGAAGAACTGCTTTATCTGTTCTTTTAGGCAAGTTAATAATGATCCTGCACATTTTATAATTAAAATGCTCTTCCCTACTATAATTATTCTGACTTCCTGTATGCCAAGAGATTGGACTTACTGAAAGCCTATGCTATCTGAGGAAAAGTAAAGCTTTTCTCTTCAGAAGTGCCTGGAATGTAAACATGTCATGGATTTCAAGTCTGGCTCTCCAGCTACCGTGAGAGAGAAGATGGACACTAAAAGAGACTAAAGACAAAATTAACCTCCTTTCAGTCCATCCTTTCTCCTGCCAACAAAGCCAAATGAGAGCCAAACACAGGAATAACTCTTCTGGGAAAGAGGATGAACCATTTTATTCAGAGTCAACCTAATGTTAGCTTGACATTGACTTCTGATCTCATGCTTCTCATATTTACCAAGACAATTTAAAACTCAGTTTCCTTGGATATCAGACTAAATTAATTACTCTAAACACACACCTTTACCTTCAACATTTCGCTAACTTCCATAAAAAAGACTCAAACCAATCACGTTTGGATTTGGTATCTTTGACAACTAAGTAGCATAGAACCCACACAAAATCTCTCATTTTGCTACTGTTTATACAACGCTGATCATCAGCATCTTTCAAAATATATAAGAATATTTTCTTTGGTCTACACATATATATCCATTACATGCTATGCTTCAGCCTCAAGCAGAACAGAGTGATATTCTTGATTCAGGAATACTGGGTGTGGAACAAATTGTAGGGTGTATCTATTTATCTACCTGCCTAAAACTGGACTCTTGGATGCAGAACACACTGACAGATGCTGCACAATAAGAACAACAGTTTGCTTGGATTTTTCTTTAAATTTAGGACCTGAACTTCCATTTCAAGTACGTTACTCGATCTGTAAACTTGAATTTACATAACACAGACTCAGAGCTGCCTGTTAAGGTATCTCTGTAGATATGCTCCAAAACATATTACAGGTCACATTAAAAACCCCCACTAGTTAGATTATTTGAAGAATAACACCTTAAAAAAGTTAAGTGTACAAATCAAATCAGACTTCTTTACAGAAGTGCTTACTTGGAGTATGCGAGTAGCTTTCTGTTTGTAGTCTGTCAGTTCTTGTTTTGCTGATTCGAGGTGGTTTTTAGTGACTTTGACTTGCTGCTGAAGCTCATCAGCTCGCCTTTTTTCATCTAGATACTTTCTTTCTGCTACAGTTATCCCTTCTGCCAGGTTCTGACGGTCTGCTTCCATTTTACTTAGACGAGCCGCAAACTCATTCTATTAGCAATAAAGAAACAACACTTTGTGTTTAAACACAGCCTCAACTTTAACCTGGAAAGAAAAAAATAAAGTTTAAAAGCAACTATCCGGGACATAACACCTCGTATCTACCACCTCCAACTTAAAGATGCATTAGTGCTATGTGGACAGAAATTCTGCTTGCTTAAGCTAATGCTAAATAATATCAGTAAGAATATGCACCAGAAATAGTGAGTGAATAACAATCTTCCTAGTATTTACATTTCTTATAAAAGTGAAAATTATCAGCATTAGTCCTCAAAAACTTTTAATCACAAAGTTTTCAAAATAGCATAGAGGTAGTAAACTAGCATCACAAGGATACTTAGTGCAGGACACAGCACATCCTTCCAAGCATGTAGTACCCTGAACAGGAACTGACACTGAGGGGAAGAGAGCGCTATTGGAACCTCACAGATTTGATCTCAAAAGCAGAGTCTGAAACTCTTCCTTACTCTTCAGGTCTAACCTGCATTTGCTTGTAACTTTCTTGCTCTCGCTTGAGTACGGAGTCTGCATCTCGCAGCCTCTCTTGAAGGGTCTGAAGAGCTTGATTTTGCAAACTGCTCCCCTCACTGTGGTCTTGTATTATCCTGAAAGAGTGACACAGATATTAATTGAAATAAGAAATCTAGTGGGATTTTCAGGTAAAAATATGACTACCTGGCTTTCAGATCAGCTTTGAAAACTAACCCAGTACATTACTGAATATGGCTGGCTCCAGCTGGGAGGCCTGGAGTTAAGGACTCACCTGTCTCCTCCCTGACCTATACTCTGGAGTATCCTATCGCCAATTCATATCCCAGTGCTGAGGTGAGTCAGAAAACTTTTCATATTTGTGGATAAGCAAATGTACTTTTCAAGCCAAAACCATTTTTCTTGAGATCTTCAGCTTCAGGCCTCTGACACAAACATAAATACTTAATTCAAAATGGATTTCAATAACCAGGCGACAATTGCCACCATTTAATACTCATTTGCCCTGCTCCCACTGCCAGCTATGATACAGCAGGCTCAAACTCTAATCCTCCTATTTCAAATCTTGATACAAACCCTTCTCCATTTTTATTCCTACAGAGACTGAAATATCTACCGTCAGTTGTCAAAGCTATTACTATTTGCAGAATTATGAAGCATGAAATAAAGCAGTACCGTGATTTTTCACTCTGCAATGCTTCCAAAGCTTCCGTCCGAGCACTCAAGAGCTGATCAGCTTCTTGCAACCGTACTTTCAGCACAGCTAGCTGCGAATCCTTGGCACCAACAGCTTCTGTCAGATCATCAACTCGAGCTTGAAGTTCTCTAACCATCCTGTCACTCTTTGAATGGTCAACGTTCCACTTCTCCACCCTTTCCCGTGATTTGTTCAATTCTACAAAATAAGAAGTTTCTTTGAGGTACATAAAAGCAGGTATTGCAAGGTCTTGTAAATGGTCAGGATGTGCACATCGTATTTCTTGAAGAAAGAAATTAAATACAGCTACGCTGAAGTAACACTGAAACTTTGAGCTATCAGGAAGGAACAAATGCCAGACTGAATGTCAGAGCACAACCCATAAAATTTTGCGGGTAACCTGAAAATAAGCATTTCATTCTGTGTCACGCTGCAGCTGACAATTTTTACCTGCCACACCCCATGCAATGGTCCACTGCTCAACACCCCTGCGCAAGCAATCCTTCGGAAACCTCTGCATAAAGCACCTAATTCAACTCAACGTGACAATAAGTTTAAACTGAAACACAGGAGAAAAACACACCACTGCTGAATAATACTGAAGTATCTGGTTTTAATAAAACCCCAGAAATTAAAATTCTCTGGGTCATATAGTTACTTTCAAAAGAATATGGTCCCTCGGTTTGCCATAAACAGCAGCAGTTTATGTTTTATCACTTAAGTGGTTTTATATTCACACTTTTTGTATTTGTCTTTTCATTTGGCTTTGAAAAAGCCAGTGAAGTCATACAAACCCACTAAATTTTATATTTTTACTGTCAGTTTCTAGGCATCAGAGATGATAGCACACTTCCAGAAAGTACTCACATTTTTAAGTATTTAAAGGAATTTACTTATTTAAAAATAAAGTACTTTGCAATGGTCTTTAAAAAGCAGGAAAAATATTTTAATACTGCTAACATTTGTTAAAACTGCTTTTATAAGATGCAAGTACTGGAACTCATTTGACTGCATCATTTTAATCAACACTTCTGTTATCTCTGTAGCTGAACAAGCCTTTCGGTTTCTCTTGGCCCATCGTTCTGAAACCAAGAATCATTTTGCTTGGTAAGTCATACACACAAACTGAACTAGGAAGATTTTACTATAAATACAAAACACTAACATTTTAGTAAGATGTCACAGTTCCATTTCCAAACCACAGTACCTTCTTGTGTTTCTTTGGACCTCTGAATTAATGAAGCCATTTCCTGATTTAAAGACTGAACCTCATTCCGCAGCAGCTGATTCTCGAGGCGAAGATTGGAGAGCTCATGGGATTTGCAATCATCATTAGCTGCAAGGCCAGGATTAGTTACTGCACTTGGCGATGAATCCTTCACGCCATCCCCCTGTGCTCCCAGGCCAGAATCTGAGCTGTCTGGAGTTTCTGTACAGAAAAAACGCAAGTTAGAACTAATATATGTGGTTGGAAGTTGCCTTGATATAAACTGCAATTCCATGTTCTGCATCAGTGGTTAAATGTATAATGAAAAAATTAAGAAAAAGCCCCAAAACAAAACATCAAAACAGCTTATACTGAACTGAAATACAGAGTTACTTTTCCCAAGGGGACTTGCACAAAATAGGACTATTACACAGTATACACGCATCATACAGCATTTTTGTTAATCCTGCAAGACAAGATACGGAAGTTATAAAAACTCTTGTAACAGTAATGTTAAATTTAGAATTTCAAAACATTAATACTTCTTTATTACTATGCTGCCCAGAGGTGTTTTCAGAATTGGAGAGTAACAGAAGAGATTAAATATACATATCAATCAACTAGGGGAAACTTTAGTACAAGTTCATTCTGGTTTTCCATTAAAATTTTGATTTCGAAGATGTAAATTTTAGTTTTAAAAATCTGTTCAGATGACTATGATTAGTCATTTTGATATGAAACCTAAATATGCATCTCACCCACAGAGCTACATATTTTAGTTATTTTTACGTAAAAAAGTTTAAAAATAATTTCAGTTAATACATCATCCTATTGATAATTCTGCATTAGTAACTATGGAAAAATATTTTTTCAAAAGCAGCTTTTCTGTGAGAAATCAAATTGCAGTGATCCAAAGCAGGAGTGGGATCTTTCCTTTCTCTAGTGAAAAATATACTCTGTCAAACTGTTAAAAGCCTTCTGCCAACACAAAATAGAAACCAAAATACAGATTTTTTTTTTTTTTTCTTTAAATCTTAGAACCTCAGTGAGAACAGTAAGGGAATTCCTGGCAATATTCTGAACAACAGTCCCTTGCAGGGAAAAAGTAACCAGCTGCCTTTCTCCATCATGCATAAACACACAGAGAGCATCCTGGATTCACACTGTGAAACTGATATATCCACTGTAACGGTCCTGATTCCAGCATGCAGAGAGCTGGAAGCTCTGCAGCAGCGCTAAGATAAAACAACACAGCACACAACAAGCAAACAAGCAGGTGATCCAAAAATACTGCTTCTGAATTTAGTACATCTCAGATGAGTAACTGCTGAAAACCCAGGGGGACAGACTGCAGCTAAATTCAAGCAAGACTGCAGTTCAGCTGTCACAGCATTATTTACTTCATCTTGTTACCACCAACCAAATCACTCCACCTTCCTTGTTACCACTGCAGCAGCCCCCATCACTATTAATTCTTACCAACACCACAGACAAGTGGCAGCAATGACAGTAACATTTCTTCCACATTCTCCAGCCCCTATCCTATTTAAATGGTTCTAAAAAGTGTTGTTTTTTCCCTTCTGATTAACTTACACAACTTCCAAATTATGAGACAACATATCACCACTTCTTTTTCTGGAAAACTCAATAGACTAATGAAGCTAAAAAAGCAATAAATTAGCCATTTACAGCACATGTTAAATTATATCTATAACAATGTATGAAGAATAACATTAATATTTGGTTTTGGCTGTGGCTAATGTATTTAAGCTACTTCAGCAGATCCTGTGTAGGACATTTAGATGGCACAGATATGTCTGTCTACACAACCAACTTTGAGACTAGCATGCTCAAGCTCTACATTTTAATTGTGTGCTTCCTCACCTGGCAGCTTCACAATGCAAACTCCACTCAAAAATCCTCAGAACAAAATTCAACAGGCCCCACTGAGCGAAACTATTATGTTCCTTAAGCACCAATCAGTAAGGCCATATAGCCTTGTTGATTACAGCTTGTAAGTCAAGTCTTAACACATCTGAGTTCTCATTAGAGTTGTTATTATTAAACCTTACTGAAAAGTTACAGACCCCAGAAATATAAAATCATTCACATCTTTGGAAATGATCCCTTTTTGTCTAAAACCTCTCATCATATTAATGCAGTAAGTAAAAAATTGGCATTTACAATGCTTTACATGCTCAAAGCACTGAACAAATATGAAAGTGTTCTAACTACATTATTAAGAAATAACCGTTTGCTTCAATTTTATAGAATAAACAACAGCAAAGTAGCATAGCAACAGCAAGGACTGAGTATAGATTGGACAATGCGACAGAGAGCACAAGTTTCTGACATTTCCCAGTCACATCCTCTTTTGCATTGACTTGAGAATAGCCCCATCTTTTTATTATCTGGTCTGGAGCCTCTTTCAGGCATCTAGATTTAGACTGCAGTAACAAACTCCTTCTGGCAAACCAGAAGGCTTTCTCTCTGGTGCTCTCCTGCCCATAGCTCTACAATAGCCTATCCACATTCAGCTTCCCACTCTGCAGGACCAGCAAGGTTGACAGTTTAACTCTCTTCCATGGTGGAACAAAGAAAACTTCCCAGCACCTCACATAGTGCACTGGGCAACAGCCAACACGATCTACCAGTCGCTGAGAGTCACTCACTTGCCTACTTGGCAACAACAGGTAAGGGACCCTGAGCGATCAAACAAATGCAGCAGAGCCAGTGTTTCCAAGTGGGGCTGCACAGGGGCTGATGCCAGGTTACGTCATGGTTCAGGGAAGCCAAAGCAAGCAGTAGCAGTGAGGTAGATTGAGAACACAAAAGATTTAGGTTTAATTATGCAGCTTGTCAAATTAGCATGGTATCCAAAATTAGCCCAGCAATGAAAAACTGTGAAGGATCCTAATGTACTCCACACATTTGACTATTACCACTAGATGTCTCATGAAATGACAGTAAATCCATTACCTAGCCTTACCCTAGACATACTTGGGGTTTAAATATCTCTAGGTTCAATACTATTTAACTACCATTGCCATGGCTCCTGGTGGAGTTATCTTCAGTAGTTTTTGCACTCTGCGTACTGGTAGACACAGAGCTAACGCTTGAAGTCCGAGAGTGATTTTGAAGAACAGGTGCCTTGCTCTTCTCTTTTTTAGAGTCCATCCTTCCATTAGGCTCTTTCTCTGAACTGTTGAGAAAATCAAACAGCAACTCATCATCAGGTTCAGACTTTTTTCTTCTCACAAAATGTGAGGCAGCTCTGGCAGTGGAAACACTGTCTACTGAAGACGCAACCTCTGAAGATGTCCTACGTGATGGTTTAACAGTTGCTGTTCCTGCTAGGATTGTGGCTTTTTGTTGTTTAATATTATCTGCTGCAGAGGAGATGTAGGCTGCTTTGGATGACGTCTGATATTTCAGTTCTCCAGTATGCTGGCGCAATTCAGAATATTCACTGCCAGAGTCTAAATTCTTATTATCATAAACTGCACTGCTTGCTGTGTCTTTTTTGCTCAGCGCCGATGCAGCTCCTTGATCAACTCTGTTGAGTAGATCCTCTGCTTTTCCAGCAAGATCAGCAAGCCAAGACATGGTGGATATACGTACATAAACTCTGTAAAATTAAAACTTCAGGCCCATATGCTGCAAAAGACACAAAATGATTACAAATCAGACTGGTGTTGATACAGCAAGATGCATGGGTTACCTAAACAACTGTTGTGCTTGTCTATTAGTACTGTGATTATTTTCACACACACAGAATCACAGAATGTTAGGGATTGGAAGGGACCTCAAAAGATCATCTAGTCCAGCCTTCCTGCCAGAACAGGATCACCTACAGTAGGTTACACAGGAATGTGTCCAGACGGGTTTTGAATGTCTCCAGAGGAGACTCCACAACCTCCCTGGGCAGCCTGTGCCAGTGCTCGGTCACTCTCACAGTGAAAAAGTTTTTTCTCATATTTTTGTGGAACCTCCTGTGTTCCAGCTTGTACCCATTGCCCCTTGCCCTGTCATTGGACATCACTGAAAAGAGCCTGGCACCGTCCTCCTGACACTCCCCCTTGACATTTATGAACATTAATGAGGTCACCCCTCAGCCTCCTCTTCTCCAAGCTAAAGAGACCCAGCTCCTTCAGCCTTTCCTCATAAGGGAGATGTTCCACTCCCTTTATCACCTTTGTGGCTCTGCACTGGACTCTTTGAAGCAGTTCCCTGTCTCTCTTGAGCTCACTGGCCCAGAAATACTTTTCTCCTACTCACTTGGTATACTGCTGGTAACTGATGGAAACAAATTAAATCAGTTTCGGAGAACAAAACCAAGGCTTAGCTCCCAGACTACCATATCTGCCTCTGACACCAGCACCTGCCACAGAGCACCCAGCCTGCTAGCCAATCTGTGACAATAAGAAGTCTGCCTGCACCTGACAAAAAACAAACTCAGCTGGAGAAGTGGTCAGATGCTTATTACAACAACAAAGCCCTAGATGCTTGGACGGCAGAGTCATAATCTGGGTCAGACAGAGGAACTCCTCCCTCACCAACTTCGCGGCCCGCTGTCCCCTCTGCGACACACGGCGGGCACACACCTTCCCTCGCACCAAGGCCCTGCGAGACCACACAGCCGACGTGCTGCCCTACCCCAGTTCCCGGGAAAGCCTCCTTCCCCCCGGGACACGCTTTGTGCAGGATCCGAGCGCACCGAGGGAAAGCGGCAAACGCAGAGGAAGGCGAGGCCGGCCGGGAGGGCGACGCTCAGGGTGGCCGCTGAGCCCCCCCTCTCCCCGCCTTCCCTCAGCACTGCCTGTCCCCTGCCCGGCCTCACCTCCTCCCGGCTCACGTCACCCCCTCCTGGCCCAGGTAACCCTCTCCCCGGCCCGAGGGGCGCCGTGAGGCGGGGAGGGGATAGAAGGGAAGGGGGGGCACCGGGAGGCGACGGTCACGGCGAGGGCCCGGGCCGGGGTTGACGACGCATCCCCATCTTCCGGTAGACGTGGCCGACTTCCGCGAGGCGGCGCGCAGGCGCAGGAAGCTCCCGCGTGGCGCGCGAGGTGGCGGGAGGCCCTCAAGCCCCGCCCCCCGCCCTGTGGGAGGGGCGGGGCAGAGGCGATAATTTTGTCACAAGGTAATTTTGTCACAAGATAATTCTGTCACAAGGGGCACACAGCTTCATTAACTGGCACTGACAACTTTACAGGTGCCTCTTCAGTTCACAGGTGCCCTCCCCAGAGTCCAAGCCCTGCTACGTGGGCTGCTGCGGAGTTGGAAAGTTTTTGGCTGCACCTCTCTGTCTGCAAGCATGAAAAATAAAAGATTCGTATCTGTCTCTAGATGGAAAATTAGACTCTGTACAAAGCCTTTAGATCCGTATCCATATTCCAAGTAGAAGTAATCCCCTCCCCTTCCCTCCACTCCCCTCCCCTCTCTTCTCCTTTTCATTTTGCTTCATTTAATTTCGTTTCATTTCATATTTTTTTTCCTTTTCTTTTGTTACACCTGTTTCTTTCTGTTCCTGTAATAAATTCGAATAAAAATTTTCCTCCGGTATCTTATTTCCTTGCTCCACACCCAATGACAGAGCTAGCATATTCTTCTCCTAATGATGAGAAGCAAATCCAGCCTTCATTGATGCTGCCAGAATTGTCAAAGTTAGGAGATCAGAAGTGCTTAGTGACATTTTAAAAAGAGCAACTTGGAGAATACAAAGTCAGGAGAGTAAAATGCCACTTATGGTCTTAGGGAGTGACTTGCATTCAGCCATATTCCTTTCCTCATGCATTTTCATGCATTATTTGTTGAAAAGAACTCAAGATACTCAGGATAATTCTCTAAAAGGGTAGAGGTCTACATATACCAAAAGGATGCAATTTATGGCAAAGAACTAAAGACCAATGGTGTTTCTCTTTCTATTTTTGGTAATTATTGAAGTTTGACAAGGCAAATAATTTGTGTGAAAATGTTTGCAATCAGGAAATTTTTAGTAAAAATATTTAAATAATTGAACCTTTTTGCTGTTCACCCCTGTTATACCTGGCTCCTCTCACAATTACTAATTTGATATTGAAGATGTGTCTCTTTTTTCTTTCAATAAATATATACATTTTCCCTTTTTGGCAGTAAAACTGTGGAAGATGAGTTTTAAAAGTCTCATCTATACTGAAGGTATCTAAGTTTGCATGCAGCATGTCTTTAGGAGGAATTTTTACTAAGAAACTGTTATCTTTTGCATACAGGCTCTCACTTTTGCAGGTGATAACAACTCCAGTGCGATATAACTCCCTGGAATCTTCCCAACCACTCCTGGCTGAAATCACCATTACAGGCTATGAGAAATTTTGAAAAGGAGGGTAACAGAACCAAGCCTGACATAAAATGCAACAGGCTGCCAGCACAAAAGGCAAATGCAGGTGGTGATGTGAGTGCTGAGTGAAAAGTCTTCACTGGGCCAGTTTGAATTATTTGGGCCAGTATGAATTATATGGATTCATCTTGGCGCTGTAAATATTTGCATTGACCGGACAAGCCTGAATCTAATATGGGGGGAGTGTACTTTAACCAACAGAGAGAAAAGATCATTCTTCCTGACAGTGGCAATAGGTAATTCGGCTGTTAGGAATCTGAGTGCAGATATCCACCACGATACTGCAAACAAATCATATATTTAGGCATTAATTGTGCACAGCGAAAAAAAAAAAAAAATCAGTATTGAGGCCATTCATGCAGGGAGGTTTAGGAAGTATGTCAGTCTGATAGGAGGATTCCCACAATTGCCTGAGATGAAGAGAAAAAATAACAGAAGTCAAATTCAGAGAATCCTATTCTGAGTGTACACACTTCATAACTGGCATTTGTTCTCACACTTTTCAGCAGTTATTTTAAAGGTATGAAAATGCTGATTAACTAGATGTATGTGCAAAACCACCACTAAGGCTACTGCTGGCCACTATCTTATTCCACTTTTTTTTAAAAAAACTTTCCGCATTGCATAGTCACAAGTTTGCAAAGACATGTTTGTAGTCTTTTAACCTTTAGACTTCTTCCCCTTCTCCCTCCTCCCTGCTTGTTTTCTCTAGTACACATTGTCCTTCCTTTGAATTTCCCGATCATATGGATACTTCAGGCTATCACCTCACACCTAGCTTAATTCCAGTCCAAACCCTTGTTTTTTCCTTACAACACACGTAACGTTGGGTTACAAAGGCAGAAAGGCATCATCTGCAGAAAAGATGCATAAGGCAACATGAGTCACTTGCATGTTTTCTGCAGGATAAAAATTAAACCCTAAACTGAGTGCATTTAGCTTTTCTGATGGGTTTTTTTCTCAGCTCTTTGTCTACATTCAAGGAAGCATTTCTCAGTTTGAAACTGATGCTTTTCTGTATGCGTATGTAGTGACCAGACTGTTTTGCATTTAAACTTTCTGGCATTTTTACTCAGACTTCCCCAGACACAAAGATAAAACTGTTATGTGCAGACAGATCCTAGATCGGGATGTCACTAAGCTCTGTCTTTTCCAACATGTGTGTCTGCATGTGCTCCTATCCCCCTGCTCTTGACATATATCAGGGTAGAAGTATATGCCCCAAATTCTTTGCGACAATTTATACTTCCACCATAAAGAAAACTACCAGGTGCACTTCAGTCGTATCTACTTTTCCAAGCTTCTTTTGCAACTATGCAGAAACCAGTGACTTACTTCTCCTGGCATATTTCCTAGCCTTGCTTTTTTTTTTTCTTTTCTTTTTTTTAAAGAAATGGGCACAAAGTTCATAGAGTAAACCTCAGCTTCCTCTTGGCAGAGCTCTGCTGAGAGAATCGATAGAAATATTACATTTCCTGGGTGATAGTTGTCTTCCCCCAAAAAGGCCACAGGAGAAAGAAACAACAAAAAATATCCAAATTCTTTTAGTCTTGGAAGAAACTCTGTTTGCACGGCCATGTTTGTAAGCTTCAGTGCTAAGGACCATTCCTAGGCTGGTGCTTTAGTACCTTATCATTAAAAAATGTTTTCCGTTCTCTAATCTACGGGTACCTGTTGCGTTTTAAGACTGTTACTTCTTGTTCTGTTTCCTGGAGACATGAAAATGTTTTTACTTTCCTCTTGCAGCAATCTGTTACGTGTCATGTTAAGAGTGTCTCTCCTGTATCTTTGCTTGTGCTAAATTGCCCCAGGTCTCTCAGTCTTTTCTCATAAGTGATCTTTCTGCAGCTTCTAAATGTTCTTTTCTGCACTACACTTCATTTATTTATTGACATGATATACACAAAACTAAACTAAGAGCCATTAGGTGCTGAGGAGCTCTGCATGTAACAAGGCTCTGATCTGCAATCTTTCCCCCAAATTGGAGAGTTTATGCTACTGAATAAAATTAATATATATACAGATACAGGTATAGTATATAGATACTCTATATCAAGATGCATACATATAGATTTTTCTTTCAAGATATACATAGAAGGAACAAATCAATCGTTTGGTCTTCTCAACTTTTTCTTCCTCTAAAAAGAGTCGTGTTCACTCTTTCTCTAGTGCTATCTCAAGCCTTTCCCCTCTACTTGCTCACCTATTTCCAACAAAAATATAGGAACCCACTACGTGGAATACTGTCAAATGTAGTTAAATCTGTCAGAAAAGTTGAAAAAAGCACGTTCAAACCTGTAGGGGTAAGGTTTTCCCCTCACTCTTCCTCAAAATATATCTGCATATATTCCCCTAGTGATGTAAGTGAACTAAAGCTATGAATCCCTCTGTCTCACAGACGTGCTTAGTCTCAGTTTATCTCCAGGATGATATGCCTGCTATTACCTCTCTTTTTTCCAGAATTAAGGTCACTTCACAAAAGTATCTTCTGATTTTTCTCCCAAAATAAAGATGTACATTGTTTCTTCCTTTTATAATTTGATAGCTAAGATCACCCTCTTGTTAATCTACTCATTTTGCTAAAATCAGAACCTAAATCTTCCCTCTTTTCAAATATATGGAACAACCATGTCCGATGTTTGCCTTTACAAGGCATCATTACTAGTCTGACAAATCCAATCTCATTGCTGTTGAAGATTTTGAAAGACCAGGCTCAGCACATTGTTTCATTTATGATAAATCTCTCCTACTCTTTACCTTACATACTAACTCCTTTTTTTTTCCAGAGTTTCTGATTTTGTTTTGCTAATAGTTATCAAATTAGTAAAACTACAAAGAACTGGCATTCATTGAAAAGTTTAAAATAGCTCAAGGAAGCTTAAAATTACACAAACACCTGCAACCTAGGACTGATGATAAGCAATCGTTAGAATTTGCATTAGGAATCCAGCCTTTAATAGAACTTGTTGATCTTGTGGAAGCAGTTCATTGCCACGTTGGGGCTGGGGGCAGCTGACCACACTCAAGGAAGTTTAAAATTACACAAATATCTGCTGTCTAGGACTAATGCTAAGCAAATGCTGAAATTTGCATTAGGAATCCAGCATCGCATAGAACTTGTCAATCTTGCAGAAGCAGTTCATTGCTGTATCGAGGCTGGGGACAGCTGACCCTGCTGTCTGGGTACAGAGTGGCTCAGGAAAATCCTTTTAAGCCCTAAAGATGAGATGGAAGAGAAGAAAATGCCTTCTGTCTCATCTACTCAAGCATCATGTTGGTAAATATTACGCAAACATGCAAAGGAATTTGTATGGCAAAGCAGTTTAAAGCTTAAAATGTCCTGAAACAAGTGACTGCCCGAACAAACCTGTAGTTGAGCAACTGAATAAGCATATGGGTATCACAATAACAGTATATTAATCCACTCTGGATCTAAGCGTGGTCACAGGCCACTGCATTCTTAAACATTGTAACTGAACCAAATAATTTAAAATCCTCTTTTAATGAATAAAATCCTTTTCTCTCTTTTATTTTCCAGATTCATCCACACAAGACATATTTATGGATTCATTCTATCTTTCCCTTTGAAAATGTTCAATAATTTTTGGTGACAATTCCTCCAAGAAGTAGAAAGCATTCTTTAAAAAAACTCCCTACAGAATTTATAAAATTTTTCAGGAATGTTGTGGTTCATTAGCTGGGTTTTAATCTAGTAGTCACCTGACTTGTGTGTAACTTCTGCATTTTGCTCCCTGTTACATGCCCTAAGTGAGCTCAATTCATGATTCCAGCCCATTTTGTCCCAGCTAAAAATGTCCTTAACTCATTCAAAAAAAAAAAAAAAAGGCTATTCAGATGTTGTTAAAGGAGATATGTATGTGCAGTCCAGAATGGCTTCCTGTAGATTTTATAAATAGCTTTCCTGGCAGATTAAGAGCAAACCCACTTTTCAGCCCAAATTTCATCAGCCAGAAATCTGGAAAGGGTCTTTTGCGGAAATCTGTGGTTTACCAGAACTACTGCTACCATGCCAGCACTCAAGCCAGCCCGATGTCAGCAATGTTGGAGGCAGGAGTTAGAATCTTCTCAGAGCACTCTTAGCAAAACAGAATTGGAGCTGAACTACCCACCTTTACCGTACACACGGCAGACCTGTGGTCTGTTGGGACTTCCCATTCTTGGTTGGTCAAACCTCTCCATTGAAAGAACCTGCCTTATCTTCAGTTTTAAAATTTCACATTTGAGGTTTTTTTGTTGTTGTCATTTGGTCAACACTTTCAGAGTTTGCTAGCATCTTCGTTCTTGTCTGTAGCATGTGGCTTTGGTGGACTGATGGAACTGCATTCTGTAAAGTCAAAGTTTTGTTATGAGACATACAGCTGATGGCTACTTTTGCTTTTTAGCTCTGTCAGAGAAAAAGGCAAAACGTTTCATAAATCAGTCATGTTTTTACCTACTTACATGCTTTTCTCTTTTAAAAAAATCATGTTTGTTTAGATAGCCATAAAATGTGTGTTTGTGTGATTGACAAAAGATTATTTATTTTCTTCTCTCCCATGGTAGCAGCAGTTGCAAAGATGATGCTGGATTCCTGCTTCAGATCTAGACACTTCTGTTTGAGACTCCCCACAACTGTACCTTAGCCACCTCTCTGCTTACTTCAGCCCACGTACCCAACAACACATTCATATATTTCCCTTAGACAAACTTACCACCCATTTTCAGGAAGGCTTGCGAACTTTCTAAAACCAGCAAAGAAATAATCACATTCAGTAGTAAAAATCTGAATATTACTTGCTTGTCATTAGTACCCACCTGATACATTTTGACTGAGATGTTCGATTCCCGTAGTGATCTTCCCATCTATTAATTTTCACAAAAACAAACCTCCTGCTGATGTTTAATGAACGTAGAATTTATAGACAGGTTATATGGCAATGATATTATCAGACTTTTTAGAAGTGACAGCTGACACAAGGCACATTTACCTCATGTAGTCCAGCTATGACAAACAAAATGAAAACCAACTTTGGACTTGGATGATGGGTCAGCGATGTTCTTAACTGATATTGGACAGCTTTTAGGGCAGGAGCAAAATACTAAAAACAAGCATAACGCACAAGGCTACTGAGCTCGAGTTGAGAGGAAAGGAAGGTTTAGGGCTTGTTTTTTCCTGTTGGATGCTCAGCATGACAGTGTTTGTCAGTTCAAAAAGGTCACCTGTGAGCCAACCGGCACTTTATCAGCCTGACTGTCAGGAGACGTGCCAGGTTACTGGGGGCTGCAACTGCTGGAGAAGTACTGATGATTGACCCGTAATGACCTTTTACATTAATCATAAGCAAAGCTGAGACAGCGCAAATAACATAAACGGCAAACTGAGCACCAAAACCATGACTACTTTCTGCAGACGTTCAAAACCACAGCTCTCGGTAACAAAATGCAAACATGGGGTTTTTCAATAGTCGACACGCAAGGGGAAGCTGGTGCGCTCCTTTCTATGTGGTTTATTAGGCAAAGAGCACATGCTCCTCCTTTTCTGACTTTACAGCAGTGTTTTTCAGACTTGTTCGCGGTACCTAATCGAAACTCCCGAGCACCTCTCTCAGCCGGTCGGTCCGTGTGGGTTTCGGTGCCGCACCTGGGCCACCCCAGCGCCGCCCGGGAGCGAGCGCTGCCCCGCTCGCAGGGAGCGGCCAGGCCTCTGCCGGCCACCGCCGCCGAAACGCACAAGGACGATGCGGGGGCACCAGTGTCCTCCCATCCTTTCGCGAACCACCGTGCCACACGTGCCTCCATTCGCCCGTTCCGGGACTCCTGCCCCGAAGTACCTGGAGGGCAGTTCCGAAGGGGAAAGAGCTGACCAAGCAGTCCTGCCGGACGCACAGTGCGCGGGCACCAGGTGCGGGCACGGCCCGGGGAGCTACCAGCGGCCGGCCCCGTCACGACCCGCCACGACCCGCCACGACGCGACACGACGCAGCCCCTGCCTCCGCCCCGGCCGGGGTCTCCGGGCCACGCGACACACGCTCCCCCGCGCCAACCCGGAGCACGCAGCTCGCCGCCCCTCCGCGGGACTACAACTCCCATAGTGCTTTGCGCGCCGGGGGGGGCCCCCGGCCCGTAAGCGAGGGAAGCGCCTGGCTTGCTGGGGTACGTAGTGCAGCGGGGCGCGCGCCCGGCCCCTCCTCCGCCCGGCCGCGATTGGCCGGAGCGCGTCCCCGCCCGTCGGGGCCCGCGGTTGCCTGGCCGCGCACGGCGCCTTCGCAATCACAGCGGCCGCGGCGGCGACACCTCCGCCAGGCAGCGCGGTAAGGGCCCGCGTCGGGGGCCGGGTTGGGCGAGCCGTGGGGCCGCCTCGTCCGAGAAAGGTTGTGTCTGTGCCGGGAGGCCGAGGTACGCCTGAGAGAGGGGAGCCGTGACGGGGCGCCGGCCCCGCTCCCCTCCCTGGCCGCGGATCTGCCCGGGGTAGGACCGAGGGGCACCGCCTTCCCTCACGGGCTCCGAGCGCGGCCGGGCCCCCGCCGATCGTCCCCGGGGGGGCGCGGCCGTTAGCCAGCGCTGGGGTCGCTTTGCCGAGCGCAGCCCCTGCCTCCTTCCCGGGGCGCTGGGAGCGGGGTCGGTGAGGCCGCCGGTCCGCCCTGCCCCGTGGGCATCGCTGCTCGAGCTGCGTCCTCGGGGCTGCCCTTACCCGAAGGACACAGCCGTGCGCCCTGGGCCCCCCACCCGTGACGGAGCCGCTCTGGCTCGGGCGCTGCGCCTGAGCTCGCTCGCCTGGACGGGTTCGCCGGGGGCAGGAGCGATCGTGGGGCATTGCTCGGGGCGGCACGGCGGAGGAGAGAGGCCTGGGGGGAAGCAGCAGCAGCACGTGTTTAGCCCCCGATAGTACGTTTTTAGCGGGGGAAAGGGATGGAATAAGACTTTATGGGTTTTCTGCAAAGAGGCGGTCATGCCTGAAAGGTGCTGCGCTGTGGCTGCCGTTGTTTATGGCTGGTAGATAACCTTGCCCTAACGTGAAGGTCTGCCCGGAGTTAGCAGCATCACTGGCTGGGACAACGCTGTGTCTCTGTTCAGGGGTTAAAACAAATGCTGCAGTGAAGGTAGGAAATGCTAAGATAAACTATAGTAGAAGACATGTGGAATGTCGGAGCCTCGGACTTTCTGTGTAATCACTTCTCCAGAATTTCACTCTGCCCGCACTTGACACGTTTCTGTGTTTATTGAGCAGAAGTGCTTACCCTCCTCTGAGTTATTCCTCTACCACCTCCCCTCACAGAATTGTGCAATGTAAACTCCTATGTGTTGTGGTACATGTTTTTTCTACCATTAGAATGTGATTGCAGAGGCTTTGTAGGCAGATATGAGAGTAAATAGCAGAAGCAGTTTTACTGAAGCCTTAAGATCTAAAAAATTTAAATCTGGGCTTTTTGAAGTGCGTAGGGAAAAAAAAAAATCCCCTAAACCAGGTGTTTTAGTTTGTTACCGTCCTGGGAAGCATAACAATTATTTCTTTAAATTATTTTTTTTCCTCCTGGTAAATAGTGACATCTCTCTGCTGCTGAGAAAGATAAATCTGCAAATTAAAAAAATGAACTTTTTAAAAAATGACTTCTAAATGTTTAATACCATTCTGAGTTAACATACTTAGAAATTCTTTTTACAGTAAATGACTTGTACATCTTCAGTAGCTCTACTAAACTATTTTATTAAAAGTTCTAATCAAATTAAACTGATGAATGAAATGGCTACTAGTAGACTTTGTAAAGAACTGTTTTGCAACAGAGGCCATAATCTCCTTCAAAAAGTACCTTGCTGGAGTTAACAGTGATAAAGACTTTTTCCTTCTACCACACAAGTACATAATGAAAATCGGACTAATTCCACGGGGGCTTAATCATAGCTTTAGGTGCTTCAGTTTGCACAGCAGCCAGCACAACATGTAGGCAGCACATTGCTGACAGAAAAGTGAGGACATTAGTGTCCCATGAAGAGGGCTATCACGAGTCATGTATTTTGTGGAAATCAGCTTCTAGATGTTACAGTGACAGGAAATATGCAAACACTGTGTGGGGAAAAGGGATTGTGGTTTGATTCTGAAAACTAAGAGGCTAGTGGTTATTAGAAGAGCAGCTGAAAAGAAATAGAGATTTCCAAGAAAAACAGCTTAAGGCTGTTACTTTCTCCCAAGTTTACTGTTAATTCATTTATTTCACATGGAGGGGAAAATGAATGTGTGGTTTCTGTTTGTATAGCTCTTGGAGGCTGTGCTTGAGGTGTTCGGAGTTTAAGCTACTGAAGCATCAATGACACTGAACACTACTGGAAAATACTTTGATCAACTCAAACTCCTTTCTTCAGAGTGGTATCCTATTCTAAGACTTTTGATCTTAGCTGACTGTTTTACCAAAGGAAAGTTGGAAACTCGCGGAACAGGCTGCTGACCAAAAGAGTTGTTCTAGCAGCAGCTGGCCACTTCCAGATGTGGTCTTTCTTAAGCATCCGTCTTTTATCAAGTCAGAGACGTGTGTCAGCTATGTAATGGGAAGCGGTTGAGGTACCTCTGTCAGGAAAAACAGGTTTTAAGAGCTGAGTGAATTGTTCTGGCAAGAGCCACCCAGTTCTGGCCATGCTTCTTCCAAGGGACTGTGCAAACTGCTCAGCAGCCTGCCTGTGGGCGTACATGCTGTGGTTCTGCACCTGTAGATCTGATGCTGAACCCACCAAGTCTGAGAGATGTGCCTTTTTCCTGACACGGTCTCCAAAGCAAAGTTAATTAACTCTTCTACCAGAACAACTAGGCAGATCTAATCAAATCTTCTCATATTTTGGGGGCCAGCCAAAGCTCTAAGAGGGTTGTAGTGAATTTTCATTTTGTCCATGTAGTCTCACTCTGCCAGCATTTAGGATCACATGTGACATCTCTGATTGCTTGCTTTCAGGAAAAGGCTTTTTGTGTACCTGTGGGGGTGAGCTGGTCAGCTGAGCTGGTTTCTCTTCTAATATGACCTGGAGACATAGCATGTGACAGAAACCTTTTCTCAACTGTAGGGTCAAGAATTCATTCAACAAACCCGGAATGCAATTTTATTAATTGCCTGCCTGAGCACTCAAAGGCTTTCTTTGAAAAAAGCAGAAATATGAGTGGGGTTTTTTTGTTTGTTTGTTTGTTTTTTAGTAGTTGGAAATAAGCGATGAAAGACTTGTTTCCACCACAAATATTTAATGGTTAAACCTATCTTAAATGCTGTTAAGAGAGCCTCGGGGACCTGAGCATTTATTAATCGTTGTTTATTAGTGCATTGTGATATGTCTAGGTTTTTTGCCCTTTCTGGTGTTACTTTGATTTTATTATGGTATAGGAAAAGACGTATAAGTGATGTTATGTGTCTTAAATTAGTATAAAAGGATTTTTTTCAACTGAATAACCTATGACAAAACATATGTGGTTTTTCAATACAGTGCAAATGTTTCTTGGTGTTTATTTTGTTTTTTTTTTTGCTGGGGTTGTTGTTTTTGGTTTTGTTTTTTTTCCCCTTGAGCCTTCTGCATCCTTCACAACTTTGTCTCAGCAGAGTGTGAGGCCTGAGGATCTGGATATCCATGTGCCATATGAGAGACTGTTGAATTCCTCATGGAGGAACTGCCTGAGGGCCTTGATAGCTCAAGTCTTCATTCCTGATCTGGCCCTGAGTTTTTTCAGTTGTCGACAGGTTCGCAGGCAGAACACAGGACCGGTATCTGGCACGTGGGCGTCCTGCCAGGCCCCAGCTGAGGTACTGGCTGGGGTCCTGTGATCTGCAGATCTGCGTTAGCATAGTCTGGAGGGTGACCTCATCAGGAAAGACAGGCCCATCACACTGTTTCAGTTCAGGACTTCACACACCATAGCGAATTTTTTTCTGAAGCAACTTCAGTCTCTGTGATGTGGTGTAGCGGTCACTGACAGCCAGTGGCAGTGGCTGTTTCCATGTGATGGGCACTCGTCTGCTGGCATCAGCCATCGTGTTGTACAGCCCAGTGAACAGCTGGCAGCAACACAGCTCCTATTGATACGTCCTGGATTTGAATTAATGATTTACATCTCTAAGAGCTAAGCATCACGTGAAAGGATCTCCAGCCCTTCAGCAATCACGTGAAAAATTTATTTTCTCTTTGTATTTTTTGTGTAAATATAAGTAATCTTTTTCAGTTGGAGAAATGAAAAGTCTTGCTTTAATGAACATGAGAAAAGTTTTTTCTCATGAAACACATACTGAGTTTTGTTGAAATTCAGCTCCATATTCCAGTAAGTCAAACTCAGTTAAGATTTCTAAGCAGACTGTCTAAAATATATTGATTTTCTTTTTGTATCTAGTATTTCAGGAGTTAGATATACATGAAACTGAGTGCTGGGAATAAATAGGCTTGTTGGCCTATGGCATATTGTGGCATTTTACAGAAGTTTTTAGCAGCTAGGTCTGAATCCTAGTTGTGCTGTAGGCAACAGAATAGATGGTATATCACACAGTGTATCTTCAATATAGTCATAAATGTTATTTGTCTTAATCATCTGATAGACAAGACAGAGCTGCCATACAAAGCCACTTGTCACAGCTTGGCAACAATGACAAGAATTTACAATTCCAGCTTAGAGGAGAGATCATAACTGTCTATCAAACCACAGGAAAATTCTGCTTGTTCCTTCATATCTGCTTAACTACTGCAGTAGCTAATAATTCAACAAGCCCTAAATTGTTAAATTATGATACATTATTCTCACTCCCAAATTTCACACTTGCAGGCAGTGACAGGAGTGGCTGATTCCTGAATGATAAGTTTCCTAGACTCAAACAAGTTCTTGGGAGAAGCATTGTCACAGCACTTCGCATTTAATCTTGCCTATTCTCCTGTAGGAGTGATATGCTAATGTGACTTCCTTTATTTTCTTAGCTCCATTGAAAAGAAAACCACTTCCAAATGTGTGTCGATATATATATAAAATCTATTTTTCATACTTCTGTCTGCAAGAGTTAAACCTAGCAACCAGTAGATCAAGGCTTTGAAAGACCCATACTACATGTTACGTTAGCAGTCGTCACTGTACACAGCTGCTTTGGAGGTGAACTGGCTGCTTCTTTGTTTCAGCCTCACTGAGTAGCTGCAGATGGATGGTTTTGACTGTGGGGAGCTGAGGCTGACTTAGATACTGTTGAGTTACTTGGTTTAGTGGCAGCTTTGATGTTGTGCCTTGTGACTGTGTCGCATGCCTTTGGAGTTTCTGGCTTTTATTCCAGAGAAAACCATGATAAAGTAGACTACTCCGCCTCTTCAACACTTCTTCGATATATAGCAGCAGTGATCAACCTTCAGAATCTCTCTTTTTTTTTCCAAGTAGGCCAGTGTAAAATCCCATCTCTCAGTGCATGAGGAAATATGCAATCTTTGTGCATACGCCAAGCGCATACAAATTCTTCAGGAGAGTTTGCTTTGAGTTACACTTTGGATGCAGCAGACCTGAGACTGTGACCAGTGTACATAACCTGCCCCCTTCCAAAAAAACCCCACAAAAGCAAAAAACCACAAAACCAACCCCCAAAACCAAAGCCTTGATTAGATATGGGCAGAAGGTTTGCTTTTAGAGCAAAGACTCTATCAGACAATCAAGGTTCTCAGGAAATTCACTAGTGGGGACACTACTTCTAGCCCTCTCAGGAAAGTAGAAAGAGCCACTTCTGCATGGGCTTAAACCTCTTCTCTGGCTCTGCTTTTCTCTATTTGACGTCCACAGGTTCTGATCTAACTTTCTCACTGTGTGCCTTGTGCAAACACTTAACCATTGTGCAAAAGAGTTGAAAACGCAACTCTTTCATGTGGTACCAGTTCCTCTCTGCTCTCCACTAGCCTAACAGGTTGCACAAATAGCATGAGGCTCTCGCCTCCTCTACTTCCCCCAGCCCCAGCAGTTCAAGCTATATCTTGTGCAGAACAACAGCGTGCCCTTTCTCCACCCTCTCTGGATTTGTGGGCACAGAGGGCTTTTTGTGACACTCTGACCCTCCAACTCCCAAAGCAGTTCTCCGTGTCTATGCATCCTTGTGCCTACATCACCGGGGATTTAACTCAGTAATAATGGGCTGATTGCCAGTGAGTGGAAAACAGGGAGCTACATAAGCAGACACCAAGAGAGTAGTATTAATCTGAAAAAGTTTTGTCTGTGAAATATTTGAAAGTGAGGCTTGCCCTGTATTTCAGGCTTATTCATTACCAGCTATTATAGAAAAAAAGAACCAGAGGGAGCTGAAAGACCCTATTCAGAATTGCTTTCGTTGGATTTGAAAGCTGACAGAAAACTCTTGTAACTAGTAGCAGCTTGGTACTAGAGGAAGATATGACCAGAAATCATGTGGGTTGAATGATCATAAAACACACAAAACACCCACAAGCAAGAAAAACTTCTAGTTGTGATACTGCTGATGTTTGTTTTGCATTTGTTTTTTTTTTGACTGATGTCCTCTGATCTACTTCTCTCAAACTTTTTCATTAGGGATTTTTTTTCCTTCTCCCATTTGTGACGTAAATAAAGAAGAGAGATGATACTGAAAGCAGTTGTGCTGCTCAGCTGTGCTCTGGGCATCAGCACATTCCCCATGGAAGAACCTGAAGATGGAGGCAAGCACTGGGTGGTGATCGTCTCAGGTTCAAACGGCTGGTACAACTATCGACACCAGGTAAGGACCACTGATCCCACATGTTGATGCTGGCCACACTCCAAAAAATGCCTGCTCTGGGACTTGTGGATAGATGATCAAGGTTGAACTTGATGATCTTGAAAGTCTCTTCCAGCTGAAACGGTTCTATGGTTCTGTAATAGCTGCCTAGACTAGTGCAACCCTTCTGTCATTTGAACAACTGCTTGTACTTCTAGACTTCCAGCTGTGTGCTGTTTTCAAAATGAACAGCAGCAAGATTCATCCAGAACTTGGTCTTAATTCGTTATTTTCACCCCAAGAATTCCCCTCCACTACTCCTTTTACTGTTAGAATTTTTTTTTTTTTACTTAAAACTTTATCCAGTCTTACATCTTTTGAAAAGCTATCATTAGCAGGAAGAGCAGCATTCCTCCTCTAATCATGCTTCTGCATCCTGGGACGTCTGTATCCTGTAGACTAAGATTTCATTGCTAGGCTAGAGAATCTGACCTCAACTTGCAGGTGAACAAATGATTTCTAGAATTTAACCTTGTTTTGAGACACATGTATGTTTCTTTCCATTTGGTTCCCTCTTCTCCTTATGTTATGAAAAAACTCCCTTTCTTCTCTCCAGTTAAAAAATCTGCAAAGGCTACAAATGCACAGTATGGTTTTGTGGGGAGGAGGACTTGCAGAAGGGGGTTCTTTTTTTCTAACCTGAATCACTTTGCTCACTGTGTTTGACCGCATGGCCTCAGAGTTCTGTTGGCACAACGAGCATATGGTGCACTGAGGCAGAGGGATCAGAGTGAAAGGCAGAAAGAGGAGAAAAGAAAACAGGAACTCCTCCGTTGACACTGCTGTCAAAGCCAGTGTGTTGTGGAATTGCAGTCTAAGTGTGAGTGTCAGGATGGGCAGGATTAAATCCAAGTGACTTAATTCTGATTAAGTTCAAGATTTATAATCAGCAGCCAGGAGACTATGGCAGTTTTTCCCTTTGGGGAATTCTTGGGTGATCCCTTAAACAGATTAATCTACACGTCAACATAGTCTTTGCTCTAAACTTGGAACAACCTCTTGCTTCCCTGGAGAACAGGGTCCATTTAATTCTGATTTATGTATATGTTTGTATATTTATAAATGTTAGAAGAAGTTTACTAGACTATTGTTGGCTAAGGTGAACTTGAACAGAGAGTGAAAACACTAGTGTATAAACCCGTATTTTAAAAGTTAAACTGTATTAAATATACTGGGTACAGCTGATTTGCTGAACACTGAAACTTTTAAAGTATTCATTATTTTTAAGGCAACTGCCTATAAAACCTAGAGAGGCTTCATCCTCTCTATTTGTGTTATTTGAAGAAGAAATGAGCCTTCCATCTTCCATTTGCTGGGCACCCTGGGTTTTGTTTGTTTCTCCTCCCCTTCAGCTCACAATCACTTTGTAACCTTTGGGGCAGTGAGGAGCTTAAAACTAAATGAACCAGACTGACGAACAGACTGACACTTCCTTGTGTCTGAAGAACCTGTTATTGGCAAACGCTAGCCAAACCCTGACAAACTGGTTTGGGGGATTTTGCCAGCTACTTGCACTGTGGCTATCACCCGATAACCATAGTACGAATATTACAGCCTTAATATAAACTATGCCTATTTCAAATTAAAAATATCTTTTTTAAGACTTAAAGTTGAAATTAGAAAACAATTATAAAAATTAGTGTTGTACTTGCTCACTGTCTGCCCTGGGGTGTCTAAATACAATTGCTGAGTTATGCTCTGGTTGTTGCTATTGCCGTGTAACCATTCTGACTGGCTGCCTTCCACTCTAGGAGGGGTTAATGCCACAACATTTTTTTCTTTAACTAAAACTCCATTTTTGAAGCTGTGGCTTATGAGAATTTCTTTTCTACGGTTTCCCTAGCATAGAGTTTCTAACCTTTCTTTCAGTGAGCCTTCAATATCAAGTATATCTGCTGGGTGTAATGGAATTATGAAGAACGGAAGATGCATGCTTACATATTTGTGTCCAATAGTAAATATTTTGAACATTCCTATTTCACAGAAGCAAATTGACTTTTGAGTGTGGTCATGCTTGGCAGACAGTTACTATGTAACTGCTTTTCAAGGTTAGAAAAATGAGAAGAGTTTCTTTAAACATCTTAATTGTGAAGATAATGTTAACTAACAGTGCAGCCTGCCTGTCTGCAATTTCAGATTGTTCCTAGAGATCTCTGTGTTTTAACCTATATTGCTTGGTTCAGTTACGATATTAACATCTGGAAAAAAAAGACCACTAATAACCCTGTCAAAGTCATGAAACGGGCATCATAAAATAAAAGAGTCTGTGTGAAGGATCCTTCAGACTGGAGCTGAGCTCCTACTTAGCTGTCTTGGGCAAGATCCTGTGCCTCTGACTTGTTATGAAAAGAATCAGTTCCCAGAAACTGCAGCACATCAACAGCCTGTGCTGTCTTGCCTGGCAGCATTTTATACCCAGCCTGGAGGGCCTGGCAGGGGCGAGCAGCTGTACTACAGAAATCTAAGCAGGTACTACAGAAATCTAAGGAGTTATAACAGATTTTTGGAAACATTATGCAGATTGATTGCCATGTCTTTATGTATGTTGGTGCTCCCTACCTTTCAGCCCTGGAAGCAGAGTCACTGATGAGTATTTAAATTCTTTGCTCAAGTCACTTGCAATGGAACCAGGAGTGGGACTTGGACTTCCAGTTCTGTGCTTCATCCATAATGAAAGTCATTCTATAGTGAACTCATGCAGAAGCACATGTTATTTTTCAGTAGAATAATACCTGTACTGTCAGAAAGCAAAGCAGCGCTCCAGATATGTGTAAGTCATTGCTCCAAGGAAGAAAGTGCAGAAAAAAATATCTTACACTCTAATTTGCTTTCCTCCTGCTGTCACCTTTCTTCCTCAGAACTTCTCTGATCTAGCCTGTGTAGAGATGAATTTGTAATATGAACATTCCTGTAAGCAGTTGCTCAATGTGACTATTTTTTTTTTTTAATTACCAGACTGGTTGCTGTTCCCTACGTGCAGCTAAGCGCTCCTAATACCGCTTTGTAATTTGAGACCTCAGCAGACACATCTCTGGGTTTCAGTTGCTCAGTTCAGCTGTTCAGAGTACAGTTAATATATGATATTTGTATTACATTTATATCTTGTGAACTCCAGTTGTTTTGCATACTGTCTGCACACAACATAGTCAGAATATACTCTGTTGACTTCCACAGTAGTTACCTGACTGCAGGATGTATTCATCTGACTAAATAATCATAAAAGGAGGAGAAGATTACACCTTCAAAAATGTTTCTTAACTTCATACATGGAAAGTTGTGGGGAAAATAGTCCATCATTTTATGCTGTACAGGCCTCATGAAGAGTAAGTGTGTAAAGTCTGTGCGGATTCTGGAGACACTGAGTTTGCACCTGTAACCTCAAGGAGTCTGAAACTCCTTCTAAAATGTATAATTCAGCTGTCAGGATGCACTATCAGTGGTGTAAACCTGAAATGTAGACAAGATAAGGGAAAAAACCCACAGTTTGCACTTGTCTGTGAGGGAGACTCACACCATGCAGGCACTTGTTTCCTCTCTGATGGCTGAACTGGGACTGTTTCCCAATCAGGATTATCTAAACGCATCTTACACATTTATAGAATCATAGAAGAGTTCAGGTTGAAGAAGACCCTTGGGATCATCGAGCCTAACCATTAACCCTACTCTACAAGTTCACCCCTAAACCATGTCACCCAACACCACATCTAAGCGACACTTAAAACACATCCAGGGTGGCGACTCAACCCCCTCCCTAGGCAGTCTGTTCCCGTGTCTGACCACTCTTTCTGTGAAGAATTTCTTCCAAATGTCCAGTCTAAACTTGCCCTGTTGCAACCTGAACCCATTCCCCCTGGTTCTGTCCCTAATTACCTGTGAGAAGAGACCAGCACCAACCTCTCTACAATGTCCTTTCAAGTAATTGTAGAGCATGATGAGGTCCCCCTTCAGCCTCCTCTTATTAAACTGAACAGTCTCAGCTCCCTCAATCGCTCCTCATAAGGTCTATTGTCCAGGCCCTTCACCAGCTTTGTCGCCCTCTTCTGCACTCGCTCCAACACCTCGATATCTCTCCTATACTGAGGTGCCCAAAACTGGACACAATACTCAAGGTGTGGCCTCACCAGTGCTGAGTACAGGGGGACAATCACCTCTCTACTTCTGCTGGTCACAAAATTCTCTCATCAAGTTCCTGAAGTAAATTTTAGGTGTTTTCAATAGGGTACAGCTCAGTGGGATAGACTTACTGTCATTGCAGAGCCAGCTTGTATATTGCCTCATGCCTGCGGCTTCTCAGTTCTTTGGTGGTTTTATCCATATCTAGTGGTTTTGATTAGAGTTGATTGGGCTGTGGAAGGACTATTGACATGCTCCTCTCTGCTCCTCAGCAGTTAATCTGATTTCTGTATAGCAGCATTTTTATTACCAGACTGGCTGCTAGTTCCTAAATGCAACTAAGCATATATATGTGTGTGCATATATATATGTATAAATAAATAAAAGAGTGCTTCCCCCCCATTCACTGGGAAAGTGGCTCAGCTTTCTGCTATGCAAAGAGCTAGATGATGTATCTCTGGAAGTTTAGTGACATACATGAGCAAATACAGCACTAAATGCTACTGGTAGATTTAGAGAATGAG
The DNA here is from genome assembly GCA_020746105.1 of Trogon surrucura. Lineage (NCBI taxonomy): Eukaryota > Metazoa > Chordata > Aves > Trogoniformes > Trogonidae > Trogon > Trogon surrucura. The sequence goes on along the minus strand of CM036623.1, from coordinate 29,806,038 downwards.
TCAACAAACTAGTTCTTAGCAGAAATAGAATTCTGCATATGCTTCTGCCTGTCCTGGGAGATGATTGTACCAGCTAACTCAAACCTAAAGCTGGCTTCAGAAGTGGATCATAAAGAGAGAGACACCAATACTTTCTGGATACTCCAAAAGACATAGTCGATGGAGAAGCCTACTAAAGATGAAGTACGTACTTGAGGAGAAAAATAGCTGGAAAAGTCTGCCAAAATTAAAATGCTGAAAATAAAAACATTTGGATTTGCATACATGGGTTTGTTTTCAGTTGTTGTTTTTTACCACTATACTTACTGAGCTTTATGGGCCAGGGACTGTATTTATTCAGTGTTTTGGACACTACCAGTCAGAGCAGTATCTTACTCCAGGACAGTCCTAAATTCTCCAGTCTTGCAGGTAACAGAAATCAAGGATGTCTTGGCTACTTGGCTTCAGTTAACACTTCCTCACCGTGCCTACACAATTGTAACTGAAGCTATGTGAAAACCTTTCATAAGTTCTTACTACAGTTACAGTTTTTGGCTGATTCACTGATCTATGTTTAAGCAAGGGAATGAAGTGTGGCATTTCAGACGTATTCTTCTACCATGCTTAATAAAGAGTTTTTTGGTTTTTAGGCTATGGCATTTCAGCATACCTGTGATGGAAGCAGCATCACTTTGCAAAGAAGCTGACAGTTCATTACGCATGCGTTTTAGCCATGAACCTAGCAGTCATAAGACCAGAAGTAATCAGTTTCACAGAAGTCCAAGCTCTTCCCTTTAGGAACTATTTATATATGCATGTGTCATAGAACAACTTGAGTTTTCCAAACATGAATCCCCTTCCCAGCAGTCTACTTGAAAGCTGTGTCATTCAAATGCATAAACAGCTGTACAGTAGAAGAAAGTTGGGGTGTTGTGATTTTCTTTTTCCCCCCTCTTAAAGTTTCCCCCAAATGTAACATTTTGGGGAACAAAATGCCCATCCCAGGAAAACATGGGAATTCTACCTCTGATCCCCAGATCAGAGCTCTCAAAATCTAGGAGTTAATTATTTCAGCAGATTTAAGCAAAGATCTACCATAGAAATGTGCTGATGTAGCAACGGGTTTAGATTAACCCGAGGATGGAAGGTCTGAACCGAGCCATTAACAGGCTCCTTTTCAGAGGTGGTGTGTGAGGTCAGTTGTGCAGCAGCAGCTGTACAGCTACACCTTCTCCTCTTTTTCTCTGCAGGGCAGCTGCTGCTCATCTCAAGTCATGGCCACAAAAGTGTGATTTGCATTTAGGGACTATCTAGTAAATGTTTGTAGCATTCACTTCACATAGTAAACCAACAGGAATAATACCAGCAAGAAAGAGATCTGGACCAATATTATCTCTCTCTTTTTAGGGTGGTTTACGTGTACAGATATGACAGAAATATTTCTGGGAGAAGCAAGGCTCAAACAGCAGTATTTGAGAGGCAGTTACACATCAACAGGAAATACTCTACATTCACATACCACCTCCCTGCTCTAGCAGCAGGTTGTTTCTGTTCTGGTTTTATATTTATTTTTTTGTATGTACAGAGGGAACAGGAGGAGCATGTGACCAACATCAAAGCTGGCTGGTCAGGTCAGCTAATTCTATGCAAAAAACCCCAAGTGTTTACTGAGAACTGTTCTACTTTAGCCAATGGAGTTTTAGCAGCAAAACATGTTTTTGCTGCTCTAGCCTCTGTTGGTGATATCATTATGCTGCCAGCAGGTACAGTTCCTTTAGCAAAAGCCTTAAAAGGCTGGGATGGTCCCCTGACAGCCATAATTTAAGGTTGAGGGGAATTGATTAATCTGGAGGATTTAACCTATTTAAATTTACCACCAGTGTTTACTAAGAGAGGACATAACGAGCAAACAGTTAGCGAAGGAGGGAGAGAGGAGACATAAAAAGCTGTTAATATGCATTTACAAAGCTTAACTAATTTTGAGTGTTTTGATATTAATTAAAAACTCCGAAGTCTCTGCTGGCCAGCCACATGTCGGTAGGAGCACAAACACCTGCCAGTTGAGTATGTTGCTACCATATCACTACAGTATGCCTAAGCATTTCCATGTGTTGCCAGCCCGTAACTATTTCTGTCAGCATAATGTATTATGTCTTGAGAGTGAACAAGGATCTATAATCTACTCATCAATCAGTGTAGGGAAGCCCTGATTAGTGTTTTCTTCTGCTTGTGTTGCTTCTGAAAATCAAATACATGTTTAGTCAAACCTGCACTCTGCTGTTTCGTATTATATGTGATGCCTTTATAACTGTTCAGCCTCTGCATTTTGACTTGTTGAGGCAGCAGCTGGTATAATGACGTACAAGAAAATAAAGAACTATAAACAGTGGAGATTGTCTGGAATAGATGGAAGAGAATGTAGGCTGACCTGCATAGTAGGAAGTAGAACTGCTCTAGTAAGGGCAGGGTTAGTCACTTGGAGATTTTGCTGTGGGAGGGTTCATTAGCATTGAATGTGCCTCACCCTTCCCAGAACCTTGCACAACTACTCTCTTTTCAGCTTCAGCTCTACTTAGAAAACCAAGGATTATAAGGTGACAGGATTTTACAGTGTCCTTTCAGTTAAACTAGTTAAAATCAGTGTTATTCCTAAGTTATCTGAACTTATATGAGTCCACTTAAACCACTTCAATTTGGTTTACAAACTAGCAAATTAGATTAATTCAACTGAAATAAGCCATAAAGTTTGCTTCTTGCCTGCATATAGAGTGTGCGTTGGTTAGATGAGATTTCTTCCATTAAATCTGCATAGAACGTATGTGGTAAGTTGTAGTTCTGTAGGAGTGATTGTTAACATCCCATTAGGTCATTCATGGACTCCAAGTCTAAAAGAGGATTATTTGGCCTGGTGTTACTAAGAATTTAGCATTCCAATAGGGGTTTGCATTTACCGTAAAACCACTTCGATGAGTATTATTGTCATTTCTGCATCATGAGAAGATGGCTCTCTAAAGAAAATGTGCTTATTTGCATCCTATACGTCAGGAAAAGAGACTGAATAGAAACTTTGCAATTCCATTTTCTACTGACATCTGTTTTCTTGTCCTGAAGTTGCTTCAGTGTTTTTCTACAAGAAATACATATTTAAAAGGGAAATTGTCCTTAACCAAAATTATCATCTAGTAAAACAAATTGTAATAAAATCTTTGGAGAGATGAAAACTGGTAAACCATGCTTGTTTAGGCCAAGGACAGTCTTTGCTTAGTCATGCAGGCTTGGTGCAGAACTAATTGAAGTTTGTGGAAATCCAACTCTTTTTTTCATCTGCTTGGCATGCTTTGGATTTGTCTGTCACTGCACAACATTTTCATTTAGATTTTCTCACAAAATGCAGGATATTACTGAGAACCTTTTGTTAGATTTTGTGTGTACCAAGTCTGAAGTAACTTCTGATTTCTGTTTCAGTAAGAAATCAAAATAGGTAAATGAGAGATTTTAATCACAGTGTCTGTTACTAATGCAACTACTCTTAGAGAAAGACATTGAGCTTTGGGTTAACGTGTGCATTTCGGCCCTTGAGCAACCCTTCTTCTATTTGAATGCAGTTTGTTTTGGACAATAGCCTGCTGTTAGGCCCGTGAATCTATTTCTCTTCTGGTCTCAAAGCTAAAAACTCTGTTAAGTCTAGTGATGAAAATCTGCTTAATTTCAGGCAGACGTGTGCCATGCTTACCAGATTGTACACCGAAATGGAATTCCAGATGAACAGATCATTGTCATGATGTATGATGACATTGCTGATAGTGACGAGTAAGTGATGAACATGCACTAATGACAAACTATACGGTACTGTAAACATGCCATAGTCACCAATGTGTTTTGTATTTGTAGTAGTTTTGTAAGAAAAGCCTTTAAAACCAGCTGTGATGTGCATAGAGATGTTTTATCCATCAGCACAATAATTTTCCTTTGAAATGTGCTCATGAGCTTTCTGAGCCTTACTCCTCAACTCAGCAACGGTTGTGTCACTGAGGACTGCAGAGCATCATTGTTATGAGAGTAAGGCATAGCAGTTTACAGCAGATAAATAGCCTACACCCACAAACATAGGTAAGCTCTGTGTATGACTTGCAGGCCTTTTTTTGAAGGGATCAGATTAATTCCCAGAGTGTACATTCAACAAAGAAGTGTACATCTCTCATTCTTGGTGACTGTCTAGAGCTACCATTACTTTCTGTATGAAGCAGTTGAGTTATACCACCTCTAATTCTGAGAGAGGTTCAGCAGAAATCAGCAGTCTTCACGTGCACAGCAGCACTGGGAGCAAAGAGGAGAGGGGACTGAAGGCAAGACTGAAAGTAGAGAGATAATAGTATAAGAGACTGCCCACCTACATCTTCAGATTAATTGACATGATCTAAGACAGGATACTTAAAGGTACTCTGAGGGTAAGGACACCTGAGGTGAGTGTACATAACTGCCTGAAGTCAAAAGGCCTTTGTATTCCAAGATCACTTAATGACACATGGTGCAAGTACCCCCACTGTCTCTCTCAGGCAAGCTGGCCAGTCAGGACAGTGTAAATGGTTTCCTAGTTTTTTTGTGGTCATTGTGTGGCACGTAGCTAATTCTTCATTTTTATGTTCTGCTTAACTTTCAGAAATCCAACAAAAGGCATTGTCATCAATAGACCTAATGGCACAGATGTGTATGCTGGAGTACCCAAGGACTATACAAAGGAGGTAGGAATGACACACCATTCCCCAGGGTGTTAGGCAATGTTCTGAATAAATACTTTCAGCCTGTAGCTTACACTCCAAAATGCACGTAGCATAAAGCCTCCAGCTTGTGCACCTGCATGGTGCGGCATGAAGTCTGGTGTTCATAAGATAAATGTAGACGAGAGGTGCTTTGAAGTGAAGCAGTTGGTGACAAAAGTAAACCTTTCCTCTGTTTCTGTACTGGCACACAAAATAAAAGAAGGTAAAGTCTTGAATTCATAAATGTTGTAACGCAATCTGAAAAAACAGTTGTATAAGACTCATTGTTTCATTAAATCAGAACAGCAATCCAGTCATTTGGTGACATGATTCAATTTCTCAGGCAGTCATCAGTGGCTAATGCATTATTCAGTGATAGGTTGAAAAGGCTGGCTAAACTTGCCATCCATGCATGGATTCTGACTTTCAGAAGCCATCTTTCTAAATGAAGATTTTGTTGTTATTGTTTTTATGATCAGATTTAACTTTAATTTTATCAAATCCTTAGGATGTTACTCCGAAGAATTTCCTTGCTGTTCTTAGGGGAGATGTGGAAGCAATGAAGGGGGTAGGATCAGGAAAAGTATTGAAAAGGTAAGAGAAGTTTAATTTACAAAATAATTGTGTGTATTGTTGTACATTGACACTGATTTCAACAAAAGAAGAGGGTAAATAGAGCAGCCTGAGAATCCAGCAAGACTATTGATGGCAATTCCAAATTATTCACATTAGAAATATAATGGTTCTGGTTTCTTAAACTATCCAGCACCAAGAAGCAACTGCTGATATTTTACTGATACGGAATCCAGTATTGATCAGGGTGTAAAAACTCTACAGGATAGTGTCAACTGTATTAAGGTGTTTGTTACTTGGGCTATTACCTTATGCAAGAATGGCCATTTAAAGAGAGTTTTATTAAGGTGTGGAGACCTCTAAAAAAGGGTTTGCTAAGGCTTGTCTTAATGTACATGAGCAGCTGTGTTAGTCACCTGAAGTGGTGAATCTCAGCAGTCAGTGACAGAGGGACAGAGGTAGCTTAAACAGCTCATTAGCTTGAAGAATTGCATGCCAAATCCCAGCCTTGGTCTTTGTGGCGTATGTAAGGTTATTGAGGCTTTTAATGTAATGAAATGGAATTATGTTTTATATTTAATGCAAAACAACTTTTGTGACTGAAAAAGTAGCATAAGCAATTGACTGTGTAACTGATGTATTATGCTTAAGGTATGAACAATCAAATTGCAGACTATCTAAGTAGAACATAAGATATGTAATTAATCAGTGTATTTTATAAACACTTCTGTAATTTAGATGAGTCAAGAATAAAAGCAATATAGTTGAGGGCCTAATTAGAAGACCTCTAGAAAGACACCTGGTGTCAGTTCATCTTGCTTCTACACAGTTTGAGCTATGCAAGTATGATGCCTATTTACTAAGGTGTGTTGTATTTCTGACACGGTACTGCTGCTAAAGAGTTATATTTTTCTATGTACAGTATTTCCTATAAAACCTTTAATAATTTCAATTTGACCATTAGGAACAAGTAATCTAGTTAAAGAAAATTTGTGTAACTGCCTATCTTCATTTGACAGTTTAATTTTAGAGATAAAGCAAAGAAACACAAGAGAAGAATCCTGCCATGGCACTGGGGAGAATAAAAAAAAAAAAAATCAAGGAGCAGGACAGTAGTCAAATAAGCTATTGCTCTCAATTGTTTAACCTTCATTCTCAAAAGCTGAGGTAGGAAATAGTATATGCAGGGCACATAGGCTGAAAGTTAATAAATTGCTGCACAGTTACTCAATTGTTCTCCTGAAGTAGTTGAAATGAGTCAAGAGGTGACTACAAAGTGTTTTTCATTAAAAAAAAAATACTTCAGGGCAAAAGTTGGTGATAGAAGTTACATAAGGGAGTGGCTATGCACAGGGCGAAAGACTCTTAACTGCTCAGGAAGACAATTGAACCCACATACAAAAGTTTTAGCTATTTACATTTCACTTTGGTTGAATTTTTTGCACTTAGGGTCAAGAGTGGGAGCCAGAAAAATCACACCCAGCCCTTCTTTGTTAGGCTCCATTGTGTGAATTTCCCAGTGGCCTGACTTCTGCTGTTGGATGGGACAGGAACTGTTAATGCTGTGCCCAAAAGGCTTCTAGTGTGTCTTCCAGGTTGTTCCCTAACCAGCAAGCAGAAGGCTGGACAAAGTCCACTTGAGCTGCTGCAGTTGTATCTCTTTGCAGTCAGGAAAGAGCAAGAGCAAATAGGGGCTTCTAGACACCTGATACAGAGGAAGAGAGGAGAGCTTGGGAGCTCCTTGCAATCTGTGCGCATTGTATTTCATGCCTCTGAATACAGTTTAAAAGCAAAATCCCCTTGCAGCTGTTACGGCAAGACCTTAATATCACCCAGACGTGATCAGCTTGGTTTAGAACCATAGAATATTAGGGGTTGGAAGGGATCTCTAGAGTTCAGAGTGCAATAAAAATCTCAGACAAACTGTGCTACGCAGACTTTAGGAAATAAAAGCCTGCGAGTGCACAGTGCTCAGAGCCAAGTTTGTGCAAATGCTAGTCTGGCCTAACCAGTGAGTTTGTGTACGGATCAGTTCTTCAGGGAGATGTAGGCTGCTGCTGATTTGACCGAGTATCGACACACAAGTATATAAACATGCCTAAGGATCTTATCCAACAAGATTTTGTAGTTTATCCCTATGTTACTGATGCCTCAGTATAACTTAAATATAAAAACATTCCTTTTTTTTACCACACTGCTACAAATGCCCACAGTATAACAGATTCTTCAGATAGGCATTAAAAGCCAACTGTGCCCCTGCGTCACTAGCCATCAGTTTACACTTTGAAACGTGATGTCTAATTGCTGAATTCTCTAGCCTATATTCCCGTTTTCATTCCTTTTGCAGTCACTCATCTCCTCTCATAAGCACCCAGAGTAGTATGCTTTGGGATGAAAGAAAATATTAACAAGATGAGAAGGTGCTTCAGCTGTAATATTTTCAAATATTGACATGTCTTGGCATTGAGAAGCAGATGATATTTGTTGTAGTGAAGATTAGGCTGGAGTTGTTATAAAGAATTTGTTTGCAAATTTTTCATTACAGTGGTCCCAAGGATCATGTGTTTGTTTATTTCACTGATCATGGAGCTCCAGGACTTCTGGCTTTTCCTGATGATGACGTAAGCATTTTGGGGGATTACTTTGCCATAAAAAAGCATCCTTTTAGTGACATACTAAAATAATAAGTAACAAATGTAAACCACAAAATTACTTGATACATGACCCTACTGAGGGAGGAGGCAGAAAAGAAGCAATATTCCCCTCATCACTCCAAGTTGGGATTTTTTCCAGTTTGAATCTGAAGCGATCAAGTTAAAATTAAGTCATGTCACTTAATACTGCATTGAATTTTGATGGTCCAAGCAGACTGTTTCACACAGGTATGACTTGGCTTTCTGGGGCACTATACGTATCGTATGGGACCATTACTCATCTTTTCTGGAGCGGTAAATACTGAAATGTTGTGTTTCAGACAGGCAAAACACTGGATATGTTTAAAGGGAAATAGTAAACATAATAATAGGAATAAATACTAAATGAATTGTATGCCTTTTAAACATAAGTGTTTTTAATACAAGCCTTCTTATTTTGCAGCTTCATGTGAAGGACTTGAATAAGACTATTTGGTACATGTATCATCACAAAAAATACCAGAAGGTAAACAAGCGTATTGGAAGTTGTGAGGTTAAAAGAGCACCTGGCATGGAAGAGAGAGATGTGTCTTAATTTGTGGAGTGATTATAGGCTGAGGAAACTGTTGCCACGCAATGAAATTTAGATTAGGATTTTGCACTTACAAGGATTGATCTCCAAATTTTCTCGTTCCATTTTTAGTTTACTGGATATTTGCAGTCAGTGTTGAAATGCAGTGTACTGCCTTTTGGTAATGGCATATGTTCTGACTGACAGCCTGACTACCACACCCTCGTAACGTGTACCCGACTTGTTCTTCCTGTGCTTTGTTCACTTCAGACTGTAGCGTTACTACAGGAAGTTTGTATATACCTCATGTTTCTCTTACAGTTACTAATATTGTTTAACAGACCTTGTCAGTAAATTCTGTGCAAAACTAAGTAGTTTTAAGCTGAAAATCTAATATTTAGAGCGTTTTAGTAGCTTGTCTTTTTTAGCCACTTTTTGTGGCAATCTGTCTGCTGTGGCCAGCTGTATTTAGGAGCACAGAAATGGCCATTGTTTCCAGAAATGCTACATTCAATAGTCATACATGGCTCTGCTAAAAAAGTGACTGGATATTTGATTTGTGCTTTGTACATTTGTCAGTAGACCTCTGTGGATCCTATAGAGATTAATAGCATATTTTCATTGTGATTATATTTCCTTTTTTCAACATCATTTTGTTCCCAAAAATGAAAAAAGTCATCTATTTTGCTTTTGTGTTTTATTTTATAGCATTATGGATAGCTGTTGTTTCAGGGATAGCAGTACAGGCCAAGCTGAAAAGCACTGAAGGACTTTTCTCATTGAATTACTTAAGGTCTCCTATTTATTTTATAGATGGTGTTTTACATTGAAGCATGTGAGTCTGGATCTATGATGAATCATTTGGCTGATAATATCAATGGTGAGCAATGAGTTCATTTACTGGACTTAAATGTCACAACTTGTCACAGACTTAAACAGATACTGTGTCAAGGATAGATTCAAGACCCTTCTATGTAGAGTTTTAGCAGGGGAGCACAAGAATTAAAGAAAGTAATCTTTTCCATTTATGGGAGGTTCCTTTTAAAAAATTAATTGAGTCTTATAAAGCATCATAGAATCATTAAGGTTGAAGAAGACCTCTAAGATCATCAAGTTCAACTGTACTAACAGACCTTTCATTTTCTTGAAAAGGAAAAGCTGAAAAAAAATATTTTTTTTCAGGAACTATCTTGTTACCCTTAACTGGTAGGGGTTTCACTGAGTAACAAAGGCACTCACGAGACACCATTGTCAGGCAATTTTGCTACACTTGCTTGCACAATAACCCATGAAGTGGAACTCAGATTTTTCAGGGTTTCTAAGCGCTCTGCTGCCAACCTGCGAGCTCAGCCTTGATTAGAACAAGGAATCACGACCTTTTCAAACTCCTGCCCTATAGCAAGGAGACTGGGTGCTCTGGTTTTATTGTAATTTTGAAGTTGTGGGAAGACCAGCCACATGCCTGTCCATGGTTTCCTGGGTCCTTGGCCCTGGATTATGCCTGGAACCCACGTAGACTTCTTAGAGCCTTATCAAGGATGCACAGAAAGTTTACACAGAGTACTTCATATTGACAGATGTTCAAAATAAATGCCTAGTGAATCAGCATTTCTTCTCAAAGGTTGTTCTATTAGAAATTTCCAGTCTGAGAACTCTGGTTTTACCACCAGCTCTGCCACAGACGTAAAGGAAGAAAATGGACAATTTATGTATTACACTATGAAGCTGTCTCTGACAGCCTTAAGTGATAAACTACAAAGCTTAACTGGTTACTTAGTAAACATTTCATTTTAAAGAATGCCAAGAGCAGCACTTCCCTACGAAGAAAAGTTTTAAGACCGTTTTTGGCTTTTGAACTTCAGGTACACTCAGTAGAAACAACACTATAGCTATATAAAAGCACACCTAACACTTTTTCATTTTGAAACTTGGACTTCAGTTACACAAGTATGTTATGGGTTGACTTTGGCAAAAACCCAAAATAGCTTTTGCCTTTATAGTTCCTGTAAAGACACATTTACAGTATTTCTGTTGTGGTAGAAGTGACTTACTGGGAACACTGTGCTTAGGGCAGATGTTGCAAATGTTTGTTTTGCTTTGTGTCAATGTAGAGTGTTATCCAAGAAAACATATTACTTAGAAGGTGGCATTTTCTGGAAGAATAGGTGAATTAGGGCATTTACTCAAAGTTAGGGAAACAGTCTTCGCTATCGTAATAATGAAAATGAATGTATAGCTAGTTGTCAGTGCATAGTGTTCTCAGGCAGTTCTCAGAATAGTAGATTTTTCCCTCAGAAGTGCATATTCTTCTTTAAAGATCGCAGACCAGACATTTGGCAGCAAGGAAGGAGCTCTCAGAAGAGCACTGAGGCTGGCTGAGCAGAATAATTAACAGGCTTCTTTCCATCTTTTAGGAGTAAATGATTGAAAGCCAAAATGCTTAGACAAATATATCAGGTGCAGCCAAGTACTAAATCATGGGGGAGGGTTAAAAATAAATAAAATAAAAAAATACTTTATCTTTTTCTTACAGTTTATGCAACAACAGCTGCCAATCCCAGAGAATCATCTTATGCATGTTACTACGATGATGAAAGGCAGACTTATCTTGGAGATTGGTATAGTGTGAACTGGATGGAAGATTCAGATATGGTAAGTTATTTGAGGTTTGTGCTTTTCCATACATGAAAAATAACTAGGCTATTTAAAAATAGCTTAGGATTTGTGAAAATGTTTTTATGCAAGACTGAAATCAGCAAATTGAGTTGTTAAAAGCATTTATCTACTACTCAGAACCATGTATAATCTTTGTTTGGGCCGCTAAAGTTATTTTTGAAAGTAACGTTCAGAAACATTGTCTTCTTGTGTTATTAAAAGGATTAGAAACTCTCTAATATCTGCTTTCACATTCCCTAAGTACTGAACTGTGGCTAACCCATTTGTTAGCATAATGGAAAACAATATTAATGGAATAAATCTGGGATTTGTATGCTAGTCTGCTTCGTTCTTGCCTGTTTGCTAAGAGATCAGGAGATCATGAAAAACAATTTGAGAATATGCTGTCAAATCTTCTTTTCAATTTTTACTTTTATATCTTTCAAAGGTTGTATAGCTCTTGCCCTATACTTCCTTCTACTTAGCAGCAGCAAAGACCCTTTCCAGGTTTCCTTGCATTTTTAGAATAGCTGAATTTAAGTATCTGTGACTACATGAAAGTTTTTTCATGCAGGAGGATCTAAGAAAAGAAACACTTCACAAGCAGTTTCAGCTGGTGAAGAAACGTACCAACACCAGCCATGTGATGCAGTATGGAAACAGAGTATGTATTTGAGTGGGCTTCCTGGTTAGATATATCGTCAACCCTTTTGTGCCCCATCCTTTTAATAAATAAATAGAATAAGTCACTGTAAACTGGCAGAGATGATTTAGAAGATGAAACTGCTCATCTCAGAACGCCACTTAGCGTTTCAGGGGCAGTGGTCCTGATGCTAGAGGAAATACAGCCTCGTATTACACTTTAATCCAAGGAGTCAGGGTACAAGTCCTTCAAGCTCTGTCAGTGATTTAACACTTCAGTCAAGTACAAGAATGGTATTTTACCACTTCTAGGCATGTTATGAATATTAATGAAATGTTAAAAAATACATTGATCCCTCAAATGGGAAGAGCTAAGAGGTGATATAATTTAACATTCTCATTATTCAACAGATTAAATATTTGTTTTTAAAAAAAAAAAAATCCAGTTACTTAACCTGATGGTCTTTTACTTCCAAAAATGCACTGTAGGGAAAAAGTTCCCTGATTTTTGGCACCCTCGATCTTGTATTAAAAAACCCAGCATGCACACAAACAACTGTGTGATCTCCTTTATTTTCTCTAATAAAGCAAGTTTAGAGAATTAGATTTGTGTAGCAAAGACAGATTGCCTACTGGAGGGGATTGACAATTTCCATTTGTTTTCTTTCTAACCTTTAGAGCATCTCCTCCATGAAAGTGATGCAGTTTCAGGGCAAGGGGAAGAAAGCTATCCCCATTTCTCTGCCACCAGTAGAACACTACGACCTAACACCTAGTCCTGATGTGCCCCTTGCAATCATGAAACGCAAGCTGATGTCTACCAATGACATTTATGAGGCTAAGAAGATTGCTGCAGAGATGAAAGCACACCTGGAGGTAAGCAAAAGAAAATACTTAAAATTGAACAACACATCACATCAGGTTTGTTACCGTCATAAGCAATGGTAGAAGTAATATCCCTGAAGCCAATGGGATTGCTTCCAGTTTTTGCAAATTGCAACAAAATTGCTCTTAATTTAGAATTCAGGGCTCTTTTCCACAAGGCACGCTCAATGGTGATTATCTAGGCAAACGTAAGCAAATGCAAAAGTCAGTCTCACAGCTTTTATTGCCAGGAAATTCTTCATCTGCATCTGTAGGGATTTTTATTGCAAGGACTTATTCTTTGGTATTAGAGAAACTCTCGGCTCAGTAGAACTGAGGTCTCCCAAATCAAATAACTCCTGCAGAATGGTAGTCAGTATTGGCGGTGTTGGTGTTTTCTTTCTTCTGACAGGATTAGAGTTCTGTGAGTGATTTTGGGTGCCAAGAGTCTGCCTTGTCTCCTTAGTTTCTATTTGTGTGTTAAGAGACTGGTCCAAAAGACTGTGCTAAAAATAAATGGTGAAATCGGGTTCCTTTAAGAGCCAAAGAGTTGAGGGAAGTGTAAAGAAAATTTAATTCAAAGTCTTCAAGCAGGTTTAGAAAAAGTGTGTTTTAAATTGTTGTTTTACGTGCAGGTGAGAGAATTTATCCAGGAATCCATGCGGAAGATTATCAGCTCAATAACAGGATCAGAAGAACAGACCAACAAAATCCTGTCGGACAGATTGACCCTTAGCAATTATGACTGCTACCAGTCAGCAGTGAACCACTTCAAAGCTCATTGCTTCAACTGGCACTTACCCTTGGTAGGTCAAGCATTAGATATAACCTGATAAACATACCAGTGAAACAAGAACAGTAGCTATGAGCATGTCTGCAAACTCAGCTTTTCTTAAAAAGATAGCTTGGGGACACTCATACAGCTTAGTTTTGGAGAAAGGGTAAGTAACGTTTTTGGAAGCAGGAAACCACTTCCACTACACATGTAAATAAACAAGATTACTAAAAATATTTCTAATAAAACCCAAAAATAATCCTTAATTTTTACTGACTAGTGTTGTCCCTTTATCAGCTACTTCCTTAGAAACCCTCATATTAAATGTCATGTTGTATTTCTCCTTGAAGAATCTCTACTGGCAGAATAGAAATACACCACCACTATGAATTCCTAATCCTGGTGCATTCAGATTTCTGTATTATGATCGTGTTGCACAGTTCATTGCAATAGCCTAGCTGCTACTTCCATGGTCTTGCTGAATTCCCAAGAGCCACTTTTAATTTAGGGGTTTTATTATTGTCTGCTCTTCCTGGGATTCCAGCTGAGGACCAAATCCTGTTGTGCTAAGCACTGTTTAGACAAAAATAAGGAGGTCGGTTCCTATTCCGGAAAACCCAATCCTGATGTCAGGCAAGATAACCTAAGCAGGCAGAGGCATTTGGTAAGATGAGTCAACAGCCAATTAGTTGATTTTAGCAGAAAGCAGCTGGATTACCTGGCAGTTGACCAAGATTTAAGTACTGTATACAGATCAAAAGCTGATGCACTTCCTTCAGTTGGAGCTTCTAACCAACCAGGCTATCAGGCGGTCACATTGCTTTGTTAAAACTTCTATTTCCTCTTTAGTGTTTTTGGTTTGTTTGGGTTTTTTTGTGGACTTTTCCAAATGAAATTGGTTAAATGGCTGAACCTTGCCTAAGGGACCATTGTGCAGCAACAGCTGAATTTACCTAATGAAGTTCAAAGAGCAAAGTGCACAGAAGTAGTATTAATAGCTTTTTAAAATTAATTCCACAATTTGGTTTGGATAAACAATACCTGCTCTTCATCCCTGAAATTAACAACATTTGTTTATTTCAGTACGAGTATGCACTGAGACAGCTGTATGCCTTGGTCAACGTTTGTGAAGGAGGATATCCCATTGACAGGTAATGAGGTTCCCAGGTACACTGTGTAGTAGAAGCTAGTAAGCAGATGAAGCCCAGCTTCTCGCTCCTTCTCCTCTGTTGACCACTTTGTCAGTAAACTTCTCCCTCTGAAGTTAGGAATGCATATTTTGGAAAACATATAATTATTAGTCCCCTCCCACTCCTAATGATCCTTTTCCCCATAACCCTTTAATTTCCTTGTTGAAGACCCTCAGGGGAAATTATAGCCTGTCAAGAGATTCCTCTGCACTACGTAACGTAAAATAGCATGACTAGTGCAGGGGTGTTGCCCTATAACTCCTGTAGGATCTCACACTGAAGCAAGGCTGGGAACTGCTGTATTTTCTCCTCTGACCCCTCAGCTGCTGGCTCAGACCACCACAACACTGCTGGGTTCTGCTGAGAGGATATGGTGCCAGGGCTGTCACCTGTGAGTGTGTTAGGAAAGCGGGGAAGTAATGGTCGAGGCTGACCCTCACAGTGGTGCGGTAGGCGCAGAGGAAGCCTGGTGTTGAAATTCTGTCTTGGGAGTTTGTGATAGAGAATGGGATCCTAGCCTGTGAGTCATGTGAGAGGAAGAAAAGGAAGAGAGGAAAGCAGAGGGGTAGGGAATGGGAGAGTGGTCTGGTAGTTTAGGCAGCCTGCATGTGCAACCCAGAAGGTGAAGAAGTGCTGACCCACTTCTGGTCACATCCCACTGCAGTCAGTTTGGGAAATAGTTTTGAAAGCAGAGCTCCTGAAAAATTTCTCATCATTATTGTTCTCTGTTGCAGAATATGCCTGGCCATGGATCGAGTGTGCCTTGGGTATTGATGGAAACAAGTCGCTAATACAATCCTTACTACAAGTGATAACTTTTCATAACTGTAATAATCCAGACTTCTACATGCATGCAACATGAAGTCAGCCGCTGTACTGAAACTGTGCTGGGAGCAATACAGCACTTGCTAGTGCTCTCCCCTGCATCCCTGCCTGCTGACGGTCTGCTGGTTTGGCAGAGGCCTTTCGGCAGACCACCTGGAGCTTTCAAGACGGATGATTTGTTTCAGAGTGCAGTGCTTTTAATCTCTGGATGAACACTACCAGCCACCTATCAGTGATTGCTAAATCTGTGCTAAATGTAAACAATGAGTTGTTAATTCTGGGGGAAAAAAAGAAGGTTTTATACTATTGCTAACTATTAGCTTTTTAAAAGAGTTAATGAATTTCATTACAGTGACTAGTTTGTAGATTGGTTAAAGAGTGAAGAAACCAAAGCTTGTTGTTTAAGCTTTAACTCCTTAACAGTTTAAAGGAATGAGTTGCATTCAAGAACCATATGTGAACAGCAGAGTTAAACTGTGAACAGTAAACGTCTTTGCGAGTAGAAAACACCATTTCCCAAAGAAAACTAAAAATATCTAATGCTGTAAATTTAGCACCAGTATGCTATAATTAAACATATATACATCAAACCTGTGGGAAGTCACAGAGTACAGGAATTGCCTATGAATAAAGATGATGGTTTCATCATCCTACAGGGCAATACACTGTTAGACATCTTGTGTCTTTAAAAGTGAATGAGAGTTAATTTTATGATACTGCTTCAAAAGGTTATCTGTCCCCTGTAAGACAGGTCATCTCAAAAAAATAACCCCAAACCAAAAACCTGGAACCAACAAAAAAGAACCTTAAAATGCCAGCCCAAAAGCAACAACAAGACAAAATATCAAAAGCCCAAAATCACATTTCAAGACACCCCTCCTTAGAGGTGACTCAGTAGAAGATGAGCAGGAGGAAAATTAGAGGTTATGAGGTGATTCATAATAGTTTCAGGTTGTCCCTACCTTTTCACACACGGAGACAGGATACACAAATACCTCAGGATTCTTTCCAAAGTGTGTTAATATATGTAAGATTACATAATCTCCCTAAGAACAGGACAAGCTTCAGCAAAAATTAAACCACCATCCCCAGGATAGGGAAGAGTTCTACATAGCTCTACTCAGAGGCCAATAGTTAGAGAAGGGGTAACTGAAACTGCTTTTATATAAAAAAGAGCCAGTTAAAGCTGGGAATGTTATTGCTTTCAGCTGTCTTCTGAGTGAGTGAGTGAAATCCCAGAGCACAGTTTGTGTCAGGGTGGATGAGAAAAGGTAGAAGTATGTGGAACTATACTTTACTGAATTAAGAAATGATATTTTTCACCTTGGAGGTTGTTGAAAGTTTAGGTTTGTGCTGCTTCTGAGTTGCTTCTTGTTTCTTTTCAGCTGTGAAGCTGGGCTATTTTTAGGAGAAATCTAAGAATAAGAGACTATGAGATTCTTGAGTGGCTGAATGTGTTGCAGGTGTTTTCGCCTGATGGCAGGAGGAGGGGTTGGCCACACAGGACAGCTGCTATCACAGAAGAGTGTACCAAGAGTCTCCAGTCAGTGAAAGAACAGGAGAAATTACTCCTCCAAAGCCCTGTTTGAGTATGTGCATTAAATCAGTTAAGTTTTACGCACCTCTCCTTTTAGAATTGTTCTCTGCCCTGTAATTCAGCCTGCTTATCAAGTGCTTAGCATCATCAGTTCATAGTTTTAACAATTTTCTTCACCCTTTAGAAATACCTGTTTTCTTCTGAAATGTTGAGAAGGGGATTTTGGTCTTTGGGATTTTCATATCCATAATGCAGAGGGAAAAAATCACTCCAGATTCTTCACAGATAACATCACTTTACAGCCCAGATCCTCCAGCTATACTAAGTAGGCCTCAAAGTAATTATCAGATGAAAATCAGCTTCTATCACACATTTGAATTTTCATGTTACTGACACTCAGGTGGGTGTACTTGTACCTCACTACCATCATGTGTCCTGGCCCTCCTGCAGACCCTTGTAGCTCTGAGAGTGCAACTCTGAAATGTGGAGTGGGATTTTATTCTGTCTGTTTTCCTCCTGCAAGAGCAATTTCCAGAGCTTCACTGTCCTAAAATGCCACCTGTGGTGTTGTTACCACTTCATAGAATGATAGTCGTAGAATCATAGAGTTGTCGGGGTTGGAAGAGACCTTCCCTCAGAGGTGTGCCAAAATGAAAGTGAGAGGCAGACTGCTGAAGATGTCACTGCATCCACAAAACTGTCTTGAGATGGAGCATGTTCTTATCCATGCCCTACAAAAAGCATTAATGAGTTACTGAATTTCCAGTTCGTTTCCAGAGACCCATTTCCTTTGCAGTCACTCGGGAAACAGCCCCGCAGAAACAAAAAAGCAACAGCCTTCACCTGCACTGATCAATGCATTTGTTTTAAGGCTTCCAAATAGCATCACACTGGCTTAGTGCCTGCATGGCAGGTTGTTTATTTTGGGATGGTAATAGAACCCGATGAGAAAATAATTTTGGGATTGTGCAAGGTCAGTCTTGCACCAGAATATCTTGTGGTGAATTGGGCTCTTCTTGCAGGCACGCAGCTGCTCAGGCCGCCATTCCTAGAATGCCAGGGGACAGGAATAACTTTTTGCAAAATACAGAAAACTGTCAGGTTCTCAGCAAATTGTCATCACCAGGCAGAACAGGGTAAAAGTTGAGGCTGTGTTATTTACACAAACCTTTCCTGAGCAGAATAGCTGTGCATATCCGTAACCCCTGGGAAAAATGCCATTTGAACCAGCCAGGGCTTCCCCTCCTCCTCCTCCTTATTGCTAGGAATAGAGTTCAAGGCCCTGTTCCCAGCTGTTCTGTGCCAAATTGGCTGTGTGTTTCTACCCAACATCCTGCTGCACACGGCAGTTCACCGCCTTCCCTTTGAGAGGACCCTGGAGGGCAGGAAGCATGAGCTGCCTCCATCGTACACTGTATGCTGACTGTTTCTATAGAATGCAAACTTACATGGACACAGTTCGGAGGGCATGTAACTGCCCACTCTTCTCTACTAGCAATAAAGCAAGAAGCAGTTCACCTGGCATTGCAGATAATGCACTTTTTCAGAGATTCCAGCAAGTAGTGGTGTTTTAGGCCTGTCCAAACCAAGTTGCATATTCTCTCACCAGGACGGCATAAGGTGAATGCTGAGCAGCTGTGCCCATCTCTGGGCAGGAGGCTGAAGGCTTCTTGTTCTGGTGTACAGCCTCTGACCTGTGAGAACAGGGAAGGAGGAGCAGCTGAGGGAAAGGACACTTAAGCTAAAGTCCTGACTAAGCAGCATTTCATGCCAAGAGCTCAGGCAATTCTGACTCAGAGGCCGCTTCCTTCCTAGGGACATGATACCCCAAAAGAGGCAGGAGACAACAGAAATATTCCAAGTCTGTGATCCCATGCACCAGAGGCAGAGCCGCCCAGTATCTCACAGTAGCAACACCCACCCGAGGAGGGACTCTGGTGGGACAGGCAGAGGCTTCACACCAGGAAGAAACCATTTTTCACAGTGCAAGGGGTTGAAATGCTGGACCAGGGCCTCAGCAAGGCTCTGTGGTCTCCAGCCGTGGACACCTGGAGCACTGAACGAATAAGGCCCTGAGCAACCTTGTGAGACAGCCCCTCTTGAGCAGGGGTTGGACTGGTGACCTCCAGGGGTTCCTGCCAGCCTTCGACACTCCATGAGCCTGTGGAAAACAGCCAGTCTTGTGCCGGGTTTCAAAGTACAGTTGGTGAGTGATGCGTGATGAGGCCCAAAATCTCTTGAATTCAGCACAAAAACTGCCTTTGGTTTCAGTGGCTTTTATTTTAGGTTATACGTGACCTGCCGATGTAGTTCTTTCACTTAATTATTGACAGATTGTATCAGGTGCCAAGTGGTGTTAAATCAGCTCTCTGCATGAAGTGGCCCCTCAGGCTTTTTAGTTTTTTCTTTGCAGCAGTTTCCAGGTTCAGCAGCTCTCTGTCTTCCTCTCTCTCACACTGGGATCCTTTCCTTGTAAATGAGTGATTGCTGAGCAATGTTTCTCTGCAAATGAGTGTTTGAGGAGGCCTTGGCTGGATTGCACAACCCTACTCGGTCAAAGTCTCTTGAAACGCTCCTGTCTGCTGATGGCTCATGTGAGAGCCGGAGCATGAGTCACAGCATGACCATATTGACTAAACAGGGGAGACTGCAGGTCACCAGATTGGGCTTCTTCCTCCTCGCCTGGGCTGCAGGATGAGGAAACTTCATGGCAAAACAAATAGATAAAATCTCACTGAGCATTTAAAAATGGTTATTTTATTTCTGATTTCTATTTTTTTTTCACCATCTGAAATGTCAGATACCAGTCCAAAGCGGTGCAGGACCCCGAGTATGAGCGTTCAGAGGGAGGAACATGTTGAATCACTCCAGCAGTCTCCATGCTGGGGACTGAGACCTTTGCCAGGGTCACCAAAACAACAGCAGGTTTGTTCCAGACAGGCTGTCTGCACCTTAGAGAGGCAGCAGCTGTTTCTGTCCTAGGTCATCCAGGATCCCATCATTCGGGTCATCTCCCACCTTGTACCCTGGAGGTGTATGCTTAGCAGAGTTGTTGCTGCTGGTTTATATAATGTGACCAAACAGGCCAGATGCCCCACAGGCTCTGAGCAAGCCCCGCTCTGCACTGAGCCCCAGCTCAGGGATTTCCTTTCAGGCAGCTCACAGCCAGGCACAGTGACTCACATTCCTGTCAGTAAGCTCTGAGTTCAGGAGACCATGGCAACCTTCACAAATCAAATCAGAATTTGCAGTTGTTATGCATGTTCAGTTTGAGAGCCTTTATAAAATGCCACATAAATTCAGCTGGCACTCCTTGCAATTTGAAAACTGGGATCTGTAGATCCTATTTTGGGACTAGGCTTTGGTAAATTTTAGTTTGAGCCCATTTGGATTGCAGTGATTTAGCACTGTCACACTTTCCATGGTCTCCACTGACCAGCCTATAATCCATGGTTGCCCCTCACCCAGAGGTCCAACTGCTGACTCAGACGTCCCAGGATGCTTCAAGGTGTCAGAGTGCTTCACTTCATCAATCTATTGCTCGACTCTGGCCAGTGGAAAGTCCAGTTGCTGTCTGGAAATAGCAGATCAGTCCTAGCTTCTTTCCTTGCGTGTTTCTACTTTAGCCTTGTCCCCATCAGATTACTTTAGGCTCATTAACTGTGAATGTTACAGTGTGAAGATAACCTGATCAGGCCAAGGATTTCAGCAGACGTATAGGTCTTTGCTCCTGGGGCTTAAAATAACTTGGAGCAGCCATAGCAGAACTAAGCTTCTGTTCAGACTCCCTCAAATGTATGGGTCTGGTGCTGGGGACCCCCAGTGCAACCATATGTGGACCCCATGCAGTGTGATACCTGTGCACAGGTGGGGGGCAGTGAGGTGGGTACATGGCTTGAAGTCCTGCTAGGGCTGGGTGAGGAGGCCAGTGGGAGGTATAGGCCAGAGAGTTAGTCTGGGCCCATGGTTTGGGTGGGAAAGGGGGGTGGTGGGCTGAGGAGCCAGGCAGGAGGAGGACATGTTGCCTCACAGCTGGTGTGCCCAGGGGACCCTGTACCCAGCCCACCAGTAAAAGACTGCCCCCAGGCCATCAGCACAGGACATGCAGGGGAGGGCAGCAGAAGAGCAAGAGCTGGCATCCTTCCTGCAGTCTGCAGAATGGATACAGGGAAGCTGCTGTTGGGGCAGAGAGGCCAGAAGCTCCCAGGCCCTTGGAGGCTGCCCGGGGTCCTGTCCCACTGCTACAGCCTAGGGTGAAACAGTGGCAATCACCAGGGGCAGCGCCCGTCCTGGGCATCAGGCACCTCCCTGGCGATGGTGACAGGCTGAGGCCAGGCTGGGACAGAGTGGTGGGGACCTGGAGACCAGCTCTGCTGCGGCATCACTGATGCGGGGACTGACATGGGGTCCTGGGCAGTGGGCCAGGCGGGACAGCCTTGGGGGGGCACTGGAGACAGCAAGGCCTGTGAGTGCCCTCAGGGCTCTGAGAGCAGCATCTCCTCCCTCAGATCTGTACTGGAAACCTGTATCTCAGGTTTGGACGTGGCAGCCCCAACACCACCCTGAGAGCGGCACAGGCTCCCAGCAGGAGCTTGTTGTCCTGCAGGAGGTTAATGGCAGCACGAGGGAGGGGTTCAGCTCCAGCATCCTCTGGGTGAGCTGCCCAGGGTCAAGGCGGAGGTGCTGACAGAAGCAGAAGCAGAAATAACCATGGATTTAGAGTCAGCTCAGTGCCAGTGTCACGCACTGCAACCTCTGCACGTGATGTCCCCGAAAACAAGATTGCTGTTATTCACTGTTCCTCATTCCTGGTTGTTGTCCCTTCCTGAGAAGACTGCACGCAGCCCCAGCTGGCAGATGGGCAGCACTGGTTTGCTGTCTGTATGGAGATTTGGCCAGTGCATCCTACCACTGGGGCACGGAGACGCAGACATTTCAAACCCCAGAGACTGAGAGAGTGATCAGCTACATGTGATATCATTTTATCTTTGGAGCTTCAGGAATAAGGCAGTTACCTTGGGCAACTTGGCCCAATGCATCCCAATTGCTTTTTGAATGTTAATGGCAGGAAACAATAGCAGCTTTGAGCAAAACCCACAGTGAAACACCCTTTTAATGTAATAGGAGCTTTGCTAGGCCTGATCCCAAGTTTGTGTCCCTTCAGTGGAGGTTGCTTGTCCTGCAGGCTGACAATCCAGTCTCTCGTGTTCATAGTGGGAATCTTGCCTGAATTAAGGCATCCAGAAGACATGGATCTTTCTTGCAATTAAGGCTTCCACCTCCATTATCCAATCCTGAAAAATTGTTTTCAAATTTCATTAAATGCATTTTTTTGCATTGGTTCCATTTATTCTGTGAGAATTTCAGTTTGCAGGAAAATTTAAGTTTGCAATGACTGAATGACTGAAAGTACAAGTAAAAAGGAGAATTAGCAAGTTCTGTCTGCAACAGCCTGAATTTATTAAAGTAATAACCTGGTGGGACTTATAGATATGAAAACAATAGAGAAAACGACATCCAGGTAAAAAGGAACAGGTATTTAATTCTGGGTCTTTTTGACTTTCAAATTTTAATCTGCTTTGCTACACTGGACAAATTATTATGTTCTTTACAAACACTTATTTTAAAATAATTGCATCATATCACACAGAGAAATAAATATACAATTAACCAGACACTATCATACAACCAAGGTGATTAAAACTGCTCTACATGTAAAACTGATGGTGAAAACTTCCAATCTTTAAGAAAAAGAAATTGATGAAAATGCCTATGCTACCCGACTTCAAGGACAAATAGATGGCAGAAAATGTATTCTTAGTGAATGTACAGGATCATCTTGCATGGTTTGTAATCATGTGGATTTCAAAGGCAATAACATGTTGTAGACAGCAAGACAGAGATGAAGTTCTGCTGCAGGTGGCAACCCTATTCCACTGAATACATCAGACAAGACTCACTTTATTCAAACTGGTGAACAGGTACTGTAAGGCATAAATGCAGTCTTACCTCCAAACAGACTGAGGTGTGTGCAGACCTTTCTCAGGCCTTGTGCACAGAGGTGATTCACACCTGCCATAATTTATTATCTAATAAATGTCCACTTCTCTGCAAGATCTCTGGACTTTCTTCACTGCCCACGTACATTCTGCGACATCAGCTGGTTGCCAGCAGGAGGTTCCGAGGTTTGATACTTCAAGTTTTCCAGAGGATGAATGTTCTCCTGAATGCTCCTTTTATTTCTGCGAATGAACTCTGCTGAGAAATGTCCCATATTCAGACAGCATCTACAATTAGCACATCTGCCCCGTGTTGAGGGCCACATTCCATAAACCTTCTGAGGTCTGCAGATACCAGAGGATCTCACAAGATAAACTATCCAGCCCTTCCAGGATGACAGCAAACACAACAAAAGAGCATCATGGCCCTTAGGAAAAGTCTGACTCTTTGACAATTGGAACTGGTGGAGTTTTATGGTCTATTGGTTTATAAATAAAATGGAAATCTTTCTTGGTGTCACTTTTCAGCAGGGAGGCTTTGATATGGTGAGGAAGGGCATCTTTGTCCAGCTGCAACCACTGGTCATCAACATAAACAAAGAGTCCATAGTCCTTGGGATGGGAGACTTCAAACTTTTCGGCACACTGCTGGCTGAGCTGCTCAGCTGTGGTGTCATTCCGGGAAGCAAGTGTCCTTGACTGAGCACCAATTTCCAGAAAAGAGATAGAGATGAAATCCTGAAGAGAAACATGAGGATCAATCATGCAGTTAACACAGTGACTTAGGACTGAGGGAGGCAGAATTCAGTTCCAAAGTTCTAGCTGCCTAGAGCTCCTAAATGTTCCCAAATATCCTCCAAACATCCTCCAATGCTCTAGTTTTCTCTCCTTTCTCCCCTCTGATGAACAAGCTCTGAATCAGCAAATACTTAAACTTAACAAACACCTAACGAAATAATTAGCCCTGTGAAGACACATAAGTAAAAGCTGTTTTCTGATTTTGGTGAATATCCTTAGTGAGCAGTCTGCCTCAGCTCCTTCTCCCACCTTTCTACAGCTCCTGAAGAAATAAGATGCAAAGAAGCAACAGACCAGAATAACAAACCAAAAACCTCAGAGATCTGGTCTGAAAATCCCCTGCCTTACAGAAACAGGAAGGGGCTGGTGGTGTGGTGACCCTTGTAAGTCAACCATCACCCAAACAGCACCTTGAGCACCTTGAGTGTCCTCCAAACTTCCTTCCATCACGAAGGAAACAGCAGAAGTTATGCTGAAAAGGCTTATTTACTGGTATCCTGTTTCAGGCCGTAACAACAGTTGGGACAACTTTCCCCTTGCCAAACTCATGAGAAAAAGAACCTAGAGATCCTTTGGCCATAGTGGGACCTGTATGATTAATTTGTGTCTATGAAGTTTAAAAAAAATTCCCAGCCTTTTTGGTGAGAAAATACTCAAGTTCCCCAGCAGAAGTGAGATTTAGCAAGTATTTGGACTATGGGTTTCCAAACTGCATTTATGGTGTGTCACTGTAGGTGGGTAAGGCAGCCAGAGGGGTGGGCAGGGGCATGCTGAACACCTCAGCAAGCTGTTTACCTCCTCCAGGATGGGCTCACATGGCTCTGATATTACCCCTCATTCAAAGGAATGGAAAATATCTCTTAGGATGCTGGAGGTGGTGGGAGTCTTCTAAGGAAATGTGGCATTTCGTCACCCAGCTGTTATGCTCCAGGTACTTGCTGTGCGCTACTGCCAGAGCAGCACTCGGGGCTGGATGGATGTTCGATGTATCTCAGCCGTCGTTCACATGGTCTGAGATCATCAGGGACTGTTTTGACGGCAATATGGAAGGAATATTAAATGCCGTGCTTTCACAGGGCTGTATGGACTGTGTCTGCCTCAGGACACTTTCCCCTGGCTTTCCCCTCGGCATTCACAATTTTCAGTTTTTCACTGTGGAGGCTTTACAGAACCTGAGATGCGGCCTTTGCTGCCTGCCTGTGGGTTACAGTCTGATCATAGGACATGGTGCCGGCAGGACATCCCACCTGCCTTGTCCTGCACCCAGCCACACCATGTCTGGAGGCCCAGAGTACCCACCCGTCCCCGGACCCTCTCCCACTGTGCATGGGAAGGTCTTCATCAGGCCATACACAGCAGGGGCTTCAAAGCCAGCCAGCTGTTGTTGAGTCTGCCTTGCTGCCAGGACAGGAGAAGCCGGGCTCTGGAAGATGGTTTTCTGACCCATCCTTGTGATGTCTCAGGTCCTCCTACAGCTTTATGGCACCTAGGAACCACCCCTGTGTAGCCTGCTCACAGCTCCTCAGCTTAGCCCAGGGCTTCCCCAGGCCCTAAGGACATGGAACAGAAGGCTTCCTGCCTCCCTTCCACAGCTCTCCACATGTGAAGGCTCCCAGCACATCTCCTCTGAGAATGAACAACAAAATCACTCTGCGGTCATATTTAAAATCATGCCATTATGAGGGTACTTCAAGACTTCAAAATGCATTTTTAAAATAATATGTATTTCAAATGAGGTGTGTTTTTCAAGATTTGAGAATCTTGCACTGTAAGTACTCATTTTTAAACAGTGATTTTGCTTTAAAATAATTATAATATTAAAAATGAGTAAGTATGGAGAGAGCATGTTCACCTTACAGGCTTTTTCCCTAGAAAGTGATGTTGGCTACCTGCACTGATGAGCGGGAAGCCCGGGCCTTGTTCAGTGTCCTGCGTCGCTCCCAGCGGTGAATAGAGTCCTGCACCTCCATGCTCAGCTGCCTTGTGACAGTGATTTTGTCGTAGTTCTTGATGTGCTCCAGGGCCCCATAGGTTGTGGTTAAATAATAAGAGCCTGCAAAGGAAGAAGGTCCTGCATGAACATCACATGTGCACTGGCCACCCACTTCCACTTCCATTTTTCCTGCTTGTGCTGGTGCTGTCAAACACTTGCACTGCCTGTGCCTCGCTGCAGGGTCTGAAGTTAATCCGAGAGAAATGAGACCTAGTGACCACAGTGTCCTCCACTCTTTTCTGCCTCTCAGCGATGTTACTGCCCAGACTGCTGAGGAGTAAACACAAACTGAGGACAAACTACTACAAAAACTGCTTTCACAAACAAATCCAAACCATTGAGGTGTGTTTTTTAAGATTTGAGAATCTTGCACCGTATGTGCTCATTTTTTAATAGTGATTTGGGTCAATTTTGCTCTAAAATAATTATAATATTAAAAATGAATAAGTATGGAGAGAGCATGTTCACCTACCCAATCTAAACCTACCCTCTTCCAATTTAAAACTGTTGCCCCTTGCTCTGTTACTACAGTCTTAGTAAAAAGCCTTTTTCTGTCATTACATATTGAAAGGCCACAATAAGGTCTCCCCAGAGACTCATCTTCTTCAGGCTGAACAACCACAACATTCTCAACCTTTGCTCACAGGTGTTCCAGTCCTTTGATAATGTTTGTGGCCCTCCTCTGGATCTGCTCCAGCACGTCCATGTCTCTCCTGCGCTGAGGACTCCAGAGGTAGGGTGTCACCAGAGAGACATAGAGGGGCAGAATCACCTCTCTCACCCCTTGCTGGCCATGCTTCTTTTGATGCAGCCCAGGATACAACTGACAACATTTAGAGCCTGGGTCCCCTGTGGGCTCAGCACTGTTTGAAGGCTGTCTCAGACCCACAAGGGCAAGCCACCCTCTGTTCCTTCCATTTCTATCAACTAGATGTGGAGCCCAGGTGTTTGACTGAGAGTAATTCCTGGCCTGTTTAGAGTTGTGGGATAAATCTGGTAAAGCAGAGAAATGGGATAAAGAAGTAAAAGTCTGCAGCCAGTCCTTTTCCCTCAGAAACTCCCTGACAGCTGTGGTGTTGGCTGCAGCAGGTAATAAATAACCTGCTGCAGCAGCCAGGGAAGCAGCTGGACCATCATAAGAACAGGCTTCATCAACAGAGAAGAAGACAAGCCCTGATAAGAGGACAGAGTTGAATATGAGGAAGCTGCTACTGTGGTTGCAGGGCAGTCCCTTGTCAGGGCACAGCCCCATTGCTGGGTTAATTACAAGAGCTCATTTTTCCAGCTGTTTCCAGGCTCAGCTCTGCTGATAAGCAAGAGACTTGGGCCAGGATCTCCTCTGAACAGAGGGAAGGCGTCAGCCTACAGAGCCGCTGGAGCAGGAGCACAGTGTCCCACAGGCAGCAGGAATGAGGACATGTTCCCTGGCCTCCAGGCAAGAGCGTGCCCTGGCCTGAAGCAGGGTAAGGGCCCAGGTCTCAGTGGAGGCTCAGCAAGCTGCCATGCTGGGACAGGTCCACCGCTCCAGCCTCTGCGCCATCCCGTGATCTGGCTCCCCTCACCCCAGGCGCCAGGAAAACAGGCAGAAATAAAAATTGTCTGTCAGCTAGGCGGAGCTCCCTGTTTTTAATCAGTTTCATAATAATTGCAGTTGCCTCTAGATGGCACTTCCGCATCACCCAAACCTCGCCCAGCCTGGGTAGCCCTTCCTCAGGCTCTGATGAGCTCCAAAATCATTGTGGCTGGTTGCGTAACTGGTGGCTAAGACAGCATTTTATTAAGAGCAGTATTTTTAGAGCATCATTAAAGTTTGGTGCAGCAGAGGATAGATCAAGACATTGCTATCTGCCTTTCCCTACTCAGGTGGATCCACCGAGAAATGTCCCGTAGCTACATAGGTCCGCCAAAGCCACTCTTTATTGTCTCCCACAAAATGCTGCTGAGAACAAGCTAACAAGACCAAAAGTGCCACTTTTCCTCTCTTAAATACAGTCACTACCCTGCCTTGTCTGTCTTTTGGTATTGTTCTTGCTCTGGCAGAGTCAGGGATGCCCATGATGGCACCTGTGACCTGGTGTACCCCTTCCCTCAGAATCTGGAGAGGAAGATCTCCCAGCCCCCCACAACCCAAAATCATTATATTTTGTTTAAGAATTAATTATTCTTCCACTTGGCAATATCTTTACTTACACACAGTCATTCCCCATCATCTGTCCTTGCCTTTGCCTCCAAAGTCAACATCACTGTTTTTATAAAATTAATTCAAAGTAAATTTCTAATTGGGATGCCAGATTTAAATGATTTTGTATACTGACCTGATGTAAATTCATGGTTTTCTCACTTTGTTTTCTTTTTTTTTTGACTTTCATTTCTGTGCCTGAATCACCTTTTGCCATTTAACTTTGAAAGGCCTAACTCAAGTTGACTTTTGCCAATTCCCATTTTAGCCCTGTGCTTTGCGATCTCAGAGCTGTCTTCACACATATTTTTTCCCTGTTCCTTGTATCTGCTCTTACTCCCAGTCTCCTTTGTGATGAGGTTATTATCAAACTGGAGCCGGTTTGATCTGGAACTCCCTCACAAAATTCTTCCCCTTTGACTGGAGTACACATTTCACACAGTTTTTGCATCTTAGACTTAAGAGAACTTCCAGCTGGCTTTGCCTTCAACAGCCTGAGCTCCCCAGTCCAGCCAACTTCAGGAACCAGCCTGGTAGCGTATCTTTTCAAAATGAAGAACCGGTGTGCAGCATAGTCACCAAAACCAGGTTAGTTATGTCAGCAAGATGCTGTGCTTAGGCTAACAATTTTTCTGCTAACAAGTCTTTTCAGCAGAAAAATTCTCCTGTGCAGAATTCCCTCACTGATACCACTGTGTTGCCACTGCTAATTCTGTTAGTACTTACTTCAGCCCACCTCTGCACTGTGCTGGGACAACATGCACTTAGTTACAGATTCATACCTCCATTTAATATAAATAAAATTAGTCTGCTGATGTTCCTCCTTTCTAGAACCTCAGTACTTAACAAAACAAAGCCTAAAATAGAATTCATTTTACTGGTTGACAACCTGGTGAAAAAATGATCTGTGTTTCTAATTCAAAGTGCATATCCCTGTCACTGTTAGTAGCATTTGCTTCCCAAGCTATATTTAAGAAACTAAAGGCCCACAGTTCCCCGGGGTGTTTATTCTTTTAATAGCAGAGGTCTTTATTCACATCCAAACCCAATATTCTTCTCTAACTCACCTTTCCTTTCTCTGCCTCACTGTGATATTTGTCCAGAGAACATTGCCAAAGGGGTCACTCAAATTTAAGATTAGAATGATCATGAGAATAATGTATGGCCCCAGGCATACAATGCAATTTATACAATGTACTCTTTCTCATTGGAAAAATAAAAGTGTCCACACAATGGATTACAGCAGGAGTTTAATTTTAGGCAAAGACCTTTTAACTTTTCAGCCTTTGGGCCAAGGAACACTAGATGTCTCTGTTTAGGTTACTAATCCAGCAGCTCCCATTATGGTGAGTCCCTGCCTTTCTAGCTGGTGTCTAAGGGCACTGCACTGCTAAAAACAGTTAAAGTGTTTGACAATAATTTTACAGCCTCAAATTTGAAAAGCCCCATAGCAGGTCCTTTCCAACCCTGACAGTTCTATGATTCTATAGCTTATCCACAAAGCCTATCCAGAGCCTTGCTGCCTGACTTTCACAAGCGAGGAAAATACTAATTTCCAGGAGCAAACACTGTACTCTACCTTCCCCAAGATGCAGAGCAGGGTCCATGAGCTCCATCATATACTCCACATTCAGAAGGACTTCAGTCAAGTTGCTGCGGGCCAATACGTACATGAGCACGGGGAGGAAGTCGTCTGCACCGTATGGTTTCCCTGAGCAAAGAGAAACACAGAGTGATTCCAATAACCTTATCACACAGACACGTCCGAACACAACAGTGAAAACTTCTTATCCAGCATATCATTTCCAGACTTTAGCTTACATGATCTGAAGGGTTAAGGTTTGAAAAGAAGAGTGCTGAAAAAGGGAAAGTTAGTTCACTTTAAAAGTAAGCAAACTTGCTTCAAGGCCAGAATATGAGCTTGAAAATTTTAGTTAACTCAATTTCTGCTGTTCTTTATTAACTGAAGAAAGAGAAAATTAAACTTTATGGATCACAGACAAGGGAAAATCCTTGAAGAGTGCAAAGGCAGCCAGCTTGGCCCTCTGATTTGGCACTGCCATGAAGATTGCAATTCACATGGTCAGTATTATCAACAAAGCTGTCTACATGCATTAGGGGCATTTATTCTCTTAAATTCACTCCATGTTTGGGATTAAAGAGCAGAAAATGGAACAGCAGCTTGTGGTTTTTATGACTGGGGTCTTCTGTATTTGTTTTCCTTCAAAAGGCAAAACATTGCATTATGTGTTCCCAATTAAAACAGTCTCCCAAGAGCTAGGATCGAAAAAGAAGCATCTTTCCAGCCATGGTATCTAGCTAAGAAAACAGAAAGCTTTTCACATTGGACTTAAACTTGTTTTCAGACTCGGTATGCAGCAGTTGCTACAGGAACAGATCCTTATGGGCCCAAGATTTCCTGAGCTTTAAAAATTCATATCAACAAACTCAACAAAATAATCTGTTATGTAATCTGTAAAAGCTCTTTGGGATTTCTGGGGGCAAGAAAATGTATATGTTAACGGTCGTCATTATAAATAATTACTACTTAAAACAGAATCCAGAGTGAAGCTTCACCACATAAATAGCGAAGAGCACAAGGACGATTTTTCTTAACTGAAAGATGATTTCACTTTCTACCAACATATCCTAAATTCATCATGGACAACTTGTAATAACAAGTTGCTTAACAGCCTTATCTTCCCAACATTCAGCGTTGACCATTACTCTTAACCTAAGCCCAGACTGCTTTCATTCTAGATGTCCTCCCTCAGAGGGCAGTTATTCCCACCTGAGCATTTGGATGCATAAGTTTCATGGATCTCATGAGTCTACTTGCCTCACCTCAAAGAATCAAAGCTACCCATGGTGTAGCTTCAGTGGAATTATGTCCCAGCCGTTTTTGGCCCATAGTCCATATGCCCTTCCATGGTAGGGCATAAATTCCTACTTCTCAGATGTTCCCACTGACTTATTTCAAGTCTTTGCCATGAGTCAGCTTCCCTTTTTTGTCATTTATAGCTGACGCAGATTCTCCACTCGCAGATACTCTTCTGAAGCCTGAAATAAACATGAGCTTAGCTCCTGATTAAAGAGAAAAAAAAAAAAGTATGGCTTTAAAATAAAGCCAGTAATATATCTAGTGAACAGAGAGTTGATCCGGTTAAAACAAAGTGTTGTAGGATGAGAGACTGTCAGGCCTGTTATTCAGTCTGTTTCTAACAGAGTCTGCACATGCCACAACATAGACTATTTAATGAAAGCTGGATTAACGCTTTCAATTCTGCTTGCTTTATTACAGCTGTCTTTAGTTAAATGACACAGCCTTAGGTCTTCAACCAAACTATAAAAGAACTGTATTGTTTCATTAACATCTGGATCGACATTTTGTCTGTTGTTGCCTTGGCTTATGTCTCTTTGAAAGCTTCAGCTCTGTTAAAACTCCAATTCATTACTGTCATATATATTACCTCAATATAAGCAGATTAGTATTACAGCTATTTAATATTGTCTAGCAAAAAAAAAGATGACATAATTGAGATAATGTACTAGAGAAACTGCACAGAGAAAAGACCCATTCTCCTTCTGATCTGAGTAAATCAAATGCCAGCAGTTAGTTCTGTATAAAAATAGTGTAAAGGAAGATGAAGTACTAAAGAGTTTGCTAGGCTCATTTTTTTCCCCTCTAAAAACTCTTTCTTTATGACTTAGTAGTAACTGACCTGCAGCATGAGTTGGGTGCTTCTGATTTCTTAAGGGTCAAGGGATTTCCTGAAGTCCAAGTGATTTCCTGTGCACCACTAATAGCAGAATTTTCTCTTCCCTACCACTTAATTTTCATGCCCAATCTATGCTGTGTCTTCTAGGGCATCCAAAAGTTGCTAGTTCACAACAGGAATTCCTATCAATTGGAATATAAATGCTGTTTTTTTTAAATAAAATGTCACTGAAAGAGGTCACTGGCCAGTCAATGAACTGACCAACCAATGCTGAATGGAAACCGAAACTTGTAATCAAACAGTTCCATGCCCCCAGACATCAACTTTTAGTGTCAGCTGAAATGAAAGTTAGAGGACATTTTTTCAAGAATTCCTACAGAATCTCTCTTTTTTTTTTTATTGGCTTAGAAGTGGTTGTATGTACACACACGCACTGAGTCAATTATTTTTTACTGCTGTCTATCTCATTTCTATAAGCTGCTTTAACTGCTCTGCCCGTCAACCCTTGTTATAAACCTTTCTCAACTTTAAGATTGCATAGAAATATTATTGGACTTCTAGCTGTTTATATGGCTTAAATATGAAAATCTGATACACAGGGGTTTTTTACTAATAAACTCAGAGTAGGGATGTCTGACTGCAATAATGGAAAGAGTACTCATTCCCCATATGCTGTCTGTTCATAACCTGCATAAATTACTAGCAATAATTTTAATCCACTTGTGGGAATATGAAGCCTGATTCTTAAATACCCATATCTATAGCTAAAGCTGAAGTCAGCAGGAGCTGTAGGTGTCAACAAGAGAAAAGCAAAGATAATCATCGAGGATCTAGCTCTGACTCCATGTGTTGCCACAAACTTCCAGTGTTGCCAGGTCAGGCATGGTATATTGCAACAGCTTCTCTCTGGTGACAGCACATGGAGCCAAGGATAAGTGCCTGAGAGGGCAGGACTCTGAAATTCCCCGTTTTCCTGGCCTTGGGCGTCACAGCAGGCAGAGGGACTAGCTTAGACATATACAGCTGTCAGACCAAGTATGGCCCTGAGACTCCCTGTCTCTTAGCCCCTCAAGGGGATAATAGGTGCTGTCAGCAATTCAGATATGGCCAGATGCAGGAGGCACAGAGATGTATGAAACAATGTCTGTGAGCCAAGACACCC
Organism: Trogon surrucura; assembly: GCA_020746105.1. Lineage (NCBI taxonomy): Eukaryota > Metazoa > Chordata > Aves > Trogoniformes > Trogonidae > Trogon > Trogon surrucura. The sequence continues at coordinate 29,773,184 of CM036623.1, read as the reverse complement.
AAGATGTAGCTGCTGCTCATCATCCTGCAACCCGTCTGCTCCCTGGGCCATGAAAGGCACCAGGGCACCAACCAGCGTCCCTCCGGGGGCTACAGTAGGGATGTTCTCTGCAGGCTGCTGCCTCCTCAGCTCCACTTTCAGTCTGGGCCAGGACTAAGATCCCAGACCTGCGTGTGCAGCTCCATCTCACAGAGGGGTATGTTTGCAGCTGACAGAGTTGAATCTAGCTCTGATCCTGCTGTGGTCTCAGTGACACTGAGACTAAGCTTGCTTGTTCAAGGTGGTGTTGTCCTACTCCATATATGACTTGCTTGCTTTATTCCTCCCTCTTCCCTGCAGGATCAGGAAACATTTATTTCATAAATACCTATAAGAAGCTTAAAATAAGCCTTCTCTTCTGTCACAAACTCATCCTATTATGTTTATAGCAAAGCAAATACAACGTCAGCTCCTGGCTGGAACGCAGCACTTGAATGGAACGGGTATTAATTAAATACACGATTTAAAGCAATTGGAATTCTGCCCAAGCCTCCATAAAGAAATTATGGCCTATTTGAACAAATTCATGCATTTTTTTTCCCACCATGTATATTCTGACAACCAGCAGACAGAAATGATGCTCTGCATCTTGCCTTAATATTTTACAAACAGTGGAATGATGTCTAGCAGAAGCTCTCCAAGAAATATGAATTTTAGCCTCAGTTTATAGCTGGGAAAACTGGGGTACAGAAAGGTTAACTGGGATTTGTTCAAGATAATAAGGAAAGGTTATTACCGTCTTTCCACTCCCTAGCATTTTGCTGTCTCTTGTCCATCCCATACTACTTCAGCAAGGTTTGGTTTATGCTATAGTTGAAATAAGAGAGTTAATACATGCAGGCAGCATGAATGCATTTCAAAAACATGTTTTACAGATCACAGGAATTTGTTCCCCTTGAAAAACCGAACTGACTCTTTAATTCAAAGGTAGTAATTCTGCTAGCCGGGAAAAAAAAAAAAAAAGGAAGATATAATCTCTAGCCTATCAGCATTCATTAATACTAACTTAAATGCAAATATCCTCTTCCTAAAGACAAAATGCAGAACTGTTATGTATAGCTTTATTTGCCTTCTCAGAAGTCAGCAGTGGGATGGGATTGCTCTGACATAGTTTTAGGAACTTCTAGCATCTGTTCTACACTGTCAGCTGAAGTATTTGAGGCCAATTTTCTTTTCACAGGCTCAGGTACCCACTGAAGACACACAACTTCATGTCCATGCCTTTGCCAACTGCAGAGCCATATAGGAGTGCATCAAGGCAACTAATATTCAGCTGCTCCATTCCATGGGGGATGACAAACTTTGTCCTAAAAGCTTGGGAAGATAAAGATTTCAATAGGATATATATCCTGTCTGTCCTCTTCTTCCAAAAGAACACTATGTATTAGCCATGCAAAACTATGCAATAGAAATTATTAAATGAGATGTTTCAGGGCCAATCACCTAGCCAACTCCATCACTAGTTCAGAACTGGTTTTCAGAGCTATCTATTCCAGCTCCCTGTGCAGTTTAAAGAGACTCCAGAGAAGAAGCTTCATAACATTAGGTAGTCCAGAAGTTAAAAATGTTGCAGTAAGAAAATTTTCTGTTCATTCTTCTTGAATCTCCTTCAAAAGCAGTCTCCCCATCTTTCAGACTGACAACTTATCTTAGAGCTTAGAGATTTTTCCCGCTTGTGGACTGACCAAGCTTAGCCAGTTTGATTTACACAGTATTTCTTCATAAAGCTATGCCTACTGCTCTGCTATTTTGCTTTTCTGTCAGTTCTCTCCCACAGAGAAGCTCCTCCCAAGTAGCATAGGGATGGGAGCTCCAGGCTCACCACTGCCAGTACACACCACACAGCAGATTTACATCTTGTTTATCACTCCACAGGTGTCACTTGTGTTTTTGGTGGAGCAAAAAGCAGAGATTATCATTCTAGGCCTACCACACAATATGCCTCTGACATCTTGTCTGTGTAAAGGTAATTCTGAAGGACAAATAATAAGCATTTTTTTCAACATAAGATTACAGTGCTTCTGCATAAATATGTGTCAAACTCTCCCTGTGGGTATTGGGACATACCTTGCAAATGTAGGAGCAGTCAGAGGACCGGGAGCTTACGGTTCCCTGTGAGTCCTGCTCTTACTTTTCTAGTGCACAGCCAGTTTGCAGGGCAAGGGCTGGATGGGTTTCCAAGCTCTACTTCTTTTATTCTTTTGATGTATATTATTCTTACTGAATAGTCCTAGTATTTTTAAAAGGCAGGTGACATATTTTTGGCTAGTAGGTTACTTTTTGCAGGCAAACATTGCTTTTATTTCAGTTTTCACAGAACTCGGAAAAGCTCAGTGAGGCACCACAGTGCTATCACAATTGTCCCTTTGGGGACAGTTCACGTACTAGTACCACTGCCTACACTGTACATGTAAACATCTGAACCAGTACGTCTAAACTCTTTTTATAACCAGTGAGGAACTAATCAGTATTATCAGTGGAGTTTGTCATGAGTCATCTCACCCTAAAACAGATACCTACATCTAGGCCGATGAATCAGCTGAGTTCCATCAACTAAGTATCCATTGTCTATAATGAGAAGCCAGACTCATCTGTGGCCACCTACAGCTAAATGTAGCTGCTATAGATGAGTTGTACTTCAACATATATGTATATCTTGTAGTTGTACTTAGAGGTCTGTTGGGAGAAAGGTGTTTTGACAAAGTCTGTGAACTTGTCTTTCTGGTTTCTTGTGATGAATCAGATGCACAAGTTGATTGCCTTCAGCTTGAGAGAGAAATGGTAGTGTAAATCTCAGTTTAAAGTCTCAGTTGATGGTCTGACCCATTCAGTTAATTGTCTAAGTATCAGGTCATCCAACCACAGCCAATTTTTCAGGCACATTTTGTCACATAGCATGAACTGCAACCGAACCAGAGAACTCCTCCTTTCTTAAAATGGACCAATATACATCGAGTCATCCAAGGTTGACTTCAAATTTCATGACCCTTTCAGCTGTGCAAAGATGGGCACTACCATAGGCACAGATGTTCCAGAGTAAGCCTCTGCCTAGTTTTCAAGAAAACTTGGTACCTATCTGGACACCCCAGGCTGCTGACTCAATATGTTAAAAAACTTGTGTTTTCATGGGGGTCTGAAAAAAAAGCATGCTTGATTTGGTTGGTTTTGCACATTGCTTTGAGAAATGAAACCATATTCTCAGGTCACTTCATCCTATGGTCAGCCTAAAGTGAATAAAGACCTGGCCTGAGCCACCAAATCGCAAACTAAACCAGACAAAAGAAGTATTTATGTTACCAAATAGATAATTTTTCTGACAGAGGTAGGCTGATTTTAGTGCTGTGGCAGAGAGAATGGTTAGTTTTGTGTTCCACCTGCTCTGATCTTTGAAGAGGAGGGAACTTTCTAATTCAGCAGTGAGTAAAAGGAGTTAAAGAAAACCAGACTATTGCACAGGAAGCCGAGCATGGCTCTGCTCTTCCTGTGCAGAGTGCCTTGTGCTGTCTCAGGGCCGGCTGAAAGCAAAAGGGGCCCTAGGCTGCTGCTCTTGAGATGGACAGAGAGCAGGAGGAGAATTCCTACCCACTGAAATCTGGTCTGAGCAGCCCACAGCATGCTCTTCTGCACACCACCAGCTGGGAACCCTCTGTCAGAAAAATAATGCAGTTTGCCAAATGATCATCTTTGCCAGGAGGAAAATTAAAGTGATCTGTGGTCAGTTCATTCTGTTGAAGAGGTTTCATACTTTTCACTTCTAAGTGGATCTACAGGACGTTTCACTCAATTTCTCTCATAGTCCACTGTCTTCCAGGAGTTTGACTGCAGCATTCTCTTCCCTTTAACCTCTTTTCCTGGTCTGAATTCATTGGGGTATATTTCCTTAATACCAGGCCAGTTTCTCCTGACCAGGCCCTGATGTGCATCACTGATCATACATAGTGGAGAGGGAACTGGACACACAGGGGTGAAGTCAGCTTCCGACCTACACCCCACTTGCATGTGGAAACAGCTGAGCTGGCTGAAACAAAGTGCTTTGGTTAGCAAAACACAGTGAAACCTTCCAATTTCATGAATGCCAATCGTGTAAATCATGTAGGGTTTTTCAAATTATTTCCCTGACTGCTAATTTCTGTTATATAAAATGACACAATGGCATTTCCTGCAACAGAGAAATTCCAGCCCTGAGCTAACTGAGGTGTGACAGACACGTAACATATCACGAGCGTTGGAAGGAGACTGTCTTTTATGTGGGTTTTAATGAGGCATGTGAGTCTATGATCTGTACCAAACTTACTCTCAACACAACTGTTTTAACAAGGTTACAGCATATTTCTCTACATACATCCAAATCATCTCCTAATACCTGAAGACACTTAGAGGTCCTATCCACCCTGTAGCTTGGGGGTAGCTTCTTGCCCTGCTGTTGATGTGTCTAGATTGGTCATTGACCCTTGCTGCATACTGGCTGAGGGAAGACCCTAAGGTGAGACTCAGAAGGGACACAACAATTCCTGTATGAGTGCTCCAAGTCTGTTGTCTGTACAAAATAAAGCAGAACAGCTAAAAGCACCTTTGGAGATTGTAAGTTCTTGAACAACCACAGGTTGTTGCAAACTAATATCTGGCTTCTCTCTGAATTCATGCACGGCTGGTCATCAGCTCACCAGTATATGAAGAAAGGTCTTAAAATGGCAAGGCAGATTCCTAGAAAAAGGGGCTTCCTGGTTTATCTGCAAAAACACATCATGTCTGCACGCTGAGGGAGTAACATGTACATTTAGTGGCTGACCTGAGGCCCAAGTTATATATATGTATACACTCAGAGCACAGACTTTCTCACACTGAAGAAGCATAGTAGTAGTTTTTGGAATTTACTGGAACATCAGGAATTAGTAACAAACAATACCAGCATTCCGTGTCTCCTCCTCAATTTAGGCAAAACTTTGTGAGGGCCATATCAAGGGGCTTTTTCCCAAAGACCCATTCCTAGAATTTACTATTAAATTGCTACAAAGAGGCACAGAGCTCTGAGGATTTATGGAGGGCTATGTGAAGACCTGCACAAAAAGGACATTACCCATAAAACACACAGTTGCAGACATATTTTTTTTTTTTTGAGTTCTGGAGCCTAAAGTTAACCAGGTAACATCTTATACACGCTATTAGTGCTAAGCACTTCACAGTCACTAACCAGCCCATTCTCATCACTAGAGGATGGCAGACAACAAACACACCAACGATCACTGCAACCTCGAATTTGAATATTATCACATCAACTGTATGATAAACCCCGATCCTTTGATACATGGAGAAGGACCACTGAGGGATACCATTTCAGTAGGAGTACTGTACCTGGGTTTCCCTGAGCCATGGAGTCATAGATGAGTTTGCAGGACTTCAGCAAGATGGCAATCTTCTTTTCTGGGGAGTAGGCCTTGTGCATGTTTGTGAACTTGTGAAGGATCTTTTCCAGCACAACGGTTTCAGGCACACTTGTTGTGACGCCTAGGTCAGTGGTAGTTGTGTTTTGTATCACAAGTTGGTTCTCTTTTAGCTGCTGTAAAGATCCGTCTTTGTTGTGGATTTCTTTTAAGTAAGAATCAATGGCTTCTTTTAAAGGTTTCAGAACACATTTGTACAAAGCCGTCTCAGCAATCACTTCTGCATAGAGAAGGGAGAACACAGAAGTCCATGATAAATAATCAACACAGTAGTACAGGTGCAAGTCCTAAGAAAGCATGTGTTTGTTTATTCATGCACTGCTGCATAGCTGTGAGCAGGGAACAGAAGTTACATCCCAGAAAACAAAATATTTCATTATCAACATCTTCCAGAAGTCCTGGGTAGGCAGCAACCACCGCTGTCTTTGCCTGACTCCTGGCTGACCAGCATGGCACAGTGAGGCAGCAAGAGAGCCAACTCTGGGAACCAGAGTGAGGAACCTCACCTAACTGTGTTTCTTTTCACAGCCCTGCCCGTACAGATGCTCTGGTGGGATTCCTCTCATATCCCTTCTGATATGTCCCTCTGATCTGTCTGAGATATTCACTTTGAGATGAAATTAAACACATCTTCAGAGCACAGTGACTGAAAAGGGGCTGTAGCCACCAGCTTAGAGGCACACACCAACATCTGGTCAGAAGATTCTCACTCTCTCTGCTCAAGTCATTCCAACTCACTTAAGTCACCTCTTATGCCACCTATGGATGAGGAAATAGCCTGTGTGGGCTGAGCATTTGCGTAATTTTTAACAGGAGACAAAATCAAGCATGAGAGACTGTGAGAAAGTCTATCGTCTGGCTCCTAGAAACCAGAGGCAGAGGGACTGCAAGGGATCCTCTTGTCACCCCTGCAATGAGGCAAAAAGGTCACTAGCAGAAAAGTTCATCGCTAAGTCAGTGAGGAATGAAACAGAGGGTAGTAACATTTATGTATACAAAATGCAACTATTTAAAGACATCTAGAGAATCAGTGAGCTTTGAAGCAGAACAAATTCAGATGTCAAATCTTCCACCGTGGGAATCTCTGTCCTCCACAGAAGACAGCCCTCCCTAGGCCGACTGGGCCATAGCACCCTGTTAAGGGACTGCCAGTGAACAAGGCTAGGTCTAACCAGGCATGTCTGCGTGAGGGTGGCAGGATCCTTGCACACACACAGCTCTACCAAGCAGAACAAGGACACTTCTTTCTCCCTCCTCTCCACCTTCCCTGATTAGGGAAGGTTAAGATTCAAGACAGACTTCTCTGTGCCAACATCCTCTCTGCCTCAAAGGACAGGGTTATTGGGACAAAAATTGCAGGTGTTACATGACGTGCATGGAAATGAAACCGTAGCTCCACTCTCCTACCTATGGCAAAGGGCTGGCAGCAGGTCTGTTCCACTGGGGAGACTGCAGGAATGTGAAGCCTTTGCTGGATGAAAAAAAGAAGTCAGTAGGGCCTGCTGGGACTGGCAGATGAGTGCTTCTGAGTCCTGGCTCACCACTTAGCTGGGTCCCACCTACTATTGGATCTTCAGGATACCCTGGAATCCCTGGCCACTTCCGTGGTTGGCCATGTTCTGTACTGGGGGTCTTCCAGTTCCCAGCTTGCTTTAAGCCAACTTAGATATCTCATAAATAGCTGTCATTCCTTTTCAGGTCCTCAAGAAACACAGTTAAATGAGCATGTGAGTGCATGAACACATGCTTTTTCTGGCTGTACAGCTCTTTGTGTATTCCCTCATGAATGTACATTAAACAGGCCAGCAAGGAGGGAAGTAGCACATTACTGCCTCACAGAACATCGCAGGAGAAGCAACAAAAAAACCCTAAACAGCCAAAAATATTATTTTTCCACCCCAAAGGCAAACTATGTATGCGGCAAAGAGAGGTGAATGCTGCATTTTGGAGCCAGCAGTGGTCTTGCAGCAGACAGCTCTTCTGCACCTGTGAGTATCACAGAGCAGTATCAAGTGATTCCTCCAACTTGATACTCGAAATTATTGCAGTCTTGTCCCTCTTTGTGAGACAGTGACTGACTCCTGATCTGGCTGCCACATGTAGGAAGTTGTCCATCCTCACTACAGAGCAGGCAGTAAATGTGGAAAGCCATGGGCAGCACAGCTGTGCAGGGGGAAACTGGCCTTTCGTGTTTCCAGTGAATCCAGCTCTGTGTCTATGCATACACACATATATAGGATGCCCCATGCCTGCAAGTGTTCCAGGCCAGGTTGGATGGGGCTTTGAGAAACCCGGTCTAGGGAAAGGTGTCCCTGCCCATGGCAGTGAGGTTGGAACTAGGTGATCTCTAAGGTTCCTTCCGACCCAAACCATTCTCTGATTTGATGATTCAATGATACTACGATTCTATGATTCTGATTCTGTGATGTCCAGCACAAACCTTCTTCCACCCTCCCACCCCTTGAGTGAGATTGCCTCAGGGTCAGACAAGCGATGGCAGCCTGGAGGTGGGAGTAAGTGTGGCACTGATGTTTTGGGGAGGACATGGACAAGTCAGCCCTGTTATGGATTGTCATAAGCTGCTGTGAACCCACAGCCTTTGGCTCATGATTTACTAACATTTTAGCTCTGGTGACCAGGTGACTATAAACACTGTTAAATGAACAAGCTAGTGGGAGGTGTCCCTGCCCATGGCAGGGGGGTTGGAACTACATGATCTTTAAGGTCCCTTCCAAATCAAACCATTCTATGATCCTATGATATATACATATATTTGTACGTGTGTGTGTATGCATATGCATATATATACATACCTATATGTCTCTCTCACACACAGAAACACATATCTTTTCCACTTAAACTCTTCCCTTCAAAACATTCATAATGGATTTTTCCCCCTCATTGGTCTCCCAGTTTTTAGAGGCACTCCTCCAAGTGCTAGAAACCACAGAGTAGACTTCAATTTGCACCCCTAAGCTTTAAGGTGATGGTTTATACTTCTGTAAAGCAGGATCTGTGTCTGCATACTCCTATCCTCCTCCTCACCTTCCCAAATTCTGCCCAAGGGTGAGTAAAGCACAGTCACCTACCTAACTGTTCCTCGGTGTAGGAGGCTTGGTCTATCAGAGATTTCAACTCGGTGCTCTGCACTAAGTAACTCTTCAGTTGTGTCATCATCATCCGGATTTCTTGTAGCATCTCTGTGCTGGAGCTCTGCTTTGCCATCATCTCTAAACTGTACACTCTGTAGTCCCGCACAAGGTTGCCAAAATATGAATCCTTGTCCTGTGCCAGCTCCACTATCTTCTTCTGCAGCTTCCTGTCACTAGACAAAAAGACTGTGAAGACATTGGACAGGCTCACAATAGACAGTCTGTTCCTGGCCTTGTCTAAGATCATGGAGCGTGTCTTTTTACTAGACGAATTGTTCAGCATCTCCAGGTCATCCTCTGTGCTGCTGGTGGAGTAGGAGTCTGGCTCAGAAACTGATGCCTGAGCCAGGGCGCTGCCTCCCTGGCCCTCCAGTGAAGAGCGTGAACCTTTCAGTTCGGCTGAGTTGATGGATTTGCGGCCACGTCCTGGTTCAGTCTTGGTGTGTGTGCAAGTGGTGCCACCCACCACTGTAGCTGAGCTGCTCTTGCAGAAAGCCTGTGCCATGGCTGTGGCCATCTCTGCCTCTGTTCTTTGCTTTGAGTGGCAGGAGCTGGGGATCCTCGGTACCTGGGAAAGCCGCTTCCTTCTTGGTGGTGGGATAGGAAGTGACTTTCCTTTCTCAATGTCATTGCTTTGTATCTCAGGCATGTCCTCCTTCTTCTCTGCAGGTTCGGGCTTTGTCTCCTGAAACTGTGATACAGCCCTTTCAGGAACCTCCCCAGGCATTTCTACAGCCTTTTTGCACAGCGACCTTCTATCTCTGCTCTCTGTACTTGTGTTTTGTTTTTCTGTCCGTTCCCCTTTCAGTGTTTCACAACTTCCAGGCTTACCCACGCAGCTCTCCTCCGAGGTCCTCTCACACAGCCGCCTCCGTGGGGGGACAGGAGGTTGGGAGCCCTTCTTGGGGCTCACTGCTGAGGGCTCACTGAGTGAGCAGCTCTGCTTGCCTTCTTCTTTATTGTCACCACCCTCAATTTTCATTTCCTCGATGCTCTTTCCTAGCGGCTGAAGAAGCAGCTCATCTTCATAGGCAGTCATGGGATCCTGCTTCAGAGAAGATTTCTGAACAAGAGCGTGAGAAGGTGGAGGTGGCGGGGGCCGGCGGGGAGACCTCCTTTCAGTGAGTGTGGTGGCAGAGGGGAGACTGGCGCTCATAGCATGGCTTTTAGGAGGGGGTACCTCCGGAGGAAAAGCATTACTGCACTCTTCTATAAAAATAGGATTCACGAACCACAGCTTGTCATTTCCTATTGACAGCTCAATTTCACATGAGCAGTGGTTTGTGCTACTTGCAAAACACTGGGTAGATCTTAAACTGTCTGCCTGGGCAGCACTGAAAGCAGAGTCTTTCACAGAGTGGGATAACTCCTCTCCTATTCTTCTGTGGTTTAAGGAAGAATCCCAGAAATCTGCCCAAAACAAAAAAAAAAAAGAAAGAAAAGAAGAATGAAAAAGTGCTCTGAGAGAATTTTAGCTGCTAACGGTACGTAGGAGTCCTACTTTTTGCTAAAAGAAATGGTACACAAGCTTTCACACCTCTGCAAAAAACAGCGTGAAGAAAGGATTGCCTGTTTTACATATGTGAGATGCTTCAAGCCAGAGGACAAGCTCAGAAGCTTCACCAGAAACCTCCTTCTTGCTAATTTTAGGACACTCATCTAGTGAAAACTGTTAATTCTGTGCAGCCTATGCAGTGTGAGAAGGAAGGTAAAAGTAACAAATATGAATGAAGAGAAGGGGTCTCTGGCTTATTTGGCGATTGCTGCCCTCTGAATGCAAATAACTGTAGACACCTGAGGTGAGAGTGTGAAGCCCTCAGGTGAGTTCTGTCTCCCTCTTGCTGACTGTGGGAAGGTGCAGGGCTGGGATATGCAGCCTGTGCGCTGGGAGCACAAGAGACCTCAGATGAAGACGACTGCACTGTGCAGCAAGCTCCTGTGGCAGAGTCTGTTTTACACAGAGGTCTGATCCTGCTTTGCAGTACAACCAGCCCAGAAACATGTGATTTTAATTATCTTGCACAGATTAAAATTACTATTAATGTCTATGGCTCTGGATGACAACCATCCATAGCTATGCCCACTCTCTGTTTTGCACCTTGCATTGAGACTGCCCGCCTGAAGGAGTAAGAGAGAAAAGATGATGTTTCAGATGCAAGTAGTCATTTTTGTATGTCACAAATCTCTTACTAGATCTGTCTTTGAATAATTTTTAAAAAAAATACAAAGCATTTGTATATATTTTGAATAGATTCAGTACCACATTTAACTTTTTCACCTTTCCACAGAGATAGGTTTCAAACCCGCTTGCTTTACTGATTTGATTGCTTTTCATCACTCTTAGAGCTGTTAATCCAGGGTCCACTACTGCAAACATCAGGAAACATGATCCTGTAAATATCATGTGTTCCAACCACGGAAAAGGCTATAAACCTCTGAGAGTATACACTGGGTGAGGACTGTATAGATGGCCACTGATTTAGGGACAAGAGGAAGGAATCCTGGAAACATGAGGATGCAGATAACTAAATAGCTATTTCAGCATGCCTGGTCCCTGGACACGGAGTTGACACTGATGGCACAGTCTTCTGGATGGACTTACAGTGGATGTGAACAGGGCTGCCACACCCTGCCACACCCTGCCCTGTGCTTGGTGTCAAGCCTGTTTCACTGCAAAAACATCACATGCCAAGCCCAAGAGGGGACGGATGGGGCTGCACATGCGTGGGATGACCCTCAGTGTTAAGCAAGTGGTAAAGCTCTCAGGTACCTTCAGCTGTGCCCTGCCAGGGCCTCATTCTCCTGTCAGCTGCACCTAAGTAGCCCCCAGCCCATCACAAGGAAAGGGGCACGGGGCTGAGCTGGCCAGAGCCCTGGGTAGGTCTGCCTGTACCTCTTCCTAAAAACCACCATCCAAGAAGGTGCTTCCAGTTTGGAAGTTCATAGTAGAACTCATAACATAGCAAAAAAACTCTTCAGCTAAAGCCAACAGGGAACTCAGGTGTGAAACACATTCAGATAAAATCTCTCCCTTGCCCACTGCATCCCCAAATACAGGCCACTTCTTCCCCTTTTGCTTCCCCATGCAGACGTGACTTTTGATGGCTTCCTGCTTGCAGCCAGCTGCATGCCATTACTGAAAAAAACATCTTCTTTCTGCCACCACCATGACCTGCCCTTTGCAGGGCTCTGCCTTTCACCCTGCGTGCCCTGAGCCCACTGCTCACCTTGTCTCCCTCTGCCAGCGATGTGCTCCCACAGGCCACAGCCAGCTGCCCTGGGGACAGGGACAGTGCCCTTCCCTTCTGCAGGTGTAAGTGCTGCAGGATGGGCAGGCTGGCTCCTCACAGCCCCTCCGCTCCCTCTAACCAAGCATTTCTATAACATAGGAATAGAGTAAGTCATGTGCAGGTGAACTAAAAGACTGTTCATTTCCATCAAGATAAAATTGCTGATTTCACTTCTCACAGCCTAGGCTACTGTCCAGGGCTAATTCAGCTATATAAGCATGTCAGCATGTTTTCTTAGGCTGAGGTTAGACCTGCTTTGCTACCTTAAGAAGGAGGGGAACAAAGACGATTAAAATTGCCAGAAACAGCAGCAATCTTGACACTGAATTTGTGAGTAGACATCAGATGGAACCACACTGAATAGCATCACACTGCCAACCTCATGTCTGAGACTGTCTGGGGTATGATTTCCTTTAAACAGTCCCACTCTAATGGGTATCAGAAAATGCAAGACAGTGAGTGACACTTGTTTAAGTCAGAATATAACACTGTGGAGTCTCACGGGCTGAGGAAATAGTGAGTAGACCAATCCACAAAAGGGAAGTTGGTTATTTTTCTCAGTAGTGATCAGGATAAGACACTGTAATGAAAATGCAGTGCTCCACTCACACCATGAAGGACCAGATGAGGTGGGGCTACACAACTGAGTGCTACACAACTGCTTCAGAGGGTGTGTTTCCCAGCCCAGGCACACTGTCTTGTACAGCAGGAAAGGCAGTTTGATTGTCTCCCATTGCTGTCCTGGCCCTTCCCTTAGCCTACACTCTGAGAGGGGTAATTAAGCAGTTCTTTGAGACTTTGGCACATTTGTGATGGTGTGTGCTCTTTGTACAGTGCAATTATATAAACTGTCCTGGTAAAATATCTCCTGTATCAGCAAGGTCAGGACTAGAGGGCCTGCAGTACATCATCATTGACAATATTTGTAACAACCAGATCCTTTCTGGGGCATTCCAGCTTGCAGGTAGACATTTTACTTGTATCCCCTCGAAAAACGTATAATTTTGAAATAAATAAAAAGCAACATATAAGAACTTCAAATACTGCTACCTTTCCTTTGGGAGTGCCACTTCAGGCAGCATTTGCTGTTGGTGTACCCATTTGTATCCACAAAATTTTGTTCTAGGAAGCAGTAAACACCCTTACTCATTACTTCAGTCTGTTTGACTTTACTGAGACAGCATGGCACTCCAAGAAGCTAGGATCATTTCCCAGGAAATCTTTACACAACAGCAGGTTTTCATCTGTTGTCAGAAACTTTCTTGGCATGCAATGTACTGTGACAAGCAAACCTCCAGGCAAAAACCACTTTTGTGACCACCAGTGTACAGGAGAGAAGGAAGGAGACTACAACCAGCATTGCTTTGTGCTTGTGCTTTAGTTATTCCTTCCTTTCAGAAGCTGCTAGAGACTGTTGCCTGAGTCAGGATCTCCTCTGCTAGTTCAAATTAGACTGAAGGTCAGCGAATCATGATATACTTCTTAGATTTTAATCCAAATTTTTACACTTGTTATAATAAAATTAATGATAAATTTGCAACTTGCTATCTCAAGATGCAAACTACTATTCTCTAAGTGTAAAATACTGGCTGGACACTTATACTCAAGGATGCTTTGACAAATTGGAACATATTCAAAAGAGAGGATGCTAAAAGTGTTAGAAGTGGATCTGACAGTCAAATTCAACAAAGCTGTCTGAACTGAAACCAGTGGGGTTTGCCCACGCCTTCTGGGAGGTATAATGCAGAAGTTCCAAAAATGGATCCCTAAAGCCCTGGGGTGCTTTAGTAAGTATCTCTAAGGGAACTAACTCTTCAGCTTTCACCATTGTTTGGCTGTTTTCAACAGCTGAGGGAAAACTAAAAAGCAAAGTAGTATTAGAGTGGATAACTCTAATAGCTGTCTCAAGCGGAGTGTGTTAAACGGGAAGGAATAGGAAGGAAACCTCCTTTAGTTAACAGAATTGCATTTCCCAAGTCTGTATCTTCATACACGTGATCTAGAACTTGCTCGTTTGTCACTAAAAATAACATTCCTTTCTGTATCTGATTAGTGTGAGTTGAGAAAACATACTGGGACACTACATCTTTCTCTACCAGTTAGAAATCCTGCAAGAAGCAGCAGAAATACCAAAATTTAAAAATATCACAGTTCCATCAGCATTGCCCCCACACATCATAAGGGGAAATTGCAAAGGTGTTTTCCTCTTCGTATACCTCAGATGTCAACTACATCCAATATGTGTAAGCTACCTTGGGAGGATGTGCCATGTTTCAGTTGTTGAAAGCTCCAGCTTATACAGTGATACTGTAGGTCCTGTGCCCTGCACAAAAGTCCAAGCAGAAGTTTGTGTCCAAAGGGGCAAGTGGCCTTTTCTTCTGTGTGCTTCTATAAAAATAACAGTCGTAAACATCTTCTCTCTCACATTCAGGCCTCCTCAGCTATTCTGAAGTCAATAGTTAATCTCTTCTGCAGTTGCATTATGTCTGTGCAAGGCACTGTGGTTCTCACAAGTCTGAGTGAAACCTGTCTGCTTTGAGGGACTTACCTATCCCCAGACTAGAGATAATTTCAAGGTCTTGAGAGCTACTGGCTTCTAATATTGCTTGTGGCAGCTTCAGGGTGAACGGCAGCAGATCCCTGTAAAAAGAAACACAGTTAAAAAAACAATAAAAGAATAAACCTGCAATTGTTAGGAACTCCAGATCTTACTGCTGGTTTTACTGATTGAATTGGCTCACAATTTCAGCCCTGTTCTGCAAAGTCCTGGATGTCCTCAAAGGAAGATCTCATGGTCAGGAAAGCACAGTGGACATTGTGCCAGCTTGAGCTGCTCCAATTTCACAAGAAATCACCAGGTCCTGTGGTGATGCTTCATGCCATGCCACTGGCTTAATCACTGCTCTCGGCTTCCTCCTCTGAAAACAGCAGGAACACCTCTCACCTCAGGGGAGGCCACAAGGGTTGGAATGCCTTCCCATGAAAAGTGAGGTGTTGCAAATGGTAATTATTGTAGTTAGAAAAGCCATTCTTTTTGGTGTGGAGAAGATCTGCAGTCCTTTTTTTCTTTCTGTTTACTCCTTGCTCCCTACTCTGATTCTTCTTCTAAAAAATCAGTGTAAGTGTAAGGCACAGGGACATGGCAAGACACAGTGGGATTAGGGAAGGAAGAGTCCTCCTGGGGAAGGGTAGCCCCTGGGTGAAGTGACAGACAACAATGAAGTGCTGCGTGACACTGAGAAAACACATACATCCCTCTACGCTTCACTCTGAGATTCCTGACTGCTTTATTTCTGGAAAGGTGCTGTATTTTTACTGAAAAAAAAAGATACAGTTTCTCAGAGGACATTATAGTTGGGTTTCACTGAAACATACCATAAGTCTCAATTAATTCAACAGAACTCTTGAGCTGGCAGTGAACTCTTTAGGTTTGACTCTTGCCCAATTACAATCTGCTAAAAACTGTTCCTACCTCAATTCCAGTCCTAACAAGGACTAGAAAAAAAAGACAGTAACAATAGTCCCTAAAAGGTAACAAGGAATGGCACAGGATCATCTTACACATTAAAAAGTTTAAGAAAATGTTCTGCAAGATGAAGGAAATTATTTTAGAAAAAGCTGGCTTTGAGAGTGGGTCATCTCTGCCACACAAATGCACACCCCAAAAACGCATGTGACTGCAGACCTGGGAAGGATCGATCTGCTAACAGATGAATGCAGCGGGTCTGTTTGTGCCCTTTTTAACAGGTGTGTATTCTACTGATGTACTCTGTGCTTCGCGGTTTCTCTGTGCACCACTGAGCACTTTGTCATCACATCATTTGACATAAACTGATGTGATCCCAGTATTTATTTTTTTGTTGTTGTGGCAGATACCAGGTTTAAAAGAGGAAGAAAGCCCATGGACCTTCAGCTTGCTTTGCTTGTTGCTGTTACATGCATGAGTAGTTTCCTTCTATTTTTTTTCTTTCTTTTTGGATAGAAAAATACATCTAAAAATCAGGAAGCATTAAGATGTTACCCTGATAAAAAAAAATAAATCTGTTTTTACTCATGGAGCAACAGTTTGCTGACAAGCCGCAAGGTCATCTGTTACGTACAGGTGTTATTTTTGTGATCTAAGGTAATCTAGCCAAACCAAACTTTCTTTTGAGAAGAGCCTGTCAGCCCTGATAAACTGTTTTCAGCTACTTATAGTTGACTATTTACTACAGTCCTCTCCACTCACCATCACGGAGCTCCTACAAGCTGCCAGCAAATGGTATGTCAGTGCCTAAGCTGCCTTTTATTACTTGCTTCTCTCAGAAAATTATTCCTGATTTACCCTGTCTTTTGACAATGACTTGAGAAATCACATGAACCATCTGAATGTGTATTTGACACTCAGAAGTAATACCTATAACAGGAACTAACAGAAAATCTTTTCATTCTTTCTGAGACTCTTTTTCAGGCTGTGATCCTTTCTGCAGGAAAGCAGAGGCAACCATATTTTCCCTCCCGCCAGCCATTTGACTAGAAGTGCCCATTTCTTGCTTGCATTTGCGCTCTTTGCTTTGGTAAGACAGAAATATTTATATAGGTCCAAGACTTAATCTATGCCCGTTCTATAAGGTTCGTACACATCTAGAAGGCTAAATGTCTTTTCATTGATGGAGGTGAGACTGAGCGTGGTGTCTTGCATGCAGGTAGGAGACCAGGCCCAGCAGCGCTGAACTCAGCGGGCTGCAGAACCAGCCCTTAAAATATTGTGGATATTATTGGCTGGGTAAGCTGCAGCACGCTGTATCATAGCATAGATAGACTGCTCCTGCTGTGTGAGCTAACCAAGTCACTACCACAACTGCCTTGCAAACGTATCCTGAATCTGCTTTCCCCTCTTAAATGGAAATAACTACTTTAAGAGTCATTTAATTTTGTGTAGAGGAGGTCAAAAGGTAACATCCAACTAAAAACCAGGCTTGTTGCAGCAGGAATGGGGTAAGTAGGTTATGGAGGTATCACTGCAGTGTGCTCAGCACAAACACACAGATTAGAGGAGACTGCAGACACATGGGCTTCATTACCCAGAGAGACTCATCAGCTGCTGATCAAATCCTGCTCTAATGAAAATGACCTTACAAGTCTTTCCCATCTCTATGCCCACTACATTTTCTATTTCTGTGCTAAGCAAACAATAAGGTGTCTTATTCATCACTTTATCTTATTTTAAAATTTTGGCTAATGAACAGAAATTGTTTCAGGACTGAGTAGTCCTGACAGATTCCCCATAACAGATTAAGTGCTCTGGGTCTCCTGCAGGCAACAGTCCACTGTTTGCAGGTTTGCATAGTTGCAGCCCTGCGTGCGGGTGCTTAAAGCTGCTTAAAATATGAGATGGCTAGTCCAAGAACTTTTTTTTGCTCCTTGCCCTGCTAGTCCCAGTCCTGTGTCTCAGTCCTTTGTAGGTGCAGCCCTACAGGCCTTTCTCAGACAAAGCTTTCAGCATCAGGGACAGCTGTGGTTATGGTGTGCCAGGCTAGAAACTGGGTGATCTGACCCCATTGCAGATACCAGCATCTGAAATATCTTCTGCTCTGGCAGGTTAGAGGAATCCAGAGGAAACAGTGAGGGCTGTGCTGTGACTGGGTACTGGGGAAAGGCAGTCAAGAGGAGAGAGGCAAGTGATCACTCCATGGAAGCAATGAATTCAACTCACCTACTGACACAGTAGAAGGCAACCAGTTTGAACACATCTTCAAATACAAGGACAGATCCCTCCAGGTACAGGACTGATAAAAACAAAACAGACAGTCAGCAACTGTGTTCTCTGAAATGTATGGTAAAAAAACCTGGTGGGTTTGGCTCCCAAAATCGCTGACTTTGATTGTTGAGTATTTGCACGGACTAATATGAAGAATCATAAAGAACTGGCTTCATATGGCCAAACGTACTGAAATTCTTCAGGGAAACACTAGAGAAGAATTGTCTCAGCCTGGCTTTCTGAATGGTTAGTTCAAGATATCACAGTGTTGTAACAGTAATAGAAACAATGGGAAGAAGAAAACCTCACATCACAGGCAAAAGGTTCATTAAAAGCCCATCTGTCTCTAGAGATGTGCATATCTGCAATACATATGGGGCTGACCTTGTGACTCTCCATGCTGGAATCTGGTTTGGTCTGGATGGACAAAGTGCTTTGAAGCAAAAAAATAGAAATTATTGTTTCATTACTATGTGTGTGGGCTCTGACCTCGGTCATGCAGGCAGTATGAGCACAGCCTATTTGTATCCCCCATTCTCCTTCCCATTGTGTTATACAGTGACAGCACTTTTCTTTAAGTGGCAAAATACAATCTACGGCACATTGCAGAGTTCTTCAAGATGACCTCCTTTGTAACAGCATGCTATGGCATTGTGTAGCCCAAATCTCACATAGTATTATAGAGCTTTTGGCTGCTAAGCTAGAAAAAATTCACCAGCCAGTGGAGAAAATTTCACATTGACCAATAACCCAAGACAAAGAGAAAGAGAAGGATCTGCAGGAAAGAAGTGTCCGTCTTTGCCTCAGCTTTATAGCCTCACAAATTGTCTGTACATGTATGTAAGCAACACACCATCCCAAACAGAGATTGCCAAGTTTAAGGGAATCTGCGATGGGTTCTCAAAAACTCCTGCTTACTGGTGGTGGAGAACTGGAGCCCCAGATCTGCACCACTCCTGCCATGGGAGCACGCTGGGACTCCTCTGGGAGTGGCTACAGCTCATACCCACATGGGGTTCCCACAGCTGCTCTGCATCTTCCTTCGCCCCGTTTTCTAGGCCACAGTTCAGAGCTGTGGACATGAAGCTCAGCTATCATGATTCAGCTTCCTCACTCTGCCATGATTCACAGGCCTGTGAAACATCTCTAGCTTCGTGCCCTCCCTGCCTGGTTACTAGTTCCCCTGCTAAGCAGGGCCTCCAGCACCTGCGGGAGGGAGACGTCCACCTGGATCTCCTCTCCTTCAGCTTTGTGCACTGGCTCTTGTTCTCCAGCCAGCAGAGAGCCTCGCTGGAAGAAAATGCTCAAGACTCTCTTCAGTTTCACAGTTCATTCCCCAAGCAAGGCATTTCCTCCTTTTACTTCTCCCTTTGTCCCAGCCCAGGGCTGGCAGGTTGCTATTTTGGGCTGAGTACACCAATGTAGGCATTTTTTAAAGAGGCAGACGACACGTAATTCTCAGAAGTCATTCCTAATAGCAATTTGTGTTGGATCAGCATGAACAGATCAAGCTCAGTGTGTGCATTGATACCAAACTGCAACGTGGAATTAAAACATACTTCAAGCAAAACAATCCTTTTCCCTTACTTTTCTCCCACAACTGGAAAAATAAATGTTTGGCAATTTTTTCCATAATAAGAATCATGTTTCAGTCAGGGATTTTCATTAAACATCTACCATGAAAATTTTCTATAGTTCAAAATCCATCTGCTTCACAGCTCTGACACAGGAAACAAAAATAAAGACAAAACCCAGCGCTGTTCCTGAGAATGAACAAAAATCCAAGAGTCAAAACTCACTCAAATATCCAACAACTAAATAAAGCCCTTTGTGTGGACAACAATTTTAAAGGACTTTTTTTTTTTTTTTTTTCTGTTGAGAAACACATGTTCACTCTGGCATCCCACGTTCCAGGTGTACATAACAGAGCAGGCTGCACCTGTACATGTTTACATACGAGAGCAGATAGTTTGGACTGGGACTAATGATTGTTTCTGTGCCAGGAACCTTTGCCATTGGGGAGCTTCAATTTTAGACAAAAGAATATTAGTCCAAGACTCTCGGCATCAGGAATATCCACACAGAAGTGCCTTGTCACTGTACAGCTACTTCTCCTTCTGTATATATATAAATACCATAAAACACCACAATTCACCACGAATTATATGGCTAAAGCAGTCTAGGTACAAAAGCTTGAGGACAGGAGTTTTCAGCAGGTGGTATATCGAAGCTGGACTGTCCCTGGCCTGCTCTGAAAGGTCATACATGGAAACAAAATCAAGCATATTTGTCAGCAGGCTGGAATTCATCATACAGAGGCCCATAGCTCTGCTGGGACATTTTTGGGTGGCCTGCAAACAAGAAAGAATAGAAAAACATGGCTTTAAATGGATCATTACTCAAGGTACTATCACCACGAGGACCAATATTCTGCCCCAAATTCATTCTGAACAGTGACGGTGTCAAGCAGCCTGCGCAGGGCTACCATGGCCACTTGGACCCACTCCCGGCACAGCACCCATGGGGAGAGCCGTCCAGTTTCCTGTGGGGAAGGTCATCCTCGGGAGAAACTGTAACACTTTCTCCTTAACTGGTTTTTGTCTAGACACCTGCTGACCCCCAGCAGGAAGTACTGTGATGTTGGGTGGCAGATGGGTTCCATTTAGGAACATCTCCTGTGGGAATGGTTGTCATTTGCTTGTGGAGGCAATTAAGTGGGTCCTGCTGCATATTTCTGATTCTTGGAAAAATGCAGGAAGTAGCGAGCTTGTACGGCTAAAAGGGCTCTGCTGACTGCTGGGGACAACATGTCTCTGCCCCAGTGCCATTACTGCCCTTCAGGCACCCTGCTCTGAGAAGACAGTGAGGAGGAGATGCTTTTCTCTGGCTGTGGACGTGCAGTGGGGGGCTGGAGACTCTACACTGCTGCTCAGAGAGGGATCATGATGTTGCCATTTATAGGAACTCATGACTTTTGCAAAAGCTACAAGCAGACACCTTCCTGCCAGACTGCTGTAATCCTGCTGAAAACCACAGAGACAAAATTCACCTTTTTTTGGACTCATAAAACTACACCCAGGACACCTGAAGAGCAAAGCTCTATGTCTCACCAGGACAGTGGCAGGATGCCAAGAATATGATCAAAAGCAACAGCAAAAATAGGCTGAGTTCTGCAAGTCAAACATACTGACTTTTCCAGATATTTAGAAGCCCTTGGAAAAAAGTCACTTTCAGGAAATAAAAGGGGAAATGTGTAGATCAAGGGGCAATTTTGAGCAGTCTGAAACAAAGATATCAGAATTAATTTTTAATGAGTGATGGAAGATTTTGTAACACCAATTAGTGGTTCTCTGTTGCCCATACTCTGTTTTGCATCCTTCATGTAACTCAGTAAGTGAACAGGACAAGACTGGGTTCTGAACTGCTATAAATATTTGTGATTGTCTCATCTTTCCCTTTACTACACCAACATGGTCTGAAGAGTGTCATCTTTAGGCAGCGACTAGAATCTCTTCATGTTTCCTTTACTCTTTAGATCTCTCCACCATTTCTTCATCCAGATGCTGATTTTTTGAGTCACACTGTCCCTGGGCACTCTGCCTTCCTTTCCTCTTTGATCTTTCCCCACAGATTTGTGTTTGCTAGTCCTGTGGTTCTAGTCACATGGACAAACCACCCGAATTTCTGTCTCCTTACTGCTTACATAGGCTCACGGGACCCAATTACTTCAGCTTCTTCTTCTCTAATGGCACTGTTAGTCCTATTCACTGTTTTTGACATCTGTGTAACCCTTCAGAGACATCTGAATTCAAAGATGAATTCCTTATTCTGCAGCAGTTGTGTTGACAGAGGACTACTAAGAACACAACGGTCCTCAGAAGTCTACCTTGGATGTGCTTGAGATGCTCTTTTCAGATTCTGGCAAACTGTGACTTTTGTTATCATCAGAATGATTCCACTTTTCTATATCTATTTTAAGATTATAACTCCACAATCTCCTAACCAGATCTCTTACTGTTGTTTCCCTCCTCTGATCTAAGTCTTTGGCTTGATAACAGCTGCCGTTACCTTGCTCGCATTGACCTTTGCAGCAAGCAGCACTGGGCAGCTTTGCCTCTTTCGCTACCTTCAGCCATTTAACCACTCTGAAGATGGGATCACTCCACAACAGAGGTTTCCTACTTCCAGATGGTGACTTTTCTAGCTGCTGCACAGGCCAGGTTAGCAGTTTCGTGCCCCGAGGGAATGAGGGATGTTGCAGTAGAGGACTGCAGTGATTGCCATAGCACCAGTGCTGAAGCTGTCGTGTTTGTCACGATACACTGTACTTGTCGTGCCTGTTGTACTTTACAGAGAGGCATGAGGACATTTTGCAATTCCTTCAGGTTATTGCTTCGGTTCTTCTTCTTGGTCCTTATTCATGCACTAGGCTGGTGGTGGTGTTAAGAGAAAAAACTTTAGCTGCATAGAAGGAAAATTAGATTATATTGTTAGAAGTCCTTAGGGTGTTTATGGTGTCTTTCTGCAATAGCTTTGTTTGTTTGAAGGATCCTATAATCTTTACCTAGCAGTGCTTCTTGTGCTACTTTTTGATGACTTTCTGGACAGTACTGTATGGCCTTCAAGTGCTGTGTTCTTGTAAAAGACCGTCATACTTTATATGTTTTCTCTTTTGAAGCCCTTGTTATTTATTCTCTAATCTTATGACTCTGCTTCTTCCATCTGAAGTCTAAACTGTAGTATCCTTTTTGATTGCATACCTCTAGACTGTCTTGGGCAACTCAGGTCTGTTTTGTCTTTCTTGTCTTTCCTATAGCTTCTTTCATGAAACTGTCAGTTGTTTCTTTCTCTCATCAAGGTAGGGCAGAAATTTCCCTGGTCTGTACATCTGCCAGAGTCTTCTGTTGTATATCCAACTCAGGCTTTCTCACAGGATTTCAACTTCATGGCTTCCTTCAGAGTTTAATCTTTCTCACTATGATGAAAAAAAAAAAATCACTTCTGGTGGCACTTCCTGAGAAATTTAAACTAATAAATTACAAAAGTGATAAAGTGTTAATGAGCTTTAGTCTAGAGAGTAAGAGAAATCTATTCTTAAGCTACATTTTTGACAAAAATAATTGTGTTACGCAGAGCAAAATTAACGCTAGTAAAGGTGCAAAACACAGTGTTTTGCACTCTTCTCAAGCTAGCACTGAAGTTTTTTACTTTGTGAAGTAAATGAAGCTTTCAGATATATAAAGGGTCTCCCCTGCGCCTCATGTAACAGGAAGCAATGCTATGATTTGAAATTCTTGCGGGTTAGTTCTTATCAACAATTTCCAAGTCCTATAGATAATCTTGAGAACCAATCCTTATATGAGAAATACACATTATGATAGAGATGTATGTTATCAAGAAACACATTTTTTCCCATTTCTTTTGGAGAAAAGTTTATTTCTCTGGCTCTGAGATACATCATGAAGTACGGGAGATTTGAGACTAATCATATAGAAAGAGGGAATTTTTCTGAGCATTTTAAGGGGAGTAATCTGGTATCCAGAACCACATTCTGCATGAGAGACTTCCAGGAATAAAGGCTACACTTTCCAAAGTGGGGTGATGAAAAGGACTAACTCACTCTGAAATGGCAGAGATCAAATACAGTAGACCATAAAAGGAAAAAAAAGGTATTTCTCTGAGAGCTGCAATCCCACGTAGTTGCCAACCTGGTTGAAGAAGTTCTTCCAATTCCTTCTTTTCTGAGTGGGATAGCAGTATCTTATCGAACTCATTTAAAAGTATAAACTTCTGTTTGTTAAGCTCTTTAAGACCTTCAGATAGCAAACACTGGCCAAGGGCAAAAATTACAATTTGTTTCAGTTTAGTCACTGAGACAAGGGCATTGGTGTTATGGGTACTGATTTAGAGTAGTTGTTTTAAAATACGTAAGCCTTGTGGGTTATGCTCAAGGTACTATGCAGTGTAGGGTAGGATAATACTATCCTAGAACAGCACACATAGTCTCTAGCTCTGATTACACACAGATTTTTCATTGTGCCTCTTAGGAGTGAAAAATCACAGAATCTCTTTGACTGGAAGAGACCTTTAAGATCATCGAGTCCAACCATTAACCCAGCACTGCCAGGTCACCACCAAACCATGTCCCTAAGCATCTGATCAACACATTGTTTAAATACCTCCAGGGATGGTGAACCCATCGCTGCCCCGGGCAGCCTGTCCCAATGCCCCATGACCCTTTCAGTAAAGAACTTCTTCCTAATATCCACCCTAAACCTCTCTGGCACAACTTGCAGCCATTTCCTTTAGTCTTATCGCTTGCTACAACAGGAAAAAAGCTGACCCCTTCTCTCTCCAACCCCCTTCTAGGCAGCTGTAGAGAGTGATAAGGTCTCCCCTCAGCTTCCTTTTCTCCAGGCTAAACAACCCCAGTTCCTTCAGCAGTCCTCATAGGCCTTGTGCTCCAGACCCTTCACAAACCTTGTTGCTCATGAAAAAAAAAAGCCAAAGTGAAGATCAACAAAGCTAACAAGACTCTGAGAGGTTCTTTCCAACAGGTTTCCCTACAATCCTATCAGTTTATAACCTAAAGAAAAAATGTTTGCATGGAGAGAGGGGAGGCAACTCTTCAGGATGAGAGTTAAAAAAAAGCAAAACCAAACCAAAACAAACCACTGGCTATAAGCAACCAGAATGTTTCCAAAACAACTTGGAAACCACACAGAAACCTGGCACTGTTACATCTTGAAAAAGCAGCTGCACAAGTGTCTCATATTTTAAAAGGGTTTTATGTTTTCAAATAAGCAGTGTGTCAAAGCAATGGGGAACTCAGCTCAAATGAGTAGGACTTGGTGAGACTTTCTGCTTTTTTTTTTTCCTGCATGTCTGCATTTAGAAGAGGAATGATGAACTTGCACAACAGATTATAAAAATGTATCCTTATACTACATTTTACAATATCCCCCAAGTCCTCCGTTGCTGTCATTGCCAAACCAAGACTCTGAGCTACTTCAGAATAGTTTCCTAAGTGGGAACTCCTTGACACTAACTCAATTTTCAGGATTAATAATGATGGGGATAATGGAGAACTTATCCTTGGCAGATTCCCAGACCTTGGGAAGACATCTAGGTTAGACATTCTTAGGGGACTAGAAATCATTCAGTCTGTATCTCCAATCAAACCACAGACCATACACGAGACAATCATAATGTCTCCTGTGTCCTTATAACAGCCCACGCAGCGGTGGCCTTTGGCCTTGCACTGACTGTGGAAGCAGATGAGATCCATCAGAAAGCAACAGCAAAATGCCCCTCCTTGAGCTGGAGATTAGGACTGGGGCAGAGCTGCCCAGTTACCCCACACCATGGGGTAAATTTGCTCAACGGTAAATTTTTCATGCCAATAAGCTGTGCAGGTGTCAGTAGAATTTTCTTGCTAATGAGAAACATACATGAACAGGGGAAATTAGCCCATGCTGAGCTCTAGGTGATGCAGGCACATTGTTATCTGAGCGAAGCCAATCTGAAGATAACTAGGGTAGCTCGACATCTTCAGAGCTGTCGCACAGACACACCATCGGCAGCAACAGGAACCACATTAAAAGATAACACTTGTCAGTCTACTCTCCTTAACGGTAATGTGGCTACCACACTGAACAGGAGTCATTTACTAAAGGAAAATAAGATACTAGTCCGCATGCCCATCGGCCTCCTTATATGCAGTTAAACTGCTTAAAATTTGAACCTTGAGGTTAACGACATATTCAGCTTTTCCAGTCTCCCTTGCTAAAAATACACTAACTTGTATCCACTGACTGGCTAATCCTTGATAAAAGTAGACTTGGACAAGTTCTGCTGCTGAAATGTATGATTTACTTAATTGCAACGGAATCAGCCATTTTTGGCAAGAGAAGCAAGAGGGATCTTCTCTCCCAAGGACAAAAGAGCCTGGCTCCATCCTCCTGACACTCCCCCTTGACATATTTATAAACATTAATGAGGTCACCCCTCAGCCTCCTCTTCTCCAAGCTAAAGAGACTTGGGTTTCCTTTACTTGGGTTTATGAGGCTGCAGTACTCTAACTACAAGTTGTGCAACTACTGATGTTTTTGCCTTCTATATACATATATTCAGTAAAGTTCATGTCATATAGTAAACCTGAAGCAGAAGACGCTTAATGACCTTTCTGGCTGGTAGATAAGTCTCTAGGGCAGTTTAAGAGGTGGTTGCCATGGCAGTCCCCTCTTTGTCTGCTTTATGGCTGAATAGCAGCATGGAGTATATAAAAAAAATATAAATAACTTGATCTTTGCACTGTAATGTCAGGTTTAGCCTCTCATCTATTCAGAGAAAATCAGAGCTATAAATAGTCCTACCCTGCTTTTCATGTCTTAGTTTACAGTATGGAGAATTCTTCTTTCCACCATTAAAAGCTGCAGGGTTTCCACTCAAAGAGGCCAACCACTGCTGTTAAAGTGACCACTTAAAAATGGTACCATTATAGTGATAACAGAAGTAACTGAATATACTTTCTGATGGGCCCTTCTGTTTGCCCCCTGATGGGCCAGAGGTTCTCTTGAGAGCTTTGACTTGAGAAGGATGGAACGTACACGTACTCCTTGGATTGTCCTACTCCAACTGAAAAGTCCCTTTATCATCTGTGCAAAAGGAGCTCCTGTCCAGGAGACTTTTAGTGCTATTAATTCCACATGATGAATTCTATCTCAGCCTGATGCACGATCAACTCTACAATAGGCCTAGAGGCATATAATTGCATCTATGGAGCATTACTGGGCCTTTTCAAGTATGTTGAGATACCTCATTTAAGTTAATTCAGCTGGAATTCTGCACTGATTAAATATACTGAGCACATTCCCTCCTCTCCCCTGTACACAAGGTAATTGCCAAAGAAAGGAAGGTTATGGCTTTGGGGGAAATCACAGGTGAAGTGATAACCCAGGGAATATTTATGTTTTATTTATTTTCTCACCACTATCCCTCTGTAAATCTTAGCAGTATTTCTCCCAGAACCTGAGTCTTAGCAAATGGGAACTTCATCTGCTGCTCTTCTGAGACATCCCTCCTGAAAACTGTCATCCTGAAAACCTCCTGTGAAAATCTGCAAGTGCTACCCAGATAAATGGCTT
Organism: Trogon surrucura; assembly: GCA_020746105.1. Taxonomy (NCBI): domain Eukaryota; kingdom Metazoa; phylum Chordata; class Aves; order Trogoniformes; family Trogonidae; genus Trogon; species Trogon surrucura. Next base: position 29,746,376 of record CM036623.1, on the reverse strand, counting down.
CATCTTAGAAATCAGTGTCAGGAATACCAGCGCATACCTCAGTTCATTCACTTTAGCTAGCACTTTCACTAAATGAAAGATCCCATGTTTCTGACCTTAGTTGGTAACAACTTTTCCATCTCTGTTCCAGTTCAGAAGAGAGGCAAACTAAATGCAATTACAAGTAATTTCTAAACGGGAGACTGTCTTTCTATAGAATGTTTTTCTAGATCTTTTATTTTCTGAGTCTTTAAGAATTTTTAAAGCTACATCTATAGGTTTTTCTCTGTAATTTTAAGGGTTATTTCTGGTTTTGGAAAAAAAAAAAAAATCTATCTTCTCTCTACTTCCTGATTCCAGCAGGCAGGGTGTTAGCAAAAAGACTTGCAGAACTGAGGAAGCTATTGCAAGAGCTGCCAACACTTCCACAAAAATATTCATACCACAAAGATCATCTGAGTGGCACAACTGGCCACTTGCATTAAAGGAGCTAAATTGTGAGTAGGCTGCAGTAACTGAGCTGTCCTCCCATTCTTTCCCACGACCACATTCATGCGGTACCTCAATGCAGGCCATGTGGGAAAACACCACCTGACCATCCTGTGCCATGTTAGTGATGAGGACTTTTGTCTCTGAATTTGTTAGCCTCAGACACATGTATTAAAACACAAAGTTCACTTAACTGAAATCTGTCATAATGGACTGTATCTCACCTTTGTGGCCAGCGTGCCAGCAGAGTGCGACGTGCAAGTCCGTTATCATCTGAGGATGTTTGAGCACGTACTGAGTTGTTCCTAACCTGCCTCCTCTTCCTCGCCTTGTGCTCACTCAGCGAGTGCCCTCACACAGGGCTTGGACTTACTGACCCAGGCAGGAATTTGTATCCTTTGCATTTCAGCTCTGCCATTACGCCAGGCCTGCTCACAGCCCTCCCGTCAGGCTGGCTGGGCTGTGAAGAGCAGGACTTTCAGCAGCTCTGTTTAGAGCAAAGCCTGCAAAGATGAGCAAAGTCCATCCCCATGTTACTCTAACATCCCTCTGTAAATATGCTGCTTTCTGATTACTGTTGCTTAATTACTGTAATTGCTACGGAACAGTCAGAATGACTGCACATGCCCTTTTTATCCTGTGCAAATGGCATTAGTCTATAATAAAAAACCTTTTTTTCGCCCCATATGTGCTTGGGAAGGAGAAATGGAAGTGTAGAAGTGGTTGAAGTAACTTGGTACTGATGGACAAAGTTGGCTTTAAGAGTTAAGCTTGCTCTCACAGCATTAGACTGTACCTGTTGGGGATTATAAAGACAAGAAAGTGGATTGCGAAATCTTAGCCTTTAAATAATTTCTTCTCTTTTCCAATTGATTTCACCCTTCCTAAAATCCAGTGTGCAAATGAACACATTTCATGGCAAACTGATTTCCATTGGTAAAAACAGAGGATTAACCAGGCAGGTAAACTGCTGCCACATGGTGTTCGAAACCCCTATTGTCTCAAGCATTTCGTACCAGGCTCCATCCTGTACCTCCTGAGCTCTGTTTAACTTTAAGAAAGGCCAAATAAGGTGACCAGGGCAGGATATCGGATTTCTTTATCAACATCATTTTTGCTACCAGACTCGCAGCTTTGCAGTAATACCCAGTGATTGCTCTTAAACTGCTTTTGAGTGCAGTAATTGCCTGTATCTTTTCTGTCAAGGTACGTTGTGGGTCCTTACCAGAAGCCCATACCATATAACCTGAAGTACAGCTGCTGTCCATAAACTAGAAATTGAATATAATCTACCTTGTCCAATGGCACCATGTCTCATCTTTCAAAGGTGGTATTAATTGGGATCTGGACATTTTTGTATTATTTCGAAATAATTTATTTTGGCTATTTGACTGTGTTAAAGTTATTTCAAGACCTCTGTTATGCTCCAGCTCATCCAGTGTTTGTCTCCAGAGAAGCCAGGAGTGTCAGAGCAAGCAGAGTTCTCATTTAAATCTCAGAATTTCCCGGTAATAAATTAAATAACTACATTACACACAAGGCTTCACTACAACCCCTTTCTTCAGCTGTGCACTCATTGCTCTCGGGGGCTCAACTCAGCCTTGGCCCAGAATATCAGAACAAGATGCTTCTGAACAGCTACGCCTGGTGGTAGATCCTCCCGTGTGGCTACAGTTTAAATAAGGGACAAGAACAACAACTCCACAGCTTGGACTCATGTGAACAGCCTCAGGAAAATAACCCTCCAAGTGAGCAAAGCCAGCCCCAGGGATGGAGGATGTAGAAGTGTAATTACAAGAGCAGGGCATCTGCCAGCCCCAAATCCCTTAGGACATGAGCCCGAGAAGTTCAGCAGTGACTTGGCAAATCAATTCCATAGTTATTTCTATAAAATTTTCAAACAGTATGAATAATAAGTTCTTCTCTATTCTGTGCAATTGCAGATACTTCTCCTGTTAAGCGTCATTTTGCATACTTGGAGAGGAATCACATCCTCTTTTTTCAGTACAGAAGAGTTTGGAAAAGAATACTACATGTTCTACACCAAAGCTTATGTGCAAAACTCCTGAGAAGGATATGGTTAACTCATGTGTTTCATGAAATCAAATTATTGTCAGCTATCATTTACAAGATTACCCAGAAAAAAAGGGAAGCATTACACTCAGTATACAGTGCTATAGCATTCTGCTATTAAAGGATTTTACCCCTGTCGCACGCGTCTTCATAACTCTTTGTGAAAGTAAAAGCTACTGTCACTACCTGTACCAAGTGGTCTATCATACTTGGATGCTTCTTCCAAGCTCTCAGTATGTGTTACTTCAAATATGCCCATTTACTTTAAACATCTGATTCTTTTCTTATTAATACTGCTGCAATGTCAACGATGTCAGTGAAGTGATTTCTGATTGTATACACACAGGCGGGAAGGAGAATCAGGACCTGAGGTTACAACCAGTTTGCTGAGAAGAGCCAAGTGTAGGAGTCAGCTCAGTTCTTGAGGCGTGTGAGGCTAGGTCTCCATTTTGGGATGAAGCTGACGTAAGGGGCAACTCTCAAAACTGAAAGCACACGAAGTAGTTGACATTTTAGCAGAGCTTGAGAGGTCTCTCCCAACACTGCAGCTCTAAATGGAAAAATCTTTTAACAAGCCTTCTCTCTGGGAGATTTCCACTGTTGTGAGTAAGAAGTAATGGATCCTTCAGGCTGAGAAGCAAAACCAGAGAGATCCAAGCCTTTGAAAGTTGCTGGGTTTCTCAACTTTCTGATGAACCATCTGGTATCTGCTGTTGGGTCTCCACCATGACTGCTGCTGTGACCAGGTTTTAGCCTTCCTGTCTCTCAAGGAATTACAACCAAAGATGAAGAATCAGAAGAAAATTCTTTAAATCCAGTCTCTTTATTCACCTGTTTTATAACTCTATGGGCTACTTCACAGAACAGGTGAAAATTCCCCACAAAAAAAATGGAAAGAGGTTTAATTTCTTGATCCTCTTACCTAGTGGGTTCTTTGGGTATTTCCATTTTAAAAAAAAACAAAAAAATCACAATAAAATCTGGTCCTCCCCTCAGAAAATTATACTTCCTTAAATACCTCATCAAAAATCAACAAAGCAGATCTGATATGGGGAAAAGAAAGAGAAAAAAAAAAAAAATTCACCATTATTTGGCAGTGCAATGCTAGGAAGCTTCCATTTTTTTATACTTTATTGAATGGTCATCTATATATGGATCTCAGGGACTGGGCAGCCCTACCTCTGTACTGTCATTATGGCATTGGGGAAAACATCTTCAGATACTATCTGAAAAGCAGAATGAGATGAGAATGTTTTTTCACAAACAGTTGAGCAGTAAAAATTGCTGTTTAAAGCTGCGTATGGTAAAAGTAAGAGATGGACATCACCATAGAGACGGCAAAGAGCCATCATGTCACCTCTAAGGATAACGCATCCTTTTTCGTGTCACTAGTGAAGCTGAGGTTTTACTGAGTCCTCATGAGAAGGACAAGAAGCAGCTGGCAAGGTGCTCTAAGACAGTAAGATGGAATGGGTTGCAACTTGAATTTTAACTGGAAGAGAGGCTCTCTGTAAAATATGAACCATATAGGTCAAGGCAAATTCAACATAGGAATATGTTTGCATAGGAGTGCATCAAGTCTGTGAAGTCTGACCAGCTGAACTGAGGTAACAGGGCGAAGAAGATATTCCCACTTCTTCAAACCCTTTAGGAAGGTCTCAGAACAGGATAAACAGCTCTCTATGGGGAACATTACATAGATCATTACTTATATGTCAACTCAGAAAGGAAATACTAGGAGTAGGCCAGCAAAATCAAATCCGCTTGTCCCCAGTGCTGCTGGGAAGGGGGATTCTTGAACAGCAGGGGAATTACACCCGCTCCTTTGAAGGGCACTGGAAGGGCACCAGCTCTGCTCCACTTCACGCAGACTCAAAAAGCAGGTAGCTGTCAGGAGGACTCACCTCCAGGTTTGCAATGTTCAGTGGCAAGCTGAAGCCTCGTTTCAGCAAGCACAGAAGAACTGAAGAGGGACTTTCTGAAGTGAAAGACTAGATGTTGTCATGCAAGCAGCTGATGGTGCTGATGCACTCTCAGGACATATAACGCTGAACTCTCAACTTGCATTCCACAGCAAAATAAGGCCTCTGGAGGCCCTCAGAGGTCTCCTACCCTGACACTTACAAAATACCAGGGAAGAGTCAAGAGCACTTCATTAAGCTAAGGCAATCCAGACATACCAGGACACACAGCAAGGAAGCTCAGATTCTAGTCTTGACTCTTTTAAAGCATTTGGACAACACATAATTTTATTTCCTAAAAGAAATTAGAAAGCAGCTGGAGTAACAGAGAGACAGTAAATCACAGTTTAGGTATTAGGTTATTCTGAGACACAGAGGATTTAACATCTCCCCTTGAACCAGCTATAGCCTTTTGGCTTCACAATCAGGAATTACTTGATTTCTTCTAAACTCAAAAGCCAGGCTACTTACCCTAAATAAGAAGGGAAACAAAAGCATGCCCGTTTCTGGGCCCAGTGTGTTCCTGTCAAAATGGTGTGGGATGGAGAACTGAGAGGCTTTCTACAGCTCATCACTGACAGAGCTTAAGATAAAAATAACGTGAATAACCACCATAGGAATGCACCAGCTTCATGACTGCAGGGATTGCCACACATCTGATGGCAGTTCTGCTTTTGAATGAGAGCTAATTTTTAATTACCCTCCTCCACTTAATTCACAACTTGTATGAAAGTGATGGAAACTGATTTAATTCTTGTTCCTACCAGAAAGCTGTGTCTCTGAACACATACTTTGCATTCTTAGTGATAAATTAGAAATAGCAAGCAAGTAAGCCTGAAATATATGGCACAAAAGTCTTTCTAGCTAGGCTAGCTCACAGTGAATTTTTTGTACTACGTTTCACTTTGCCTATCCACAAAGAAATCAGATTTTATGGCACGGAACACAAGAAGTAATATTTCTATAAATAACATTTTTAGGATGGCAGCATTCAATTTTCTAACTTCTGTCCAACAGAAAACTTGAATCATCAAAGACCAATTCCCCACTATGTAAAACCTAGGTCCTAGATCAAATAACTAAAGAAAAATTTTCTCACCCTGCAGCTAACCCTTGCCCTTGTATTCTTAATCTGGGCACATGAAGCTGTGGCAAAAGGTTGCTACTCCTGCCCTCACGCAGGAGCATGGAACATGTGCAATTGCACGCTCCAGGGTGCACACAGAAGAGAAGAAAGCTTTCCTGCAGGGTCTGCAGCAGCCAGGCAGGCAGCTGCAGTCTGTGCAGGAGCAACTCTGCCACAGCCTGTGGTCTATGTTTGACATTAGAGCAGGTTAAGAGGTTCACTTGTCCCTCTGGCTTTAAAGTCTGATTATGATGCAGGGGTATGCAAAGAAACATATAAGAAGGAAAAAATTAATTTAAGTGACTGTCTTAGCGGGAGGAAATAAGCTGCAACATCGGTCAGTGGAAACACAAGTGCTGTAGCAGAGTAAAACATATACCCTGGGGAGCTGGCTTTGGGTCAGAGCTCAGTGACAGATGATTTGGATGTGTGCGTATAAATAAATAGTACAGAGTTATTCTGATGAACTCTTTCAAGTGCATATTTCTATGACTATCCTAAAATGTTGACAAATATTTCTTGGAAAGTGGAAATCATATGCCTTACACATCCATTTATACCAACGGCTGCATGAGATGTGGCTGACCATGAACTGGGTTCATTTTTGCTTGCTCACAGTAGACTTGGCTGTCCAATTGGGAACAGCACCAGCATCACCAGCCCTGAGACCCAGTTGCTTCTCTAAAACAGCAAGGTGTTGAAAACAGACAAAAGGTTAGGAGTAACCAGTTGTTCGGTATGATCATATGAGGTGCATGAAAAGGGGATGTAGCAGATGCCTGGTGGGTCCCAAATTCAGTGGCAGAAATAGAGGCAGTGAGTTAACAAGGCTCAGTCCATCAGTGCCTTGCACTTTGCTTGGGATTTCCACCCGGTAAAAGGCAACTCCTCTTGCTTGATCAGGGCACTGGCCTGTTTATCTGGGGGTACTTTATTTTCCTGTTGCGAGCCTATAAATGATAACACAACGTGCAGAGCCACAGGGGAGCTGAGGCAAAGAAGCTGCAGGAAATATTAACTGAATTACATGCTAAAAGCAAGATCTGTTGCCAGTCACAAGAGGAATCTGCTCATTGCAAGTGAGATGACATATATACTGGTGATCACAAGAGGATTTGGTACAATAATCAGAGCAATACCAAAAAATGTAAAGAACTTACTTGATTTTTCTTCTTTAATGTTGTACTCCATCACACCAGGAGCCTCGTTCTGTGCTGGCAGGCGGACTGCAAGGACCATATTTTTCATGTTACCCTCTTTCCTAACCAAGAATATCTGAAAAGGAGAAAGGAGTCAAGAGCTTAGCTACATTATATGAGCTTCTGAACTTTATTTTAGGTCATTGGCAATGAAGATTTCTATCAGAACAATCCACCTCTAAATGATCTTATTTTAGCTTAGCTCCACTTGGTTGAACTTTATATGATAAAAATAACAAAAAAAGGGACATTTCATCAAGTGAAGGAACCAGCAAAACTTCTGTGCATCACTGATGTCCCACTTAAGCCTAAGGCAAACTATTTCACTAACTGAAGAGTACAAAGCTGCACTCACAATTCGTCAGTGATGCTTCTCACATAAGTGCCCTAAATCAGAGCACCCTAGCACGTCCCAGTTTCAGTCTAAAGCACAGGAGTCACTTGTACATTGAGAGGGAAAGGATTCAAGTGTCCATGAGTGGAACAAAGGCTCTGGTGGCCATGGTGTCTCATGGCAGAAGACCATTCAGGCTGGCAGTGGCCCCAAGAGTGCTCCCTGGTGTGAAACCATGAAGCCAGACCAACTTTCTCAGGGCTTTGTCCAGACAGGTCTGGAGAACCTCAGAGGATGAAGGCTGCACAATCTCTCCAGAAAACTTGTCCACTGATTACCATCTTCAGAGGGAGAAAGTGCTTCCCTGTATCCAGTGTGAATCCCTCTAGTTTCATTGTATGCCTGTCACCTCTTGTCCTCCCACCATGCAGTGATGAGCAAACCTTGGCTCTATCTTCTCCATTACCTCCTTGTAGGAACCTGGGGGCTGCTGTGTGGTCCCCCTGAAGCTGTCTCTCATCCTGATGGAACAAACCCTTGTCCCACAGCCTATCCTCAGTGGGTCTGACTCATCTTGCTGCTCACCAGCCCTGCAGGGTCTTTCCCATGGAGATGCCCAGCCAGGCAGCGCCAGCCCAGATCAGTGCCGGGCATCTGCCTTCCCAGGGGCAGCACTCTGCCCTTGCCATTGCTGAATTTCAGAAAGTTCCTGCCAGCCCTGTCCCCCCAGCTTGTCTAAAAGCTCTCTGGATGGCAGCACTCACTTCAACTGTTTTGACTGGTCTTAAAATCACAGAGCAGACATGGTTGGAAGGAACTCTGGAGATCATCTAGTCCAACTCCCATAATCAAAGATGGATTGACTACAGCAAGTCACTCAGAATTGTGTCTTGTTGGGCTTTTAGTCTCTCCAAGGATGGAGGCTCTACCACCTCTTGGGCAACCTGTTCCAATATTCAATCATGTTGACAGTAAAAAAAACATTTCCTTAGTGTTTAAACAGAATTTCCTGTTTCAATTTATGCCCACTGCACCTTATCCTTTCACTGGATACCACTAAGAATGATCTGCTGTACTCTCTCCTGTCAGGTATTCATACACATTGATAAGAGTCCCCTTAGTCTTTAATTGGAACCAGAGAAACCACTGTAGCCATTGATTGCCACCAATGGGACAAGTGAAATGAAAAGAAAAAAAAAGGGGGGAAGGGAAAGAAAAAAAGAAAAGAAAAAATAGAATAAAGGAATAAAAGAAGAAAGAAGACAGAAGACAAAAGAGAAAAGAGATAAAGAAAAAATAATAAGTGAAAACGAAAAAGGAAAACATTCTTTGCATTGTGTCAACTCCTAAATGTGTTTCTAACTAAAGCTCATTGTCAAGGGTATTTTTAGCTTGTACCTTAAAGCTACATATACAAAGACAAAGTAATCTTTACCTTTATATGTTCTTTGATAGCAGGTTTTAGCAGGAGAGATTCAAGGTATTTTTGTAAAAACTAAATTAAAAATCTGGGCTAATTCTGGAGCCTGGATATTAATATTAGAAAGAAGAAGTGTAAGCTAATAAAATGATTAATCAACTATAATTCAACATAAATCTATCAAGAAAACATGAATTTCTTGTATAGAGGAATTTAAAAAAAATCTCTAGAAGCCAGGACCTTTCTCTACATAAGTCCCAGTAATAAGGGCATCTCCCATCACTTTGCAGCACCCTGATAAACACACAGCTTTGGGGCATCTTCACAACCTCGCACAGTGATGTCTTCTTGGCCTCTGCCATTCATAAACATTGGGTCCCATGGGCTCAGATACACCAGCAGGGCAGAGAACATCCAAATAAATGCATGGCAAGCAGGTGTATGCCAGAATCAGACCGATTTCTAATGTAGGGCAGCCTCCACCTTCTGCATCACAGAACGTATCTGCAGGTAGGAAAAGGCAATAGAGGTCCTCCTTTCCCCAGGTCCTACCACTCATGTGACAGCACAGTCCCTCTAACTCACCTCAAAAGATTAACGCAGCCTTAGACTGCAGAGAGCACTATTTCACATTGCGTCAGTTAAGCACCTCACCTGAAATTAAATTTAAACAATGAGAGAAGTGAAACCTGGAGACGAACCACTTCTGTTTTCTTGATAGACACAACTGGCTGCCATGGCTGCTCAGATGAGAGAGGGAGGTGGGTTTCCTGGGCAGTACCTAACCCTACTGCCCAGGTCAAGACCGGTATGCAAACCAGTGTCTTCCATTTTCACCAGTGGTAGGAAAGTTGTGGTGCTGATTCAGCTTCAGGTGGGCTCAGAGTGGGCAGGGAGAGTCTGTCCTTGTCATGGGACACATCTGATGTGCCAGCTCTTCTCCTGCCTGCCTTGAGCTGCAGATGAAGACCACACCTGAGGACCGTGTGAGCCAGAGGGCCACAGGCAACATTTCCCACAAAGCTGCTCAGAGGTGGGGAACAGTCTCCTGACAGAGGAGACTCAGGGCCATGCGTGGCTGTATCAGTCACTCAGGTCTCCCTTTATGGTCAGAATAATTTGCCCAACTGATTTGAGAAGTCTGGGTCAGGGTGAGATGCACCAGTCCAGGTTGGTCCAGTGAGTCCCGCTGGAGGTTGTCACTTGGCTGTGCCAGCTTTTAGCCCTGGGACAGACTGACTCAGCCAAGGGACAGGCCTAAACCTCCTCAGAGCAGAAGAGGTTGAGTTCCCCTTGTGCTCTGGCATCAGCTCAGGTCATTTGCACCTGCCGTCCCCAGATCCAACCTATTCCTTGCCATGCCTCAACTCCAAGACCTGGGAATAAGGAGCTCCCTTTCCTACGGAGCTGTTTTACTCAAGCAAGCTCTCAGATTTGCACAGATTACCATTTTTTAACACTCAGCTTATGTGGATCAGATACTACAATAAAAAATTACTCCCAGCAGCTCCCAGACTTTAAGAGCCTTTTCTTTGGGGATTTTTTTTAATTGCTCCAAATTAGGATAGTCAACATACTAATAAATAAAAACAGATGCAAGATTTCCTGCAGCCCCAAAGCCATTATATCTGTCTGGCACTCTTGTGAGTGGTTAAAGCATCAAAAGGTAATGAAAACAGCATATTCTACTAAATATTTTTGCTTCCATATGAAAAAAAAAAAACCAAACTGCTTTCCTAACTAGCTCTACCAAGGACAGGAAATGTGGTTGTCTGAACCAAAACCACTTTGGACTTACCCCTTCTGTTTCTTTGCCAAGTATCGCCCCAGCCCTTTCCTGGTTCATGTTCAGCTGAAGCCAGACAGGACAAGTCTTGATGAGTTTATCGAGGATGCTGATCCCTGGCAGCGGAAGGCAGTTTTGCAAGGGAGTATCCTGAAGGAGAGGGGTCTCTTTTTCCTCTTCACTGGTATCTTTGATTGGGCTGAAACACAGCAATAGAGTCCCTTGTAAGCAGAATCAACAATGGACAACTTGGGGAGAGTAAATGCAAACACACATACAAAGAGGCACTCACACACCTGGAGAGTTCACAGAATCACAGAATGTTAGAGGTTGGAAGGGACCTCAAGGATCATCTAGTCCAACCCCCCTGCCAGAGCAGGATCACCTACAGCAGAGCGCACAGGAACATGTCCAGGCGGGTTTTGAATGTCTCCAGAGAAGGAGACTCCACAACCTCCCTGGGCAGCCTGTTCCAGTGCTCTGTCACCCTTACTGTGAAAAAGTTTTTCCTCATATTTTTATGGAACCTCCTGTGTTCCAGCTTCCACCCATTGCCCCTTGTCCTGTCAGTGGACATTGCTGAAAAGAGCCTGGCTCCATCCTCCTGACATTCCCCCTTGACATATTTATAAACATTAATGAGGTCACCCCTCAGCCTCCTCTTCTCCAAGCTAAAGAGACCCAGCTCCTTCAGCCTTTCCTCATAAGGGAGATGTTCCACTCCCTTCACCATCTTTGTGGCTCTGCGCTGGACTCTCTCCAGCAGTTCCCTGTCTCTCTTGAACTGAGGGGCCCAGAACTGGACACAATATTCCAGATGCGGCCTCACCAGGGCAGAGTAGAGGGGCAGGAGGACCTCTCTCGACCTACTTGCTACTCCCCTTCTAATACACCCCAGGATGCCATTGGCCTTCTTGGCCACGAGGGCACATTGCTGGCTTATGGTCATCCTGCTGGCCACTAGAACCCCCAAGCAGCCTGCAAAAGGTCGACTAAGCCATTTCACTCTTTAAAAGTATCACCAGGTGCTTCTTGTCTTCACTGACAAGCCTGTGCTGATGGTTGCAGAGGTCGATGCTCCTCCACCCTTGCCCCCACTGAGCCACCTGTGGCTGCTCATGAGGAGGGAGAAATCCTCCTCCTCCATAGTCACTCACAGGTACAGGACGAGGAGGTGTTAGGATGCATTCATCAGCAAGCTATCTACCACAAAAGAGGTATCTTTGCTGATTCCCAAAGACTGATCTGCAGCAGGGAGAATGATTCAGGGTGCAGCCCTGCAAAGATCCCCAGGCTGCTCAGTACAACACAGCAAGTCCTGCAGGACAAGACTCAAAGGACACAGACATAGCAAAACCTTTCCTTGTGCCAAGGGAGGGCAGTGGGAGGAAAGGTGGAGAAACACCAGCAGAACCTTCAGGAGGGAGGAAATGAAGGCTTGATTTTCCTCTTTTTTTTTCCTGACACATTTCTCATTTTGGCCAGCCCTAAAAACATAATTGGGAGCTCAAAAAGATGCATGGGAGGTGCTGCATGACAAGAGCAGGGCCATCCTGCAGCACCACGTGTTAGCCATGCCCAGTCGCACCTTACGTCTCAGAGTTTATTCTCAGCTGTACAAGATGTAAGAATACTGAAATTAAGCTGTTGAGAATACTAAAGATCTGAGACATGCTCTTCTTTAGATTCCTGTTCTGTTCAGAGACACGAAGAATGAATTCTATTTATTTTTAGTCTCTGTGGTCTAATGGCAGACTCATATTAAATGCTTGTTCCTAGTTACGCTGCTGATTCAACTAAGTATTTATCCGTATGCTTACCACTGCGGTCAGTGGAAATATTTGTGCTGAAAGGCCTGGTCATAAGAGCTCTACTGGATAAAGCTATGGACTCATAGATACTGGCTTGTCATTCAATTGATTGATTTTAAAAGTAAAGAAAATGTAGGAGAACATACTCAAAATACGTTTTTCTGCACCAGTTTTGCTGCTTAGATATCAGAGTTGAAAAGAGGAGGACTCTCACTTCTGATTTGGTCCTATTTTAGGTATTTCTCCTTTGATTTTTAAAGATAGATATCTTAAAGTAGTACATTTCAAATATGGTCAGACTTTGACTACTGAAGGAGAGTCCTTTCAAAGCTCTAACCTAATACAGCATGCTTATCCCAGAAGTTAGTTTTTTTAAAAACAGCCTTTTAAAATCAAAAGTGAGATTTTATTTTTAGTAGCTTTTTTTCCTTTTGCAACCCTTCAGAGACAACCTCCTCAGAAAATACATGTTCCTCTGCACTCCCAGTTGCTGATTCAGGGTATTAGTTCACAGAATCTTGATTTTAATCCATTTTTGAGGTCATAGCCAAGACAGAAATAATAAGAGAACTGCGCTTTAAAAAGCAGATAGAAATAAGTGAAACTCTTTCTCTTCCCTTGTGATAAAAGCCCAGCTTGTCACACAGTTGAGGAAATTTCTTTCAGATGCAACAGCATATGATTTTAATCAGTATCATTTGAACATATAGACTAAAACTGTGGAGGACAGCTTTTGGAAGCTAACCTAATTCATATTTCAGTTTCTTCCTTTACCGTACAAACCAAAAGAAATGCCTAGTAACCACGTGAAAGGAAAACGTCGGATGGCAACATTCATTCTCAATAACAGGAAAAAAGTAATGAGCTGAAGGAAAAGAAAGGCAAGTTATGCTGAAATGTTCCATAACACTCTTCACAAAAGCTACTCCCCAAATGAGCTGTACAAGCCTGAATCTCATCTTAACAATGATGTGTGAAACCTGGATCAAAACAAGGCCAATGCTGATAATGACTTTCTGTGGCACCATAAGGTGACAGGCACTGCAATAGCTCCAGTGATGCTGAACTTCATTACCCACCACCTAAGGTGAAAAGAAAAGGGCCAGCAAAGCACTGATGTTTAGGAGTCCCATTGCCTGGAGGGAAATGAAGGACATCAACAAAGACAACAAAGCAGCTTGGACCTGGTGAGTACCAGAGATGTAGTGACACTGGCACAGGGTTCCCCATAGGGGAACCCCAGCTTCATGCAGGCAGAGACCTCCCAGCCCTCTGCTCCCTCTGACAGGCACTTTGTCCAGATGGAGCGTTGCTGACAGCAGCAACACAGGTTTGTCAACAAGAACGAGAGAGTGGTGAAGAAAAATAACAGAACAGATCTCCCAGAGCATGCGGCTGCAGTGTAGAACCCCTTGAAGAGAATGGATGCAAACCAGAAAATAATTCAAAATTTAGACATACCAGATAAAAAATTAAAAGCCTGAAAATATTTGTCTTGATGGAAATATCTCACAATCTGAGTGTGTGTGGCCTTTCACTGCAGATAATTAAGGGCAGTGGATGAGGTTTTTTGGCAGAACATGAACTCAGCCTTTTGGGGGCCCTCAGGGCTGACAGCCCTGGTGTGGGGTGTCCTCCCCTCAAAAGCCAGCCCAGCCCAGCAGGAACTAGGCAGGCTACAGGGTACTGTACCTGTACGGAGGGAGGGAAGGACAGATCAGTGAAAGGGGAGGCTTTGATAAGAAGGAAAGGCAAGAAAAGTCATTAATGGGATCATATTAAAAACAGGGGAATGTTCACCTAGATACTTCCTGGCAGCAAGTTATAATGATGGGTAAGTTCCCAAGAGAAGGATTGCATTGCCCAGGTCTCTTAAAATGCCGTGTTTAGAGCAGTAGCAAACCCTTTACTCAGTCAAATCCCGTGCTGGCTAGGAAACAGAAATGAATGACCTAACAGACCTTTTCCAGCTGTAATACCATGACCCGTGACACACCAGTTGACGCAGTTATGGCACTGATGCTTGACTTCTTTCCTGGGCACAGCTGTCACAAAGATCCAGATGCTGGGCTCTGGGAGTGCTTAATCCAGCAATTTAATCTGACTCCACACAGAAAGGAGGGAGCCCACGCAGCTCCCAGGTTCTTGTCGTGCTGCCAGTTGAAAGGATTTGCGGGTCCACCGCGGTGAGTGTCCGGCTTTTGCTATTTCACTTACTCAGAACTCATGCACCAGACGATTTCTTAGCTCACAGTTTTCAGAAATAACCTGCAATTCTCTCCTCCTTCTCCCACAGTCCTGCAAAACCCTTTAAGTGATGCTGGCAGGTGCACTTTTTTTTTTTAAGGCATGATGCAAAGCTGGCTCTAGACCTGCCTGCTTTTCTTTTCTTTTTTCTTTTTTTTTTCTTTTTAAATTGAGTTCCTACTGCAAAGTACTTTTAAATCCTGCAGTTGCTCTGCTAAATTGAACTCAGGTGGGATGTAGGGAGCTGTGTGTTGCATACTGACTGGCAACCCAGGTTAATTAATTGCAAAGTAATTACATTCACACACCTGCCCTAGTTTGGCAGAAGTTACCAGGTTGCTTGTTGGAAGTAATAATAATGACAACAGTGATTTGAATTATTGCACAGAGACTGTACACTGCAGTAATGACACCACCATGATTCATTGCTTTAGAAACGAAGAGCCACATTTGGCAGCTGAATATTCCCAGAAATCATCAGAACTGTACAAGGATATATAATCCACTGAATTTCATGCAGGTGCAGGTCTGGGCATACCTTTGCAAGGGACTTCAGAAACACTGTCTCAAACTTGCTGGCACTAAGGGCTTCCTGGCTGCCCTGCATAGGCCTGGTCACTCTGAACTTCCCCAAGTCAGCTGAGACACACAGAACTTGTGTGTGACAGCAGCAGAGACTGTCAGACGAATTCTTCAGTCCTGCACATTTTAAGCTTCTGCCTGTCACCAGATCAGATCTGAGATGTATCAGGTGTTATTAAATACAAACCTTAAATTGGAAACTAAAGGCTCTGTAGTGCACTGATAAGTAAACACTGAGGGCCTTAGGGCTGCTTAAATAGGCCAGGTGTAAGAATTAGGAGATAGTTTTTTATTATTATGCTTTATGGCTCTTTTTTCTCCTCTTAAATATTAGAAGACATCAAGAGAGAGCAAGAGCAAGGGTTTGCTCTTTGGAAAGAGATACTCTGGTATATTTTTATTTATACAGATCAGGCACCACAGCCTGTAAAACGCGTGCCAGCTGGCATGCTACTGAGGGAGAAAGACAGATGAGTGGCCATAAACTCCACGTGCCAGGTGAAGAGCAACTTCTGGTGCCAAAGCCACCTGGTGCCTGAAGGGATACTGTTCAGGACAAGCCAGCTTGTGTCTGAAGCTCACACGTGGAAACCCTTCAAGCACAGCAACACAGTTTACAAGGAACACGTGAAGCAAGAGGAGAGACAGAATCTCCTGAAGGTGACACACTGCTCCTGGTGGAAGTAGATGGACAATGCTGGTACTTTCTGTGGTTAAAAGAGAGAGCTGGGAGCACAGAGCTTTGTGGAAATGGGTCAGATGATGGTGCTGAAATTAAGATTGACAAAAAACTCACAGCTCTGTTTTACATCCGATGCCACAACCGACCTAGCTGGACTCGGTTGCAGGGCTCTGTGCCACTGACGCTAGGGGCAGATCTCTGTACCCCTTTTTCACAGCCACCTTTCTGCTGAAAAGACAAGGCTTCATCAGTTTGACCCTTGCTACACACATAGCTACCTATGCTTTCCTTGGTTTGAGACCACCTCTGATTAAAGATCTTTGTTCAGACATATGTGAATTCATGTGCTGTTACTTTCAGTTCTCTGGAAGGGAAGTTATGCAGTGCCCCAGATAAAGGACATCAAGCTTCATTTTGCTTCCATCTCAGATGTGGTCATTTCTCATACCTTCTCGTTATTCCCATAAGCCAGCCCATCTTTGCTCACTTGATCAATTCAGATCAAACTAATCCAAGATGGAGCAGAAGGATTAATTTACTTTCTGGACCTGGCTTTGTCACCTTACTGGATTCTCATTTCTTTCATCCAGCAGCTGGTGTAACCGAGGCTCTACACCCAACCTAGCTACAGGGACAGCTCTGTCACCTGTAAACATTTTGCATCATTTCCTCATAAAACAGAGTATTAGGAAGATGGGAAGGCAGAAGAGTGACATGGAAAAACCCACAGCACAACAGCTAATTTTGTGCACCAAATGTTAACACTGCCTCACAGAAAATTCAGGCTTTAATAAATGCTTTTCATAACAGCAACAAGATCTGACAAAAACCAAAAACAACAAACAGGAAGAAAACATGATGAAAAAATAAAACAAAAAGCAGAAAGAGAAGAAAGTTCTTCAGGTTTTCAGAGATCACAGCCAGCTGACTGCTACCCTCCAGTCAGAAATAAAAAGCAAGTTTCTTGTTGTCTGATAGGTGAAAAGAAAGGGAAAAGTTGTAGGGTGTTAAACAAGCCGTGGAAGCTTCCTGCATTGTAAAGTTCTTAGATATATGGAAAAACTGGATAATGGAAGTCATACGACAGGCTCAGTGTGTTCCATGAGGCAGGCTTGCCTGTTCAGTAGCCCCTCCTACCTTGGAGGCATAAGCGTAGCTCAGGAAGTTGTGTTTCTCAAACTGTGGTTTGCGGAGAACCCGTGGTTGGCAGAACACTTCCTCTTGCTCACTGCTCTCCTTCTTTCCACTCTACTTTCACGTCCACTCTTCATCTGTTTGGTCTTTGATCTACAGTTGTTGCTCTGTGTGTCCAGGCCTTTCTGCTCAGGTTGGAAAGCACCATGCCAAGGCAGCAGCTATTCCAGCTGCCAAACAGTAAGGCAATCCAAGGGTGTCCTAAATACCTTGACATCTCATAGCCCAGCAAACGTCTCTGTCCCCACATCCTTGACTTTCTGTTACAGATACCCTCAGTTTCAGCAGTGAAGTTTTGCAATTGAAGGCTCACTTCCGTGACCTTTTCCGTACCTGCCAGGGACTTCCAAACTGCCTGCCTCTGTGAGGTCTCACAGGGGTTCGCACACACAGACTGCAGGCACCCACCTCTCCCCAGCTGGACCCTGCCTGCACGTGTCCACTTACGTTTGCCAAAGTGCAGCAAGTCTTCACCCTGCCTGGGAGCTCCACTAATGGGCAAAGAGGGATCAGGTGTGGGACAGCATATCTGCCCTTGAATCACTCACCAGCTCATTGAGACCTGATTTCCCTGGTCACAGAAACAGAGGAAATCACAAAAATAAGCAAGAGCTATTATGTTCCTTGGGGGAAAGAAGGGTGTACTGACCACTCACACAGAAGAACACCAATTTATGTGTCAATCTATTAAGTAATAAGTGGCCACAGACACTTTTCTGCTCACATATGACACCGGATTGCTCTCTTATATGGTACAGGGCTCAGTCGGAAGGTCTGGTAGAACAGCATCACACTGAAGTAACGGCGTGGACTTGTACTGCTGCCTACAGAGCACAGCAAGGATAGCTGAGCTAGCTTTAAGGATGTCACCTGAGCCACAGGAGCAGGCTCTACACAAAATGGAGTTCACTGGCAGAGTAACTTGGTTTATGCTAAGCTCTAGTGCCCTGGCTGCTACTGGTACCAGGTTTAAAGCTAGCAAATATATTCTTCCCCATTACTACCATCATGCAATCAAGGGACATGACCTCAGCTTATCTGGACTTCAAACCAAGGAGAATCTCGCCACCATTCAAAGGTCAGGAGCTAGCTCATCTCTGAAGAAGTCTTGCTGGATGAGAGCTACTGATTTTGGAAGGGACATCTAATCACTGTCCCTCATCAGAACACAAACTTGGTGATTAAGCCCAATGACCATTCTCTAACAGCATGAGCAGCAGGGCCCAGCCACACAGGACTGGAGAAGGAGGGGGTGCTTGCAGTGCTTCCCACAAACCACCCAAATGCAGCAGCTGCATTACCTGCTTGGATTTCTGCTCTAGTCACTCAGAGAGGGCTCCCACTGCAGGAATGCCCATCTCAAGTGTTAGGGGCCAGCTCTCAACTCCTCTGGAAGAGCTGCTCTTCCTCCTAAATTAGTCATGCCTAGCTGTAAGTGCTTCCAGTGAAGCCATCACAATACCCCGTCAAAGCCTCTTGGTTGACCCTGTCAACAATCTTTCAGGGCAGGAGCTCTCTCAAGGAGAAGGGAGGTGCAACTAAATGTTTATTAAGTTGCTAGCTTCACTATGTTTCCTAGGTTCATTATGTCTGTCCTCCATTTACATATGCAAAGGTATGTATATTATAAAGAATTGCATATGCATAAACCCAAACAAAATATGAGCTAATTCACATTATCACTAGTATCCAGGTCAGCTCGGCTAACAGACAAGCCATCCCACGCTCATAGCCATGGCCTGAGCATAAACAAGATAAAACATATAAAAACTCCCTGAAGGAAGATGCCACCCTCTTTTTTTTTTCCCTTCAGTCTAGCTGTTTCTCGCATTCATTAATGCAGAAGTTAATGCAGATGGTATATGCTGCCTGTGGCCCCACAGTGGACCAGGCTACAACACCCTATTGCTGTAACATGACTTGGCTTGCATTCACCTCACAAATTATACTGCTATCTATACGTAACCTTGCACATAAATATTTTGCACCCAACAATTTGTCTCAAAATATCAACTGTCTCTTTTTACTCAGTCAAAACATACTTTTGCAAGTCAAAACCACTTTGCAAGTTTTATTAGCCTACTCCCTTACTAACAACAGGCAATTTCTGTGTTAAGATAAGCACTTCTCCCTCTTATTCATAATCAGGGTTCTTAAGGTCATTTGTTCTTCACCGATTTCTAACCCAAATTATTCTCTTAGGAATTTCAGCATATCAACAAAACCAAAGATTTTTCTTGTTGTGCCGGCAGAAAAGGATAATTTATACTTCTGCAAGGTCCTTTCACTGCAAAGAAAGGCTTGTAAGGTGCAGGAACCAGAAGCAAATGTTTGGAAGAAAAGAAACGATTTCCTAGGCTGTAAGAACATAAAGAAGTCACAGAATTTTCTCAACCTCTGGTGTCAGTACACTCGAATGGCCTAGCAGAGCCACCAGCTGGACAGAAGACAAATGAGTTTGTTCTGTGCCTTTGAAAAATACCTGAAGTATTGGAAGCCCAGAGCACCCCCATTTTGACTGCAGGGCCAGGGTTATTGACAGAGGTTTTGCCCTTTCCCAGCTCATCTGGCCAGGAAGGAAGACAGGAATGAAAACCTGGCGAATGCTTTTCTATATTGTACTCACTTAACAAAGAGGGGAAAAGGAAATGGAAAATAAAGAGGAAGGAGAAATTCCCAAATTAAAACTTCATAAAGAATATACTACAGTTTTGCTTAAATAAAACCATTCTATTTCAAACCCTACACATTAAAAATTATTTGAAGCTGCACGATGTGTCAGAGTCAAAACTCTGGGCAAAATATTAAGAGAAATGCCAGACTAGTTATATAAAACAATGGTTTTCCCCACCTAGTAAATGAATTTAAGGTAGACATGAGACACTCAAGATATGAGGTGCTAACCACACAGACTTGCAGAAAGCTGAGCAGTCTTCCCCTCTTCTAAGAAGTACCTGTGAACACATATCTCAGTCATGATTTGCAACTAGAAATGACCATTTTGACAAGGTAAATAAATCCATCCCACGGTATCTCAAGAAGCAGAGCACAGGCCTTCAGAGATTCCTCCTCTCTTTAATGCATCACAAAAAGGGTCTTCAAACCAGTCAGTCACTGATCTGCAGGCTTACTTACACACAAATACTCATATTTTGGCTAAGATTTCTGTCCAATGTCAGCGTGAATGTGTTTCACTACATGGAGCTGTTAGTAAATAAAAATAATTAAAAAATTGGTATCTGTGAACTTGCTCTTTGTCTGCCATCCTTACTCCAGCAATTTCATACTCATAATTTTTAATTTTGATTAGGCATTGGAGACACGTATTTATTTCTTGCTTTATGATCTGATAGGAACCTTGCCTGCATTCACACTGAGGCAAGGTTAGAGATCTGCCTTCCGGGGGACAGAGAGGAAGAAGAAAAAGGCTTGTTGGAGTATTTCAGGGATATGGGAAGTTGGTGAAAGGGCATGGTCTCCCACCACAAAAATGAGAGAGGTGTTCTAGTTTGCTGGGGTAAGTTCAACGACCTGCCCTAGGGGTGGGCATGGCCCTCGTCATCCTGTGCTGGTGGGACAGCCTGGGGCCAAAGGATCAGTTAGTGGAGCAGTGTCCCTTCAGTGGCTGGGAGCTCAGCATGTGACTACAAAACCTGCCAGACAGCAAGACAAATCGGTCAGTTCCTGTAGACCCAGCTAAACTACTGCTGGGACTTCAAGCTTGTTAATTTAACAGTGTTTATAGTCACCTGGTCATCAGGGCTAAAATGTAGGATTATGCAGACACAGGTCTTGCTTTACAGAAGTATAAACCGTCACCTTAAAGCTTCAGGGTGCAAACTGAAGTCTACTCTGTGGTTGCTAGCACTTGGAGGAGTGCCTCTAAAAACTGGGAGACCAATGAGGGGGAAAAATCCATTATGAATGTTTTGAAGGGAAGAGTTTAAGTGGAAAAGATATGTGTTTCTGTGTGTGAGAGAGACATATAGGTATACATATATGCATATGCATACACACACACATACAAATATATGTATATATCATAAGATCATAGAATGGTTTGATTTGGAAGGGACCTTAAAGATCATGTAGTTCCAACCCCCCTGCCATGGGCAGGGACACCTCCCACTAGCTTGTTCATTTAACAGTGTTTATAGTCACCTGGTCATCAGAGCTAAAATGTTAGTAAATCACGAGCCAAAGGCTGTGGGTTCACAGCAGCTTATGACAATCCATAACATGGCTGACTTGTCCATGTCCTCCCCAAAACATCAGTGCCACACTTACTCTCACCTCCAGGCTGCCATCGCTTGTCTGACCCTGAGGCAATGTCACTCAAAGGGGTGGGAGGGTGGAAGAAGGTTTGTGCTGGACATCATAGAATCACATTATGGTTTGGGTTGGAAGGAACCTTAAAGAGCATCTAGTTCCAACCTCACTGCCATGGGCAGGGACACTTTCCCCTAGACCAGGTTGCTCAAAGCCCCATCCAACCTGGCCTGGAACACTTCCAGGGAGGGGGCTTCCACAACTTCTCTGGACAACCTGTTCCAGTGTCTCACCACCCTCACAGCAAAGAATTTCTTCCTAATACCTAATCTAAATCTACCCTCTTTCAGTTTGAAACCATTACGCACTGTCTTATCACTACACTCCCTGGAAAAGAGTTCCTCCCCACCCTTCCTGCAGGCCCCCTTTAAGCACTGGAAGGCTGCTATAAGGTCGCCCTGGAAGCTTCTCTTCTCCATGCTGAATAACCCCAATGCTCTCAAGCCTGTCCTCATAGGGGAGGTGCTCCAGCCTTCTCTGGCCTCCAACATAGCTCTCTGGCCTGGCTCCCTGCTCAGTTCAGTGAGGCACGAACAAAAATTTGATTTGGATTCAGCCCACTGGCACCAGTCACCCTGCATTACTCCCTGAAGTTGCTGCTTATCCAGTAAGATCAGAGATCAGATTTCTAAATGGGACACAACAATTAAAGTCCTAAAGTTAGGCAGGATGAATCCAGGCTAGACCTGGATAGCTAGGTCTAATAGCAAAGGGAGATGCCAGAATGCCAGGCCAAGGGACTAACCCCTACCACCCATGCCTATCACAGGCTGCTCTTCACAGTGCTCCTCAGTAATCTCCACCAGGGTTTCCCAGCCTAGAGGACCCATCCTTGCTGGGAGGGTAACACAGTTACTTTTCCTTTTAGCTGGAAAGATTACCAGTGAGATCCGGTCTAAAACTAATTCCTAATCCTCAGAAAAGTTTGGAGTGGAAGTTCAGTACAGAATTACACCAAACGTCCTGTCTTACATATTTGTCCTTTGGACAGAAAGTCATCCAAAGCCAAGCTCTTTCCTGTCTGCTGATTCAGAGGGAGAAGCTCTGAGCTTTGCTTGGTTTCTGGTTTTGTGCAGGGTATCAGAAGTGACAAATTCTTTGGAGACAATCTGGGCCAGAGAGAAAAGGGAGAAAAATTCTCAGCAGGCAAGATGAAAGATTGGGCCAGGTCCCAGGCTGTTATCTAGCCAAATGCGCGGGACAACCGTCTTTCGCCCAGAAGTCTGCTAGCAATTTGCAGGAATGTTGCAGGTAGCCAGCAGAACTGTCAGTCGCCAGACTTTGCTGTATTTTGGTCTCTCTCTGTTTCCTTGGTGAATTTTCCTGAGCAGCACAAAATTTAATCCAGTTCACGAGAGGCCGCAGCTGCTTCCAATTCTGCCCAACAGCTGCTTTTACAACATGGGATTCAAAAGACTGACTTTCTTCAGAGAGCCACAGAGTGAATGTACCTGAGCTGTGTGGATTCCCTACATTTGGCAAGGTTATCCCGGCATTCCAAAGGTTGTGTGTATTCAGCTGGTTTCAACAAAGCACTTGAAAATCCCCAACAATTCATTAGCCTTGCAAAAGCAAATAGAAAGTACTAATTAGCACGGTCAAGAGATAATTTTAAGCAGTAAAACGGGTCTTGCAACCCTACCAGGAACAGTGTTGATCCACTGACCCCAACAAGCCACGTAGAGCAAATACCAGCAGCCCCAGCCCTTGCACGACCACTATCTGAGGAAGAATTGCAGCCCGTGCCTCAGAAAACAACTTTTCAGGGTGTGGCTTCGTGTTCCTCCTAATCCAGTTGCCCTGCAGAAAGGGCAGTCTTCCCACCCCATTTGCACACACTGCCAACACTACCTCTGCTGCTTCTCTTGCTTCAGCTATAGAGGCTGTGTAAACACTGAGGAAGCTGGTTCAGCTCTGGAATCCAGCAGGGAAGTCTTCCACCAAAAAGAAAAGGCTTTCTGAGAACTGGATTCTGTTCCTGTCATCATCCCAAACCAAAAGGATGGCCTGAAGCAAGGCCAGGGTTTAACCACTTAACAAGAATCTAGGGGATTGAGCTACAAAAGTAACTGACTATAATAAAATAAGCTCCATGAGTTTGTGCCTCAGATTCCCTTCCTACAATGGCAGTAGTAGTTACCTGCCTTCAGCTGGTTGATGGGAGGCTTCATATTCATGAAACACTCAGAGATCTGCTTGTACATACAAGGGCTTTATATTAATCATACAATATCGTTATGACTAGTGAAAACTCCGTGTCCTTTTTAAAGGTACCAATAATGCAGAAAACAGAAATCCTTTACTCAG
The DNA here is from genome assembly GCA_020746105.1 of Trogon surrucura. Taxonomy (NCBI): domain Eukaryota; kingdom Metazoa; phylum Chordata; class Aves; order Trogoniformes; family Trogonidae; genus Trogon; species Trogon surrucura. The sequence goes on along the minus strand of CM036623.1, from coordinate 29,722,857 downwards.
ACATATGTATATTCCCTGTTCAGCAGAAAGGTGTCTGGGAAAGGCACACAGACATGCATGTATGTATTCATCTGTTTGAAAAGAGCTGCATTCCACAGCACTCCCTGGCTTGCACGCATCTAACATAGTATCTGTTTAGGAAAATGTGACTAGCATAACCAGCTATGCAATGCTCACATCTGCTAATCCTTTGCTGCTCAAGTAATCATCTTCATTTGCAAAATGATTTATACTATTTTCGGTGCAGGCAAAGCACAGCTAAATGCTCCAAACCTCTCACAGCTGATGTCTTGAGGGAAGCATTGCCTTAACTTTCCCACTCCAGCAGGGTATATTGATGCAGGGATCTCATTTCTGAAGGCAGGTAGGATTACTTTAGATAGCTCAGAAAGGTACAAAATGGACAGAGGAAAGGTTTGTGGCTATCGGTTTTACCATACTGGGTGATGCTTGTAGCTTTATTACATTTGCACAGCTTAAATAGCGCTGCTTGTTTGACCACAGCTGCTTTGCAGTGCTGTTTCATCATGTGCTTTCACACACATACATACATAACCCAAACTTCACAGTTCAAAAACACCGGCTGAAAGCTTGCCTTGCCTCTCTGAGAAGTAAACACCTGGGATGGCTCCTGAACTCAGCCCCTCTCCAACCCCAGAGAGTTACTCTGGACTGGCACCCGCACAAAGTGCCAACTCGGCCATGTACAGATTTGTATTTTAGGGATTCCCTCTGTCAGAAAGGAGGGTGGGGTTGGCACATGTGTTCCCACATTGTAAGAGCAGATCTTGGATGCCAGAGTGCTGGGGTGGGGAGGGGGTAAGGGTATATGCACCAGTAACTTTGTACAACAGCCCCAGGTCTCTCCACAACAGATGTGATACAACAATCACACAAGGACAACACTTCTCTGCCCTGGATACCACAGGCAGCTCTCTGGCAGGAGGGTTTTAATTCCTTCAGAAGACCCTCTTATATAGGTCCCCAGATCAGCACCATGATCTGTGACCTAGTTGCTGCTTTAAACACGAGGGCTGCCAAACCTGGTCCACCCCAGCACAGCCCACCCACTGCCTTAGACTACTGTAGGACCAGTCTGTGCTGATGATAACAGGGGAAGAGGGACTACAAACTCCCCTTTGTCCTCTAAAGAACATGTGCTAAACACACTTTCCCCTTGTTCTTTCTAATTCTATATTTCATAGTGACTTCTTAAATACCTACATTGATTGTTATTCATTTGTAACTTCTCACAAAGGGCAACCTAAACAACCACAAACATACATACACTCTTCCCTACACAGGGAGAAACCCTTTGTTAGGAAAGTGCAATAGTCTTCCGGTACATCACAGGGCTTTTGATAACCATACCTACCCTCTGGTCACAGATCCATCTGAAGTAGAATTTGGTCAGTCATTCCGAACAGCTCCCTTTTTTTCTAATTTCCCTTCCCATTCTTCTATTCCCAAATGCAAAACCTCATCCTCCTTCTAAAATTACAATTGCTAAATTTCTGCGATGGACAATATTTCGTCCTAGTTTCACTAAGACACTTCGGTTTCTGTGGTCTTTAGCAATCGAAGCAGGCAAGCATTTAAAACTCTGGGAAGGCATTTTGCAGCAGATTCTTTTTCTAATAGATGGGGTTTAGATACTGGGTTTTATATCTATTTTTCATGTCATTTTAGAGATCCTTCTGAGCCTCGAAAGCCTATACTGCTGATCTCAGAGAAGCCACCTATATTTACCCATGGATGAGTTAAAATACAGTTCTGCTATCACTTGGAAAAACTGGTATGAGACTGCAATGATGAGGAGTTCTCTGCTCAAGAGCAATATTCCCAATGTGGTCTACCCTCTAGCAAACACAGGAACAGTTGCCTTCTGCGCTGCAACCAGTATCATTGCACAACATGCTCAAAGCATCTGCTAAGTTTGGCAGAGTACTGACCTACTGAGAAGCACTGGAAAGATCACATGGCAAGTCAATGTGGGGTGACAGAGCACTGAAACAGGCTGCCCAGAGAGGTTATTGGAGTATCTGTCTCTGGAGACATTGAAAACCCACCTGGATGTGTTCCTGTGTGATCTATTCTAAGCGTTCCTGCTCTAGCAGGGGAAGCTGGACTGGATCATCTTCAGAGGTCCCTTCCAACCCCTATCATTCTGTGATTCTGTTAAACTGAATTTCAGAAGATTTTATGTTTCTCCTCTGGATGCAGAAAATACAGGTATCTTTGGAAAGCACCTCCTTCTTTGTACCTTTGTATCTTTGTACAGTGATAGCCCTGCCTTGGGCACAGATATTTCCTTCCTGAGCAGCACCATCCCCCAGGACTGGAAAGTGTACACCTTATGAGAGCTTGACAGAAAGCAAAGAGATCTGATTACACTGATTTTTTTTTCCAGTTGCCTGAACTGCTCCTTCCCCACTTAAACACAACATCTTACTTGTTCTAGGTTGAGGTTTTCTTTAAGCAGCACTTTGTATTGGGTCCAAGACTTCCTGAAGCCAACAGGACTTGTTCGACTCATTCAGATAAGCTTAGATTAAGTCCTTTACAAAGGATGGCTCTTAAGGAGTTTTTAAAAATCGTTTTCTTGTTCAAACCTGTAAATGTTGGTATTGGATTTATTTATCCCACTGCAGAGACAGATACGTAGCCTGGATAAAAGAGTCATTTGATAAAGTTTTGTGGCCAACAAGTATCTAAGAGCTCCCATTCCAGCAGAAGTCATGGGTTTGATAGGTGCCTACTAAAGCAGTTCTCTGGTCTGCTCTACACAGGAGATCAGACTACTAGACAATCGAAAGAGTCCCTCTTGAAGCTAAAATCTGTGAACTTTCAAGAGTTGTTCAGTTTCCAGATTCCTCCAGTGTTTAATCTCTTTATGTCTACATTCATCACATGAAATCTGTCAACTGTGATGATGGTGTAACTGAAGAGATGCACAATCATTACTTCATTAGGCAGCCTGGTGCCCCAGAAATGAGAACCACTGTAACCCATCCTGGCTACTTGAACCAGCCATTATCCCAAAGGACTATTTAACACTTGTGTATTATGTCTCTGTCTCAGATCTGTCTGTTCTCCTCATCACGTCCTCTATACATTTGCCAGATGTTGGAATGAAGGTATATACCTTTTCATGAAGCTGTGGTCATCCGGCTCAATCAGCTCACATTTCTGCAGACGTTTTGTGATCTCATCACTTACTAACATTCCTAGGAGTTAGCCTGACTCTAGGTCAGAATTACTGCTTAAATTTCTCTGTTTCTCTCCCAGCCCATTTTGGAAGAATTTGATTAGATTGATTTCTGTCTAGCCCCTAGCTACACTTCTCCCCACATTCCTCTCTAAGCAGCTACTCATTCTGGAAGCAGATTTTTTCCCCAGTGTCTTTCAGCTATTGCAGATATGTAAGTCAACAAATCCTCCTTATTGATTTGCTACATGCAGAATAAACTCTTCAGTCATTAGCAGGATGGATATGTGGACACTTTTAAAGTTTCTAGGATACTTTTATGATGATTTGCGTTGTCATTGTTTCTGTGCACATGAGTAATCTTTCCCATTTATTAGCCTGAGGACTAAAGTGAATGAAGGTGCAACCTCAGCAATTGCTCATGCAATTTTTGTGCACAGAATTTTAAAATCAGGCCCAAATTCTCCATCAGCAGCTTGCCTTATGTTACCATCTCTCTTGAAAACTACCAATTTTATGTACATATACTTTGAGAAATTGGTGCCTAACTCAATGTGACCATAACAGGAAATCAGCTAAACATCCTTCAGACACGATTCTAGTTCTGTAATGTGTTGAAGGCCACAAGGTATGTATGCTGAAGTGCAGTTCTGAGGATCTCCAGAAATACTGTGGCATGTAAACAGAGCGCTAACATAGATTTTTTAAATATCTCATTTCCTTTTCATGAGTGGCAGATAGTTTGAAAATAAAGACAGTCAGTTAATGAAATGAAAGGCTATTCTGTTAAATTGTTTGGATGCTCATAAACTGAGGAGGAATGCATGCATCATGCTTATTCATGCTTCAATATTTTTGCAACCACTTGATTTAAAGTCCAAATCTAGGGTTTATGGCTTGTTTACTTTCTCCTGCAACTTTAAACTGAAAGTGAACCTTTGCAGGCATGTGGCTCCTTTCAGACAAGCTGAGAAAGAGACACTATAAATCTTCCTCTGTCTCATTACTTGCCATCTTAACTATCACAAATGCGGGGAATACCTGCAAAGTGCAAATACTTTGGCTTATCAGCTACTAAGTTCCTCTTGCTGGTCTACAGGGTTTGGATTCTTTAATTTTTTTCCTTATGGCTGTGTGATTTTTGTTCCTCAGTGTTGGAACTGATGAATTGTACCTTGGAACAGGAGTGTCATTGTTCCACTTCATGTAAACAACTGAACAAGGCAAAAGCAGTGACAGCTGTCATACAGGGTTCTCCATCCCCTGAACTCCATGTGCGTATTTGGGAATAGTGCTGCAGTGAAACTACAGCACCCTAGCCTTTCAGCAGCAATTTTATCAAAGTGGACTGATTTGCAGCATACTCAGTGGCTGAAAATGCAAATACCCCGTACCCACCTATATAGCTTCTTCTGCTGCTCCCATCACAGACGCATCTGGGAGCTTTTATTCGTGGGAAACCAGCTAAGTGTGTCAGAGAGATAAGAAGCATTCTTAATATCTAGTATTATATGTTTTTTCCAAGGGGGGTGACCGACGGTTTCAGCAGCTATGTCATTTTCCCCTGATTGTTTTCAACAGGAAATAGAAATGCTCAGCTTCAGCATGGGCTGTGTGATACAACTGAGCCTTGGGCAGATTCCAGCCTGATCCTGGAATCCCAGCAGCTGATTGCCCTCCCAGTCAAAATGCATTTTCTCTCCCACTGTATTTTCTTGGGGCTCAAACCTACAAGGTGCAGTGTCTCTTAGCTAGGCGCAAGGAAAGCCTGGAGTCTTTTCTTAACAGAAAGCACACCTGAAGTCGCCTGGGAGTCTGTCGCCTGGGCTGGCATGCTTAGCATGCTGGAGCTGGAGTGACCATCAGCTCATAGGGACAAGCCCTTATCCACTTCTCAGCATTTCACTAGAAACAAAGCAAGCCTCCCAGAAGAGATTCGTCACGTTTCCAGAAGTGCCGAACTCCCTTATTCTGTCCTTTGCCCTAAACTGCAGCTTGGAATTCATTGTTCTTTCTCCCTAAATATAAAATGCGAACTAAACAAAGGTTTTGCAGTATGTTTTCAACTGGAACATGTCAGATAAAGGAAATATTATACATTACAGTACAATCATGCCACACCATTGTGATTGTGTAGCTGTAACTTGTCAGCCAGCTTGCAAATGCAGCTGAAAGCTCTTTGTTAAGTAGGAAAAGGAAAGCAACAGTTATTAAAGATGAGTAGTCACTAAAGATTCAGGACTTACCCTGAGTCATCCCTGGCTCCCTTGTCTCCTGCTGATGTTTTCATCATTACAGCAAACTTCAAGACACTTTCTGTTTCACAGTGGCTTTAGAGTTCCTTGGTAAAGAAAGCAATTCCTTTCCATCGCTGAGCAGAACCTCCACATACTTATGTTTTTACTGAAGATGATATTTCAAGGAGCAGCAGCGGGAGGATGTTTAAAACCAGCTCCGGGCTCAGTAGTATCGGAGGGCAGAGGACTAAACAAGCACTGAAGTGAAAGCAAACTACCAAGAAGGTCTGATTTTAGCCTCTCTTATTTCTACTTCCTGTATTTATATGAACGGGGGATTTCAGGAAGAGGCAGTCTTTGGTGGTCAAGGCTCTGTGTGTGTGTGTGTGTGTGTGTGTGTGTGTGCATGTGTTATAAAGCCATATTTAGTAGTGAAGGCAGGTTAACCCTATTAGAAAGAAGGGCCTGAGCCTGTCACTTATTTTTTTTCTCTGACTTAAGTTTCAGGGGAAATTCTTTCACAGGTATATAAGGAGGCAACAGAGCATGGTGAACTTTGTAAAGGATTTTATAAGGCAGCAAAGCAGTAAGTCTCCCGTCTGCAAATTCCTGAAGCATGTGTATTTCTATTGCTTGAGTAACTGGAACCAGATGGAGCTTGGAAACCTTTATATTTACACAGGACCTGAGAAAACTAAATGTCTAACACTGGCAGAAGACAGCTTTGTGGAAAAAAAAAATAAAAAAAATCCTAGCTAAAGCAAAAGCTAATGACAGTTAGTAAATGAACAGCTATCTGTGCTGTGAAGCTCCAGTGTCAAAGCACATTTGACTTGGGAGTCATTTAAGTGGTCGAGTATATTTGCTATACTGGAAACCCACCTGAATATAGACAGGCTGTGGAGGCTGGGGACTGACAGATGTGCTGTTAGACAGGGCTGGTGGCACTCCTATTCAGAATCCTATCCGGAAATATTTGATATTAGGAGAATACATAATGGAAAAAATAAGGTGGAAGTATGAAGCAGAAGTAGAGGAAAACAATTGCATGGAATGGAAAAGGAATAAATCTTTTATCCTTAGAAGGAATTTCCCAGCTTTCTAAGTAAGTAGACTGCCATACAGCCCAGTGGGAATGACAGGCAGCTGCCAGTGTATGGGCACTCGGGAAAGCAGACCTCCGTGTAGAACAAAGAGCCAATGCTGCTGGCACTGAACTAGGGAGAGTCACAGGGACCCTTTATGATCATCAAGTCACACGTTCTTGTGTAACACAAGACAAATTTTTCTCAGGGATTTTTTAATCAAGCCTGTAACTTCATTAGAAAATTTATCTTCTAGCTTTTAGGAGGATTTCTCTTAGAAAATCAAAAAGTGTGACTAAAAGGCTGCATGATAGAAAATTCACCATCCTTCTGTGTCAGGTGTCTTAGTGCTTAAGTGCTGGTATTGCTTAAGTTCACACCTGTTTTTTTGCTTTGACTTGTGCAGTTTTACATTTTCAGCTGCTATATCTCAGAACGCTCTTTCCTACTAAATGAAGGTCTTTGCTCCAACTCCTGTAGTCATTTTCAGATGATGATGAACTCACCCAGTGAAGAACTTAGCCTTCTCAGACAAACTGGTTGGATGAGATTCCCTCATCTCTCACTGCAGGCTTGTCAGATCTCAGCTCTGAATGCTTCTTGAGCACAGAGTTCCAAGTGAAAACATGCTCTAGACTTGTTCACCAGCTGGGCACCTTGGAAGTACACCTTGGGTATTAGCATAAGAACAATGTCCAAGGTGCATTGCATAAATTCAACTCTACCCCAGGTTTTCACTTCCCTCCACTGCAACTCAACAGGCACCAGATCCACTCGAGTTTACTTCTGCCATGCTGCAAAGTAAGTTTGCCGAGACAAAAAACTGTGAAGGTGTGCTGCTCTGCTTTGACTTGCCCAGAGAGGAGAGATCTGTGTTCACATAAATATGCAGCCATCCTGGGCAAAGACCTAAGATTTTGCAAATGTAGATCATCAGTTTTCAGAGTGCATTAGGCATTTCTGAACATGTTGTTAGGCAAGAAGAAACAAGAACACTAATATTATTATAAAGACGCAGTTAAAAAATGGCAAAAATACAGAATACAAAAATCTAGTATTGCTGTGCTATTTCAGTTTCATAAGGTTTGAGAGAAACTAATTGTTCGGTTCTTTGTGAAATCTTTCACTGTATTTACAATTTAAAGAATGCAGAGTTTCGGGAATTTGAAGTTTTGACACTAGTTTTGTTGTAGATATTGTCCAAACTTCATGAAAAAAATCTTTTATTTTTCCGCAAAACATTTAATATTCCTGTAACATAGTTAAGTACTTCTGTAAAATATTTAAAATATGAAGACAAATTTTAATGTAAGAAATTTTCTCTGAGCTTTGCTGAGGGTTTTTTTAAGCTAGAATTTTGACAGGTTTGGAATGTGATGCTCTGTTCTAGTATCAGGCTTTGGAAGTAAACAATTATACAAAAGCCAAATGACAAAATAATATCCAGTTACTGCAAAACGCCACTTCTGTGTGGTAGATACAAACTGAAAGGGAGAATTCTTGTCTTTTCTATGACTGATTCACCCTTTCCATCTGAAGCCACAGCATGTTGCAGGCATTTTTTATATTTTTATGCTGCTGAGCTGGAAAGGTTTAAAAATAGCCTACAGGGAAGCCCTTAAGTGAAACGAGCACTTTGGCTCTAATATAAAGTCCTTTCAGTATACACACAGATTATATGACAGTTCTGCTTTACATATAGTAGGAAGCAGCTGCATCAGTAATATGGCATATGATAAGAGCCGTAGGAACTGTCATGCCTATTGTATCACTAATCCATAGATTATGTGCCTTTTATAGAGCCTATTGCATAACAGATCATGATGGGCCACCATATCAAACCTATGGGGGATTAAAAGAGCTACTTTCCACATTCAGATTTTGATTTTTAGAAGTTAATTCTATGTGCAAGGAGGATTTTTTTCCCTTTCCCCAGATTAGAAAGTGAGCCTAGCATACAGCAGAGAATGAACCCTTATGCAAAAGTCAAACAACGCAGGATACCCCTTTTCTTCACCAGGACTCTTCTGTAGATGCACAAAACCCACAGTGGCTAATGACAGGTTTATACAGCAACAGGGATTCCAAGAGCATGCACTGTGGTTAAGAAAAATAAGGTCAAACTGTTTTAACTTTCACCTTCTCATAGTAGTGTCTAAGAGTATTCATGAGAAGACTCTTGTGTAATGAAATTGTTAACACACCAGCATATGAGACAAAATTAACTCTTGGTTCCTCTTTTTCCAAGAACTGCAGTTGAAAGCTTTTCATCCGCCCAGAACAGACTGTGCCAGAGACCCAGTTTGCATACCGGAAGTCATCGTAGACCCTGAGATGGACTACAGGAACTGTAGTTGGAAATTGGCAGTCAAGGGTAAGAGGCATTATTCCTTTTCTTTATATTGTCTCCAGAGCCTAGGAAACTGGGAAAGAAGAGGAGTACCATGTGGCTTTTGGACCTTGCTTCCATCCCCTATAGCCAGCACCCAGTACTCAGTGTTGGGTACCACTATACCATGGGATGAAGCAGCCAAAACACTCTTGGACCAGGGTATTTCTGAGACTGCCATGATTGATTCTGGATCAGTACCGGAAACTGTGTTCTCAGCAAACCACACATTTCTAGTCCCAAAAGAGCAAATCCTGCGTTTCAGAATTGCTGCAAATCAAACCGATACACTTAACTCACCCCAAATAATGGCTTGATCGCGGTGATGCTCCCTGGAACAGATGAAAATGTGGGCCTTCTGTCATTCAGTTCAACAAGGTCCAGATTTCACCAAGAGAGTGCAGGCACATATCCTAGTTGGGTCCTGAAATTTTAGATTTTCAACAATAAATATGAGAACGTTTCATGTGTTCTTATAATCTGAGAAAAAACCAGCAAACACTCTAGTTGTTTATATAATTTATTGATAGTGTACATATTTTTTATAGTGCATTACAATACTGACTGCTATAATCTTTTGTAAATGCTGAATTAACTATTTTTTTTTAATTTTCACAGCAAAAATAATCAAATATCATGCCAACATTTTGTAACAAATTATCACATTAAATCCGTCTGGATTTCATGACATATTTATCTGTACAAAGGACCCCATATCACAGAGCATTCACAGTGCATAAGGTCACAGTCATTGAAAAAATAAATAACATGATAAATAGATTTCTGTTATTTACAGTTTACAAACCCATCCCTTTCAGTTTTCCAAGTAAGCAGTTCTAGAAAGTCGTAATAATATTTGAAGAGGTATTGCACCTCCTAATGGTGCACTGCAAATGCCTGCAAGTATGAAACAGGGAATTTTAAAAGGTCCGGAAGCTGAACCTTCAGTGATCATAAACTATTTCAAATACTTTCTTGCAGTGGAGAAGATAGTGGGAGCCAAATTCTACTCTCAGTTCCACTGATATAAAATTAGTGCCAACTACCAGGTCACTAATGAGCACTGGCACCACTCCCGAGAACGCGAAGGCAAGAATTTGCTCATAACTTCGCTGCAGAGTTTCAGCCATTTGAAATACAGATGCTGCTGCGGAAGCAGATTTACATGTGTTCTTTGCATACACAACTGGGATATGGATGAAGGCCATAATCTTGCTGTAAAAACCCTCTGAAAGGAAGCATCTCAGTTGGGATTAGTCTTTCTAGAGGTTATACCTGTCTGGTTTTGATGTATCCTGATACCTTTAGATTTTGTCACAATTCCCTACTGCTATAAATCAAACTTTATATTTGCATTTCAAGATCAACTCAGCAATAAGATGGCAATGACCATTTACATTCTTTGTGCAAGTAAAAAAAAAACAGATGGAATTAAATTCATACTAGTAATGCTTGTAAGAAAATATCCATATGGCATTGGTTTCCCACAATCATTCATTTCTTTCAGACAGTGTTCTGGATGTCAGAAGTACAGTAGCAAGCAGAACAACATGACAGACAAATTGCCACAATCACTACACATCTCAGCCTGTGGAGATGGAGCTGCATATATCTCACTTTTCAGGACAGGCATGTATAGGATTTTGAAGCTTTCTCTGGGGAGAAAATAACAGGACCCCACACAGGGAGAAATGTGAGAAAATATTATGCTCGAGTTACTCAAAAGGAGATTTTTAACCATGTACACGGTAGGTCAGAAACTGGAACGCGCATATTAGTTGAACGACATTCTTCTCTTCAGCAGAACATTGATCACTTGCATACAGAGTTTTCAAAATAGTTCAAGGGAATAATAACAGTTTTGGTACAGAGTTGCTTGATCTAAATGCTGTCATTTACCTGTGTAATCCTCATATAAATCTCACCACTCAACAAAATGAAAAATCTGGAGTTCAAAGAAATAGAACTGATATTGTGTAGTAAATGCATGAGTTGCAGAGGTTTTCTTCTGAGTGCTTAAAAACAACTGAGATCCAAGACTTGCAATGACGTAACGTTATGCTCAAAGGTGATGCATTTCAATTAGGAAGATTCTTTGGTTTCACCTGGCTATCAGTGTTCTTTTAGTGTCTGTTTCATATGACCCTAGGACTGATCTTTCCTTGGCATGAATAATCAGGCAGTATTTACACAGCTTAAAACACTCTACCAAAACAATCTAATTGTAGGACACAAACAAATGGCATTACAACTGCAAGAAATCCAAGAAAGACAGACAACAAAACTCATGAGGGATTTGTGCAACTAGAGCAAACATGTAATAGAAACAAGGATGTGTAATTAAAGCACAAAGAAAATCAAAGACAGAAGGGAATCTTGTCCATAATTGCTAAGTCGTAGACAAGTAAAGACCTTTTCCATTTGTTTACATGTTGATAAAATGTTTACAAATATAATCTAAACCCAGAAACTAATGTTTGTTACACCTGCAGCAAGCATATAAAAATAAAATAAAATTGGCACGCCAATGATTGAGCCAGGAGAAAGACGGCTGACTATGCTTTACTTGTTCGGAAGACTCAAGGTATTCTTCCAGGTTAGACTTCAGCCCAGAGAGCAGCCCTTAGATCATCAAACAGTCACTAAGAGAACCGTAACTGTAGCTTTTTAGACGTAGACATGTAGACCCTGAGCCTGAAAGCTTTGCTCAAACAATACTTTAAAATGCAGTACAATTCTTATAGTAGATAAATGGAATCCAACACTGCTGAACTCAAAGGGAAATCTCCCACTCGCTCCCTACGGACAGGACGGCACCCTGTGGTTCTACGTGGGACGGTGCTACTCCAGTGGAACTGCAGCGGGGAAACTGCTGCTAAAATCTCCTTGGCCAGCCGGAATTCCGTTTTGATCCTGCTTGTACACCAGGGCAGATGCACAGTTTTGAAGTCTGAGACAAGGAACCAGTTCTCTTATTTACAAGAGTGGAAATCCAAAGGTGTATCTACAGAGCAGAAGTCCACAGATTCTGGCCACACCTTTTAATTTGAGAAAGAAATAAAATCTTTAGACTACAAACACAATAAAATATGAAAATATCTGAATATGATAAAACCCCCTGAAACCACGCTCCGCTGCCATCTTAGGACACAATCCAGCAAGGCACTTGGATATATGCTTAGCTTTAAGCATGGAATCAATTCTACTAAAGTTAAGCTTTGCTGGATTTGGGGTATCTTCTTCTGAGTTGTATTACTTTTCAGTGTTAGTATGCTGGCAGTTGTCAGATCACAGTAACAGTTTTCCCTCTCACATCCACCAGCCTCCTTTTCACTCAAGCTGAATATTAACTTACGTAACATGGTGAACGCACATTCCAAACTCAGCCAGCTAACTTTTGTGACAGTTAGTACAACAAAATGGCTACAAAATTTTACAGACACAATCTGAAAAGCTGCAACATAGAACTGTACTAACTGCAGACAGCCAAGCACAAATCTCTTCTTTTCTTGACTGGAAAATGGCAAAATTTGTAGTGACTTCCTGACCACATGAGCAAATTATTATTTTTTTGTATACATGTGAAAGGCACTAGTCTGCTATTACTCAGCAATAGCCTCCTGAATTACTGATACATTCTGATGTGGGTTTATCTGCTGTACAATAGTTTGTCAATCAGACCTTTCTTGGGCCATTGAGTTTATCTGCATGGCTTGGTCTATAACTGCCATATTTATTTATTCTAGCATATGGATATTCTAGCATATGGACTACTAGGGACTCTTTAAACTACTTCATGTGATTATATGCCATCAAGGCCCTGATACAGCATCTAATAATTCTTTGGCAAACAATACATCCCTGGTCATGTCGAAGTGTCAGAATCCTACTAATGTTATTTATAACGACAAGTGTGGCGTGATACCCATCTCACAGCAGAAGATGCATACCAGACCAAGTCATGAAATGCAGCATTGGAATTCAACACAAATTGTCCTGAAGTGAGTCTGCGTATTAGGGAGGGCTATGGATGACAGGACTGCCTGTGCAATTTAAGGTCAGAATTACCTTCTGAGACTTATCTCTTGCTACAACAAATCACTGATTTTCTGGAGCAGGTGATATTCAGTTTAGGCAGAATAATTCTAAATGATGCCTGAAGGATTCCTGGCACTAGCAAGCACAACTTCATGCATATTTAGGCATATTTGCTACAAAACAAATTGGTGACCCTACTCTTCTAAAGCTGCCTGGTTAGAAATATGAAGGTACAGTACGATTTGCTAAATCTGGCACTGTGAACGTTGATGCCCTCATCACTGTCAACTCAGCTGATCACTAGGCGTTCAAAACTAGATTTTGGAACTACTCTTCTGTAGTGTAAAAACACGTCTGAGTTGCCTGATTCTGCTCAAAAGCGGAAATGTTTGCTTGGAGACAGCTGGTTCTCCAAGCTCATCCAACAGCAGAGAATGTTAGGAAAAACAAATTTACTGAGCCTCTCTCTTTGCTCCTTTCAGCCTGACATCTAAGCCATCACAAGATTTTCAGGCCGAAACTGTCCTCCTTAAACACAGCAGGGAAGAGAGTAAGAGTAGATAGGGATGCTCCTACAGCGAGGCAGCAGTTATGCTGCATCTTCACAGCCTTTCTGCAACAGAAGACTCATCAAGATGAACATGGATTCCATCCCCTCAGCTTTACACTGCAGCAAAAATGTCTTGAATGTCTGGAAATGGGGTCACCAGCATACTTGACATCAAATGTGTTTATTGTCGTGCCTGCCTATTCAACAAGGCATTTTAATAATGCTCTATTTGTTGCCACTGGCTGGTTTAACTACAGAACTACTTAATTAAGGTGAGAAACCCTAAATGGATACTAATACTGACATTTGTAACAAAGTGTAAAGCAAATACCAAGTATGTTGCTCTTTTTTCCTTAGGATTACATTGAAAGGATCCAATTCTTGAAAAAATTCAATGGCAGAATATTTGTACCAAAATAATTTTTAACTGTAAACAGTATTCTGTATATGAGCTGTCTGAACAGAATTATACATCATATATGTCAAAATAAGGAACTTTCTGATTCAGTGCTTATTTGCTAAGGTTTATAGGATGTTCTCATTGACACAGTAATGGATTTTTTATATATAGTCTTAAGTGCAAAATATTAATATATTTTAAAATGCATCAACTGTTAGTTGGTAAGATTTGGTTTTGGTTTATAAACATTAAAAAATTTTAAAAATCTACATACAAAGTTAACTGTGCTTCTTCAGAAACTTTCTGCGATCATTCACATACAGCTTTAAAACATTTTTGAAGTTTAGTAGTAATTCAAAATAAGCTGTGTCAGTGTTTAGCAATCATATGACTGCTACAATGTTGAATGTTACCCATTACTTTTAATACTCTGGGCCAGATCTTGCTGTCAATTATAATCAGAGTAATTCCTTACATCAGATTTATGCTGGTGGAAAGGATATCAAAACTTGGCTCCTACTGGGGATTAAAAAGAAGTATATCACACTTCAAAACGTGTGTGCAATCAAATCAGGGACCGTATTCGTGTGACGGACTTGCTTTCTTCCAGGCGTCTCTTATCTGCACTGCTCAGTGTCAAACACCCATTTTCGTTAACTTTCTGGGAATAAATGAAAAGTGGAGAAGACTACACCAGTTTCTGGACTGATTAAATAAGCTTCTTCCCCGCCCTCAACCAAATCAAATCAAATCAAATAAGAATCAGGGTGGGTTTTGTTGTCAGAAAGTCTGGATTATGTTCAGATACTACTCTCAGCTGATAACAATAACTGATAGTTACTGAGCACCCAGTTGTATTTTATTTGTTCAGTTTCTTATAAATTTACACAATGGGCTTACAAGGGCCAATGCAAAGTTCTTCTTGTGGTGTAATATTCCACAAATGTTAGTTTATATTTATGTATACAGCATTCCTCATTAATGGTAAAACATATTTTTCAAGTATGAATTTCTGCATGTAATTCTCTTCTTCAGTATGCAGATACTCGACTTTTAGTATGCATCATCACAAGTGATACAACGTACAACCATTTCCTCTTCTTTCTCTGCCACATTGTTCATGTTCATTGAAAAGAGTGATAAATATTCAACACTGCCATCAAAAACTGTCAGTGCAATTCCTCTATAAGCAGAGCACTTGAAGGGGGAAATGATGTCTTCAACAGTGCATGCCATGATATATGCCTTGGACTTTCTGGTCCTGTAGTTGAGATATTTTGACTGAGCCAAGAAAAGTTCTGAACTTGCCACTTATTCTTCCATGGAAAGTAAATGTCAAAACCAAATGAATTATAAAGATTTTTCTCTCATCCTCTTGCTAACCCTGGTGGTGGTGGCTGATTGTCTGCAAAAGGGAGAATGAAAACCACAACAGAATGTCCCAGCAATGGGTCATTTTAGAGTTCTGCGTAAGTTCCACACAGCCTTATGACTGAGCAGCAATATCCAAAGAGAAGGAAAATGCTTTGGTTGCTTCAAGCTAGCATGTTAAAAGAAAGTTAAGTTTTCCTTCCACACAGGTAGAAGTGCTTGTTAGCTGATGAAGCAGGAACGACACTCAAATTACTGATGGAAAGAAGGTAGAAAAGTGAAATGCCTCCTGTCATTTACAGCACATGAAATCAGAAGAATTTCAGTCTCTCTCCTTGTTGTGGCTTAAAGTTCTTCTCGGCACATAGGGAAGTTGACAAAGGTGAAGACATTAAACTCTATCAATATAGAGAAACACAGGAAAACAGCATAAAGAAACAACACGTAGATGCCTAATTTCCTGTCAAGTTTCCACTTATTTACATGGATTCCAAACACCTGCAAGCAAACAAAGTGTTAGTTAATTAAGCCCCAAAGGAGACTTTTGGAACAAGCATTATAAGCTAAAAATTCAAGTCTTATGAATTTGAGATCCTGAAGAAAGATAAATATTTATTCTCAGTATTTTATATATCAAAAAGGCAACACATGAAGCCCAAACTAAGAACTCAAACTCTGGCCTGACTCTCAGTTGTCCTAAGATCCTTTTACAAAATCTTAAAAGAACCCACTTTAAGTTCTTTACATAAGTGAGAAACAGGCCCCTAGGTGCTCAGTTTCAGCCTATGGTGCGTTTTCAGTACAAGAGGAACCTTCTAGACAGGCAGCACTCCTTCACTGATTCAGTATGAACTGAAGGAGTGCACTGAACTGCACGAACACCTCTCCCTCCAGTGTTCCCTTACAGATCCTTTAGGTAAGTCCCAGTAGCACACCAGCGCCTAATAATATTCATTCTTTCAATAGCTTCAAAAGAGGTGCCTTTGATGTTTTGCTCAGCTCCAGAACTAAGGGGAGTTAAAACTCACATGTAGCAAAGCAATGAAATCCTCATAAAGACATTTATTTTCAATAGTTTTGAGTGCCTTGATTATTATTTGTTTTCCTCAAAACTTTCCGCTGAGTTTTTCTGGGAAGGTCTGTGCAAATCAGGGTATGCAGCAGAAAAAATGGGACAGCAACAGATGCTTTGAACTCAGGGGATATGGCTTCTCCTACGAAAAGTCTTTTCAGAAAAGCATGAACAGCTAGCAGAGTAGCACATCTGCATAATCCTCCCATGTTTTCCCGAAGTGCTGATTACCAATACGCATGCAGCAATATCAGATACAAATGCCTACAGAACATCTTTGTTATTTCGCAGGCACTGTGCAGTATGGCAGAACTGGGGCTAAGAAAAGAAAAGAGCAGGCTCCCACAGCTTACATATCAGGTGCATTAGGAAGTTAGTCACAAAGTGAACAGCCCTGGTCCTTCCACCACTTCGGTCATGCACAGGTGGTGTGGGGTTTTTTAAGACCTAGTCATGCAACAGTGTGAAATCTCCAGTGAAGATCCTCTCCTCTACAGAGCCTCTATAGACCATCCACAGGCAATCAGTGGAAAATATTAGTGCAAGTGCATATTTTTATACCTTTGGGATTTGATTCTTCCCACAGAGGGTTCCCTGGGAGTCAGCAGGATCAGACCTTAAGTACCAGCAAAATTGACTTTTGAAACAGAATTATTCCTTCACCTTAACAAGTCATGTGTTACAAGAGTAAGTGTCTTATGCTGAAAGACACTCAGCATGTCTATTCAACGTCCTGAGGTTCAGAGTCTTCACAGACTAGCCTTCATTAAGAATTTGGGCCGCAGCACTTGATTAGTCCAGGCTGGTTTTGGAAATCAGAGACAAGGGCAAAGCATGATGAAGCATGACCTGGGTTTTGTCCCAAGATAAAGTAGAGACAGGCCTGGGGTGCACAGCTGGACACAGGAGCACAGAGGTATTCCTGGATCTCACAATTTCAACACTGCCACTGAACTCAGTGGGACCTACACGTATCCAGCACCTCTTGCACCAAATGTCAGATTTCTGTCCTCACTGAGGACAATGGTAACCCTTCAAATCATGGTATTGCTAGAAGAATGATACTTTACAAGAATCAAAGCTTTGGGGCTAATAAATATTTCCATTTTGTCCTTTTATAACATGTAAATTCTTAACAAGTATTTTGTAATTGGAATGCTTGGAGATACTCAAATACTTACAGTAAGTGCCACTGATCCTAGCAAAAGTCCAACAGAATAGACCAGTCCTTTGCTGTTTATCCGAACCTGTGGGAATTAACCAGATAAGAGACTTTTAAAATGCTCAGCGTACAATAACTGTGCTTTGCAGATCAGAAATCAATTTACTGATTTATGGTCCACTTTCTATTTTCAACCGTGACTGATCTACACATTTTAAACTATGCAAATCCATGACATATCATAATGAAGAATGGGAAGATTAAAGAATTAAAACAATTGTATAGGTAATCCCACTTCCATTTAAAAAAAAAGAGAAAGAAAGAAAGGAATCAACATTCATAATGGATTTTATGTCAAAAGATCCTCAGGAGGGAGAGATATGCTGTTATTCTTTTCTTAAAGACAAAAATACTAAGGTACAGCGAGGCAGATAGGTGTGCTAGAAGCTGTGTAATGAGAAAATGACTGAGCCATGAACACATATCCACAGCGTTATTTTTCTGCTATGCAGTATAATGTACTCCAGTCGACAAACTGGGAATTAATTGCAGCTTGTGGAAGGAGAATTCCTTCTGTAACTCCTGGTTCCTTGGCAAAGAAAGAACACTTATTTAGCAACTAATAACATGCTCAGCAAGGTGGGGTTTTTTTGTGGGTTTTAGGTGGTTTTTTTTCATTTTACTTGCATGCTTTCTTTTTAGGATATTATTTTTTAATAAACAAAAAGAACAAATTAAAGATTTGCCAAGTATACATACAGTTGACCCATAATCAATGGCCATGGTTTGCAAACCCCAAGGAACACCAAGGCCCACCAGAATGTCAAAGACATTGCTCCCTACTGTGTTGGATACTGCCATGTCGCCAAGGCCTGCAGAGAGACAAAAACAAACAAACAAGAACTCTTGGGTAAAAACAAAGTATAGGACCGTTACTCTGTGTACTAAACGAACCTAAAGGGGAATGATTGCACTGCTCCAAGCCCCCTTGGACTGTCCAGAGTATCTGAGTTAATGAGACAATTTCCATAATCTCTGCATGATTCTGAAACAAGTGTGCAAAAATTTCTCACTCGCAACTACATCCTCCTTGTGTTGTGGAGAGGCTTTAGTGGGTGCATGGTATCCATTCAGCATATGAGATCAATGCCAATTAAAAAAAAAAAGTCTTGTTCTAGGTAGCCATAGGGAACCTGGAGATTATGCACTCGATTTAGTATGTGGCCTTTATCTCATGTGAATGATGAAAAGTGATCCTGAAAAGAACCCAACCAAATGGTAGTCAAAGATACTAAACACTTTTGTGGAGCTTGATCAGCAATGATTTCACTCCAGACACGATAAAACGCTACAGGAAAGAACAAAAAGAGTGAATGTCAGTGAAGTCCTTAGGCATTGCTCGAAATCTACTCCTAACATTCATCACTGGCTGGCATCTTATTCTGCAACCAGCATCAAAGGATGTCAGGAAGGCAGAATTCTTCTCTGCCCCTACTAATCTCCCTTAGGCACTGGCCTAACTATTGAATCACTTCAACCAAGTAAATACTGGAAAGGAAGAGGAACTCTGATGTAAACAGGACATGTCCCGCAAATACTTCGAGAATGCACAGAGTGGAGACAGACACTACCACACTAGTAGCATTCTCCTGCAGGAAGCAGCAGAGAGAAAAGACACGCTTTGGATCCATATTCTGGTAGTGTTCATCTCTACTTTTTAGATATTTGTCTGCAATCTGTCAGCAAACATCACTCTTGAATTCAAGTAGCACAAATTCCCTGTATTGTCTTTGACAGAACGGGATTGCTTTTTGCCAAGCTACTGCTTACCTTCACTTTCAAAGGAAACAACCTCTACAGTAGCTTTGCCTAATACTAAAGAAGAACTAATCTCTAGAAGCAGTCTGTTCATTTAAAAATGTAACTTGTTTTCCTTCTTCTGCAAAAATCACTTTGGTACTACGCATGGAAAACAGGTTTAGTAGGTAAATGGTTCCATAAGAATCCTGAATACATTTTTGCGCTGCTTTTTGTGCAATTTTCCTGCACACAACGAATAATACACCTTGGAAAATTAAGTATTTTAAACGTAATTCTTTTCAATCAAGTCACATGTAACAGCACTAGCTCAAACTACAAAGGTGGGCCTTTTGAGTACTTAAATTTATCACTTCAGGACCCTTGTTGTTTGCCCAATGATGTGTGCTGGAGATCTTATTATCTGGAAAAAAAAAAAGACTACGGGAATTGGAATAGTGAAAAAGAATACAATTAGGACCTTTTTCTTATTCTACTGCAGTATTGGAGATCACGTTGTCAGGTTTAATGTTTTTCAACAACAAGAAGAGATGTGGCTATAGGTGTTTCTCAGATAACAAAAGGAAAACAAAAGAACCTTAATCAAAACTTAAAGGCACATGTGAAAGCCTTTGACAGTTTCAGTTGGAAAGCTGAAGAGGACACAGCTGACATTCATCTAAACCCCTTTCCAGTGTGGCTAGTCATACGTCCCAGTGGGAAAGAGGTCTGTGCATTTGGATGTGAAGTATGTCTGGAGCAACATCACTTCTGCCAGATCCTCTTAAACCTCATTTCCCTGGGTTCAAGAGGTCTTCTAGAAATCAGTACAATTCTTACACGGACAAGTGCTGGTCAGCATGTATTCTTTGATGCAGCTTTTTAGTAGCTGGTATTCCAGCTTTGTCTACTAATTTTATCTTTTTACCCTGACTGTTACATACCATGCATGGGATATCTGAGTGCTGAATGACCTTCTAGAATGCTAGGGTGTGCCCAGTCCCAATAAGCAAAAGATAACAGAGATTATTTTTTTTTTGTTCACAATAATTAGCAGAGTGTTTTGGCTTTTAATGAAGCCCTGGAACAGTAAAAACAAAAAAAAACAAAAAAAAAAAAAGAAAAAAACTGCTTTGAGAATTTATGTGTACAGAGAAAGCAAATCACAGAGAATCGCAGTACCTTGTCTTGCTACTATTAAGCTGGCCATGCAGTCTGGGACGCTTGTTCCCGCAGCTAGGAAAGTAATGCCCATGATCACATCTGGTATCCCAAGGGTGTATCCAATCACGGTCACCTAAACAGTGAGGAAAACAGATTAACCTATCAAATTTGAAAAGTCTCCTCGTTCCAATACAGTTGTGGCATACTCTTAACTTTGATTTCTGGTGTGGACCACAAGAGGATTAGACTCAGGATACTTACCTATTTCTGCCAATTAAGTAATTGCAGAGTAACCAGCCTAAAACCAACCCTGTGAAAAGGAGTACTTTGGGCCACATTACTCAACATTTTATGAGCAAACAAAAAGCTCAATTTTCTGTAATTCTAACAGGACATACTGATCTTTTAAGAAGGAACACAGACATAATCCAACCTGTGGGTTTTATTTATTCCCAAGAATGGCAAGATTCTTACCAGTTCTATTCTGAAAAGGACTGCAACCAATTTATATTGTGATATAGGGGCAGAGATATAAAAAAGTTATCACACCACATGAAGAAGGTAGCAGTTTCTTGCATGACTTCTGATACAATCCCAAAGTGAGCAAGGGTGGTTATATTGTCCCCTGATAGTCCAGATGCAGCTTTAAGAGATCTTAGGGAATGGCTGCAGCTTGTAGCAGAGCTCTTGGAAAGGACAGGGAACTGTATTTAGCTGGAACAGGCTGAAAAAGCATCAAGCACAAAGGCTGAACAGGCAGCTGAAAACGAAAGAGCCTTGTGAGAGCGACAAGACTGAATCAGGGACAAGCAGCTGCTTCCCTGCTGAGAATGCTAAGGGTGGAAGTCTTTAAGGCTCTGCACTGTTTTCTTGAAATAGTCGCCAGTCTCTTCCATGAGGAAAACTGGACTCTTCTCCAAAGAAAATGTGTATTTTAGGAACCCACCCAAAAACCTTATTCTCAGGGGCAAGCTGTGACTCAGAAATAGAAGTGGGCATGATTCTCCTGCTGCAGGTGGTAACGGGGTATTAAGGTCTGGCTGCCTCTTAAAATAAGCTGTGCTGTAACCTTGGTGAGTACATCTCTGAGTTGTGAAGGGGCTATCTACAAATGGAACCAAGGTATAGAGTGTGGCCTTGCAAAGGACATATGGTGTGAAATGAATGTGTAGCTTTGGCACCATTATGCCAGGCAGAATGAGGAACCGGCATAAGAATTTCTCCAACACAGTCTACGTTAAGAGAAAATAGGATTAGTTTACAATGCAAAACTTACAGATAAACTTGGAAAAAGCATACGGAAAACATAATCATGACAGGAAACATAAATACAAAGCCGTTCAGAAATGCCAAACATATTTGAGGAAGGTAGAGATGTTCTCCACCCAAAAAAGATTTTGCAGGTAAAAAGCTCATAAACAAAAATTCTTCCACATGCAGCACTAGAAGAGTGTGTGCATATATATATATACACATATATATATATATGTATGACTATGACTGTATATATGTGAGACTATATTTATATTCCACTATGAAAACAGCTGAAGGTTTCTTCACTGTATTTTCCTTTAAAAGTAAAAAAGGACATACAAATTCTTCAGCAGCACATCCTACCAATTTTCCAGTTATAGGTATATACAATCTTTTGGTTTTCCATCTTTTAGTGCAGAAACAGGTAACTTTCTATACTTCAAAAGTATAGCTAATTCTTCCATCACAGAAACTATTTGAACTTCCCTACTCTTTTCTGAGAGAAAACATTAACTTGAGAAACTGAGAAAAGGTAGGAAAAAAAACACCAGGAACTTATCCAAACCTTCAAGTAAGCATGCTCCTGAATCAACAACAATTTACAGATCTACACCTGATATATTGCTTCTCACAGATCATAATGCTCCTCATGAAGAAGGATTTTCTTGCATTATTCCAGTCTACTCAAAGTGTTTTACACCACTTCTTAGCCCTCAAATTGTGCCATCCATCTGTCTTTTATGTATGTTTCATTATCAGACCCTGTAGCCAAATTTGTAAAGGTGTCTCAGCTTCTGAGAGTTTAACATATTAATTTAAACTCCCTTTAACCAGTAGGATGTGGATATCCACATTCTTTCAAAAATCAAGCTGGCACCTTTCTGTACTCTGTTGGGCCCTATACAGTAAAGGCCCACTTACCTGTGCAGAAAAGAGCAGCAGAAAGCTACAATTACATTAATTAGGGTACAAGCTGAAGAGACTGTTCTGCAATTATATGCTTTTCTTTAACAAACACACAAAAGATATCTATTTTGAGATGTGCATTTCACTCAGTATGGGAAGTCAGATGCTACATGCACTTACCATCCACACCATGAAGTAGGAGAACAAGGCAATCCACAGAGTGGAAAATACAAACGTGACCATAAACCACTTCTCCCACCGTGGTTTGCTGCAGTTAGGAATGGTGCAAAAGAGCACTAATATCAACGGCCATGTCAAAATCCATTTAATTTTGTTCATTCTTCCACCTACAGGAAAAAGAAATGAAAGAACCCGTTTGGCTTTCCCATCACTATCCCATGCCCAGCTGCACCTCTCTGGACACAGCAAATGATCCCAGAAGGATGTTTACAACTGTGCATGTCCGTGGATTTTCCAGTATACCTTTCTTCTATACTTGGTCTCGTCACTCTCAGCTAAGTTCTGTATGCATAGCCAAAATCCTATAGCTAAGCCTGCCAAGGTCTATGTAAATCCATGAAAGAAGTACAATTATTTAAAACCACGGCTGATTTAAAAAATAAAATTAACAAACAGGTGTGTTGCTTTTTCAAACACCTGTGTTACTATTAATGCAAAACAAAAAAAACCCAATAAAACCAAACAATCAAAAAATCTTGCCCCCTCACCTTTTGAAAAGGAAGACAGAAATCCTTGTAGTGAAAATAACCTGTACCTGCTGTGCAGCAACAGAAAATACTCTCACAGAAAACAGAAGCACAGACCTATCCTATGAACACGACAAACTTGTTTCACATCTCACCCCGAGATGGTCTCATCCTCTACAAATAGAAATTGAAGATACTGACTTCTCCTGTACGGCTCTGCAATATCAACTAGTGAGAAATCTGGAGAACTCTCATTACTGAAGAGACATACACATCTTTTCAATTTTTAAAAAATGTAAAGTATTGTAAATGTGCACACAAATCTCAATAGATAAAAGCAAATTATTTTATAATTGGGACATAAATAAATGGGGCACTTATATTTATATGTTCCATGACATATCCTGCAAGTAGGATAACAAATTTGCTTATCAGGCTAAACCAGAGTATCACAGCTAACAACACACTGGCTTTTGTTTGAGTTTTCTTCATGTTATTTTAGAATTGTGTTTGTAAGGACTTCCATCATTAACTGATAATGATATATATGAGATCTAATAAAATACACCATTTTGAATAAAACAGTTTATCACACTGAAAAAATTCATTTCCAGTTAAGTTATTCAACTAAATTATAAAAAGCAAGTAATAATCAATAAAAGCTCTTAGCAATTTCACTGGGAATTGTCTTTCAGCAAAGATATTGGGATTTAGGATTTCTTTAACAGCACTTTTTCTCAGTGAATATAATTAGATTGAAATGTGTCCTCTGGACCAATGTGCACCAGATACAATCAAATTAAACACTAAACATTTAAAAATTAATAATACTTTTGTAATTTATGAGGCTACTTACTAGCCTAATTTAACTTAGTGAGGCCAAATGCAAGTCTTTATTCATTTACTTTGGCACATAATCTATTACTAAATTGTCTTGCTTAAGTTATGAATCACCTCCTTAACTTGAGATTTCCTTGTGAATTCTGAGATTCCATCAACCCACCAGGAAACCTTAGATGAAGCCTGTCTCTTTTTTCCCATTTACTTTGTGGCTGTGGAACTTTCTAACAGAAAAAACTCCCCTAGGGTAAATTCGAGTTCTAGAATTTTGCATATAACTGAGGGTCTACCACAGATTTTACAGGAAAGTCCTTTTCCTCTGTGATTACATATATTGCTACACAGATATCTCAAACAGTTATCTGTTCCATCCAGAAAATGACGTTTGTCAGCTCACATCTCACTTTAATTCAGTTAACAAGGCTGTAAATATCCTATGGTAATTTACAACTCCTCCTGTTCAATTTATCCCAGTTTGGATCATTAGAAGACTCCTGGCTAGTTAATTTGTACTCTTTGTCTATGCAGGTCACCAAGCTTGGTTCATAGTCAAACAACTGGGCATGGCTAGGCCAGTAATTTCCTCAGTGTGTAATTCCAAATGCTGGGTGAGTGGGCGACTGTTTAACAGGAAGAAGATTATGGATCTGATTCTGATCTGATGTGGGTGTAATCTGACTGACTCCAGTGCTGCTACACACAGGAAATTCAGTCCCATTTCTCTTTTCAATAACATGAATAGAAGAAACAAAATTGCCTGGAGAAGGAATAGAGAATAAATAGATGCACTCAGCCTCTGCTGGGGAATACGAATCTTGTCAGGGGTCCTGTGTAGTGCCCTGAATTACTTAAACAAATGCTTAACTGTGAGAATTCACAGCGCCTTACCACGGTGCCTGCTCGGTTCCAAGAAAAACAAATATTCATCTAGGAGGACTTGCCTTTCCCTTAGCCTTGCTCTGTTTGAATGGATGTGTGTCAGATTAAACTTCCTGGCTCTATTAGTGGTGATGCTTTATCCACACAATGTCATGAGTCAGAACTGGTTTTTTACTGACAGATGATTTGTGAAAGTGACATTTGCATTCATTACATGGCAACCAGGCTTGAGACTTAGGGGAACAACTACATGTAATTCTGGGTTTTGCTGAGTTAACAGAGAGAAGTTGTCTGGACATTTGCAGTTAGCCTGGAAGAGTTCTGAACCACGATGCCCAAAGAAGGCTACCTGACAAACTTTAGACTGGCTTCTCTCTTGTGTCAGGGTTTGCTAGCTTTTATAAACTTTTATATAAATCCTTAAGTATATCTAGGCTTGGTTCTGCCTCAGGTCATTTTATTCAGCTCCTACTACGCTGGGTCATCATACTTGTGTGGCAGCCAGTGCTACAGAATTCTACTCTTACACTGTAACTTGGTAGTTTTGTAAGAATTTAGTAGGCAAGTTTACCAGCAACCTCAATAAAGCGAGACTATTTCCGCAGAAAGCAGGTGACTTCATTCATTTCACCCAGCTTAGATGAATGGACAAAAAATATAGAGTCTGAAAATTTTAAATTTTATCTCTTTTTAGTTCCTTTGAAATTACTTGTGCTGTTCTTTTGGTTTTGACGACCCAGTCTAAAACAATAATAATAATTCAGCTACAAATCTGGGTATGATTTTAATTCATGACAAAGTGTTTTATGGTTGTTGCTAAACTTCCTACTACATCTGCAAGGAAGAAAATTATCATCTTCATTAAGGCTATTTTTCAATACATAGCGTTCTGCAAGAATAGACAAACTGTCCCATTGCAAGACGTTAGCTCAGTTGCTTTAACAGCAGTACCAGCCACTCTGTGAGCCCTGGGTCTGAACGCTGCAGCGGTAACCCGCATAGCTGAGAAAAGGGGTATTTTTTGTTGTACCCCTCACAACAATAATGAAAGAATATTGCTTTATTACAGAAAGCAACACTGATCTATATTCTGTTCACTTCATCCTTTGGTAAAACAGAAATATGAGATTTTTTACGTGAAGCTGTTTTTCCTACTTTAGATGTCTATCTGGAAACCAAGCATGCCAGGTATTTCAGAGAGGTATCATTACACAAGAGCCTGATTACAGTGTTTCTGAAAATGAAGCAGCAGCCCTACAACAAAGAGCCCTTTGCTAATTTTCAATATATTTCTGGGCTTGTCATCTTTCCAGATGTTACACTCACAGTAATTACTTTCACATACAGATGGTGTCCTGGTAGATAGTCAACAACACACATCACAGCACTGAAAGGAAACAATTATTTCCTGAAGGCACTAAAGAAAGTACCTTTTACAGGAAAACTACTCTCTTATTTGGAACATTCACACAGGGTTGAGGAGGAGCACAGTACGAAGTGTGAAATTACATTTGTGTTTTTATTCAAATCAGGACTGTACCCTTGAAGTAAACCTCCTGATTGCCCCCATTTTGGTTTGCAATTTACTCTATTATAGTCTGCAACACAGAGTAGCCTTGAATCACACCAATGAGAGCCTCTCGGTATAATGCTGAACCAGGGGCACAAACTTGAAAGGGCTCCAGATAATAAATGGGCATTTAGTCCACAGGTCCAAGCTAGAGCTAGTCTGAAACAGAACTTCCAAACCCAGATAGTGCAGACAGCCTATGTGTCCTAGTCAATAAGCTGCACAGCAAATACTTTTTTTGAGTTCAGACAGCCTGAGGTCTGCGACTACACTGCCAAGAGTCAGATCTAAGTTACTGTAGTTAGTTAAATTCGATAGCTTTTCCACTTGGTCTTCCCTTTAAAAGTGTGGCAGCCAAGCACAAACCACCGCTCCACACATCAGCTACTTAAGAACAGGCTTAAACCTTCACACATGAAAGAAGAACTTCCTTAAAGAAAGCAATTAGTAGCCGACTGACCTAAAAAATTCAGAATATACCTGAAAAGCACAAATCTAATTGGCATACAGGATTTGCATAACTATATTGTTATGAAATCATATAAATCTCTAATTTAAGGTGACTTGAAAAATGAGAAAGTTTTTTTTTTAATTCTACTCTACCTCCAAAATGGGAAAGGCCTCCTGGAGTTGACTGTTTTTTATTTTTCTGGAGTTTTTTGCCTTTGACAATGGTCAACTTAGAAGAAGGCATGTCCAATTACTGCAGATTTTTTTTGGTGCTCCACTTTTTTGGGTTTTAATTCTGTTTCTATTTTTTTAAATCTACCACTTTTCATTTAGAAAAAAAAAAAAAAAAACACACCAAAAAACCAGAAAACTTTTTCCTCCAATGGTAAGTGATTTTTAAATCGCCTGTCCCCTTGGTCCTAATTAGACTTTACATTTACAAAGATATATTCACACCCACATATCATTACCAACATTAATTCAAATCTCGACCTGAAAATGTGTTATAGTAACATACACGCCTCCACACTGGGAGCTTTGTAATAACCCTGAGAGCAAGTAAATTCCTCTGTTCACCAAAGATGAGTTTGACAGGAAAAATAATATATGGAAATTAGTCAATTTGAAAACCTAATTCATTTCCGAGCATGTGCAGTATCCAAAACACAACCGAGGAATACAAATTTTTGTCCCAAGTATAGGACTCGACATAGAAACAAATGAAATAGATCTAATAAACTGCATTCATTGTGAATTTTCCACCAGAATTATTTTCTACTGAAAAAATACATGGTTGCAAAATAAAACATTTCTGAGAAAATGTTTCAGTTTGCTGTTTGGAAAATCAGCACAGCAGCTGTCTCTCCACCTTCTCGGAAAGTCCTTATTGATTTCCGTTCTGCCACTTTTCCTAGGCAAGAGACTCCCTGTGTTACCATATCAGAGACAGGCTACGCAGTGTGTAAAAGGGTATCCAAGAAGGTCCAACCTTTGTCAGCCTTCCAAGTGGGCAGCTGACATATTAAGACACTTTATTGCAATTCTCCTGCAACAGAGCTTTGGAAACAATTTTTTTTTTTTTTTTCCTGTGAAAAATACCAAGGTTTTACTTCTCATCCTCATCCAAACCAGACTATTTTCCAAAGTACTGATGCTTTTCTGGGAAGTTCCATTTTCCAGAATACAGATTCCAATTCCAGACCATGAAATCTCTCCAAATGGGTCTTCTATTTCCAGCCTGTGCCTTTACCACACTTCGCATATTTGGATTTATGCCAATTTTCTCTTAAAGACACATTTTTCGTACAGTCGGAATTGGTCTGGAAAAAAGAATTTTCTCCAGTATGCAGAGATAAGCTTTACTCTCGGAGTTACTACAGGTTTACAGTCAACAAAAATAAAATGTAATTGAGCAGAGCTACCCCCCATATAGTTTGAATTGGCTGGATTTCGGCATGGTTTATTTTGTATATTTTAGCCTTGCTGTCTAATTTATCGATGTTTTTTAAGGGAAAACTGGGATTTATAGACTTCCTCATGTCTGTCTTTGCCCTTTCAGAATAAAGTGATGAGTTACTAAATGAAATCCTTGCCCACTTCTCTTCCAACGTATCCCGTGAATCCTCCTCCAAGGTAAAGCACACTTGCTGCTCTTCCGAGTGCATTTTCCAGTCTAGTTTTCGACAAAGTAGCCTGTGGTTCCTGAGCTCTGAGAACACTGTGCAAATCAAAGTGCAGTACATGAGGACAGCAGTGAGATGTGCCTCAGAAGCACATTTCTGTTCTGAAATAAAATTGTGGTAGAGGCACCATTACATAGGCAGTGGCAAGAGGAAGGTCTTCCAGAAAAAGCATTTCGGAATACTACACTTAGCTCCTGCTCTGAACTACCTTCTTGGAAGAACTACTCTCTTGCAACACCAAAGAAGCTACGGAAGTTAGCCCTCTTCCAAGTCAGCCACCAAAGTTGAGTGTCCAAAGTACCATAAAGCAGGGCAAAAAAGAGTCTGAGGGATCAAAATTCACAACAAATCTTACTTCAAATATGTTAGGAGCAAGAAGTGTGCTGGGTCTGCTAGTGATCAAATTATAAAGGAGCACTGAGAGAAGACAGGGACTTTGCAGAGAAGCTAAAAGAACTCTCTGCATCAGTGTCTACAGAGACAAAAACTACAGAAGTTTCTACATGGAACTCCCTTCTGTCTCTAGCTCAATCCTGAGGACAAACGGCTCCACAGGGCCTATAACAAAATGCTACAACATTCTCAGTGCTTAAATGAGGTACACAGGGTTTGCTTTGTTCACTGCGTTTTTCAATAAAAGAAGACATCAAATAAATTTAGTAGGAGCCAGCTTCAAAGCAAGTAAAAGGAGATGGTTCTTCACATAACCACAAACCTCCTTCCCAAGGGATGTTGTAGGTGTTAAATGTGTACAAAGATTCAAGGAGAATTAGACAAGTTGATGAAGACAAAATACATTACTTAGACTTTTAAATGCTCAGACATTACACTCAGTTCAGGAAATTCCTTGAGCTGAAAATAACTGAAAGCCAACTTTTTCTGGCTCATTCTTCACCAGACTTCTTCATAAAGCCATGGATGGTGCCAGAATATTGGGTGAGACAAACACTCCGTTTGACCAAGTACAAATGTTTTTTACATTTTTAGTAGATACTGTTAATTCCTTTCTGCTTCTATCCTACATGTTGTCTTTGTATTTTGGATCCATACAAAAATGGGCAGGATTACTAATCTCCTTTATTGCCATCTCATTTTAGCTCTGAGAATTATTATTCCTATTTTAGCTAACACCATCATGACTTATATAAAGTATCCATGGTCCAATCCTGTAAGAGAAGGAGTTTTCACTTCCGTGAAACCAGCAGGAGAGAACAGAGTATTTTAAAGGATCCTGAATATGTGACAGTGAATGGGATTTAAGCATCCATTAAGAGCTGCACAGAAATGCTTTGCTGAGTCTGGGCTCTAAAAGACTACTGAGCTATGCAAGGGCTTTTACACACGATTTTGTTGTCAACATATGCCTGCTCAATTTCATCCTGCTTTATTCTGATCTGTAGGGATTTTTTTAAAGTTTAAGACCCGTTTCCAAACAATTGTAGAGTAATCAAATTGTAAAGCATCAAATGAGGCTTTCTCTTGGAAGAAAAACATCACGGCCTAATGGTCAGGTCAAGAAAGACATTACTAAAGAGAATGTTTCTTCTCACATAGAAAGCAAAGGCTGGTTTGCATGATACCATATGTAGTTTCCATAAAAACTATGTGTTGTCTTCTGTGTCAAGATAGGCCTGGGCCACACACTGGGGGTGAATCTCTCTGGATGTTTGACATTTGGGATCCAGGCTAGATGCTGAAGTTTGAGACTGTTTTCATACAACAATTTTATTCTCTAGTTCGGTGTGCTAAAAGCCCTATATTTGCTGCTGAGTACTGTCACTGATAGAGCACAAGCAAAACTTACAGATGGCAAAGGATTACTGGGAATCATTCAAAGATGATGCAGTGCTTTGAACATAACATGTTTAATTCTGTTTCAGAAAAAGCTGTTCTCACAAAAGAGTCTGGAATACACAATATGAAGGAGGAAAGTCAAACCCCAAACTAGGCTAAAAAACGTGACTCTAGAACAGCATTAAAACAGGGTTTGGGCCAATTCATAGCCATTTCTGTTGCAACTTTTAAAATACTGGATTTTCTACATAGCACACTGCAAGCAGTTGACTTGGAAAGTACTACTGGAAAGTGAAAGCCTATTCTTCACAGAGCTCTTTATAGTACTGAAGGAATACGTGAATGTCTGATCTTTAGAAGATTTATGTGCCTTATTCCTGGCCTGAAAAACAGAGGAGATTCTGGGAAATTTTCTGCAAACTACCTTTTTCCTAAAGCCAGTTTTAAATGTCAGGATTTTTTTTAGGCTACTGATTGTGCCATAGCACTTAAACAACAAAGAATGATGCTGGTTGTTTAAAAGTAGTACTTCTGAAAGCAAAAATAAAAGAATTCTCCCTCAGAACGTGAGTTGAGCAATGAGAATCCAACCAATAGATAACCATCTCCAGACAACAGGAGTAACAAAACCTAAAGATAATAACAAGGATTTTAAACAATCGCTTTACCACTTTTATCAGCTCTTTGAGTTCATGTTGAACCTTTGCTCCATTCCAGTATGAACTGTTACATCTCAATTATCTTTAAAGACTTTCTCAAAAATGCAGAAAAACTGCATTTAAAAAAGGTCAATGGCGTAACTAATAACTTCCTCCTTAGTTCAAAGCATTTAGTCTATTGTGAATGTCACACACTTAGGAAGCTCTACCTCAAAACCTATTTTTTATTCATAATGAAGTTGTCTGAGTCTTGAAGAAACCCAAATATGGTTTTTGTCTTGTCCTGGAATGTAAGAAGAAATGCATAATTCCACTGTCTTAATTAAAACTTGTTAAATCCAAAAACTTGTTAAAAACATCTCAGTTAAAAAATCTTCTTTGCCAGCACGTATGCTGAAACCTCCAGTTTTAGGATAGTTTGAGAAGACATTTTTGTTTTTTACAAGTAGTTTATTACTGTTGTTATTGTTGTTACTATTACGTGCACAAGCATATTGCTGACTTGGATCAACTTATTTCACCATACAATAAAATATTTTTTTTCATTATCTCATAGATTATCAGGAGCCCATCTAATGGGTCTATCTTCAGTGAATTAGCTTGTTTTCATTCTTCACCTCCAATGAAAGCCCATTAACTGCTGACTGCAAGAAGCTCCTGTAAGGGCAGACAGTACAGTAACACATGACAACACATGGTTTTATCCAGTCTTCACATCGTATGCCCCAATGTTTGTTCAGTCGCAAACATATCTTCTAAAATTATAACAACTGAAGTGATGGGATCACTAAAAAATTAAAATCATACACAACATGGAAAATCCTTCCTCCTTCTTCATCGCATGTGATATTCATTTATGCCAAGTCACATTTGTGTTAAGCAGTAACTGCGTGACAGACAAATACTGACTATATGTCTGTGAGGGGTGATTTGCTGTCTAATCTTCAAAGTATTTGGGTGAGAGACAACCTGCGATGTGCTAGGGGCACCAACATAGTAAGGTTGGTTATACGTAGCCCTTCACCCACACAGTCTCCAAAAAATTTCAAAAGGTGCACGTTATTGCATACTGCTATCCTAGGAATTTTAAACACTGACAAAGATATTAACACTTTCTCCCCCTAAACCTTTCTTCCTCTTCATCCAAGAAGCTTCTCAAAGTAAACTGTTTCTGGCATAGCAATCTCCAACAGGCCATGACTAACTGTTGACTTCAGAATAACTAGCAGCATAGTGCTCAGCGGATTGTTCTGACATGTCTTTTAATATAAATCTGCTTTGCCTGTTTTCCTTCGCCTCTGGCAAACCAGTACTTCTACTGTTATTGGGCATGATGGCTGGAAAACACTTCCCTAAGAACTGCTTTTAGCCATGTAGCCTCCAGCCCAGTTTTACTGTCATCAAATCCAGCCTTCAGAGAGTCAAATCAATCCCCCTCCTCTTCCTTCACCACATATGTTGTCTTTTCTTAAACCCAGTGTTTGGCATTTTAATTATCTTATGTTTCTTTACTACACCTGGAAAGTAAGCCTTACCTGGCAATGAAAAGGGAGATAGACTGTCCTGCTCATTTTCCTCCGGTTGGTTCACCACAGGGATGTTCCCATTTCCAATATTCTTATGTCTTCCATTCTGCAGTGGTTTGTTTGAGCCCTTGGCAGACTGGATTAACCGCTGGCGCTGCACAGTGTCAAAGACAAAAACTGCCACAGTTTGGAAACTACTGACTTTGTTAAATCTGAGTTTTGCTATCTTTCCAGCCCCAGTCACGCGAGACGTGATGCTTCTCCGCAAAGCAATCCTCCCAGTCAGCAACAAACGAATCCATCTGTGGTCTACCTGTCTTCATCAGGCCAGTGCTGACCATCTTCCTCAAAATTACTGGCAGAAGTCTTTCAAACCATGATGGAGAAAGTTGTTGTAGCTGTTCTTGTGCACCATGTTTTAATGAGCGTGGTTACTCTGAAGCACTTCTCACTCAACAGTTCCCACTCAACCAACAACAGCACCGTAATCCAGTGGTAACACAACTATTCTGCACTATAGAGTTGGCTCGTGAATGACCCATTAGACAGGATCACTCCTACTCGTGCCCAA
This sequence comes from Trogon surrucura, assembly GCA_020746105.1. Classification (NCBI taxonomy): domain Eukaryota; kingdom Metazoa; phylum Chordata; class Aves; order Trogoniformes; family Trogonidae; genus Trogon; species Trogon surrucura. The sequence goes on along the minus strand of CM036623.1, from coordinate 29,689,546 downwards.
CTCTTCTCCCTCTTTCTCACCCCCATCCCTTGAGGTAAATCTAAAGGTCCTACTTAGAATTTCAAAAGCAAGACTAAACACTGTTACCCTTGGTTGAGTATATACTTCAAAGAAACTCACAATTGCCACTGCAGACATGTAAAAGACTGCTACAGTTCCAAGACATAGTAGAACAATTTAGAGGGAAAGGTTTCAAAAGTCAGTATAAATACCCACTAACACATTAGAGAATGTGAGATGTAAGAGTAATTTCCTACGTTTATAAAAGAGAAATATTTTTAGCTTGTTAGATGAGATAACGCAGAGTTGCTAAGTGTCCTCTTTTTCATGACAAATTGTTGCAACTTTCTAAAAAGTGCTCTGAAAAGCCTTGAAAAATAAACTGCACAACATGCAAAAAAAATTCTGAAACTAGTGTTAACACACTGGAATTAAAAACAGAGAATTCATATTCAAATACTTTGCAAAACTTTGGCAGTGAGAATACCAAAACCCTCTCATTTAGAGAATGTTTTTTGCAGATGTTGAACGAGTAACTATCAGCTCTCTGTGCACATATCCATTAAGAATTTATTTCTGATCAATAACTTGCTTTCAAGTTGGCTTTTACAGAGCCAACTGCTGCTGCGTGCTCCTACCTGATCATCTGCTCTTGACTGTACACCACTAAGCTGACTTCCTAACAAACATTTCACCATTAAATTGGACTTTTGTTACAAATATACTACTGCTGCTTTCTTTCACTGAGATATTCACAACGCTGGGTAGACACATGAACTGTGTCACGATGTTCAAATTCTAGGAACTTCCTACAGCTTGTCTCCCTAAACTACTGAAATTAATTTATTTGCTGGAGTAAAAGCCTCCCATATTTGACATAGGAGGGAGGAAAGCACAAAATCCTGCCTTCATAGAAGCCAAGGTTGGCAGGCCAAATATTTCACCCCGTGTACTCCATGCAAACTCAGAACAGCATCACTCGGCCAGTCCTGTCACTTCAGCTGCAGTGTGTGAAACAAGCAGTACATGGTGGTGACAACACATCAAGTAAGAGCTAACTCAAACTGTCCAGGGCAAATTCCCCTCACGAAAATATTTTGGTACATTTTCATTTTGGGCTGAAGACTACACTAAAAACTAAAGAGGTAGGCAAATATCTGATGTGATCCTGATGTGCTGCTAATATAAGAGCAGTTCTTAAGACATTTTGTTTGCCCTAACCATTACACTTCCTTAGTCTGACCACTTCTGTAATGATCAAAACCATTTCTGCTGCTGCTGCTAAAATCCAAACGCGCACACTTGCATACACACACACAGAGAAACAAACATCTTCTGACAGAGAGATAAGTGAGTCCCTCCTTGGTGACTGCCCTCCCATTAAGGCAGGGTTGCTAGAGAAAGACGTAGTTCTAGCTCATCCCTAGGAACATGGGAGAATCTAAATTCCAGAGTCACTACGAGCACAGCTCTTTAGCAAGCCCTCTGCCTCATAGTCATTTATTGTTTCTTAACGAACCTACCTCGTTAATGATGAGTCGGCTTGCCATCCGCATTCTGGTGCGTGGTCCAAATTTATTTGTAATCATAATCCGTAACCCAGCTTCAGGGAACCGGTATTTGGGGGGACTGGAGCAGATGATCTCATCCACCATCACAACACTGTTTTTGCCATACTGCTGCATCCCCTTCACTAATGATCACAATGGACAGAGTTAGTTGTGAAATTATCTTACCATATTTCCCATTACCCAGAGTCATTCTTTTCAGGCTCCAGTGGGGTAATATTAAACTGAATGCTTGAATTTATGAGTGACTTTCCTGTAATGTTTCTGCAGCCTGGTGAATCTGTTCATCAGTTGTACACTTTGGCTTAGATCACATACTGAAAAAGGATTTCACTCTTCTAAGGTAGAGTTTTTAGCCAGTCGTTGCTGTAGTACCAATTTTCTTTGCTGAAGTCCTACTACAGTTTTGTAAACCTTCTCTAAAAGCACTTACACTGTGGCAGTGTAGACAGTGCACCCGAAATCTCTAGAGCTATGCCACTGGATCAAGGTGCTGCACATCCAGAAGGCCCTAATGCTGTGCTCGCTCCTTTCGGAAATCTTCACTTTACCTTCACAGAGTATCATCAATATCTCTAACATGACAAGACTTCAAATGATGAAAAATAACTGTCAAGAATTAATGCATTTTATAAGGAAGCCTTTGTTAATATAAAGGAACTTGTACCAAGGTTAAGAGCTTTGTTCTATCATGTTAAGAACACAAACAGAGAGACAAGATTATACTGGGAACCAGCACAAGTACAGGCAAGGACTTTCAGAGCTCAGCAAAAAACCAGTATTCTTACAGACTACACGTTGCAAGCAGAGCAAGGCTCAGCAGACAGGAGACATACCTATGTGGTGTTAAAAAGCAGGGCAGGAAATATGCATATGACTGTAATACATATTAATTATTATATGTAATAATATGCATGGGAAAAAAACCCAACAAAATTCTTTGCTGCTTGTTTTCTGCTTAGCTTGGCTTCACCCTCCCACCCCCCTTTTGCATTAAGTTACTTACATTAAGAAGAGGAAGAGAATTTAGGAGGTAGCAGTGAAAGATAATTATTAGTGCATGGTTCCAGCCAGGAAGCAAAGGAAATCTAAGAAAACATTCAACTCAGAGAAAGCAATTAAAATGGACCTGTTCTAAACACGCAGAGATCTATACTTTTTTTTTTGCATTGTTACAGTGCTGAAATACTTTTACTTTTCAGGAAGAAGACATGCATACATGTAAATCACCTCATGCAATAAAGGCTTTGCTATCTCAAGCATCTTCTAACATATTTGAAGAAATATATCCTTCCATAATCATTCAACAACAAAATCAAAGCAAGCCTGTAAATCACCAGTAAATAGCTAGTATCTTTTACCCTTTAGCATTTGAGTGTCCTGCTTTCTTTCACTAAAATGAGTTTTCAATGAGTACACTGAGATCACCAGAAGTGTCATATAGAGATCTTTGGTTTCACAAAGAAATATGCCCTACTCAAGGAATCCACTCTGTAGCCCTGTCTTGCAGCTTAATATCTCTAAAGGTGAACAGAACTAGTAGTAATTTTGCATTTGGAAAATATAAAGGAGCAATTACCCTCAGCCTACCCTATCATCTAAAACAAATTAACCTCGCTGAGTATTGCAGCTGATGATGCAAATAAGGAACACATTCATTCCAATGTCTCTTACAGCTAGAGTGTAGCAGCTTTTCTGTGAAGGAATTCATAGCCAGACAAGCTACCCAAGAACCAGTCCTCACAAAAGCTTAACATTTGCTTCAGTTGGACAAAGGAAAAGAAATATTTGACAGCAATCCTGGTAAGACAAAAAGGCCAGATATCTTTAACTGCCTTATAAGATTAACTGCTCTCAAGTGAGTTTCTCTAGTGAAGTCTCCAAAGTGCCCCTTTATCTTAGTGTCACGAATAACAAGGAAGCACTGCAGTTACTCTGAAACCGTTTCTTACAGTGCTAAGGAGACAATGACCAAACATACTCAGCTTTGATGAATTATCATGATGAAAACTCAGCACTGACATAGAATACATCACTATAAATATATATATAAATGACTGCAGCTGGTTTGACTTACTGCAGCACATTGCTCTTACACTTCCATAGCAGCTCTTCAGTCTCACTCCCTATGCCCATAAACATACATACCTTAGGTCCCATATGGTAAAAACAGGCTCCACCTAAAAATTGCAGAAGCAGTTTTCACAAATGTGACACAGAGAAAAGCCTTTCTCGCTTCTCCTTTGTGACATTCCTTAGCAAAGTATCTTCTGAAAACAGTTTTTCCTTTTAACAAACTACTTAAACTTACTGCTCACCATGAAGGGTCACCACCAACAACCCCGTCAAAATCAACGGAAAGATTCTTGGTGACTTCAGTTGACTCCTAGCCGGCCCTCGGAAACCCACTTTTTTCGAGTTTCTGGTTCTAGGCAGGAATCAAACCATGCCACCTGGTGGAAATTTGGGTCAATGTAATAAAAGCCAAGGGCAGTGAACCACATATTTGTACTTTTAAAATAGGAACATTTTTCAAAAAGTACAAATATTTCACCTTGACCTGTGTGTGTAAAACTCACCTTGAAACCGAATTTATCTTACGGTGAAAAGCTCTCCTTTCTCTCTCTGAAACCTGAGTAATGGAAACTTTTCTGTTGTACCACTGGATGCTCTTGAAAGTAATAAAACTTATATGCCTAAAAGAGAGCTGTGCAGCGTGAACCCCTCTTTTATCCGCACCTTGAGCAACAGACTAACCATCCTTGGCAGAAAGAAAGTTGCTCACCCAAAGCAACTGTTCATTTTTTACTCTCCTCCTGAGGAAAATCAGATTAAGGTTAGACCTACATTTTGGTGAAATGAAGGGAGGTTTTTCAGTAGATCCTGAACCTTGCTAACCACTGGCTGGAGGTGAAGCAGAGGCCAGCTCTAGCTCTCTCCCTGCTACTAGCAGTGCTCCTGTTTCTGAAGGCTGCGACTGGGGAAGGCGCAGTTCAGTTCGTGAAGCCGGCCAAACATCAACCAACAGCAAGCCACTGATAGGTCATGGCATAGGTTGACTCAACAGGAGGAAGATGCCATGTGATGGTTTTCTAGGACAGCTTGACACCCATCTACAAAGCTGCTAGGCTAACAATGCCGAAATCTGCTGTGGATGGTTGGTAGCAGAAACGCTATTCTCGTGAGCCCAGGTTTTTTATTAGCTTTCTTCTTCCTTTTCCTGAAAGTTCTACATATTCTTCATGAGTATTAAACAATCTTCACGCTAGTCTCTGTTGTTCCTTCATCCTTTTCATGTGTCCCCACTTGAATACATAAGTAACAACTGCCCTAAGATGTACCCTCTGAACTTTGTATGTATGTACATCCAGATCCAAGTGCCAGATTTCACTATATTATAGCACAAAAAATCATTGTAAAATGGGATCCAAGTATTTCAAAGACATCTTAATTTAATTATGCTAGTGTCCTGTGAGAAGTAATTTTAAATCTCTCCTAAACCATTGTCTGAACACTATATCAGAGACCAGAGTATCAGTGTGCTGTCATTGCATAAACCTGTAGAAGGTGATAGCATCTGTCTTGAAGATCCCAGTCTAAACACCAAAAGCAGAAAGGAGTGGGATTCTCTGAGTCTCCTCTAAATTCCTGTTTGCCACTATATGTTATTACACAACGACCTTTCCAAATGCTGCCTACATTGCTGCTGAGCTCAGTCTCCTAGAATGGGAGATGTTTGCAAAGAACACAGCAAGGAGACCTCACTCACTAAGAGTAGCCCAAGAATTTCCTAAATCACATGTTTCATGCTTTGAAGGTAAAAATTACTTTGCTCTACAGAGAAAAGAGGGAATGGAAGCAAAGAGGGATAAGACAATGATAAAACCAGGCTTAAAAAAAAAACGAAAATACCTTCAGTATCAGAAGCTGGGTATCATCTTCTTGCCCTTTATGACACAGACAGCACAGAACCTGCATTTCAATTTTATGTATGTGTTTGGCAAAGTATGCAGAGACATTTAGGCACGTGAAAGCCAGTCTTCTGAGGATCTGAACTCAACACATAATCCCTCTTGCCAACTGATCTGCCCTTGTCCTTTCCTTCAACACCCAAGCCTCAGCTTCTACTTCCAAACTAATTTTTGAAGTGAAAATTACCTTCTTCCTGGCAAAAAAAAAAAAATTATTTCCTTCACAGTGTTGTAGCTCATCACCGAAAAGGAGATAAAAAGGGAGCAAAATTGCCTATGTGCAAAGCAGCTTGTTTTCAGAATATCAAAAAGAAATTTTGATTGGGTTTTTCCATCTGGCAGTCTGACTGCGGAATTGACAAGTTAACCCAATAAAAATTCTTGCTTATGATTGAATGTAATGCTGTTTTGATCCGCATTAAAGAAATAAAAATGATATCCTGTGAGATACTCTTTTTCCAAGTCCTGTCTGCTCAGCCTTACCTTTCCATAGTAATGGAATGGATGGGTCATCACAACTAGAGGCATAACATTTATTACCATCTTCCAGTTCATTGCTGACTGTGTCACCATTTCCAACGTTCTTGCTTCTAAGGGTGAAAAAATTTTGCATCCTCACATTGTATCTGAAAGTGTAAAGGTTTGAAAAGGTTGGTTCGTTGCATTTCTTCATCAAACTTTTAAGCATCTGAGAACAACTTACGCAGGCAAGCAGTAAAGCCTATATGCGTGTTTTCTGATAACTAACAGGAACTTAAAGGACTACCCAATTCAGTGGCAAGCTGATAGGAAAGCAAGAGCTGCACCTATCTCTCATGAGATACAGCAAGCTGCAAAAAGACACTAGAGCAGATTTAGTGAAAACAAAACACTGCAGCTGCGGATTTTGGAGCCAGGACATTAACTATATGATGGCTTCTTTCCTCCTGCATCAGCTTGCAATTCACCTCACTGTTTCTCTCAATACTGTGCTCCCCACAGTAGGTGCTTGAGCATTTCTGGGACTGCTGACCGTACCCTTCTAAAGAAAGAATGCATCTATTTTAGCACTATTTAGCAGTGGGATCTAAAAGGACTGCCAGTGAACTCTGCTAAGATCTGATGTAGGAGAAAAGGGAGGCTGAAGTTCCAGAAAGGGTGATATGTGAGCAGAGGGCACCAAGGGTAAGCCTAAGCAACTTGCAGTAGAAGGGTGGACTCACAGACCATTGCAGTAACAGTCAGAGCTCTGCCTCTCCTGTCAGAGGCAGTGACACTACAGAAGAAAGATGTCAATATACAACCTGGTATGAGACAGTCTGAAGACAAATACATGCTTAGTAGTCTGTCTAATGTTCCTTGACCTTGCACTCCAGAGGTTATAAAATATGTTTAATAGCTGACATGCTGTGTGGTTACAATCCAGAGTACCCAGTGGACATTTTCACATATCTTTGCACAAACGACATTTTCTCTAAACTTTTTCCAAAAGCTACTTTACCTCGTGAAAGGGATGCATGAAAATACTTCTTGTCTGAGCACAGATCTATAGTGAAACTGATTAAGCATGAAAAAGCCAGGGATCTTACACAGAAACATGGTTGGCTGTAGTGTCCTCAACAGGCAGGCCAAGGACAAAACCACACCAAAAGAATGATGGTGAATTAACACCTAAAGGGCATAGGGAGGAGAAAAGCACTTACTTCATGATAAGTATGTAGAATGAATACATGATGATGAGTACAAGGCTTTCCCACCTCAAAGAGACAAAAAGAAGTGTTAAAAGGCCATTCAAACAGCTGTAGGCTTTACAAGTTTTATGTAGGAGTGTGCATCAAACATCTAGTACAAGTCACATTTGCATACACAGGATTCACATCATCAAGATTAGACGGTGTCTCAGCAGAATGGGAGGGAAGCAGACTATCGAGCTCCAATAAACGTGCAAATAAAATGTAATGCATATATTTCAGAAATGTGCTATGCAGACTGAAACCATAGCTACGCTTTGAGGATCGTAATGCCAAGGCCTTTTATCATTACAGTGCTGAAGCACAAGTCAGGTACTCTGAGGGGAGTCTTCGAAAGATGATTATGATCTTCCACTAGGATCCCCCTAGGACACCCAGCACCCCCATAGATGTTAACAGCAAGAATCAGAGCAGCAGAACTTTGGTTACGCTCTCTGCACATATGAGTCTTCAGGCCTTACATAGAGCCTTATCTGCTTTGTTAATGTTTCCACATGCTTAAATTTTCTTTTAGTTTTCCCTGATAATCATAGAAAACATAACCAAACAAAAACCATAGGATTTTCTAGGCATCAAATCCAGCTCATACTCCCAGCATGTATGAATAAAAGCTAATCACACTGCAGCTCTATTTACTGATCAGTCTCATGGCAAATACAGGACTGTAGGGAATAATTTATGCAACTTACCATTCTATTTTCTCATCATATATGAACTAGAAGGAGGAGAGAAAAAAAGGAAACACATAAATTGACCATTTCTCTGATCTACTTTGAAAAACAGTAAAATTTATTTAACAAATATCAATTATATCTAGTCAGAAGCTATCGGAGTCTTGACTCTTTCTAACCAGAACTCCCACTGTGTGGATTGTGTCCCTCAAAGTGTGAACCCTGTGAACAAGGCTGGGATCTCTCTCAATGTTTGTTATAAATACTATTTAGTAAAACAGCGCGAGTGTGTGAAAGATAGACAAATACACACATGCAACCGCAAGCTGTGCTGTGTAAATGACAGCAAAGTCATGCATTCTGAAGAGACCTAGCTCTGAGTCTTTTTAACAGCTAGATGAGTTTTAGCAGAAAAGGCAGTCATTTTACTTCTGCTCTTTGGCCAAGTGGTTATATATGTGTTACTCCATCCTATTTAACTCCTGTAGCTGAACGGGCAGCTAGTGATGCATATTTATTACCAAACAAAGTGGATTCTTCCCCTTCTTACCACCGGACACAGTAAATACATAAATTCAAGAACTACTACACTGTTCTAGATGAACAAAGTGGTACCTCATGTGTGTTCTATTTAGAAAAAATTACCCAGAATCTGTGGAATAAAATTGCTGTGTAAAAGCTAGAAACAGCCACCTTCTCTATTTAAAATAAAGGTGCAGCACAAAATTCCTCATCTTCACGACAAGCACTCCCCTAGTTCAGAAGAAAGTCCGAAGTGCACTGTGTAAGAGCAGCCTGTGAGCCTGCAGGACTTTACAGACTGTAGGTACAAAAGGAATGGACACTGACAAACATCACGGACACCTGTTCTGTGGGGCTGTATGAAGTTTATGTATTTGGACTATACTGTGGAGCTGAGTCCTCACTATCAGATAGCAAAATAACTGTTTACCAACGTATATCAATGGTTAGCAGGCTGGTCCTCCAAAAACTCAGCAAAGAAACACATTCGGTAAGAGAACTATTGGTAAGAGAACTACTTACAACAATAAGTATGACCACAGATATTGTGTAGTACACAGAGTCCCGGAACACGGCCCACTGCGTGAGACAAACCACCTGAAAAATACCACATCTTCAGCCAACAAAAATATGGGATTTTAAAGACAAAACAAAGGCCTCGATCTTGCAATCATTTAGGTGTGTGAGTAGGATTACTATTAACAATGATTCTGGAACCAATTACAATTTTATGCTAACAAGAAGACATATCAGTTTCTTAAAAAACAGATCTATAATAACCACCAGTAATAAAAATTGCATAGAAACCTCCATTACTGAAATATATTTCTTACTAATGGTATTTGAATTGGTCATAATTTCAATTATGAAGTACAATTTATTGTACTGCCGCAAATCAACATCCCAACTTCATTATATTTGTGGATATATTGGACTTAATACCTGAAAAAATATGATACACAGACTAATGATCTATCACGTAGATGAAGCGAGTACCACGCCTGTGTCCTAGATTCTTTGATCACCATCAGTACCAGGAAGGATTAGCAGATGCCACTGATCACTTGACTATGAAAACAGTATTGTATGAAGAGGAACCAGTGCCTGTATGCTACATGTTCAGGGTACAGAAACTACAGCTGAACTTTTTGGAAACGTTTTGTATTTGTAAAGTATTTGTGAATTTTTTTAACATTTGACATTTTTCACAATGCCATCTCATTTTTGGTTTTGACTAATACTCCTTTTTTTTAATATATATATTTTCTCATGGAAACCCCTGAACTGTAAGCAACTGAACTCCATAAAAATAAATATCTTACTCACCTGTCCTGCAAATATTCCACAGACACCAACAATGCAAAGAATGTTGAAAACTGCTGAACCAACAATGGTCCCTACTCCTACATCTCCATGAGTGATAAACACACCTGCAGAGGGAGAAGAAAATGCATTACTACTTCTGTGATTTCATTTCAGGTGACAGGCAATTATTTAGAATATATATTACCTGAGAAAAAGAGATTGAAGTTAAACCAAAATACGTTTCATCATAAATGCTCACTTCTCAGTGGACTATTTTGTGCTTTTAGTCTAGCTAGCAACTCTCCATTTCGGCTTAACTTCTCTACATATGTATTTTTTATTAAAAGTAAATGATTTCTTAGCTAGTTAGCTCAACAGTAAGTCTCGTATTCCACAGCTTGGTTCTTAGTGGTGCAGTAATCCATTCAAATGGGTATAAAACTTGCAAGGGAGGTCAAAGACAACAGAAAGGGCTTCTTCAAATACATTGCTGACAAAACTAACACTAGAGGCAATGTAGGCCCTCTGTTGAATGAGATGGGTGCCCTGGAGACAGAGGACAGAAAGAAGGCAGAGTTGCTGAATGCCTTCTTTGCCTCTGTCTACACTGTTGGAGACCGTCCTCAGGAGCCTCAGTCCCCTGAGGCCTCAGAGGAAGTCAGGATAAAGGAGGAGTCTGCCCTGATTGATGAGGACTGGGTTAAGGATCAGTTTGAACACTTGAACATTCATAAATCCATGGGCCCTGATGGGATGCACCCACGGGTGCTGAGGGAGCTGGCGGGAGTCATTGCTAGGCCACTCTCCATCATCTTTGGTAAGTCGTGGGTAACTGGTGAGGTGCCTGAAGACTGGAGGAAAGCAAATGTCACTCCAGTCTATAAGAAGGGCAGGAAGGATGACCTGAGTAACTACAGACTGGTCAGCCTCACCTCCATCCCTGGAAAGGTGATGGAACATCTTATCCTTGACACTGTCTCTAGGCATATCAAGGATAAGAAGGTTATTAGGAGCAGTCAGCATGGCTTTGCCAAGGGGAAGTCACGTTTGACCAACCTGATAGCCTTTTATGAAGACATAACCAGGTGGATGGATGGTGGCCATGCAGTGGATGTGGTCTATCTGGATATCAGCAAGGCCTTTGACACCGTCTCCCACAGCATCCTCATAGGTAAACTGAGGAAGTGTGGTCTGGATGACCAAGTAGTGAGGTGGGTCAAGAACTGGTTGAAGGGAAGAAGCCAGAGAATTGTGGTCAATGGGGCTGAGTCTGGCTGGATGCCCGCGTCTAGTGGGGTCCCTCAGGGGTCAGTGCTTGGGCCGGTGCTGTTTAATATATTTATCAATGATCTGGATGAGGGATTAGAGAATGTTGTCAGCAAGTTTGCCGATGATACGAAATTGGGAGGAGTGGTTGACACACCAGAAGGCTGTGCAGCCATTCAGAGAGACCTCGACAGGCTGGAGGGCTGGGCGGGGAGAAATCTTATGAAGTTTAACAAGGGCAAGTGTAGAGTTTTGCACTTGGGAAAAAATAACCCCATGTGCCAACATAGGCTGGGGACTGCCCTGCTGGAGAGCAGCGCAGGGGAAAGGGACCTGGGGGTTCTAGTGGACAGCAGGATGACCATGAGCCAGCAATGTGCCCTTGTGGCCAAGAAGGCCAATGGCATCCTGGGGTGTATTAGAAGGGGAGTAGCAAGTAGGTCAAGAGAGGTCCTCCTGCCCCTCTACTCTGCCCTGGTGAGGCCGCATCTGGAATATTGTGTCCAGTTCTGGGCCCCTCAGTTCAAGAAGGACAGGGAGCTGCTTGAGAGAGTCCAGCGTAGAGCCACAAAGATGGTGAAGGGAGTGGAGCATCTCCCTTATGAGGAAAGGCTGAAGGAGCTGGGTCTCTTTAGCTTGGAGAAGAGGAGGCTGAGGGGTGACCTCATTCATGTTTATAAATATGTCAAGGGGGAGTGTCAGGAGGAGGGAGCCAGGCTCTTTTCAGCGGCGTCCACTGACAAGACAAGGGGCAATGGATGTAAGCTGGAACACAGGAGGTTCCATAAAAATATGAGGAAAAACTCTTTTACTGTGAGGGTGACAGAGCACTGGCACAGGCTGCCCAGGGAGGTTGTGGAATCTCCTTCTTTGGAGACATTCAAAACCCGCCTGGACGCGTTCCTGTGCGCTCTACTGTAGGTGATCCTGCTCTGGCAGGGGGGTTGGACTAGATGATCTTTAAGGCCCCTTCCAACCTCTAACGATTCTGTGATTCTGTGAAAACATCTCCAGTCATATCAGGACTATGGAATTTATTTAAAATCGTAATAAAGCAGAGAAACCTTTCTCCCAGGTGAGAAATCAGGCATCTTTTGCTAAAGGGAGCCTTCAAGCCTTACATTTGCTGCCTTTTCTAAGTTGGACGTGAGGTCATGGAATATTCCTTTAGACTACTTTTTCCTAAAGTTTGTAAAAATGTTCGTCAGGATAGTAGCAGAAAGCCTACTAAGGCTTTACTAAAGATACATTTATCAAATTTAAGTCATCGTGCTGCTAGAAAGCTACAACCTAGCTGCCATCATCAAAACTTGGCTGGACAAATCCCATGACTGGAGCGTGGCTATCAATGGCTACAAGCTGTTCAGAAGGGACAGGCAAGGAAAGAGGGGTAGAAGGGTTGCCCTCTAAATCAAGAAATGGATAGACTGTGAAAAGCTTTTCTCTGAAGAATACCCATGAGCAGGCTGAAAGTTTATGGGTAAGAATTAGAGACTGAGGCAATGAAGGTTAACTTTGTGGTCAGAGTTTAACTACAGGCCACCCAATCAAGGGGAGCCTATTGACAAAGCCTTTTTGCTCCAGCTACATAAGGCATCACACTCACAGGCTCCCCTTCTGCTGAGGGACTTCAACTACCCCAACAACTGCTGGAAAAGCAGCACAGTGTCTGTAGGCAATCCAGGAGATTCCTGGAGTGCATCGACAAGAGCTTCTTAAGACAATTAACAGTCTTGCCAGAGGAGATGTGATACTGGACCTCTTGGTCACCAGTGGATGGAAGTGAGCTAACTGGTGATGTCAAGACTTGAGGCAGTTTGGGCTGCAGTGATCAGGCACTGACGGAGTTCACAGTCCTGAGGGATAGGGGGTAGGCAAAGAGTAAAGTCAGGACCCTGAATTCTAGGAAAGCAGGCTTCCAGTTGTTAAGACGCTAATTAACAGGACTCCCTGGGAAACTGCCCTCAGGACAAAGGAGCAGAACAGTACTGGCAGACCTCTGAGGAGATCTTCCATAATATTCCAACAAGAGTTCTTGATCCCCAGGTGTAAGAAATCAGGGCTGTTTAGACCTCCTTTCTGTACCCGTAATATTTTCTATTTCAGAGATTCCTTCATGTAATTCCCTAAGTAATGTACACTATGTTCTTCTGCCTTTAACAGATCTGACTTGTCTATGCAACAATTTGCTGTTTTCCCATGTTCCCTGTTCTCCTATTTCCTTGCTAAAATTAACTCCCTTTATTTGTGAAGAAAGAAGTCAAAGAGGCATCAAATATCTCGAATTGCCTCCCAGGGAACTGCAATAAATCTCTTCTTTTACTTCCTATGTTCAGAATCAGCGATTCCTCTCTGTGTGTTGAGAGGAGATTCACAGTTTCATGAGATATTTTGAGTAGTTAATTATACCATGAACCACAGACTCACTGACAGCTACAACTGCTGATTATAAATTGACAGAAGAATGGTAGCACTTCTGGATACCTCTGCTTGATCTGCTGCTAATTCTTTAAGAGCAGATCTCATAAAAGCTAGTGTGTGGGCTCCATACCTATAACAGATGCAAACAGTTCTGGAGTGGAGCTCCCTGCTGCCATGAATGTGGCTCCAGCAACATCTTCACTCAAATGTAATTTCTGGAAGAAAAGCATTGGTAATTTCAGCACTGTTGCTGTGTATACATTGCACAGTTCTACAGCTGCAAAGACAGACACTCTTCACTTTTGGGCCACAGTGTCATTAAAGGAGTAACAGTCACTATGATACAAGGTTAAGACACTGCTTTTTAAGAAGGCAAATACACTTCAGGCAAGTAAAATATTTATACCTTAATTCAGTGAAGCATCAGATAAAATCGCCTACTTGCATAAAACTAAATAGCCAACCGTGGCTTGCGTGTAGCTGATTAGAGAAAAGTATCTCTGAAGATTCAGAAAGATTGTAAACATCTCAAACTGTTTTCACTAATTTACTTTTGGAATTCCAAACACAATCATTCAAAAATTAAGGGCAATTCTTGGGGCTTCTAAAATTTGAAAATAAAAATCCATAAGAGAAAACATGTAATATCTGTGAATAAATATCTGTGAATAATATCTGTGAATAAATCTTGCAAACAGTTGGCCTGATTGTGGCTTCAATTAACACTTAACTGTGTTAATCAAAAGTGAGTCCGCTGACACAGATAAAATTAGTCCAATTAGACAGATCTACAGACAGATCTATTTTTATGACAGTGTCTCTTAAGCTCTAATAGGATATAGATAAGAGTTCTCAGCCCAGCAGAAACGTGTAGCTCCACAAGTGGGCTGCATCAATTTACTATTGTTTCAAGATCTTTCTCCTGAACTATAAAGAAGGCTTTATGGAGGAGCTGCTTCTTTTTTAAGAGTCTCTAGACTAATCTTTAGTATTTTATTATTCTTCCAAAGATAGGGAAGTGATTAGTGACAAAAGGACCGGTACAGAAATCCTGTATTTTTCAGGCACTATGCAACAGTTTTAGCTGATGAAAATGGCATCCTACAGAACCCGGCAAAACACAAACACAAGCCCTTACTGCACCACTCGATCTATTACCAGCCACACTGTTGCAGGACCTCAAATGGAACTATGAGACAAAAACCAAAGTTTTTATAAAGGATCAGTGACAACTTAATTGGTACAACCCAACTGGTACAACTTAAACATGGTGTCTCAGGTGCATACTGAAGACAGAACATCTGAAAAGGGAATGAAAAGATCCCTATTGACTATTTTACTCTTACTGGCTGCCTCCCTTATTTTTCTAGTTGTTCTTCTACTGGTAAGTGTAAGTACATAGCTCTGAGTAACACTAAATTTAGTACATATGTCCATAAGAAAATAGACTTTTTAACTAGCTACAGGAGAGTTTCAGAAAATGGTCACATGCTTTTTTGTTAAAAAGTAAAGAAGATGAGATTTTAATTTTGCCCTTGAAAAGGAATTAAAATCTGGTTTTCTATTTGTATTCATCTTATAGTAGTTCAACAAAGTTTCATCTAACACAACATTTAAATCCCACCGGGTCCTGATCAGCATACATAACTAGAATCATATATGTAATTTTGCAGTCTTCTCAACAACTATGGAAAGGGATTACATTTATTTACTATTTGTTTTCCATATAAAATATTCCAAACCAAGGTACACACCTTTCTCATGCATTCTCCCTTTTCTCCACACTTACGCTACAACCACATACGTGTGCTTTCTCCTTGCCGATACGGCAGTAGATGTCCAATAAAATTTTCACAGCCACACATTGATTTGTCTATTTATGACTACTTTTCACAAGTGACTTTTAAAACCAGGATTACAATACTAAACCAACTCATCCATATGTGATATCCATCCTAGCTACCTGCTCCAGGAAGATCTGACCAAGGCCGAAAAGTTGACAGGAATGAACTCCAAAAAACAATGGCATAAATGTTTTATTCTATAATATTCTCAAAAACAGTCTGAAAGAGGAATATAGTTATTTACCGTACCTCACAAATTTTCTCTAAGGATGGAACAAAGAAGTCATCACATACTATAGCCAAAGCATAGAACATATAAAGAGCCTGTAAAGAAAATAAATTCATTAAATACTTCAGATTTTTCCTGCACACAAAAAGAAGAAAGAAGGAAATGCTTTATTTAATTAGACTAGTAGAAACATGTAGCTTAATTTTTTTTATTCCATTCCATTCCAAATAAAAATCCCTTTGCTGATCAATTTACAGCATTAAAACAGATTCTTGAATGTAAGATTAAGTTTATAACACAAATGTTTGCCAGATTGTAGAATATGAAAGGTACCACACTTTGACAGAATAGGGTGCCACAGCAGATTTCATAAAAATGGAAAGTAAGGCTTACAAGTTACATAGCCATTATCTATATTTTCAATTTATTATTGGACCAAGTGATTAAATACAAAGTAGCTCCATGTTGATCATCAATACTAAAGAAACAATCACACCTGGAAGTAAGTGGACCCAGACCACAGCTCACTGCACCAAACCTCTCCGGAATCATCCTGGTTACCTGCATACATGTCGCTCTCCCACCGTTTTATGTTGCTTTATGTGCTGAGCTCATGCAGTGGGCTTAATCCTGTTGGTGTCTAGCAAGAACAGCTTCTTTTTACTTTACTTTCCCTGAGCTGAGAACGGAAAATTTGAGCCTGCAGGCCTTACTTGTTTTGGTTTTTCTATAACAAAATATAAAACTCTACATGACATTTTCTGTATTTCTTCAGGGTTGTTTCCTTTTTAATTACAATTGCATCTTTTGCATAGAGGCACAAGAGGAAAGAAAATCAAGAATCTTCCACATCATGCTTGATGTCATCAACAAAGGAATCCCAAACCCTGTTTATACAAGATTAAACACTAGCAAATACAAGTCCGTGATCCAGGAGAGAATTTTATATCCAAAAGGATAAATGCATAGGCACTGCAGATTCACAAACTCATAGAAACACGTAGCTTGGAAAAGACCCTAAAGATCATTGACCCAAACTGATGTTAGGTTGGGTTAACTAACGTTACCAATTCCACAGCTAAACTGTGTCCCTAAGATATTACCTTTTGAGCATTTGTATCCATACAGACATATTAGAAACACTGAAGTCAAAGTATTATAAACAGATTGATATACATCTCACAAGACAAATAAAAGGAAAACAAAAATACATAGCACAGCAGAGGAAAACTTACAGCAATGATATGAAGCAGAATTCCTCCTTGCTGCCGTTCTTTATTTGTAAATAAATCTTCAGGAAATTCATTAATGGCTGAAAGAGAAATACAGATATATTTTTAGAACTTTTACAGCATCTATAAACAGAAGACTGAAAAATAAGTATGCTTTTGTACAAACATATGACCAAACATGAGTGTATATTCCAATTTATTACATTATAGCCTGTCACTTCAGAAACTCTTCTCTGTTCTATAGAAAAAAGCAGAGAACTGATGGTTAAGTGTTACTAATTATCATCATTCCAGTGACTTAAACCAACCTTCATTGTACTAAAAATTTCACATTCTCAATGCCTTATTATTCTTATCATCTCCTCTGTCTTCTCTAAATATAATGCCAAAACGATAGGCACAAAAATTCATCCTGAAAGAATATTCCTGGCTTTAAGTGCTCCTTCTCTGAAAAATTCTGCAATGACTGTAACCTTCCACCACGTTTTTAACTACAAACTTTTATGGGACCTCACAGTCTTGTAAATCATTTCATAGGGATTAAGGTGATTCCAAGTACTTTCTCCAGAAAGTTTACTACCTAAATCTTACAAAGAAATGAATGAAAAAAAGGTGGTAGGTAGATGGTAAGAAAGTGCAAAGGCATGAATCTGGGGGTTATTTCTGGGAGACAGTGAAGTTGTATGGAGCTCAGTTTAAGGTTCTATGTTCCACACAGAGGACTGACAAAAGATTCAAGGTGGTGAAGATAGAGAGACTAAATCAAAGGCCTGAATAAGTATAGGAGATAAAAACCATCCAGACTGACAAAACAAGCAGGACTAAAGACTACAGGCAGGAGTCTGGGAAGCTTAAAGATGAACATTATTTCAAGCACTGGAATCCAAACGCACTGAAGCCATTCAATTATTACTCAGAAAGAGACGATCCTTTCCACGAGGAGTTGTAGATAGAAGCTGACAACAAGATAAGCTCCAGAAAGTTTTTAGGAACACCCCATAATACACTGAAAATCAGGGAAGGAAACAGAGGGAATATGTGATCATCTTCCCCATGTTAAAGTCTGCCACTTTAAAGAAATACTTGAGAGCACAACACATTATTTTTATCTGTCGCATTTTCAATTTCTTTGGCATATTTTCTCAATTTCTCAGTATAATTCTGCAAACAATAAGCATGAACACAGAAACCAAGAATTGGAGGTGTGGTTGATGTTCTTAGCTACTAAACTTCAAACACTCTAAACCAGCCTTATTTTCAGGAAATGTTGTACTATAACTCTTTGAAAACTACAATTTTTTAGAGCGTCTTAAATCTGATTTACCTGTAGTCACCAAGCACACTTGAAAATCTTAGCTGCAGTGAGACGATAATCTAGTTTCAAAGATCTGAATGACTTCTCATCTCCTCAATCCTTGAGTTTTATATAAATGCAAAAATGTCTTTTCTCATCTGTACTATACACACCTACATATGTTGCGTATGTCTAGCTTGTCTCCATGCAAATTTAAAGACCCCATAGCACATTTAGTGCCCACTACCATAAATCTATAATTTTGGAATTAATACACTGGCAACAGGAAGTGTTTAAAACCTTATAAATGTAAATCATATGTCCCTTGAAAAAGTCAACGTTATCATTTTATGAAGTCTCTCTAAATCCTCCAACCTAATATTTGAAAGCCACTATAGTTTTGTTTAAAACTCCTAATGGTCTATAAAATATTTAGCATAAAAAAAAAAAAAGTTCATCAACATTTACTGACTGCAATTCCTATACTGATTTTCATTAGACTTTTCAATAAGACCTATTCTTACTGTTGTGTTCTGACTGGAATTGATATCAGCACTTGATATGTTGAAGCAAGCTTTCCAATCCCTAACATTCTATGATTCTATGATTCCCAAGATATAGGCACATCTTTTCTTTTAAATCTCAGACAACAAAAACGATATAAATCTATATAAAATTTTGCTTAGATGATCCTGAATGTGATTTCCTACTCCTACATAAAGGTTCTATTCCTGGTCTTCCTTCTGTAATCAAGAAAAATGAAAGCTACAGTGGATATAAATATACAAACACATCAGCACAATAGCACAGTAATACCCAACCACTCATTGAATTATGGAAGATCATTCAAGGGTATGCAGGGTACTGCAATGCCTAAAGACCATCAGAATACCAGTGTTCAGCAGGACTAGATTCAAAAAGTAGGTCTGAGTTGCTGCAGAACTTCACAGTCTCATAAGGCCACGATTTGCATTGTAAGGAGATTTGTGACCTTACAGAACAGTCTGAGGAAACAGCATTGCTATATAAATGTAAACCACACCATAAATAAAGGACATTTGCCCATTGAGCCAAATGAATTCAAGTACTTCTAAAATGAAAATATGTGAATAAAACATCTCCCTTTCTGTTTGGTTTGGATCACTGTTACACTCAAAACAAAGAAAAGGATAGTGGAAATACAGAATCACAGAATGGTTAAGGTTGGAAGGGACCTTGAGGACCATCTAGTTCCAATGCCCCTGCTGTGGGCAGGGACACCTCTCTCCCACTAGCCCATGTTGCTCAAAGCCCCATCCAGCCTGGCCTTGAATACTCCCAGGGATGGGGCATCCATAACCTCCTTGGGCAACCTGTTCCAGTGCTTCACCACTCTCATGGTGAAGAATTTTTTTTCTTATCTCTATTCTAAATCTACCCTCTTGCAGTTTCAGGCCATCGTTCCTTGTCCGATCACTACAAGCACTTGTAAAAAGCCCTTCCCCAGCTTTCCTGTAGTCCCTTTCATGTACTGGAAGGTTGCTACTAGGCTACCCCAGACCCTTCTCTTCTCCAAGCCGAATAACCCCAGCTCCCTCAGCCTGTCCTCATAGCAGAGGTTCTCCAGCCCTCTAACCATCTTCATGGCCCTCCTCTGGACCTGCTCCAGCAGATCCATGCCCTTTTTGCACTGTGGGCTCCAGAACTGGATGCAGCATTTCAGGTGGGGCCTCACCAGAGCAGAGGAGAGGGGGAGAACCCCCTCCCTTGATCTGCTGGTCACACTCTTTTTGATGCAGCCCAGGACACGGTTCACTTTTTGGACTGCAAGTGCACACTGCCAGATCATGTTGAGTCTCTCGTCAACTAACACGCCCAAGTCCTCCTCAGGGCTGCTCCCAATCTGTTCTCCGCCCAACCTATATTTTTTCTTGGGATTGCCTCGGCCCAAGTGCAGGACCTTACACTTGGCCTTGTTGAACTTCATGAGGTTGGCCTGGGCCCACCTCTCAAGCCTGTCAAGTTTCCTCTGGATGGTTTCTCTTTCCTCCAGCATGTCAACCGCTCTACAGAGTTTGACGTCATCGGCAAACTTGCTGAGGGTGCACTCTATCTCACTGTCTGTGTCGCTGACAAAGATATTAAGGAACACAGGTCCCAGTACCGATCCTTGTGGGACACCACTTGTTACTGGTCTCCGCTTGGGACATTGAGCCATTGATCACAACTCTTTGAGTGTGACAATCCAGCCAATTCCTTATTCATCAAGTGGTCCATCTATCAAACCCATATTCTTCCAGCTTAGAAACCAAGATGCTGTGTAGGACTGTGTGATATACATAAACTGGGAGAAAAGTAGTTGCATTTCAGCTTTGAGACACTGTGTATTTAGAGCTGACATTCTTACTCTTTTACTGGAAGACAGTGCAGGATAATCCACAAACTATTTGTCAGGATGCAGCAATGTGCAACGATTTTATCTCCAGACAAACCATTTAAGATGCCAACAGAACCTTATATGCATAAACAGCCAACCAGGTTCCCTGTAGTAATATGTAGTATAGTAAAATACAGTAATATCATTCCCCTTCTGTAGTAATCAGGGATAAATACCCTTCTGGAATAATATCAGAATACCATAAGATTTAAGAATTTCTTGTCAGCTACACTAGCTGCCAAAAGCAAAATTTCTCAGAGGAGTTATTCCCCACCACATGACATAAAAGTATGGCAAAAAATTAATTGGCACCCAAAGCATGTAGTTTTAAATAAATTCTGCTCATTAACAATTAATGTTAACCAAAAGGATGAATATCTAAAAAAGCATTAAGAAGATTTCTCCTTTGGGAGAACAAATCAAGAGCTACAACTGAGGGCATCTTCTACAATATGGCTGTTCTTGCATCAGAGGCTAAACTACCATGCCCATGGATTTATCCAGGGCAGGTATACTATGTCTCTTACTGCGTGCCTTATTTGTCCTCTGCCTCCTCCATTCAAGTCACAGCTGTGAGAATACTGAAGCAAGGTCCTGGAGCTTGGTAAATAAGACTTCTTCCTTAATGAAATGGCCACCTGCCACTGAGCTCCAAGGTGAAGTTTGGAGTTTTTCCATATAAACATTTCCTATCTTTATGGCTTTACTATCCAGATAATCATAGCTTTTGTATAATTATCATCTATAAATTCTGTACACCTTATCTACATGCACTGTTCTTTATTTACTTGCGGTATCATGGTTTTAATATTTTAAACAAAGATCTGTTCTTCTTAACTACTGCTGTGATAAACTGGTTGCCCAGGAAAGGGCTTTTTGAATTCCTTTGTCTCCTAGCTTAGCCCTGGGAATCAACATCACATAACTGAGGGAGGCAGTGGTATTTCCTCATCTGTGTGAGCTGACAGAGTGGATATGACATTGTCACAGAGTCCGAGAGAGCACGGTCTGCCTTCATGGTACAATCTGATGTGCGTACGCAGCAGGGCACCGCTCTGCTTCACACAGAGATTTTTTCCTCACATATAGGAGACAGAGCTATCTTGCAGCCCGAGTGGGAGCTACATCTCCTCAGCTTCTACTGAAAAGAGACAGAACAGATGGGAGAATAAGATGAAATGAAGAATAGCATGTCTAATGGGGCCAACCTTTGCCAAAAAAAGGAGAGGAACATACACCAATCATCTTAAAATCAGCTACAAGTACAGAAATATTTACCCAGCTCATACTGTTGCAAGCCCATGGCTCCTGAAGCTCATCTCATCAAGCACAGATTTACTGAGGGGGAATGGGGGTGATAAAGAAAGCCAAGTCAATATTGGAACTGTCATGATTCTGCAGCTCATTCCCTCTCCCCAGTCATGAGATGAGTGGGGAAACAAAAGCAGCTTATCCAGCCATGACTTGGAGGGGACACCCACCATCTTTTTCTCTGAGTCACGGAAACAAAAAATCCTTGATTACGTCATGACAGAAAGGATGCTTCATCTTTGATAAGAAGCTCGGGCTGAGCTGTCCTGTGGCTAAAGAGCTACACAAGAGACACGCAAATAGCACGCCTCAGAACAGAACACAATAGCAGCCACACAGCTTAAGCTGTCTGCATGGCTCTGGAGTAGAAGATCTGGTATGCAGCAGCAGGGGAAACCCTGGCATGCCACTGACACCTGCACAAACCTAGGCTGTTACCGGATTACCTCTGAGTACCACCAGAGCATTGTTCCTATGTGCCCTATCCATAGGGTGACAGGCAGCCGGCCAATGAAGCTAGGTTTCAAAATCTCCTAAGCCTGACAGACCATCTCAACAGCCACGTGGATCCACGGTTTTATAACCTGCCTTGACATGTGATTTCTTCACCTTATCAGCAGTTAATTTACTCACAGAGGCAACAAACATGCCAACTCTTAATACCTGTTAAGCCTTCAAGCCTGTTACAACTCTTAATTTCTCCTTCTTGGGGGAAGGGAGTTGTAGCCGTTTGAAAGGACACATGCAATCAGCTCCACTCCGCCTTTGCGGGAATGGGGTTTGGCAAATGACAAACACAGAAGCCCATTTCTTCTTTTAACGCCTGCATCTTGTTCCTCTGCCCACGTTTCTCTGTCCCTTCAGACCATGTCACTTCTACAGATTGCAATACCCACCCCCTTGGCCTTGCACTCAGAGGTTGCTCATCAGACTTATCCAGGGCAGAGGTATAACGGGAAGAAGGACAGACAGAAGACAGAATTACATAGTTCCACTATTACCTTCTCTATAATCATATTCACAGGACAACTTGAGTATTTCAAATCTGTGTCATTTGTTTAAGAACTGCATGCAGCTCCAGGGACCTCTGCACTTAGTGTATTTCTGCTTATGTGTAATTCCCTTTTCATGTTGCAGAGCCTCATCTTCCCAAGGCCTGGTTTTGAGTTCATGCACATGTATTTGTGCCTCAGTGATAGCAAACAAACTCCTGAGTGTGTGCAGAAATGAGCGTCTTTATACCTGTCAAGCAAATGCATGCATTGTTATCTGGTGTCAGCAGTAAAATGCCAATAGTGCATGTATTTGCAACAGCTTCCCCGGTACTGCAACTTCTAATTCTGCACTAATATAACCTGTTAGATGATTTGAGTGAAAGCCAAAATGGGGGTCCTATATGAGCTGAGTTGCAACAACTGGAATAAGCATGTCTTAGAATCACTCCTGCTTTCAAAACACTTGTGGCTTTCACCCATACTGTTCTTCAAAATCAGTGCAGCGGGAAGACTTTTGCAGAAAGAAGGTTAGCCACTTTGAATTATCTTGATGACAATAGGAGAAATTCCTCCCATATTCTCTTTACCACCAATGTCAAGCGGGTGAGTCCCCTGTCCCGTTTCACATGCTAACTCAGGTGTAGAAGCGGTGACAGTCTCAGAAATGACTGTGGTGAGCTCAGTAGAGCCAGACATGTAGGTGGTCTCGGGGAAAGGTATAATACATTCATCTGATCTTCTTGCATAATCTGTGCACTGTCAGTGTTGTGACGGCAACTGTGCTCTTTAGAAAAGAAGAGCAGGGGTGCTTTTGCTCATAGAACAGTATTGACTTGCTTTGGTTCTGTATTTCACTGTTAAGACTGCAAACCAAGTCAACCCAAAGATCATCAGTGAAACCAGTGAAACTAGTTTACTCACATGCAAAATATGTCACATGAAAGCTCTCCTTTTTGATACCACCTCTCAAATTAGATAGAAGAAATTTTAACAGTCATTATAAAATTGCAAATGGGCCACAGTACTTTAATGCTATATTTTTTACAGAATTACAGAAAGCCTAAATTAATGAGAAAAAAATTTACTAAATCTCAAATTATAAAACAACCTTTTCTAACATCACAAGCTAACATGCCCTTAACTCTAAACTGTCAGCAGAGAAAAACAGTACACTCAGCAAGCACTTTTATACATGAAAGCTGCTCACTTAAAAATCTTACAAGGACCAAAGACAGAAAAAAAAGAACAATTCACTGAAAATCCTGGATGCCATCTGGAAAAAATAAGAAGCTTTAAGCTCCCATTCCCATCAGACAGCTGTTTCCAGTTTTTTGTAGCAGGATGACATGTGAATTTTCCCTCAAATACTCAGCTCAGCTTCTGCTGGATACTAATCTATGAGGCAGTGTTAAAGCAAATCAGGAATCAGCAATTGAAAGAAACACACGTATTTACCCATCAATAAAAATTTTACAAGGAAATTCCTTTAAGGATAACTTTTTAGTAAACTGGTTTCATGGATTATACCACTGAAAATACATGAAATACCACCCAACTTCTTTGAGAAACATTTGTGCATCAGCGTAACACTATGTGATACCAAAGATGAAGTTTTCTATTTGCAGGCAAAGTACCATATGGCAGGAGGCACAGCAAGCATCCTCCTCCACAGCCCTCACCTCACAACAGCAGAATAATGAGCAAATTCTATCTCCCTGGTATATTAATTCAATTTGCATTGCTCTACCAAAAGAGGACTGCCAAATGTGATTATCTCTGCAATGTAAGTGGCAGCTTATGAAAAAAATAACTGACTCAACTCTAAACTATTAAATCCATTTAATGTATGTATTGTGAAGGATGATGTATTAATGAAACAGCCTTCAAAACTCTCCTTCCATCAGCATGAAATTATGAAAATACCTATACAAGACTGGATGAGCTACGATAAAATGTAACATTAATACCTTATTAAATCCTGGATTTATATTCAGTTTCTTTTCTCTTTTATAAAAAGGCTTTTGCACTCATTAAGGTGATGTCAAACACAGAATCACAGAATGTTCGAAGTTGGAAGGGACCTCAAAGATCATCTAGTCCAACCCCCCTGCCAGAGCAGGATCACCTACAGCAGAGCGCACAGGAACACGTCCAGGCGGGTTTTGAATGTCTCCAAAGAAGGAGACTCCACAACTGTAGAGGAATTTCTTGTGGAGCAGAGGTGCGGTATAACTTTAAAAGTGTGGACAACCCAGCTTAGGCCTAAACAGAGGTTCTGTCCTTGAAGCTGCCTTGGAACACAGGGAGGAGGAGGTTTTATCTGTTTTGTGAGAGCTTTGCTAGATGCTTGGCTGGAGGTGCTGGCCCCGGGGGGAGAAGAGGGGGTGATAGCCGCCTGCATAGCTGAATGGCACTATCCAATAAAACGCTGGCATGTGTAAACCTGTGACTGACCAACTCTGTTAAGGGGCAGGCGCGGGGACACTGCTTAACTGTATATATTGAGCTGTCCGGAGCAATAAAGGGAGGACGATCTGTAGCCATATTGGTGTGATGATCGTTAACTTGGCCGGCTCTCCGAAGGGACCCCTCTTCACACAACCTCCCTGGGCAGCCTGTGCCAGTGCTCGGTCACCCTCACTATGAAAAAGTTTTTTGTAATATTTTTGTGGAACCTCCTATGTTCCAGCTTGTATCCATTGCCCCTTGTCCTATCATTGGACATCACTGAGAAGAGCCTGGTTCCGTCCTCCTGACATTCCCCCTTGACATATCTATAAACATTAATGAGATCACCCCTCAGCCTTCTCATCAAATAAAATGCATCAACAATTAACTGTCATCAAAAAGTGAAAGACACGATGAAATCCCATCTCTCTATCTAGGGAGTCAGTGATAACACAGATGCACAAGTACTGTAACACAAGGATGCACCAGTGCAGCATTTCATGTGTACTGGGCTTTGTGTTAACAGCATTCATGTCCTTAAATTAAATCTAAAAGGACACCAAAGGTTGGAGATCATGGATTCTTTTTCTCCCTGGCCTCTGGTTGATATATTCTCCAGTGACAGAGCCAAAGATCAAGAACCTCGTGATGAGTTTTCTTTTCTTTCTGACAACAGGTAGTTATTTCACAGAATTTTCTCATACGGAATGCTCTTGCCCAATGCCTTCATACAGCCGTATCTCAACCTTATTACTGCAAAGTAGCAGTTCTACAGAAGACAACTAGAAACTGCCTGGAACACCTCTACCATGATCCAGGACTCAAGTACAGCTTTTAAAACTATGAAATCAACTAAAATTAACTAAGAATGAGGACATGAACATTTCTAAGTTGGTGCTGAACAGAGATGAAATTACCAACACCTAGTTTTATTACAGTCGAAGTACATCTTACGTCAAGACTTGAATTCAGTGAAGTGCAGTGCCTTAGATGTGCTCCACTACTTCTGTGAAACAGTTACCTGGGAAGACAAACACCACCACTCTGGATATCCTCTGTTCCTTCTTCTTTCCCCAGTTTTTTATTGCTGAGCATGATGTCATACTGTGCGGAATATCCCTTTGGTCACTTGGGGGCAGCTGTTCCCGCTGTGTCCCCTCCCAACTTCTTGTGTACCCCCAGCCCACTCGCTGGTGGGGTGGGATGAGGAGCAGAAAAGGCCTTGACTCCATGTCAGCCCTGCTCAGTCATAATTAAAACATCTCTGTATTATCCACACTGTTTTCAGCGCAAATCCAAGACAGAGCTCCATACCAGCTACTGTGAAGAAAATTAACTCTATTCCAGCCAAAATTAGCACAATATCTGAAGAGCTCATTTGGCAGATGTCACCTATTTCAAAACTGGGATGCATTATTATTGCCACACAGCAATGGATGAAAGGTAAAAAAGAAAGCTGGCTACCAGCGATAGAGCTAATATGAAAGGCAATCACATTTATATGAATGGATATAGATGGTGTGGCAGGAAATGAGTTTTCCTTAGAAAATATCACTGATACTGTCTAATGAACAATTCTGCTAGAAAACTGACTATAAAAATATTTTTCTATAGAACCAAGTTCTTTCTTCTTAGCCTTCTTCAGTCAAAAAAGTAGAGTGTTACTACTTCCATATACCTGCTGGAGATAAACCTTAAATACCACAGAATATGAGGCTCCTTCCTGCCTGATGCATCCTCAGTAGAAGTGACAACAACATTCGAACAGCAAAATGACTGGCAACATTTGACTTGATCGAGTCAGACTACAGATTAAGTTTGAACTGCTAGTAGCTGGAAAAGCTACCAGGTTACTTGCAAACTGAACCGATTACATGTAGAAAACACTGCAAAAGAAGAAACAAGCAACTGCAAGAGCTGCTGGAACAGCTATCCTTTGGATAGAAGTGCATTCTAAATGAAACTCTGCTATTACGCCTTCAGCGCAGTTAATGCATAATAATAGGCTTTTGAATCCCTTCTACTTCAGCAAAAGCTGCAGTATTGCTCATTTAAAAGCAGCTGTATTGGCACAAGCCATTCTTTTTCTCCAAATGCATAGAAAAGGAAATGAAATTCAATATTTAAAATATACACATTTTTACTGTGTTTTCTGATACTCAATCCAAGTAGGCATTTTAACAATCCAGGAAAATTTTGTTACTTTCAGGCTGAAACAGCACAAAAAGTACAGATTTAAATCTTCCACTAGCCTAAGACTGAGTTAAATAAACTGATTCTCTAGAAACAAATGGGCACAAGGTAGCAGAGCAACAGCAGACTTCCAGTCAGGCTTAGAGAGAACAGAGAAAGGCATAAAATAAAGTCCGGCATGGGTATTGTTTGAACTTCCTGTACTTAGAAGTTTTTCTTTCTGGATATAGAAGAAAAATGCTGGAAGGTAGCAGTAAAAAGACCTATTCCAACATTTATTCCACCCCGACAATTCAGGCTTGTTTCCAACAGTGAGTTTTCTTGTGCTTTGTTCAAAAAGCTCTATCAATCAAGAGGCAACAGATAAAATACAAAGACACAATTATAAAGCCGGAGTAACCCCTCAAGGCTGTTCATTAGGTGTCATTTCTGGGGCCAGAATTCCCAAGAGGGTTCAGCACAGGCAAGATTTTCAATGAACTCATCAACACCATGCCCAGCCCTTCTAAAAATTAGGGTGTTGACTGCACAAGCTGATTTCAGCTGATTAATTCTCTGAATTTTGCTTTGCTTTTCAAAGGAAGCTGAGTTATGAAAAATTGTTTCAAGTTGCATATATTCAGCTCTCAAAAGAAACAGTGTTAAAAACTGCTAGATCTATAATGAAGTCAGGTTTTGGAGTCAAGTATTCAGGACAATTTTTTGTTCCATGTATCCTACGGTGCTTTGAAAAACTCATTTTCATATGGACAAACAGAAACACAAAAGTTTCTCCCTGTGAGCCCTACTCATGTGGTATAGCCAATTTTCATTACTTTGTTGCAAACCACGTGATACTTATTTTTCGCTTTTCCTAAAGCCATGGTCCTGGAATCATGCAATTATGTAAAAACATCAGCTTTCACTTAAAACAAAAAATCTGCTTCTCGCCTTTGTGTTTGTGGAAGAGGGCCCAAACAAAAAACCATGCAAGACCAGAAGACAAAAAAAAAAGACCCAGACTTACTTACATTTTAAACAAACATGACAATTTTGCAGGGCCAGGCTTACACTTTCTGAGCACAGAGGACTACTACCATTACTGTCCAGTCCATATGCTTTAACTCAAAATCACAAATACATGCACATTGCAGCATGCGTTTTTTGCCCAAAGATATAAAATGATGGCAACGTGTTTCTTATACCACAGGCTAAAGCCTACTTCGCCTCTTCCACAGAGGTATGATGATCCTGAAGGTCTCTTTCAGTCAAAAATGTTCTATGATTTTAAGTAATCCCAATTAAGGCAACCAACATTTTACTCTTCAGGTCCTATGTCATGATTCATTTACCACAGAAATATTTTTTTCAAATGGCAGATTTGCACAGCTCTCTGCTATTTTTCCCCTGACAAGAACCCTTGGGGCACTTCCTCCGTACCCTAAAAATCCAATAAAGAGCGTAGACTACTTCAAGTATTACCTCTTTTCAGTCCTGGCCTCTACTATAGACTTCGGTAGCCCCAGATCTGATATGAAATCTGTTAAGTAAAAAGCAGCTTCTTGAAAGATTTGGAGAATTCCAGATATTTAGCAGCCTCTTAAGCGTCACTGAAGACTTCAAGCAGGGAAAGTGATTTTTTTTCCTAAATGCTTAGTAATTATTCCAGAATAAAAGTGATCTTAACTCATAATAGAGGCATACAGCAGAAGAGTCCACTGTTGGAAGGTAAAAAGATAAACATTACAACAATTCTACTAGATAAACCTCTTCCATTTCTTACTGTGAAAGCGTATACTGCCCAGCACTAGGCAGTTGACCAAGTAATAGCTTCTTTTTCTCTATTTTTCTTTTTCCCTAAATCTAACAGTTGGGGGAGATTTTGAAACGCGTCTGCAGATGAATCAACAGCTTAAATGGTTCAGTGAGCAAAACAATTGTATGGATTTTTTTTGTCAACACGGGGATTTTAACATATTTGCACTTGGCAGGCATAACAAATTGGAGTAAAACTCAATTCAGTTCAATTTCTGATTTCTTAACCATATTTCTGCTGAAAGGCTAATGTTGAAATTAAGAAGCATAGCTCTTCAAAAGTTAATGGAGCTTTGCTGTGTTACATCAGCTTGAGATTTCAGCCCACATATTTTTCTTTAATTAGAAAGGTTCAGAGGCATAAACTGTGCAAACGCTCTAAGTGCATGATGTTGTTCTCAAGTATGAGTTCAGAACTAGGTAAAAGAATTCTGAAGCAGAAAAGATGTGTGGATGGTCCATTTGAACAAAGACAGGAACATAACAACCAAAAGGCAAAAATCAAGGACCTAGATTCCATAAGGGGCTGTAAGTGTTGTGTCCCTGTAAAGCCATCAGCACAAATCCAGCCCACCAGTTACAGAAGTTAACATTGATTCCATTTCAATTAGAGTTCTGTTCTATATTCTGGAATATAGGAGATCATCAGAGGACTCAAGAGACACAAGTGGTGTTTCACATTGGAAGAGGCCTACTCTGGTTTTTGAATGAGGCACACCACACTTAAGACTGAGCTGTGAGTGATGAAAACGTAAGGAAATGACAGATTCTGACACAGACACAGTAACTGTAAACCTTAACAAATGCCAGCAATATATAGAAATTAGATGGAAGGCTGCAGCCAAGGAAGAGTGATGGGGTACTCTCCACGGGGCTTCTCTGCCACCACATCAAGTAGGAAAAAATTTGTTTGAAAACCAAAAGCAGGCACAGGTTCCAAGAAAAGGAGGATGGCACAGGTGTGCCAGCAGGCTGAGGAGGTATCAGCAGCAGCTGGAAGAAGCTGAGGAGAGGGTGGTAATTGTCTAAAATTAACATTTAAAGAAGGAACAGTGTACCCATGGATAACTGACATGAGCAATCAAAAGACGAGTTGAATCTTTTCCTACTAATAAATGCAGCCACATGAAGGTATCGGAACATTGACTAACCCTCAATGAATAAAGCCCTGTTAAAAGTGGTGGCAGCAAGAGCACCATAGGAAAACTAGATATGAGAATATTAGTGCCTACAGAAAGAAAATACATTGATTTCACAAAGTCACATTTCTCCACACATCTGACATGCAACCAAATATTTCACTTTCCCTCACAAAAAAAAAACACCCCACCTTGCATAGGTCTGGGTTAAGAGATACAGACTGCAGGAAGAAGTATTTGGAGGAGATTTTGCAAAGCTAGTTTACATGCATTTTCCTTAAATGCCAGCTGCACTTCTAGTAAGCCTTTAAATGCTGCTATACTGGCATCCCAGAGACATAAAAGTGCGATCACATCATCGGTAGACCTGTCTCACGACAGTCTAAAATAAAAGAAGTTTAAAAATATGGCAAGGTAATAGGCTAATTTTGCAAGCAACTTCCTACAACTAAAATCCAACAAAGAAGAGCTGCAAATCAGTTCACACAAGTCAAGTCACCATTGCGATACGATGTCCTCGCTAAGAGAAGCTCAAGTAGTGGATTATCTTCACAGCTTTCTTAAAATTCATTATTACACATACACTACTAACAAAAAGTATGTACATAATAATACAACTAAAGCACACAGTTAATGTCATAAACACAAAAATAAATCATAGGCAACACTACACAGAATGAAGACATTAATGAGAAAGAAATTGTTATGGAAGCAAAAGGTTTTAAGGAAAAACTAGCATGTAACGGAGAAGAAGCCGAAGACTTTTTACAAAGAGAGGGAGCTAAGAAAGAGAGGACTGAAACAAGTGCAGAATACACAGAGAAAAGTACTTAAAATCAAATGAGGAGTGGGAAATTACACAAAACATGCACGGTAAGGAATAACTACTGAGAAGCAAAATGATGTATCACTTTTGACTAAACATTCCAGTATGTGCTAATGAGACACAAGCACACACAGGGAGAAATGCACAAAGATTCAAAACCTGAGAACAGAAAAACATGTGCGAAGAAGGCACAGATACACATACTTGGATACTGCCACCAGAGAAGTTTTGACTGAACCCATCAGAACAGAGCTGAAGACATTATAAAGAAGAAACAGCAATATAAGGAAGAAATATGGATTATATCAAAAGAAAAATAAAAAGGAGACCAAGGAAACTATGAGCAAAGCAGAAGATACCCAATAGAGCACACCACAAATAAGTCAAGGGCAGGGAAGAAACAGAAGTAGGGGCAGCAGTATGAGAGGAATTACACAGACAGATCAAGAACCGTCCCAGTGATTTCCCTACAGAGACGGACACAAACAAATGGCAATTGTCCCATGTTTCATTGGGAGTGAACCTGTGAGAAACCCAGATGTTCAAAACATTTCAAAACAGTCAAACTCTAGTTTCCATCAAAGAACCCAGTAACATATGAGGAACCTGATTGAACACCAGTCAGATAAAACTTCCAGTTCAGGGCAGATAATCTGCAAGACTTCAATAATTTGCAATACTGAATTCTAAAACAAGAGTAAAATAAACTCAGCAGTACTTACTTAAACCAAATCACTTTCAGGGCAGCTTTACCCTGAGAAACAACTACACATTTTGTCCCAGCTCAACGTAATTTTTCTTTAGATTTAAGAACCTTTTCGTTGCCAAAATCTAAATTACGTTTTGGCTGACATTTGAACAGTATTAATTAATAAACTGTAACAGTTGGGCTACTATTCTATTCTCAATTCATGCAAAACCCTGACACACAACCTTGAATAAACCACTTAGATTCAGACCATCTGTTTCGCTTCTCACCGTTTTGTCTCTCTGATGACTGGGACACAAAGATTTTACAGCTGAGGATTTGGTAAATGATAGTATCTGTATGAAATGGCAGGTTAAAAAACTACTTCCCTTGTTACCAGACATAAACATACCAGTAAGAATAATGAATACAGTATCAAGACATCTACTGAGATGTAGGAGACCTGGATCATTTAGATTATCAGGCAAGTGATTATACACCTATACTCAGCACTGGTGAGGCCACATCTCGAGTCCTATGTTCACTTTTGGGCCACTCACTACAAGAAGGGCATTTAGGCTCTAGAGCATGTCCAGAGAAGGGCAACAAAGCTGGTGAAGGGTTTAGAGCACAAGCCTTGTAACGAGAGGCTGAGAGATCCAGGGCTGTTTAGCCTGCAGAAAAGGAAGCTGAGGGGAGACCTTATCACTCTCTACAACTACCTGAAAGGAGACTGTAGAGGTGTAGGGATTGGTCTGTTCAACCAATAACAAGTGATAGGACAAGGGGAAATGGCCTTAAGTTGTGCCAAAGGAAGTTTATGTTGGATATTAGGAAGCATTTCTTTACTGAAAGGGTTATCAGGCACTGGAATGGGTTGTCCAATGCAGTGGTGCTGCTTAGGAACACGGTTCAGTCAAGGACTTGTCAGTGTTAGGTTAATGATTGGACTCAATGATCTTAAAAGTCTTTTCCAACCTAGGTGATTCTGTGATATCTGTTAGTAGGACTTGCTATTCAATCTTTGTATCCCCAAAAGTTTAGTTAGCAGTATCAAATGGACACGAGTTAGCTGTGTTTTTCAACTTTTAATATATGTGTCTATATACGCTTACGTGTACATATCATTTTGGTGATTTAGCTGGATACAATTCAACCTTAGTGATACTAAGCACGATAGTCCCAAGATTTTGTGTCTTTCTTAAATAGAAATTCAGCGAAGGAAAAAAAATACACTAATGTGAATAGATGCTGTGCAGAAGCAAAAAAATAGCCATTGTGGTCTCATATAAAAAAATAAAATTAGATAATGCTATGTTTCATGCTTTGAAGTGCTAAAATCTACAAACTCTGAGACTACCTGATCCTGTGAGCATCTGCCTTTCCACCACCAAAATGAATCACTGAACTGCCGGAGCAAAAACAATATTGCCTTTTATCAGGTGAGTTGAAACAAATACTGACCACACTGGGCAAAAAAAATGAGTTGAATGAAGTGGAAGCATCCTCTTCTACTTGGACTTCCCTGAATTGCATAACCAGATAAAACAGCATGTTAGTTCAGATTTGAAATACCATGTAAATATAAATCCCCACTTAACTCAGTCCACTATTACATCTTCCCTCTTCCATTCAACCATGTAAGTTTTATAACCCTCCCGAACAAGGGAAAATAGAAAAAGAATTTCATCAGCTTAGGTCAAGTTCAGTGTAAAATAACTTGCACTCTTTAGCCTTTATTAAAACATAAGGCAATATCATGAGTTACCAGAGACATATCAGTCATCAGATACCACTTTCAAAGTTCTGACTGTCAGAAATCTTGCAATTACGTTTAAGAGCAAACAGTCTCTAAATTCCAACACTGATTCAAATAAAACTCTGGGGGAGAGGGGAGCAGAAGGCATTGGGAATGGGAGTTTTAAGGGCTGAATCAGCTCTGTAAACGTTTGTCCCAGTTCTGTCCCAAAGGAAAATGAGTCTAGATGACCCCAAATTTTTCTTTCAGCCCTATGTTTCTCTGACTTGAGGTGCAGAAGCTCCATCTGGCTGATTTGAGTGCAGGTGCTCCAGATGAAGTCTAAACATCACGAGCATAGATGCCCGTTTCTAAGTAATTATCCAGTAATTATCCAGTAATTGACCATTTGCTGTTACTTCTTCACCTCTCAGCTTCACATTTCCATCTTGCCACCCATGCTTAGCTCAGCCTCCCACTCCCTTTGCGTTAAACTTGCTCTCAGCCCTTTTCAAACAGCACTTCTAATCCACAGCCTTCCTGTCTCAGGTCCAGCACCTGCAGGGCTTTCTTGCATCTCAGTCACTTCCCTAAGTTTTACTCTAGGCCCTAATCTAGGGAAGCACCTTAAAGCATGGGCGAGCATTCTCAAAAAAGGATAGACATTAACACATGCTATCTATACCAAGCCAGGGTCTAGGGCTGCGCTGCCTGTTGAAAGACAGGAGCTTTTTTCAGTTGTGATAGACCTCTTTCTAGGTATCCTGTTTGGCTTCCTGTAAACTTACAGACTCCTAGAAATGAGGAAAATACTGGAGGGAACAACGGTTCAGGTTCCTTTTCATTTATTGATTTTGAACATATTTGAATCTGGCTATAAAGCAGAGTTGGAGGAAAACAATAAAGACTGTACTGGGTTTTAGTTTGAGGCTTTTTATTTTAAGAGATTGTTGGCTAGAGCAAGGGTATAAAACATTTTCCTATATATTCTTCTGAGTCTTTTCAATATACTGCTCTCTTCTGTATTACAATATAGCCCTAAATAACTACGAACTTTTATTCTCATCTTTCAAAGGTTCTCAAAACCAGTTATTTTAAGGTAACTCTGGTCACAATAGAAAGACTGAGATAGCTTTTATAGCCTACAATGAAAGGAAGCAATTAAGAAGCCAGAAGCATCGTTCTTGGTCTTAGAAAACCACAGCACAAAAGAGGAATACTTAGTAGCAGAAGAATGAAGATGCAAGTTTACAAAGATAACTGGAAGATTTAGTCCTATTTTGATTTTGTCAAAACTGTGTATCCAAATCACTTAATCAACTGTGAAATTTTCATCTAGGATCTAGATTCTATGATACTAGAGGGAAAATATCTAAAATTCTGGTTTCCATGTGCAGTGCACAACAAGAGATACTACACTCAGTGAATCTAACAAGAAAGTCCTGTAAGACTCTGCTTTGAATGTTTTCAAGTAAAATAAGCAACTTGAACATTTCTAACATGCTAATTACCTTAGAATAATCCAATTGTGAACACTTTGTAAAACAGAATAATTATCTCCAGTTATAAAGCTGTCATACTGACAGTCTAAGAGTTCCATTCCTAGCACTACATGTAAAGAATCAAAGAGACTTCCAAAACTTTGCAGGCTGATCCATTTCTTCCTCAAAAAAGGAACAAAGGAGTAATAAACTACATAAAGTATGAGAAGAAAATTATAAAGAAGAAAGGAAGGACATAAAGATACAGTAAATGGAATCCTGGACAACTTTTCCAGTCATAAAGGGTGTGATTAGCAGTATCTCCTATATATAATGCACTCTTCTTTGAGGTTTCTGTGGTTATCTGACACAAAGCCA
The DNA here is from genome assembly GCA_020746105.1 of Trogon surrucura. Taxonomy (NCBI): domain Eukaryota; kingdom Metazoa; phylum Chordata; class Aves; order Trogoniformes; family Trogonidae; genus Trogon; species Trogon surrucura. The sequence continues at coordinate 29,654,086 of CM036623.1, read as the reverse complement.
AAGGCAAACCCTCCAGCACTTTCTAAGTGCTTAGGACAGGAGAAGAAATAATTTCTACTAACAGCTAATATATGTGAAATTTAAAACAGGTATTTAAGCCAAATATGCTGCCTGCAAAAATGAAGTAGTCAAACTGAATGTTAAGAAACCTATTCTTCCAGAAATTTCAGCCCAATGATTATGCTTCAAGAATAATCTCTAATATAAGATCAAGGCTAAAGATGGGTCCCTGACTGGTTGTGCTATTCGCTTTTGGGAGAATTTGGAATAAAAAATAAAGTGCCAACACAGCTTATCTTCCCAAGAAAGCATTAACTTGCTAGGAACAAGAACTGCAAAGGTTATGTATTACAGCACCACCTGGTGTGGCTTGCCATGGACGCAAATTATGAGGACGAAACCTACCAGGCCATCTAATTTACCTGTCAGCCAGTACAGAATTCATCCATATGATGGTGATACAAAGGAGCATGACTCCTCAAATCTGATGAAAGAAGGTCTTTCTATGGGGTGATGAAGAGGCACTCTGCTGAGATCACATAGAGTACTACCACAGTATACTTAAGTGCACTGTGCTTAGCTGTTTACATGCTTAGCTGCTTGGCAAATTATAAAAGATAAATTATCTTTCATTATTCTATTAATCTTAGGATAGACAGCCTTAGCAAAGCATGTCTGGAACACTGTAAACCATCTATGTATCTGGGTCACAGGCACCCTACGTATTGCTTTATAAAGTGTTCCATTTCCCCTTACCTTTCTCTGCTAAAAAAAGAAAAATTATTGTATGACACATAATCCAGAAAGCAAATGGCCTTATTTACCTCATGTGCTGTCATAAATGAAGAATAATTGCATGAAATCCAACAGAATGTAAACTGGTATAGACTAGCAGAAAATCTGCTGCAAAAGCCTCTGCTCCATCAGCCAAACCTTTCTCCTGCCAGAGACAAGAAATGAGTTGATGGGCTCAGCTACACTGATTCTCTTTAATGTGCAGATATTAGAGCGCTTTTGTTTATTTTTTGTCCCCCTACTAGCAGCGAGGAGCATCTTTGGCTAGGTACAGAACAAGCTAGCATCTGTCTAGTCACACAGAAGTGCTGAAATTCAGGACAGAGTATGTTTAATCCTGCCAAATTCTGGTGTCTAAATATTCTGTAAAAACCATTTTTTGCATATATGGCAATCCACTGTCCTGCATTCTGCAAAGAAAACGGCATCCTTGGCGACAAATCACAATTCAGCTTTCATTAATAAGCTGGCATATCTCACTATAAAGTGGTATATCTCACTATACATGTGTACAGCAGAAAAGGTGAAACTAACACTGAAGGATGGATGCAGCTGCTGTCTAACACACCCAATATTATCTACATTCTTGCTACGTTGTTGTCATGAGTTTGGATAAAAGACCAAGCAACTTGCAGGCAGGCCTTTCTTTACAATCAAAAGCTTGTGAAGTTTCTAATTACCGCTTAAATTCTGCCAGACACTTTTGGCAATTTTAAAATAGGGTGTTTTTTTTTTTGCAATTGCAATGCCATTACAAAATGGGATCTGATAAGCTAAATCACTTCTGTAAGTTCTGAGTCTGCGTTCAGACAGCTTGTGCACACATACCACGCGCTGTCCCGTAAGATAACCCCCTAAAACAGACTATTAACACTGTCACTCCAACTGAAATAGCCTAAAGGATCCAGTAGATTTCCTTTACTGAATTTTTTATTTTGAAGATTTATTACCCAAAAGACAATGCTTGCCAAGTTTTCTGAAATACAGAAGGGTATGTTTCAATGGAAGAAATAGCATGAATGTTAGTCACAAATACAATGCTCAAGTGGTAATTGAAAATTCGTTTTGCTGTTTGCTTATTCCCTTCATTTTTCATTTTACATGTCTATAAGTCATTAAAGTTTCCCTTAGGATGAGTCTACGCTTATTTTTTCAGCATTTTTTCTTTGAGGTTGAAAGTATGCATTGCTGGAGTATCATCAACTGCCAGCAATTAAGTTAGGTAAAACAATATCAAGCAATTTTGAAAATGATTGTCGAAGAAACTACTCCCTCTGCAAGAAAATTAAGAGAGCAAAATATCTGTAACCCCTTGTCAGTATCCTGAAAAACTAATTAGGTCTAAGCTTTTGATAAAGTAAGCTGACAAGAACCTTTCACCTCTTCTGTAAGATCCAATTTGCCTTGGAAATTTCTAATTTCTCTTTTGGTGTTTCACATGTGATTCATCCAAATACAAAGCAAAAAAGAATAAAAAGATAGAAAATGAAAGATCCAAGTGCTTTTGGACTTGTACTAATGAATAATGTATAGCATTATTCCAACCACAGTACAAATTTTCTAAATCTAAACTTTCATTCCTAACAGTTCATCAAACATACGTTCAAAGTTACCATAAAAATAACTGGAGGATGCTTTCTTACCAAAACCAGTACAAACTGCCAGAAAGGTGGCATAAATTATGACCTCCATTCTCCCTAGCTATCACCAGAATCTAAACATTTACTTAACAACAGCAAATACCTGTAAAAATGGGTTTAGAGAAGTCTTACGGTCCTTTGGAACTGCTAAATCTTGCAGGTGTCCAGCTCGCTGTGGTATAATGTTTTGCCTACCTATTTAAGTTGGTCTGTGTGAAACACTTTGGTGACTTCTAGCACCCGTATCTTGGAAAAATGCCTTCCAGCTTACCCACCACTACTTTTGATGCTAGAAGGGAGAAAACAAACCATTTAGCCTATTATTAGAATTATATTTTCCGTTTCTGGGCAGTACTGCTTCATGAAGGCTGAAATCTTTGAACAAAAAGACTCAACTGGGACTGGGCACATGCCCAAGAATCTGAACACCTGCAGTCCCCAAAACTGAAGAGGCAGGTTGCCCATTTTCTCAGTTACTCTTAAGTTCAGCTCGTTTTCCCATTTCCTAAGAAACAAGTCAAATACCGGAAAAAAAAAAAAAATCAAATAGTGATCATCTTTCACAAGTTGGGCAAAATTTCTTTAACATTCGGTTTCGAAAAGTTAACTACTACTCTTCCAAAAAGCAACTGTTGTGGTTTCTTTCCCCTTGACAGGGGGTAATTTTTTCAGTGCTCTCCCAATGTTCAAATCAGAAATGCAGTACTGTTCATCCTCTGAATATTTTGTATCAACATTTCATGCAAAAATCAGTGAGGTGATACGCTAGCGTAAGTTCCGCTCGCAGCAAATGTTTTTCCTCTTTTGCAGTCAGTTTTGATGGAGTTGCATGTTTTGAAGCTAGAAGGGACTATTCTGATCAGGTATCTTAATCTTCTATTTTAACCTACTGCAGGATAGGTTATGCCAAGAAACCCCACATGACCATTTGTTTATTAATATATTCTGGATTTAAAGACAACACCTTATGTTGCTAAGTAATCTTTTTTTTTTCAAACATGGATTATGCTTATTGTTAAAATGTTAATTTTCTTTTTACTGTTACTTGCTTGTGATTTCCATTTCATGCTGGATGAAAGTGCCAGTTTTTCAAAGACTTCAGGCTAGCTATACTTGTTCGTATCAGGTGAGGTTCTCATATTCCAAGGTACAGTTCTACGTCATTACTGCTTAAGACTTGAGATATAAAACTACAAGATTTTCAACAAGTTATCTAATAAAGGATTTCAAATTGCTGATAAGCATACAGGCATTGAGGCATTCAGTTCTGTCATGAGAAAAAATGATGGGCTATTTTGGTAAGGGATGGGTGTTCCTCTGTCCCTCTGTCACGGAGACAGAGACAAGCTTATCTCCATAAATGTTTGCAAGCAGCAGGTTCGTACTCCTGATAGGGAGTCATAAAAAACAGCTTCTATTCCTGATGGGGGTTCTTGGTGGCTAATGTAGTTTATCTACATATTATGGACACAAACACTATTGTATTTTAGTGCTCTAAAATCCTACTACACTAGGGTATCTTACTTGCAGTCCCATACTCAGACATGACTGTACAACCATCAAACACAGCAAATCAGTTCACTTCTTATTTAGGCAAAATAATAGTTACTCAGGTCTTAGATGCATGAAGCAGGTCTGCATTTCTCTTCATTGCTTCACAAGGGAAATCATTAGTCTTATGTGCCCACACCAGGACTACTAAAGCACGAAATGATCATGAGCAAGACTGATGCTATTCCTTGGTGTTCTGCCCAGAGGTAAACACCGGCTGCAATCTGTTCAGTGAAAGCAACGTCCCACATCTACATCTCTTGAGAAGACCCGACAACTCTCCCTTGGCTGGACAACTGGTTCTGATGTGTAGATCAGAGAGGGAGGCCAACCAGAGCAAAACGGTTGCAGTGACTAAGGCTGGAAAGAGCCCATGGCTTGCAGCCTTCCTTGAAATGAAGAGCTGACGCTTACCGTGTGATCCCTGTCAGGCTGCTGGTGAGGGCCTGAACCCCAGCTGCACCCTTCAAGTGTCAGAACTGCAAATAAGTTTATTCTGCTGTGAATCCATATTGTGAAAAATGAAGAAAACAGCTGAATCCAAAGAACTCCTAAGTATACTCACTCAGGTTGGTGTGATAATGGCACATTTGAAAGATTTTATTTTTAACAAGAAGTCAAATTCTGTCATCAAACATGTACACATGAATAATTTTAATAGGGAAAATGAAGCCACTGTCTACATTATACATCATTAGCAAACTTCTACATCAAAAAGAACAAGAACATTTCAACAGTGAGAATTTCCATGTCAGGAGAAAAAAAGACTGTATCTGAATTAGCATCTACTCATTACTAATATGCATATGAATAAAAAAGATGCACACGGCGACATGTTTACATGTTTCAGTTGATTTCCATAACTGAAAATAACAGTACTGAACTTAAATGCACAAACGGTATCAGACCCATGAGGAGTACAGGAGGAATGAATATTGGGAATAAAATTTAGAGATATGGGGGAAATGGTCAGATTCTGTGACTCAGCACCAGTATCTACATTAGAGGAGGGAAAAACTTCTACAGTATCTACAGTAGAGGGGCATGTCCAAAGAAAGGCAATGAAGCTGATGAAGGGTCTCAAGAACAAGTCTTACAAGGAGCAGCCAAGGGAGCTGGGTCTGTCTAGCCTGGAGAAAAGGTGGCTGAGGGGAGACCTTGTTGCTCTCTACAATTACCTGAAAGGAGGTTGCAGAGAGGTACCGGTCAGTCTCTTCTCCCTAGTAACAAGCGACAGGACAAGAGCAAATGGCCTCCAGTTGCACCAGGGGAGGTTCAGATTGGATATTAGGGAAAAATTCTTCTCTGAAACGGTTGTCAAGCATTGGAACAGGCTGCCAGGGAAGCGGTTGAGTCACCATCCCTGGAGGTATTTAGAAGACATGTGGATGTGGTGCTTAGGGACATGGTTTAGTTGGTGGACTTGGCATCGCTAGGTTAACAGTTGGAGTCCATGATCTTAAAGGTCTTTTCCAACCTAAATGATTTTATGATTCTGTGAAAAAAGAGAGTGAAGAAAGGACTGGGAGAGTGGGGAGAAAAAGAACCGATTTGCTGAGGAACAGGCCTTTCCAAACAGACTTTTCCAAACACGTTTGGTGGCACATGTACACACACATTACTCATTGTTACATAATAATAATGTTAAAAAGAAAATGTGTTTGGCTACAAGCCATATGATAAAGCTGTAAGCCATTTCGCTCCTGAGATCTCACCAAAGCTGACAGTCTGAGTTAACAAAGGGAAGTTTCCAATGCATTTGGAGAAGAGACAGCTTAGAAACTGCCTGGGTTTGGTTTTTCAGAGGACAACTCAAGATGAAAGATATGAGAGTCACTGCCAGAAAGAGAGAGTGAAGAGGAAAAAAAGAGTATTAATGACAGACACCTGAGGGATCCCAAAGTATGACAGCAGTGACAAGTGACTTCCGAAAAAAGACCCCTGTAATTAACAGTACTTCAAAATGAAAAAAACCCACCGTGCCATTTACATGTTGTGCATTTAAATGAGTGCATTTAAAAGAAAAATAGGTGCAGAGATTCTGCTCTTCACTCCTCATGCACTAACACTCTTTCCAGTTTCTTCAGCTAGATGTATATGAATTTTCTTTAATTAATTCCTAAGTGTTCAGGAAGATCTAGGAAGACATTAGGAAGTTCTTTACTATGAAGGTGGTGAAATACTGGAATGGGTTGCCCAGAGAAGTTGTGGATGTCCCATCCCTAGAAGTGTTGAAGGCCAGGCTGGATGGGGCTTTGGGCACCCTGGTCTAGTGGAAGTTGTCCCTGAGGCCTGAGAAGGGAGTTGGAACTAGATCAACTTTCAGGTCCCTTCCAATTCAAGCCATTTTATGACTACTGTGAAGAGACCACACCGAGATGTACTTACGGGCTAGAGAGATAATATATTAGCTTGAACAGCTACCAGAATGCCTAAACAAGATACTTATGGATTTAAACCAGAGTTAAGCTTTTCAGCAAGAGTTGAGCATACCTACAGCACTGAAGTCCAGGTCACTCCAGAGATGAAAAATACTTCTAATTGCAAAGAGAACATGCATCAAATAGACCAGCATTACTCCTTATCACTATTAGAATACTGGCATTGTACTAACAATAAAAATCAAGCTGTTTCCCTGCACAAAATGCTTATGCACCTCAATTATTACATACAATCAAATAAGTGAGAGCCACAGTGTGGCGAACAGTGGTAAAGCTAGTAATAAGACAACAAAATAAATCTGTAATGTTCCTTAGTTACCCAGCAAGTTCATCTTAAAACCTCAATAGCACCATCACCTTTGTCTAAACTTTTAAGTCATGAAATAAAAATCCACACTAAACCCTGGCTGACTATAGACAAATGGGGCTTCGATTCAATATAAACCAGATCAAACTTCAGAGACAATGAACTCCACGTTCTTTCTAACAGACATGAGAGACAACTGCAGACACCATTCAATGCTGAGGACACTTTATATAATTGTAACCCCTACATATGTGGAGAGCAGCAAGATTTTTTTCATGTGGCACAGCAAGTAATTAGTCGGTATTATTTATGACCTTAAAATTTGCTAATCTCTGCAAGACAAGAACAACCCTTCAAAGCTCTAGATACTATGGATGACTAAACAGTGCTCACAAACTCTATTCACTAAGTCAAAGAAAAATGAAAATATCATAGTAATGAGGGACACAGAAACAGCTCTGTTCTACTACCTACCTGTTCACTTGATACACCCACATTATTGTTTATCACAGCTACTGACAGAACGTTTAACCTTAAAAAACACATCCCGAGTAAGGAACAGTTCACATTTGCATTGCCCAGAGGCTTATGACCATCAACCTAGCATATACATGAATGCTCAGGTTTCAAAATATAGTATTTATCAGATCTACGCTCATTATCTACTTTCGTTCTAGAAAACTGAAGTATTTCTATTTTTTCAATGTGTCTGGATTTACATCTCAGAGCAGAAAATATCCCTCAGTCTGTGGTTTATCTGGGGCAGGGGGAAGAGGTATTTTCTTGCCAGAGGAAAATCACGTACAGGTTCAGATTTTTTTGCAAGTCCCGGAATCAGCAAAGCTTTTTTGTGGACATGCTACAGGCACTTTAGCATTGCACAACATAGGGTTGTGCAGGTCCAGGAAGCAGATTAGCCTTCCTAGGTGGTTCCGCACTAAGGCTATAACTCCACATTTAATCAAAAAAAAAAACCCCAGTCTGAAGTGGTGGCAAAGTAAAAAGTTCCTGTCTGGTATCTGGCTGCCACATAATTTTTTTCCTGCTTTTATTCTCCCCAAGATCCAAGTTGCACATGTACAAGTGGTCTGAGATGCATTCAAATAAGGGGCAGATCTTTATGTAGAGCTTTACCTGACTGAGCTGCTTTACAGCGCAACAGTGTGCTGTGAACACGGCAAACAAATAATGAGTCAGAAACGAGAGGTCAAAGGTTAGGTTTTCTGGAGTCAGTTTGATCACTACAGCCAGCACTTAACAGAATGAGCTTTAAGAACCGGTTGCCCAGGGAAGTTGTGGAGTCTCCTTCTTTGGAGACATTCAAACCCCATCTGGATGAGTTCCTGTGTGACCTACCGTAGGTGATCCTGTTCTGGCAGGGGGGTGGACTAGATGATCTTTTGAGGTCCCTTCCAACCCCGAACATTCTGTGATTCTGTAAGACTTCACATACTTCCAGACAATTCCTACCAAACTGCACAGCACCAGAAGTAGCAGCCTAGGGCTACTACTCTTTCCTACGGCCAGGTTCTGACAGATTGCCAGTACTGGCATACGGAAAGCTGTACACATCCCTTTACTCCCCCAGACACAAATGTTACAAAATCAAAAGCAGGGTCTTGTACAGATCCCTCTACCTTCCTTTGTGAGGTTAGCTGGATTTTCTTAACTCATTTAATTGTGTCATATGTTGCATGTGTGGGGCAAAACTGTAACAGACGTGACCTCCATGCCCGGGGACACAAAAACCACGTATTTCAGTAATTGTGTGTATAAGTATCTTGAACCCCATTTTCTTATGCTATCAGCACTCCTTATGCATATGGGACCAGAAAGCACAATATGAACAGAATTAAAATACTCCCTTTATAAACTGAAAAATATGTTGGGAACAAATTTCAGCTAGATACGTTAACACTGTAAGATAGCACACGCAGTAATCTAGCAAAGAGCAGGCATTATCTTGCTTACAATACAGCAGGTACACTGTTTCAAGCGACATTTGGAAAAGCTTTTGATGCTTCACAATTACCATGGTTTTTAGATCAAAATGTACTCCACAATTTTTTCTCTTTTAGCATGTGTTCACAGATGACTCAATTTTCTGACAAATACTTATTTAATAAAAAATCAGTCAGAAAAACAGAAAAATACTGATAGGAGATCCATAATAAGAGTAATGTGCATACTCTTTCAACTCTTTGCTTTCTGCTAGCTCCAAATATGTGATTTATTGGCTGCCCATTTTGTATCATGGATGTTTTGGGTAGGTGTAACTCCTACCTATTTTTAATACACTAAGAAATAAAGAGATTTATTAAAAAGGGATACACACCTACAAAAATATTGTCTTGGCAAAAAAACTGCTTCTGGTTTTGCCAAGTGGAGTATTTGGAAGAAACTTCAAAAAGAAGTCAGGGGGAAACATTAGTAGTTCCTCCCACAAAGCACACAAAACTATTTCACATTATTTAAAATATAAGAAAAATATACGATAAGCTTTAATTTTGGAAAAAAAAAATAGATCTAGGCTAAGAGCTTATGACCTAGATGAAGAAGATTCAGTTACTTAAACTAACAGCTGGAAAGATGTTTAGGTTGAACGACACCAAACATTAGCCTGCTAATCTGTTAGGTACCAGCCCTAGGAGCAGGAATATGGAAAAAATGGTATGCCAACAGGGATCAGTAAAATAATCATCCTTGTTTCTGGAGTTTCATAGTCTGGCTCTGTTCTGGATGCAGATGTTGAAAAACAGTTCGCAGCAATAGCCACTAGGATGCACTCAAAGAATTCTCTTCATACCAACTTGCTGGGTCAATCAAGAGGGTCCCTCTTTCTTGATTCAAGGTTAATCTGCCAGTTCCAAGAAACACAAGAAGTGGTAAACCCCATTATGCAAAGTAGAAATTAATAAACTTATTTTACGTACATTTACCCTTAGGCACACTAGTGCCACTTTCCTGGCTACAGAGTCATCCAATTTCATCCAGAAGGGTGGACCATACTCTCAGCCAGACTATCGACAGTCTTGCCACCAGGTCATGCTCCTGAGAAATGTGGCTCTGAATCCACTTAGGCTGTGATGGCAACAATGAGACTCAGTAGGAACTGCCCAAGAAAGCTTCTCAACTCCTAGACTGCTACACAAAATTCAAGCAGTGCTGTCTCTCCTTCAGGCACAGCTTTGACAGAAAATGGCCATAGTTTCCCTATTTTGGTTGGGCTAAGCTCAGAAAGTATATGCTCCAAGCACACCGTTATACCACTTCAGCAGGGGAAGCTCAGGTTTGCAGATAGCATTGGCACCTGGACACTGAACATGGGCAATACGGTGCACACCAGAATTCTGATGTAAATTTTAGTGCTTCTTTCTCTCACTGCACTTTGTGGATCTTAAAAAAAATTCATGCTGGAAAGGACCTCAGGGGGTCTTCAGTCCAACCTCCTGCTCAAAGCAAGGTGAGCTGTGAAATCAAATCAGATTGCTCCGTGCTCATACAACCACATCTTTCAAATCTCCAAGGACGGACGCTGCACAACTTCGCCGGGCAACCTGATCTTGGCTTCCCTAACGGTGAAAAACCTTTACCTTATACGATCTTTCTGGTTTCAACTTGTGCACAGCCTCAGTCTTTTATATGCTTTAAACTTGCTCCTGAGCTCAGTTTTGTGTCTGTAAAATGGGTCTAATAACCATTCTTTGGCACTAGGGAGAGGCCGTAGGAACAAATTATTTAAAAGATCTAGCAATAATGAATAATACTGAGGGGTTTGCATATGAGGAAGTGGTAGACCACCTGTGTAGAAAAGGTACTTTAACACGGCATATATTTCACTGAGCTCTCAGTCTGGAGCAATGTCTGCCAACCAGTTCTACAGATGCTACATGATCTGTAGAGGGACTTGGGTGAGGGAGGGGAAGAGCTGGAATGAGATAAATAGTTCATGCAAGAAGAAACCTCCAGCTTTGGTTGTAAATTCAGAACAGAAGAATTGATGACACAACGTTCACTCCTTAAGATCCAAAGCACTGCTCTATGTTAATTTTGAGCATAATCCGATGGATGCATGGAACAGGTAATAATTAGAATATCAATTTTTTTTTACCTTTTTATACATGTAATTTTTCAATAGTATTGTTTCATAGTTTCTGAAAGAGCATCCCTCTACCATGATAATATCATTTCAAAAATAAGAAATCAAATTTTCTTTAAGGTCTCTCTTTAAGAACACTCAAAATTTCTATCTTCAGCAGAGTCTGTTAAAAACATGCTTAAAACGCTATCCTGAATTAGGGTCATAACTTGGTTATGTGTTGCATGAGATGGAAGCTGGCAGTTGACTTTAAAATATTTCTTTAAAACATACACAGATGTACAATTAAATAATTAAGCTCTCTGAAATCATTCAGTGAATTTGCAGAAATTTACTAAGAGGGAAACTTGTGCTGTTGGACTTAAGGTAACTAAGGCAGTGTGCCCTAGTAGAGGAGAGGGACAGGAAAAAACATCTTTGGGGAAAAAAATACAACCTTCCAAACATTTTACTTAAGAGCAATTTTGTTTAAATATCTAAGTAAACAGACCCAGAATAGGATACAGTATACAATACAGGTTTTATTAGCACTGACTTGAGATGAACTCTGTTACTCTCTAGCTTGTGAAAATATTGGAAACACTAAAAGAAGGTTCAGATGACCAAATACAACTGTGTATTCTGCTCCTCCTTTGGTCACTCAGCACTTGTGCACATGTCAGTGACAGCAAGCATGTGACACACATCACAGGATCTCTCAGCTGGGCATCTTAGCCCTAGGGTTTTTAGATGATTATGCCAGAGCAACATGACTTGCTTTTGCAATCTTGTCTCTCAGAGTTCAAAATTCAGAGTTCTTTCCCAAAGAAATCTATATTTAACAAGTGCTCCAGGGCATACAATTTACATACAAGCATCCAGAACTATAAAATAATGCTGACCACTGAGTCCTGAAAAGGACATGCTTGGTGGCCGTTCCAGAGATACCAGGACATACTGGAAATGCTCTGCTATAGCAGAAGAACATGGCAATGCACATCTACTCAGATGCTGTATGTTTCTATTTATTTTTATGAGTTTGGCTGGTCAGGCAAATTTTTATTTCCTGTGCTACACTGCACCCGTCTGACTGATGTGAAACGGACATGCTTTTCACAAAGAGGGGAGAACACAGAACATGGCAGGACTATAAAGAAAGGAAACGAAATATTTCAGCTTTGATATTCCAGCAAACATGCACACTAACTTACAGGAAAAAAAAAAAATCTTTGTTTTCTGGTCAAATACAGTCAATCAGAACATGCATATTACCAAACAGAACAGAATCACATTGGTTGGGACTGAGGTTTATGGACATCACCCCCAAAAAGGATAAGACAAATAGATGAACACGAGGGGGAGCTCTACGTGCAGAGGGAGAGAAGCACAAATAACATCACATCAATCTCTTGTGATGGCCCAATTTCCTCACCACTTCCATGAAATATACTCTCTCAGTTCAACCCCCCTAGTTAAAAAGGGAACCACACTACAGTAAGTGCCCTGGTTTTATAACAGTTTATGTTCTTGAGATGGAAGAAGCATTGCTAAGCATGCCCCAAAATTATGAAGTCTCATTTCTACCTAAGCTACTCAGCTGTAACATACTTTGCAAGTAAAACCAATAAGAAATGAGACACGCAGAAAGCCTGCAGTCCATCCACATCTTCGTGACATTCCACACAGAAGCAAGTGATAATGTACAGAGGATATAAAGATTGGAAATTGCTTAAACACAGAATTTAAAAATACATAGTAAGAACAATGACACACGGTGCTGCTGGTGATAGACCATGTATGCATGCTCAGTAGATGAATAAAGGAAAAGCACTCAGAGGCACACTCAAAGATAATGTAAGACATAATGTCTAAGCAACAGTCTCAGCTTCTCTAGACTTGGGCTTCTGAAGCATCAAATTCTCCAGCGCAGGTTTAAGCCACAAGCGAAGAGCACTGAGCTCCCGCCTGGGGCAACAAGTGACAGCAGCAGTGGCAGCTGGGCTGCTGACTGAAGGAACCTGCATGACAAATTTGGTGATGAACAGCATCTGAGAAGTGAGTCAGCAATGCCTGCTTGGGTGGGAAAAGTAGATTTGGAGCACTCTATATTAACAACACTTGGGGGTAAATTGCTAGTCCTGGAAGAGCAAGAGTCCTAAAATACTCCTGCTGTCCAATATCAGAGCCAGACCCTGGGACAGAGAATCAGCTGGTGTTTTTAAATCACACTCTCCATATGCGGATGGTGACAGTAAGCACAGTATCCTCATTTTTACTTTTTAAACTTCTTTCATCTACTACATGTAATCAATATGAAATGACTAACGGAAAGATCTGGTTACACTATACATCACTTGTCACATGTTCTGTAAGATAAAGCAGCAACGCTCGCAGTAACACAAATGAGACAACTAAATGTCCTTCAAAGCCACATTTACACAAGTTCTTCCAAAAACGTGTTTGTAGTAGACGTCTCTCTTAATGAAAGCAACTCACAAAAGCCTAAGACAAAGCATAGCAAAATGAAGTGTCATGGGCAAAATGTAAAGAAATACGGCGCAACAGCAAATTAAGAAATAAGTTGTACAAGTTTCTACTGTCTTATCTGGGCCTTTACCAAAATGTACTCAGAACTGTGTCTCTGGAGATGGCATTTCTTTCATATAACACTGACTATGAAGGATGCTTATTTTAGATCAGAAAAGTAATAGACAATAAATTCATCTGACCCTCAGTGTACAAGGTATTTGGGATGCCTGTCTCCACTGAGGATAAACATGGTCTACATGACTGACAGTCTGAATTTTAAATGGCTAATGCCACATGGAAGTTACTCTCATCATAAACCACTAACATTAGATGCATTACAGGGAACCAAACTTTGAATTGTAAGTGCTCACTAGTGTCTGAAGAGTCAAATATTCAACAGTTCTAAAAAAAACCAATACACTGTTATCACTGTATTTGAATGGGTGGGTATTATTTTAAATTTACAGATACAATAGCTATAGCATCAGATTTGCTGTGTCGTTTGAGGGATCTGTAATTTTGTCATTACACATTTTCAGGGAAGAACTTCAAATGCAATGCTAATTTTGAGAAACAATTTAAGTGCATCTTGGGTATATATAACCGCCTAATGCTGAGTCTTCTGCAGTTACGTGTTTGAAGTATTTTGCAGCCTCGATTACTGCAGCGCAGCATCTCAGGCTAATGCGTTCAACTTCCACAAAAGAGGCCTGCACATGGAGGATTAGACCAGAACCACCAAATGTAGGTCTAAAACAGGACTAATGGGGAGCTTGAATAAAAAAGCCCAAAGAAACAATCCAGAAAGTCTGGACTAGCAGTTACCTATCCCTGGAGGAAGCAGGAATTCAGCACCTCCCTGTTTATGTTGCAGGTTCCCTGGGCAATTTCACCTGCGCAGAGCTACCTCCACCTGGGGAAAGAGGCAACTAGCTTTTACCTGAGCAACAGTACTCTCTAGTAACGGTAAAACAGCAGTAACATCTGCCAAAGCCCCTAGAGGCCAGATCAATTAGCTTGCACATTCCAGTAAGAGTGAATTCAGCACAAGACACAGCTGCTACAGTCATTTTCATTTAAAGAGTTAAATCTAAATCCTTCAATTTCTAGGCTAGCACTCTCTCATCTCCCTGACTGCTCATTCAAAAGAAACCAGAAAAGATACAGATTATTACTATCTCAGCCTCAGACCTAAAGTTGATTCAGTCTAACGGTTTTTCATCTTCGTACATGTACTAATAAGTCAGCATAAAATGAGCGAGAAAGTGTTGCCAGCAAGGCAAACCAGCTCCACAGTTCCCATATTGCTCCATAAAAGCTGCTAACTTTTGAACATTCGTTTTCTCCTACAATCGGAGACCTTTGCTCTCTGCTGTTTCACTGGCCACCACCTCAACAGATCCTCGTTTTTACTGTGAAAGATTCTGCAGTGAGGGCAACTCATCCAATCCTACCGGAGACACTTGTCAAAAACCCATTTTGTGTTCATTAGTCCTCACCAACTTCAGTGGGAATGCTGCAGGTATCATTTGGGGTTAGAGACCTACAGTACTCCAAAGAGAAAATGCAGTTCCAACACACATCAGACAGTTTTAACTTTTTTCCTACTGTTGAAGTGCCGAGATGTCCAGCTACCTAAGGACGCACTTAGATTGCCAAAGACCTCTAACTCCAAATGAGATCCAGAGAACTGAGAAACTTTATTCCAAAGATTTCACAGAGAATCTGTCTATATCCAAGTACTGAGGCCCTTAAAATCCCACTCTACATCCCATTTCCCTCACCTGTTCATATATTGGGTGATATATCCAGCTATGTCACTGTCAGATAAATGATTTCTATGGACAGGGGTACAACTCACACTGTAATAATATTTCGCTTTATTAAGCTGTCGATACCAGTTGCATAGCTTTGGATGTGCAGAAATAGGCAATTAATTTTTAAGGCGGGCACAGTGGTTTTGAACCACACACACAGACTTGCTAATGTTACCTGGTGCTCTTCCACAGATCAAGGACAACAAACAGCCTCAAACAGAGATTTACAGTTTCTGGTTTACAACCCAATGTCATCTACCCCGATTCAAAGTACTTCTATGCACAAGAAGATTGCCTGGAAGCAATTCATTTTCATCATCTCCCTCAGAGAGGGAAACACTTCAAGCAATGGCTACTTGGCTTTCCACCAGACAAATTAGTTTCACTGTGAACTTTCTCTGATGTATAACCTATGAATTTTAAGTTGGCTGTGAAAGTCCACAGAAACCCAGCTTATTATCTTCCATCTGTATTGACGTAAACACTCTTTTTGAACAGCAACAATAAAAGTTTTAAATTTCCTCTCCCTTAGTTCCCTTCCTTCTTCCTACTTAGCTATAAGCTCTCCAGTCATTTTGATGACACAGGGATATTTCAGTACTTTAATGATAAAATTGAGCACATAAGTGCTTTTGGTATCTAATTAGTGGAGGAAATACAAACATCTGACAGCAAACTCTGTGATTTTGTATGATTTAATATCAGAATGAAATAGCACTGGTTAAAATTATGAACAAGTCCTGTTGTGAAAGAAAAATGGTTTCACAATAAAGAGAATTTTTTTTTCTCTTTTATAAGGTGCATTTATAAGACGAATTAAGAATAACATCTCTGAGAATGCAAAAATAAATGATATTTCTCTCAGAGGAATTAAGATTTTAATACTTTGCCTTTGATCTGAATTAAACAGTATTCTTTAAATCCCAGAGCACAAAATTCCAGACTTCTGTAAATAACCTGGAGCTTGCTAGCACAAATCTGTCAACTAACAAATCCCTCTTCATGTTTCCAAAGGCTGCGTTTTTAAAGGTCATTAGATGGTAAGCTCACGCACTAGCATTCCAGCACATGTAAATAATAGGCACAGATATATAAAATCTCCATTCCCCATTTCAAGTAGCAGTGCTTCTTAAGACTGTATCATCCCTGATGTAAACCAGAGAACCTGCAGGCAGGTAATATTTGCAGGTAATAATAGCAAGATCCCAGCTTTCACCACACGAAGTAGACCCGTGCTGCACTTGCTGGGTATGGAGAACTCCTGATCATGTAACAGTGGCTTAGGAAGGGCCAGCAGGGCCACAACACTAAAATATTCCATTGAAAGAACAAAAAAACAAAACCACAAACAAAATAAAATCTTGAAAACCTTGATTCCTGCATGAGTCTAAGTTCCCCATTTTGACATACCGCAGGCTGAAACACGAATGATCCTTCCTGACAAACACTCAAGGTATTGGAAATGTCTCCGTTTGGGAAAGGACCCACAAGTTCAACTCGAGGTTAATTACAAGTTTCATCTTGAAATTGTGCATAAATGTTGTACTAAATTAGAACGTTTGCTCAACTTAGCCCAGCGAAATCATAAAGTAGATCCACCGTGAGTA
The DNA here is from genome assembly GCA_020746105.1 of Trogon surrucura. NCBI lineage: Eukaryota > Metazoa > Chordata > Aves > Trogoniformes > Trogonidae > Trogon > Trogon surrucura. The sequence goes on along the minus strand of CM036623.1, from coordinate 29,637,321 downwards.
CACTTCAAAACTTGCCCTTCAAACCAAAGTGACTGCACTGTAGTATGGAGCATCGTAACTGAGTGTTCCTCAGCTTTGCGCTGCGGAAATATCGATCCCCTCCAGGGACTGCTGTTTGTGTGCCGGTACCTCAACTGCAAAACTCCATTCCACAGACTGAGTTTCTAAGAAGTGGATGAAAAAATATGTCAATTATATGAAAAATTAATGCAAACACCAAAAGGAAATAAACACAAATCTCTAAATCTAGTCATATATTTAGACTAACTTTGAGAGACAGGACTATTTCTGTAATACTGATGTGCAACCATGTTTGTGTGGGTCACTTCAGCTGTCACTCCAGCCTGTCCTCAACGCTCTGTGGGAGGTTTATACTAATCAGCTTTTTCTGAGGTTAAATTCTAGCATCACATCAATAGCTGTTACACAACATCAAGAAAGACAAGCTCTGCTGATTTACGAAAGCCAGCCTGGTCCTGTTTTCAAGCATCTGAATTAACAGATATTTCCCCACATAAGATTATTTTACATCATGAAGTTAAGTGTTTCAGTTAAGAATAAATAAATGCAATGATGCCTCATGCTCTAAAAAGTCAGAACCATTTACAGTTAGCATTAACTTCAGGTAAGATGGAAGGGTGGGAAGGGGAAGAACCACTGAAAAAAAAGTGGTTTAGGGATTTTTATCATCAATGGAAGTGTTTCCATCTTCATATAATGTAGACTGGACATTTTCCCAGAGTTTATTTCAAACAAAACCAAATTATCTTAATCATTTTCTCATAAAACATAGACCATACAGCTCAACACCACACAAAGCTGAACTTCTATTCTTGGGTTTCTTTATTTTGCAGTGGTAAAGCTGCCTGGCACTGACAGCAGCACCTGAAGGAACACCCATGGAATGTAAGCCTTTTAAATTTTTTGAAAACTCTTTCAGCTAACAGAAGTTTTCTCTAAAGCAAAAAGAAAAAAGTGGGGGGGGAGGGGCAAGAAGAGAAAAAAATAAAGAAGTGAAACACATGTCCAGTCAAAGCACACATGTGTTCATGTATCAGACTTCAGGAAGAATCAAAACACAGTGTAACTCTGGTTAATCTCATAATTGCAAGAGGCTTTCATCCATGGCTGTTAAATAATACGATCCAAGGGAACTCTCCAAGATTAAGCATACAAAGTCACAGTGCAACTGAAATAGCAAGTCACTGAAGGGTATGCTACACCATTTATACAAAGAAGAGAAAGATAATTTTTAGTAATTACCCTTTTAAAAGAACTACTGCCATTTCCCCAACATGCAAAAATATTTACTAGAATGTAAATGTATTAATTTGGAACATAACAACCGTAAAACTTTGAATTTTTAATCCTGTAAGCGCCTAAACTGATACATTATTTGCAAACAAGCAATCAATTTGTTTTTCCTGTACTAAAGATAATTTTTACAGTCAGAAAAGGAGGAAAGGTATTTTTGCAGAGGAAAAAAAAGGAATAATCAGGGCAATGAACTGAATAATTCGAGGATAAGAAATGAGTGCCTCACTGACAAGCTACACCACATTTACCCTCATTCTAAATCAGAATTTATACTGTGGCACCTAAGTAGGTGCATATCTACCATTGGGAAAGGCAGGATCATCTTTATTCTCTACGGAGAACAAGGCTTACTGTTATAAAGATACTTTTCACATTCAGAGCCCAATCTAAACGGATTATATTTGTAGAAGGGATAAACTGATCTAGGTGTCCAACTAGTGTTCAATTAAATTCTTTGCTCTCTGGGGAAAAAAAAAATAAATCTTTTTTTGTGCAGTGTAGGAATATAGGGGGAAATGACAATGGGCAGTCACAGCTGCAGCCACAGCTAGAATTGAGGATTTCCTGGTCCTCAGGCCATGTCGAAATGTTGGATCTGGGTCTCTTGCAGTAAAGATCACTGTGTAAGGTCAGTATGCGACCCTGTACATTTCACGTCAAGGCACAGAACTACTGAACACAAACTTCAGCTACTACATTAAAAGTCATTGAGAAAAAAAGACATATCCATAACTTACAAAAAAAGAAGCAATATTTTGTTGTAAAAACTCCAAACAAATAAGAAACCCCTCTCCACTTGGTGCAGTGACTTAACTTACTTTTCTAGAAAAAAAAATAAAAAAAAAGATGATAATCTGTTTTGTATAATAATGACCAAGATGTTTGTTTGGGTCATGTCTGTAGGCACTCCACAACCAGAGATACCACTCCCTGCTAAGGCCTGAGCCCAGTGAGATGTCACAGGGCTAAGCGCCTTAGCACAGACAGGCACACAGCCAATGTTGTCCAACAGAGCCGTTTTCCACCCTACACTTTGGATACAAGAGGTCCTCACCGCTTCCACAAGCTGTCAGATGTGCTGCACCTCACAGCCAGAAACCCTCTGGAGAAGGACAGAACTGACCCACAAACGACAGCTGGGCCATCTGGCAGAGGTGCAATCCCTCCTTCTCAGCACTGCTCAGCTGTGCTCAACTCCAAGAGTCCAGTCTGGAGTCAGCAGCGTGGCAGGTTCAAAATATTTTGAATCGGTTACTGCATGGAAAAACTTTAGCTGTGAAGATGGGAATTTTATTCATTAAGAAGCATACAGCATATGCACCAGTATTCCCATCCCATCTGCAATCAAATCCCAGAAGCATAGTAACGCTAGTGGCATTTGTATAGCACTCAACCCCGCAGGGCTGGAATGGGGGAGAAAATACTGAATTTTGAAAGTGTCCAATAAAATCAAAAGATTCTGCAAGTAATTTCATGCATTCCACCAAATCTGACCAACTTCAAAATCCACTGAGCTTATAGAAACACAATACTTTTTAATGCCATGAAATGCCTACATGATCATAGCAACTGTCCTTTTTTCAATATAACATCCCTCTTAGATCTGCAAATGAGTCTGGTATTGGTATAAACTGGTGAAACAGTTACTAAATAAAGCGAATTTCACTAGCAGTTATTTAGCAGTGACTTAATTATTCTTTAGCCAGTCAGCACTTTTTTTCTTTAAAGCAAATTTGAGTCCAGACTGCAAAACTGGTATCATGATTGTTTCACAGTTGTAAATACTCCTTTCAACGTCAACAATTTCTGCTAGTTTTGCTACCTCCAAGACGATTATTTCTACCATCAAAACCCCATAACACATCAGAAAAATCAAGCTCTCAGTTGGATGAGACCACACTCTGCTATACAGAAGATAACATTGAACCAAGCTGACTAACTTCCCTTTACCAGCCCGTTATCTTGCAGAGAAAGCAGCCCAGCTCCAACCTTTAATTACCTAAGCAGTACTTACTAAACTTAGTTGCCCTGAATATCCACAGATTAAAGCAGTTCTGGAGATGATCCCAGATAGTCTTTCCAAGTAAGAACTCTCCCATCGGGGGCTGTTACTAATCAGTCCTGGACAGCAATAACTAAAAACATAATTGATTAACTTCAAATCTGAAGTACTTTTTCTGCACTGAAATGTGCAGAAGTGACAAAGCCTCCCCTCAACTCTCCTGGCCTCCCAATCAAATAAAAAAAAACCCCAATATTCAAAAACCTTCAAGTCAGTCACAAGCACAGGTTTGTTCACACAGGAGAAAATTGCTGCTGAATCCTTTCTCTCCCTTTTGAGCCTGCAAGCAACAAGAGGTGCTCATTTCAACCCTGGTATGGCAAAAGAGTGTTTGTATTTTATACAGTCTTTCTCACAGAGTGGTCCCAAAACACGTTCCCCAGTGGTAGAATCATCACCATGACAGAGACCTGCAAATTCTCTAATCCAAATTTTTCATCTCCAATTCTCTGTGGACAGCAACTGGCCCACAGATAGGCCAGCCAGGCATCTCCTCACACCCTTGGGGGAGCAACTGGAAAAAGCTACACATTCTGAGGCTCCTCCATTGGTCCTTCTCTCTCTGAGTGGAGAAGGAGGAGAAATAACAATTGCTCTGTAACACAGCATTCAGCTACCTGGTGTAACTGGCTGAGAAGGCAAGCTGGATACGTCACTTGACAACCTTTAGATATCACCATAAATCAAAAGCATTCAGCATACTGAAGCACTTCTGGCCATATCCTTGCCCTCATTTATACTAGTAACTAGTTTTGATGCTCCACGTTAGGCTTTGTAAAAAACATACAGCGGGGGGAAAACATCTCTACAGTGAAAAGTCATACTTCTCATGAAAAAAAAGCACAACTAAAGAGTCAAGTCATTATGATCTGATCAGGAAAGAGAGCAGAGAGGGGATGGTGGTAGCAGCAACAGCTCCAGGCTCAAGGAACTTAGTATTGCTACAACTTATGATTACGGTGGGGGGGAAAGTAGCTTAGCTACTGTCCCTCTGTGCAGACTTTGGGCAAGTCATTTGGCCTTCTCCAGTCATCTTTTTCCTTCTCCTTGTCCATTTCCATTAGGTACTCTTAGGGACTGCCACTGCATCTCACAAGGACAGATAACACCACAGCTCTACAGGGATCCTCCTCTTCTCTCACCACCTTCAACTAGCAAAGCCTCAGTGCACGACTGAAACAGGACTAATATGCAAAATTTGACTTCTTCCCCGCCTGGCCAATCTCCTGAGAGCACCATGGCACCGACAGCTCACGAAGTGAGATTCAAAAAAGGAGAGAATTACACTAGTCCAGGTAGTTCCTTTCATGCACTGCAAGGGGCTACATAAAAATAACAAAAGGCAAATGGACATTGGAAACTCATCTTAAAGTTTTAGTGCAGGTAAATGAGGCAGACAAAGGCTAGCAACAACAGGGAAAGCTTAAGAAGGTAAGAAAAAGCCTTACAATTTTAGGCAACAGTAGCCAAAGATCCCACGGAGAGATTTAAAGATGCATGGTGTAATCAGACAAAGAACATAACCTTTACCAGAGACATGAAAAGTATTTAAAGAGAGAAGACTCTTACCAAAGAACTAAACCAGAAACAACACCTTGCCATCCAGCACCAAATCTGTAGGGCAGAACCCCAGCTGCTGTATACTCTCATGGCTGTAATGACACAGTGGAGTTAAGGCAGTGTACACCAGCATGGATATAGCTCCAGAGGCTCTGAAGAACAAATGCCTCTCTCTTCCAGAGTCTAAGTTTTGGGCTAGGAACTCACAGAATTCAAAAATGCATGCCGATTCACAGCAAAAGGAGAAAAAACAAATAAATTTATTTCCCTGTTTCAGTCTCCTTCAGCTTCTAAGCATAAATTTCATCCACGTTAACTTTACCAAAGTTCAAATGTTTCCCACCATCTGTGAACATTTGTATCTTGCTATTCAACGGTTTAAATACCTCTGTGCAATAGATCCAGCCATATTATCCTCAACCCACTGAAACAGAAGCACATCACATGCAGGGAAAAATAATTCCATCAGGTTTTGGCAATCTCAGAGCACCAGTCCAACAAGCAAGTACCTATGGAAACTGAAGAATCAGAGCCTAAATTGTCTTCTTGCTCCCAGGAAGGTACATTTGCCACTGTTCCCCACTACAGGTATAGAATGTCACTCTCTCAAGATCATTAATGCAGCACCTGTCATTAACATTAAACTGTTAATTTAATGTGGCAAAAAAAGAAAACAATTGAATGAGCATATACACATGTAGCCTGCATTCTACCGAAAGTGTCTGCTCTGCTGTACTTCAACTTTTCAGTAGAGTCCCAGCAGGAATGAATTTGATTCAGTTTCTAAGGCCATTAATTTTCTATGTCTTCAATGTCTGTCAACTTTAAAGGAAACCATCACTCTTTATTGCCTGAAGGTCTTGCCTTCCAGTAGCACAGGAGTGATGCCAGTTTAATTGTCAGCAGGTTCATGGAATATTTTCAGCCTGCTAGGTGGATAACTACATCCATTCTGTAAAAAGTCATTGGCATTACTGAATACAGTAATAGATAAGTATAATCAAATTCTTGTCATTCCTGAAGAAATAATCCAATTATGAAGGTTCTAATCAGAAAAAATACAGGCAGAACAAAGTTTAAAATCAATTTACTGTAATAATATTTCACACTGTGCCTAAGTGTGTTTTTAGATCAGTCATTTTGACCCTAAAAACAAACACTGAGATTCAGAAAGACAGGCTCAGAAGGATCTGGTTTTGGTGAAGTTTTCTAAATTGTTTTATACCTAGATGGTGTCATTAGTACAAGCTCTGAAAATGTTCTTCACTGATAACCAATCCATGATGAAAAAAAAATAAATCCAAAAAACAGATATAAATTGTGAATGTTTCCAGTTTCACCGGCCAAACATTAGGCTGAGAGGCAGCCCTTTTGTAACTTAAGCATTTTTAGAGACTTCCTTTGCTTTTCATTTTAGATTCCCTGTCCAATCAAAACCTCTTCACCTATTCTGATTTTTCATGCCTCTTTCGTCATTTTCTCTGCTTACTACTTCCCAGGGCCTATCTTCTTGTCCTGCTATTCCCAGGACTCTCCCATGGTTCATTATGCTGACTCCAGGCTCAATGACTGGGTGACCTGCCTTTCCACTGTCCAATTCTAAACTCTAAGTTTCTCTATCCCTCTTGCGGTTTCTTGGTGATCATTTTCTACCTCCAGGTGTTTTTCACGATCCAGTTCCCTGCAGCCCAGTTCTGTGCTTGTCCAGTTTTGCCCAAATCTTCCATACTGGTGGTCCAAGTTACGGAGTGAAGAGACACTGAGAGCACGGAGATGAAGTAATGAACGCAGGGTTTTAACATCTAACAAACAATGCGGTGCCTCAATAAAGACTCTGTCTGAGGCCAACCCCAAGAGTATGGGGATTAATGCTCACAGACTGCTGTACGACACTTTTTCAACCTACTTCCTACAAGAGTAAAGTGAGGTGTGGTAACAACTGTGTGAGATACAAAGCAAGACAGCAGCCTTTTCTGTCTCAACTGCAATGCATGGTGATGTGTTGCAGACAGTAAGGTAAAAAGCAAGGAGTAAAACCCAAATTGCCATGAATAAGGATGGGTAAATTTAAACACAGCTTTTATACCAACAGTACAATTTTCTGTGTGGAAAACGGAGCAGAATTCCACGGCAAAAGGTCTATCTGCAGCATAGTCACACTGGTGATAACAGATCTAAATACACACACATTATGCCATGTTAAGGGCGAGACAGTCGGCGATACCATGAAGCTCTGCATGTCCAAGTCTCATTAACTTTGATTTTGAAATCCCTAATTCTGGATTTTAAGTATGTCCAGAGTGAAATGCAATTCATTTGGTTTCCATAACAGATCACGGGAAAACTCAGGTTTGATGGAACCTCAGCAGGTCATATTAGTCCAAACTTCTGGTTCAAAGACCACCTTTGCAGGAGCCTAGAACAGGACCGAGGTATCTGGATTCGATTATTTGCTCTACCACATACTTACTCTTTGACATCAGGTCACTAATTTACACAGTTACTGTCTGCCTGAGTTGACTGCAGTCACAGAAAAAAGGACTGTTACTACACGAACCTTTCAGAATGCTTAGGAAACGTGGTTTGAAATACAGGCCGTCAGACATCTAAATACTAGAGATGGGCTAACACAGGAAACTTTATATCTCAGTCTAGCACTCCAGAGCATTCAACCTGTGTGTTTTGTTCCATTCAAAGAAAGTAAGGGCCTGTGTCCACAGATTTTAAATTTGGTTCTGAAGCTGCTACATTTTAAAAATTATGATTTTTGTTTCAAGCCTGCTTCTTGGTTTCAGAGTAAAGACTTCTAAAAGTCCTTATCCACAGTGTGCTTCAACTGGACCAAAATCAACTGTAAATAAATCTGAGTCATATGAAATAAAGGCTGTATCAGGTAACATTTTTGTTAGGTTTAAAAATATACAGTAGTATATTAAACAGTGTTTCTTTTTGTTTCATTTGCTCTTGTTTACTACATATCTAAATGGCATTTTAGTCAGACACTTATTTACTGTGTGTTAAAATACTTCCTGCAAACTTGGCACCTAGACCTTGGGAAATGGATAAATTACCCTCGAGTTCATTTTCTATTCTCAGCTCTCCAGGGGATGCTACTGGCAGGTTGAGCCAAAGCAGAGAGAGATGTTTGTCTCATTTCTTTCTACTATTTTGGACACCAGTATTAATACACTGTTAGAAATTGAACAGCTCAGAGGGAAGGTTAGTTATTTTCTAAAGTCTAGCTTCAAACAAAGCTAAAAGTTCACAAAAAATAAACAAGACCTTCTAATTAACTACAATGACAGCTACCTGCTAACCTTTTCAACTCCCATATCAAAAAGCCAGGCAAAGAGTGTCAGAAATACAACCTGAATCTAGGTGTGAATTCTGATTAGAAGGCCTCGGGTGTCACACATTAAGTGTTTGTCACTTGCCTTCAACTAGTCCACTAAAAGCGGTTGTCACACGTCTGTCTCTCCCCAGAAGAGCAGCCCTCCAAGTGAGATCACCATCAAGGAAGTTGACCGCTCAGCACCCACAGAGACGAGACTGACTCCAGACACACCGGGGGGCAGGGCAACAACCCCAAACCAACCCCAAGACAAATAAAAGCCCACAAGCATATGACAAGTGGCTGCAGAAATGAGCTACGTGCTAGATGGTTAGTAAGCCCTTTCACTACACAAACAGGTACATCTGTGCATATACACAGACACATTCACTGGACACTGCACCTATATGTTAGGTGAATATCATGTGGAGAAAGCAACTAAGAATTTTTTTCTTAAATTTTGCTGCATTTTCATTTCCTTTTAGACCAAAGCAAGAATAAAATATTTAATGCTGGTGAATTTCCTTGTCTTTGAGGGCATAACACATAGGAGTAAAGTAACATTTTAAACCAAAATATATATGGTATCAATAAATCTGTCATACTAAAATAGTTGCACATTTTCTATGCATCAAGGCAGACAGCAAACCTGACTAAAAGGTTACTGGGTAATATTTGAAAATAATATAATACAGTTATTGTCTACTACCTCAATGAAACCATGGTCTTTCTGTGCTAGGTCCTGCACAAATGCACAGGAAAAGAACTTGCAGGTCATGCTGAGCTTACGGGTTTAGCATGTTCATGAAACAAAGGGTTACAGTGAAATTATTAATACCACCTCCTTAAAAGTGGGGGTCTAATGCATTTATCCCTGCTACAAATTGGAAGTGTCATAGAATCACAGAATCATAGAATGTTAGGGATTGGAAGGGACCTCGAAAGATCATCAAGTCCAATCCCCCTGCCAGAGCAGGAATGCCTAGACTATGCCACACAGGAACGTGTCCAGGCAGGTCTTGAATGTCTCCAGAGAAGGAGACTCCACAACCTCTCTGGGCAGCCTGTTCCAGTGCTCCGTCACCCTCACTGAGAAGAAGTTTCTTCTCGAGTTTAAGCGGAACCTCTTATGTTCCAGTTTCAGCCCATTACCCCTTGTCCTATCAGTGGTTGTCACCGAGAAGAGCCTGGCTCCATCCTCCTGACACTCACCCTTGATATATTTGTAAACATTCATGAGGTCACCCCTCAGTCTCCTCTTCTCCAAACTAAAGAGCCCCAGCTCCTTCAGTCTTTTCTCATAAGGGAGATGCTCCACTCCCTTAATCATCCTAGTTGCCCTGTGCTGGACTCTCTCCAGCAGTTCCCTGTCTTTCTTGAACTGAGGGGCCCAGAACTGGACACAGTATTCCAGATGGGGTCTCACCAGGGCAGAGTAGAGGGGAAGGAGAACCTCTCTCGACCTACTAACCACCCCCCTTCTAATACACCCCAGGATGCCATTGGCCTTCCTGGCCACACGGGCACAGTGCTGGCTCATGGTCATCGTGCTGTCCACCAAGACTCCCAGGTCCCTTTCCCCTACACTACTCTCTAATAAGTCATTCCCTCATGAGCACATTGTTTAAATTAAATACATATCATATTGTTTAAAGACAAATTACATCAGCACGAGTGATATATTCTACGAGCAACAAAAGTACATTTAGATAAGCATTTATCACACCAAGTTTATAAACTTAAATTTAAGGTGTCTAAAAGAATCAAGAGAAAAGGATACATCAGTCCAGCATAATGAGAATTATGCATTTTAAGCACTGTGTTCGTTAAATAAAATTGAGGGTAATCAATGCTTCCTATAGTGCCTTTACTACAAATGTACAAGAAAAAGCTTTTTCTATTCTTTTGGAAAATTACTTTGAAGAGACAGTCCCATTTCCTCTAGTCAGTGAGAACACTGTAACTGATTTTTGTAAAAAAAGGAACAGGCTCTTATACTCTCTATGATATGGTAACAAAACTATCTAAGACTTCTGTATTTTCTCTACAATGCATCACATCCTACATGAGTCCCCAGGGTTATAACTAACAGTATAAAATATATACAGACTTAATGGCTTTTGATCCTGACTCAGAACTCAGTTATACATACGCTGCTGGGAAACACACTTTATTCACTGGAGAGGACTGATTCTTTCTCTCTCACTGCAAGAGCAGAAAGCACTGCTACAATGTGCCTCTTAATTCTAAAGCAAAAAGGCAGTACAGATCACAGAGAAACGCTAACCCCCGACTTTCCCCCCAACCCACAATGCATCTTTACCCACTGATAACAAACAGGAGGAGCACACCTGAACCAAACCTCCAGCTATTTAAAATCAGTGTAGTTCATGAACTGTCCACAGCTGACAAACCGCTGAACAGAAAACCCCACTGACTCTTTCAGTTTAAAGGTAGCTCACTGGCTAGTGTCAGAAGATTTAACAGAAATATATTCCAAGACACTTCTAATTCAGAACAAGTAGCTGAAATATTCTCTGTAGTGTATACAGAGATTACTTGAAAATACTTGCAACAGAAAGGAGTCCAGATCAGTTGCTCAAACAGTTGAACACGTCCCAGTGGAGTCACATGGTTAGAAAGATCGCACCACCCAGTCAGCCCAGCTTTTAACTGCTCTGGAAACACTACTCAGTTCTGGAGAACATGGAGTCTCGGGAACACTTTGAAACAAGAGGCCAGCCATTGGAGCAGGGAAGCTATAAACCAGACTCGCTGGGCAGATGGCACTGCAAGCTAGCGAGCTGATGGCAGATGGAAGCAAGAGCTTGGATAAGACAAAAAAAAATTGGTTGCAAACTAATCAGATCTGTTAAGATGATAGAGACAACTACTCTCCCCTTCCCATAGCTGTGCTTTAAGTAAGTGAGGGGCAGGTCAATTCCTCCTCCCACAGAAATTTACCCAGGAAGTTTTCAGAGCCGTAACTCAAAGTTAGTTTGGTTTCCCTCAAACAGGGATGCCCACAGCAGCCACCTGAAGAGTTACAAAATAAGCATACAACTCATAATTCAAAAATCCCATGTTCTCATGAAATTTTTCAGGCCCAGAGACTTCTGCATACAATCCATAAGCTTGTCAGCCTGGCTCCAGGACAATATAAAAACTTGTACCTTTTCATGGCAGAGGGGCTTCCAGCAAAGAAATTTCAAGCCAGGAAGTATCTTTAATGAAGAAATGCTACACAACACTAACTTTGGTAAGCATTTGGTCTTTGTCCAGTCTAGAGCTGAGGCTGGCTTAGCGTTCACAGCTGCTCCACCTCCTCGCTGCAGCTGACCAACAGTTCCTTCACTGCTCTTACATGACAGGTAGTATCTGGAACTCCTTATGATTGCAGAAGAGTTGCTATCAGAAACAATGTATAGCACCTCTTAAGATATTAATGAGTATCAGTCCCCCTAACCTAACCTCCAAACGTCAGAAAAAACTTTCTCCTCTAGTTCTGTACGTACACATGTATTTATATATACACACATACACAAAGGAAAAGAAAATATATGTGTGTACATACCAAGTGTGAGCCCTTCTTACCACTGTCATGAATTGCAAGGACCCCATGGTCTTATAAACTTCTACAGCTACAATTTCTGACAACTGGAGATTTCTTTTTTTTATTGGCATGCGAGTAAGAAAAGGGGGTGAAGTTGTAAATAAATTAACTTTGTTGAAAGCCTTTGGGAAAAGGGAAGTAAAGCTGCAGACTTGTGTGGGAAGCTAATAAAGAGGGAACACAGCAACAGCACTGCAATGACACAAAGGATTAACAGGCTCTCAGCAAGAACTTGCATTTCCCAAGGTATTATGAAGTTCTTGTATCCTAAACATCCATAGAAAAACACCCACATAACATAAGTAAACTACTATATGCCATGCATTTGCAGGGCTCCTAGTCCTTAAAGCAGATATGGAAATGACATGGGTAAGAATAAGTACTTCTCATAAAGGAGCCCACAGAGAGCACTGTATTCATACAACACACACATATATATATATATTAACTATCTGTTCTTAAGGTTTAAAAAAGATACGAAAAAAAGTTGAGCCATTTAAAGTGTTTGACAGTACACTCCTGAGATTTTCGTTACACTGGGATAAGTGCATGACTGAAAGTTTACGTATTCCTACTGAAAATCTACATTCTCTCACCAGTTTTCTATGTAATCTTGATAATGTCTCTTGACCTTTCCTGGGACTACTTTCTCCAGATGTAGTCATGTGGTTACACAAGCTACATTCCCATGAAGATGAGCTATGCTATTTGCTTATTTTTCATAGGTTTTAGGTCATTGTACCTTCTTCTCATTACAGGGAAAATCTCAGTCTCTGGCTACTACATAAGAATAAAAGAGAAAAAAATTTTTTTTAAAAAAAGGCAAACCAAACACTCCTCTCCACCCAAAAAAAAAATTCTACAGAAATTGTTAATGTGCAGTAATAACACAGGTTCTTACAGAACCATTCTTGTTCAACAAACATCAACTTCAGATACTTCCAGATGCTTCCTTTATTTGCAGCTATCTTGCATCTAGCCACTCTAAATTCCCCCTTCAGCTGCAGAAGATACACAGATAAGCTGTACATAACTGCAGAATAACAGGAAGTGACTAAAAAAATGCTACGATTGCAGTCCTGTGAAATATTTGATCTGTAACTCTCTGTTGTAACAGAAGAAACACCTTTAAAAAGAGAAGGTAATTCCAGCACTATGACCAGAAATCATGAATTTATGGCAAGTCTCATAGTATTTTTCTTAAAACCTCAGCATCCTGAGGCATATTTGGGCCTCTCTTGTGGTTACTGATAAAAGTGTACCTCAGCAACCTGAATTTCAGAAACCACATCAAAGTGGCCTGACTGTATTTATTTATTCCAATTCTTCTTATACTAATCTTAAAATTTTAGGGGAATGGAGAGAGCCAAGCTTTTTTTTTTTTTCTAAATATCTGGAGAAGTCAGCATTGTTCCCGGTATTCCAATTTACACACAGGCATATGTTTTCCCTTGGCAGCTTTATCATATCATTATTAAAAGTTCTCATTCATACTAAATGGAAAACCTCATCACAAACTTTTGATGGACATCTTTATGATCAAGCTTTTACAATTTCATTACCTAGAAGCGTGCTGCAAAGTATGTCTTCAGACATGATCACAGTGATGCATTCACACATGTGGAGAAAAATGAGAGAGGAGTGGGAAAGAATAGTATTTTCTGACCATTCATCAGTAGTGATTACATGTTTCCCAAAGGTTAGTTTTGTCTTCTTTCTTCTCTGTGCACAACTTTGACAGACAAATCAGCAATGGTTGATTTGGTTACAGATGCAGACAACAGCAAACTAACCCATGGAGTCCTTAAACGAAGCACAGAGAAGCTCTTGGACATCAAGATGATACAGTTAAAGCTTTTGAGTCACAGACTTCGTGCAGTGTTCTTCCACTCCTCTCTCAGAAGTCCATAAGCACAGCACTAATCCTCAGTCTATACAACAGGTGCCTCAGCATTACAACAAACATCGAACTGAGGCACAGGGGAGTACTGCTCCAAACTCTTCTAGTGCCTGGGGCTGACAGTATCCCACAACTCATGCTCTCACTGATCACAAGAAGGCACAGACTGCTGCCATCAAAGTGCTGATCCGAGGGTCATATTTGAAAAATGAAAATTAAAAAATTTGAACTTAAAATTAATTTGGCTAATGCCATTGGCAAAACGTCTCGTCTCCCACACACTGTAAACCACAGAGAGGCAAAGAGAGAGACAGGAAATACACACTGGAAAGACAGATGGGAAGATGAAAGCATTGTGGGCTAACACGTTAAAAAGCATCATCTCTCCCTGCCCTCAATCAATTATTATTGCCTGGCCAGAACAGATAACCTGAAGTGATACGGGTTCTGGAGTTTCCATATGACTTACCTCATCATCCCCCACCACCCTACTTTGAATACGCAGTTCATCATTAGATGAGCAAACATGATTAAATGTGTAATGGTAACGAGCGCAAATAGAGTGCCCAGATGGTATCTCAAACACTGCGTGTTTAGTTACCCATAGTTTCAAGAAGAACACACCTCTCATCACCAATGCAATATACACAGCATCAGCTAGACAGGAATAATCACCAAAACAAAATTAGGGAAATCAAACTGTCCGCAGAAGTCTCATGACGCCAAACATCCTTATACCCCAACATTAATTTTTACCTTTGAAAGATAAAGTCACAGCACCATATACCACAATAAATCTTATTTCTATACAGAACAGGCCTGCTTTTTTTGGTTTTTTTTTTTAGTTTTGAGACTTTTACATTTACCCTAACATATCACCGCCACTTGGTCACGACAGCACTACATACTACATTTCAAGAGCTTATAAGACATCACAAATTCTTCCGTCTTACCTGGCTCTGTACAGTTCTTTTCTTCATGTGTTTCATTAGGTGATGCCATCAACCTTCTATTCCTCCATATTTCTGACAAAACGTGTTTGTCTGTAATAGTTGACTCTTGGCCTATATTAAATAGAAAGACATTATGTCCGCTGTCACTAATTTTTTCCTGCATCATCTTTAACCAGACTGTATGCTCCCACTGGCAAGGAGCATGGACAGACCACCAGTATGGGAGTGTAGCAAAATCAAGGTGTCACATGCCAACATACACACGCTGGCTACACAGGATGAAACTAGCTTTGAAGGTGCAGCATCAGAGCCGTTAGCAAGTCCTGGCTGTCGGAATACCTGACCATGACAGGAAAGTATTCCACAGCATGCAAATGCTGAAGCCTGCACCTGTGAAACTCAACACTTAGCAGTTCCTCTAGATGAAGCCAGCCCAGCTATGCTGACATGAGCAACAATCACACTTCCATTTAGTCATCTGCACTTGCACATATTACATTACTGATTTCTCAAAAAGTAAAAATGCATATGAGCATGTTCCAGTTACATTTTGGTTTATTCTGAGTCTAGGGCATGATCTTTTCAGTGTTGGATATACTTCCATCGTACCAATCCCTGCATAACTTGTCAAAGAAAATGGAAAATAACAGCACTGCAAATCTCCACAAGTCTTAAGAAAAGCAAACTTCTTCAGAAGTCAGAGGAGCTTTTGCATTCGCAATGCAACTTGCCGAATAGAGTACAGAAGGAGCACTTGTGATAATGCAGGGTATGCGATTAGAATTATCAAAGGAAGAATAGAGCCTCTTAATTAAATCACTTCCATCTCAACCTTATCCATTTCACATGAACATACTGTAATAACCAAAATTCTTCCACGACTGATCTTAGAGTTTATACTCAGTCACCATGTAACGCTTGTGCTTTGTTACACAGCCTCTTGCCAAAAAAAAAAAAAAAAAAAAGCTTGGAAGTTAGTTCGGCTAGAGCATTTGCTAAAATATTCTGATAACATAATTATAAGAAACATAGAGAACAGATGGTGAGTGTTTATGGATACAATATACTTTAAATTAGCCAGCTGAAAAAACACTACCTGATGCAGCATACCAACAAAAATTAGGTTTAGAGGGATTTAGCCGATAACCCAGGAAATTAAAAATTTTCATTAGTCATGTCGTTTTTAATGCAAACCTAAACAAATTCTGGAAAACTGTTATCTGCAACAACAAAAAAAACCTCAAACAACATAAACACAATCATACCCCAATTACTACACAAAGCAGTAAGTTTATAAAAACAAATAGCTGGTGCTAGTAAAAAAAAAAAGCATAGGCATGACAACCAGTTCTAAATAAAGTAAGCAACAGTATACTTTAAAACCACAAGTTAAAAAAGCTGAAAGTTCTGAGATGAGCAATATGTTAATATGGTCTAAGACACTGAATTCTTATATGGATGGCTTATTGCCATCCTGGATATATCTCAAACAACCCAGGCAGTAATCTGAGCACAAGAGCACTAGAAAGTATGACAGGCTCCACCAAATTTTTCTTCCCTAAAGCACACATTTTAACTTCAGCTTTAATTTAAGCACATGACCCATCCTAATACTGCTGAAACCCGATTTTCTTATATTAAATGTGGATGTAGGAGCTGAGCTTAGTTTGACTTTATTCTTAAATCCTCAAGAACTGTTGGCAGCCCTGCCCAGAGACCCATGTGCCGTCCAGCAACCTCAGAGCAAGTATCTGAGGGATGTAAAGTACATCGCAAAAGAGGACCTGAAGCTGCACACTAACAGCCAGCAGGCAGAAAAAAAAAAATAAGGAAAAAAAAACCCACCCAAAGCCAACGAAGGGCAATGATGCAGTTGATTATAAATGCATCAGTTTACCAACATGACACTTGCACAAAAGATGCAACAGACTCTGTAAAACATGAGATCATCACCGTTCCTCCCCTAAAATGCACATTTTTCTATCAAATCCACACTGCAATTGAGTGGGACGGTGGAGGGAAAAGATGGGGAAATCAGCAGTTGCAGCCGACGGAGGTTTACAACCCACAGAGCAAAACGAGAGGCGGCCCCAAGTTGCAGAGGGGACCACACGCGGCTGGCGGGGATGCAGCGGCAGAGGGGAAACTACTTCAGGGCCGCTCTCGGGCGCGCGTGAATCACGGCCCGTGATTCCCCTTCGACTCCCGACTCGGAGCCCTCCGAGCGGCTCGGCCGGCCCGCGCCGGGAGCCCCGCGGCCACCGGGCGCCCGCGACGCCGCTGCCGCCCCCTCTCCGCGGGGCTGCGGCCACCAACCGCCCCGCGAGGGGGCTTCTCCCGAGGAACCGCCGCTTTCCCCCGCCCGGCCGCCCGCCGGAGCGTTGCCACACAGAAACTCAAAGCGGGAGCGCCCGACCCCGCCGAGTCCCAGCAGCCCCCCCCCCCCGGGGCCGCTCCAGCCGCCCTCCCGGGGTCCGCCGGTGCGGCCGCCGGTGCCACTCACCCAGTCTGGAGAGCAGGCTGGACATGCACCAGACGAAGAAGAGAATGGCGCAGATGAAGCCCAGCTGCTGCAGCAGCATCTCCCGCCTCCTGCGAACTTTCCTCAGCAGAAGCAGCATGGTCTTCGGGCGGCCGAGGGGCGTCTCGTCCAGCTCCATCGGAGCGAGCGCAGGCGCCGCGGGGGCGGCCAGCAGGTCGGTCCGAAAGCGGGGGGGGGGGGGGGTCACTCCCGGCGGCTCCCCGCAGGCAGCTCCATGCCGGGTGGGCTGCGGCGCGGAAAGAAGCCGATGTCCAGCGCCTCAGGTCGGCGGCGGCGAAGCGGCGAGGCAGGTGCAGGCGGGCGGGGGCGCGAGGACGCGGCGGCGGAGCGGAGCGCGGGGGGAGGACGAGGCGGCGCTCTCAGGGGCCGGGCAGAGCCCCGCGCCCCACACGCACCATGGCCGGCGGCGGCGGCGGAGGAAGCGGCGCGGCGGCGCCCCGCGCTCCCGTGGCAGCGGCCGCCCCACAGCGTGCCGTGGGCTGCGACTCAGCACCGAGGGACGGCGGCATCCATACAGCTCCCCGCCCGCCCAACTTTAAAGTTTACCCCTTTCCTCCCTCCACACCCTTCCTTCCTTCGTTTCTTCCTCCCTCCCGCCGCCGCCGCCAGCCGTGGGCGGCAGGCGGGCGTAAGAGCCGCCGCGGCGGATACCTGCCCCTGGGCTCCCGGAGCGGCGCCGAGCGGCCAGTCAGCCCCGGCGGGCGGCCGCTCCCCCGAGCGCCCGGCCCGGCCCCTTTCTCCCCGCCCCCTCTCCCGCAACTTTCCGGGTGCTCCTCCGGCACCCATGGCAACGCGCATGTACCCTCCCCCACCTCGGGGCGGGGGGGCGGCGGAATTAACTGGTTAAATTAATCCTTTCCCCGAAGTGGCGCGGGAATTACCCGCTCACGGCGTCGTGCGGGCGGGGAGGGGAAGGGGCGCCGGGAGCCGTCGGGGAGGTTGGGCGGGCGGCGGGAGGCCGGGAGCCGCTGGCCCCTGGGTGCTGCCACCTGGCTCTGGGAGACGCGTTTCGAGATGGACCTCCGCGGGGGGCAGTGGCACCTCTCCGATCCCCGCTGTAGGGGGTTCGCACGGTAAAGAACGTGTGCGATGTTCGAGACGGCAGAGTCAGTGGCCCATTCTGGGAAACAGCGATTAGTTTCAGGCTGTCCCGAAGCAAATTTGTTTTTTAACTGAAATTTGGTATTTGCATTAATTAAGTGGTTACTGTTGGCCAATGAGAACAGTTCTGGGAACTTCCTGTGACAGCACAGGCATTGGTTCTGTGTTCCTTCAGGTGTGCAGAGCCCGTCAGGAGCACGTGTAGGCAAAATGAGATTAACTCATCTGGCGGCTTCTTTTCAATACAGCATTTGGCTTACAGTGGAAGGATTCCCTCTGGATCTCTGTCCTTGCACCTCAGAACATATAGCTCTTCATATCTGGCATAGTTTCTAGTGGTGTCATAATTATAGCTCAAATATTGTAGCATACAAAAGCAAGTCTTCACAACTATCAAAAATCTTCTGTGCTTGGCCATCTTTGTGCAAATGTGGGTTCTTTTCTTATGTTTATGAATTGTATCTGCCGTAGTGAGCTGCAGCAGCACAGTGCACAGGGTGCTCTGGTACACACCACATGTGAAATTGCTCTAGATTCCCGCTGAAGGCTGCCCAGTTGTTTCAGGCACAGAAGGGATTATGCAAGTTGGAGAACCAAAGAGAAGCAGCTGTGTTAACCTTGTTGCTTCCTTGCATGCACATCGCTACAGAATATGTGTGCCTTAACTGTTCAAGCTCCAGGGTTACTTAGGCTCTGATGGGCCTTTGACTTTCCGATTTATGTTAAAGCAAGAAAACAACTGCATGCTAGAAGAACTAAGACGTTAAGACATGCCCCAGTCTTCTCTCTTTCATTCCCTTTATAGCTACTGAGAGAGGAAAAGTAACCCTGAAAGCTCCTGCCTACTACAAAAAAAGGTAGTAGAGAAGATGACACGTCAGTTTATGTCCTTTTCTTTCTCTCCATGGCCACACAGGGAAAGCTCACAGTTGAACAATGAATGGTGTTGAATGATGAAAGCCATCTCTGACTGAAAGAACTTACAGGCTAATTAGACATACAGGCATGGGAAGCTGGATGAAGTCAACTGAAGCTCTTTAGATCAGGGCCATTATTTATAGTGGACTGTGGGGTTTTTTTTGCTGAAAACCTTTAAGCTCCAGTCAAGTTTTTCGTTGGCGATGTCAGCAAAGGTGCCACTGCATATTTAGATCCCACTGCATACCCCCTGTCAGCCGTTGTAATGCCTGAGAGCTAATTCTTCACATGGCTTTTTATCACCTCTTTTCTGGGACTGAAGATTCCACTTCCACTCAAAGTGGTAATGTGAACATCAGTCTGCCATCCTCTTGTTCTGTGTTTAATAAAGACCTGTGGAGGTGACACAACTGTAGTTCTCTGTATGACAATTTTATCTAGCGATAGAAGGATGGTGAGACTGGCAGGGATTGCAGAGATTTGTTGTTTGTTTCAGTATCCACTTGCTGTAAGTTTATAATCTTCTTCACTGGTAAGACAGACTAAGGCCAAGGCTTCAGAGAAGCTGTTCTGATGGCTGGGTCTCTCCCCACAGCTGAGTGAGGTTGCTTGTGATTTTTGTATTTACCAAGTTTATTCTCTTACTTGCTCTTTACACGCTGTAGACATTTTCAAAGCCATGGCACTCCTGATCTGAAGAGTTACTGATATTAAGACATGCAATGACAAGTTTGTCTGGAACTGAGGTAAATTTGAGTCTGGAGATGAGGCTGTGAATCACAGATATTTCGTAATTGTGTCTCTAGGTTGTTTACACAAAGACCATGAAATTGAACCGCTGTTAGAGGTCCTGAGTTTCACATGTGAGGAATTCTCATTAATTCTGTCCGGTCCTATGAACATCACAAGGATCAAACCAAAGGACATGGTTAGTTACCAGAACGCAAGTATAATTTTTGACATAGGGTTTTTTTCCTTTTTCTGGCTGTTTAAAATGTTGTCTGTTTAGAAGTAACTGACTATAGAAATCCTGGGGCCATCCCTGGGAGGAAATGAAAGTGAGAAACAAGAAACCAAAAATGTGAAGAGATCTTTTGTGAATCCTTTGCACAAAAGAAATTTGCTACCCATGAAAGCAGTTCTCAGTGTGATGGTGTGTGTCTCTGCCTCTCTGTGTACACAAATGAGGCAGATCAAAGTTCAGACAGTACTAATCTGCTAATCATACAAGCTTCTGATTAGCATTTTTAATCAGTCTGGTGATCACAGGACAGCCTCAAAATTGTTCTTGAACACTCAACTTTCATAACAGAATTCCAATCACTTTTATTTTGGTGTTCCCTGTGAAAATGTGTCAGGTAACTATTTGTGTAGGATGTCTCAGAAGGAAGTGGTACACTGCAGAGTTCAACTTCAGTTACCTCTCTCTCAGCAGCGGGCAGGACCCGCACCTGGAGGGGCTGCTTGAGTACATGCAAGCCATCCACCTGGAGGTTGTCACTGGAATGATGTCTCAACATCTCCTTCTGCTTTGAGACACCCATGCTCCATGTGAGACAGTGGTAATACAATGTTGGAGGTCAAAAAGAAATAAATGTGTTCTGCATTAGAGAAATTTACATTCAATTTTAAAATCTTAAATTATTGCTATCTTTAACTGCAACCAGATCACCTTTATATAAGTTCAGTGGGGTCTTTCCATTAACACTTTCAAAAAAAGAAAGGGAAAAATGAAAGAATAAAACACACACATTTTTCTGCCCTCACAGTGAGTGGTTTGGTGATACCCCAGATGTTCTCTGTTTCCATTATACTCAGAACAAAATGTATTCCTGTCTAGATCTAGGAATTCTCCTGAAAAAATTACATTTCAGAAGTTATAGGTATTTGGGAAATCTCATCAAAACAAAGTGTAGAGGAAGACAATATCAAATAGCACTTGTCTTAAACTAAGCCAGATGCAAGAAATAATCTTTCTTTCTTAGTACTGTGCTTATTACTGTGATCATCTAACTTTTGTATATGTCCCATGCTAGAATGTCTTGTTAGAAGCACAGACTAATTCTAGCTTCATGTAGCATTGCCAAATTTGCTTGTTCTTCATCTCAAGGACAATTAGTATCTTAAACAGAATAACAGGCAAAAGGCTTTGAATTAGGGAAGCATTTAATGAGAGATCCATGAAAACAGCTCATCTGAGAAGAAAATACTGATGCTGCTGAAAGTTGAAGGAGAGTATAATGTTTGGATTAATTCTCTGTGGCACTCCTTAAAAGGAGCGAGAAAAGCAGCAGCAGCACAGCAGAGTAACCGGAAACCGAGGCCCTGTTAGTTGTTCATCAAGACTGTTCCAGCATAGAAGAGCTTTGAGTGCATCAGCTGAGAAGCCCAGAAGATTAGGAGGTGATCGTTTGTGACAGGCACTCAACCAGCCCTAGGAGCCTGTTCAAGTCCAGCTTTTCCAACTGATGTAACCAGTATCTCAGTATCAATCCCCCTGTCTACAAGTTCAAGAGATAGTATCAAAAAAGGGGCAAAAATGTTCCCAAAGACCAGAAAATCTCCCATAAGCCATAAAAACTCAACTGAGAGAGAAGGCATTGGTGTTGGATGAGACTGGGATCCTGTTTTTGCTATTTGGTCAGGGTGATTCATATGAGAGCGCCATGGAGAGAACCTTGGTGCTGTCTGTAATCACCTGCCTGTTGAGAAGGGGGCATTCCTGTCTTATTTAGGACCTGATCCATGGAAAAGGAGCACACACTAATATGAGTTGACAATATAAATAACGAAAGCAGAAGGCAAATATTAGCACATCAATATTTAAACGTTAAACTGTAACTCAGGCCACCATACGTCCTTAGCTATATACCCAGGTGACCCTTTAAGCACTGCTGAAAGGTGCTTTGCTGAACCATACTTGAAATTTAGAAAGCAGATCCATTGTTGGCATCAGCACTGAGAGTTCCACCAGAACCTCTGCAATGGGTAAGCCCTGAACTGGGACCATTGGATTTACAGAGACACTCCCAACTGTAGGACCCATCAAAGGACTCATTGTTGTGATAAGATCCTCAACATCTTTTTACTCATTCTCAGACTTTTATCTCCCGTCGATTTTCGAGTTTGAGTGGACAGTTGCCAGCTCTATTATCATATTGTACATTTGCATGCTTCAAAGGCAGAACTTTTCCTTAGTACAGTTATTTTAGTAGTTTAACTCAGACCTTTGTTTTGCCTCTGAGGCTATAAATAACTACAACCTGAACCAGAATTTAAATGCTATGAAGAAGTCAGTCTCACACTGTAATATGGAACCCCACCTTCCTTTAACTTACCCAAATCCTCCCTTGTGTTTTGCATCTCAGTCTTTCTACTGCTGATTTCTCTTTAATGATCTTGAGTAATGCTGCTTTCTATTTCTGATGAGCACCTGTGGTTACACCTGACATTCAATGCTTAGCTAGCAGCCACAGGCTCACCCAGACCCCACTTGGGAGTTTAACAGTAGTCACTTAACAATAATCGATTGTCCCACAGTATGCAGGAATGCTACCAGCAAGAGTTCCTCATATCCTACATACCATAAACAACCTCGCGTAAGCCCAGGAAGGAGGTCAGGCTGCTACATATAATCTTCTTGCTAAACAATAAGAATAAAAGGTACCAACCAGATCTAGGCTCTTAATGTGATCTACTTTAAGCTACAAGAAAATGAGATCAGTTGACTCCTGATGTCTTACATGTGCTGTTAACACATATTAATTCAGGTACATTGGCTCTATTCATTTCTACAAGCCCACCAACATGTCTTATTGCAGGACAGAATAAGAGATATTATGCGTATCAGTAGGAGTCCACGTGTTCTCCTTTTGCCCATAAGGTTTCCATCAATATCTACCTGAAAAAGGGAGTTTGTTAGAAAAAAAACCCTCAATTATTTCTCTCCTTGAATCAGTATTGTCTAAGCTCTCCAAATTCATCACAGCATCTATATTTAACACCCACTAGATTTCTCAAGGATATAGGCATCTGCTTAAATCCTTGCCAGATTTGAAGAGCTCATGCACATGCATAAAACCATACTGAAATGGGGGTTAAATTACATGGACACAGCGTATCCCTCCCCTACATGCATATCATTTGTGTCGTTCTCAGTTTCTCAAGCTTGCTATCTCCACTGAATCTCAGCCTCAACTGATTTTACTGGTTTTACATTTTGCCAGTGATTTTCTGTTCCTCTCTGCTTTCATGGTCACTTTCTCTTCTGCCTACTTCTCTGCTTTGCATATTCTTTCCCTTTGTTTGCTCCACGTGACTTTGTTCCTCCTTTCCTTGATCTTCCAGGCCCCCTGTAAATTTTTCATTTGTTCCACTCTCTGTCAAAAGAATTCCTTCTTTTTCTTCAGATCTCCCCTTAAATCTACACATGGCTTTGGCCTTAGTATTGACTCTAAACTCTATTCCCAGAGGCTTGGGGAAATTTGGCTGTGCTTACCCTTAACTGTGAGGAATGAGGTTAGCTGACATCATGCTAAACATGGGGGATTTTGGCTGGTCAAAGCACTCTCCTCCATCACTAACCAAACACCCTTGTTTGCTCTCCATAATCTTGCTCCTCTCCCAGATAAATAAACTCAGTTCTGTAAAATGCTCTCAATTTGTTTTCTTTCTGGAAAGTTTTTGTATGTCTGTGAAATAAGTAAAATTGAAAACAGCTACAGAGGAGACATCTTCACACACCTTGATCAACCATGCTTTTGCACAGCTTTCATACCTACTGGGATCTGTTTCCAAAAGCCTTTGCTAGTCCCTCAGAATGAGAAGAATCATTAACTGAGCAAAAATTGATTCATTTTCAACAGCTATGTGTTGTTAGCCCAAACCACAGGCTGCTGTGATCTCATGAATACACAGGAGGAAGCTGTGGAGAATTCTCACACACAAAAAGCCGCAGATGATGTCAGTGCTCGAAAGCCTGGAGACTGGAGAGGTTCAGTGGAAGTCCTGTTGGGGTAGCTGAGAGAGGGTCAACAGGGCAGCTTCTTTCCCTCATTAGATTAGTCCATCAAAAACATTAAGAAAAGGAGAACAAAGGTTCATCCTTAGTGACTGCATAAAAGATAAACTGCAGATTCCAAATGCTGTATAAGCAAGTGCAGGAATGTATGTCCTGGCAACCGATGTCCTTGAAACAACAGCCTTTAAAAGGTGAGAACTGTCTTTATTCAGACTTGCAGAACATATGCTTGAAGGAACCCAGAGAGGTCATCCTGTTCATTCTGCTTTTTATAAGGCAATATTTCCCTAAAGTTGAGTGGGCTTTCTCTGAAATTTAGCACCCATCTTTATACTGAAATTGCTGTTTGACTGCCTATCAAAGCTTTTAAAATAAATTGATGGCGAATAACATTAAGAAAATTTACACCTCCTACTTTGGCTGGCATCTTTTTTTAACACTGTTAGTGAGCAGAGATTGGAGAGTTCTGGGAATTTTCCCCCTCATCTGACCCCAGATTTTCAAAAAAGAAAACTTATTCTATTGAAAACCTATCACATTAAAGCTAACAGGAATCATAGCTGCCAGTTGGAGAAAGGGAAGAATATTCTTACCCTATATTTCTGTTAAAGCTAGTAGAAACCATATTCCTTTATAGACAGTAGGAAGAAAACAACCTTGCTCTGGGAAGGTAACTTCAGTGTACAAAATCATGTAAAACGATAGTCTACAGGGGATGGCAATCAGAGAAATGAAGTGAGCAGGAACAGTGCTCAATGGAGTGTTTTGTATGAGGAATTCAGGTCATTTATTTCATTGCTGTTTCATGTTGTCTCCTGTGGAAGGGATAAGAAAGGAGGGTTAATTTGCTCTCCATTATGATCAGACAAGAGAGGGGTGAAGAGAGAAGGCTGCTTCAGAGTCCAGGTTCAGAACAGCAAGAGGAAAGATGTTTGTCTAAGGAGGCATTTAAGGGAAGGAGGGCAGAGCTTTAGTACACACGAACAGGGAGATGGTTCTAAGCAAGTGGGCTAGGCACAGCCCTCTGTGGGAGCAGACAAAGGGACCCTTAATCAAAGCGGATCGGAAGGGCAAGTGAAACAAGCTAAATGGGGAAATGAGCACCACTACATCCACTTTGAAGACCAAGTCTTGTACTGCGAATTTGAAAAGAGTCAGTGTAGCAGGAGAGATCACTGTAGCTGCAGTACTTTAAGAACATCTTCCATAAAAGCTCCCTTTAAGTTCACAAAAACTGCAACATCTGCAGCACGGCCACCTCCAAACCCAGATAACTGAGGTTCATCACCGTTAATGAAAAGTCATGGTCAAAACAAACAGTGGTGCATTTTCAAGCATTGGCAGGAACACTTCTTACAGTATTTCCATGTTACCTTTGTAACAGACTTCACAGTAAAATACTAAGACAATCAGTAGTTATTGCCCGTGTTAATGAGATATTTATCACCAGCAAGTAATAAATGCAGCCCTCCTGCAAATTAACTTCTTTGCCCTTCCTAATTCTTTGCAGAGGTTAGCAGCAGGCTGTTTCGGCTAGCTTTGGTATTAAGTGTGCTCAGCTGCCTCCCAGCACCACGACAGCCCAGGTTGAGCACAGCTCCTCTGAGCTGGCTGCTCTTTTCGGCTTGGAGTAGGAGAGTGGCAGAGGTAGTGCTACCCCATCGTCCAATTTAATAGCAGTAATTGTGGGTGTCACCTACCTGTCATGTCTGACTCACTCCACCATCTTTTTGTTGTTTTCATTTAAATATTTAAACACTCAGATATTCTAGCCACTTTATATTTCACCTCCTCAGAAAGAAGCAATGTTTCAGAGGTGTTACCATGGAAACAATGGAGTGAAGAGACAGCTAAACATGAAAGAAAGTCGTCCAACAGTAAATTCAGAGACATGCTTTGGGGTAACTTGAAATTAAAAAATGTGTAATTAATTGGACTGCTGCTGAGCATATGTTTGTACTTACTCCTTTCTTATAAGTGACAAAAGGCCACCTTTTTGCCTGTGACAAGAAAATAAAATTTTCCTGTGCAGAATTTTCAGTATCTATAGTCTTTTTTGACACAAGAGATAATACACCAACCACTCTTTGGAGATGATCACCAGAGTTAGTTATCAGCAGGGTCAGGCAACTGAAATGGTTATGTGTCAGTGACACCAGCTTCCTCAAACAAATCAATCCCTACTGATAGCAGTGGGCTGTGAGCGTTGGAGAGTTGTGATTTGCAAAGTTTAATCAGACTATGGGAAAAAGAATAGCATTAGTCAAAGTAAAAATGCAGCTAGATACAGCAAGCCCCTTCCAATTATGCAAATGAATATACAGAGCCATTCTGCTCAGAAGTGGGTATTAAATTATCCTTGTGGATAAATATAAAAGCATACCTTTGTCAATCTGTCACCATGTAATCTGAAATACCATAATTATCTCTCTCAAGCATGGGAAGGAACAACTCTTGGCTATTGCCTGTGCTCACATCATAAAACAATTTCTTGTGACTTTACACAGCTTTAGCTTTACTGAACTACATGTTGTCTGTAGTGAAGGTAACAAAGGAAAATCCAATGTTTCAACTCTGTGTTAGGCAAGAAAATCTGAAAAAAAGAACCCTGTAATGAAGATCATGTTCACTTTATGCATTGGCAAAATGAAACACTTAATACATTTAAATATCGTTTCAAAACAGGTTCAGAAACAGAACATTGGAGACTTGAGCTTTAGTTGCTCTTCATAACCCTTTAGATCATGCTTAAAACCATCCTACTTTCACTTGAGGGCAAAGGAAGGGTCCTGGGAGATGTCTAAAACCTCTTCCTAGGGCTAGAAATTGTCTTGATGGTTTAAAGAAGAATTGTTCCTACCATCAGTGGCCACTAGAAAAATTCTGTCATCCTAGACTGGCAGAATGGGATACATCTCTATCAAATCAACAGCTCTGGTTAGATTTGTACGCTGAGCACCAGGCTGTTGGTGCTCGGGGTGGATTATAGCATCCACTCCACAGCTGCCCTCCTCCAAAAGGGTGACCTGGACCTTCCCAAAGGGTCATCCTTGGGACAAACTGAGTTTTTTACTGATTTTAATTTTCTCAAAAGTCTTTCTCCTTGGAACAATGGTTTTCTTCCTCATATAGATCCACAAGGAGGTGGAAGCATTACTGGTGCAGTTTCTTGTCCAGAGACTTTGCAATCTACTCTGTGCAGGCAACCAGCTGCCATTGCACATTAGGAGTGCCTTGGGGAGAGAGTGGGCAGGCCAGATCCTGTGAGCCTGAAACACTGATTTATCCGTAGAGTAATGAGAGTGCCTTCCTTCTGGAGGGTTGGGCAGAGGGTGTGATGATAAATGAGATATGTACATAGCCCACAACTTAAGTAAGCTATGAAGGAGCATGAGAGGACTGGTCTACTGAGGCTTGAGACACTGATAGCACCTTGCTACCAACAAACCCTGAGGAGCAGACCCAAACCCATACCCAGCTGGAAGTGGACGTGCGCAGCCAGGCCAATTCACAGCAGGCTGCCAGAGCATCAGGGCTTCAGTCAGGTTGTAATGTTTACCATAAAATATATTCACTCCACAGCTTTTAATAAAAGATAGTTTATACAATTCTCCACACACACACACAAAAAAGAACATATAAAATCTCTTTGAACTAGCATAACAATACAGCTAAATAAGTGTGTATCTGGAGAAAACTGATCTGCTGTCCATTTCACAATCGTTTTTTAAAAAGCACCAAGTTGCATTTAGTCTCATGACTGATGGAGTCTCACAGAATTAGTTATGCTATTGGCACTGACTGTGCAAAGGAAAAGAAGAGATGGGCTGTGTTTTATGCAATTTGTTTTTCTCACTGTTGGAAATCTATCATACTTTTCCTGCCCAAATTATCAAGATGGTTGATAAACTGGAAATAATCAGATGATTGAGGTGAATGTTACATAGCAATCTATTGTGTAATTGAACTGTATTTCCTATCTTAGCTTTCCAACAAATCAATTTATTTTTTTTAAAAGGCAAGTATTCTGGAAGATTTAACTAGCCTTAAAATTTGATTTTCAGTTTTTAAATTAACCCTAATTAATGATTTTTTAATTATATGCAGAGCAAAACTACAAAATCTCCAGAGGCTTAGCTATGACTTTGTTGTGAAAACAAAGTGAAGGGGCATAGCTTTGGTTTTGTCCCCCAGAAGAAATCAGAAGTTTCCAGAGCAAGGCTGCCTCCTGCTTCCCTTCTGCTCCATGCCTGGCACAGCCACCCTGCCGTGTTTTGTGGCTGCATTAGCTGCCATGGCAGATGTCCTGTCATGCCCACTTCTCTGAGGTGGGAATGCATCAACCCCCAGACTTTGGGATTTGCAGGCCTGCATGGTTGGTGGCAGTTCGAAAGCTAATAAGCACCCACACCACTACCCCTTCTTGAATCAAGTACCCTTCCTGAATGAAGACTCGTTTCTTCTCTTGTCTGAAAAATCTCTTTACCCTTCTGCTTTTCTCAGTATTTCTGTCTGAATTGCCGCTCACTGACTCCGATGGACCCTGGACCAAGTCCTAAGAGAAAAAAAATCTTTCAGCTCATCGTCAAGTCTCTGAGCAAAGGAGTCATCCAGGAAAAAAACTCATCAAGTCACTCAGAGAGTAATCATCATGCCCAGGGTCTGATACTTTTTTCCCATATTTCATCAGGCAGGTAAACCAATTCATGTGAATAGAGTTGCATGAAACCTAGACTGGGTTTTGCTGTCCCTGACACAGTGCTTCTGGCTCAGACCTTTGTGGAGATGACACCGAGTTACTTAACCAACAGGCACTGGGCCTTGGCACCCTCACAAGTGATTTTCAAATGCTAACTTACAATAGGTGAGTATCCTAGTTTCTATTTTTCTTACGAAGATGCTTTTAAAAAAGCCACAACAAGAAAATCATTACCACAGAATCCAAAACACTGGAAATCTTTTCCTTGCCTTGATAAAATGTCTGGCTAGTATGAATGCTAATGACTTCTCTGGTGAACTCAAAGGTACTAAAACATCATCATACTTCTAAAAATCTAGTAAAACGTTTTACAGTCTCAGACTTCACCGCAAAGTGGTCTTAGAGGAGAAGGAAATAAAATGGTTTAGCTCTAGCTCAACTGTGCTTTTAAACTTATGGGTCATACCTGTTTTGCTACCTGCAGAAATTTGAGAAAGTGAAATCAAATGTCTATCTGATTTTAGGTGATGTGCAATATTTATACCGAAGGTTCATGCAGCTTCTTTCACTCTTGAATTATTTACAACATGCACACACTGTCATGCCTCAATAGATCAGTTTATAACTCCATCAAGTAAAATGAAAGTAATTTGCACATTGTAAATATGTGTGTGTGTGTATGCAGAGACTTAGTAGGAATCAGTATTAATGATGATCCATCCATGCAAAGGACTGAAGAATGTAATTTAATAAAGATGGGGAGAGGCTTTGCAGGTGGAAAAAATACAAAATCCAGCTAGTCTAGCATGAATCTTGAGCACCAATTAGTAGTGAAGGTTGCAAAAGAAGGTTGAAGAAATTGAGTCTCGACAAGAAGGTTTGTTTTTAATGCCAGGTAGCTGGAGGTTAGTTTAAATCCTGCAACTTGGAGATAGTTTGATCCTTCAGTAGGTTTTTTGCTTTTGTGAGTTGTTTTTTCCAGTTTACACTAGCTAATGAGTCAGGGCACCTGTTACACTTACAAACATTCAGACTTCCCATGAATACTGCTAATTTCTTAGTCTGTACAAACAGTTAATAAGGTATTTCTGCTAACCTTGCTTCATACATTTTTTCCATTGTGCTGAGGACTCATAAAGGGCTGTGCGTATTTGCTTATGAAATGATAATTGATGTGATTTGCATTAAAAATCCATGTGGGCAACTGTATTTTGCTTTTAAGAACATGGCTAGACTTTTCTCCAGATCTATAATTATGCTTTGGGGCTTTAAGACTGATGTGATGATGCCTTGTATGTCTAAAGAGCTGCTGAAGACACGTGTCTGTCTCATACCCTTTATTTTTAAAAACTGTATGCAGGAAGAGATGTACCCTTTAAGAGGGAAATGTGCAAAAGAACAGCACAGAGCAGATAGAAATCCAAAACTGGGAACTAGAGAAGTGGTGATTCCACTGTACGCTATCCCTGAAGGCTCTGGAAGCCCATGTGAGTGAACTTCACAGCCATGTGATCCAGTGAGATCTTGGGAGCAGAGTCCGGCAGTAACCTGGTGCCTGGCACACGTTGTCCTCCCTCAGAGCTCCAGCACACCTCTCATGCTGTCAAAGCAGCATTCATGTTTTGTCTGAATTTGCACATGCCTTCGAGTCAAGCTTTCTGTGCACTTAATGAGGCAGAATAGAGGACAGTCCAGGTGGAGGGTGAAGAAGATGAGAGAGTAGAGGGAGCCAAAAGAAAAGTCAGAGAAAACATTGGATGTTAGGAGATCTGAGGTTTGTCCATTGCTTGTTTCTAGGAAGCTCCAGTTGTCTTCTCCTCAAAGAAATTTGGAAAGGCTAATTTCCTTCATAGTCTGATGGTCATCTTCCTCCCAGTTACATGTCTTCTGAGAAGGGAGTTGAAGCATTAGTGTAACAAACTGCTGAAGATGTCAGAGTATGCTCTTCTGTTGGGAGTATCATCCCTGAGCTGCACACAGTAGTAGCAGGGGTTCATGTATCAGAGACAGGGTTAGTATTTTTGTTCTGGTGGGTGGTGAAATTATTCTCCACTAAAGCATTGCTACTATCAACCAAGCAATTTTTGTATTTTGTGTTGTCATGATTAGTCACACTGTTTTCACCATAACTGAAAAACAGAAACAGGCACTGAGAAATCATCACTGAACACATGCCTTTGTGATTTGGAGAAGATGGGTGGAGGTCAGAGTGCAAAGGAATGTATTTCAGGTCGTTGTGATCCTGTCCTGTGAGCAAGAGGGAAAACCATTCAAGGTTGTGTTTGTCAATGCCAGTAAAGAAGAGAAAGTAAATAAAACCCCCATATCTTTCTATTCTTCAAAGTCTTCTTTCCCATCTTATTACGCTTGCTGTTACACATTTTAATTCTGTAATTTTTTATGTCAGTACACAAACTACAATGAAATGCATTTGTCTCTAGAATTGTGATCTTACCAAACCTTGCCACTGATGTCACTGGACTTCGCCTAATATGTTTTGACCAGTAATAAGCCAAATGCACATATTCACAAACATTTCAGAAGTGCATTTTGGACTCAAATCTACTGCTAACTTCAGATTCTTGAAATACTGTAGCTTATTTATCTACTAGAAAAGCTGTTGAAAATATTTTACAAGATGCTGCATTTTATTAAAACAGAGTGTTATTCCTGTTGTCTTTTTTTCTTTCCTATACTCTGCAGCCACTCATGGACATTTGAGGTTTTCTAGATTTGCTCACAAAGCTATGTGAAATTCTGTCCTGCTGATCACATCAGAAGCCCAAGCCACAGGCGGCAAGTTCCTTCTGCAACCAAGACTCGCCTGTCTGGCTAGCCCTCCACCTCTTCATGCCCTCAGGCAAGCTATTTCTTCATTTTTCTCATCCTCTCCACATGATTTTACTCCTTCTTCCTGCTGCTCACACAGAGAGTGTCTATATTCACAATCAGTCTCCAGGCAAACAGTCATTTTTGACCAGTCATACACATCTGTGTTTGTGCAATGTCTCCCATAGTTCCCGACAGAGCGTTCCACGAAGAAACCTCATCACTTACTAGACTTCTCCCAGTACCTGGAATGCCCTTTACTATAACAATACTGTGGGGGACTGATTTTGATCTCACACAGGTATTTATGAAGATTAATTACATAGAGGCTGATGAAGACAACCCCAGATGAACCCAGTGAGTGCCCTTCAGTTTCAAGAAGCACCACATAAATCACTCTCTTTCACTCTTTCCCATGAGTTTGCTTGTCAGAGTTTAGAGATATCAACATATATCTTTAAACGTGTCACAGAAAAAAAGGTGCTATTCAGTAATGCACATAAGCGGGGGACCTCTGTTTTTGTGAAAACCTTTTGTGAAAACCTCTTCTAACATCTTATTTCCCTTTGCTAGGCTAGGCCAGCTGTGCTAAAAAAAAAAAGAAAAACAAAGAATAGCCTGAAGGCAGATGCATTAATCTCCGCATCAGTATCAGTTTCTCTGCTTCTCCAAAAGTGATTTCACAGCAGGAATTCCTGTAGGAATTAAAATACTTTTCTACAAAAGACACATAGAGAACAAGAGCTGTGTGCTGCAGAATACGGATGGGACTCAGTCACTAACAAGGCTGATACTTTTCCTTGGTCCATACCATCTCATACACACAATCCTACAGTCATAAAAAGCTCTCATTAGCCAGCAAAACCTTAAAGCTCTGAATGGCTCCCAGCCCTATATTACAAAATTTTTGAAGAACACAAAAAATGAGGATTCATTTGTCAGTTCAGCAGTTCTTCCACCTCTCAGCATTCAAATGCTATTTGTGTTGTTCAATGCACCGGTGGTTGTGATCAGGCCCCTGACAAGCTTATGACTAAAATGGGGCACAAGAATCTGAATGAGCACCTAGAGGTATCAATGGGATTTTTAATTTTTGTTTCTTAACAGGAATCAGTTCTCTTCCCTACACCATAGCAAGCCATAGAAAAGAGATGACAAAGCAGGAAAGAATAAAAGTAAGAAATTAATTCTGCCCAATCATCATTATCCAACTATTCCATATAGTCATTCCAGGAAGAGTAGCTGTTTTGGATCGATTTGGAAACTGCTCTCTGTGGACAAGCTGAGAGAGATGAAAGGTTCGGCAAACCTCAGTTGATGTTAACAACTGTGATGGATCCAGGCTTCTGAAATCACCATCTGATTAAATAAACTTGTACACATGGCTGAAGAGGGGTCCCTTCGGAGAGCCGGCCAAGTTAACGATCATCACACCAATATGGCTACAGATCGTCCTCCCTTTATTGCCCCGGACAGCTCAATCTATACAGTTCAGCAGTGTCCCCGCGCCTGCCCCTTCACAGAGTTGGTCGGTTACAGGTTTACACGCGCCAGCGTTTTATTGGGCAGTGCCATTCCACTATGCAAGCGGCTCTCGCCCCCCCTTCTCCCCCCGGGGCCAGCACCTCCCGCCAAGCATCTCGCAAAGCTCTGACAAAACAGATAAAACCTCCTCCTCCCCGTGTTCCAAGGCAGCTTCAAGGACAGAGCCTTTGTTTAGGCCTAAGCTGGGTTGTCCACATCTTTAAAGTAACACCGCGCCTCTACTGCACAAGAAATTCCTCTACACATGGCAACATAAAAAAGTCAAAGATAATATGCCTTACCAAGTCTTCCCAGGCCTCTCTTTGAGAATTTTTGGGGCTTGTATAACAGGACTATTTCAGCAAAGTAGGAATTAAGGAAAACTTTTCTGTAGAGCCCTGGCAACATATTTCTGGTTAATAACCCAGTACTGAAATTTGATTTTTTGTTTGGAGAAACCTGAGGAAAACTAACAAGAGGGTGTGTGGAGAGAAGCTGGAGTGCTTCATTCCCTTCGTGTATCTGAGGAATTCCCTAAACAAAGGGTTTTTCCGTATCTGCAGAAAAAGATACTGCTTGTTTATACAATAGATTTCCCTATGCTCCTCTGCAATGCTTGTTTTGTATTTTATCTAAGAAACTGAAAGTTTAATAAAGATAACATTTCAGAAACAGAGAAATAGAAATCACATTGAGATAAGCTTAGCTACAAATAAAGGCACCAAGACAACAGCTACAGACCTTACACAGTTGGGATAGAAAGTCGTATAATCCTGGCAAAGTTAAATGGAAAAAGGTGCTTAAATCAGAGCTATCACAGCAGCCGCTATTGAGAATGACTTACAAAATGGATTTATTTTTTTAATGCAAACAAATGGGTAAGAAAGAACTAGGACACTTATAGCATGAGTCTGTGCGTTAGAAGGAGCCTCAAAGGAAATGTAACAATTCCCCTGAAAACTGGACCTCGTTTATAGGATATGCTCCTAATTAAGTCAGCAGCTACAGTGCACGAGGGGAACATGACTTTACAAGTTGCAAATAGATAAACAGTAATGGAGAACAAAGTCTCTTTTTTGTTCACATCAGTTTCTGCTGCATTTCTTCATTCCAGCAGGAATTATTAAAAGAACAGAAAGAGAACGACACATCTTAAACCCCCTAGAAAATCATCAGTATGCACCGATGTGCTCAGCAGTGCAGGAGACAATTGACAAATACCTAATTACCAGGGCACACCTAGCTAGTTAACCTTTTGTATTCACATGCTGACTGCCAGGCACTAGGTGACATGAGTTTGTCTACGTAGGTCCGTGGAAATATGGGTTGTATTATTGCAAAGTGAGACCAGTGTACCATCTGTCTAATACTATCCATGCGGCAAGCATCACTATTTTAAGCCTCAGACTTCTCGGTACCAAGGATGCACAAGATAAGTGTTGCCATTACATTGTAGTTATATTTGTGCTGTGTGTACATTTTGCCTGGGAGTGAAAATCCAAGACTAGTAGCCAAAAATATTTGGAGAGTTGTCACAGTACTGGTGCCTTGGACTTTTCACTATACCAGATGATACTTCATTATCCCAGAAAGAGCTAAATTGTTGCCTAAAACTGGCATATTTGCAAAATGCAGTATGAAGAAGAATTCTTGTCTGTGCCTCTGAAGACTGAGTTACAGAAGGGACATCAGTAAGAAGGACAGCCCGGTGGCTAAGTGTTGCATGTATAAGAAGCCAGGTAAATACACAGATCAGCCAGCACCGAGCTGCATGCTGGGTTTCCATCCAGTGCCCAAAGCTAGTGAAGGAACATCTCCTCACGCTGTAGTCAAGAATGGCTACGTAAATAGCAATGTAAATGTTATGCAAATGGCAAAATTAAACATGAAGATGATGCCTGTGAAAGGAGTTAATAAATTCATATAGCAATCATTCCATGAATGTGTATTCTGAGGCATATTATGTAGCCATATATATGTGTATCCACTATGAAAAAAGCAATGAGTTAAATAAGTCCTGACTTCCCTTAGCAACAGAGAATATTTTCCACTCAGTTTAGAACAGTAGCTCTTTCTTGCCTTATTACCATAGAGTTTTCCAAAGGAGTTACTTGTGGCAAGAGTTGTGTCTCCAGGAACTGCAGCAAATCCCTGGCACTTGGTCCTGCCTCTACAGTTCTGGTCTGTGTGCTCTCTCCAACAGCCATTGTATGGCCTATGTATTTTCTAAGAGCTTATGTTCAAATCTCAAGGCAATGAATATTTCACCATCTTCCATCGTCATGTTTATGCCTTGTGTTTGTAATGAGTATATATATTCATGTCCCCAGGAAATGTAAGTCTCTCCTTTTTCCCTGAAACTGTTAGATCCTGACATGACCCCAACAGCTCTCAAAGTGCTTTAGGTAACTGTTCAGCAAGTGTCTCTCTTCTATCTTTGCAAGCTGGAGTAGTGCTGGTACTGTAGTCTCAGCTACAGTG
This sequence comes from Trogon surrucura, assembly GCA_020746105.1. NCBI lineage: Eukaryota > Metazoa > Chordata > Aves > Trogoniformes > Trogonidae > Trogon > Trogon surrucura. The sequence continues at coordinate 29,601,471 of CM036623.1, read as the reverse complement.
TCAGCCATTGTGCTGGGTTACTTTTAGCAAGAACCATTCTTTTTTATTTTTTCACTTTACATATTTGTAAACTCTGCAACAATTATTACACATGACCCAATATGTACTACATTTTCCACTAGCATTTTCCACTCTCCATCGTATTTTCATGTTTTCCTTTACATTCAGTTTGGTTTCTCTGCCTTTTGCAGCACTTGCACAAATGTTGGTGTATTTTCTTGTTTTTCATGAACAAACTAATTACCTCAGTCTCTTCACCACGTATGCTCTGCATTTGCAGAGTGTTCACGTGTACATGTCTATGGCTCTTAGTAAAGTTAACGTGAGCTTCCTGAACAGTCGTAGTCAAGCACATTTGTCTTGTCCCTATCTTTTATGACACATTCACCTTTTTAAAAGTGACAAGCCAGGAGCTGACTATTTTGTGATATGCTGGTCTATTGTTTCTCCAGATCTTTTCTCACAAAGAAGCCTTTTATTTATGACATATTTGAAAAGATAAAATGGATTTAAAAGCATGACTAGGATTTTATACAGTTTGTCTTTGTTCGATGCTCCTGCCAACACATGTAGCAGTTTTTACCAATTGCAGCTGATGGTGTGCCTGAGCTTACCTTGATTTGCATTACCTATATACATGTTAGTGCTAATAAACTCATCCTCCCCTAAGTCCAGGCCTGCAGGGGTAAAAAATCTACAGTATCTTTAATTTTTTTTTTCTTCTTTTCCTTTGTGCTATTCAGTATTAAGAAAGACAGACATTCCAGGCCATGCAATGGGCTAGTCCTTTCTCCAGTTACTCTGTCCACTCATCTCGCACTTCCTGAAAGCAGAATTCCCTGAACTCTGAGGTATAATCATTCAACAGCTTCTGCTATATGGAATAATGCCTATTGAGAACCACAGGTCAGTTCCCTGCTCAGCTCTATCCTTCCTGCATGATCTTTGATGAGCCACTCATCCTGTCTGTATCAAGATGACTAAATATTTAATGGTGGTATTTATGCCAAAAAAGACTTCTCCATAGTGATACAGATGCACAGGGACTACTATGAAGTCAAGAAAATTTTCAGCAGAGGAGTCACCAGTATCTTGCCCCTCAAACTGAATGAGACCCATTACAGGAAAGAAAAATATCTTCACACTGTTTCCCTTCTGCCTCTTCAAAACTGCACAGAAATCAAGCCAGTTTTGCTCTCTATTATGTTAAAGATATTTTCAAAATAAGATTTTAATAAAACTTCATCCAGGCTTGGATGCAGTCCCTATATGGATATATATAAGAATGCTCCATACAAATGGGATTGTATGGATTCATTTTGTGCCCTTACCTGGCTGTAGATGCTAACAGAAGCATTGCAACCCTTCCCTTCCTCTTCAGTAAAAACACTTTTTCCTCTAACTGTAACCACTGTGAAGTAATTACATGAAAATAACCTCTCTGCAAACAAGGTGTGAGCTCCTGTCTTAGCAAGATCAATGAAAAATGACCAAGTGACACTGTGAAGGTTTGATCCAGAATGCAAGTCTACACAGGAACCTCCCAAAACAGAATATGTGCTCACAGGGTCACCTATAGCCTCAAGTACCAGACAATTTTTGTGGGATGAGCCAGTTTTCTCTATTATAGGCTTAGTTTTATGTGAAAGACCTTGACTGGCCACATTCAAGGTGTTTTCCTTAGCTGGTGTGCATTTTCAGGGTTTAACCGTGAGCAATGCACAGACAACTTGAGTAAAATCATGCACCAATTTGTCTTTGCAAGTCATTTCAAGTACCAGCAGGGATAAACAATGTACAGCAACTTCCTAGCCAAGCAAATGAACAAGGAGCTCCCTTTCCCCTGGCAGTTTTATTTACCTTTAAGGTAACTTAAATCAAACGGCACGGCTCAGAGTTCAGGGACATTCATGGGATTTGTAGCAATCTCAGAAGAATCACAGCCTGATGGGATGAGTTGCAGATTATACCAGCCAGCCACGTAATCATGATCCACATGGAAAGTGGATCATCAACCAGTCAAATAGAACTCAACAGAAATTATGATTTATTTTTCTTTTAAGGAAAAGCAATTCTGTTTTATATAACATTTTCTTAAATGTGCAAGAGAGAACAAAAGGAACTGAAAAAGTAGTAGCTTTTGGTGACATCTAGCTTGTGTCACTTGTCTTCTAAGCTGAGTAGCAAACACAATCTCATCTGGAGACCATTAACTAGACCATTAACCAGACTTTGATTTCTCTATCTTGTTACTCTTAGTTTGCCTGAATTCAAGCAAGATTTGTGCTCTAATGCACACTCCCATCAAACCTGATTTACCAGATAGGAGTTAAAGGACCTCCAAGTCCGTGTCTGAGGATTTGCTGGCCCTTACGCATTAGAAAGGTAAAACTACCACCCAAATGAAAGCTCAGGTTAGCAACACTGTGCGGAAGTCCCTTGCAGAGGCGAAGGGCGGATGGCACTTGTTTGCTCAGTGACATACAGTGACATTAATGTTGCTTAAAATGCTGATGTTGCATCTGGGGGTTTGGCTCAGGGATCATATGAGTCATGACAAAGTTAAATTGGACTAAGAAAAGACAAGGACTTTTTAGACTGAAGAACAAGTCTCAGGTGTGAGGTAAACAGGGCTCTGCCAGAACTGCAGAATGATGAGACACTGAACTGTACAGATGCCCACCAAGAAGCCAAACGGATGCATCAAGGAGATACTGCACACGGACCTTAGGGGCACTACTAAAATAAGAGACACAAAGTAAAGAGCATGTCACCTTTTCTGAGAGATTTATATTCATGTCATTCTCTGTAATGGTAATTTGCTACTGACAATAGCTTTTTCATATGTTCCAGACAGTTGTTTCACTGAGACCATCAGCAGTAAAGAATCTTTGTCCTTCATTAACTTCTCATGAAAGCATTAATTATCCCACAGATCCTAGTAATAATAGGCTTATGAAATTGATGTCTGAATATACTGATAACCTCTGCAATGAGCTGTGCCATCCATCAGCAAATCCAGGTAAGTAACTGGGGAAGGAATATACTCTTAGAGACATTCTAACGAGATCCCTTTTCCTCCTTTGCATGACAGTTGGAAAAGGGATTGAGGAAGCCTGTTTTCATTTTCCAGGCTCATCTTTTAAGTCAGTAGGTTTTAATCACTATGAAGCTTAGTCGTTAATGTCTCTGAAGTCAGACTCTGGGTATTTAGTAAAAATTGCTATGCAGTTCTTCGAAAACAGCATCAAGCACAAAAGGTGCACTGTTTCCTCCTGCCTATTTCTGTTACTGCTGTTACTCTATGGTAATACTGTGGTGGAGGCCGTGGTTTGTTCAACACTGACCATCAAAGGTGCATGCCCCTAGGAGCTAGAAGAAGAGGGCTGATGAGGTTACACCCAGGGAGCAGAGCATGGGGACCAAGGCAGAAGCACTACTCAGGACGAGGAGAATCAGTATTCCAGTAGATGAGCAGTCTCAGCTCCTAGAGTAATTACTGATGGCCCCGGTTCTTGGGAGATGCTCTGTACACCTGGATCACTGCATCGACAAAGTAACCACTGAGGATGATGGAGCCCTGTGCAGATGCTGTGGTCTTCTCATAGGAAGCACCTTTCAAGATCAGGTCCTCTGAATTCACAAAAATGCAGAAAATCTCCCCAATCTCCCCATGATGTTTAAATGGCCCATTGTTTGTCATGTAGTTGAAGGTTATATTTCCTTGGAATGGGGTGGGGGGAGTACTAAGGGTGTTTATTTTCCCTGACCACGCACTTGGGTGTCTTTGCCCACAGTGCCAGTTCCCCAGCAGTCCCCCAGACCTTAAGCCATCCCTCCTGTAGTTAGAGAACTTCTCAGCATGCAGGTTCTAGGAAGAGGATTCCAGCAGAGTGTCCCCTCTCACAGGTATCATTTATATTTCAGTGGCTGTTAGATGCCACAAGCTTGGAAGGGCCTCACCTTATGCTCTGAACTGTGGATTTATGCCAGCTCGTTTATGCCAGCTCTCCTACTTCTAAACCCCTTGTCAGATCACAAGTTAAAAATAATCGAAGTACCTCAGCCTGTCTAATTGTCTCTATGAGAAGCAAGTTCTCTGTTAGCACCACGCAACAATGAAATCTGCAGTGTCCTTATTTTACTGTGCTTCCTGGTTCTCTGTGCTACAGACACTAATGAACTGTAACCTGGGAAACCACTGAAAGTCTGTTAGCTTAATGCACGTTTGGCTAGATTAAGGTGTTTTTCAGAAAGGAAACTGAAGAGATCTTCATCCCCCACAACCTCACAATCTTTGGACTATTCCTTCGGACTAGCAAAGTTTCAAGAAATTAATGGAATTCTGTTGATTTTTCCTACCTGCAATGAAACCACAACAGTTGTTCAGAAGTGGAAGAATCTTTAGTTACTAAAATAACTTGTGAAAAGTGGGAAGATTGTATTTGCAAGATTAGGGTAAACAATATTTTGCACTTTTGCACTTTGAGAACGTGGTCATGCAGCGGTTTCTAAGCCGCATGTATCAGTTAAACCTCATACTGTCCATGTATCAGTTAAACTTCATACCATCCGATTAACACTACCCTTACCTTATACAGGTAGCTAAACGACAGGGAGGCTGGAGGATTGTGGAACATTCACTCAGACTCACACCATGAACTGGACTTGGACTAAAAACAGAAGTCCCCAACCTCTCCTTCTGGCCCTCCAGTAGCACTTCTCCACAAACACTTCTGCCCACTCAGCCCTGTCCTAACTTGGCCCTCCTCAACACAGCCATGTTCTGTGAACAAGCTTATTAGGAAGCAGCCGTGTTTTGGGCAAACTCTTTCTCCAATCCCTCTCTTCTTCCACTGGCTTGTTCCAGCAGTCAGGTGGAGAAGAGAAGAAAGAGATAACAGGTGCTGGTGGTGGCAGGAAAGTGCAAGGGCTTCACTGTGACAACTCCCACAGAACATCTGCTGTTCACTGTGGCTGGCCAAGCTCAAGCCCTTAGGTCAGCACCTTCTCCCTGCATGAAAAAAAAGACCTCACCAGGTGCTTGTTCCTGTTAAAATACGCCCAGTAGAACTTCGTGTGCCAGGAAAGAGAGGGTGGTGGAGAAAAAATATGGCAGCGCTGTACTCACTGGGATGTCTAACAACACGGTTCAAAGAAAAGGAGTAGCTCTGAACCAGCCTCCTCCACTGCAACCTGCCAGCTCCTGCTGACCACAATTCTCCTCATAGCTTTGCTTCAGTGACTTTTCTCCTCTCTCCCTAACTGCTCCTTCTTTGCATCCTCTGCAGCAGCAGTCACCTGAGCACCCTTCCCAGAGCTGCATCCTTGATTGTCTACTATCCATCAATACTTCTTCCCTGGTAATCTCACCAGTTACTAACCAACTTGCTGTCTGTGGGCAGGTATGGGACAGACCTATTCCATCTGGGCCCGCCTTTCACTTGCATGCAAATCTGTCTGTCTCTCTAGTACCTCCTTATGCATAAGTGATCTCTAACACAAAGTGAACAGGGCTACAGTCTGCCCACCATGCCCCCTTTGTATTCTCTAGCCCAGATGGGATAACACTGCCATCCTCTCACCCCTGCTACTCTGTGTCTCATCTTCTGTCCCCATGTCCAGGCAAAATCTCAGTTTGACAGGTTGTTTTACCAGTACCCCTGCTGCCTACTTGTCTCATTCAAAATCCTTCTAGAGAACAATTTTCCTGTGCTGCTGCCTGGATCCTTCAGTTTCTCCTCCTCTTGCATTCCATGAATGTCTTTTCTTTCTCATCTTTTCACTCCCAGGTCTTCAAGCCTCCACCCTATGCAAGCTGTTGTCTTGCAGTCATTCTCAGAGGGATCAAAACATACTTCTAATCAGACTGCGTCAGGACCCACTTATTTGAAGCCCTACAATGCATCATCTCTCTTTATCTTGTCTCTCGCGCAAGACAAGCACTCTATGAAGTTCCACAGACATCCCTATGTGCACCCTCAAATATTTCTTAAATTCTCTTTTGCCATAATGTCACCAAAATGCTACCATCTAGCTAGGCTGTGGGTAGCTGGAGCCTCGTGCTTCTGATGCTAAGCATAATGTCTCCACTGGCTCCCACGTATTCCCATTTAGCTATCTGCATCCCGCTGGATCTTATTCTCAGATGGCGAGATTAGGTTTAGAGGCAGAAATTGCCTTTTTGTTCTGTGTTTGCAGAGTACCTGCCACACTGAGAACTGAGTCCATCATTGCTGAGTCTTTGGCATTGAGGTGATAAATAAGAGTGGAAATTACAGTAAGAGAATTGTCACAGGGAGAGCAAGTGGCAGCACTGACAGCAGAGCAGCGGCATCCTGCCTTCCCTTCTTGCTGTTCATCTGACACTATTCAGTACCTCTGTGATTCTGCACCTGCACATGTGCAGCCAGTGGAGCAGTAGGAATTGTCACCATCTAGAAGTGTCCTTCTAATTATAAGAGTAAGATCACATGGCTTTCTGCCAGCCAAATAGTTGTAAGCTCTTAATATACAAGAAGCTTTCACTTGAACTTAGCCTTCACAATCCAATTTGCTCCATTTCAGTAAGGTTTAAATTGTTCTTCACGCTCTTTCTACACTAACAGCCCCAGAACAGTACGTTAAGAAGATGTAGATAACGTGTCTGAGAGAAATTTTGAAGTGGATGTGTTAAAATCTTCCTTTTTGCCCCTAAAAATGTCCTGGCAAGAGAAAATTACTAGCTGCAGACACGTGATTCTGTCATATCTGTCAGCAACCGAGCTAAGCTGATTTGCAGCCTTGGACACCAACCATCACTCTACTTTCAGGTTGCTGAGGACTTGATTTATAAGCATGCTAAAAGCTAGGATGCTCCCAAAATAGAATATACTTTATTCGGCATAGTTAAAGCAGAACATTAGGATAAAAAAGCAGAGTTTATCATCTATACAGTGCAGTGTAGTAGCATAGAAGGAAAGTCATCTAAGTGTTGTATAAGAGATCTCTTGTATTTATTTAAGATGAGGGGGCAGAGGGAGAGACAGAACTGAGTTAACCGGTTGTGTAGAGAACAGGAAAAAAGAAGTGCATTTTCTTCAGCTTGAAAGCTTTGCTAAAGATACAGCATTGTGATAGCGTCTCCCGAGCCTAAGCAGGCTTTATGTGTAATGAATATTTTCCTTTGATGTTTCTTCAGAACAACTAGTCTAGAGCACTGACCACCGTAAACCTCTTAAATTTCAAGTGCTATTTTTATGGCCTCTTTATGATTGGAGTAACCTCAATTAAGGGATTATAGGGGTTACTTCATGTCTTTGTAGCCAAATGCATTCTGGTAAAGATCCGATTGATCTAAAGTCAACTGTTATCTTTAGCTTTGATTGTTAATCATTCCCAAGCCCTTTGTTCTTTGATTGTCACTAGGGAATCTTAAATACAGGGTATGTTAATTAATACCTGGTTTATCACCAAGATGCGTATTACTGAATACAAGAAATATATCCCTGATATTCTTAGGAAAAGTACCTGAAAGTAAATTTAAAAGAATAGTATTCACCTCATGATTCCCACAATGTTTTGCTGGTGCGGCTTTAGTGTTTGCAACTGGTTTATAGCAGAGGTATTTGAAAGGGAAGGCAAGAAGGGTGTTCTATTTTAAAAGGGATTAATGCTCTCTAAGCAAAAGAATTCACAGCCTGAATTGAAGCATTTAGAGAAACTAAAGTCAAATGAAAAGGCTGATATATTTGCCAGGTTATTCAGCATCCATCTATATTAGAAGTGATGCATACACTCACTGCTTTCATATTAACTAGCATGTTGCAGCTCATCATCAGCAAACACAGTAGGGGTTGATTACACACTTGTACTGAAGCTCTGTACAGCTTTGCAATGAAAAATACACTTACACAGAATCTACCTTGAAAAACATGGTCCAGGTACTACATCATGGGATCTCTAATAGTGCAAAGAACTACTTAGTGTCTGTGTACAGCTCTGCCCCCTGTTAAGACTGCTTCACTGTACCCTGTTGTACCTGGCCCTACCCAATCATCAGGTGCCCGAGATTCACCTTCTGCTGAATTGCTTCACACCTTTTACTTTTGAAGAAGGATACAAGATGCCCAGGGGTGTTGTCATGTTTCCCAAGCCAAGATGTGCATCCAGAGGAAGATGTTTGTAGGAAAACATGAACATGATGATATAATATGTAATCTGGCACCTATAAATGATCATGTTCATCTGCCACATCTATTTTTAGGCGTTTTTCTCCTTGTGGGTGCTTCCTTCAATACCAAAGTTCTCAGACAAAATGATTGCTTTAATACACTCCATTTCAAACTGTTTGATATGGGAAAAGAATTACACCAAGAAATTGTTCTCGTCTATTAAGTTAGCTAGAGCAAAGATGGTCAATATTAAATTTTAATCAAATGATAAGTTCATCCTCTGCCTTCATAGTCTGTTGCATGGAAGGGTCACAGAACCACAGAATAATTGAGGCTGGAAGGACCCTGGAGGTCATACGGTCCAATCCCCCTGATCAAGCAGGGTCACCTAGAGCCAGTCGCTCAGGACCATGTCTGGATTACTTTTGAATATCTCCAAGGATGGAGACTTCACAACCTGTCTGGACATCCTGTGCCAGTGCTTGGTTGCCCTCACAGTAAAAAAGTGTTTTCTGATGTTCAGGGAGAACCTCCTGGGTTTCAGGTTGTGCCTGTTGCCTCTGGTCTTGTCACTGGGCACCACTGAAAAGAGCCTGGCTCCATTCTCTTCAGGTATTTACATTCATTGATAAAACTCTTCCTCCCTCCCACCCCTCGAGTCTTTTCTCCAGCTGAACAGCACCTGTCCTCACAGGAGAGATGCTCCAATCCCTTAATCAGCGTAATGGCCCATTGCTCAACTCTCTCCAGTGTTTCCATGTCTCTCTCATACTGGGAAACGCAGAGCTGGACACGGTACTCCAGGGTATGCCTTCACCAGTGCTGAGCAGAGGGAAGGGGGACCTGCTGGCAATGCTTTGCCTAATGCAGCCCAGGTTACCGTTGGCCCTTCTCTGCCACAGGGGCACATTCGGACAAATAGACTTAGTCTGTCCTTGACCCAAGTACAGCTATTACAGTGGTAGCTATTACTACCACTCTGTTTTGTGGTTTTATCTTGCTGCTCATCACTTCAGTAGTATCTCAATGTCTTACAAAATACACAAATGCTAATAAAGCCGTGAGTGGACTTAAGACTCCCGCTGATAATATTTGAAACACTTCTCTGACCTTCTTTGGGGATGCAATGCTGGCTGCTCACTGCTCAAGAACCAAAATCATTTACTGTAGGCAGAACGAATCAGCAAAGGCTGCTTCCCATCTTGGAGCTGGTGCTAATGCAAGTGCCAGTCACTACCACCTTGCCTGGCATTCCGGATCAAGTTGAAAAGTAAATTAAGTTGTTGAACTGTAGTCTACCTTGTGCACAGCAGCCTCCCCTGGAGGAGCAGTATCTCATTCTAACTGGTCTGCAAAAAGGTGAAGTTTGGTGCCTGGAACAGAGTTAATACCAGAAGCTTGGAGAAAAACTGAAGCTTTACGTTTTATAGAATAGGAGGAATTCCAGAAATGTGGCCTTGGTATGTGAAAGCCCCATGAAGTAAATGACTGGAGTACATGCACCAACTTACTGCTTGGTTTTGGACTGGGCAGTGGTAAGCGGAAAAAATAATAAATTGAAATGTCCCATGCTGGATACTAAGAGCTGGGTAAGTTCTGTTTAGATTAGCAGTGAATAAAATTCCTCTTGCCCGCTGTTTAACTTTAGCTCCAGGAAAGTCTCCAAGGTGTAATTACTCAGGGCTTTCTTATGTGAGTTGAATAGACTGAAACTGCTCCCACTCCCAGAGTGGGAAAAACATGCAGATACCTGCAGCACTGCAAGGCAGGCCCTGTACCACGCAGGGACCAAGTCGGGCAGGGACTGAGGGAAGCTGAGACACGCAGCACTGAGCCTTGCCAGGAAGCACAGTCTGATAGCCACGGAGACTTGGCTAAAAGCTTTTCATTTAGTCAAAGCAGCTCCTTTGCTGCTTATTAAATTGGTTTAAATTGATTGCTTTTTAACAAAGTTATTTCTTTGATCTTAGGCTCAATACAAAGGAAATAAAATAGAGAAACTTATTATGAGAGAAAATGAACCATTGGAGCTCAATGAAAACATGAAGACTTCTTTCCTCCTGGTGTTTGTTTAAGGATAACATTTCAAATGGATGTTCACACATAGACAGTTCATTGAGATGCAGTAAGACAGTCACTGTATCTATTTAAATAATGAATTTAAATCATCCTGGCTCTGTACTATCTAGGCCCTTAAGCCGTGTTTACAAGGTAGCACTGAAGAGCAGAGAGTGAGGGCCCCTGGTTACTGATGCAAGCAATTTGAAAACCTATAATTCCCCGACACCTCAATTCAAAACCCATAAGCTCTGCTTGGGTAGGCGGGACTCCAGCACAGCCATACACCCACCTGGCCTTCCTCTGCCTCTTATTCACCAAGTCCTGCCTATTGGCAGCCACATAGGAGTTCTCTGCTGCAGGTTTCCCATCTGTACTTTGGGTTAAAAGCATTTCCTGGTGTGGTGAGGAATAAATCACTTACGTTCAAAAATAGCATTTAAGAACTAATTCTTAAATCAGAACAAAATTTAATACAAATTATCTTTTTAAAATATTAATAAAACTAGAGAGAAGTTTATGTATATATATGTAATTAGTACATGGTTAGAAGGTCAACAGCATTGTTTCGGGATTCATATTTCAGAGGAAATTCCAGTATCTGGAGGCTTCACTCTACTATTTGATGCATAATTACTATTACAGCCCAAGGAGCAGTAAACATCATCCACAAGCCTCACATGAATGTGGCAAAGAAATTTTCTATCAACTGGCACATGCAGACCAATAACAGAAGTTTTCAACCAAGCAGGAGATGGAAATAATGGTAGAGAAATATTGGTAGCATAAGAATCTGTGTTTTATCTTCAAGCTATGTACAGCGCAACAAAATAGATATAATCAAAGTATTTCAGCTGCGATGTTTCAGTTCCAGCCTACTTCTGCCTTTCAAGGTAATTCAACTTGAACAAAAGTATTCACCAAGTGGATGTCACAGAGGTTTAATTTTTCTCCCCATTTCCCAAATCAGAAGAGAACACAAGTTTGAGATAACAGCCCAGAAGGGATGCATTTCCCAATCCTGAAGTAGCAGCACATGTTCCTGATCAGAGTCAAGCAAAGGGGCATGATGACCCCAGAATGTATTTCATCAGGACAGTTTAGGAGGTAGGAGATATGACTGGATTCACTTGGAAAAAAAATAGCTGCTTTGCTCAGCACTGCAACTTTGCGGAGAAAGGGACTCAAGCCATACACAAAACCTGAGAATGAAGATTTTAGTTAGATGCATTACTGCTGAGAAAGAATGACAGCAGAGATGGACCAACTGCTTGTGCTCATCTGATGAGCCACCAGTGGCTGAAAAGTAATTTTCTTGGTTGCACTGGCTTTCACCCAGGCTCTCTGGGCTTTTAGGTAGAGAGCTGCTGAAAGAACAGAAAACTCAATACTTTAAAATCTATTTTATGGCCTTTGTTGGTATCTGAATAACTGATAATTTCTAAAAAAACAACTTCAAAAATTAATCTGAAGAGGCTATAAGTAGCACCTGGGACTCTGCTTATTTCTTCTAGTACTAGCTGCTTTACTGTCCAACTCTTCATGACTCAGAGGAAACTCACAGAAAACAGATACTTACTATTTCCACTAATGGTCTAGAGTCAACAACTAAACTAGACTTAGGAACTTGGAACTAAGACATCAAGAAGTTAAAAGATCACCCAAAAAACCCAAACAACCCTGCAGGTAGCACAAGACTATAAACTCACCAGACTTGGCTTCACAGGTGATCAAAGAAAGATGAAACCGGATCATATCAGCCCACATTGCTGAATTTCCCAGAAAGTCTTCACAATGATTTATATCCTCACAGGGCTACTGCCAGGCTTGTCTGCCTAAAGAGGAAAACAACCACATCTGGCTACTCTGCAGGAAGATCTGATTCAGTTCAACCCTTCCACATACAATATAGCCTTTTCCTGAATCCAGGTGCATCTCTATGTGTGATTGTGAGTAAATGTTATAATCCATTGAGCTGATTTATTGGACTTGATGATCTTTCGAGGTCCCTTCCAATCCCTAACATTCTATGATTCTATGATTCTATGATTAAGTAAAGACATTTCCTAGACCAGACATTAGAAGGCATTTCTTTAAAAACTTTTAAAGCATTTTAAAACCGGCATGCAAGGAAGACAAACGTGATACTTTGACCTGAGAGCTAAATCCAGAGGGGAACTGAGTTAGTTAGAATCAGAGAGACATCACAGTCCTGGATAGATGTTTGGAGCTTCCCAGGTAATGCCCTGCAGCAGTAGAAAGTGCAACTGGCTTCACTGGAAATGGGCAAACCAAGCAAAGGGCTGTCTGAGACAAGCCAATAGAGAAGGCCACCAAGAAGAGCATGTAGTCGTGTCTGCCTAGCAATGTCAGCAGTGAGCCCATTTCTGAGATTGGCTGTTCAAAGCCAGAAAGAAACAGGTCCAGCTAATGGTTAGATAATGTCAAATCACCATACTTGGCTGATTTGGAGCAAGGACTTGAACTCCATGATGCAAGCCTGCGTTATCTCTTTGAGCTCTGTAGACTTGCTGCATACCAAAGGCACTAGGAAATTCTAGTCTCTAGAAGACAGTCTTGCAAGGGCATTACAAGGGCAAAGCCAGAAGTAAGTGTTAGCATTCACCAATCTGTTGACAAGACCTAACTCTGCATTTATTAGGTGGTAACAGTCTCCATAATTTCCAGCTATTAGAGTTGGAGGCTAGTAGCTTACCACTGAAAATTGCAGACTTATGCCTCCCAGTGAGCCTCATGAAATGCAGCCATGGGTTTTGGAACAGACTGTGATCTACAGATGCCATGCCTAATTTATTTGCAAGACCTGTCACCTGAGATTTGCTGTTAACTCCCCACATTGCAGACGTATATATCCAACTCCTGTCAGGTATACCAGAGCTTTGTGCATGAGCCTCCGACTTCAGCTGGTTTCAAAACACTGCAAGTCCAAAGCACTACATTAATGTTCCCTTCTACTTTTATTGCACCATTTATATCTAGGTTCTAAAAATAACAATAGAAAACAGCATCTACTTCTTGCTAGTCAGTAACTACAGTTGTAAGGAGCACAACCACAGAATTTACAGAGAACATGTCTGAGCAAAAAGTACTTCCCATTTTCTATTTCTGTAGGGAAAAAGCCTTGCAGATTTGCACGAAGGAAAATTATCAGAAAAACTCTCTTTTTTTTTTTTTCTTGTATTCTGATAGTGGCAGATATTCATATCTTTGATAAAGTTCTTTCATCCTAGCTTTGTTCTAGCTGTCAGTGCCAGAGCTTGAAGAAGTGTCAAATGTGCAGACCCTCCCACCGGGCATAGCTTGTGCTGCATTTAACTGTGGTACAAAATAGCACTCAGGGGGGGAATATAAAAAAAAGCCAAAATAGGCCCAAGCTGTCCACCTTCCCCAGAAGTTGCAGAACAAAGGGGACAGTCCTTCATCCAAGTCTACTTGTTTACCTTATTCCAGGGTGTGCTTCACTTCACTAAGATCTAAAGATCTTTTAGAAACCTAAAAGAGAACATATGAATCGTATGATTTTTGCCTTAAACGATGGGCTGGACACCTGGACAGCTTAGCACAGATAAATCCTAACAGGCAATGGCTGCTTCAGCCTTCCCTTCAGGATATCACTTTCTGGCTGCACCATCAGCTCGCATATATCCCAAAATGACATAACAGTTCACCCAAAGAAGATCCTTTTGCCAGGGCCTCTGTGCTGCAGATGGCTCTGCCTCATTTGTCCTAAACATCAGGAGCTCACTCAGCTCCAGATCTTACGTCACCTGCTCTTTCACCACAGAGGTACCTGGCTTCAGACCTTCAGCCTCTCTGCCTGTACCTGTGCTGCTAAACAACAGTAGGATCAAGACTAAGGCCAAGTGACCCACACATCACATCCCCACTGCATCGACTTGGCCCTGCATGTCCTCTGGGGCCGTGCAATGCACTGTGACCTGAAGACATTATTGGGACAGGCGATGGTGTTCGACTTGAAATGCCTGAAATCATGGGACTTAAGAGCATCATGTGATTTCAGAGTGACAATTTTATAGCAAGTGCATGTGAAATATACATGCCACGCGGCATGGCGTAAGGGCATACAGGAGTGTTTGAGGAAGCAAGGCTTGCTGGAGCGTGCCAAGTGACAGAGGAGGGAGTCAGATGCTGTTGCACAGTGTCTTCCATCCTGGCCATGAGGGATGGGCTCTGGAACATCATCTTCCCTTAGCCACACAGACTGCCAACTGGCATAGCCCAGCTGTGGCAGGGAGTAACCTGCCAACTAAGTGATATGGATAATTGCTGTCCAGTGCTTAAGCTCACTATTGGATGTTTAATTAGTGATATGGACATAGAGTCTTATAAGCAAACACTTTCCTGGGAAAGGGCTGTATCTCAGCAAGGAGGGACTAGTCCTAAAAGTAAGGATACCCTTGCTGCTCCAAGAGCCCAGATCTCGTGGATATTTTTGCCCTAACTTTCTCCCTCCCTCAATTTCCTATCAGAAAAAAAGTGGATAATAGCAAACAGGGATCAACTCACTGCAGTTCACAGGGCATGGAGAGGGCAATAACTGCCAGGAAACAGCCTGCCCAGAAAACACTATTTTTGCTTTCAGAGGGGACTCAAAGAGCACACAGGAAATACTGCTGCAAGCCCTATTGTGAGTAACCAGATCAGCCTCCAGCACACAAGACTGGGTCCTGTGCTCTGTGATGCTGTTTTCAACTCCACTACAGATGCGCAAAGGGCATGAGGCAGTAATCAGAATTCATCCCACCACACTTCAGACATGTTACTTGAGTCAAATATGTTAAGAGCTCAGTTATCCCTGGCTTCTGCTGCTATTGGGGAGAAATGAGGCACAACTTTGTAATCCACCTAAAACGTCTATTAGGTTAGTTATCTCCAGTGGAGAAGGATGAATCTAGAAGGGAAGGGTTGATTTTGCAGTTCAAATTATTTTTTCAGGTTGTTTTTCTGAGCAGGATCATAGCTGAATGATGTGGAACCAGCAGCATGCTGTACATCTATATATATGCTGTACATATACACTGTTCCAGTGTACATGGCCCTACAAAGGAAACAGCAGAGAAGCTTGTTTTAAGAAAAAAACACCACTAAACAACTTGATTAGATTTTATGTAAACTGTGATCAGAGAAAGGCAAGCGGAAGTTTCCTACATAATACTGTTTTCCATAATCTGAAAAACTGTTAGCAGTTGCAGGCAAGGAAGGCATTTACAAAACCCAGCACTGTCTCTATAATAAAAAAGAAAGAAGTTACTGAATAGCATTTGCAAAAAAAATTGAGCCTTCCTTTACTTAAGAACAGGGCACCTCAAAGCAGAGCTAAGTAGGTTGCTTTGTAGCAGGTCATCACAGATTTCTTCACCTGGTGTCACTTATAAAAAGACCAAAAGAGCGTATTGGTATTAACGGTGAATAATATATGTGGATGTTCCCTGTCATCTTTTTGATATTGTTCTTACAGAAAGGTTTCTAGAAAACACCAGAAGCCATCTCCACTGAACTGGGGCACTGAGTATCTTATGGCTGTGAGAACGATCAGTGAGGCTGAGCAGTGTTTTGCATGTGTTAGCTTTTTAGGTTTTTCTTTTTCTCCAAATGCTCTCAACAGATTTGTGATAGATTAAAGAAATTATTTGCAACAAGATGATGGGGGAAGAAGAATAAAACAATTACTGTAATTATCATAAATAAGTCATCATTTGTTACGAAAAATATCAAGCTACTAAATTTCTTTTAGAATATATGGAAATGTCTTCAGGATGTCTGTTAGAGGATCTGCTCATCTATTCAAAGATTAGCTGCAGGAAAATGTCCTCGTTTGAGATCAGCGATGCAAGACCTTCATCACCAGTGATGTCACAACTCACCAAAGCCAGGATTGTGTTTCCAGACACCATAACCTAAATGTGTCCTTTCACTCTAAGTGACATATTTGCTGAAAATACAAATGTTAATATAAATTCCTCACTAAGGAGAGAAGCTGACCTCATGAAACTCTTGCTGAGTTCCTCTAGACTGGATCATGGCTGTAAAAACTTTACTAGAGCACAGCTCCATGAACACAAAGGAGCTGTAAACCTGTTCCAAGAAGCAGGTACACATTGCCTCTGCATGGAGAAATCTTCGGGTAGTGTTGAGAAGACAAGATAAATTGTGCTGTTAATGCCCAGGGTACGTGTCCCTCAGGGAGAAAGTGCTTGCAGAAGGGCCCTGGGGAGATCTAACCAGCGTAAGCATCCTGCTGTAAGTGATCATGAGCCAGGTCAAGACCAAGCAGCACTGAGGTTGCTTTAAGCCTTGCTAGGAGAACATTAACACCCTGGGAATCACAAAAGCTGTGCTGGGCCCTCTTTATGCATGTTAGGTTCTTCTACTGAGTACAATTCAGCCGGATGCCTGGGCCTTAGGTTTTCACCCTCCTCGGCAGCCTGCTTTCCTACCTTTAGAGCCACAGCTCTTGCCGCACCAGCTGTACGCAGCACAGGAGAGATGCTCTGGTAACACGCAAAGCTGCCACATGAGAGGAACTACCAGGACAAAAATATTCAGTGAAAACCCAATAGCCTTCAGAAATGCTGAAGGAAGGTCATCTGCAGCATGACTGCAATCTCCATTCAGTCCGATTCGAGGCCTCTCAAACGAGCTGCAGTGCTGAGTACAAAGACTGAGGCTGGCCAGAAATTTTATTTCAAAACTACTTTTCAACAGACAGTATACAATTTATATGAAAAATTTATATGATCTGTATAGATACAAATAGAGGATATTTCAGCCAAATACTTTTCTGAGTAAAGCTCTTTTTAAAAAAATATTTTCTTTGGAAAGACAAAATATAGACAAACTTGGCTAAGGTGAAAAATTGACAGCTTCCTGGAGTTCAGCCGCTAAGAATGAAAAGAAAACCCACTGATTTTTATGAATTTTATTTTCAATCAGCATTTTCCATGGAGAGAAAAGAAATTCTCACCATGTCTAAGTTGGCATTCATTTACCCAGCAGCCTTCTGGTCCTGTTCTTCCCACCATAGTCCCACTCTGTTCTAGTTGTACAGCTAAAATTCTCACATAAACTTGTAGGGAGTAGAGACTAGTAAGAGACTTAAGTGGGGGCTTTCCTCTGAGAAGCCATGTGTGACAAAAAGTAATACTGAAAATAGCAAAAATAATGGAAAAAGAGAAACTGCTTGCTTTGGTCCCCATTTCTTACGTGCCTCTCTGTTACCAAGTCACCATGCTAAACTCTCCCAGGCCATGCAGCTATTTGCAGCTAGAAACACTATAGCTCCCCAGGCTCCTGGTGCATACACGTAACTTCCAGTTCTGTAACTACCGTTTTGAGGATCTGCAAAGGCATTCTGGCACAGCTTCATTTCTCAAAAGTGTGAGTACAGGGAACTTCAAGTTTTTTTTCAAGGATTCCAACAGTGAAAGCTCTATCAGAGGGAAGATTTAAAATTGGCATTTGTTAAAATACACAGTAAAAAGCGCCAATGGGGCTAAATACTGTTCAGATGACAAAACACACATAGAGCAACTTAGTCTGGAAAACTACACTCTGATTTTGATAGGGCAATATAATAAAATGTAACATAACCTTTTTACCATCCACATTTCACATGGATGAAAAAGCAAACAGCTTATGAAACATCACAGAAATCTCATGATCTTTCAAGTGGTCAGTCTTTCGGCAGCATCTGCAGTATCACATCCTGACTGAGGTCAGGTCCCCAGGGGCATGCCCTCCTTTGCTCTTTCTTCACTAAAGCATCTTCTATCTGTCACTTTCTCAGTGGCACTAGTGAAAAGGAAAAATATTTGCTCATGGCTTGGGTTTTGAAAAATTAAACCAGATCATTCCTACAAGTCAAGCCTCCTCCCTCAGGAGCAGGGTAAAGGACATTCAGGGTTAAAGCCCATTCCTGTGGCAAGCACTATGAGTTAGATCCATGGTATTAGAGTCTACCTCTGGACAGTGATATTGAGGAGGGATAAAGCTCTAAAGCACAGGATGAGAGCAGTAACATTTGGTACTGCCTTCCCCAAAGAATTCATTACACAAGATCCAAGGCAAAGCTTAGCCCTGAATGTATTAATGATCATTTTTTGAACAAGATTTTATCACCTCGATTTTCCAAAATCTGCTTTTTTTTTTTTTTCAATTGTGGCTTTCTCTATCAAGGAGTGGAGGAAAAACAAGACTATCCTTCACTGTCACTTAGGAGATGGCTGTATTTTTGAACGTGCCTTCAGTTAATTGTCATACATAGCACTACTAGAAGAATCACCTAGCTTAGTATTGCAAGGTGCTGTATCAGATTGCAAAGTGCTATTAAATGCACCCAACAGCAACAGTGGGATGAAACTCAGCAGTTCCCAATTCACAGCAGCAGAAAATCAAATGGAAATGAGCCAGCAAAGATCAAAGTGCAAAGATCAGAGTGATGAGTTAAAGGATGTTGAGGCTCAGGAAAGATGGAGCCCGAAAAGGTTTATGCAGCCACTCAGAACATAACTGGAAAAGGTACATTACAGGGGCTCTGGGGCACTAAATTTCCTTCACTTGATCACGTGAGAATCAGGAGACCATCCTGTGACTTGTGAGCCATGACACACCATCCATCACTGAAAACAAGCAAAAAATAATTCAGAGCAAAAAAAAATCTGTCTAAATCTGTATGTTTGAAGCTCACATATCACAGGACAGACACAAAGAACAGACTTGGAATAGGAGAGGTGAAAACACAAAATTGCAAATTGCTGTTTAGCACCCAGACTACACACTTCTCAGTTACCAATATTATTGATAAATATTCTGACAGCTCTTGAGTATGATAGATTTCAAAAGGGAGACAGCAAGCCTCTGTCATCAGATCAGCCAGAGCTCACGACTAAGGCAGCAGTCAGCAGGTGATACTGAGGAGGCTCACAGACCAACTTTCGCACTTTGTGACAACAACAGCAGAGCTGAGAGATTTCAGCAACTGATTTCCACGGGCACAAGAGGAGAGGTCACTTGGGAGACTTGTATTGAGAACACTGCTCCAACCCCCATTCCCCTCTCTCTTTTTCTGACAGAGGGGAAAAGGTAGAGAAGAGTGAAAAAAAAATTAAAACAGTCAAGCAGATATAACTGGATCCAGCATGGAGGCTGGTGATGAGAACCTGCCGACAGTGAAGAGTGTTAAGACATCTATTAAAAAGGAAAGGAGGAGGCTAACCGAGAAGTAAAAGGAAATTTTGAGGTGTGAAAATTTGCATGCCTGTATATTTATATAAATTATATTAGCGGGATCTAAAAAGAGAGAGTGGAAGCTGGAAATTCCTGCACACATTTCAGAGTATCACACATTCCCAAACATTGTATTATATGTGAGGTTTTGATACCTTTAGCATCTCCAGCAGGGAAGAAGTTTGCCATAAGTCTTGGAAACTGCTGCAGATCCAGTCGACTGAGTAAGAGCAAATGACAGGTGGTTTTCTTATTAAACATTATGTAAAACATTAACACGTAGGCCTGCCATGTTAAATCCTCCCTCGGGGTACTTGGCCTCACATGTGTAAGCCTAAAGCAGCTTTCACTGGAAGCAAATGAAGCTAGCAAATCTATCCCGCAACTAGATTCAAAAGCTAAAACACTAACAAGGCTCTAGCAGACGCTGCAATCAGCTACAGTAATCATCTGGCTGCTTGGCCCCTCTTTCACTCAGGATATGTTTCAGATGTAACGAACACATGCGAGTGGGAAAAACATGGAAGGAAAAGCTCAGGGGGCTTTTCTGCAGCAACATAAGTTTTCTGAAAGAAGACTCCTGCTGCACTGGTGGTAGAGAAAGAGGGGTGGCACTGGGATGCCTCCCATCACTCACACATCTGAAGCCGGCCATGGGAGATGAGTGCTCAGAAGGTAAAAACAGGACTAGGAGACCCACCACAGTGGAGGGGAAGAGGGATCCCATTGGCCAAGAGGGCCAATGGGATCCTCGGGCACATTAAGAAAAATGTGTCCAGCAGGTCTAGGGAGGTTCTCCTCCCCCTCTACCCTGCCCTGGTGAGACCACACCTGGAATCCTGTGTCCAGTTTGGGGCTCCCCAGTTCAAGAGAGACAGGGACCTACTGGAGAGAGTCCAACAGAGAGCTACGAGGATGATCAAGGGACTTGAACATCTCTCCTATGAAGAGAGACTGAGAGAACTGGGGCTGTTTGGCCTTGAAAGGAGACGGCTGAGAAGGGATCTTATTAACGTACAGAAATATCTGAGGGGTGGGTGTCAAGAGGAAGGAGACAATCTCTTTTCAGTGATGCCCAGGAATAGAACAAGAAATAACGGGTTTAAGTTAGAACACCTCAACATGAGGAGAAACTTTACAGTGAGGGTGACAGAGCACTGGCACAAGCTGCCCAGAGAGGTTGTGGAGTCTCCTTCTCTGGAGACTTTGAAAACCCGCCTGGATGAGTTCCTGTGTGCCCTGCTTTGACGGGGGGCTTGGACTAGATGATCTCTAGAGGTCTCTTCCAACCGCTAACATTCTGTGATTCTATGATTCATTCTTTGGAGTAGAAGGAGAATATAGAGAGTTTAAAGCCAGGCATCAAGGAAAGGAACAGCAGTGGAGTTTCCACACATTCCTAGGGAAACTGTAATCCCAGTCACCTATGGAGGCACTGGAGGGGAGGGCACAGGTCCCTTCTGGGGAACACCCATGAAGGATCAGGATAACCTGCCCCAGACAACCTACCAGAAGCCTGAGAGGTCTCCAGTCATTCCTCTGAGAAGCAGGGGCGAGTGAGGTCTTACCCATGTTCCTCCTGTGCTACAACAGTGTTTATGCAGGTCACAAACACCATCAGCAGAGGTAGACAGAGCCTCACACCTCCCTTTTGAAACCCCCATCTTAGGCCATAACTATAAGAAAATTAACTTGGGTATTTTTCAACAACAGATCTCAAAACATTTTATGAAAGGAAAATAGCCACCTACTCTCAATGCACAGACATGGGCATTAATTGGTAAGAGACTTTCCCAAAGCCCGAGAGCAAGTGAGGAGACAGTAGAAGAGCCCTGTTTTGGGACTGCCCAGGTCTCCTTCCCCTTCAGCCAGGGAAGAGGCCACAACCCAAGAAAAGACCCCCTCTCTTCCACTTCTGTTACCATGCCAGTTTGGATATCAGAAGTGACCGAATATGGCAACAGCAGAGCTAAATTAAGCATACTGATTTTGATATCAAGCATACACCTTTTGCAGAGAACTCATACTACCGCTTTGCTGAGCAAATATTTGAATGGAGTAGAACCAATTGGCAATTGTCATGTTATTTGCACCAGATCTTTTACTACACTGAGAAAACAAATAATGAGACCTCTAAATTCATGTACTTTCCCTTTAGAAAGAGCCACATTGTGTTGCTACATCAGCAATTGAAATATGACAGGGTGCTTGTGTTTATACCCAGAGAAGTCATGTACAGATTCCATCTGTTCAACATTTGGAGCAAATTTGCAGTGATTACTCAGGCTGAAAATTGTTTTGGAGTTTTGTTTGCTGTTGCTTTATTTGAAATAAATCACTCATATGGTACCTCAAGTCTGAACACAGACACACATGTGAAAGCAAGAGGGCAGCAACTGAACTTTGACTGTTCTGACTTGCAACACGTTCAGGTGTTGTTGACACTCACAGGGTGTTTCTTCTCATAGCCTTTGGAGAAATCCAAGAGGAACTGAAGCTGCTGCTGACATGAAGAATTATTTCCTGGACCTTTGTCTCTGCAAACTAAGACATACCACTTCGGACAAAGTCTATCCCATACCATGGGGTCTGGGACAGTTGTCAATCACGAACGTCACATCGCGGAGTTGCAGCTGCATTGCTAAAAGGGGTTGCCCAGCAGTCTGATAGAGGTATCAGTTCAAGTGAGGTGCAGATGATTCGCAGCCATTCAAGCTCATTGTGTCTCGACTTAACTTCCAAGTTTTGAAGCAGCAAATTCTCTCTGAACATAAAATAACCAAGACTCTGTATCTCAACAGTATTAAGGAGAATTAAGAAACTCTGGAGTTTGCTCCAGCTTTGCTGATTGGGCTCTAAATCAGAGCAATAGAGAGACGATTTCAGTCATTCAAATGTAGCTGAATATGCTCAGCTGCAACTTCAGGGAGAAATCAGAGAGGAATAATTTAGCTGATTGGATTTTGAGCCAGAAACAACTCCTATTACAGTGCCAGATGTTCAACAGTAGCTACAAATAATAAGGGTTAAGCCCTACATCACCATTGTCCAATCCTTCAAAATCCTTGACTGATGGAAGGCTTTTTACGTGAAGGTAGGCTATTCTTCCCACACTCTGCCTGGCTTGTGAGTTGAAATGGAGTAAAGCAAGATGACTACCTACTCCACCTAACATATTAGTAGGATGAGAGAGTGAAAGCATGTGTTGCTTTGAGACTCAGGCTAACTATGTGGGTGGCAACGAGATGGGAAATAGGTTGAAGGGAGTCATTATGCATTACCAGCCCCTGATCCTCTGCAAAACTTGTTGACAATGGTACTGCAGCCAGGCAGCTTTGGAAGATGAACAGCTTGGCTGGTGGAAAAACCTGTTCTCTGGCCACCCACACCATGGAAACCAGCAAGCAGTTGCCTTCGGATGAATAAAAGGTTATTTCTATGGATGAAACACACTCAACAATTAAGGGCAAAGTGGCAAAGCTAGGCATTGACTGAGCCCTAGCTAACACCCAGTGACTGCAGCATGACTTGTGAGACGCTGACACCTTGACACCATCTGTTTATGATCTATGCTGAACAGACTGCATATAGAAACAGATGGGAGGTGTCAGCTTTGATCAGAATTGTTATGCCGGTGATTCCACAGCACATTATATAGCCGAGAGCCTTACTTTCCCACATACTTCTATAAAGAGGAAAATGTTTGTATTTATAGGAGCTCCATGTTATTCAAGGAATTAATCTTATTGAATTCCCACTGGACAAGGTCCTATGGTTATGCAGCCGGGACAGATTTTCATTACCGTACCATGTATGTTCAATAAAAACAGTCACTGCGTCAAGTCCAACATTCCTAAAATAAGGTTCCAGAGTGTCTTTTAGAAGCTAGCTTCAAGATTGTTACAAAATGAATCTCAGGCAGCACTGTCCTTTAGCACTGCCATGCTTGTTATTTCAAGTCTCAGCATTAGGTTTTCTTCATGCTTTCATGAATTCATGTAATTGTAAAACTTAAGTTTTCATGACTGTGGAAAAAGCTGATAAATGTAGTTCAGATTCAAAGTAACAGAAATGCCTGTTGGAAGGGACCCCTGGACAGCTTGTCTAATCTCTCACTTGAAGGAGGATCATTTCCACCACTGGAACAGGTGAGGCATGGCTTTGCCTAGCTGGAGCTTGCAAGTCTCCAAATGTGGAGACTGTACAACCTCCCTGGGCAGCATTTTCAGAAGCTGAAAGGCAGATATAAAAGAACCCAAACCATGTATTTGCTAAGCCTGATTTATGATTTTTAACACAAACACCTGTCATGGATACCTTCAGTAAGAATCTTCTAGTGTACATAACAGATCATAAGGCCCATTTTCTGTGTTATCACTGTCTATGGACTTTCCTTAAGCCACACAATGAGACTTAAGTAAATAAACATTGGATCAAAATACCCCAAAAGCGAGCTGCATATGATAAAAACTAAAGTAATTAAAAACTTGAGTATCATTTCTGTAGGAGTGGAGAGGCTTCCTAATATTTCTAATTAACTGAATTGGGAAGCCACTGTTATAAGAGACTTTCAGTCAGTTCTCAAAAGTCTGAAAGGTTTTTTTACCCCATTATTTATAGGTGATCTCCAAGCAGCAGTGTGTCCAAAACACAGCTCACTTAAATAGTTAGCTATGTCCTGAAATGAATGAGGCATAAAACTACTGTAAGAAACCACATCAGTGGGCAATACAGTTGCAATGGTCTGCCATTGATTTCCCAGTTTCTGATCTGGATTTAGATAGCTGAAAATAAGGTACAAATGTTTCCGAGTGACATGGGGCAGAATGGAAGCTCCCATGTCTGCTCTCACACACTTACAAATCCAGGGTAGTCCTACTGCAGCCAGTGGCACTGAATTTAGGTAAAATGAGCACAAGAGTGGGACAAGCACTCTCATCCTACTTCCACTGATCACCAAGAATGTAAAGTAACTGTGGCCAACAATGTTTTAAAAACTATGCACCTTTTTGTCAGCCAGTATAAACCAGCTTTTTCAAATGCCAAGGGACTCAAGCCCGTCTACATCAGCAGAGTGCTGAGGCACACTGCATTTTTAAGCATGAATGTATATGCCAGACCCTCAAAGTACAGATGGGTAAAATGACACAGGTATGGATCATACAGCTTGGAAAAATCTGGCCACCCTTCCCAGGAAGGGAGTCCTGCTAGTGCTACTCCAGGGCACAGGCCTAAGGACCTCTGGGTGCTTGTATCTGCAGGTCCTCACTGCTGCTGAGAAAGCAAGTGCCCAAGTTGTTGATTAGCTACACGGCACCCGCCAGGTTCAAAAATAAAAAGCAGCAGATGGCACAGCCAGAGCTGTTATAGAAACAAAACAAAAAAACTTTTTTACTTTTTCCTGAAACTAAAACAAAGTGGAGCACTGCACCACTCCAAGCTGTGCCTCAGGGTAGCACTGCATTGGGAGCCACCTGCACTGCTGGGAGCTGCAGACACAGGGACCGCACGCAAGCCATTGCTCTTGCAGAACACCAGCAGACACAGGGACTGCTTGTTTTAGAGATTGCATTAACTAAGAGATTGCATTAACTATATTGACAAGAAGCAGCCAGGTTTAGGCTGAAGGAGTTTTTCACAAATTTCTCCAGGCTCTGGAGAGAAAAAGCACTACAATTTGCAAACTCCACTAGCTTCTCACAGTCTGTGCTGCCTCACCCACCTGGCATTATCAGAACTGATCCTGAAAATCACCTGCCGGATCAAACACATTAACTTGCCAGGGCAAGATCCAATTTTGCACACTAAAGACACAGAGCCCAGGCTGGCCTGAAGACACACAGATACACAGGGAACACAGGGTCTGGCTCACTGAAACTGGCTAGGAGCTGCTTCCTCAGTAGTCATCACGGTGAATGGTTTGCAGCTAGGGACAGAACCGTGGCAGAGAAAGCCTCCCCATGTGTTTAGCGCAGAGGAGGGAGGCTGTGGCCTTTGGACAGATGCCCTCCCTTTCTGCTGCTTCTGTGCTTGGTGCTGCTGCCAGATTGATTCCCCCTTGCTCAGCCAGCGGGCTGGTTAGGCTGCAGGGCTAAGAGTTACCATGTAGTGGTCTCACAGACATTCTTGAGATAGGTGGGTGCACACGCCTTTAGTAGAACATCTAGTTTTTGGTGTGGGGAGCAAAGCAGCCTCCCATTCCTCCATCATCATCCAGTTTCCTCAATTCAGCTTTACTGGGCCTATACACAGACAAACATAACACAGTCCCTGGACACCAAAGACAAGGACAACCAGCACTAGACTGTGAGAATTTTTTCCAGCCACATCTACACTTGTCAGGCATCCTACAGCCAGCTCAGCAGAGGGGGAACCCTACAAGGAAGGTTTTCAAACTTGGCCAAGTGTTTGAGTAGAAGGAAAATGCTTTCGTTTCTTAACTTTCCCTTAAAATAATGCGCACGATCTGTTCTGGGAACACCCACCCGGTGAAAATCCCTTTGCAGGCTGCCTGCCAAAGCCTGTGAAAATCCCTTCTGGGAGCCATGTCCGCTATTTCAGACACAGCCTGTTCATAGGAACATAAATCTGCTGTCCTCACTGATGAAGATTATTCGAGCTGGATTTAATGTGCCTAGGCACATCTTTCTTAACTTGGCTCAGACAACCACCTGCTACTTCACGTGCATTTGTTGCTCAGTACAGATCTCTTAATAGAGTCACGCATCCTGTTGATAGCAGCTGCAGAGGGCTGCACACCTACCTTTTCCCCACTACCTAGAACAATCTAAGTATGTAATGGGTGCTAGTGAAGAAGCTATTGCTCTGCACTCTGCCAGAGTATTTTACCTCAGGATTCTCTCAAATTGCAGCATTATTCCAACATGTTGTCAAATCCGGGGCAGAGAATACCCGATGTCTAGGAAAGAAAGTAATAGAGTATGGCACAACTCCCTAAAAACATAATAGACATGGCATTTACGGAAACTTAACATCCGTAGAAAGTTATGTGAATATCTATGCAATTTACAAGAGAGTGGATTTCTTTTGCTGAACCTCTGTCTGGAAGTCCATACCAGCGACAAAGTGTCTCCTGTATTTCACTAGGGAGTCAAAACCATTGGAGGAGGATTCTGAATTCTATACGCTGTCTCTCTCCATTACTGTAGTTCCTGTAGTAAAGAAGTGGGGGGAGCAGGAATAAAACCTGTATTTTAGCACTTCTGCTGGCAGCTTGTTGAACTGTTTAAAACTAAAGGGATCCCCACATTTTTTGGGTTGTCAGAACACTGGCACACATGGATCTGGCACAGACGACACTGTTTTCACCCATATCCAAAGAGTACTGCATACTGCCAGCCACTCCGAGCATGCTGCCACTTCAGCAGGCTGCTGGCACCAACTCCACCTGCTGGAAATAAGCTAACGTCCCAGCTGGATTCAAGTTTTCTGAATGCAATTGCTGTATTGGAGACCTTGGCTCTGCTAACATCATACTTGGTGATTTCTCAGTATTACTCCTCAGAATCAAAAAGTTCCTGGTTCTTTAAGGTTTCATACAGAATCATAGAATGGATTAGCTGGGAAGGAACCTTAAAGATCATCTTGTTCCACCCCCTGGACACGTTCCATTAGATTAAGTTGCTCAAAGTCCCATCCAACCTGGCCTTGAACATTTCCAGGGAGGGGACTTCTCTGGACAACCTGTTCCAATGTCTCACCAGCCTCATAGTGAAGAACTTCCTCACATCTCACCCTATCACTGCACTCCCTGATACAGTCCCTTCCCATCTTTCCTGTAGGCTCACCTTAAGTACTGGTCTTTTTGGAGCCTTCTCTTCTCCGGGCATTACAGCCCCAACTCCCTCAGCCTGTTCTCATAGGAGAGGTGCTCGAGCCTTCTCATCATGTTTTGTGGCCCTCCTCTGGACTCACTCCATGAACAGTCCTCTGGACAGGTCCGTATCTTTCTTGGGCTAGAGGTCCCAGAGCTGAATGCAGTACTCCACTGGGTGAGTCTCGCTAAAGCAGAGGGGGAAAAATCACCTGCTGGCCACACTTCTTTTGATGCAGCCCAGTTGGCTTTCTGGGCAGCAAGTGCAGTTGCTGGCTCATACTCAGTTTTCAGCCACCAACACCACCACTCCCAAGTCCTTCTCTGCAGGGCTGCTCTCAAACCACTTGTCACCCAGCCTTTATTTGTGCCTGACCCAGGTGCAGGACCCTGCACTGGGCCTTGCTGAACTTCATGAGGTTTGTAAGGGCCCACCTCTCCAGCCTGCCCAGGTCACTCTGGATGACATCCCTACTCTCTAGCACGTTGACTGCACCACACAGCTTGGTGTCATCAGCAAACTTGCTGAGGGTGCACTCAGTCCCATTGCCCACATGGCCAACAAAGAGGTTAAACAGCACCAGTCCCAATACTGACCCCTGAGGAACACCACTCATCACTGGTCTCCATTAACCACGACCCTTTGAGTGCAACCACCCAGCCAATTCTTCATCCACCAAATGGTCCATCCAACAAATCCATCTCTCCAATTTAGAGACAAGGAATATTTCTTAATTAACCAATCAGAAGTCAGTCTTTGTTCTAATGCAATTGTTCTCTCTGTATGTCCACCCCTTTATCCATGTATATCAGAAAAATAAAAATATGTGGAAAATAGTTTATCCTATGCTTTCAGTTTTTTGATAATTTTAAAGACAAAAAAAAATAGCTCCTCTGGTTTGATAAAAAGTACACGACAATCACAATGAATGATTACTTTTATCTCTCAGCCAAGGCTCCTGGAAGACAAGAATTGGGCATAATAATTCATGTTCACAATTCAGAACTAAGGAATGGTCAGATACCCACATTACCATCACCTTATGTACAAGTACCCAGCACAGAGGATTTGAATAGCTGTTCTAGTTTGGTATCCACTATTTATAAGGCTCAGAACTCTGGGTTGAAGCAAGCCTTCACAAGATTCAGCTTCAATTTGAAATTCTACCCAGAAGGGAAACTACCCTGTCAACTGCTATTGCACTCAATTGTTAATTAACTTCACTGTTAACTTTTTGCATCTTACCTCCAGTGTAATTTCATTTCCAAGAGACAGTGGGGTATTATCCCTTCAGCTGCCAAGCAAAGCCCATTCTACTAGTAGAAGCATCACAATGTTGATGTTTATCATCTGAATAAATTATCACTTAATTTTCCCTTTAAGCTAGCTCTATTTTAATCATTCTTGTATTCCTATTTTCCAATTGATAAGGAAGAAAAAGGAATATAGCTGAAATCTAAACAAGGCAGTAATAGAGTCAATCATGACACTACTTTCTTCTAAGAACAAACTGACATCCCTGCTTCTGTCCCAACATTACTTAACAGCAACACAAGCTGGTACATGTTGGAAATTCCAGGAACACAGAGTGCAAGATGGTAGAGGAATACATGCATTATAAACCACCATACTTCAAACAGCTAGGAAATGGTTCACTCAGATGCACTAATACACAAGTATCTTGTGATTCAAAGGATAAGAAATTATCACTATGAGTTTTACTGTATTATGGCCAAATCAAAATTATTTGCAGAAACAATTGATTCATCTGAGAATCAGCAAGAACGTCAAGGTTTTTTTAAGTCATCCAGTGTGTCCTACAACATATTTGCTGAAATCACATTCAGTCACAGAAAAGTTCATGTAATGCTATTACTTAGTTCATAAAATACCTGTAATTTTTCCTAATAATTCGGTGATTTGATTTTTGTAGTATATTTTTTTGCAATGGACAGACTCAACTCGTACTTTCTGAAGATACCATCAAAATACCTTCATTAGCATTCTGTATGATTCCAAGTTCCTCTCATGATTATATACCACTGCAGTAAAATTTGTTGATAAAAGAAGAAACTTGTATTAGAAAAGAATCATATATTTATTTTTAAAAGTTTGTATTTTCAAAAGATATTGTTTTTATTAAAGAGCTGCTCTCTTCCTACCAAGTTTTCAAACTGCCTTCAGTCAGGTTTAGATCACTCAAATACCACAAAATTTATTTGCAGTAGTAGGAAGCTAGTTGCAAACATATTCCTCAGAACATTTCTACCTCTGTTTACATCAGACTTTGGCTTCAAAATTATATGAAAGTTCCCCCAGCCTTATCACAGAATCACAGAATGTTAAAGGTTGGAAGGGACCTCAAAGATCATCTAGTCCAACCCCCCCTGCCAGAGCAGGATCACCTACACTAGAGCGCACAGGAACGCGTCCAGGCGGGTTTTGAATGTCTCAAGAGATGGAGATTCCACAACCTCCCTAGGCAGCCTGTTCCAGTGCTCAGTCACCCTCACAGTGAAAAAGTTTTTCCTCATATTTTTCTGGAACCTCCTGTGTTCCAGCTTCCACCCATTGCCCCTTGTCCTGTCAGTGGACGCCGCTGAAAAGAGCCTGGCTCCATCCTCCTGACATTCCCCCTTGACATATTTATAAACATTGATGAGGTCACCCCTCAGCCTCCTCTTCTCCAAGCTAAAGAGATCCAGCTCCTTCAGCCTTTCCTCATAAGGGAGATGCTCCACTCCCTTCACCATCTTTGTGGCTCTACGCTGGACTCTCTCAAGCAGCTCCCTGTCCTTCTTGAACTGAGGGGCCCAGAACTGGACACAATATTCCAGATGCGGCCTCACCAGGGCAGAGTAGAGGGGCAGGAGGACCTCTCTTGACCTACTTGCTACTCCCCTTCTAATACACCCCAGGATGCCATTGGCCTTCTCAGTATGCTATGTTTCCTAGAAAATAGAGGCTGTTTGACTTGATATTAGGAACAATTATCTACAGTTGTAGCACTCTTTCATCAACACTCAATATGTCACTCATTTACTATGTGAATGGAATGATTAGCCTTTTTTTTTTTTTTTAAAGTTAAGAACAAGCAAGTAAGCAAGCATGCAACCTCCAAAGAATAGCTTTAAAAATAAATTTCCTTTTGACTAGTCTGTCACTTTTGGAAAGGCGTTTAAGCTTTATCAAGGTTTGTCAGGTGATAATCTCAGATGTGGCAGTCAAGAGCATGCACAACTTTGATGCAGCACCTCACATACACAGCGGAAGGGCTTTTTGGATTTTGTTCCAACAATTAAAATCTTCAGCCTTTTGCAGGAGCTGAACTACTGTGCAAGTAAGCTCAGAAAGACACGAGAGACTCAAGCGCACTTGAGTGGGATCTTCAATGAGCTTCCACGGGTTTCACATGAAGTCAGGACTGCCAGGTTTTGGCAAGATCACTGTACCCAACATTTGCCGTAGGAGGGTCTCTGTTACTGCAACTCGCTCAGTGTGGGCATGAAATTGTGTACATTGACTGCTGGGACTGTTCCCACCTCTGGAGTTTTATCAATACTGAGAAAATGTTGACAATTTGATAATAAAACATTATCAGTTGGGAAAAATGAGAGAGGTTGAAAGTAAACATCTGGTAAATGGAATTAAACATACTCTCTTATCACACGTTATATATGCTCAGATCATACAGATCATACAGTATCTGCTGCTCAGCATACATGTTTCCATCGTGCATTACAAAATATTTTTTCTCCTCTTATAACAGCATTTATTCTGATGCAACTCAGATAACTGCTCTAAAATGATCTGCTTACCAGCCACTGCAATACTGCATCACAGGTATGTCAAAAACTCAACATCCTGCGGCATATTTTTTTCTTCACATTTTTTACCTCAAAATCCTTCCCTCTCCTTGCAATGCTCACCTAGTGACTTCCTTTTACAACTCCAGCACCAACTCCTCCCCCTAAAAAGGACAAAGATCTAGAGTATAATGAGCTATACTTTGTGCCCACAGAAATTTTGTCATCTTACTTGTATAATACCTACTAAAATCAGTCTGCAACAATGTATGAGGACATAAGAACAGGCATTCATTGAAAAGACTTTAAAGGATCTATTTTTGCACCTGAATATTAGATGAAATTCTGTTGTATCATAAAGGTAAGTTTTTGTAGTCCTTTTCTAAGTTATGTTTATCAATGCTATCTACTAGTTAAGTAGGAAACATCTATGTGATTTTTCAAACAGCTGCTTTTTGCCAAGCAATGCACTCAATGAGTTTTAAGTCCGTTTATTTATGGAATTATCATGAAGTATCCACTCACTCCTTTAAGAAGTCCTTAAAAATCCCTCAAACAATAAAGAACAGAAGGCAGCAAATTTACATTTTCCCTTCCTATTTTTTCAGACGTAACCTAGCTGATAATAAGCTTCCATTAAACATTAATAAAACAAAGGTTACGTAATTCACTATCTAGCAAGGACTAAGCAGGATAAAACCAGATACTAATGATGGTTTGTTTGGGATTAATGGTAAGCGTTGGATTAGTTGAGGGCTTCTTGGTATCTGCATTTCCCATCTCTCAGCAAAAGCTACACCTGCAAAAGACTAGTGCCACCTTTGGATGAAAATTAGTATTAGATCTGAGTCAATCTGATCTGTTCCTTACAGACAGTTTTTTATTAGATATTTTGTCACGCTTTCAGGAAATTTAGTGAGATTTAATCAGAAAAGGCTTTTCTCCTTCTTTCTCTCTCACTTTCCTTTTTCCTCCCATTCAACAATTTTTCTCTCTTATTGCTTCAAATAGTCTTTCCATCTTCTCAGTGCTCATACGTTACCTCATTGCTTTGGAGTTTATCCTTGAAAACGTATCAGAAAGTCTCCATTAATCATCATGACATTTGATTAAGATCCATTTGTACGTTAGTACCATGAAATTTTTGAGTATTTGGGGGGGGAAAAAATATATTCAACCGAAGTTTAGGGAAAAGTTTACCTAATTTTTTGAGTTTGGGAGGTTTTTTTTTTTGTACTTCACTCATTTCCAGACTACCCTTATTTTGCCTTGCCAGAAATATTAATATTCTCATCAGTCATCAGTCCTACATCTTCATCCTATATCAGACCTACATCCATCATCTAACAAGGAAGGACTGTTTCATTTTGAAAGATGGTATCCAGATGTGGTGTACCACATCTGGCTGGAATGGAGTTCTCTCTCTTCATAGCAGACCACGCCCTGCTGTGTTCTGAGTTTGTGACTAAAACAGTGTTGATAACACACCACTGCGTTTGCTATTGCTGAACAGTGCGTGCACAGCATCAAAGCTTTGTTTGTCGCTCTGCCTCCCCAAGCAGGTAGGCTGGGGGTGGACAAGGATTTGAGAAGTGACACAGCTGGGACAGCAGATCCAAACTGGCCAGAAGGATATTCTATACCGTGCAACATCACCCTCAGTGATAAAAAACTCGGGGAAGGAGGGGCAGAACCTTTCCCAAAATAGCCATTGCTCAGAGACTGTCTGACGAGACATGAGGAGCCTACCTTTGCAGCACTTTCCCCTTACCTTCACTTTTAAACTGTCTGTCTTATCCCAGGCATTTTCTTGCTTTAGTTTTTCCTGTTCTTTCCTGTATCCCACTGTGGGAGGCGGTGAGCAAGTGGCTGCGTGGGTGCTTAACTGCTGGCCAGGGTCAACCCACCACAACAGTATTGGGAAAACTTCTGCCTCAGATAGGCACGCAGAAGCACGCAGTGTCTTATTTCTTAAGGCAAAATGATACAGCATTACCGGCAATCAAATCTACATCCCTGTTTGGTATTAACAAGGAGTGGAGACTGTAAGCTAAAAATCCCAGAGAGAGGCAAATGATAACATTTGCTCATTGGTTTTGGTTTTCCGTCTCTGTGGGGGTTTTATAATTACATGTAAGCTTCCCTTGATTTCAAGGGCTCTGCTTTTATTTCCAACAGTAGCAATTTCCGTTTTTATTGGATGAACCCCTGAAGACCTTGCATTAGGGAAAAAGTAAATATGATCAAGCAAACACATCACTTCATATGTTCAGGCAAACTTCTGCAGCAAAAACAAGCAGATGCCATTTAATCTACCACACACGGGGCAAGTAATAACAATGTCTGGAGTGAGTCAAATAAAAAGAAGGGACTTTCTCGTTGATTTCCCAATGCAACAAATTAAGTCCACTCCCTGCTGCGGGGCCTTTTTTTTTGAGTTTTGCATTATTTCTTTTTTTCCTAACAACCTCCCTTATTCCCTTAGGAGTGAACGAACAAGTGTTTGCTTTCTGCTGAGGAAATGCTGTGACATCAATACCCCTGTATGGCCATCCTAGTTTTAAAGCCTCTCTGACTGCAAAGCTGAAGCCCTCTACCACTTGAAGAGAAAATTGTTTCACACATTAACACATAATTGAAGTGATATCACTAATAATACCATGTGAGCCATCACATAACAGTTTATTGGGGAAAGGGCTCATGTTCCCAGTTCAGTTCTTTGGACTGTTCTTTATCTCATCTACATGTTTAGCTCTAGCCCTCTCTTTGAACTTACTCATCAAACCTAATTTTAATTCCATGCTATGATAGGAGGAATCAGGGACAACAGTTATACTCTAATTTTACTGTAACTTATACATGTGGGTCCCCAGTGAATGATTTGCTACATAGCTGCTGTAACGAGGTTTGATAACTTGCTCCATCAGAATAAATATCTGATTTTTAAAGTCTTGTGGAAAGTAAAGTAAGCAAAGAAATTAAGAGAAAATAGTCCACTTATATGCTAAAAATATGTTTGTATCCCATCACTATAATCACCTCAATCAGGTTAACTTTCATCATCTAATATTTTTTTTCTGTGTTCATTGTAAGCAATTATATTTATGCTGCTGATCTGTAAAGGCCATTTACAAAGGCTATGACTACAAAATTTAATACTCTCTAAAAATCTAGAGTTTCTCCATATGCCCTACACAAGTGCCGAGTTACAGGCATTCATGCATTAGAGTCCAGGTGAATATTAAGACAGCATATGTCATACGATTCCTGGAACTCCTGACACGCTGGGAAGATTTAAAGAGTAACTAGAAATCACTTCTTCTGTAACAGCATCTCTTATTCATGTTTTATTTATGTGAAAGTCAGTTAAGGAAGTAAAGTGACGAGAAGGAAACAACGGACACCAGCAATCCAACATGGATTATGACATAGTGCCAACTTTATTGCGCAGTTTGTAGCTTTATATACATCTTTGCACTAATATATTCCAAATACAGCTTGCCCATAGGTTAAGCCCGAAAAGGTTACATTTGCATAACACGCCTATCTATGGTTTCTTGCTTGCGATGCAGTTCCCCTTTTACCGGTTCTAACCGGTTTTGTTTTAGTTGCTTTTCTTCATCAAGGACACTGTGACCTTGCTGAGCTGCCAACACAGCCGTGTCGGAGGCCTAGTTTGGCCTAGTCATGTCAAGGCTAGTAGCAGTAGTTCTCTCCAAGTGAGCATCATTCTGTTGGCCCACCAGCTGCATATAATCCGAATGACCCATTTCTGCAAGCCATTCCCCAACAGTAAAGTGTATGTGCAACTCTTCTGCTAACTCTCATTTCCCCCATTTCTGTCCAAACAAATACAGTACGTATTGTAGAAAGAATTTTGGAGCTGCAAGCATGTCAACGTATATTTAATAAAATAAAAGAAAACCAAAGTAGATAAAAACCACCAAAACAAACAGAAAATGCTGCTCTTTCCTCAGTCCAGGCTGTTTCTTGGCCCATCTGGTACTTAAAGCCACCTTTACATTTGCACCAACCCAAGGCCATATAAAACCTGATTATATCCCAAGATAAAAGTGTAATTGAACAGCTCCAGATGATGAAAGCTAGATTAAACTATTTGACATATACTTCATCCCTGTTTTGCCAACATAAAATGTATCAGCAAGCAGATCTTTTCTGTCAATACAACTTATTTTTTCACTAACCCATCACAAGTCTGCAGTTCCAGTCCAGCTTAGTTACATCAAAGCTGACATTCACTCATACATCTTGATTACACCCAGCGTTACTGTCCCAGTGGGGCAGGTTCCGTGACTGACAGCAGCACAAAGCTTCACTAACTGTTACTTTTCTGACTGCAGTCAACTAGTCTTAAAAATAGTTCCTTGTACCCAAGTCTGAATTTTAATGCAGAACACAAAACTCAGCAGAGGTTGGAAAATGCATCCAAAAAGCCGGGTAAATATTTCACCGGAGGATGCAGCCCCGGTCCCCCACACTGGCTAGATTTAAAACACCAACTGCAGCAACAGAGAAAAACATCTGTAGATTCTCACCAGGTAATTTGTCAGAGCATGTAGCTCAGGATTAATAAGCCATACTTTACTAAACTTACAGTATCTCAAAACCTAAGCATCCATGATACCAAAACGATGAGCTTGTGACTGTATCACAGTATCTATAAAACTGTATTACCTTGCCCCAAAAGCCTAACATCATTCCCCCTAGCTAAGATAGTAATACGGGCAGAAGCTAACAGGCTGACAGTGGGCCTTGCCCCTTTTTTCCTTATCAGATGGAATTCTTTCCTTTCTTCAGCAAACTGCTAGAAGTGATGTCACTGCTCTGTTACAAGAAAAGGTAAAGACTGAATTTTGTTCAGACCAGAGGTGGGAGGGACTGCATCACAGCTAGCACCATCTCATCTTGCAGTCTACCTGGAACACGTTCTGGCTTACCAGCAGCCAGATGACCCCCTCCCACCTCACATAAACATACTCTCTCCACCCCAGGAAACCATTAGGCCTTTGTCCAATGGGTCTAATAGTAGCACAACTGAAAAGGGTGCAACAATACCAAAGAGAAGCATCAGTATCATGTAAGATGCAAGAGATGTGTAGCTAAATGTATTCCAATGTTTAAGACAGCAGGCAATGCAATTTTAAAAAAGCAAGACACACTGTAATAGAAATTTAGGCACGCAGAAATGCAAGTCAAGCCCTTATGTCTGAGGCTGTAAGTACCAGTTAACAAACAAACAAACCTTTCTCTTGCAACTCTGTCAGAAATCCCAGCACTAACTCTCAACTTCAGTTCTTTGTTCTAACTTTTTAAGTTAGAATAAAGATCTCTGTGTGCCTCTCCTCCAGAGCACACGGTGCACCACAGTGCTCTGCTCAATAAGAGCAAAGAAAAAGTCACAACTGACACCTTAAAGATGTTTGTTCCACATATGGTTGCAACTCACACTTCGCTAGTGTCTGTTCCTAAATGACAAGTTTGTCTGTTCCTTTGATGCTAGCTGGCTCATGCCAGCCGAACCATACGGCAAGCAACACGACTAACCCAACAGCACACTGGTTCCAGGAAATACCACCTTTCATGTAATTACTTATCTGGTGAAGAATCATACACTGCATAAGCCTTTTAAAGCAAATAGGATGTTCGACAAGATCTGTAACATTTATAATCAATCACTAATGGGTGACGACATTTTCAGCATTTACACAAGCCTGTAATCGACCCACGCCCTGCTCGCCAGGTCCATGGGCCTGAAGGGACCCTCCCGGGGTGGGCAGTCCCAGGGAGAACAGCCTAGGAACTTGGCAATGTTTTCCTACTGTAACTTATTGCCAGTTAGCACCAACTTCTGATCACTGATCTGATCACTGGAGTGCGGGGTGGAGAGGTGGGAAAGAGCATAAACGCACCCGTGAACAGCTCTCCTTCCCTTTTCTAGTCCCAACTTCTTCTGAGTCAATGGCCCATCCTACCTCCTCGCCGAGGCGATGGAGGCAGCAGGCGGCCGGGGCAGTTTGGTAACCACCTCACCCGCTGCTCTTCCTTCTTGCAGGTTTTTCATTGCCACACCACACTTCTGTGTCTCCAGCCCGGTGGCGTGCCCACAGTTGCTGTCCCTCAGCGGGGGGTTGTGGGTCCCAACCCTGGTGTGGGGCGCCCCATGGCTGCCATCCCTCAGGGGGATCCCCACCCTGGTGTGGGGCACCCACAGCTGCCGGCCCCTGGGGGATACCTCCTCTGGCAGGAATCACCTTCTTCCAAGTGCAGCCATCCCCTCGGCTGGCATCCCTGGCCCCTGGCAGCTGCCGCTCTGGCCGAAAGGCGTCACTGCTGCTGGCTGTGGGCTGCTGGCGCCGGTCGGAACTGGCTGGCACCAGCGCAAGGCAGGCAAGGGCGGCTTCCCAGCCAGGACAGCCCCTGCTGGCCCAACACAGCACGTGGCCACGCAGCGACAAGCTGCTCTGCATCACACAGCTGAGAAGTGTTAAAGCCAAACTATTTAAAAAAAAAAAAAAAGTAATCTCAGTCCACCCTTGCTCTTACACCACTGGATAAGTCAAATATTG
Source organism: Trogon surrucura (assembly GCA_020746105.1). Taxonomy (NCBI): domain Eukaryota; kingdom Metazoa; phylum Chordata; class Aves; order Trogoniformes; family Trogonidae; genus Trogon; species Trogon surrucura. Next base: position 29,563,765 of record CM036623.1, on the reverse strand, counting down.
AAACAATATTAAAGTAGAACAGCACTAATACCTCAGCAGTCTTTGACATGAAATTGTGGAAAATCCTCTCATGATTTACTTTAGATTTGTTTATCTGTTCTAGATTTGGGATTTTTTTTCCCCCTGCAGACTTCCATTTCTTTTAGCATTTATACCAAAACTGGGCTGCTATTGCTATGCAAATTGTTTCATTCAGATTTATTTTTATGGCTGCTTTTGTTTCAAAGGCTTGCATAGCTTGCTAAGGAACTTATGCTTTTAAAATACACATACTGAAAGCAAATTAACATTTTCTGCAGGAGGTTTCAAATATCCCTACAAAGGGCAGTTAAAAAAGAAAAAAATAAGTATCCTTTCAAGGGGGATACCAGAAGTGGGGCTTTTTAAGTTACTTGAAGACTATAATGGAGTTTTTTCAGACACAGAACACCGTTTCAAACACAAAAGTACCATTAGTTTTAAATACATACTTCCCCGAAAGGAGACTTTATTTTGGGCAGACACACACACGCATTCTGCTTTTCCAAAGAAGCTTCTTTATGACCACGCCAAGCTTCACCACTGATGTCCTGCTTTGGCCTTCAAAGCTCCCGCCCCAGGCCACCACTGAGACACCAAGCGTGCCCTGAGCCGCAGGCACAGGCCTTGGGTGACCAGGTATTTTATCATTCAAGATGGCAAAAGAAGTTCCAACATTACCATTAGGAATGCAACATTCTGAAAAAGCAGTGTTGGTTTTAAGTTTTGCACATCAAATTTCACTAGAAGTCATGGAGAACAAGACATGTTTATTCCTCATTTATTTTTTTCCAGGAGTAGAAGACTCCGCAGTTTTAACACTGCACGACAGAGTCTTTATAACTTCTATAGATTTTGTGTATAATTATTGGGATGTTTATTCCATGAATTGCACTGGTTTAATCAGACAGCAAGGTTAAAGAACAATGCAGAGGCAAACAACTTCCATTACCCTAATATCCCACTGCTTGACTGAAGAATACAAATCAAGAACAGCCTTGCCCCAAGGACACATCAATACATCCCCGAAGAACAGCAACTCCTCCCAATAAACAGCAATATGCCACAAGTGTTACAAGATAATCTCCAACCTTTCTGAGGTACAAGACTCTACATCCCAGTTTAGGCCTGATTTCAGAACTGCCACTTCCACAAACTGAAAAGCCAAGAGAAGTGGAAACTACAAAGCACTGTTGTTTGAGTAAACAAATTCATAGAGAAGACAAAAAGCAGAGCTGCTGAGCAGCCCAAAGGAACCAATGAGGTGTCTGAAAAAGCCAGAATGTATGGAACTTTAAACTGGAGTAAGAAATTCAAGTATGCTGCTTTAATGTAATCTTCTCTCAAGCTTAGTCCTCTGTATCCACATGAGAGACTCCTAAGGGGAAGAAATGCATAAAGAACTCAGGGGACTTGGTGTAAAAACCCAGTTGATATCAAGCGATGTTCTCAGGTTCTCATGCTCCAAATCCCTTCCTCCAGATTCCACGGGTGGCATGGGAACACTATGCTCCAATTCACCTAGATGACATACCTGGTGCTGGTAAGAATAAGCGCTCTTCTCACTAGACACTGTAGCATATCAAATAGTGGAAGACCTGAACCAATCTAACCTAGAAAAGTAATAAAGGCCCTGTGCTTGAGGAGATAGTTATGCTAAAGCAGAGTATTATGAGCAGAAATCACAAACAGGGTGAAGTTGATGGTCCCAAAAGTAATTCTTAAGCATATTCCACACAAGTATAATTGGACAACCAAGTAGGAATCTGCCTGTCTTCACCATTTCAATCTTTCCTCCTTGTCTTCCCTGAAGCATACCATTTTGTTAGCACAGACAGATGTCCAATCAGACTAGACATTAAAGGTGCCTTGCTAGTGAAACTTCAGCTGCTTGCATAGAGTCAAAAGCTAGTTATCAACACCAGGGTTGCAAATTTGCTAGACAATGAAAGCAAGTGGTTGACTTGACAGTTTTTATAACAACATAAATAACGCTGTACTTCAGCAGTTCTCATCAGTCATACAAGGGAAGTCAAAGCTCTCTGCCGTAAGAAATGTGCTTCCAGGCTGACAGGAGAGAGATTTTACACTTACATACACATCAGTAAGCAGCAGACTTTCAGAGTGCGATACCCTGTTCAGACTTCCAGGTATATGCCATTTTAGAGCCACAATACACAGAAGATGTGGCAGAGCACTTCTAGTGAGAAATCAAGGCTTACAGAAGTATACATTTAGGAAATCGGTGTTGTTCTGAACACAATTTTTAAAAGCTCAGGGAATTAAAAAAAAAAAAAGTCAATAGCATCACAAGAAGTCATTGAATACTAGGAAGATTTTTCAGTATTTAGGAGACCAGCTGTACACTGCATATAACTATCTAATCAGTTATTAAGCGTCAGAATGGAATGATCAATAAACAAAATGCAGTAAATATTTAGTCAAAGTTACACAAAGCTGTGTATTCAAAGCCTTACAGATCAATGCTTAGACCAGTGACAGTGGAGTGCCGCATATATTTAAAAGTTTATGAACAGGTAAGTAAGAGTCTTTGAACTTCTTGTTGTTGATATCAACCCAGTATCAATTGATAAGGCCAACATCACCCATGATTTACCCTCAGTGCTCTACTCCATTTGTATTACCAATGCCAAGCCTCATTCTAGCTTCTCTCACCATGAGATTCTGTGCAAAATTTACATTTGTAACCCTGGTGCCCCTAACCCTGTCTTTAGCCATAATCTAAACTATAAATCAAATAAGCCAAACCACCCAGCACAGTACATTCATTTCATAGACTTATACACACTGAAATATCTGCCAGTAAAACTCTCCAGTTCCGCTCCCAAATCAGGCTAATTTACAGGAAACAGTTGATAAGACATCCATAACCTTCTCAAGCAAAGCAGAATATCTCCCTAGAAAAGTCGTTGTCGTTTTGGTTATTTCTCCTTACCTTTAATGCTGTCTAAAGCTCTTTCTTCATTTCATCCATACCTTATTTCCATACCAAGAATATCACAGCAGATATCCTTGCCCTGTCTCAATGAGATGGGTTAGTTTCTTTAGGCTGCTCAAGTTCAAAGAAAAAGCATTCCCCCCACACTTAGAACAACTTTAGAACAATTTCAAAATCGTTAGAGCACATATTCTGACAAGCAAAGAAAAATTCCATTCACAGATCAAAGAAATAACTGTATAATTTGTAAGCTATTTCTGTCTTATAAAACAATCAGCTGAATTGTCCTGCAAATGTGGCAATAAAATTACCAGAAGCGTGAAGCATCCACATTCTGTACTCTTAGGTATCTAAGTACCGACTCTTGTATATACAGCTCACACAATGCAGTCTCTTGCTGTTTTTGAGATCTCACACACACACAGATTAGAAAAATAAGATTTGCTTAAAGGCACTCATTTTTATATATAAAATAGCAATAAGGTACTAGTCAAAAGTTCAATTTTTCCAATGGGTTCCTTGAACACAAAGCTGATGACTTCCTTCACTGTATAACACCTCAATTACCAATGCAGAGGGATTTTTTTTGTTTCAAAGCTGCGTTTTTACAGTAAGCTGTCAGATATGATAGCTTGTGTACATAAAACCTTGTACACATATGAAATTAAGACCGCACAACTGACCAAAGGAAATGCATAATATTGCAGGAAATAAAGTCATTAATATATGATGACATGACTTTATGGCTTTTTCATAATAACAAAGTTGTTAAAACAGTAATAACAGGCTACACAGAATGAACAAACAGGTGCAGTTTTGCAGGATGAGGCTGTCATGCAGGTAGTTCACAGCTATTCAGTTTCGAAGGTATGTACAAGATACACAATTTTTACTTCTTCCAGTTTAACATTTCTTTTTCTGTTTGCCTCTCCATACAAACACCAAATGTGACATAAGCTAAAATACCATCACCTCCTCCCAACCAATGGAGCAGTAGACGATGGGCTACTCATATCACATTTTTAAAAGTCATGAATTAATGAGAGCACACAAAAGCAATTAAAATCCTATTTTACACAAGAACCAAAGTAGTATTTTGACACTTCTGGAAGAGAAATCAGAACTACAAGAAGCCAATACTGAATTTCTATGATAAACATAATGTTAACTATTCGAGACATCAATACACAAAACCACAAAAGCTGCGCAGAAGAACTGCTGCCATCGACTCCAAGGGGAAGCAGATTAGGATCATGGCTTGCAATACCAGAGTGTTTTTTGACTGCAACAGAAACTAAATTTAGACCCAGTTACATAAAAAATACTAATAGCCTTAACACTTTTAATCAGCATAAGAGGTTTAGAGATACACAAATGATTTAAAGTCTGTTGACTAGTTTTATACTGCATTTGCAATATTGTGCATTAGTAAAATCAGGGAGATTATGAAAGAAATACTGAAGCATAATAAAATTACATAAAACATGAAATGCAGGGTATATAGAGCAACTCCAAACTTTGATAGTAATAGAAATTTTACCAGAATACATCAAGAATGTAATTTCTCTGTAGATGCCCACAGCATGAGAGCTAACCTTCCCAGGTAATGCAGCACAAGTACCTGGTAAGTTGAGAAAACAGGCTGGACTCTGAATGCAGTATTAAACTCGCGTGATCCTACAAAGGGCAAAAAATAAAACGCTTACTGTCTTCATACTGTTGCAGACTGCTGATCCATGGTTAGCACGAAGTGAGCTGGCAGGCTTTCAAATGCCAAGTCTGGCATGGTGACGTGCAATATGCTCTGCCAGCTGTGCAGCTCCTTCAGGAGCTGCAAAATGGCAAAATAAATGAACTATCCTTAAGCATCATCAGGAGATTATTTGTTATTATACCTTGCACAGCACCTGCCAATAATTTACCAATTGATCACGTCATGCTCAGGGGTTTTTCTCCATAGCAACTAAACAAGATCCCTGAAAACAACAGAAGACACAAAAATACTGTCCTAATACAAATAGTTACTTGGATAAGCTACAAGTCTTGCCCCAGGCATGCAGTAAAATTGCAAAATAGGTGGTAATGTTAGCACATGTCCCATCTCCCACTTTTGGCTATATAATCTATACCATGAAAACATTTTGAGGTTCACATCTTAAAGTATATGTAACAGGCCAGTTAGTTAAGTGTAAGCAATGTTTCTTTTACTTGACTAGTTCATTGCACAACGTTATTGGAAAGCATTCCTTAAAAATCTGTTGCTATCAGTGCATACTAGCAGATACAGAAATTAAATAGCTGAGTTTTAGTGATGACTAAATTCTATCTACATTGCATTTTTTTTTCCTTTCAAGGATCTTTCAAACCTCTTGTACAATTTTTCTGTACAATTTGAGTGTTACTACTGATAATGACACATTACCAAGTCCCTTCAGAATTATTTCTGAGAAACACCGGTAGTAATAGCTAAGATGAACACACTACAAAACTTATCCAGATGGATTTAAAAGAAAAAGAAAAAAAGACTAACTTTGAAGCAATTAGTGAAAAAAATATACCTTAAGGCAAGTGTTATCAGTGGTAACTTGCTAGGCACTTCTGAAACCAATTTTTCTTTCTATAAGAATAGAAAGATCTTGAGAGGAAGCAGTAGTTTCCCCAGATAAGATCGCAACGGTTTTGCATAAAACTACAACTTTAAACAAACACCAATAAAAGGCTAGCTTTCAATTTCCAAGCTGTCTTTTTTTTTTCTTCTACATGAACTCATTCTCAGTGATCTAAGCTGGCTCATAGATTAGAGATCTTGTTCTGATCTACATGGCTGTAAAGCGAGCTCGAAACTGACAGTGCTCTGTGTCCCAACATGATGGTTTAGAACTGCTGAGACAACTAAATCAAACAAGGTGATAACTCTAAGAAGGTATAGATGAAACCACCAGCTTGGGAAACTGATCACTCCAAGTACTGTGGCTTATTAAGTGTGTCACTAGGACTTTATTCTTCATAACTGACACCTAAATATTCCTATAAACTGATTAGCTACAACAGAAAAAATAATCTTGTTCCTATCAAAAAAATTCCTTTAATACATTGGAGATGGAACAGTTACTTAGCTGCAAAAGTACTGACACTGTTACTTGACATTCAATATTATGCATTATTTTCTGCCTCTTAAATACCAGAAAGGGCATCATAACCACTACCACATGATGAATTATTTCCATAGACTTCCCTAAGTAATTTTCCAAAGTCAACATGAAAACTGGTATCAGCCTTGGGTCGAGGTGGACAGACAGTTTGTGGTTTGGCTTTTTTTTCCTTTTGTAAGTGCAATTACCATCATTGTAAATTTCTTTAGAACTATTTGTCAAAAATACCTTTTAGAGAAGTTTTTAGAGGTTCAGAAAAAAATAAACTGAAAATGAGAACTATAAGAAAAGCCTTTTGAATTGAAATGATGTATTTGCTCAATATCAATATTTGCAAGTACCAGATTGCAGTTACAAACTACACTTTTTGGCAGATGCTTAGCTCATTATCATTCAGCTGTTGAACCACAGATCCAGCTTGCATCACCTAAGAGGATTATACAACAACAGGCAGGTTATTACTGTTTAAAGCTCATATACCAAACTTGCTGCTTCGTAACATTTTGAGTTTCTATGGATCCTTCTTTTCTGGGAAAACAGCTATATGGCTTATTGAAAGGTGTACTAAAAAATCCAATGGCTTTCTTTTTTTTTTTTGCTTCCTGCCACAGTGGTATTATATAACCTATCAAGGAAAGTAAAATTTAAATTGCACTGCATGAAACAATCTAGTTCTCCCATATCTTGATATCTCCTGTATTTATCACTTTCACAATCTCACTACACATAAGAAAACATACTTGTCAATTAATAGATCTTCTAAATACTACTTTTATATTCCTCTTAGACTCATAGAATGATCTTAGGTTGGAAGGGACCTTGGAGATCATCTAATCCAACCTCCCTGCCATGGGCAGCGATGCTGTGAACTAGACCAGGTTGCTCAAGGCCTCACCCAACCTGGCCTTGAACATCTCCAGGGAGGGGGCGATCACAACCTCTCTGGGCAATCTATTACAGAGTCTTGCCACCCTTGTACTGAAGAATTTCTTCCTACGATCCAACCTAAACCTATTCTCCTTCAATTTAAATCCATTTCCCCTTGTCCTGCTGCTGTCCTAATACAAATAGTACTTGTCCTTGTAAAAAGTCCCTCTCCAGCTTTCCTTGTAAGCTCCCTTCAGCTACTGGGAGGGAGTTATAAAGTCCCCCTGGAGCCTTCACTTCCCCAGGCTGAACAATCCGAGCTCCCTCAGCCTGTCTTCATAGCAGGGGTGCTCTAGCCCCTGGATCATCTTTGCGGCCCTTCTCTGAACTCGCTCCAACAGATCCATATCCCTCTTATGGTGGAGACACCAGAACTCTTCTACCACTGTGACGAAGTGCTCCTGAGCTGAAAGTGATCAGTTCACTTACTGCTGAACATCAACAACTCTTCAGAACTTCTCTGCCAGAAACACTAACACACATTTTACAACAAGGAATTAAGGATTTTACTAATATAATTTGAGTAACTTAGATCCATCTGAAGCAACATGCTCTTTCATCCCTTGGTTAATACTGGTCAAGCAGTATTGGTGATGTACACCAACAGTTCACAACATATACTGCTCATTATGCAAGGAGAATGCAATTTTAGTCCACTCAAAACATTCAACGAAATATGTGCCCTGCTGGCAAGCTTTATGGAAGACAGCTTTCAACAAAAGTTTGTGTTATTGTAATGAACGCTTTCAACTTCACTGGAAGGAATAAAATTATTCTTTTTTAAGAGGAATGCTGCTCACATCAGCTTTGGCTAACCAACCTTGTTCTGCAGGAAACAAGCTACTCAACAGGCTCCCATTTACAAAATAAATCCTAGTGAGTATTTTACCCTTTTTTCAATCAGAAAGAGTCTCAGAGAAGGTAAGACTTGAGACTATTTGAAGTATTTTTAAAAATAAATTTCAACATGGAATGTTAAAGATTCTTTGTCCATTTTGAACTACCATTGGTTCCTTACAGTTTTCAGATCAAGACCTAAAGTTCTGTTTACCAGATACATTTCTTTATCAGATTTGACTGCAAGATCATCTTCCCCAGCACAAGCTTTTTAGAACTATGAAAACATCTGCAAAAGCCACAAAACAAAATACTCTACAATGTTCAGATCCTGACAGCAAGATTTCTTTTACCAAAGTCTCCAAAAACCTTAGTGGTTTAAGTGTTTTTCCCATGCAATGTGCTTCCTCACTGAAGTATTAACACACGTCACACCTTATCAAAGAAATCTTGGTTCTGCACAATGTGCTTTAGGGTACAACCATCTGTAACAATTATTTCGATTGCGAGAAGGTCGGGGGGTTGGTAGGGTGTCTCTTTGCTTGTTTATTCTGAATTAATAGTTTGACTGCAATTAAAAGCTGGACCAGATGCAGGAGAATTCCCACCTTTCAGAGTAAGTTTCACCAGCAAATAAATCTCAAATAATCTCATGAGACTGTTTGACTGAAAGCAGAGCATGCTACCTTTCCACCAACAGCCTATTTTAACAAATTAATCTGGTTAAGTCTAAGTATTGTTCAGAGAAGGAGAAGTAAGATTTTCAGCTTCACCTCACCTCCAGTACATAATATCACAGTGAAGTGATAAAAATAAGACTGTGAACCACATTACATTAACTTCAGGGTAAAGCTACATTTAGACAATGGGAACAGCTTAACAAGTAATTCTAGAATTATTTTTATTAAACAGTTCTGCTTCTACATTCTCTTAATCCTGTGAAATACGTCTTCATATTCTAATACAGCAGCATAGAAGGAGAATACAAAAGCTAGGATTTACCCCAAAATACTACAGATTTCAAGAATGAGGGAAGGCAAGTTTTTGCCTTTCCTGTGTCTCCACATGCCCTTGGCTCTTCTTAGCTGAGAACCTGAATTATCTAAGACCCTTGAAAGGAAATATTTTTAAATGGTCAGTAAGTACCAAAACTAGGTTTGACTTGAAGTTAATACTCGTCTTTAAAAGCAATGGAGCAAAGAAACGGAACTCCTTATCAAATTTTTACTGCTGTTAAAGAAAATGCAGGAGTTGAAAAATACAGCTTACAGCAGTCCATGGCAGCAGTGACATTTTCTGCAGGTAAGGAGAAATAAATCTTTCATTTCAGACACAAACCAGAACTAATTTAGTAACTCTGAAAATTACACAGAGAAGTTCAATTATTGTTTAAAGCAAAACACAGTTAAGAACAGCATAAAAAAAGCCAACTCCAAATAGAAAAGAACAGAAAACTGACGGCAGACAAAGCAAAATTCACAGGAATTTGCTCCAGTTCCACACTGCTTACAAGTAACGAATGCATAGCTGAGAAGCACATCTGCCCCATAGGGCAGCTGCGGACTGTGATATGTTTACTACAGATGTCTTGTGTTCCCTTCATCCCTCCCACCACTAGAACTGTCCATAAACCCACCTTTCCCTAGTCCCAGGCGACTACTATCACCTTGCATATCAGCTTTCTAGGTCTGATTTCAAGCCACACATATGTTGAATAGAGTAAAAAAGAACAGTTAGTTGTTCCACTCATCACCGAGTCTTTCCTTAGTGAAGGCAATCATCTGGGATCCCCCTCTTTATCAGAACACACGGGAACACACTGGTAACACCAAACTTTTGTTAAACTTAGCTGAATTTGAATCAGCAGGTGAAGAAAATCAAACTGAGAGAAAGGTTTATGATCACACTGTCTTGTCTGTATTAATTTTTTTAAAACAATTATTTTTAGTTTGATTTCCTAAGGTTTTGTTTGTTTTTTTTTTTACTTTATTGGTATATTCCATGCAGGCCTATGTGGTCTCTGCTCACCCTAAGCCCTCAAGTTAAAAATCCTAAGGTCAATATGATCACGTACAAAGTAAATCACTTTATAAAAGCTCATTAGTATCAGCAACAGCAGGAATACAACAGTATTCACCAACAAGCATCTGTATCATATAGATTTACATAGCACTGCTACAAAACAGCTACAAAACCAGGCCACTTCTATCAAGTTCTGTCAATGTAATGGAAAATTAACTTTTTCTACAGTGAAAAAAAACCAAAATCAAACCATAGAGCAAATTGGTCACTTCCAGCCAGGAACTTCTTCATTTAACAAAACACATTCTTGCTCAGCATTAAATTTTCAAGTTTTTTACATTTTTAGTATATAGTCCTAGCAGGTGGGCTTTTGACTTTTTTTAACAGTCTTCAGTTTTAAGTTACTATTCTAAACAGAATAAAAAAAAAAATAATCTGTGGATCAGAGAGAGAACTTCGTCAAGAATAAACTGCAAGTAAATTATCTTCCCATTGACAGCCCAACTGGGCTATTTTTTGCCGGTTTTTCAAAAGGTTTTATTTAAACATACACACAGAGAGCACATATTACATCGCTGTTGTATGTAAAAACAAGCCAGCAACCCTTCACTGTCAAAGCTGGTGGTTCACAAGTGGACAGGGGAAAAAGGATTAAATACACTCAACAGGCCACTTGCTGGCTTAAGTTAGTTTTTGAAAAATTAAGGCGTCCCAAACTGCGCTCATCTTCACCTAAGAAGGCCAATTCTTAGCATAAGCACCTACAGTAAATCCCACTGTCAATGAAAAAATTCCATAAAACATGCAAAGAGAATAAAACATGGCACAAAAGCATTAAATACATTACATGAAACACAGACTGCAAGATAAAGGATCTTCTTGAATTTGCCTCATGGAACTCTGGACAAAAAGCAGTGCATGGATAAACGCTTTAGACTTTGAAAGTATTGAAACTGAAACTCAAGAAAAGATTTTACAGTTGGCATAATTTTGCAACAGCTAGAAGTTACAAATTCTGTAAGTTTGTACAGAAGTTACTGCAAAGCACACAATTAGTGGATTTTAATCTGCCTGACAATATTACCCAGTCTTCTTAGGGTACCTTTCCAAAGTAATTTTTTGACCCTGCAGATTAATACATTACATAGAATATGAAATGCTGTTCTGGAACAAACCAGTAAGATGGCTAAGATGTAGCCAGATTAACACTGGGGCAAAGTTTAGGTAATCTAGTTTTAAGAGGGCTATAAAAAATGTACTCTAACCTCTCCTAAGAAAACCCCACAAAACCACAATCAAAAAAACCCACCCAAAACCAACTAAACAAAAAACCCAACAGAAATACCTCAAGACTGTCCCCTAAATCCAAGTGTTTTTAAAACAAAAAACAACTAGAAAAAAAATCAACCACACAAAACCCAAAAAGAACAAAATCAAACAGATCCACAATTCTCTATTTAATCTTGTCTTAGAACAGAAGAATAGTTTTTTATATATTTCGTATTCTTTGGCAGGGAAAGAATGGAACCAAAACATGTCTTGACAAACTGAACCTTTCCTAAGAAAGGTTCATAGTCATAAACTCATTCAGAATGTGTCATGTGGGAGACGGCAAGTCATAACAGTTTTCAAGTCAACAACAAGGAATGTACCAACAGATTTATGAGGAACAACAGTAGCAGTTATTTACATGTTCGGGGTAATTACCTGTTCTTTATGAATTAGGTTTCCCTTGTATAAATTAGAAAACTACAAAAAGTCAAAATTGGGATAAATCCCCAATGCCTTTAAAAGTTCAAGTAAAAATATCTTTGCAGCACTTTCATTAGACAATAGCGTATTGCTCGTATAAGAGGTCTCTTATCCTATAGAAGTCCGGACAGAGACAGCCTTCCAATCCAATGCGCCCTGTTTCAGTCTGAAACAAAAGACATGTTTCAATTTATTATCTTTACACTAACAAGAAACTTAACTTTTGTTTAGAATATTATTTACCAAGGTTTAAGACAGAACACCTACCCTGCGAACTGCCACCAAATTGTTGCACACAAGCACTCCTCCTACAAATTCAGCTTGTATACCTTCTCGCAAGAGAACCTGCTTGAAGTCCGACAGTCTTGGCTCATTCATGAACACAGATTGATGCCCAAGGACCTACAAACAACACACACAATTTTAATGCTTCTGCTACTTAATACTTCTGATTTTTCCACAGTTTTCCTCATGATTTTGTTGGCAGCAGTGTGGCTATAAATGAGCAGATTGGTTCTCCCTCTTTTCACCTGCAGCAAACCATTTCGGTGATAGAAAGCCATAGAAGTTATCCGCCAAGTAAAGGAAAAATTCCATCTTTGCGCACACACTAAAAAGAAATGGAAAGGTGTCACTGGAGATCCCTCTTCCAAGCCACGTTATGCCATGGACAGAGCTCCAGGAAGAGGTACTGCTGAGCAGTACATACTTCCGTGACAACTGTCACCAATCTGAACAGATTTCAGAGTTGTCTCCACATGCACCCAGCTCTTAGAACAGACTACATTTAGGACTGTCCAACAGTATCTTAAAAAGCACTTCTATTACTAGAAGGTATTGTAAGATAAAATACAATCTACTTCACATTCTAAGTATTTTAAGAGTAAAAAAATAAATTGATGGAAAAGATTAAATTACTGAACTCTCAAATCACTACTATAGAAGCAGTCATGAATTTCAAGTATCTGTAGCTCAAGTATATTAATTATCTCCAAAGCATCAACAAAACATAATAAAATCCAAGAGTGACTAAACGCCAACTAAAGTCCAAATCTGCAAGTACTAACTACAAATCTGAAGAACGCTAATTAAAATCTTATCTTCATTAGTAGATGCTACCATATGTTAGCCACTGTTAGTGGATGCAAGAGATCATCCTAGCTGAAAAGCATAACATCTGAACAAAGAACAGTACCAGGCTTAACAAAGAAAACCAAACATGAAACTCCAGTTTCAGTTAGGCTTTCATTTGAATAAGATCACAGTATCAACTAGAAAAAGACAACTGAACACAGAGCTCTTCAAAAAAGAATCCAGATTGGTGTTATTTATGTACCTCATGAGGTGGCAGAGGTTCCAAAGTAGGAATGATCTCACTCTCCTCACACATCTCCTTGTCATCGTCACCGAAGAGGCTTTTCATGGCCTTCTGTTGTGCAATGACACTAGAGTCTGAAGAAGGCACATCCACCTGCATCTCTGAGTCTTCATCTTCCCTCAGCTCCCCCTCTTCCAAAATAACTCCTGTATCCACTTTCGAAACCCGCATGTCCAGAACACCATCTATCCAAGCCAGCTCAGCATCCTTGGCTTTACAGAACTGAAGCGAGCTGACAAGAGAGTCTTTTAACCTGACCTGGGTTGCACAAAAATAGAAGTACTATTAGTTTGATGGAAAACACAGAATTCTTACTTCAAGCTTTAAAAATTAGCAGTTTTCCTTTCACTGTCTCTCTACCAAGGCTTGATTCATACTCTTTTGGGGAGGGAAAGGAGGGAGTCGGTTTCAGCATGGCAAGATGTTCTACACTTTCAAAATATAATTAGTGTAACTTTCAGGCTACTACACAACTTAAAAAGCAGCAGAGATCAATACATTTTTTGGTTTGGTTAAGATATAAAACAATCTATACAACTGCAAACTTGACTTAAACTTACGGCAAGAGCAATCAGTTCCCTTTAAAACATAAGAAACCTTTTTTTTGTAGCCAACAAGTACTTCAGTTGGCCTTAGGAAATTTAAGGAAGTTTCATTTTGGTTGCTGAACAGCAGTTCCAGATTTCAATTATATATCAATATTTTATAATTACTATTTTATTGTAAGAAAAGATGTTGTAAATATGAGATTTTTAAAGTGACCAAAACATTACAAGACAGTGATTCCTCTGGTACGTTCCAGGACTCTAACCCATTAAATAAAGCCGTACTCTGGAACCACGCACGATATTGTACCTGATCCTCACGCAGGGATCAAGGTTACAACTGTGTGAAAGACGCTGCAACTAACTATCCACCTGCAGCACAGTCCACTCAGACACTGGGATTCTGATGCCCCACTCAGATTTATGTTTTTAATTTCATGTCTCCAGTGTACTTCATCTCTCCAGAAAGCTTCAAACAAAAAAAACAAACTAAAGCTATGCAGAAGACTGAATTTCCCCTTTATATATATATATTTAAAAAAGAAATTAAATATGAAGTAATTACAATTTTGTTCAGATAAACATTTTGTGAAAAATATTTACTGTGTTATTTCTTATATACTAGCATTCCTTATAGCTTAAACAAAAACAAAAACAAACAAGAAAAACCAGCAGGATAACCCCACAACAACCAACAAACCAAACACAGAAAATAGCACTATTGCAAGAGTGTAAAAACTGGATAATTTTGAGTAACTGGAACTTTCCACTTCCTATGAGGTAACAGATTTTTCTTCTCTGGAAAGCAGCAGAATTACCTCCTTCAACAATCCTGCTGCTGTTTTTCTACTAACTTTAAAAGGACGGAAGGAATAAAGGACTAATGCCTAAAGCGCATGTGAGAGACCTTCCTCTAAACAACCTCAAGAGCTAAATAGGGATCATGCCCAATTTTTACACATTTCACACAAATTATCCAAGTTTTCTTATTTAGGCTTTAACCATGCAATGTATTAACACAGTGCATGCAACACATGATCACAACCTCACTTTCAAGAACCATCAAATTAATGTTTTTGCAGGGGCAGAAGTGTCACTTATTTTAAACATCAACTTGCTCCTAACTTTACACTACTTCAGTACAAAGGATTTTTTTTACCCTTTTCTTTCTGGGGCTCTCCTTCAGATTCCAACAAGAATTTCAAACTGCCAGTAGTGTGATACTCTAAAATACAGGCATTACAAATCTATTAAGACTTGAGTAAAGCAAACTCATGTTCCCATGGACACGAACCTTGCTTTTTGAACTACAGGTAAAAGCTCACTGATCTGATACTTAAGCTTTTAAACACTTCTGGCTAATGAGCGTAAGGAGACAGAAAAACACTACTAACATCTTGGGTTCACAAAACCAAGCATACACACATGTAGTACTGTCTCTCCTCTCCCAAAGAGAGAGCCAAATCAGAATCCCCCAATATAGCTCTACTACAGCTCACAGTTGCACAATGAAAATTCCAGTATCTTACCTGGTAAATGTGAGTTTCACTGGTTGCATCTACAGTTTCATGCAGTTTTGGCATGTAAACTTTAATATCTTTTCCACCAAAAGCTCTGCAACATTCTGCCAGGTCCTGACTGGCCTCAGGTGGTCCATGGACAATGATCAGTTGTCTTGGTTTCATTTGGTTAATAATTTTTTTAATTGAGTCTCCATCTGAGCGTCCTTCATAGTCAATATATGTAACTCTGGCTCTAGTTTGAATTAAAAATCCAGCAATAACATTTTTTTTTAAGTTTAAATGATTAAAACTTTGAGTGCTCCAAAATATTTTTTAAAAATGGAAGATATTTTGAAATTACATTAGGAAAAGCTGTCAGCACAAGGTATACTGTGGATCAGTAAAATACAGAATTGTCATGTCAGCACATATACATATTTAACACCACAAATTCCCCAAATTCACTTACACAGTTATCCAAAACATGAGATATGCAGATTTTATGAAGTTCTTAATTTAACAAAATATATATACACATTTTGGTATCTATGCTAACATACTACTGTATCATTTCTCTTCCTCTTTCACTTGTCTCCATCAGACAAGGAACAAACTTTTTAGGAGTGGAGAACTGTATTACACTGCACTGTGTTCCCACAAATACTTGTAAAAAGCTAACTTAGATAGGTTGGGGTTTTTTTTGGGGGGTGGGGGGGGTGGGAAGAGCAAGACCTTTCCCACTCTCGTAAGCCCAAGCTAGCCTTTTCTCTAATTTGAACCACACTTGTGCAGCCATTCTAGCAGAACTGACAAAAACAACAAAGCCACTCACTTTATTTCCATGGACTCTGCTGCAGAGATACATTTGGTAGGAACATCTGATAAATCCTGGTCCATAGGTTCTTCTCCATTTGTCAAACCAGACTCTAATTTGCTTTTTTCTTCTTCTGTTGCTTGAAGTTCTGGAACTAGAAAATCCTCAGGTCTAAAGAATGAAAGGCATTTTGCTTTTAATAATCTTACAGAAAAAATCAAAGCACTACAGAACATAAAACCAAGCAATACTATTACTACTAAGATGTTTTAGAATTGCTATTTCCAACAATTTTTTTTACACTTGCCAGCAATATTTCCATATTTGAACAGAGCTCATTTAGAAAATATCGCCATCCTATCTTAAAAAACAACTTTAGTATCTTGGGATATTGCAGCAAATTGACATTTTCTAGCACGTATTTCTTACGTAAATAGGACAAGTATTGCTAGATTTTTCTAGGATGAACAATGTTCTTTCCCCTCATAAATTTAAGAAAACTATGTGTAATTTAAAGCAGAAAAGAAGTCAGGTTCAAAAAAACAAAAAAAAACCAAAATAAAACAAAAAAAGCATCTGGACTAGAAACACATCCTAAATGACATGAACACAAGCCAAGGATCAGCACTCTGCAGCTTCAATGCCATCATAAACTTCCTGTAAGACTTGGTGCCAACTGTCTTAACTTCAAAAGTTACTGCAGTTGGAAGAGTAACAGTGCTGGAAAAGAGATAAAATTATGATTTTGTAATTATTTTTAAATTATGTCATAACCACGACACGTTAGTATACTTTACCACCACATACTTGATAATCTCGCCATATTCATCCCATTTAATTCTTTCTTCAGGAGCTGGAAACATTGGGTAAGATTTCTTTGCCTGTTTGAAGAAGCTTCCCTTCCTGCTACCTTCACCTTTCATCATTAAATCATGTTTGGTCTTATGTACAGTTGGCTGATCAATATCCTCTTCAGCATCACTCTCATCACTGGAATCAATATCTGCCCTGAAATGACATTTTAAAAAAAAAAAACCACAAAGAAAACCCCCTAGTGCCTTCTCTTTTTCTTCAGGTTTAATATTACATCAACACACTGACTGGCAAAACAACAGTTGACACAATACTAATGAAGGACAAGGGCAGTTTATGCATCTAAGAAAGAGCTCACAGTTAAAGAGCAGATGAAACAGGTCTGTTGTAGCAACGGATTGAAGACAACCATCCCCGATTCCTCCGTGCCCTCAGACAAGTCTCTCAAAACTGTAATTTTCGCTTTTCCCTGTAATGGCTGAAGTAAATGGTTGAAGCAGCAGAACGACGACACAGAAATCTCAACTCTGACAGAATGCAAAAACAGCCAATATACTCACTCTTTAGACTGTTCTAACTTCTTAGCTGCTTCTTTCTTTAGTTTCTCCTTTTCTAGGTATTCTTCAAGTTCTTTTCCTTCCAACTTAACACGTTTTCTCAACTGCAGGTAGAATTACAATTATTATTGAGTAGCTGACATGATTTTAATACATTCCCCACAAGCTGCTGACAAGAATATTTGTATTTAAGTATCAAAGGCAAATACAGCTTTTATGTCACATACAGGACGAGATTATGCAAATGTGTGGCACCTTGGTGCAGCAACATCATGACAACATAAAGTCTAACAGAAAAGCATTTCTAATAGTATTAAAGTGAATTAGCCTTACAAATATTCTTAAACATCTTCAGGAAATCTCTCTCCAATAAGTGAATGCAAATACTCCGAGATAAGCAGTGGTTCTTTAAATTTTGGAGTCACTAGCATCAAACCAGAAGAACCTGGCAAAGTCATACTAGCAGGCAAAACAATAGTAAGATGTATTTCTTGTTTTCTAAAAATCAAACTAAGAGTATAAATCACTCTGAATAATACTGAATTAATAGGTCTACTACTGTTAATAGTCTAACACTGTAATTCAGTGCTTCCAATCCAATCTAAAACTAAAATAAACCTGCATCGTCAGGATTGAAATTATCATTACAAGGACAGGGGGCTTCCATAAATTAATGTTCACCAGAAAGAAGTAGACAAAGGTACACAAATTACTGAAAATAATTTGAAAGCATGAATAAGAACAATTCTGTTCTAATCCTTAGATTTCGCTTATCTTTCTAATTCTGGTAGGATATATTACATTGACTTGACTGGATTCTCCCCTCATCCAAAAGCAGAGTATTTTCCAGCAAGAGTAATCCATCATATATTGTTAATGGCAAGCAGAATTTCATCTATTGTAACAAAACCAAAAAGTAAAGTGTTGTTCAGAGCTAAATATTTTAATAGCAACTTCATGCTCATCTCCATGAAATGCCACACCATCAAAAAGCATAAACTTATCCACAATTTGTTAAACATGCAACATACTGATTTCAGATTTCCCTTCGCCACTAGAAGTGTCTTCAGTGGAACAAAAAGGAAACCAAGTTCAGTTTTGCTTATATCCCCCCCAGATGGTCCCCAATAAAAAAAAATGTTGAGATATATGAACAACTCTTACCTCAATATCTATAACTTTTTCAGAAGGATTATCGATGAGGAATCGTGCTAATGTTCCGGGTGTAGTACGGTAAGTTAAAATTATAGAGTTTTTGGAATCCTGGCACCATTGAATGAAAAGATCTCTAGAAAACCCACACTCCAAGTCAGGTTGACTGGCAAGAACAACTTTTGGACTAGGCACTCGAGCCAGATCAGACAGACTATGACATAAGGAGAGGTGGCGGAACTGAAAAGGATTGTTTCTCTTGTCTTCAAAACATCTCATCAACTTGTCACTCATCCATTCAACCTAAAATAGGTATTAAGAAAAGGCTGTCAACAAGAACACAAATTCTACAATGACGTATCGACCTGATATGATGACAGGATGCAATATGTACATGATTACATCAGTGTTTCTCAGCAAGTGTAGAAATAACGCTGAGTGTAAACACAGAAACAAGTACTTTAAGTCCTCTTTTTTTAACAGCTATAATCTATTCTAACAAGTCCTGTGATAAAAACAGAAAGTATCAAGAAACATGCTCATAGCCATAACTGGACTCTGTGTTACTTGATTGAAAGATCTGAGATGCAAGCACGCACTTCAAAGACAACACTCAGTATTTAGCTATTATTTACTGTTAAAAAGAAAAATATGCTTTTGCATACATGCTCCATTACCTTCTTAACAATTGCATCTTAAAATCAAAACAAACCTGTGATTTAGAAAACTCCACTACATTGTAGCTGACGTTATTTAAAAGTGCCAGAGAGTAGACTCCTAATCCTGCATCTTTTGTTCTCCAGATCTGATCAAGAAGTTGAGCAAGTTCCAGAACTCTGCCTGCTGTATCCACGGCTATTAATACATTTCCATCACCTCGCAATGTCTCCAAAACATTAGCTAACAAGAATTAAAAACAAAAAAAACAACTTGTACTTTGAATGAAAATCAGAATTTGGTTTGTTTCCTTTAACCACAAAACCAAACAAACAGTAAAAGAGTTTTACAAAGGAATATGTTGAGGAAGGACATTTAATAATCCCTTTAGAAGAAATTAATTGATAGTGGGTAAAATACACTGCTTTCAAATAAGGTTCATTGTTTTCAAGAAAATGTTTAAGTCACAGGATCAGTACTATCAGAAAAGAGTAAGTCAAAATTGGTAAAATTTTAATAAAGCTTCTTAGTTTAGATGTTGATGAATTTATCATAGAAAAACAATTTACAGTGACTAATAAATCACATTACTGCTATTTTCAAGCCCTAACAGAATACATACTCAGTAGCTGTTCATCCCTTTGCTTCCTCCTGGGTTGTACATAAGTAGCATTAAATGAATCTGTAATAAGCAACGAAGGCCTGCTCAACATTTCCAAGGAACATCCATTCAGATGGCTGTGGAAAAAAGGCAAAAATCTCACTTTTTGCATTTCTATTTACGAGAAAAAATAATACTGCTAGCTTCCAGATGTTTGCATGTATACAAACTGAACTCCTCATTTGCTGAAGGTTTCCTGCTTCAAACTTACAAATAAAACTGGGTGGAATAAAGAAACACAGAGCTAACACTTGTTTCAAATCAATTAATCTGAATGCAAGTGAAATTAGTGTTGGTCTTACAGCTGGAAAGGCACTGCTGCTACCACACCTGTTAATCACATACTAAAGGATGCACACCTAACACAACATCTAAGGAACACATATTTTTATGTTGAACTTACATCTCCCTCTTGTGGTTGAAATCAACTGCATAAACGATCTCTTCCTCTCCATCCTTGACAATCTTCCAGATTGTGCCTCCTATCATGTGGCCAGCTGGCAATGGTGTGATGGACAAACCATGTCCTTTGCCTATTGAAGTTTTCAATATTTTATGTTACATGTATTAAAAACTATTACTCTGAATAAGAGGTAATTTAAATAACAAAATTATTACTGGGAACAATAGTTGATTGAAGTAGGAAAAATCAGTAACATAGTTGTCCCTCCCATCTAACCAGTAACTTCAGGTTTTTTTAAAATTCACTTCTATTTTGCCTCCAAAAAAAAGAAACTGAAGTGAAGAGCACTTCTTCCCTCCACCTCCCACTGGTACTCTGAGGCACTGCAGAGCTGCTCTAACTACAGATCTAAACCATCAGTAAATTATATAACAAATGTATCACATGTAAGCAAGTACACTGGTGAAAGGCAGACCCCTCTCTGGAGCAACACAAAATGTCTACTGTATCATTCATTGTCTGACTGTCTAGGTACTTACTAAAACATATATAAGTTACATAAACTGGAATTTTTCCAAACATGCAAGTCGAACATGCAAGTCAAACAATGCCAAGAAAGGTGTTCGTGTGCTGCAGTCAGGATGATGCATCTTGTCAACACACCTGATGCCCTTTTTTTTAAGGCACTGCTGCCCCTCATCATTGGTGCTAGCCTGTATTCTTTTCAGGGTGAAACTAGACCACCCATGACCATTACCCACTGACATCACTGCATTCCATCAACTTGATAACGCACAGCTTTAATAATTAAAACACGCATTTTACCTTCTTAGATGCATCTATCAAATCTTTCGAACTACTTCCATTACATATGAAAAAGTAGGGTGTTTTTAAAAAGTTGTTCATTAACATTACTTTTAATATGTAAAAATTGGCAGCACAGGTATAGTCTTGTCTTGCCACAACTATCTTAAAAACGGTCAGCAGCCTTGCAAGAAGGGCATCCAATTTCTATTTATCAAACTCCAAAGTATTTTGGTAAGCAGCACCCAGGAACTGGGAGATACTGCACCTCAGAGACAAGTTGCTGGTGGTCAGCTTGTACGTGCCTTCACTCAAGAACACTGTTTCTATTTAATTTTGATCTCTAAATCCAACAAGAGTGCAAAACTGCTGATTCTCTGGATGCCACAGTTCACAGCAATAAACTACCCCAAGTTTCATTCAGAGTCAGTAAAGACCTCCTCGTTAAATCATCCACATGCTGCAACTTAACTTTTGCAAACTCTTCATTCTGTAGAAAGCTTTCCTTTGCATTATGAGCTACTGAAGAGTTCTGAGGTATCTAGGACTAGGCATGAGTAAATGCTTCTGAGAGACACAAACAAATTCTAAAAAAAAGTTACAGAAACACAAAAGAGAAACTAATGTCCCAATGTGCTTTGGCATGACCTCCTTCCCATTAAGTGGAAATTCTATCCATTTCCACATACAATTAATGAGGCAAACATTCAGCTGATACAGACTGACAAAAGGCTACTGAATTCAGCCCTGCAAAACGCACATTTCGAAACTTACTCCTTTTTAAAAATACTTTAAGTCCTAATAAAAAAGCCATTTATGGAAACTCTGGTGACAACTTTACCTTTCAAGTTCACAATCTGAGAAAACTTCAGCTGTTGTATCTTATCAAAAGCTGCATCGACATCATCCAATGTAAAGAGTGTGAAATCTTCAGTATTATGGCGGGACTAAAACAAAGAAGCACAAAGCATTCAAAAACCTGGGCACTCTACCATATCAAGGATGTTGTGTATGAAAGTCTGAACTTAGAAATACCTGGTAGAGATCATACATAAACATCTGTCCCATTTTATAGACAGGAATAGTTGCATAAATAGCACAATTCAATCCCATTTTTCCAACTGCATAGGGAAGAGCACCAAGGTGTAAAGGGTCGGGATGAGAAAGAAGGACAGCATCAACCTGGTGAACATGTCTGCAAAAAGAGGGACAACACAAGTCAGTGAAAGAAGTTCTGTATGGCATTACGTACTCCCTGTTACGCCTATTTTGAGAATACATACGCAGTCTGAATACCAAACAAGAAAATGTAAATCTTTCCAGGTTTAGAGAAAAGTTTTAAAAATCATAATTAAAAGTTACAGGTATGTCCAAACATTTGAGTGCTTAAAAATGCAAATGACTTCTGAAAACATAACTTCAAAGTCTAGACGTAATAAGTTTCACATCAAATTCTTAAGCAGAAACACCTTAGTATGTATCCAGTCACCAGAAGCTAGCCAAAAATATTCTCAGTGCAGACATACTACAAACTGTTGATAGATGTAAAAACCTAAGAGAGACTACAACTTTTCTTCTAATGTGAAAGATGAAGTAACAGGCCCAAAGATACAAAAATTCATTACAGTCACATCAAAACACATTTCTCTAAAAACAGAAGAGGTCAATTACATAATTTAAACAAAGTGGTACACAATTTTGGGGGGTTTTATTAATTTTAAAATCAGAGTTTTTTCTTGCAACGTGTTGTGTAAATAAGAACTCAGAGTAAAAACTTAGTATCTATCATAACTGAAAAATCTGAGGGCATAAAAGACATAAAACAAGTGAAAATACACGTAGGGCTAAAAGCTTTTTGTTCGCTCACATAGTAACTGGGACACACACATTCTTCCTGATGTCCATTATTAAAAGGGGATTTTAGCTAATTGCTTCTCAGATAAGACACTCAAAAAATTTATAAACTATCCTTAGCATGTAATAATTCTCAGCTAAAATACTTCAAACTATAAGTGTGTCAGTGTTAGAAAAATGAATCTAAAAAAAATAGCATCACAAAGCTTAATTTCCTTCAGGAATTTCCATGTTTCAGTCTTAGCCTTGTAATCAATGTTTGCATCAGCAAACCTCCTTGCTGTAAACCTGCAGCACCTTAGTATTATAGTCTAGACAGATTTATTTCTTTGCAGGGCTGGGATAACTAACAGAAGCTGTTCTCCTGACTGCCAGTATTGAAACGAGTCAAAAGTTGAACCACTTTATATTCAGCCCACATAAAGATTCTTTCATGTAAAATTAATTATTCTAAATTAGTTTAGAGTCAGTGTCACTCTCCCCTAAACTCTGCTCCATGCTGTGTTTATGAAAAAACACAAACATCCAAGCAAAAACCACCACAGAACAGTTCAAGAACTACAGTTCATAAGTGTATTTAGACTCCTCCCCATCATTTTTAATGGAAATGTTTCACCAGCACAATTCCCTTCATATAGAATCATAAAATCATTAAGGTTGGAAAACAACTCCAAGATCAAGTCCAACCATAAACCCAATGCCACGATGACCACTAAACTATGTCCCAAAGTGCCACATACACACATTTTTTGAACACTTCCAGTATGAAGTTTTTGAAAACATACTTCAAACAAAAATAGAGCAATTCTGGATTTAAGATCACCATACACATACCATTGCATGGTACTATTGAAACTTTCAGAAAAGGACAAGGTCTATTTAAAAAAAAAAAAAAGTGTACGAACTGAACTACTTACTTCCTCAGAGAATCAATAATGTCCATCGAAAAGTTCTCATCCCAGCCACAATCCAAAAGAAAACGAAACTCATCTACTTGCAACAGATAGCAAAGGGCAGACTCCTCCTGCACCCCTGAAAGTGTAGTCAACTTGATAATCGATGTCATTTTCCTCTCCAAGCGTTGCAATCTCCAACAGAACTAATCTGAATGGGGAAGAATATGTTTCATTGACTAACCCAAAGCAAACGTCCATGTATCTAGATCTAGCTCCCCATGTTTCTGAGAATATGGGGGTTAAAAGTTGTGAATACCGTTCAACACACCTAAAGAATATCCAGTTCGCCTCAGACACTAACTTTTGACCGCTGCCGGGTCTTTCGCTATTAAAAAGAGGAATCTTTTTTCACAGTAACAAAACAGAAAGCGTCACTAGAAGCAGGGCCGTTAACAGCAGCTCCCAGCCTGGGGCCCGACGGAGGGAACCGGACATGGCTGCGGCCCCTCAAGCCCTGCGACTGCCCGAGGCGGGCCCAGACAGCGGCCTGGCCCCGACGGGGTGAGCCTCGCCGCGGCCGGCCCCGCCACTAACGGGACGAGCCCTGCGCCCACCCCAGTCCCGAAGGGAAGAGAAGAAGGAAGAAGAGGGCAAGTTCGGCGAGGACAAGCCGACCGCTTCACTTCTCGGCCCCGAGCCGGGCCCGGCTCCCCGCAGCAGCGAGCGCTGGGGCCGGCCCGCACGGCCGCTCCCCCCGGCACCGCCGCTCCCCCTTCCCACGGTCGGCGCCGCCGCCACCTGCCTCGCGGGCCGCCCGCGCGCCGGCCTCCCTCAAGCCCACTGGGGCGCGCGCCCACCACCTCCTCCCCGCACAGCGCGCGCCGCCATCTTTAGGGGAGGCGGGCGGAAGGAGGGGGGGGGGAGGTGGAAGGGTAACGGGCGGCACCACCGCCAGGCCGCCGGGGGTAAGAGCTTCCCTCCCCTTGTCCCCGCGCAGCCGGTGGGCTCTCCCAGTCTGCTCGCACCGCCCACTGCCCTTGGTGTGGCCGCTGCGCGGGGCCCGGCGGCACGAAGAGCGGTAACGGCCGGGGCCTGGGCGGGGGGGGGGGGGGGGGGGGAGGGGCGCGGGAGCAGCCGGGAGGGTGTTTCCGTGGTACTGGCGCCAGCCTCCCCTCGGAGAGCCTCGCCGTGCCTTCCGCCGGGACACGGGGCCGAGCGGGAGCGCCCCTCGGCCCTGCGGCTTCATGGCGCCCGTGCCCCTGCGTGCGGGAGACGGTCGGGTTCCGGGGCGGGCCGGGGTTAGCGGGTGTCTGCGCTCGGCGGAGCCGGAGGGGCTGACGGGGCCCGCGCGTGGGTCGGTGCCGTGAGCGCCGGCCCGAGCCGCCATCGCGACCAGTTGAGGGAGCAGCTGGGAGAGAGCAGAGCCTCCCGCCCTGCCCTTCCCCGCCAGCAGGTGTTGAGTGTGAGAGGAAGGGCACAGGTTGTGTCAGTGCCCGTAATTTATAGTTTTGAGCTCACAGCTGCGTGAGTTCTTGGTGTCTCTTGTAAATTCCAGCAAGACGCTGATCTGGAAGGCTTTGCTTAGGTTGGAACAGGCTCGCTGGGTTTTACAAATGCTCTTTCTTCCTTCCTTACCTGTATAATCCTCACTGAATGTACAGCTTACCTTTCAGTCTTGTTACAGATAATAAAGCGTCATCTTAAGGAGTTTAGGTTATAAATGCCTCTGAAATGTTTTACAGAACATCACATTTCTGTATCATTAGTTACTTAAGTGGGTAAATTACTCTAGAACAGTTACATGAAACTCTTTAACCATGGATGTTTTAAAAGAGGTGTTCTGTTTCTCTCCAATGTTAGGATAAAATCCGATATCCCAAGGCTAAGAGTGAAGTAGGGTTATTTTGAAGAATACTTTGTATGGATTTGAGAACAGCATGGGTCTCATAGGAAGTGTTTGCTGGCCCCATGTTTATTATGCTGTTGTAGGATCCTAGTAAGTGAGATTAAAGCTACTGGGTATGCAACGGTTTCCATGCGCTTTACCTGTGATGCTTTTCTTTCTAGCAGTCATGGTGAATTTCGCCCAAGCTGTGCGTGACCACTGGGTTCACATCCTTGTTCCTTTAGGATTTGTGTTTGGATGCTATTTGGACAGAAAAAATGATGAAAAACTGACTGCCTTCAGAAACAAGAGCTTATTATATAAAAGGTCTGCTTTATGATGTCTCATATGTATACAGTTATTTTGCAAAGTGCTTCTCTGTTCACTTTGAGAGTCTTAAGTGTGAAGAAAAGAATCAGTGATGCTGTCAGAATATTAAGGGGAAAAAAGCCCTAAAAATTGCAGCAAGGGTTCATGAGGGGGTTTAGGTCACTCATGGCCTCTCAAAATAATAAACACGTTTTTGAAAATAAACATTTTAACTGCTGTATCTTCACTGAAAGATGTGATTAGATGCACCAATCAATTTGGGCTTACTTGCTGACTTATCAGGGAGAATTTAGATAACTAACTCAATGCATTGCCTCATCTGTGTCAGTTCTCCTAATTCTGTATTAGACCATACAGTTAATGAAACAACAGAAAAAAGAAAAAGCATGCTGCATAGCATAGGAATGTTATTATGAGTTTGCAGGTGGTTTTTTTAATTTCTTTTACTCTGGTCTCACCTGAATTGGTTCTGAGTAAGTAAGCTTATGACATAATCCACCACACTGTTACCTTAGTGCTTTTCTTACTGCAGTTGCTGGTGAAATTTGGCTGATATTTCAGCATATTGCAAAAAAAAACCCTCTGTTTTCACACCTAGTTGTTTTCCCATTAAAGTAATGGATTTCTGTATTTTAAAGAAGTAGAATTTTTGCTTTTGGATCCCATTATGTAAAAGGCCTGTTACCTCCTTAGAGATCAACTGGTTTGTGCTTTCATATAAATGAGTGGAAGAGGACTTGACTGAAGTTTTAGAAAGTGTATTGAAAGATTTTTCATTGACAACAATAGCAAGGAAAGCTAGATTTGTACATAACTCTCAAAATTAAGGTATTGTAGAATAATTAATTACATTTATTAGTAGTTCTACAAAAGCTATCATAAAGTTAGTTATTTTTATTCTTATAAATTTTTTCTTTCCATGCAGAGAGTTGAAGCCTGGTGAAGAAGTTACATGGAAATAGAGGCTGCTGATGAAATGGAAAATATTTTTATCTGATTTATCAGCTTATCTCACACATTGAAAGGATAGGATTATGGTTTTTATCTTGAGAGAATATGTAAAACTACAGCAAAGGGCACCTGCTAATTTAATTTCAGATCTTACTCTTTGGAAGGCAATTTAATTACATGACGAATATGTGTCCAGAAATTCCTTTAGTCCACAAGTGTTGAGAAACTTTTGTCCCCAGAAGTCATACTCTGGAGGAGGAAGAATTATGTAATAAAGAAAAACTATGCAAAAATCATTAATTTTGTTACTGATCTGTATGGTGTGGAATTCCTGTGTTTATATCCAATACGCGAACCAGCCTTCGGAGCCGTAATTCACATGGACGCGGAGCGTTGTCGACAGCTGTTTGGGGGTTTTGATTGGATCCGGACAAGTCTCTTCCCGGGCTTCCTCCGTGGCCTTGCCTGGGCGGGCGGCTCGTGACAGGGGCGAGGGCACGGGCGCTGCCGGGCGGTTCCCACGCGCGATGCCCGAGGGGCGGCCGACACGCCCGAGGGCACCGGCACAGCGGGTGTCGCGCGATCCCCGCCCCTGCCGTCACACGCCCGGCAGCGCGCGCGCACGGCTCCCCGGGGGCCCGCCCCGCCCTCGGCCGGCGCGCGGGGGGCGCTTCCGGCGGACGGAGGCGCGCGCCAGCCGACGGCGAGTCAGCGCGGAGGCCTCCTGCCCGCCAGGGGGCGCCGCCACGGCCGCCGGCCCTGGCGCCGGCGTCTTCCAGACGGCCTAGGCCGGCGGGGAGGGCCTGCGGTGAGTGGCTGCAGCGGGCCGTGTAGTAAGGGAAGGCTTGATTGGCTGGCGGAGTCACGTGAGGCGGGGGCCGCTGGCCGCTGACAATAAACATGGAGTCGATCTTCCACGAGCGGGTGAGTGAGCGCTTGGGGTAGGGCCGGCCCAGGCGGCATCGCTTCCGCGGTTGGCCCGCCGCGCTGGGAGCGCTTTCTCCCCCGGGGCAGCCCCTGGCCTTCACGGGTGGTCTGTGCCCGGCCCGGCGTCTGCCGGCAGCGGGGTGAGGCAGCGGCTCCTTTTCCTCCTTCCCGGGGGAGAGCTGGGCACGTCTCGCGAGGCGGTGCCTGTGGCCCGGCCCCGCTCGGCTCTGCGAGGCCTGCGGGCTCCGCGGGAGGGAAAGAGCGCGGTGAAAGAGGGCCGGGCCGAGCCTGAGCCTCAGCTTTTCCTGTCGCGCGCTGGCTGCCCTTCTTGGGCACTCAGTGGCCCTCGGGTGCGGGAGGGTGCGGGCCACGGCTGCTTGAGAGCACTTGCCTGGCTGAGAAGGAGCATGGAGATGAGCAGCGGCAGGCAAGGCGGCTTCTGTGCTCTTGGGCACGTCCCTTCACCTCCCCTGGCTCATCTGGGGTTGTGTAACGAGCAGGGTGAGGAAATGCTGTTAAGGAAGTCTTCAGTTAGTGTACTGTGCTTCCGTGTGCTGACCAGGGTTTCCTGTTCTGGAGAACAAATGCTTCTATAACCTGTCCTGATCTTTACAGGTTACCAAACATGAGCTATTTATGCTTTAATGCTATTCATGTATAGTCATCTTTTCCCACGTGCTTTGCCAATATCTCTGCACCTTTATTGTATTGTAAAAGATTAACACTAGTTTTTATATGCCACTCTCATGCATAATGGTTGCTTTATTTAGAAATAAACCAGGATAGCTGTATAAGTTTCTTTTTAAAAATAAAATAAAGTTAGTGTTCTGACATCCACAGAACCCAAGGAGTGTTCTTTCAAACTAGGTTTGGGTTGCAAAACTTGTCAAGTATTGTGGTGGTGAACAGCTGCTCTTCAGAGGATGAGTGCTGCATTTCAGCTGCTACGTCTGTTACAGTGACCTTGAGTTCCAGTCTGGTTTTGAAAATGGGTTCAAAACAAGCGTATCCTTCTTCTCTGGCCTAGCCTAACACATAATCGAATGATAACTTTTTGTATGGCTAAGTTTCATTGTAGTTTAATAACAAAACTCTGCTAAAATTGAAGTGATAGAGCATAATACATTCAAAGTTATAAGCTGATTGTAATTTGTAATTGCATCAGGTTTTGGGGAGGGGGGTACAGTCTTGAGACTCTGACATGTGAAACATAACCACTCACTCACTGGTAAGTTATTTATACAGTTACAGACTTGTACGGGAATGCTTATTTTGGAGTAGTACCAGCTATTTTTATCTTGTAATTACTATTCTAGGGAATATTTATCTGCCATTTTTTAAAAAGTTTCTTTTCCCACCATCAAGTGCACTATCTCAGGTTCTGTCAAAGTATTTGAAGTGCTGCATGTGCATGCACCCTCCCCACATTTAAATTTGCACACCCTACATGTTTCAGGAAAAAGGCATAAGCCTATGGTGCTTACAAAGGAAATTGAACAAAACAAAGATCTAAGCAATGTGATATATTTAATAGAGGAATGGCAGTTGCAGAAAATAGGATGGGACTTAAGAAACCTGTATCTTAGAGGTTGGCCCTGAAAGCAGGGCAGCAATTTTTATCAGGATAGGTTTCAGCAAGATTACGGGAAGATGCAGTATTCTCTGCACACAAAAACTCTGAAATTAGTGTCTGTTAAAAACTAAGATCAGTTTTGTCTTCTGCATTTTGCACTCTATATCCAAATTACACATGTGAAAATGAATGCTCATTACTCCAAGATTAAACTGTACAAATACAGAAAGGTCCTTTTAGTGAAGTTAAGATTTAAGCCTGTAATACAACTTACTTTCAAAGGTATTTTAATACCTTCTTGTTTCTAAATCAGGTTTATATAATTCTGGTGGAGAAACTTGTGCTTCTTGAGAGGGTTCTGCTCTTACAGTTTTACCATATGACCAGCAGCCGGGATGTGGTCTCAAAGGGACAGGATCTGGTGGTTAATCTTGAGTTTCTTGTTGTAGAAAGGATACGAGCTGAAGGTTTGTCGATTCTGTGGAACCCTGGCTCTACAGCCAGTCTAGCTTTAATAACTTGTTGCTCAATTGTGTGATGAAGCCCTAGGAAGATTCTGTAATCTGGGGTAAAGGGAACTCTTGAGGTTCCTGCTGTAAGGGAGATCATGGGGGATTTGTGCGCGTGATTTATATGACACTTTCATACCTAGTTCCTGTATGTAAACCTAATGTGGGAAATGAGCTTTACTGCCTCTCCAGCTCCAAATCACTTTCTCAGCAGGAAACAAATTGATTATAACCTGAAATGGGTGGCTAACCAGAAATGAAGGAAAATAAATTCTGTAGATGTATACTGTTAAATCTTTCCAAAGTCCTAACGGTCTGCTTTTCTTTACCCATGTGTGGAGAGCAGGTTGCCAGCAGCCACACCTGACAGGGAAGAAAAATTAAAAAAGAGCAAGAGCATCTGTTGTACAAAATATTTGTTCCTGGGAAATAGGGATCTAAACCATCCTGATGGTTACAGAGTCCTTGTGTGATTTGGTTGGGTTGTTGGCAATATTTACAGTGTTTTCAAAAATAATATTTTTACATGAAATTTAATTTCCTTTGAGGAAGTAAAGGAGTATGTGTGTTGAGGGTTTTTTCCCCATCAAATTGATGGGAGGGTTGTATTTTATAGCTTGCACATTGAAATAATACATGGTGTTCTGGGTAAGAGGGGAGGGCAGGAAGTTTGCCAGAATGAAATGGTTGAGTTGTTTCTTCAGAGTAAAGATTAACATGTTTTTTTGTTTTCCTTGGTATTTTTTTCTCTTCTGATGTTAGCAAGAAGGCTCATTGTGTGCTCAGCACTGTCTGAATAATTTGCTACAAGGGGAATATTTTAGTCCTGTTGAGTTATCTTCTATTGCACAGCAGTTGGATGAGGAAGAAAGAATGAGAATGGCAGAGGGAGGAGTGTCTAGTGAAGAATACAGAACATTTTTACAGGTAAAATCATCTTAATTTGAGGTTGCTTGCTATTTGCCTAAAATTTAATATTGTGTAGCCCAGACCTGCTATTCTTGCATAGCTAGAGAAAGTTAATTTCCTTGTACTAAAACTTCTTAAATTTATAGGTCTTTTCATTCCTGCATCTTAAATTTGGCATTTCCAAATGTCACTAGCACAGCTTTACAGTAATTCTACAAAAAGCTACATTATCTTACAGGAAATAAGGTCAGGCATGGTGAGGAGGAGGATCTTTGCTTTGCTTTTTGTTTTTATAAGGCATTGGTAGAGATAGGAACAGAAGTTCTCATGCTTGTCTATCCTTTAAGCACTGAGCATTTCTAATTTAAAAGTTTGAGGTTTTAATTAATAAGCTTATTTGGGCATTGCAATCAGCCTTACAGACTAGGACATACTGAGTTGTTGCTGTAAGTATGTGCAGGTACATTTATTTTCAAAACTGAATCATTTCTGACTTACACCATTTTTCCCTTGTCCCCCGCCAAACCTGACACTGAGCAGCAGCCTTCTGTAAATATGGATGATAGTGGATTCTTCTCAATTCAAGTAAGTATGTGTCTATAGTGACAATTTTTTTTTTCGTGCAACATGTGTTCTCTCATATAATTTAAATGCTATCAAGCTTTTTCATCTAGTTTCCAGTTTATAGGCTTAATGGGATCAAGTGCTGGACTTCTGAATTTTCAGAGTGTTTTCCATTAAGAGAAGTGACTTCCAGTTCTTTGGTTCTTGGGTCCTTAAACACATAGAAGCCTGGACTCCAGAACAGACACCTGCTGGCAATAAGCTTGATTTCTAAGCTGCTTCTTATGGACACTTCAGGTGTAGACCTCGGCTCCCATAGACTGTGGGTGAAAAAGCAGACTTGAGATTGTTTTCTCAAATTACAGACTATAAAGCCCTTGGCAGTGGTAACAGGGTTATTGCAGTGATCTGCAGAATAGGAAAAGCTGCAGTATTTGCATGTCATTTTTTTTTTAACATACTCCAAACACTTTAGACCTCTGGTTGTTTGTTGTTTGGGGGTTTTTTTAAGGACCATAATGGAAAAGTAATGAATAATAAACACGTAAAGCAGAACGGAAGAGTACTGAACACTGAATTGGGGCTCGTGTCCAGACTAGAGCCGAAGGCAATGCTTTACACCTTTGTCTCCCAAGCTTTCAGAGGTGCTTGTCAATATTCCAGAATCCCTCAAGACCCTCTCTTCTTTATGGTGGGGCAGGGCTGGTTTTCTGTTCAGTGAAAAACCAGTAACAGTTTGGCATTTCTTTTATTCTTGATTGTGCTGCTTCAGTATTGAAGCTGGGAAAAAAAAACCAACAAAATTCCTCTTACTCTGCTTTATTTTGTCTTGTCATTGCTGTGCTCGCCTGCTACATAGTTGGCTCACTGAAAGGAATGCGACTTGCTAATTTAAAATTTCTTACAGCATTATTTCAGATAGCTTTAAAGAGTTACTGTAAAAGAGTTAGTGCTACTGTATCTGACTGATCTTGTGACAATCCAGTGGTGCAAGACTTTCTAGTAGTTACTATGGGGAAGGATGACACTGTATTAGGGGGAGAGGGAGGGCAAAGCAGTCCATTGAGAGCAGAGAGGAAACAATTTATGAAGCTTCTGTGGGAGATGGGGTTACAGTTTTGTGGGGGTGAATAAGCTTTACATGTCTCAGTTAAATTTTAATTTTGTTATTTCCCCTTAGATATGGTGTGTGTGTTATGTTTGCATGTAAATTAGATAGCTGCATTTTTTAATAATGTGATTCCTAGGTTTCCTACAGATATTTTAAGATCGAAGTTTTATGAAAACAATATAATTGTTTATAGCAGCTAAGATAGTTTCATTGCTTAAATTTAGGTTTGACTCATGAAAGGTGCTGTTTTTTGACAGGTTATAAGCAATGCCTTGAAAGTTTGGGGTTTAGAACTAATCCTCTTCAACAGCCCAGAATATCAGAGGCTTGGGATCGACCCTATGTAAGACATTTTTTTCAAAGCACGCTGCGGTCTTTTTACAGAAAAATAATACTCTCTATTTATTACTTAAATTTTTCTTTAGAGTTACAACTTGAAGCCCTGTTGCATTTTGATGTTTTTATTGTCCTGTCTTTAACTTTTTTCCTTTTGGAGATGTATATGAGCATCTGTCCTCTGTGCCTTCGTGATATCTCAGTATCTGTGACATCACAGGTATATGGAGATTTCAGTAATGTTGTCAACTTCTTAAATGTTATAAAAGCAGTATGAGTACTCTGTAACATCAAGAGTTGTATTACTGAAATTTTATTATCTAAGTTTAAATTGGTGGTAGCAAAAAGCTTAAACATAAATATGCATTCCAATATTAGAATATTTAATTTTATCTATACTTTTGTGTTTGTTTTTTTTACAGAAATGAAAAATCATTTATTTGTAATTATAAGGAACACTGGTTTACAGTTCGAAAGTTAGGAAAACAGGTGACATTGTCTTTTTTTTATTTAAAAACTGACTTCAGAATGGGGGTGGAAAAGTGGTTGCCAGTAGACCATGTGTTGTCTGCCTGCAAGCTTTTGCTGCAGTTTGTTTTAATAGTATCCCATATCATAAATAAATAAGTAAATGTTTGTTATATCACAAAAGTGCTGAGAGGCTTTTTATGAGTGTTAGCCTGGGGTAAGACCCTAGCACCAATTTCCCAGTGAACCTGTCCTCTAGGGAGCTGCAGTTCTGGTAGAGTCTGTGTGATGTCTTAAGCTCTTTTCTTTCTCTTCTGCCTGAAAAATAGCAGAAAAGTTGTATGGGGAGGGAGAAGTCCTAGACAAAGATTAGGATCCCTATAGAATGCAAACTTACGTTAATGGGCTAAATTACTGCCATTGTAAAAAGAATTTTGCTTGTTTAAATGGACAGTAGGTGCATTTCAAGTGTATTGATATTTATGATTGCTAGTATTTAAGAGTATCCATCAGGGTAAGGTTGGGGAAGGTGCAATCACAACTTTGCATTATTTTAGAACACTTTCTGAAACAGTTGTATTATAAGCAGGAAATAGTTATTAAAGATAAGGGATGGCCACAGAAGTGTGTGGTCCATATATATAATAGCTCAAGTCACGTCCGTTTCCCTTGTAACGCCAACGCAGTGTTGTATTTCAGTAATCAATCATTGTTCTGGATGATACTGCGTAAACTTCTATACAACATGTGCTGGTTCAGTGTTTGTTTTTTTTCAGGTTGTTTTTTAGGGGGGTCATAGAAAATGTTCATTAAGTAAGTTTTTAGATTCTGCAGCAGTGAACAGGAGTCTCTACCCGTTTGGTTCATTTTGCAGGTGGTGGCTACCTATGTTGTAATTCAGATGAGAAATAAACCATTAAAATTGAAAAAAAAATAAATCCCTATGAGTAAACAAACTAAACTCTACTCTTCTGCTTTAGTTTAAAAGTATGGTTAACTTTTACAGGCAGTTTTCTTATATTTGATATTGAAAAGGCTGAATGGTCTCTTGAAAGTATGAGAATGTTCCTAATTATATATACAACCATGTTAGGTGGAATTTTGTGAGGTAGTATTCTGA
This sequence comes from Trogon surrucura, assembly GCA_020746105.1. Classification (NCBI taxonomy): domain Eukaryota; kingdom Metazoa; phylum Chordata; class Aves; order Trogoniformes; family Trogonidae; genus Trogon; species Trogon surrucura. The sequence goes on along the minus strand of CM036623.1, from coordinate 29,529,379 downwards.
CTCAAAACGTTCCAAGTTGGAGCAGGACATGTCTCTTGCTTTTACATGTGGCTTGTAAGCACATGAAGACAATACTGAATCTGTTATCTACAGTAATGAGGAAAGACAGATTTGACCGCTTTCTCTACTGTTACAGTTAAAATTAGTTTACCAAACCTTTATTTCCCCTATTCCCTTTTAAAAGGTTGCCTATAATCTATCCATTGCATTTGTTTACATAGCCTTTTATTCCCCACTCCTGTGCTGTTGGCCTTACCCTTTCCTAGTGGCAAAGGGTGTTTTTGACAGATTATGTGACTGAATGACAGAATGGTAGATCGTCACTTACCTACTGTATTCCAAGGGAATTCTAGTACAGGCCTGACTGCAAGTGTATGACTGCACGGACAGAAGTTTGGGTAGAAAAATGCATTTTTGCAAGAACGGAGGTGGAATTTTCCTTCTGCTATCTGAAATGGTGCTTCCTGGTTAAAATTGGATAATACTGAATGAGTATACAGAGATTCTTCACATTAATTGTAATAAATATAACGTTTTAAAGATGGAATATTTTGTCATCCATGTTGAATATATTTTCTCTCTAGAAGAATTATTACAGATGACTAATTGTCTTCTTCAGGGAACTAGGAATGATCTGTGTACATTTATCTCAGGTGTCCCCTGTTGTAATACTGTGCTGTGCCAGCAGCATATTTAATTTATTTTTTCTTAATTTTTCAATTTAAAAATTAGATGGAATAATAAATAGTTCTAGCATCCCCAGCTATTAAATGGAAAATGTTTAATTCAAGTATTTAATGGAAAGAATTCAACTTCTGTTTCCTTGTATCTGTTCATTTCTTAAGATCTATCATTACTTTATGAAAGCTTTCTTCCTTCCTTAGTCTCTGAACAGACTTAAAACTAGAATTAAGTAAAACTTTAGAATGATACCTGAAATAATTCTTTAATTTATAATTTTTAATCTGTTTGCCTGGTACCAGTGTTCGGTAATGGGAGAGAGCATGCAGTAATTTCCCTACTCCTGTTAGCTGAAGATTATTTGAAGGGTAGCCTTTAGCAGTACAGGTATTGTACTTTGAGAGACTTTTAATTTGTTAATTTATTTTATTAGATTTATTCGGATATTCCATCATAGAAAGTAACCACAATGTACAGAAATGGATTAGCGAGTAATCTTTATGCTAATTTTTTCTCTCAAACCTTTTTTTTCTTAATTACAGTGGTTTAACTTGAACTCTCTCTTGATGGGTCCAGAACTAATATCAGATACATATCTTGCACTTTTCTTGGCTCAATTACAACAGGAAGGTAATAGTAACTTGCAGATATTAAATCTCATTAATTAAAAGTAGGTAATAATCATTATTTATTAGAACTTATGTATTTAGTTAACTACCCTTAGTTTTATGATTGATATAGTGAAATAACCCAAGTCCTTATAATGCAAGGTAGAGCCCTACATTGTAATGTATTGCACATCGTTGTGTTCCGTATAGTGTGCATTTAGAATATTTGTGCGTGCACCTTAATGCTGTAGACTTACAATTTATTTTCCTCAGGTTATTCCATATTTGTAGTAAAAGGTGACCTGCCAGACTGTGAGGCTGATCAGCTATTGCAGATGATTCGGGTGCAGCAGATGCAGCGACCAAAACTAATTGGAGAAGAGACAGCGCAGTCAAGAGATCAGAGGTAAGGTAAATAGAGTTCTCATTTTAATAGTGCTCAGTATGATTGGTTTCCACGATTAATGACTACATGGAAATAAGCCCTTTATGAAGTAGTTAGAAGGACCTTAACTGCAATACACTTACTACTGTTGCACACCATAAAAGCAAGCTGGTAGAATACAAATAGTGGGTTTTTTAAGAGGGTGAAAACTACCTTAATAATAATGATTCAATTGTTCCACGTGCGGAAGTGTTGTACGGTGCACATTTTTGACTTTGTGATTATTGTATTTTCCCAATTACAGTAAAATGAGTTAGCAAATCTTACCAAACTGTGGTTAATAGTAATCAATCTATAATTAAGACTGGCTTGTGCATTCTGTCTTGAGTAGAAAAGAATGAGAAACTCGCATCTGAATTCCACATCATATAAATCATATGGTATTCCCTTTTGGAATAATTTCACCGTAAACGTTGTGGTGCTTGAAAGCATTTCAAGTATTACTACCTCAATAATTTTATCATATTTTCATAGTGAATAAATTGCATACTGATGAAAAGGCTTAAGGCTTTTCAGATTAATTGATTTGTTATTATTACACTTTGTAAAGCTAAACCGGTGATGTGAATTATTCCACTTCGTAAAGCTAAACTAGTGTTGTGAATTGATGGAATAAAACCAAACTACTTGGAAGTAACATGGAAAGTATAGAGTTTCCAGAGGATCTGTTGCTCTAGTGTGACCATCAAAGCTTCCTAAGACGGAGATAACATGCACTATTTTATGCTGGTGAAACTATTTAAATAGCCGTAAGTTCAAATAACATGTATTACTGCTTTTTGTAGGCTTAGTTTTTTTGAGTTTTTCCTGTTGGACAGATTCTTGTCAACATGTGCAGTATTTTCATTGTTACAGCTGCAAACTCTGCTTGTAACCCTTTTGTGCTTTTTCATGTAGAAGTGAAAATATTTGTTTATATAACAGATTTGCACAATAGAAATGTTTTATCTTTAAATTTAAATAAACCAAACCACCTAGAGTTAAATCAGCAGAAAATACTCACTTTAAATATGACAGTACAAGTTAGTGTAATTTCTGTCTGAATTCTGCCACAAATGTATCCATTTCACAGGCTACCCAGAAGTGATGTGGACCAAGCAATCGAAGTTAACCATCCTTTTGAGGGAACAGGCATGTTAGATGAAGATGAAGAGAATTTTCAGAGAGCCCTGGCTCTAAGTAGGCAGGAAATTGATATGGAAGATGAAGAAGCTGATCTTCGCAGAGCCATTCAACTCAGCATGCAAGGTGCAATGCTCATCTAAATTTCTCCTACAATGTTCGTGTTACTTATGTTTTAGGTGACTACTCAAATCAGTTTGTCAGGCACTTTTTCCAGCATGCATCAAGCTGGCTGAAAAGAGCGGCTTTGAGGCACGGAAGGACAATCTAGATTTCTTGTAGCTATCCCCTTCCTGCTTTTTGTAAAGCTGTGACTTTGAGATTAGCATTGATGATTAGGAAGCAGAAACAAATCGGCAAAAGGTGGCAGGAGGGAAGGGAAACAGCCCTAAAGTGAGGAGAGTTACTATCAAGTGAAACTAGCCTAGGTGCTTGTTTTTCCAACAATCTCGTTCTTCCTCTCAAGTTTTAAGCCATTTGCTTAAGCTATATTTAATATACCAATTTAATCTTACTGTAATGAGTAGAATATGGTGTGTTCTGGTTTTAGGTAGTCGTCGAAGTGAATTCTCGACCTCGTCACCACAGAATACTCCTCAGTTGCCTCATACCAGTCAGACTGACTCCCTTTCTTCAGAAGAACTGCGAAGGAGAAGACAAGTATATTTTGAAAAGTAAAGTAGTTGATAGAAAACTGCATATGGAAGTACATGTCATGTTTTTCAGTGCTTCTGGGGTGGGGATGGGTTTCTGACTGAGGTCCAGCTTAACTTCCCTCTCTTAACATGCTTTCCTAGCAGTACCTGAATTTTGCTATTCCCAGGTGGTTCCTATGAAGAAACCTGTAAATAAGGGTAGACCTGTTAGTAAAGCAACATCAGTCTTACGAAGAAAGAAAACATACATGTTATAGAAGTATTTTAAATTCAATCTTATAATTTTCTGTAAGAAAAATATTTTTTAAGACTTTGCTTCTGGTAATGATGCCTCTAATGTGCGTCAAAGGAAAGCAGTCTAGATGCCGTTCTCGAATACCTTCTTAATACATAGTTGGGATATTGTTGTGGCTTTTCCTTATCTCTGTCTCCTAGTGTTGGAGGAACTAAAGACCACGGAGAAAAGCTATGGATGGGAAGAGTTAAAATTTGCATGAGAGGATAAGGATGCAGAACATCCAAATTCTGGGAAAATAATGTGTCTGGGAGTATAATATTGGGAAGATAGGTGTCTGAAGGCTTGCAGGGTGAAACAATTGAAAAGATTTTAGGTGCAGGGGTGTTACTGTACCAAACAGCTTCTATGCCTCACTCTTGGCCTTCATCACAATGAAATAGATGTGATACTGGTGTCATACTGATGTTAATGTTATTCTCCCATAAATCTATAACACTTTCAGGCAGCAACAACAGCTACAGCAGCAACATCAGACCCCAAAGCTACATGATAAGCCAACTCTAAGCTCAAGCACTCCAGACGCTGACCCAGGTATTGCTTTTCGAACTTAATTCCGAAATACCGATGACTTTTTCACATTTGTGTTTTGCTCTGTCTCCTGACTCCCCTTGTCTGCCTACTTCCTCACTCCAACAGCCACTCAGACCATGTATCGCTGCCATTGTTCTTTTTGGAGTGAAAGGGAGGATCCATTTCCTGAAAGCCTGTTCTGCTTTGAACATCAACACCCTGTTTCAAAGTGAAGAGCGTTACTATTAGACCATTTGAGTTCTGGCTTTACTTTTTCTTGTTTTCTTTGACTTGAGCATTGCAAATTGTAATCTTTGATGGGATTTGTGCCAACAGTGTGTTTTCTAAATGGCTTTTAAAGTTGTGATATGTAGCAAAATTACCAGAACCAGTTCTCAGTAGAATCTAAGTATTAAGTGTTGATTATCCAAAATTAAGGACACAAAATGACCATCGTGGATAGAAAGCTAAGTACACAGTGGTCAGTGATTTTAAAAAGGAAACCAAAACTCCCTTTGGAGGAGGGATGGAAACAGATGGGTGTGAACAAAAGTAATAATGAATGCATTTCACTACAGTTGAGAAGTAGATCTGTGTATTTATAACAACTTATATGCATTTATTTTCTTTAGGAGGTGATATGAGTGAAGAAGACATGCTTCAAGCAGCCATGAATATGTCTCTGGAATCTGTTCGAAACCACTTGAATACAGAAGAGGAGAAATGACAGAACTTCTTTTTCTCTTCTTATTGTCAAAACACTAAGTCTCCATTAAAATTTTACTGTGTGGATGTTGCACAAGCAGGGTTCATTTCAGAGTTCTGGAAGTGGGAATGAAAGGGGGGCTGGAGGTCAGGTTTTAGGGGGAATCTGCAAATATGAAAAACATTGCACTAATTTAGAAAACTGTAGCACTCCTACTACAGAACATCTGTTCACAAGAGTAGCTGTATTAAAATTACTTAAACTATTCATGTGAACGAAGTTAGACATGTGTAGCCACTGTAACTTGCATTTAAAAAGCAAGTTTAACTTGTTTTGAAGAATTCTATAGAAAATACAAAAGGGCTGAAAACCAGCATCAACTGATTTCCTTCAGTACTAATGGAAAACATATAAAAGTAATAAGTTGTACTCATAAATTACTAAGTTTCTTATAAAAAATCACTTAAAATGGGAAAAAGAATGATGTTCTGTTTATCTTAAAAAATTTATTTTATGATTGTTTATTCTGAATGATTTAATGTCAGCTGTTGATCCTGCTGTCCACTTTTGAAATTACCTGTTTTGCAGGAGAAACATATATCTGTAAATTTCATAGTTTCCAATTCAAGAGAAAATCTTCAGTGTATTGTTGATTATGATGTTACTCCTGAACCTTCCGGTGACTTTTCACCTTCTAATACTTTCTTGGTTTACGTTCAGTTCCAAGTGTAAAATTTTCAAATTTTTGTTCGAAGTAGGATTTCTGCAATGGCCTGTTGCCTTTTGGCAGAAAACTTGCCTTCTTTGTTTTGGATTTTTTGTTTGGTTGTTTTTGAAAATTTGTTTTTTATTTTCTTATGCTCTATTTAGTTATGCCACTGTCTTTACTGTAAAAGTAGCATATAATCAGTTGAGGTAAACAGGTTTTCTCTTCTTCCTCTTCTGGAATCCTTTTTTCCTCTTCAAGCTCAACGCTTTATTCTGGCCTTTCAGTGTGCAAGAGCTGTAACTGAGTCTAGGAGAATGGAGGAGGGGATTTAGGTGCCATAAAGTCAGTGCCACACACATAAGGTGCATTCCTGCAGTCTGAAATGACCCCTGTGCAAGTAGCTCTTTAAAGAATGAATATTTATGTCTGTGTGGATGCTCTTTCTGAAATGCTTTTTATGAGTGTCTGTCAGAATGTTGCAGCTTTTTCAGGAATGGCCTTTATTCATGCACCTTACAATTTTTTATCATGCTGTTTCTGATGCTGAGAAAAATGGAGAAGCAAAGTATGTGAGATAGCTTCTGCTATTGGTTGTAAGACATTTGATTTGATATACAGGATGAATGTGTCACAGGGAGACCAAACCTGGCTTTCAGCTTCAGTGCAACAATGGAGGTATGTTTCATTTTCCTAAATGGTGCTTGAAATACAAATTCTGTTTACATATAAATTATATGGGAATACGCTGTAGATAGAGTATGTAAGCTGTAGTCCACTTAATGCATTAGGCATTCTAAGAATCTTTTGATGATAACCCCAAATTTCTTTATCAAAATATTCGAAAGTTAGATCATTGCACAGTAGTAACAGTTAATTAAAATTGGTATGAAATGAATGGTAACTAGATGGAAATACACATTCAGCATCAAGTAGTACTGTACATGAAAGGGCTCTTACCTCTCAGTAAAGATTTGTTTACAGCAATGGTTTCTTGATAGCTTAGAATATTATGTTACACATAATTGGGCTAAATTCTGTTTTCCTTACCCGAGTGCTGAATTTCCACCACTGTCACCAGAACCACTAGTATGTGTAAGACAATACAGATTTTCACATGAGACAGCACTACTTTTTTAAAACTGATTTTAAATTTTGACTTTTTTTTATAGTCCTATCATGCACATTATACTATCTGTAATGTCTCAAATTAATACAGCTCAACAATGGCTTTAAAAGTCCACATGTGTATACACTCTTTTGAAATGCTGTATTTTTCAGGATGTAAATTTCTGCTTTCAGTTTGAAATTTATATGAAACTGAAAACAGGAAAGGAATCTCTAAAGCACTGAATTATTTCTTTGCTCATTTGTAAATTATTCACAGCTTTAATTTCCCGTCTTTTGTTGTGCCATAAACTGATTCTGAAATAAGACTCATTTTTATAAGTAGGTATAGGCTGGAAATTTGATACTAGTACTTGGAGCTTCAACCTTTTATCCTCTGTTGTAAAAATATAATAAAAATTTGTTAATTCTGTATGTAGCAGCCATATATTAAAAAAAAAAAATCTAAGCCCCTTGAATTGCATTAAGTGTAACCCGTGACAATTAGATGTCTCTATAATCACTAAAGCATCACTTTGTAAGTTGCGTCATTATCCAGGTGTTTTCATGTGTAAGGGATATAAAGTAACAGTGCCTCAGAAGCACAGCTGTGTCAGCCATCGCAGGGCTAACCATGTTCCTTTCTGTGTAGAAACGCTGTCAGCTCTACAGATACCAATTTGATTTTCAGAAGCAGGTCAAGTTTAATGAAGTAGGTGTTACCTGACTAGTCAAGCAGTTAAGAGGTAGCAATTTAAGTTACACACATTGCACGAAAGGAAGAGACTAGTGCTAGTTACTGACAGTACATATTTAGTCACCCAGGCCTAAAGTTCAAAATGTGTGGACCTGCCAAGAAGCTGTCAATAAAAGGGTGATTTCACTTCTTGGTGTGCATTCTTTTAGTGACCAACAATTCTCAACGTGGCTGAACTATGCCCATAAGGCATTTACTAATTAAGAGCCTGTTTCTCGCGTTATCTGTTCTGTCCAGCTGAAGGTTTTTTTTTTTCCCCATGCTGTAGCTTTAGGCCAAAGTCCATTGTAAAGGAGCAGAAATTGATTTTTTTTTTTTTTAATTAGAGTGTATTTGAGGGAATTTTGGACTTCATTCATACAAGAGATTTTTACAGTCTTCCTCACAGTGAATGGTGCATGTGACAAAACTTGTGGTTTTCTGCCTATAGAAATCAAAGACATGTAGGGGGAGTGAGTGATACTTAAATACCTTCCAGAATTAATTCTCTAGGTATAATTCTGTAAACTGCTTTCATGGTCTTACAATGAGTGCAGGAGGAAAAAGTGTAGTGCAGTAATACTTGAATGCAATTCTTGTTAGGCACAGCAGGTATAAATATGAGCTATTTGAATTCTGACACTTTTCTGGGCTTGATACCAATCTGATACAATACTGGCTTACTCTCCAACGTTTGGGCTTCCTGTGCTCTTGAAACAACTTCAGCAAATCTAAATGTAATTTTCAGCTAAGGTACTCTTATTATTTTTCATACCTAATTACTTTGCAGACTACTAAAAAATAATCAATAGAGAATTAAATCTTCAGTGTGTTTTAATGTTGAACTATTGCTTCTATTACAAATCTATAAAACTGTGGAGGGTTTAAAATGGCTTCTGCATGTCTACTAAACAATTATTTTTCTCTCTCTTAGACAAATATCATTTGCAAGCTGCTTTGTTTTGTTACAAAACTGATAGGCTTTTAAAAATCAACACAAACATGTTACAGTGCTAAAACATCTGTGAAATTTTCTAAAATATAGGTATTGTTTCAAATAATAATGCAAACCTACAAATTCAAGGAAGAGAAAAATTGAAGTGGAAACTTTTCACAAAATCACAGGATCGCCTACATTGGAAAAGACCTTTAAGATTGAGTCCAGCCATTAACCTACCGCTGACAAGTCCTTGACTTAATCATATCTCAGGATCCTATCTCCAGGGATAGGGGCTACACCACTGCCCTGGGCAACCCATTCCAATACCTGATAACCCCTTCAGTAAAGAAATTCTTCATTAATACCCAATCTAAACTTCCCTGGCACAACCTGGCGCCATTTCCGCTTGTACTGTCACTTGCTACTTCAAAGACCGATCCTTTGAAGGGCTTGGGTGTATAATTCTGTTGCATAAACCAAACTTAACTCCTAGGAAATCTTCATAGTTTCTCAAAAATCATTAAAAAAAAAGTCTTAAGTAATACAGATATACCTACTCCCCATATACACATAATCAGTTGTCCAAGGAAGAACAATACTTAATACATTCACACTAGTCCAGTCCAAATATCCAATTCTTTAGTTTCAGATTACTAGCTTCCTTGTGTTGCATCCAGGTTTTCATGAGCAGTTTTGCAATAAACTTTTTTAACCTGCATGGAGACATTTTGGCTTATTTGTATTTAAAACATGGAGAGGGGACTTCAGTTTTCAACCTGCCATAGTCACCTCCTTCCCCAGTTAACAGTTCTTCAGAATGTTAAAGTACATGTGACTTTTCAACTGCTTTTACCAAATCAAAATATTTTTCTCTGCTGAGAAAAGCAAAAAATTGTCACTACACTTAAAATATTTTTTTTCTACACACGCCTCTCCCCACCCCCCATTCCTGCAGTATAGCCATTGTGTGAATTCAGGAGGGGAAGCTTATAAAAGGGTTTGAACAGAAAGGGATGTTATATTTAAATGATGCTGCAGAAAAAAAAAAAGGAGAAATGAATTGCTGTTGTCTTTAAAGCATGCAAGCATTGCTATAACTTTATTTTTTTGCTACATGAAATCCCATACGTACAAAACAGTGTAGAGTTAGGATTTTGTAAGGGAATAATTTTTTTCATCTCTTGCCTAATACTTGTGTCTTTTAGAAATCATTTTCAGTAATACATTTTCCGTCTTGAGACTGCTTTCAGTATCATGTCTTTGGCTCTAGATTCCTATACGATTTTGTCTCTATTTTGTGTATATAAAGCATATAATACTGAAAAGATTAAAAATAAAAAGCAAGCTGAAATGCTTTGTCATTGTTTTCACTGGAAAATGGCAGTGCTGTTTGGTATTTGAAAATGCTCTCCGAATGGGCACAAATATATATGGTTGTATTTGATATCACTTTTTAAAATAAATATGATGATAGCTTCTAATGTTTCTCTCTTGACCCAAGTAATTTCACATGTGCTTTCCCTTATATGTGGATTGGGCACAGAATTGTCAAACATTAAAATCTCATTTTTGATATCAGTGGGCTTTGCACCAAATGTTTTGGGGTAGTTTTCTGTTGCTCCTAACTCACGTTTTATCATCTCTGGTATCTTTTCATCTGTTGATACTCCAAAAAAGCACTCCTGTTACAAAGGAAGTTGGTGCTGATTATCTTTATGCTTTCTAATTTTAAAATAATGCTTCCTGTTCTGCTACCAGAACACATGTTGGCTTTGGGACACCATACACTGATTTTGTACCTCAGTCACTCCACAGACTCTACTGGACGATTTCTGTGTACCTTTATCAATAGTAGATGAAGCCAGTCAGCTGAAAAATTAGTTGCAATGCCAAATAGTAATTTTCTAGTTTTTCAAGAGTAGTAACTAAAAAAAAAGGGGGGGGGGGAAGAATCCTCTGTGCTACTTTCTTGAGTTCTTTCCTTATCTGGCATTATAAAGTGAACCACAGTCAGGGACTGTTTCCTATAAAAATTAATTAACCAAACAATATTGGAAAAGATGACACGTGTTTTATCTCCTGTGGACCTGTGTGGTTTTTGTTAAACTACGGTACAAGTTGTTTTGAGCATTGTAAACATTTCATATCCATTAAATACAATGTTTTAAATTTAAATTAACAAAACCAATTAGGATATCTGTTTACATTTCATGCTCTATCACAGCACTATTACTTCCTAATGGTGCTTTTATTTTTTTTTTTCCTTTTAGCTAGAAACAGATTTGGAGTATTATAGGATTGTTATGGATAACTCTAAGAGTGCTAAATATACTATTACATTTAAAATTTGGTAGTGTTTAAACCTGATGAAAAAATTGTTCACTGAAAAAGTGCAAAAGCACTATTTATTAGGCAGCTGTCAAACCTGACAGCTGTTGCAGTCTCTTTTAACTTCTAAATTTGGGGACTGTCTCATACTATGCCCAACCTCTCAGCTGCCTCCGAGTAAGGACAGTAAAGCTAAAAAGGCAATGCAGTACTGCAGGCCACCTACAAGACTTTCACCAAGGCTCTGTGGGATACTGTTTGGGAAGCAACAAGCTGCCAGTTTTTCCACAGCCCTCTGGTAGTTTGTCAGCTTCTAACTCTAGAGACGTTTTGTGCCTGCTGCATTCTTGGCTCCTCTCTAAAAATGTTAAGACTTCATCTGTGAAATCCTTTCTTCTCAGTTTCATTTTACCGCTGATGTAATGCTTTAATTATTAATTTTTAGGTAGTTATTAATTTGAAGTTAGCAATGAGTTAGCTGCCTGGTATTTTATTTCTAGGACTTCTTCTCAGTGAGGGTGACGGAGCACTGGAACAGGCTGCCCAAGGGAGGTTGTGGAGTCTCCTTCTCTGGAGACATTCAAGACCTGCCTGGACACGTTCCTATGTAGCATTATCTAGGCGTTCCTGCTCTGGCAGGGGGATTGGACTTGATGATCTTTCGAGGTCCCTTCCAATCCCTAGCATTCTGTGATTCTGTGTGATCAGCTATTTTTTGTATCAGTATTGTTCCCTGTTGTTTTAATATTGTGTTTTCTGTAACAGTGCAGCGTACTCTATGTAGTCCCTAATGATTTTAAGTACCTCATTTGATCAAAACCCAAAAAGAACTGAATCGCATCAGTACTGGGGTTGTGGCTGGAAATCCAACTAAGCATTTGTTGGGCCTATGTCCAAAGCAGAAGGGGCCTGGTGTTTCAGGAACTTGTATGTTTTGTAAAAATACATATCTAAATACAAACCGCCTGTATTTCTGGAGCTGTTGGATACTGCGTTTTGTTAATGACACATGACCCAAGTATGTGTATGTCGCAAGGGCCGGGTTCACATCGATTACGTGGTGTTGCTGACTCACCTGCAAGCTCAGCTGACCCGGCCGCGGTGTGACCGGCCCTGCTGCCGGCCACCCTTTGCGGCTGCTCGCCCGGCCTCGCCCACCACAGCTTTGTGTGGCAGCTTCTGGGTTTCCCCAAGCTCGCTTTTCCACAGACTAAGATTTGTCTGTGTACCTATCCTGCACACGAGGAGATGTGCTGCCCAGGCCTGTTGACAAGGTGTGCCCAGTGGCAGAAGAATCACAGAATGCTAAGCAAGGAAAGTAAAAGGTTTTTATAACTTTCCCAGGACAAATCCAGAACCTTTCACAGCATTTTTCGTGAATGTGACAACTCTCAGCAGGTCTCTTCCTATTACTATTAATTTACAACAGAATACAACATTCTGCCCTCTCTGAGCAACCTGTTCCTGTGCCTCACCACCCTCACAGCAAAGAATTTCTTTCTATTATCAAGGTATACTCTCAGTTTGAAACCACTACCCCTTGCCCTATCAGTACACTCCCGGAGAAAGAGTCCCTCCACATCTTTCCTGTAGTCCCCTTTAAGTACTGGAAGGCCACTGTAAGGTCTCCCTGGAGCCTTATGCTAGAATCACAGAATGTTCGGGGTTGGAAGGGACCTCTAGAGATCATCTAGTCCAACCCCTGCCAGAGCAGGATCCCCTAGGGCAGCCACACAGGAACGTGTCCAGGCGGGTTTGGAATGTCTCCAGAGAAGGAGACTCCACAACCTCTCTGGGCAGCCTGTGCCAGCGGTCCGTCACCCTCACTGTGAATAACTCACACCACGTACCGTGGGTTTGGTTTTTTTCCCTCTGAAAGAAGGAACACTGCAATGCCGCGCGCCCCGCGGGTGCGGCGTGTCAGCTCGAGGGCACGCGGCCCTGGCCGCCCTCGTCGCCCGGCACCCACCTCCCGCCCAGACCGCGCCCGCGCCGGCGGCTCCGCCACCATCCCGGCATCCTCCGCTGCCCTGCTTACGCCACAGCCGCCGCGGGGGCGCTCTAGCTAGTTGCGGCCGCTGTCGATGGTGTTTCGGGCTGGGGTGTCATGGCGACCGTCGAGGTGGCAAAGGCCGGAGCCGCCGGGAGGAGCCGCTGAGCCGGGTCTTGCCGGGGGGATGCGGGCGGCGCTGGCTGAGGGCTCGCCGAGACCGGTGTGCTGAGCCCCGCGGCAGGAGCCTTCGACCCTCCGTAGGGAGGAGAAGGGAGGAGGAGGAGGAGGCGGCTGCGGCGGCCGCTCGGCTGAGCGAGGCCCGGAGCCCTCCGAGCGGCGGCGATGGCGTCGTGGTTGGGCGGGCTGGGCTCGGGGCTGGGGCAGTCCCTGGGGCAGGTCGGGGGCAGCCTGTCGTCGCTCACCGGCCAGATCTCCAGCTTCACCAAGGACATCCTGCTGGAGGGCGCGGAGGAAGTGGGCGGTAAGGGGGCTGAGGCGCCAGGCCGGGGGGCGCTTGCCGGGGCTGCCTCTGTGCCTGCGGGATGGGCCTGGGTCCGTGAGGGAGCTCGGCCGCCCTCCCTCCCGCCGCCCGTTTCCTCCGGGACCGGCAGCGGCGGGGCCCGGCGGGGCCTGCACCTGCCGGCCGGCCGTGAGGGGGCTGCGCGGCCCCGCTAAACCGGCCCTCCGGGTCTCTCGGGAGAGCGGCCGATGGCTTTGCTGGCCTTGTTTTCGTTTCTGTTCCACCCCTGTGACCTCAGGAGCTGGAGGATAAACAAACGTGTTCCCAGGCTGTAATACCAGCGCGCGTAAACCTGTTCGGGGTTTATGACTGGGAAGTTTCCGAGTCGCGGGGAGCGCTGTGTTCGTCAGTGACCGAAGCAGGCAAACAACGCGCTCCCCCCGTTCCGTTCGCTCCGTGTAGCTACAGCCCCGCTCCATCAGCTGCTTTTAGAGTGGTTTCATAAAACTGCCGAGTAGCAGTAGTACCGAGGTTTTTTTGTCACCGGTGTGATATCAGTCTGACGTGTCACGCAGGCAAAGGTCCAGTGTGTCTGGTGGTTTTGTTGTTTGCATTTCGTTGGTCCCAGAGAAACGTGTTGGGTTCTGCCGTTCTCCTGCAGCCGAGTAGGAGAATGCAGCCCGTGTTCTGTGGGGACTGGAAGCTCGGGTGATTTGTATTTAAAACAAAGTTGAAACTAAAAAGCTCAGACATCAGAGTAAGATATTAAAAACGTTATAGTAGATTTATTGTAGATTGTAGTGTTTAAAAATATTTTTAATAGTACTAGTTTTCTAATAAAATTTCTATTTTTTTCTAGTAAACCATTTGTATAATATGGTGATATATATCAGTAGGTTAATACCACTACTGTTGTTTAACATCTTGAAATTATAGCCTCGAAAAAAATGAGCATTTTCAAAACAGTGCTAAGAATAGCAACCACAGAGGACAGCTGAGACTCTGAGTACTTGTCTTAAATGTTTGCAACTTCACAGCTACGAAACAGTGTGAAAGTATTGTATAAATCTTGTTGGCAAGCTGATACTACTGGTCTCATATGGATGAATGGGTTTTTGGTATACAGGTAAAATGCTTGAAAGGGAGAAATTTATTGTGATAACTGCAGTTATATTTTTTTCAGGTTGCTGAAAGATTTGCCTAAAATTGTTTTAAATTCCCAAATCCATATTAGTTTGGTTTTGAAACTGATTTTATGCTGTTAAGCTGTGTAGTCATCCAATGCCTTTTTGCAAGATAGGTGAGATTCCAAATCATACATTTGGGCTTTAATTTGTGCAAGAAAGATGTGCTGATGTTCAGTGGTTATGTGCAAGTGTGCTTGACTGCTAAATACTGCTGTAAACAACTTCTGTTTCCTAAAAATGTCTTAACTAATAAATTTTTACGGATTACTAGCCTTGAGGGTGTAAAAATCACATCCAAGTACTCTTCAGTAAAGACCTTTACATACTATGTGGTCTAAAGAATGTTCTTCAAGCAGGTTCTTACATTCCTTTTTTTATATTTCTCAATTTTCTAATGTTTCCTAATTTTTAATTTTATCTCTAAATTCACAGCTTTGACTGCCATCTGACTTGAAGATGGTATTTGTGGATTATAGACTTTAATATCTTCAGTTTAGCAGTTTTCATGGGTAGATTGTTGCCTGTGCAGCACTTGAGCTGAATCAGTTTTAAACAGCACGTAAAAAAAATTGAAATATAGTATTTACTTTAAAAATTATTTCAAATTTTGAAAAATTGCCGAGGTTGCCTTATTGTCAATCCAGAATGATTTCTCATTAATGAGAGGAAATGTGGTATTTCTATCCATTGAAAGTGGGACATGGGAGAAGTAAACATAGCCTGTTTAAGGAGGGTTGATCATTAGAGGAAGAGTATTCAGGAACAGAATTATGTGCTCTTTATATTAGATAAACTGGTGTGGTAGATTGTGTCACCTTTGTGTAAATGAAAGTGAGTCTTATAGGGGGTTTGTACCTTTGTGTGAGGGGCAGGATTGATGTTTTATTGTGTGGGTTATTTTGTGGAGTTTGATCGGTTTGTGATGATTAGGTTTGGTTTTTTTTCTGGAGAACTTTGTCACTGCTGTGTGCATTTTGTAGAACTAATTCTTGTTTTCAAACTTCGCATGAGATTAATGAGAAACACATAACTGTCATGTCATGGGCAAAGTCCTAAATAAAAAACAGTTTGGGTGACATGAAATAGGTAAAAAATTTTCATTTTTCTTATTTTAAAGTTTAAGTCCATACTTTTTTTGTTGATTTTGTGATCTGACTTAAAGTCTTTATAAGTGAGAACTAAATTAGGTTCAGAAAGACTCTCAGGTCTGAAAAATATTTCTGATAGTGTTCTGATAAAAGCAGCTTTTGGTAATTGCGTAGGAGTGAACATTAAAGCAGCCTAAAGTAAGACAGTTATTAATAGCTGTGGTCTGAATTGATGTCTACTTAACAAATTAGAAGTAGTTTAATAAAAATTAAAATGTGCACTTTCTTTCAGATGCTGCAACAGAGCTCCACGTGTCCAATTCCAGACTCAGAGAAATAGAAAGTATCAATGCAGCACAAAAGTTTGAAGTAAGATATTTTGGAACACTCCTGTAATTAAGAGCAATAATATTTTTTTCTTGTAGAGGTGAAATATTGCATTGAAGTTGCTTTTCCCTGGCTAAATCTGGAAACAAGGGTGACAGTGGTGTTAGAATGTGGCTCTTTTTTTTTGGTGACAAACCGCCACCACAGTTAGGGGACGCATTTGTTCACTGAACTGTGAGTGTGGTGTGATCTTTACATCTTTTAACTGCTGCATCGTATGACTTGGACTGTGCAATAGACTTGACGAGCGAGTGGCTGGCTGTGCTGGGCAGCATGTCTTCTGTAGCCAATTTAAAAGTATAGAGCGTGTATGTTCCCTGATGGAGCTCTCGGTGTTGCTGTACCGTGTGGTCCTTTTGACATAGCTGCGGATGCTCGTGCTCTTCTAAAACTGCAAATCCCGTGTGTCCTTGTAGGAAGTGACTTCGTGTACTTTTACAAAGGGCCTGTTGGCCTTGTGACTTTATTTGTGGCTGTAAACCAGCAACTTTCAGGTGTGCCTTCAGCCCTCAAGAGCATCAAGAAGTTTGCATAGTATTTTTGAGAAGTAACTGTTCCTGCCTCTTCTTTTTCTAGATTCTTGTGCTCTGTTTTTGGCCAGTGTCAGAGAGAGAGTACTGAACTGTATGGATATTGTCTCAGATTTGTGCTCTGACTGTTCTTAAATTTCACTTGTGGATCATGCTAAGATGCAATTCAGCCCTGAATTTTACTTCTTGGCATTTACCTCTGCTTCATTACAAACCTTTTTCTGAAAGTCAGCTGGAGTCTGGAGTCCGTGCCATATAAAAATATAAAGCTTGGATGTGAACGTGATTTTGGGCTCACACTTGGAAGTTACTGTTGCTGTGTGTTTTCAGTGAAATAACATGAGAAATCTGTACAATTTAATTGATTTCTTTGCTCCTCAGCACAGTTTTGCTTTTCTAAATGTTTTGAATTTCCCAACATTTATTTTTCTTTTTTTGTAGAATGAGAGACTGAAAAAAGTTTGTAGTGATTTAGAAGAAAAGCATGAAGCAGCAGAGCTTCAAATAAAGCAGTTATCTGTAGAGTACCGAAATCAGCTTCAGCAGAAAGAGGTAGGATACAGAGTAAAATATTTGAATAAGTATGTCCAATAAACTTACATATTATGCTGTTTAATCTCTTTTTGTTGTTGTTGTTGTTGTAGTAGTAGTGTCTGTGCTCTGAGAAGTATTGGCCACAGTTACGGTTTCTTGGTTTGTTAATGTAGACACTGAGAGACTAAAACATATGTATCATGTAATATAAGCAGAGGTGCCAGGAGATAGTTGAGACAAGAAAACTCTGGAAATGTGATATGTATATCACAACTTCCGTTGTTTGTGGAATTACTGTGAGAAAAGACACTTAAAGTACTCTGTATTTCTGATTCAGTTATCTTTAAGGAAGGCAGCAGGAGCAAATTCTCATCTAAAGCAATTATATTGTCTGTAGATACAATTATTTATCTTAACATATGCAGTTCAAAGGAACAGAACTAGCTTTCGTAATTTGAGAAGTGTCCCTTTGTGCTGGAAATATCAGCTTTATAACCTACTGTATAACATGAGATTTCACAGCCTTTTAAATGAAGAAAGTTCCCAATGTGCCTAGAATTACACAAAAGGAGTTTTATTTGTAAATGTATGTGGGAACTAGGGGAGGCAGAATTCTGAGATGTATAGAATTCTGCTTATTAAATACAATGACAATTTTTTTGAGAAAATTGCATGCAAGTAATTTCAATTTATTGCAAATATATATTTTCAGAACATTGAGTTGTTAAATGTAAAAGAAATCAAATGTAAATAATGGGGGGAGCATCATAGTGCTTAAGTTTCATATCTGAAGATGCTCTTTAAATATTTGAATTTTTGTACAACCTGTTAACCTAAATCTTGTTATAATACATACGTACCTTGGCTGCTGAAAAAAATCAGCAGATGCTTTTACTGAAGTTTTAGGTGACTCGAAACTATTAAAACATTTACTATATGTACTTGTGTGAGATACTTTGTGCAACATTAGCTAAGACGGCTTTTTTCCATTAGGGGAGTGTTTGGATTTTTTTTCCCTTTCTTTTTAATGGAAATGATCACTTCTGGGAGTGGGAGGAGAGTCGTTTGGTCAGTTTAGATTTCGTAAGGCCACAAGGGGTCAAGTATTTTGATATGCTTCGTGTTGAAACAAAGTGGTTTTTTATTCTGTGTGTTCAGGTGGAAATCAGCCACCTAAAAGCGAGACAGAACGCACTACAGGAACAACTGCAGAAAGTACAGACGGCTGCTCAGTCAGCACAGGCAGGAGCTGGTGTTTTGCCCCCAGCCACTACGTCAGCGTGTTATGTTCCAGCGGTCAGGCATTCATCAGGTTTTGAAGGAGATGACATGGATTTTGGAGATATAATCTGGTCACAACAAGAAATAAACAGATTGTCCAATGAGATTTCCACGCTGGAATCTGAGGTTGACCACTGGAAGCAGATTGCGCTGGTGAGTGGCTCCGCTGTATCTTAGCCTCTCCTCTCCCCTCCACATCAGGGTTATCCTTGCATTTGTTGGTTTTGGAGTGAGTCTTTAAAAAATTCATGGTCTACAATTTCTGGAAGCAACATGACTTGATGGAAAAGCTGAAACCTCATGATCTTTGAGTCTTTTTTTTTTCTGTCGTATGACTGGGAGCACATTAAAGTGATTAACTTCCAAATGCATTTTAGTGATGCTTTTAAGCATGATTTGTCAAGTTAGGAAAAGGATTTCATAAATGTTCACCTCACATACTACTACAGGGTTTCACTTTTGGGCAGCCTTTCCAAAATTACTTTCCTTCTTCCTGGCTGTGATACTGATTATTTACTGAAGCACAGGACTGTTCAGAATGGTAACTGGATACTTGCATGCTGTTTTTACTTTTCTTTCAGTCCTTGATATGTCAGTTATAATGCATGGTCTGCTGAGACAAAAAAAGAACATAATCTTTCAGGCTGATGTGAGTCATCATTTTTGAAGCTACAGCCTGATCCAGACGTATACTTTTCCCATGTGGAAATATTCAAGCAAAATTAAGCAACCCTATTGTGTTATTAGTACAGTCACACTCGCCACCCCATACTTTCACACGTTTGCATGTAAAAATGAGGAAAAAAAAAACACATGGAAAACTAAATATTTCCATTAAAATGTCTTCTTTTGATCAAAATTATTGTAGATTTGAATTTTGCTTCACATCAGCTTTGTTTTCTGCTTTTGAGCATCAACAGAGGAGGTGCCTAAGTGAAAAGTGCATGTATTTATCAAAATTTTCACATGGACATGTGATTTATTTATTTTTTCCTCAGTCTTCCAAAGTGCAAGGGACACATGATGCTGAACAGAATGAAATATGTAAATTACAAAATATTGTTAAGGTAAGATGAAACTTTGACAAACTAGTGTTCTCTTATGCTTTGTACTTGATGGTTTTGCATTTAGTCACATAAGTGGTAGTGTTGTAAACGTTTTAACTACAGTCACATAACTATACTCACCTATGTTAAAAATGCGTGTGGGCGTGTAATAGTGCAGCAACATTTCAGTCAGCAGAACGATATTTACAAACAATGAGTTATTCTGAGAGGGTATTTATATTATTTGAATAATACAGTACATAAGCTTAAAAGAACTAGTATTTATGAGAGAAGATTGCTTTCAGAACCTGTTGACTACCTATGAGACTGAATTTTAGATACACAAAAGAATTTCATCTCCCTTCTCGGAAACATCTTGCCTTTTTTCACTGAAGATGCAAAATATGATTTGCATGTCATCCTTGGAAGTTACTGGAAATATGTCCTAGTGTATCCACTTCCTTTGAAAGAGTTGTGATCTCTCTAAGTTGATTTAATATTTGCTGTTGTGTAGAGCATACTGTTTGTGTAAACATGTTTTTTAAAACAATATCTTTTAGCATGTTTAAAAATAACACCAACAAAAACTTGTCTTCTCCTGTGAGAAGAAACTTGTCTTCTCCTGTGAGAAATCCTTTAATATTACTAGGGAAAACTCATTTCCTTTTGAATTTCTTATTTCTTAAGCTTATTTACTGTATTTTACCATTTTGTTTCTCTAATTTTATTTTCAGGAGCTCAAGCAGAATTTAAGTCAAGAAATAGATGAACATCAACATGAACTTTCAGTGTTGCAGGATGCACACAGACAAAAGCTAGTAGAGATAAGTCGTCGACACCGAGAAGAGCTGAGTGAATATGAAGAGCGAATTGAAGAACTCGAGAATCAGTTACAGCAAGGTCTTTATTGCCGCATGCTTTCTCTTTTATTTAATGTGCAGTGAACTTTGGTTAAAGCATCTAATCTGTGTGTAACAGTGCAGTAGATATCAAATGCTTGATGTTTAGAATTTTTGAATTTCACCTTCAGTTCAGCTTCATATTTAAGACATGTGTGCCCTAGTATCTTATATTTGCTGTGATTGGCTCGAACACCGGAGTGATAGCATTTCATCGTGTAAGTCATCTGATGTATATCAGTCTTAGAGGGTCACTTTTTATACATATCAAGTGTTGTTCTCTAAGTTCTATACTTCCTGGTTTTTGCCTTCCACTGAATACAGGTGCAGGCAAGACATGAAGTGGAAGATAATTATTTTTGTGCTGAAATTTTCTGATGCCAGTTGGGTTACTTGACAGAAGCTCAAAGATTGCCATGAGGACCATGCCTTAGTCTGTGACATGGCTAGATTGTAGGAGAAGGTTGGTGGTTCTCATGAGGAGCTTGTTGTTGTCTTGTAGGTATTTCATAGTCCATAAAAATAGTTATGACAGGTTTCCTTTAGAGTCGTCTGCACAAATATGTCATTTGCCTGTATACCTCTATTTTATTGTTTGTTAAAACTAGACATTCAAAAAGTGTATGCTTTCCTTTTGGATAGAGAGGTTCATTTTCTTCTTGAAAAGAGAGGAAATATGTTCACAGTCTCTTAATTTCTAAGGTAGCGCTGATAGGGAATTTATTTCTTGAAATCAGATGCCTTTTAAGATGTGATCTGTCTTTTAACTGCATGTACTATATGTACTGGACATAAGCAAACCAGCAGGACTAATTTAATGAAGTCAAAGGCAGGAGTCCCATGTATTTTGCATTACAGCTTACCTGTAAAATAAGTACTGCTCATAACTTTTGAAAAACTAGAGTATTTAGGTTTGGGGTTTTTTGTTGGTTGTGTAATACAGACTGGGATGGGGGGAATTATTAGAGCTTACACTGAAATGGATTCACAAGCACTGTGCTTTCATTTAACTTTTCTGTGCATTTTTGATTATTCCTTTCTGCACACTCTAACTTACCTGGAAATTATATTGTGAAGATTATACAGAACTATCATAGCATGGTAGATCTGTAAAAACATCAATTCTGCAAAATGAGATCTTCAGGTGAAAAATTTCTGTGTATCTTTTAATGATGTACTGGTTTGTAGCAAGTTGTTCTCTATAACAACCATTCAGCAAACTTTTGGAATTTACTTAATTAAATTACCAACAGGGATTTTGCATCAGACTGAATTAGGTGGGGTTTGATAAATGAATTCTTAGAAAATTGAGGGATTCCAAATCTTGATAAATTAGATTCTGTCATCTCCCCACCAAGAGAGATGGCGATCAAGTATATTTTAATTACATTGTGAACAGTGTGTGTCTTGCAGCGCATACATCCCTGGCTCAAAATAATTTTGAAAGATACAAGTATTTGAAAAGCTGCTTATTGATCCAGTAACATGCATAGCACTGCTTCACATGTTAACGATACTTAAGCAGGCGTTCTGTTGATGATGACCATGTCTTTGGTTTAGGCTATCTCCCTCTCTCAGGAGAAAGGATGGAAGAAGCAGATTTTAAGGAAAGATCTACAGTGCTGGCTTTGGTTAGTATCTTAAACAATCTTTTTTTGCTTTTTAGGTGGTGTGAGTGCTGATGCCATGGCTGACTCTAAAATTAGTGAACAGAAAAAAAATGCTCACAGTCCAGAAGGAGGAAAGGTAGAAGAGTTGCAGGTTATAAAGGACCTAGAGGATGAAATAAGAAAATTAAATCAGAGATTGTCTTCTGCCAAAGAAGAAAACAAACTTCTTCTGAAAGAACAAGAATTGGCAAAGGTAGAAAAAATCCGAATAACACAAGAGTATGAAAATCTTAAGTCTGACTTTAGTGTGCTTCAGAGTTCTGTTGCAGAACAGGAGATGAAGCTCCAATCAAAGACATCACTACCAGAAGATGTTCTCAGACTACAGCAAGCACTGTTAGGTACAGAGATTATGATACTTTTGTTGTTGTTACTACTTTTAGTATATCTTCACAGGTTTTCGCTTGTAATGCTTAGAATTTATTTTAAGAATTTGGAACTGAATATGAAAATATATGTGTTGTAAAAGTTGCTGCTTTAGAAGAGGATTGTCCGTTGAGGTAAGGCTAAGCAGAAAAGGAGACACAATTAGGACTAGCGTGATTATCATAGAGGTAATATCTTCTCCTTAAGGAGACACTGAAATAGATCTGTTTAAGAGTCATATCTGTATGTAGGCCATATTGTAATATTGCGTAATTGATATGCTGTAATATTACCAAAGTCATCCTAATGTGGCTCTGCTTTGTGGTGGTGATTGATGGCGAGTTTAAATCTTTTACCGCACTGATGCTTTTACTCACAAAATACCATGAAACTATTCCCTTCTGAGCAGCAGAGTTCTGTTGGGACAAGGTGGAAGAATGATGCTTTTATTACTTTTTGGACAGCAGTAAGATTATGTGTTTTTTGTTTTTGCTTTATAGAAGCAGAGAATGAAATAGCAAGACTTTCAAGTTTGAATCAGGTAAAGCAAATTGTAAAATTAAGTTGACAAAAAAGTTTATACATGGTAACTGACGGACAACACGCATTCTGGCACTATGCATTTTCTAGGAATTCACACTTCTATATAAATAACCTTATAATCAAGGAAATAATTGTAGATTAATTCTATAATTACCTGTGGAATTGACATTTTGGCTTGTGAAGTTCCACAGTGTACTCTGTTAAAGAAAACTAGTGGAGTTCCACCTATTCCATTGCTGTAACATACATTTTTAGGCTGCTGTAACATATTTTTTTTAAGTATCAGTAGTACATTCTGGAAAATTTGTCTCTTTTCACCTCTTGTACTTTGGCACATTTTGTTTTTGACACTGTTACCAGCTGTGAAATACCTCTCACCTTCCATGTAGTACTCTAATAATACTACATACTGTTTTCTGGTAAAGCTAAACCGCGGAACATACAGCTTCTCTGGAACACGCCTTTTAGTTTTTGCGATGGTTCCCTTAGTCCTTTATAAACTCAGGCTGGAAAGATTTGGTTCAATTTACCTTTGTACCCAGTAGTATTTTTCAACTGGGGTCTTTTTTTGCATGCATTTGAGAGTTCCCATAGCTTTTTCCATACGGACATTATTCAGGTGTCCTTCTTTAGAGCCTCCTCTCTCACCATGCAGCCTCCTGCTAGGTTAGGGTATCTCTTGGAGATTCTAAGTTTATCCCAGCTGCGGGTCCTTACCCCAGAGGTGGATATAGCTGTGCTTGTCAGACCACAGCTGTTTGTGCAGGAGGCTGTCAATTGCACTCCTGAACTTAGCAATGAAAAAATAAATGTATATTTATGAATGGTAGAGACAAATATTTCACAGTGAAGAAATTTTAACTGGGATAATATTAATGTAGGCTTACAGATTCTAACATAAAAATGTGTGCTTTGCTTTTAATTGTTGAGGGGGGAAGAAAAGTTTCAAATCTAAACAGTTCATAAATTTAAGCAAGATAAAGTCTAACATATAGAATTCATTTTTTTTAACTTGAGGAGGGACTTGAGAAGAAACTGACAAGTGCACAACTTAAAAATGAGAATATTTTTTCTGCATGTGCTGAGAATCAGAATTCAGAATTAAGTCAGTTAAGACTAGATTTGGAAAGGAAAGAACATGAATTAAATGAAAGTATTGCTGAAAGAGAAACATTAATAGCAGAACTGGAAGAACTGGACAAGCAGAATCAAGAAGCTACTCAGGTAATATTGCAACTAGTTATTGAACTGCCAAAATAAATGTTTATATTTGTATGCATCTTTTAAGTTGATCTTTGAACACAGATGGCAGGGAAATACAAGTTATCCTCTGAGGTTTAAAAAGAATATTGCGACCAGTGTTTCTCCATATTTGTCGTGTCAATGTGAAATTCTGAAATGCATTTGTTTTGAACAAAGAAATATTGTGGCAGATGAGCTCTCTGAAAGGCATGTTGATTTCTAAAGTCCAGTTAAATACTAGTAGATTTTCCCTTTCGAGACCATTTTTATCCTGCTAATATTTTGACCTCTGTCTCACAACAGTATGCGTAATGGGAATGACTTTTTTAAAAAATCTTTTTTCTTTTCCTTTCTGTTGAATAATCAAGTTACTCTGTTACAAGTTCTTCCTAATATGAGCATTTGTGGAACAAAAAAGGTCACTGATTATATGTAATCAAAATGGAATGATACCACTGTTCTGATATATTTGACTTTTAAAAACACAGCTGCAAGCCATGTGTTTTCAATATTGGTTTACTTTGTGGAATTGAACATTTAAAGTGTTTTCATATGAAATGAATCCCAGCAAGAGGGTTTAAAAATAAGCTCAAACAAGAAACTGAAAATAAATAAATTAAACAGATATACATTCACTTCTGTAATTTGGCGTTTAAAGTTTAGTCCCTCACCATTTTTAAGTAATGGGTGTTTTCTGCATAGCCATTCCAACTGTCCTGATGAATTCTGGCAGTTTTTTTTCTTAGATAGTTCTCTTTTTGTTCCTTGACTTAGGTAATTAGGGTTCTTTTCTGGGAGATGGCATTCTTGGTTTTAGTGAAATTTAATCTATCCTTATTTGATACTTGGTTTAATTAATTTAGCATTGACTTACGTTGGCAACTAGAGAACAATTTTTTTTCCTCTCAAGTTTTTTTTTAATTGTCCAGAGGATAAGAATGAATGAAGTGCATCATTCAGCTGGTTCTTCTCCCCTAATGAATTCTTGTTTGTGTTCGTTTCAGCATATGATTACACTGAAAGATCAGCTGTCAAAACAGCACACAGAAACTGAAAGTGTCATCAAACAGCTGAAATTTGACATAGATTTTGAAAGAAAGAAAGTATCAGAGTTAGAAACTGAGAAAATAAAAACTATTAAGGAGCTAGATAGTCAGAAAGAAAAACTAAGCCAATGTTCATATGCACTTAATGATCTGCATATAAATAAGCAGCAGCTTCAAGGTACTATTAAAGATCTTCAGGAACAGTTAAGAAAAGCCCAGGACTGTAATTTGCGTAATAAAGGAGAAATCGGAGAATTGCAGCAGAGACTAAAAGAAAGAGAGGAAGAACTTTCTGTGTCCTTGAGCAAGTTAGCAGAAAAAAATAGCCAGGAATCTAACTCCACTTGTCAAGATCTCATTCTGAAAGAAAGAGAAGTAGAAATTGCAAAACTACAGAATGATGTTTCAGAAAATAAACAACTAAATGAAGACTTGGAGAAATCTCTGTCTGATCTCAGAACAGAAAACGGAAAGCTGATAGCAGCCATCGAAGAACTAAAACAGGAGTTAAGTGATGCCATTTCAGAGAAAAATAAAGTTCACTTGGAAAAAGACACTGTTGTGGAGGCCTTGAAAATGGAGAAAAGACAGTTAGAGAGTGAATTAAACCAGACAGAGAAGCGGCTTTTGGAACAAGCACATAAGTATAAGCAAACTATTGAGGAGTTATCAAGTGCCCGTAGTATGGATACCACTGCACTGCAGCTTGAGCACGAGCGGCTCGTGAAACTCAATCAGGAGAAAGACTTCAAGATTGCTGAACTTAACAGGAGTATTGAGCAGATGGAAGGAGATCATCAAGAAACAAAAGAGATGTTGACTACTACCTTAGGAGGACAAAAGCAGTTGACAGAACTCATGAAAGAAAAAGAGGTATTTATTGAAAAATACAAAAATCAAGCCTTTCAGGTGAAGCAGGAACTTGAGGAATATATTAAACTTTCAAAAAAGCAGGATGTCTTAAAGCAGAACTTGGAGGAAAAGGACAGATACCTTGCAGTCATGAAGGAAGAAAATAATCACTTGAAAGAAGAAATCGAACGCCTTAAGGATCAGCAAAGTAGATCTACACCTGTAGTTGAGCCTAAAACTCTAGATATTATTATTGAACTTGAGAGTGAGGTAACGCAGTTAAAAGTGATAAAGAGTAATCTTGAAGAAGAAATAGAAGTTCACAAAAAAACAATAGAAGATCAGAATCAAACAACATCGCAACTTCGTCAGTCTTTGCAGGAGCAGAGAAAGGAGATAGATGAGTCTAAATTTAAGTGTGAGCAAATGAATGTCACACATGAAAGACTTTCTTTAGAGAAAGATGAGGAAATCAAAAATTTGCAGAAAACGATCGAACAAATTAAAACTCAGTTGCACAAAGAGAGACAGATTATTCAGACTGATTCTTCTGATCTTTTTCAGGAAACCAAAGTGCGGAC
Source organism: Trogon surrucura (assembly GCA_020746105.1). NCBI lineage: Eukaryota > Metazoa > Chordata > Aves > Trogoniformes > Trogonidae > Trogon > Trogon surrucura. The sequence continues at coordinate 29,502,831 of CM036623.1, read as the reverse complement.
TCTGAATGGAGAAAATGGAAATGAAAAACACGACTTATCTAAAGCTGAAATTGAAAGACTGGTAGAAGGTATCAAAGAAAGGGAGATGGAGATAAAGCTTCTAAATGAAAAGAATGTTTCTCTGAGTCAGCAAATTGATCAGTTGTCTAAAGATGAGGTTGGCAAGCTCACTCGGATCATTCAAGAGAAGGATTTAGAGATACAAGCTCTCAATGCTAGAGTTTCCTCAGCTTCATATAGGCAGGATGTTCTTTCTCTTCAGCAGCAACTGCAAGCTTATGTTATAGAAAGAGAACAAGTACTAGCAGTTCTGAGTGAAAAGACAAGAGAAAACAGCCAGTTAAAAACAGAATATCGTAATATCATGGATATGGTTGCTGCTAAAGAAGCAGCTTTGGCAAGATTGCAAGAGGAGAATCAAAAGTTATCAAATAGATCTGAAAACAGCAGTCAAGACATGTCTAGAGAAACCATTCAGAATTTATCCCGTATCATCCGAGAAAAAGATATTGAAATAGATGCTCTAAGTCAAAAATGCCAAACCTTATTGACTGTCTTGCAGACATCCAGTACAGGTACTGGTAACGGGTCAGGAGGTGTTAACAGTAACCAGTTTGAGGAACTTCTACAGGAACGTGATAAACTGAAACAGCAAGTAAAGAAGATGGAAGAGTGGAAGCAACAAGTAATAACCACGGTTCAAAACATGCAGCATGAGTCAGCTCATCTCCAAGAAGAGTTACAGAAGCTTCAAACACAGATTTCAGTTGAAAGCGATAGCAATTCGAAGTTACAGGTAGATTATAATGGCTTGATTCAGAGTTACGAACAGAATGAGAAAAAGCTGAAAAGTTTTAGTCAGGAATTGGCACAAGTTCAGCACAGCATAGGACAGCTTCATAGCACCAGGGATCTTCTCCTGAGTAAACTTGATTTGGTAACACCATCTGTGGCAATGGCTTCCACCATTTCACAGCTCTCGGGCATCCAATACAGTGCTCCCGAAGTACTCAGTGATGAGTCTAAACTCCTTCAAAAGGAATTGGAACAACTGAAAAAAAAGTTGCAAGAAAAAGATTCAACTATTAGGACTCTTCAGGAAAACAATCAACGATTATGTGATTCTGTGGCTACAGCATCAGAGGTTGAAAGAAAGAGTCAGGAAGGGACTGAGTCGGAGATGAGGCAAATCAGAGAGAAACACGATGTCCTACAGAAATCACTTAGGGAAAAAGACATCTTAATTAAATCTAAAAGTGATCAGTTACTTTCTGTGAGTGAAAATCTTAGTAACAAAGAAAATGAAAATGAACTTTTGAAGCAAGCTGTGACTAATCTTAAAGAAAGAAATTTAATTTTAGAACTGGACATTCAAAAACTGAAAGAAGAAAATGAAAAAATAATTGCGAGGTGTAGGGAAAAAGAAACAGAATTCCGAGCACTTCAGGAAACTAATATGCAATTCTCAATGATGCTGAAAGAGAAGGAGTTTGAGTCTCACTCAATGAAGGAAAAAGCTCTTGCTTTCGAGAAGCTATTGAAAGAAAAAGAACAGGTATGTGCATTCATAGTTATGAGTATCTTTTGAAATTAATCACACAGCGATGGGGTTTTTGTGTATATGTAGCCATCAAGTGTTTGTATTACACTACAGTGAAAACTCTCCCCCTGCGAAGTTAAGAAATTATGTGTATGGGGCTCAAACTTCTGCAGAGTTGACCAGCAGGACTGGTCTTTCAATTTCACAAGCACGAAACATTTGTCTGGACGTTTTTCTTGCATAAATAGGAGAGTGCCTGTTACACGCTTCGTGTTTGCCACGGAGAACTAGGGAAAGGTAGTATTCAGGCAGTTTTCCGTGTGTGTCAGAAGATAACGTAACATGAGATGGTTTGCCTGCAGGTTTATGCTTCTACTGTAAAAATTATTTTACTGTATATAGTTTGATAAAAACAAATAATCGAAGCTCATAAGTACTGGTGGTAAAAACAAAGATTGGTTTACTTTTAAATAAAATTCAAAACAACGTATGAGACAAAAGGTAAAGAGCACACCGAAAAGTTTCAAATGACTGAAAGTGCATTCGTGTGTATGTGTGAACTCTGTAACTGACACTTCTCCTTTGTGTGGTAACGTAAGGTTGTAGTAAACTGTGTGTAAGTGAGTACATTATTCATTAAAATTTGACATCTGAAAACATGGTGACCATTGCTGTGGTTCACCGAAGGCGAAGCTTTGGGGCAGAAACGTTTTGTTTGTAAAGGTTTTTTCATGTGTTTAGTTTTAAGGTCAGACAAGTTGACCTACCTAGACTGATGCTTTGCGTGTGCCTGGCTCTATAAATGAGTATCGCAGAGAATAGATTCCAAACACTGGGGGAAAAGTGAAATTTTAAAGTATACAAGTGCCTGAGACACTGTACTTACCTACCTATCTTTGGATGAGAGAAATGTATTATGTGTTTATTCACAGCAGTCCGTTAACCAGTGTGTTTGTTTGTATACCGTCTGTCAGCAATAACTTTGTCTTGTTACATGTCAGTGAAATAACTTCAAAAGAATTTTTTCTCCTGAATGTTTTTGTTCTGAGCTGTAGGGCCATGGGTATGCCACCCTTTTTTCTTGCTAGATCAGTGTTGTCTTTTGTGGGCTCTTCTGTCTCCTTTGGTAAAAGTATTTGCCACATTTGAAATGCTTGTTTGTGTCTTCAACAGGGCAAGACAGGAGAATTGAATCAACTGTTAAATGAAGTTAAATCGATGCAAGAAAAGGCTGTTACTTTTCAACAGGAGAGAGATCAAGTCATGGTAGCACTCAAACAGAAACAAATGGAGAGCAGTGCCCTGCAGAGTGAGGTACACCGCCAAATAATTTGCAGTTGCAAGAACTAAAAGAAAAAATAATAAGAAATTGCATCTGTAATATTTTCTGGATTATTTTTTTTTCAGCAATCACTTGTAGAAAGCATTTAAAATCGATACATATGCAGTGTGCTTCAATGGACGTGTTCATGTTTGCTTAAGTTATATTTATGAAGGGTGATACCACAGACAACTTACTTAAGGTACGTTCTTCACAGGTACAGCATTTGCGTGAGAAAGAGCAGCGCCTAAATCAGGAACTGGAGAGGTTACGTAATCACCTTTTAGAAATGGAGGACTCCTACACGCGAGAAGCTTTAGCTGCAGAAGACAGAGAGGTCAAGCTAAGAAAGAAAGTTTTGATTTTGGAAGAAAAGCTTGTGTCCTCATCTACTGCAGTGGAGAATGCCAGGTAGTCTTTTAAATTTATACAGCAATGGCATTGGCTGTAAAAATCACAGTTAGCCAGACTGGTACTGACAGCTTTATTTTTGTGAATTAGCAATCTGTAACATGCTAAGCACTTGATGTTTCTTTAAATCAGGAGGGTGATTTGAAATATACTTGTGGACTGTTGAGAACTTAAGAAAGTGTCCTTTTAGTAGGAACTATTGAAATGTCACATCTTTGACAGCAGCTAGAAACAACAAAAATCCTTCAACTCATCAATTTAGTTGTCTGTGAAATCAAAAAAAGATGGATTTAACACAAAGTCGAGGCTTCATTCAGTTTGCAAGACTCTTGTATGCTTCAGTGCACAGATGTGACTCACGCTTCATTAATTGCTTTTGAGACAAGTGTGCATCCTTACTTTATACCTGATACCATGGAAAGTATAAGGAAACTTTTTTCTCTTTAGTGCACGTATATAAAGCAAGACACGTCGAAGTTCTCCTGGGCAGCAGAATCTGGGGGACTAGAGTCAGTTCTGCATTTTTATTTATTTACCATAATCTCATTTTTCAGCCAGAACAACAAAAACCCAAGTGTTAAAATTACTTAATGCCTATCTTGACTGCTTTAGTATTTGTAATTTAAAGAAATTTGGGTTACTTTGAGCAAAAGAATTCTCTTTTCATCTTACTGTAGTTGTCCAAAAGAACAGGTATTTTAATAAAAAAAATGTGTGTGTATCTGCAACCTTACTTTTTTAAGTGCCAAAGGTGGATTTTGCTCTTAATGTTCTCAGCAGGGAGATTTCTGAGCTGAGCAGAATTTGGTGTGAAAAATGTGGAGAAAGTTAAAGAGTTGGGAGAAGGTTGTGTAAAAACTTTTCATCAGACTGTTTCTTGATTCTTTGTAAAACTTGTCAAATACCTTTGAAGAGGTACTGCCTGTTTCCCACTTGATCTGCACTGTTTAAAAAGACTGACATAGGAGTAAATCAACTTCATAATATTTTTGCATAATAGGAAGTTAAATGGGATGTTCAGTGGCCAGTATGGAGCAAGATAGACTTGAGTTCTTGGAGACTAGCTTTTAAGTAAGAATTGGTAGAAACAACTATGATTGCAGCAGACAATTAGCAAGATGGGAATTCTTTTTCTGCTAAAGATACCATTACTGTAGTGAATAACAAAGATTAGTTTATTGGTTTTTCAATGCACTGCAAACAAAAGGAGTTTGTTTTTTTTCTTGATTGCTGAATTTTATTACCACATTTGTTTAAAATCTGTTGTTGTTAGGTTGGTTTTCTGGGCTCTTTTCGGTGTTTTTAATTTTTTTTTAAGAGACATCAGTGGGAAAAAACCAAACCCTTAATTTATAAAAAACTGAGCTGAAAAATTCAAGGTTGACTGTTTTTGCTGGGATGTGATTATCTCTGTGATGACGTCTGTTATTGCCTTCACAAATACTGTATTTTATTTTCATTAAGCCATCAAGCTAATCTGCAAGTTGAATCTTTACAAGAGCAATTAAACCTGGTTTCGAAGCAGAGAGATGAAGCCGTGCTACAGCTCACCGTCGCCCAGGACCAAGTGAAGCAGTATGCGCTGTCACTGGCCAACCTGCAGATGGTACTAGAGCAATTCCAGCAGGGTAAGTTTTGTCAGGAAACAGCAAAGATTGCAACAAGCATTTTTCCACTGGGATAGTTACTGTATTTTGGTGCAATGTATTAGTTATCTGGTTTCTTTTGAGATAACTGATTCTGAAATTCAAGCTATCTTTTAAAAAACTTGTAAAAACAATTCTGACCTTGTGAAAACTGATGATCGGTATCCCATTGATGAAATTTGAATTCCACCTTTACCTCATGAAGACCAGATAGGATAATGCTGAGCATGTCCCAAAGAGTTACGTGTTGAATCAAGTTTTTTTTTTATTTGTTTTATGTTTTTAACTCTGTAGAAGAAAAAGCTATGTATTCAGCAGAGCTTGAGAAACACCAAAAACAGACTGCAGAATGGAGGAAAAAAGCAGAAAGCTTAGAAGAAAAAGTTGCATCACTGCAGGTGGGCTGAATAATGAAATTAAACTATATGAAATTGAATGCTAATTCTTGACTGAGTCTTTTTTTTTTTCCCACTGCTGTGTTAAATGTTCCTGTCTAAGAATACCTCCAAGTTATAATTCTCTCTTCCTTGCAAGTGGGGGGGGGGTGACTAAAAGAACATCAGCAAAGAAGCATTCCTCTGCTGACCATCCATTTTCTGAAGATGTTTACAGTCCACTTATTCTAAAGAACAAATGGTTGAAGTCTCTGCATCTATTATGTTTGATCTGCGTTGTAGTAGTGTACTTGTGATAGTGAGCTCCTTTGCTTCTCTTCTTGTCCCTTTCCTGCCTTCTCTTCAGGAAAGCTTAGAAGAGGCAAATGCTGCACTGGATGCGGCATCAAGGCTTACTGAGCAGCTTGACATCAAAGAGGAGCAGATTGAAGAGCTTAAGAAAGAAGGTAATTATGTGGGGTTTTTTTAATCTCGGCTTAAAACATTCCAAGTAGTTGAAGAGACAATGTAGTATTCCTAGAAACTTACCCAAATTTGGCTTATATGAGGAAAAGAGTCATTCTGTACTGCCTTTTGAGGACTTCCTCGTTTATAAAATAAGTTCGAAAAAGCATATTTACCTTCTGTTAGGGGTCTTTCTCAAAAGAAAGTCCTGTAGTAATCATGGGATTTTTTTCCCCATAAATACCTTGATAAATAAATACCCTCAATTTAGTTCTGTAAGTACCTTTTTAAAAAGTTTATGAAATGCCAGATGTTGCCAGATTTTTTTCCAAAGTAACTAACTGCCGTATTTGATGTAGGCACAGGAATTCTGTGAGGTAGAGAGAAAGGGTGTGCTGTTGGTAAGAGATGGAGAGGGAGCAATTCTTTCAAACATGCGAGACTGTCTGAAGGGATTGTGTGAAAGGTCTTGGGCACGTCTGTAGATTTTATTTTTAGGTAGCATATCAACTAAACTTCCCGATTGCTCATATTTAGAAAGATGCCTTTCATATTGTTCACAGATTAAGTACTCTAATATTTGATGAATGACATTAATTTGGATTTGAAGGCAAAACTTGGCCAGATGGTAGAGGAATTTGCCAGAAGAAACAGTTTTGAAAAGGAAGAATATTTACAGTGAGGGTGGTCAAACATTGGAATAGGTTGCCCGGAGATGTGGAATGCCCATCCATATGGACATATTCAAAACCCAACTGGCCGTGGTCCAGGGCAGCCTCATGCAGATGACCCTGCTTGAGCCAAAAGGGGTTGGACTAGATAATCTGGAGGTCCATTTCAACATAAATGTTTCTTTGATTTTGTGATTCTGTGAATATTTGGGGGGGTGGTTTCGTTTCGGTTTTTTTCCTCTCTTTCTTCTTTGCATTGGCAAATGATTTACTTGTTTTTCAAAAGATTGAAAGAGGATTGTTGCATAAAGGAAACAGCTCTTTAGTGTTGTTGTAGAGTAAATCATAATTTTTATTAGGAAAAAAAGACCACTCCAGTTACTCTATTGGTACAAGAAAACATACAGTGTTGTATTGGAAATTGATCACATAGATTCCCATACACAGTTTTGTTGGCCAAATCTGTTGAAGGATTTCTTTATGGATTTTTTTTTTTTTTTTTAGCAGGACAAGTGATTTTAATGAAAAGGTATAAGATGTACCAGATGCAGTTTTCTGGATTGCCATAAATGATTAACAAATTATTGGAGACTGTCATAACTGTCTGGTTTACAGCAGGCCATGCTGAATTTTGGCTCAGGTCTTTTTTGGTTTTCCATCTTTTCATACACATGAAGTACATGTTTAAGTTGTTTTCAGCGGGAAGATTCTATTTCAGAAGGGAATATTCCATTTTAAAAATATGTATACTGATAGTGTTGCCTGTTCCCTGTGGATGAAATATAGCTGTATAGCTGTTTTTAAAAAAGTTGGTCCTCTTTAAGATCTTTTAGCCAGGACAAAAATAGAAAATAACAGAAACATTTCAGTTAATTTGTTAATACATTTGTTTTAAAATTCATCATGTGAATAAAAATTGAAAAGGAAACTTGGCTTCTATGAGGAAAAGAGTCATTCTGTACTGCCTTTTGAAGACTTCCTCGTTTATAAAACAAGTTGCTTTTGAGGGAACCAACGAGGGGAAGGGCGCTCCTGGACTTGCTGCTTGTTAATAGAGAAGGTCTTGTGGGGGAGGTAACTGTTAGAGGCTGTCTTGGACAAAGTGATCATGCAATGCTAGAGTTTCACTGTGGTGAAGAATAACAAGAAAAGTTTCTATAAATACATTAACAGTAAGAGGTAGTCTAAGGAAAAATCTCCATCCTTTGTTGGATGCAGAGGGAAACACAGTGACCACAGATATGGAAAAAGCTGAGGTGCTTAGTGCCTTCTTTGCCTCACTCTTCAACAGTGAGATCAGTTGTTCTCTGGGCACACAGCCCCCTGAGCTGGAAGAAAGGGATGAGGAACAGAACAGGACATACGTAATCCATGAGGAAATGGTTATGGACCTGCTTCATAAGCTGAATCCTCATAAATCTCTGGGTCCTGATGGATTACACCCTAGAGTGCTGAGGGAGCTGGTGGGTGTGGTTGCCAAGCCACTCTCCATCATCTTTCAGCAGTCCTGGTTAACTGGGGATGTCCCAGTGGACTGGAGGCTGGCAAATGTAACGCCCATCTTCAAGAAGGGCAGGAAGGAGGATCCTGGTAGCTACAGACCTGTCAGTCTTAACTCAGTGCCGGGAAAGGTGATGGAATGAATTATCTCAAGAACCGTCACAGAACAATTAAAAGCCAACAGGGTGATGGGGCCCCGTCACCATGGATTCATGAAGGGCAGATCCTGCTTGACAAATCTAATCTCATTCTATAACAAGGTGGCCTGCTTAGTGGATGAGGGAAAGGCTGTCGATGTAGTGTACCTGGACTTCAGTAAGGCCTTTGACACCGTCCCCCACGACATCCTTATGGCTAAGTTGGCTGCCCATGGCTTGGATGGGCACATACTCTGCTGGGTGAAACACTGGCTGGATGGCCGGGCCCAAAGAGTTGTGGTCAATGGAGTTAAATTCAGTTGGCGGCAAGTCACGAGTGGTGTCCCTCAGGGCTCGGTGCTGGGGCCACTCCTGTTTAACATCTTCATCAGTGATCTTGATGGGATTGAGTGCACCCTCAATAAGTTTGCAGATGATGCCAAGCTGGGAGGGAGTGTCGATCTACTAGAGGGTGGAAAGGCTCTACAGAGGGACTTGGACAGACTGGATCGATGGGCCCAGGCCAACTGCAGGCATTTCAATAGAGCCAAGTGTAGGGTCCTGCATTTTGGTCACGGCAACCCCATGCAGTGCTACAGGCTTGGGGACGGGTGGCTGGAAGGCTGTCTGGTGGAAAAGGACCTGGGCGTTCTAATGGACAGCCGGCTGAATATGAGCCAGCAGTGTGCCCAGGTGGCCAAGAAGGCCAACAGCATCCTGGCTTGTATTAGAAATTGTGTGACCAGCAGAAGTAGGGAGGTGATTGTCCCCCTGCACTCAGCACTGGTGAGGCCGCACCTTGAGTATTGTGTTCAGTTTTGGGCACCTCAGTATAAGAGAGGTATCGAGGTGTTGGAGTGAGTGCAGAAAAGGGCAACAAAGCTGGTGAAGGGCCTGGAGAATAGATCTTACGAGGAGCGATTGAGGGAGCTGGGACTGTTCAGTTTAAGGAAGAGGAGGCTGAGGGGGGAACCTCATCATGCTCTACAATTACTTGAAAGGACATTGTAGAGAGGTTGGTGCTGGTCTCTTCTCACAGGTCATTAGGGACAGAACCAGGGGAAATGGGTTCAAGTTGCAACAGGGCAAGTTTAGACTGGACATTTGGAAGAAATTCTTCATGGAAAGAGTGGTCAGACACTGGAACAGACTGCCTAGGGAGGGGGTTGAGTCACCATCCCTGGATGTGTTTAAGTGTCACTTAGATGTGGTGTTGGGTGACATGGTTTAGGGATGAACTTGGAGTGTAGGGTTAATGGTTGGACTCGATGATTCCAAGGGTCTTTTCCAACCTGAACAGTTCTGTGATTCTATGATTGTGATTGTGATTATCTTGCTTTGTAGAGCGGTAGCAACAGCATTAGACTGACTTTTGAGTGATTGACAGCACCCTCGGCAAGTTTGCTGATGACACCAAGGTGTGTGGTGCAGTTGACACGCTGGAGGGAAGGGATGCCATCCAGAGAGACAGGCTGGAGAGGTGGGCCTGTGCTAAACTCATGAAGTTCAAGAAGGCCAAGTGCAAGTCCTGCACCTGGATCAGAGCAGTCCCAAGCACAGATGCAGACTGGGTGATGAGTGGATTGAGAGCAGCCCTGCAGAGAAGGACTTGAGGGAGGGTGGATGAAAAACTGAACATGAGCCACCCATTTGTGCTCGCAGCCCCGAAGGCTGTTTGCATCCCGGGCTGCATCAAAAGAGGGGTGGCCAGCAGGTCAAGGGAGGTGATTCTCCCCCTCTACTCTGCTCTGGTGAGACCCCACTTGCAGCACTGCGTTCAGCTTTGGGGCCTCCAGCACAAGAAGGACATGGACCTGTTTGAGCAGGTCCAGAGGAGTGACGCAAAGATAATCGGGAACTGGAGCACTTGCCCTGTGAGGACAGACTGACAGAGGTGGGGCTGTTCAGCCTGGAGAAGAGAAAGCTCCAGGGAGACCTTAGAGCAGCCTTCCAGTAGTTAAGGGGGGCATATAAGGAAGGGTAATAATAGGATGAGGGGTAACAGTTTCAAACTTAAAAGAAATTAGATTTAGATTAGATATTAGGAAGATTCTTAGCTGTGAGGGTGATGAGATGCTGGAACAGGTTGCCCAGAGAAGTTGTGGATGCCTCATCCCTGGAAGTGTTCAAGGTCAGTCTGGATGGGGCTTTGAGCAACGTGGGCTAGTGGGAGGTGTCCCTGCCCATGGCAGGGGGTTGGAACTAGATGATATTTAAGATCTTTTCCAACTCAAACCATTCTGTCGTTCTGTGGTACGATTCCACTTGAAACTTGTTTTCAGATGCTGTTTGTTTATCTTTTTGTGGCATTAGTAGTTAATTTTTTGTATTTCCTTTTACTCTGTGGAGACACAAATAACTTCCATGTATGCTCCTACAAACGTTTTTATTTATTGCAAAAGTTTTCCTTCAAGTATCGGGGTCCTATTTAATCACATTTACAAAGTAGCATAATTCTAAGTAAGTTTAAACCTTGAAACGATGCATTAACTTCCTGTGCCTCTCTTCCTGGTGTTTTGAGAGTGAGGAGTGATGAAGAGCAGTCATGTTATTGGAATGGATTTCAGTGCTTATGGATGTAGTTGTTAGAAGGTATATTGTTATATAATATATATATTTTTGTTTGGTTTTTAGCTTGTTTTGGGTAAGGAGCTTAATCCTTATGTTCCTTGAATAAGAACTTTCCCAATATGAGACTAGTTAGTTTGTTGTGCTCTGTACTCTCTTAAATTTATATTGGTGAAATAAAATGTAGTAGTAAAAATGTGGAGTATTTGATCAGGACTGTAGGTTGTATCCGTTTCACAGACCAGCTCTTCCATATATATATATATATATATATATATATATGAAAACTTTGTGCCGTTTTTCCTGGAGTTATTGGTGTGAATTGAGAACCACGTTGTGTCAACATAGCCGTGGCATGCATTTATTAAAGATTGAAATGAGAGTGGAATGTTTTCATGTGAAGGTTATGAAAAGTTATAAAAGTCACTTTTCTTAAAGATAGATAAAAGTATGTCTTCTGTGGGTTTTGGTTTTTAAATGAAGTGCTTTTAATTAACATCCAACTAAGAAGTATTAAAATGATAGGGAAATTAGGTTGATCAGTAGTTTTTCCATAGGATTTGAAGATAAGCATTCAACCTTATAGAGTGAGAGAATAAAAAGCTCATCATTTCTGGTTATATAACTGTAGGGTAGAGTTGGTCTTAACATGGGCAGTCCGTGTTATAATATATTTGTCAAACTTTTGTGTGTGATTAAAACTGACTTGTACTTTCATTAGGAAGAAAAGTAACTTCAAAAATAGTATCTTGCAGAATCCTAGTCTGAAAAATAATACTTTTGCTGTCTTGAGGTGAAGCCATTTGTAGTGTTTCTAAGAATACTTTGTACCTTGTAATTACTTGTTTTCTTGTCTGAGAACATTTTAATGCCAGTGTTCTTAAATCCTTTGTCTGGGAATTTAAGTGAGATAAGGTTTTTTCCCAGCACTTTTTACTCTGCATTTTTTGTACACACTTCTCTAGACCTGGACATCAGATACTTTATCTCGTTTCTAGTATATCTGCATTTTTATAAAGAGAAAACTCTGCTTTGTTTCCTTACAGCCAGAATGTAGAATATTTATGGCAGGTACAATTTTTAGGAGATTTTTTTTTTTTTCTGCATTATGTGCTTTATTTTTGAGTTTTGTGGGAGATCAGAGGCAAACCGAGCTGCTGACTGAATGGGTGGGGTAATTGGGTGTATTCTGTATTTGAACTAACAAGTAAGTTGTGTTAGTGGTATTTTAGAATCATGGAGAAGTTGGTGCTGTGAAATTATTGGTCAATAGTGAATGTAACGGTATCATACCATGGCTCCTTTTAATGAAATGGGCCACTACATTTGTATCTCCCTCATTAAGCACTCTGTCCCGAAGCTCAAGTGTGCAGATAGTAGACAAACCATTGATTAAGGTCAGGAACTTCAGAAAACAGAGGTTGTGTAGCACTAGTGAATGCAGAAACAAAACTCCTCTCTTACTCTCCTAATAGTTTCTGGTTTGGGTTTCTGGAGAGGAAGAATAGGGTGCTCTGTCTAGGCCAATTATGTGTAGGTATTACATTGTCCTAGATGAGCTAATTTCATTGCAACCACTACAGAACAGTATCAGAATTGGGAGTCAGCATGCAGAGAAGACAGAAAATCTGTGCAGTGACTCCTAGCACGCTCCTAGACAACCTTGTATTAATTAACTTAAATAGTGGCCTATTCACTTAATTTGCAGGCCATGATGCCTGACTGAAAGTGTTTTGCCATTTTCCTCTCACTTTTGTGTCTGGGTCAGGGTAGCTCTTGCATTTCATCTCTGCCATTTTTAATTGAATGTTTGTATTCTCAAACTTATGAGGACTCTGGCATAAATCTGTGCAGAGCCTTTCTTGCCGGTATATTGAATCCCGAAGCACAGGCCTGGTTCTAGGATGCATTAGTGTGTCCCAGCTTTTGTTTCAAGAGCTTGCTTTGGTTAACAGGAGCAGGAAACGTCCCAACAGAAGAGACCCACAACAAGCTACTGGTGAGGCTTTCCTAGCCAGTAATTCTTCTGGGAGCCTGGACAACTCCTGAGTTCTTCAAGGCTTTAGCAACCTGATAGTAAAGTATGCAAATTAACTGGGTATAGGAAATAATCTGAGAGTAAGTACAGGGAAAAGACCTGCTGCTAACATGCAGTTTAGTCAGATTATGAAGAAGATTGCCATCACAGGATTATAGATGTTGATATAGAGGTTTTTTTCCACTTCTATATGATCTAGGAGGAACAGAGCAGTTCATTAGATCTTCTGCAATTAACTTATTTTCTGTGTGTTCCTGTACTTGAGCACTGAGTATCATTCCAGAAGTTTTAACTTATGGTTTCACCTAATAAGCACGTGTTAGGTTGACACGTGTCTTATAAAAATGAAACCGATTTAGTGGGTTTTTTTAAAAGCACCATAACAGTATTGGCATAATTTTATTTTAAAATGTGCATATTATTAGTAAGTTTTGCAACAAAGTTTCTACTTGTATTTATCTACTGTTACATAACATTTTATAGGTGAGATCAGAAGAGAAATGTTAGAAGATGTACAAAATAAACTAATGAATCTTATGAACAGCACAGAAGGAAAAGTGGACAAGTAAGTCTGTAATGAAAGACTTGGTATACATTTTGGGGGTTTATTCCTCACAAAGTACAGGTGTATTACTAACACAGTTGCAAGAGTAATGCAGGGCTTCTGTATGTGATCTTGTAATTATACTTTTGATTATTTCAACATTTTTCAGTTGCTTGGCGATTGTAAATAGTAATTTTGATTCGTAAAACCAGTGTGTGTGTAAATTTGGATTACTGATATGTTTAAGTAGAAGTGCACCTCAATAGCATGAGCTCTGAAGAAGGAGACAAAAGTTCTTAATGTGTATTCTGATGTTTAAGGTGTGAGCAGCAAGCCCTCTTCTATAGCTAACATCACCTGGGTATTGTGTGAATCTGTCTGTCTTGGTCTTTTTTCTTTTTTTTTAACCTGTTAGAACTGAAATATGAATAGGTGAATGGGTTCCCATCTCCTTCCTTAAATTTTTTTGGGATTACACATAAGTGTCTGTTTAAAAGCTCTCTTGAGTCAAGATCTTAGAATAAACATTTTCCCTACTTAGATAAAAATTTGCTCACTTACAATTCAGTTTCACATTACTGCAGACAATATTTCTAATACTGTCCAAACTGAGACTTATGGTTTAAGGAATACTATAACTTGCAGGGGAAGGAAATTGGTGAGGTACCATTTTAGTTCTTTGTTATGTGAGAGCAGGTTGTATAACAAGCTTTCTTTGTTCTGCAGGCTCCTGATGAGAAATCTCTTCGTTGGACATTTTCATACTCCAAAAAATAAACGTCCGGAAGTGCTAAGATTAATGGGAAGTATCTTGGGAGTAAAAAAGGAAGAGCTTGATCAGGTAATACTCCACAGGAAACTACCAGAATACCTTCTTTCTTTCTTTCTTTCTTTTTTTTTTTTTTGCCCCCCAGTATCCTTACTTGAAAGTAGAATGACGTGCTGCTAAACTAAACATGACTGTCCTTATACTTCTTGCAGGGAAAGTATGTTTTTTGTTCCCTCCTCTGAATTAATTTTTTATGTCTGACATGCTGATTTTCCTGGAGTCTTGATAACATAGAATGGATGTCATCTTGCTAAGGAATGCTAACACAGAAAGGAACGGATATAACCTTGTGCTGTTGGGCATCATAGTTGTGATGTGTCAGTTGCAGAAAAGTAAGACAGTCTTATATGTACTACTAGGTGTTGTGAAGAAAGGGGATTTTAGAGCCAGATTTTTAGACTGCCACTCTTTGGGAGGCAAAGAATAAGGTTTTGACAGTAATTAAAGATTTTATTTATCTCTAGAATTCCGACATAGTTATGGTGAATTAATGTAATGAGCACAGTGTTACATTTTTTTTTTACTTGGTGCTTTATTTTTTGTTTTCTAATTTATTTATTTTTTATATTTCCTAGTTATTATCTGAAGACCAAAGAGGAGTTACGAGATGGGTGACCGGCTGGCTTGGTGGAGGAGCTGCGTCAAAGAGTGTCCCTAATACACCTTTGAGACCAACTCATCAGACCATTTTCAATAGTGTAAGAGCAATCATGCATTCTCTGTGTTTGAGTGGAAAAAATGGGACAGTTGCATATTAGTGCTGATGTTTGGTTCATCTGCATATTGAACTTCATTTACTGATGCTCCTGTACCTTGCATTGTTTCTTGGTTTTGTGCAACTGCTTTGGCATAAGATTTTTTTTCTGCACTAAAATATGTAGACATTGGTAAAAATTATATGATGCTAAGTGTTGGGCTAATACAGAAATCCCGTTACTGTTCCACTGGTTCCTGGGATCACTGACTTGTTACAGTATGGACTTTATATTGCAAACTGACAGTGCTGAATACATGTGAGAGTCAGGAATTCTTCAATACTCAACAACATAGAAGACCATGATGTCATCTTTTGATGACTGTGTTCCCATATGTCCTTTAAATTTCATTTGAAAAGCTTTTTCACCTGCTGCAGCCAGTGCCTCTTATGTACAGCTGTTATTTTAAGCTTTCAAAATACTGTAAAGCAGCAGTTCTCATAGCATGATCCATGGGACCAGTTAATCTGGGGAACTTTCCATTTTGAAGACCAGTAAATAATGCACTTGGGGATAGAGCACTGAGAGGTTGGGCTTTTTGGATTAACCTTGGTTTTCTGCTCATTGAGCTAGAAAAGCGTGGTGAGAATTGATTCTTGTAAATTATCTTGAAGTAGAGGGATTGGGTTTTTGCCCACTAAAATAATGCAGGCACTTAGGTCACCAGAGGATTGCAGTCTGATAAACTACAGATGTAGAAGATGAAAATTAATGCTTTTTGTATGTATAATACAGGTTTTAATAAGCAAAAACGTATCTTATGATGCTACTGACACCTTAATCACTCCATCCTTCCTTTATTCAAGACTCTGTCAAATAAAGCAAGCAATGGGTTTTAAGAGAAATGTTTGTTTCATGTGTTTTTGGAGGAGTGTTTTCCTTAAGCCATGGACACAGGAAATAATGTGATGTCAGTAGCAGCATGGGATTCTCGAAACAATTGGCTTAAATCAGTAATGGAACCATGGTGGAAGTATGTGTGTTATCTTTAGAGTTTATCAATTTCACACAAATACCAATTACTGAGACAACAAAAAAAACATGTCTATTTTGAAAATAAATTTCATTGTCACTCACCAAGGACTACTTAGTACCAAGTACTCAGTACTTAGTACTAAGTACCAGTATAGAATTGTTTGGAGGCTATTAACACCTTTTTTGTTTATGTATGTGTATATTTCTAACTTGCATACTTTTCAAGAGAGCATCAGTAAAATATATTAACTATTAGCCTCTTGTAGTCTTTTTCAGAATTGTTTGTGAAATTCCTTGAAACAGAATCTTGCCCAAGCCTTCCTCCACCCAAGCTCTTGGTTCATGACATGAAACCTTTAGGAGCAGCAGGAACTGGGAAAACTAGCAATACTCCATCCAACAGTCAAATGCAAGGTAACATTTGAAGGAAAATTTGAATCTTTACGCAGAACATCAATAACTAAAGATAGCCTTTTCAAGGAGATTTCAATGATTCTGTGCTTCCTCACTTGTGAACTATGAGTTTTATTTCTTCCCCATCCCAATTTCCTACTTTCTCTTCTTTTTTTTTCTTTTTTTTTTAACTTCTTCCCCCGCCCCTCCTTCCTACTGCTTCTGTACACGGCTTCTTAAAATCTCAATACGGAAGATTAGAGGGACCAGATTCCTTTTGGTATGAAAAGAGAGTTAGAGCCAAACAGGTCCTGTGCAGACAACTCCATGGGATATATTGGTGAACGCAGTCCTGACTTTCAGTATCTCTTTTGATCAGCTTCGGTCTCACGAAGGGAAGAGTGCAAGTAGTACCAACCTTGTAGTGCCTCTCGGGTATGTAGAATCTGGTTGCTCAGAGAGAACTGCAATAAAATCAGTTAAGTATATGAGCTGATTTGAGTATATGAGCTGTATATATTTGAGTATATGAGCTGTGCATGAGTGTTAAATTTTGCTTTTTTCAAGGCAGAGAACAGTGATGCCTATATTATGTATATTGAAATTAATGCACTTGTCAAAGTAATGTAGAATCATAGAACAGTTTTGATGGAAGAGACCTTCAAGATCATTGAGTCTTAGCCCTATAACACAACTAAACCATGTCCCTCAATGCAACATCCATCCGTCTCTTAAACACCTCCAGGGACGGTGACTCAACCACCTCCCTGGGCAGGCTGTTCCAATGCCTCACAACCCTTTCCATAAAGAAATTCTTCCTAATACCCAACCTGAACCTCCCTTGGCACAACTTAAGGCCATTTCCCCTTGCCCTATCACTCGCCACTAGGGAGAACAGACCAACCACCACCTCACTACAACCTCCTTTCAGGTAGTTTTAGAGAGCAGTAAAGTCTCCCCTCAGTCTCCTCCAGGATAAACAGCCCCAGATCCCTCAGCCGTTCCTCGTATGACATATATGTAAAATCCGGATCTTCAGTTTAACTAATCCAGGTTGTACTTAAAGTAGTTGGATGTTACAAAGTATAAATGCCTATTGTGAATTTATCCCTGAAAACAGTACTCAGTTTTTTAATAAACCTAAATTAAGTTTAATTATCTTTTTACTTCTTCCTTGTAGTATAACAGTAATATAATAGGTAAAGAACATATTTTACTTGGGGAAAAAAAAACCAACAATTTCCTTGTTTGGAAGAACTATATTCTTTGGTTTCTTTTATCCATTCAAGAGCTAAATTCCTGGCTTCTAAAACTAGACACCCACTATACATATCCCTTTAACTGTTTTGGTGCTGTAAGTTGTTTGTTCCTAGAAATAAACCAAATAGCAGACACAAATATCGATAATATCCACACAGAAATGCATTTATGACAATTAGGATATTTACATGATGAAAGAGCTTGTTTTAAAACAAAAAGATCTGAAGAAAACCACCAATCGAAAGAATTAGTATGAGATGGGAATGTCAGTTTAGTTTATGCTGTGCATCTAGTGTGGGAACCTTGCGAATGGGTTTCATCTGGAGCTGAGTGAGTATTTGATGGGGGAAGGTACGGAAGGACAAGTTGATTGTTAGGTGAAAAAAATAGTTTATTAATACTTTTCCTTATGAAAACTAAAATTTTGTTAGAATCTGACTAATGAGTTAAGTTTTGTCTCAAAACTGAATTGTGTAGATTTTTGGGGGGTTGTAACCTGAGCTGTTAGTGAGTTTCATCTGCCAGCAAGCATGGGACCGTGGGCTGGTCCTGGGAGAGCCCTGATCTTTAAATCAGTTTTGTAACTGATGGCCCGAAGTGTAGACGTGGGAATTGTTCAGCAGAAGAGGCAGTGGCAGGTGAGATCCAAGATGAGAGAAGATAGAGAGAATGAAAGTCAGAGAGAGCATATACAGTCCATGGCAAGAAGGTAGGATTTTCATGTTGCAAAATTAATAGGCAATTTTAGAACTTGTGTGTGAGCAAGGGCTATAAAAATGAGTGGAATTATGAATACTTTCTAACGGTGTTTCTGTTGTTGGGTTTTGGGTATTTTGTTTTTACGTTTCAGATTCTGCAGTCTCAGGAACGAGCAGAAGACCAGATACAAATCCATTTTTAGCACCTCGATCTGAAGCAGTGCCTCTCATAACACCTGCCACTGGTTCTGGACATCTGCTTATGAAACCTATTTCTGATGCGCTGCCTACTTTTACACCACTGCCAGTGTCCCCTGATGCCAGTGCTGGTGCTGTTCTAAAAGACCTTCTAAAACAATAGATGATCTTGTATCAATATGGTGATAGTAGCACTTTAAGGAAAATGAGAACACTATGCTGTATATAATTTATCACAGTGAGGCCTTCTGTAAAAAGTCATGTATTTGTTTGCAATTGTACCTTGCTTTTCTTTTAACAATGAACTAACCATTGCTTTGGAAATTCTAACGGTGGCATGAATAACTGCCTTCTTTGTAGTAGGCATTCATTTTAGCTGTGGAAACTGAGAAAGCAGATCTGTCTTGTTGAATTGCCACAAGACAAACAGAAGGATTTTTAAACCTTGGTTATACTCTGCGTTGTTTCAGTTAGGCATAGACAGCATTAACTCTTTGGTGTTGAGATCCATTTGTCCATTAAAATGAACTGCCATTGGCAGCGGGCTTTCAAGAACCAGAATTAAAAAAAAAATAAATCTCCAGCCAAAATTGATCTTATTTTAGGTCTTCAGTAAATGAGACACAAATTCCAAAGATTAGGACAACGATTAGGAGTGCAATCATTGAGCAGCTGAGGTCTTTCCACGTGATTTATGACAGTTAAATAAATGTACACTAGGACTGTATCTCGTTACTTGCAGAATTGATCACATTTGGGGGAAATGAGGCATGTTAATCTCTTTGTGCACAATGATTTGGTTTTTTTTTCCCCTCCATAGTCTTAATTGCTGCTTTCAGCAGTCAAACCCATCATCACCAAGGAGTTAGCTGTGGAGGCAACTGCTTTGTTTTCTAGAGGTGTCCACGTGACGGAGAGTTGGGTAATTTAGTAAAAGACAGGTTCGCATATAGAAAGACGCTGTACTCTAATGGTCCAAGATGTATATTTGAGGGGCTTTTTATCTTGCAGGATTTTGTAAATCCAAATACAGGCTTAAAGCTTGAACACATGTACAGAATTTAAAGGGAAGAAGATGCTTGCTTATCTCAAATGTATAAATAGGTCTTTGTAAGACCAAGGCCAAAGTCAGTTATTCTGTAAATTTTGCTGTGATAAGTTGTACACTTTGTTGGCAGGTAAAGAATGAAGTTGCATACTGAAGGATAAAAGTCATCCTGCAAAAGTCATATTCATAATGCACCGAAGATGAAATATCTTCAGTTCAAAATGTGTAATTTCTAAATCTTTTTATATGCCATTTCCTGTTTAGTCAGTGTTAAAATAACTATTGTGCAAGTTCTATATTAGAACTGTCAACTTTTAATTCTCATTTTCATTAAGATTCTGAATTAAATTGTTGTAAGAGTTATATTTAAATAAAATAAATTACTCAAACTTGTACAGAATCAACCAAAATAATGCAAGAAATCTTTGCATTTATTTATGTAGAGGTCAAATAGGGAGTTTCTTCTGTTGCCTTGAAATTTAGCAAAGTTTTTTTTTTTAATTACTGTATTTAAATTTAGAACCACTTGAATGTTAATGTTTCCACAGAAATGTTAATGTTTCATGGAAGACTTACGCATATTTGGAAGTGGATTGACCATATTGAGTTTTTATTTTAAATTTTTTATTCCGTTATAGACTAGGTAATTAATTTGGCAGTTTGATTTCTGAAAGGGTGGCAGCCACACATAGTATACCAAAGTAAATTCTGCATTACATAATAAATGTAATGAGAATTTGAGTTTACCTCAGCTGAGAACACTTCAGTTTAGTACTTCAGATGTGCATCTTCACTTAAACTGGACAGAAACAGGTCATATTTTTTTTTTCTATAAGAAATACAAAGAAAACTGAAATCAGGTGGCTTCTGTGCAATCTCTCTTGTTCTTGTAGTCATGTCTATTTAAGCATCTATAGCTGCTTCAGAATAAAATTGTCTTCTGGCAAGTCAAAGCAGAAGAAAATGTATAGTTTTTAAAAATTATGTGGCATACATGTAAATTGGAAATAGACTTATGATGCTTACAGTGCTCTGAATATACTAACTGAGCGGATCTTAATTTGTTTGCGCAAAGTTTTTCTTTAATTGCAGAGAAATTAATAAGTACATGTTTCTCTTCCAGGAAGATTTATAAATGCCAATAAATAAAACATAGTTAAGACTCTGTATTTCTGCATGCTGTGAATCAGATCCATTTACACAGTAAGATATGAGTTTGAGGAGGGAAATCTAAAACCAGGCAATGGTATGGAAGGATTTCAGAATTCCTACTCCGAAAAGAAGAAAATCCTCTTCAGGTGGGAAACAAGAGGCTTCAGTTTATGAGTCCTAGAAGATCTGTTGAACTGTGGAGAAAATCCCCATGGCTCAGAGGTTTCTATCCTAGGGCTTATGCCACAACTACATTGTTGGGGTTTGTTGCTTTATTCAAAATCAAATGTACTCTCTGTTCCAGGCAGAACCTTCCCACTGCAAAGTGTAGAACAACTTCGTTGCCTTGTTTTTCTCTTTCTCAGACTGTTTCACAGACTATTGTCAACCTTCAAGATTTATTTGTGTTGAAAGATTAGCGGATATATTTTTTCCTCTAATTTTTCTTCTGCGTTTACTTTGCCCTTAATTACCGTTTTGTATGTATTGACCTTACCGGTTTCCCACATGTAGGTTTGTGACTCATGCAGTCTGTACTGTGAATTGTGTGTGTCTTTCACACAGCAGTGGCGAGGAAAAAGTTCTCTGTGGAATTTATGAGGAAGTGCAGTAGTTGAGAACTTTTGGTCTTCATTTACTTGAATTGTTCTCTTTGCCTTGCTTTTTCAAGGAAGAGTACAATCCTCCTAGTTTTAGTCTAGCAAGCTGTCAGTTGTCTTTAGTGATAAGGTAACAGAATTTTAGTAAGGAAGTAATTTTGGAAACTTGTTATGGGGGGGAAAATAAGGATGAGGATTTTCTGTTCCCATTTAGACTCTTTCTTTGCTGTCCTTTGCTCATCCAGCATTTTATGCAAAGGAGTGGAAGGAACCGGTTCATCTTTCTGATCGTTATTGTAAAAGAATGCAGTTTGGCGGGGCTTGGTTGGATTTTTGGTGCTGCTGGTTTTGGTGTTTGGTGGGTTGTTTTTTATTAAATTCTCCTGCATTAAACCAGTTAGTCACAGCCATGTGATTTGCCCCATTATAGTGACTGGTGTAAAGAGAATTCTTTTTTACCAAAAGTCAGTTTCCAGTCTGCATTTGTTTCTTTTTCATGTTCTTGACCCGTTTTGTCTAAGTAGTTACTAACAAGGCAGGCAACCTGGAATATATATAGCAGTAACTGATCACTGGAGTGACAGAGGCAGAATGGAAGATGTTTGCATTGTAAGTATTTCACATTATCACATTCCCTGTGAAAGCTTTGCAGTTTTAGGCTTAGATGTCTTCTAACTGCCAGTTTTGATTACTTTATTGCCACGTTATTATATAAAAATTCAAGACTAATTTTCTCAACTTGTTTAATCAAGCATGCTTGTAAGCTTGATGTTGCATCTTCCCAGATGCTCCCAGTTTGGAAGTAGGTTTAGTTAGAATAAAATTAAATTAATTCTTTTCTTGTCACCTGCTTGAAGAAAACATACAAACATTTGTTTAATATGGAGATGCATTAATATACTGTGGCAATAGCAGGGATAAGCTTTGTGCATTGTTTCAAAGAGAGAGAAGCCTTTGATTTATCCCGACATTCAGAGCAAAGTAGTCTTTGTGTCAATATACTTTTGTCAATGGTTGGGGGTTTTTTTTAAAAAAAACAACAAAATACACATGTATATATACACATACTGCAGTGGTAGCAGTAAGGTTCATGGAATTAAAAGCATTGTATGTATTTGCTTTATTTTGGCTTTTTTTCCCCCACTTCTACTAAATGTAATAGTTTGTCACCTTGAGTAGTTGTCTTTCAGGTGGAAAGCTTCTAATTAGCTTTCTTAGAAAATACTACGTAAGAATTACCCACTTACAATTTTTGCTCTATTGTCTGTGTCCTTATATACTGAGGGATTTATTTACAGCCCTGCAAAGTTTAAAAATGGAAACCAGTCTTCAATAAAAAATAAAGGAATAGACAGCTGCTGGCATTCTGTTTAAAGGAAAAAGTAATTTGTATGTGGTGTGTTGTGTACAGTGGTAGAAGCACTGAGTCTTGGACTATTGTATTTGTCTCAGTTATAGAATAGTATGGTGTTCTAAATTTCGGTATCTGAAAACATCACTATCTAACTCTGAAATATGTTTTGTGACAAGTGATTTTCAAAGCATATTGTCAGCATCAATGTCCAAGAAATGTGCCTCTTGTTTGCTGGTTGTGTTTGATATGTCGAAAGGCTCATTCAGGCAAATTTATTCTGAGTGGGAAATGTGGCCATGCTGCTAAAACTCTCAAACATTTTGCAAAGCAGAAGAAAATTGTATCATGTGATTAAAGGCTTATATTCCTTGTAGGAAATAACAATTGGAAGATAACTGGGGTTTTTTTTATACTTAAAAAGGGACATTTATCATTCAGTAAGTAACGAGGTTATTTGGTGCCTTCTTACTGAGCTTTTGGCATTGTTGGTTAAATCCCATGTCTTTATAACTGCTCACAGATGTTGTACATCATCCTCGAGTGCTGAGAGTGAGTTAATCTTTCTCTACTCCTGTGTTAAGATAGCCACTTCTCACAGATTAGATTGTAAAATTAGTATTGCTTGCACTCAAGTTTCTGGCAGTCTGTGCCAAACTGCCTTTGTGAAAAGGCTAATCCTTTTTGATCTGTGATGGTAGCACCAAAAACATTTCCTGGGCCTCTTAAGCAGACTGAAAAAAACCCTTGTTTCTATATTTGTAACCATTTTCATTTTTGTTCTTTCATGCGTTGGGTCATTTTGTTTGCCTTTTTTTGGATTGTTCTCTTTGGAAACCATACATAAATGTTTCCCCTTTTGAGGAAACATGATGCAGTTCCCTTGCCACTTACAGTTTCAGCACGTGGAATCTTGCACCCAGAAAATTACCCTTTTTTTAAGTCTGCTTTTGCCAATTCTATTTTGTTGCTATTACCACAGCAATATTTTCTTCCAATGTGACTGTGCGCTATTTAGAGTTCCTCTTATAAATTCTTACAAATGGTGTAGTACCACCACTCACATGGCTCTTTTGGTTGCAGAAGCTGAGGTGCAAGTTACTAGATCACCTAAGAACATCTTTCAGATGTTTGCATGTAGTTGTGGAGTTCTCAGCTGAGAATGGAGCGACATCTCAAACTGCTAAGAGCTGCCAATTCGCACCAAGTCAAAAGTAGGAGGTAAAAAAAGAGGGAGGATTGGATGTGACAGATGACTTGCCGCATTTCTATTGTTATTTATTAAGTGAACTAGAAAAATACAGCAGTCAAGAAAAACATGAGAGTGTAGTAGTATGTTTCCAGAAGACTTGTTTTCGAATGAAATGAGAATAAATTCGTCTGATAAATCTAATGCACTTACATGGTGATCAAGTTTAACATTGACTACCATGACAAAATTCAAAACTTACCATTATGCTTGTAAAATGAAAGAATAATTCCTATTTTAAAAATACAGTGTCTCTTGGTAGGGATTGAAGTTTTGCCACATTGTAAGAAAAGGTCAAACTCAACATCTCAAGCTTGAAGGAACTCCACTGAATACACAAACAAGGAAACTTCACAGCCAGGATTATGCCTTCAAGATGCTTCAGCCACGTGCCAGTTGCTGAGCCCAAAAAGCTGACAGCAGCCCGGGTAATGGCATTTTCAGTAAGCAGTTTGTGGTCACCAATCAATAGCAGCTGCACAAAGCTCTGTAGCAGTGTTGCATTTTGCTGGAATTTTGCCGTAACAGGTAAAGAAAGTAAAAGATGGCTGCGGCTTCTTATTCAACAGTAGAAACTGTGACCTGAGCTTTGTTTCCTTATCTGAGATCACAGAGAAGGGATCTCTTGGGTCCTTGTGTTTTAATTTACAGAGAGAGAGACAACTTGCAATTTTCTTAAGTGACTCGCAGACTTCGAATCATACAGTACCTAGTAAGTCTTTCGCAAACCATCAGGAATATAGACATCTTGACCTTTGCATTTTGTAGAAATTAGTGTAAACTCTACTTATTTATTTTGCTACAGTCCTAAAATGTGTACAATCTGATTGTGGTTGCAATGCCTGGTTGGCTGGAAGAGACCCAGGAAAGAAGCTTGTGTGTACATAGGAGTCCTCAGCCATCTACTTCTAGTGTCGTGTATTTTCATGAAGTCCAGTTTTGCTTTGGCAAGACCCAGCCTGTCTTGGGACTTACACCCCCTGCTCTGAAGGAGCGTAGGTGGAATATATTCCCAAACTGTGCTACGTATTTTTATGGTTAACTGGTAAGTACATGTAGAATCAGCGACAACGGAAGAGTTACATTTTTCATGAATGGGTGAAAACAAACTAGCAAAGAAGTGGGACAATAGATTTCCTGATTGAAGACATATTAATGCACGATGGTGAAACCCAGCTATAATGTTTGTACAGGGCATGCATTTGAGTAGATCAATCATATATGTCTTCTAAGGCCTGTATCCTTAGTGTGCAAGTTAGAATTTAACCTACTCTGCTGAAAAAAGGAGATTGTATACACTTCTTGTGAGTGGATGTGCGCTTCTTGTGAGTGGGTGAGATGATGAGTTGCGTTTGCTAGCATCCACACATTTTTACTGATGTCTAACTAAAATGTGCATCTGACAGCAGGAAATCTGAAGGTGAATTTGTGTTTTCTGAAGAAAAGGGTGTTCTTCACCTGACAAAACCAAAAATAACTGATATTGTTTGGTGTGTGCTATTAGAGAGTTGTCTTCCTACAACTTCCCACACAGGAAAAATATTTAAAAAAACCCATAATGCCTTGTGTGTCTTGCAACAAAACCTTCTCGGCTTCCCTTCTGTCAGTAAACTTGCCCCTGCTGAAGTGTGTGAGACAGATTGTGGTCTTCTGCTTGTCCCCAGAGAAATACTTGCTCTTTAACAGCCTCAGCAATAAGCCTCAGGCTTTGAGAAGACCATTCTTGTTACCAAGAAAGCAGTACTGCAGTTTAGTCTCGGTTCTTCACGTGGCTGCTGAATTTGTGAGCAGCAGTTTTGCATGTGTACCAGCTGGGAATTCTGTGAATGAAAGAATTTTTATGCAATGTTTGACAGGGAATAGACCAGAAATCATATTTCTCCATGGCTGAGTCTTATTTTCAGTGCTTGCAATTTCATGAGAGAACAATTTAAAAAGTATTAGTCTGTGGAAAAAGTGGAAAAAATTTATAATATTTGAGTTATGGTCAACTATTATTTTTCTGTCAATGATTGAGAGAACATTTTAGAAGTCCTATCACGTGGCATTTCAGCAAGCACTGACAGACTCTGCAAATCAGTGATATCAGAGAAACAAGCTGTGCCTATTTTTTGTGTGTTTTTTAACAGAGTGAGCAAGTCTGACCCTTGCTGTGCCAACAACCTAGAATGTTGTTCTGTCTCTCTTAGTGTAAGGAAACCTAACTCTTTGGATAGCTGTGTGGAAACAGTCTTAATATCAACCAATGTTGTCAAGGTAAGGGAAATCCTGGCACTACTACCGCATGGTAAACCCTAAGGTTTTCATTTGAAATATCAGATGGTGGCTGTGTTTCCCTGCAGTGAATTTCGAGATGATCATACAAGATGGCTTGAGTTGCAGCATGACTAGGTTTGGGGCACAGACCCAAGAGGTTTTACAGATTTGAGACAGGTAAGAACTGTTTCTTTTACATTCTTATGAGATGGTAATTATTAGCCATCACTGTAGCACAGCCACTTCATATCTAATGTTTGTTGATGGGATAATTAACAGTCCAAGGGGTCAGGGAAAAGCAGAATGTAACACAGGAAAATGGTGCATCTTTTATTGTTTGGCAGCTTTCTATAGGCTGTTCTGTCTGGTGGGCAAAGTCAGATGGTTGATCTTGACACCTAGTAAAAGCTCCTGACTCCCTAGAATGGGAAGCACTGCTAACACAACCCTCTGAGAACAGGAAGCCGAGAGTTGAAACGCTCCAAATCTAAACTTTTGTACATTAGGGGCTAGGGAGCTAAGGGCATGCTGAGTTTTTGAGAAGTTGACCATTCAATGCTGCCCAGAGAGACAGAAGCCCCATGTTAACTTTGGCAGAGGCAACTGGATTTATATAACTAAAGATACCCTGATTAGTACAGCTTAGCTACACTGAATCCTTGTGGTTTCTGAACAGTAGGTGTAGTATTATCAAAAAAAAAAATAACATAAGCAACAAAGTGGCAACTGGATGTAAATAGTGCAACAAAAAGAGGTAGTAGCAGTTTTGAGCATATGAGTTAGATAAGACTATTTTTTCCTAAATGGGAATGTGGATAAAAGATGAGTGCTACAGATATTTCTCAGGACAGTTAGTGACCATGAGAGCAATCCTGAATGTTTTCGTGTGCAGGTGTCTGAGAAACTGCATATAGGAAGGGAAATAGAGGACTTGGTGTTCCACTACTCATGGAGGAGCCAGCCACACAAAATGTTGGTTGTAGAATTAATCCTTATGTAAAAATGTTTTCCTGTCTCCTGAGGCAGTTTTTTCTATTATAAGGTGTTAAAGTACTTCAGTGGTGTTTTGGTTTGTAATAAAAGGGCTCTTTCAAAATTACAAGCAAATCCCTGGGTTGATTCTGGTTCTTCTGTGTATTTTGGTTTACATGTCATACCAAGGATCCAGCACTAGATTGTACCGGGAGTAAAAATATAGTAACAAAAGTGGCTTGAATGGTAGTCTGGAGCACTGAAAAACAGTCATCAAAACTGAAACTTTTTCTCTGGACATAGAATTGGAAAATATTTAGACTGCACTTTCCTCTGTATGCTCAAGTAGTGTGTGCCAATAAAAATGAAGGCAAACAGAAGACTGCCTTATTTTTGACAATAAGAGCAGGAACAGATGTGTTTAACAGTTTTCAGCTAGCCTAGAGAAGACTTATTATGAAACTACAAAAATTTGAGGAGTACAGGATTCTAAAGAAAATGAATGAGTCATAACTAGGCTTGCCAGATCTGTCTGGATCCAAACCCAGACTCTGAATAGCACACCGACTGCAGAGTACTCTAGATCAAGGACGTCCAGAGCACTACCTGCAGGCAAAGATCTTTTAGATAGTACCCATGTCCTTACTGGACTCTTTGACAGAATGGTGACTGTGGTGCTGCCCAGAACCTGCCTGCTTGGATGAGGGATTCAGGGAGCCCTCAGCATTCTGGCTGTGATGTTGTTCTCCTGAACTCAGTTAGTGGCTCTAGCTTCCTTGTACTGGTACCTCCAATAGAATGGTTAAGGTTGGAAGATCATCTAGTTCCAACCCCTCTGCTGTGGGCAGGGACACCTCTCCCACTAGCCCAGATTCCACAAAGCCCCATGCAACCAGGCCTTGAACACTTCCAGGGATGGGGCATCCACAACCTCCTTGGGCAACCTGTCCCAGTGCTTCACTACCCTCACAGTGAAGAATTTCTAATCTACTCTTTCAGTTTCAGGCCATTGCCCCTTGTCCTATCACTACAGGCCCATGTAAAATGCTCTTCCTCAAGCTTTCCTGTAGGCCTCGTTCATGTGTTAAAAGGCTGCTATTAGGAGCCTCTGTAAGCTGAACAACCCGAGCTCCCTCAGCCTGTCTTCATAGCGGAGATGCTCCAGCCCTCTAATCACCTTCGTGGCCGTCCTCTGGACCCGCTCCAGCAGATCCATGTCTTTTTTATTCTGTGGGCTCCAGAACTGGACTCAGTACTCCAGGTGGGGCCTCACCAGAGCAGAGCAGAAGAATCCCCTCCCTCAACCTGCTGGTCACACTCTTTTTGATGCAACCCAGGACACAGTTCACTTTTTGGACTGCAAGTGCACACTGCCAGCTCGTGTTGGGCCTCTCATGAACTAACACACCCAAGTCCTCCTCATGGCTGCTCCCAAGCAGTTCTCCACTCAGACTGTATTTGTTCTTGGGATTGCCCTGACCTAAGTGCAGGACTTTACACTTGGCCCTGTTGAACTTCATGAGGTTGGCATGGGCCCACTTCTCAAGCCTGTCAAGGTCTCACTGGATGGTATCCCTTCCCTCTGGATGTCAACCACTCCACACAGTTTGGTGGCACTGGCAAACTTGCTGAGGGTGCGCTCTACCCCACTGTCCATGTTGCCAGCAAAGATGGTACTGGACCCAGTACTGATCCTTGTGGGACACCATTTGTCATTGGTCTCCAACTGGACATTGAGCCATTGATCACAACTCTTTTGAGTGCGACCATCTAACCAATTCCTTATCCATTGAGTGGTCCATCCATCAAACCCATGTCCGTCCAGTTTAGGTTATGTGTGCCGTGTCACGGCGATGTGGTTTTGACTTTGTGCTTGGCACTGAGTGCCCCAGTTGCCAAGAGTATTGGTACATCTATGACTGCCACCAAAAATAGAGTGCAGAGGAGAGGACATGGGCTTATTGCTGAGAAGTTCCATTTCAAAAAGCAGCTGAACTTAGCTTCTTGGGTCCTTCCCTCTTTCTCCCCTCCCTGGTTTTCTAAAGGGATCCCCTCATGGCATGTCCCAGTGCTGGGACGCACGGGAGTCTTAGCCACAACTAACTCAGCTTTGGTGCCCCATTTCATGATCTCTTTCTTGGGCTCCCAAGGGTGACTACAAAGGCTGGAGATGAAATCCAGGATGCAAAAAGAGATGACAACTATTATACCCAAAATCTCAAGTTTCTGCCAGGAAAATTTAATGTTTGCTATTTACAGGTGTCAGTTAGGAGTTGGCTGGAGCCAGTTTCAGTTGCATGGAGTAGCAGAGTAAATTTAAAAATAAATTCATGTACCATGGATCAGAGCTAGTTTTCAGAGATATGTAGTTGTTAAGGGTAATCTCCAAGAAGATGTATCTATGCCTAGAAGATCAATACCAAGTCTCCTGTGTTGCGCTACTGATTTGTCTGATATATTGGATTTTCTGTTGTGTATTTAATTAAGCATTATGTGGGAACCTATTAAATACACTGTCTTATTTGGTACCTTCTGTTTGTTTAGTATTAAGGCAATTTTGTGAGAGGTTACACTTAGGATAAATAATTCAGCTGTTACATGCCATCACATTCAATTACAACACTTAATTTCTAAATGTCAGAGGAGTTCTGATAAATTGTTACTCTTCATTTTCCTGACTTGTTCTACAATCTCTTCTGCTGACGCTTCAGTTTGAAGCAGATCCACCCAAGTATAATTTTCTTTTTGTTTTACTACCTTTTTTTTGGAGGGGGAACGTCTTGAAGTTTCTCTAGCAAATGTAGATGAAGAAGAAGTACTTAACTTTCTACTGTGATTTTATCTTTTGTAAGCACTATTTTTATACCTTGTTCATCTGTTGGCTTTGCAGACTGTTTGGCAGTTTTCCTGCTTTTGGTGTGTCTGAAAAGGAATTTATTATTAGCTTTTATGCCTCTTACGATTTGTTTCTCAAACTTTCTTGGCTTGCTTTTCTGTTTTTTACATTTAACCTGTCAGAGTTTTCATTCCTTTCTATTTTTTTTTCATATGGCACAACTTCAGCTTCTTGAATTTTGCTTTGAAACAGTGGACAAAATGGGGACTGATTGCTTTGTCAGTCTCCAGCTACAGGCTCTGTTAGCAGAGGCACTTACAAGTGCCTTCTGCTGTGAAAAGGTCCAGTGCCACTAATTTTCACATGGTTGCTTGAGGTTCTGGTCCCCCACAGCACCCGAATGGA
Organism: Trogon surrucura; assembly: GCA_020746105.1. Lineage (NCBI taxonomy): Eukaryota > Metazoa > Chordata > Aves > Trogoniformes > Trogonidae > Trogon > Trogon surrucura. The sequence continues at coordinate 29,472,640 of CM036623.1, read as the reverse complement.
CCAGAGCCAGGCTGCCTCTGCAGGGGAAGCTCCCAGTACTGCTCAGTTCCTTTTGCTATGACAACTGGTGCAAGTCAAGGCAAAGGCTAACAGGTTTGGAAAACAAACAAAAATCTGGGCTGTAACCTGCGCTCTTTTGCAAGACTTAAGTGCTGCAGCACACGTACATCAGAACTAGCAAACAGCAGTAGCATCCTCCGCTCAGTGGAATTCCTACCTGTACCATTCTGAATTGCTTCCTTGTAGCAGCCCCCATTGCTGCATAGCAGTGAATAACAAGTCTGAGAAAGAGACAACACACATCATTGTTATCACTCATTTTTGTAGCCAATTTATTTCCAAACAGCATGATTAAATTACAAAACCCCAAAAGTAAACAGGCAAATTTTGAATGGTGTAATCCCTTCTAAGGGAATAAGTAAAGTAAGTGTAGTAGTTCTTAAATGAAGTAAAGTTTAAAAATGTCTTCTGGGATTAGAAAAGCAGTTGACTAAGTGCAAAAATATCCCTCTCCTCAGACAGAAACTTTCTGCCGCTTCTGTATTTGTCTAACATATAAACCTGGAAATAGTAAGATAAGGAAATTATTGCTGATTGTTTTATTGTAAAATGCAGCCAGAAGTCTCTGCTTATATGTGCGCCTATAAGAGCAAAACATGTTTAAAAGGGAATGTTTTCTACCACTTGAAAAGAGAGAAGCTGTGGAAGAGAGGGCTGATGTCAAATATTTCTTTACTCTGGATTCACCAGCAGGATTCTGGCAGGTACCCTTACAAAAATTGTGCACATACTTGTGAACATTTAAACGTCCCTGTTGAGAGATGGCATTTCCAGACACTTGTTTGGCTTTGTTCAGAACCTGAAATGTTTTAATGGAAAATGCATAATATGCTTGATGCTACAGAAGACAATCTTCTGCTCTGGGTAACAACAAACTGAGTGGTTAAGCAAACTGAAAGAGATATATAAAAATAAAATAAAATAAAAAACCTGGAGAGAAAGGATGCTCAATTAAATCTAGGAATAAAAAAATTAAATAAAATAAACCTGACCAAAAATGTAATTTCCATGTGATGGCAATGACGTACCTGGGAGAGGAGGAAGCACAGGTGAAGCTAATGTTTTCCCAGCACACATGGCCCAGCAGACTGGGAATGCTTCCAGGTTAACTTGGAAGAGTGAACTACTGTCTCCAGTCAGCTGCTCTAATGCTCAGCTGATGCTGTTGTGCCAGATGTGCCCAGTGCGTACAGTGTGGTGTACAAGCTAGTAAAGAATTTCAGAAACTGCAAAAGGCAATGCGATCTGCAGGCTTTTAAACATAAAATAATTCGATCCTGAGGTTTGAGTACATACTTCTGTCTGGTCATAATTGGAGACCAGTGGCCTCCGTAGTCCAGACACTTGTAAAGGCTGAATATTGGCTTGCTCAAATAACGAAACAGAGTTTAGTCTTGGTGCAGAAGTAATAAGACTTTTTGCTCTTTATTTATGGAAAGTCATTCTTAGCTGAAATTGGCTGTAAAGGATTTACGCTTGTTATTAAAGGGGGCTGATAAACATCTTGTCACAAGATTAAAGAGCATTGCTTACAAGCACGCTGTCTAGACCATTTGACTGGAGTACTGTGTTCAGCTCTGGGGCCCTGGTGTAAGAAAGACATGGACCTGTTGGAACAGGTCCAGAGGAGGGATATAAAGATGAGCAGGGGGCTGGAGCACCTCCCCTACGAGGACAGGCTGAGAAAATTGGGGCTGTTCAGCCTGGAGAAGAAGTTCCTCCCCTGCATCTGGGGAGTAACAATGCCAAGCACCAGTACAGATTAGGGGCTGTCCTGCTAGAAGGCAGCCCCATGGAGAAGGACCTTGGAGTCCTAGTGAACAGTAAGTTATCCATAGGACAGCAGTGGGTCCTTGTGGCCAAGAGGGCCAGTGGGATCCTGGAGTGCATTAAGAAAGTTGTGTCCAGCAGGTCTAGAGATATTCTCTTCCCCCTCTACTCTGCCCTGGTGAGACCTGGAATACTGTGTTCAGTTTTGGGCTCCCCAATTCAGGAGAGACAGGGACCTACCAGAGAGAGTCCAGTAGGACTGGAAAGAGCTATGAGGATCATTAAGGGACTTGAACACTTCTCCTATGAAGAGAGACTGAGAGAACTGGGGCTGTTCTTGAGAAGAGAATGCTCTGAGGGGATCTTATTAGGTGCTGGTCTCTTCACAGTGGTGCCCAGTAGTAAAACAAGGAATAATAGGTATAAGCCAGAACATAGGAAGTTCCACCTCAACATGAGAAGAAACTTTTTTACTGTGAGAGTGACAGAGCGCTGGCACAGGCTGCCCGGAGAGGTTGTGGAGTCTCCTTCCCTGGAGACATTCAAAACCCACCTGGATGTGTTTCTGCATGACCTACACTAGGTGATCTTGCTCTGGCAGGGTGGTTGGACTAGATGATCTTTCAAGGTCCCTTCTGACCCTGAACATTCTGTGATTGTATGATAAGGCTCCAGGGAGACCTTATAGTGGCCTTCCAGTACTTAAAGGGGACTACGGGAAAGATGTGGAGGGACTCTTTCTTCTCAAGGAGTGTACTGATAGGGCAAGGGGTAACGATTTCACTTAGATTAGATATTCAGAAGAAATTCTTTGCTGTGAGGGTAGTGAGACACAGGAACAGGTTGCTCAGAGAGGGCAGAATGTTGTATTCTCTTGCAAATTAATAGTAATAGGAAGAGACCTCCTGAGAGTTGTCATGTTCATGAAAAATGCTGTGAAAGAATCTGTAGTTTTCCTGGGAAAGTTAGAAAAACCTTTTACTTTTCTTGCTTACCTTACTTTTGTTGGGAAAAAAAAATCCCTGAACCACACTGAAGCTTTCTTCCAAGAATGTTACTCTTCTTTTGCCTCAGACAGCCTTCCTATATTACCTTTCAGGTAATATACCTGAAATAGTTTTGTCTTATATCAGATGCAGTTCATTGAGAATTAATTTAATCTGTCTGAGTTTTGGTATGTATGTGCTAGATTCTATTATTCCTCAGTTAATGGGACAACTAATATGTTTTCACAGCAATAAAGTGGAGTCAGATACTACTCCATGTTTAGTGCTACATTTCAGAATGGGTTAAGTAGTGCCTGGGTTTTCCACCTATAACTTCTTTCCAGAAAGAAATTGTGCTGTTAGAATCCAGTATCTGAGTGACCTGTAAAGATAGTCACATCTATAAGATGTAGAGTTAGCTAAAGTAAAACAAAAACTTTAAATTATGTAGTCCGTCTGGTGGAGTGCTCTGAGACCGTCTATTACAACATTACAACGGCCCTCTGCTTACTGTTCTGGGGAAGCACTGTGTCCCAAAGGAACGCATGCTTCAGAAAGACCGGTGACGTGCACATGCAGGAGGGAAAGAAGGGATGCTGTATTAGCTCTTTTTTCCCGTGGCTATCTCACAAGGGTGGTAACTGTACCGTGTTGAGACAACTGAGGCACAAGAGGGACTTTTACACTTTCTCCTTCCTGAAAGCTATAGTGTGAGCTGCAGATCAACATGATATCTCAGAGACTCTTACATTTCTGGTACATTTTGGTTAGCACACATGTTTTTACAATTACATATTATGTTAATTTTCACTATTAATTCTTGCTTGTGTTATGTTTGGCTAGGAAGGGAAAATATGTGTGGGACTGTGCTTTTGAGCTTCTGGCCTGAGCCATCTGGAACAGGTTATTGCATCGGTCGTGTTATGAGATGGCAATTACAATTCAGACATCGAATGAAGCAGATCTCAGCTGATAACATGAGGTAGTCCATAGTTGAAAAAGGAGAGGGAACCCTCCCCAAATACCAAGAGTTTGCAATTGAGGTTTTTTTCTGGGAGGTGGAAGAAAAAAGCCGTACCCTTTTCCAGGCAGAATTACATTTGAGACCAAGTTTTCCATGTGCTTAGTGCTATTCATGTGGCAGTAGAGTGAGATGTGTGTATTTCAAGTTGCTGCCTGTCATGTACTATATCAACATGTGGCAGTATCAAAAGCTTGCTTATTTGGCAAGTGCTCCAAGAGCTCTTAAATCAGTTTCCACAGCCAGGCAAAAGCCCAACTTGTGAATCACAATGTTTAGGTGCTATCAAAATGGAACTGTTCCTGCAAATGCCCAGCAGCTGTGCTCTAAGTGTTTTACCAGTTTTGCTGGTAGAGAATTTGGTTTCATAAGGTTTGGTAGGAGCAAAATGGACATTTCAAGAAGCTGACATATTGGTCATATAGATTTGGACATATAGAACCTTAAAGTGTCAGATATCAGCAAATTCCTTTCGTGAATTCAGGTCTGCGTGGCTAGAAATTTAAGACTTGTCACTTAGAATGACTTTAGGCTCTCATACCTACCACCATACGGATCTGGGAGATCTGACTCTGCTCCTGCAGTTTGACAATGTCCTTGAGACTTTTCAGAGAGCGTGAACTTTAAAAAATGACAAGACCATCTAAGAAGGGTGTTTGACAGATGTTGTTCTGGAGAAGCACAAGTATAAAATCAGGATTTTAAAAGGAAATGAAATGTTGTAGAAGTCAGTAGGTGAGGAATGGAGGTTTGTGAGGCAGATTTTTTTGTTCAGGAGTGCTGAGAGTAATTAACTCTTATTGAGTTCCTTGACCTATATATTGCTTTTGTTGTAGCATTCAGAAACTGTTAAGATTATGTTCTCTAGTGTTTAGGGTCCCTGTCAGCTCAGTGCTGTGCATTATCTGCAGGAGCATGGTGCAACTCACACATTCAGTCTTCTCATCCAAGAAGGGTAGAGTTAAGGTTACACGACATAGTTTATGTGCCCTTTACGGTTATATATTACACAATTTTCAGAATCTAAGTCTTAAACATAATTAGAGATATACTTTCAACCCTAGCTATGCACAAAGTAAACTTTTAAGAACATGCTCATTTATTTAACAGAGCCCCATTTTATACTAGAGACTGTTCTGCATCTCCTCATGAAGACAAAGAAAATGTCAAGGTAATCTAAAGAAAATAGTGGATTTTATAATGTGGGGGCATAGTTGAGACCACTGAAGTGAGAGTGCTGCTAGACCTGAAGTTTAACCACCATCTTAACCATAAACGGTGAAGGTGTCAGCATATGGTGTTGAACGATGTATTGAATTGTCCATGTTTTCATAGGGTGAACAAAAGGGGTTTTATATACCAAACATCTTCCTTCACGCAACTCTTCATATCAGAGAGTTGTGAGAAGGGTGTGGCTGCATCTCATTATTTTGTGGCTGATGGTAGTTACAGAAGGTGCTGCATAAATTCCTCTTAGCCATAGCATCAGATCCTTTTATTTAGGAGGGGGAAAAAAAAAGTCACCACACTGTAAACTAACCCAAGTCGGTTTTTGGCACTTTTTATACTCTGCTTTTTATCCACTCAAGCTGTCAGATGGAGACAGGATCAGTCAAAATCCTTGTGCAGTATTCTTTTTTAAGGGAGACCCTTAGGTGGTCAGGTCTGGATTCATTCCATCTGCAGCACTGGGCCACCTCTGCCAGTTGGCTGGTGAATCAGAACTCTTTTGTCTGAGCAGTTGTTTGGGAACAGACTGGTGCTGCACTCGCACAGCGGTTCTGGCATGTGTGCAATGATTTTGCCATGTGATGGTGAGAAGTCAGTGATCGGGAAGTGAAGTATCAAGAAGTACTGGAAGCAAGCTCCTTATCCACACAAATGGATGCTCCAAGCATGTGCTTTGCTATAGGGCTGTTTCTCGTAGTTTCAGTAGATCTCCACACTCCTACCATACAGTAAGCACTGCTACTTTTAGACCTGTTAGCTCTCCAGATCATTGTGTGTATTGAGAAACACTGGACTTGGAGTAATGAGAGTACTCACTGTAAACCTTTTGCCACAATGAAAGTTTGCCATCTTTGTTTTCTATCTCTTGCCTGTTTCTGACACGTGACAAAATTTTCCTCTTGCAACATGCCCAACGAGCTTTTTCAGAAGTCCCTTGCATGAGGCTTTTGTTGAATTTTGGGAAATTTTTGAAAATTTTAGACCATTAGAGCCAGTTAGTGAGGTACGTATAGAGCTCTTGCATTTCCCGTTGGCACTGACATGACTTGTGGATGCTCATCAACCATGAAGCAGCTCAGTCCTTGTGTCTCAAGCTGGATATCTACACTTAGAGGCCAGTTTTATGAATATCTAAAAACTTTTCTCTGTTGCTCAGTCTGTTACAGAGAGATGTATGACAGATTTTTATCTCATTCGACTTTTCAGTTTCCTTAGGAGTAAAGGGTTTCCTCACATGGAAGACTCAACAGAAATTTAAGGTTGTCATTTAATGTCTATGTCTGAATTTAATTTCATTGTTCATCTTTGGATCTAGCATAATCTTTGCAGCATCATATTGCATACCTCTCACATCTCCTAAATATTCTGCTTGACTTACTAAGGCTCTGCCTGTGGCAAAGTTGCGAAACACCTGAAAAAGTGCTTTATTTCCATCCTCTTCAATCATAACTGGAGATCTGTAAGATATGTCTTTCCTGAGAAATATTTCATTTCACAAACTGCTCCCTTAAGCGTGGGGTGAGTTTAAAAAGGGCCAGTATTTGGAGACAAGCCATTTGTTTTCCTTTGAACGTTTAATTTGTTTATTCCTGTTTTCAAATAATCCCCAAGCAATATAGTTCCTGTAGCTGCAATCGTCATGAATTCAAGTTATTCACCTCCCAGAGGGTCAGACCTTTCATCAGTATGCCATTGGCATGAAGCAGCGAGTGCTGCATATTCATCGTCCCAGACACTGGCTAGAGGGCTTCCAAAAAGCTTTTTTTTTTTGTTTTTTTTTGTTCTCAGAGCAAGGAAAACAATCCCTTCCCTTCTCCAGTCCCTTCATAAGGGTTTTCGTCCAATAACGGTGCTCTCTGCTCTGAGGCACATTTAACTGTGAAGCTTGCAGCGGGAGAGGCTTTCCTTCAAGCTGTTAGTGTTTTATCCTGGCAGGCTCCTCGAGGTTGTTGTGAGGAGTCTAGCCAGTTGGTGAGCTTTGTAATCTAAACCAGCTGTCCCAGGCTGAGGCCCCCATTTGCATTGTTTAACATACTTAGAAAATGAAGTGTTCATTTTTAACATTCCTCCTCCAATTGGTTTAATGCTGAATTACAGAAGAGAACTAAGCAAAACCAGGTGCTTTCTCTGTATTCTCTCCAGTGTCTGAGGAGGTACAGACGGCTCCCGATCTTCTCCATTACTTGCTATTTCATTCTTTGGACTATAAATGACTGAGAAACTGAAGTGCTAGCAGAGGGTAATGTTTGAAAAAACTTTCTAGTTATTCATCAGTACAGACTCGGGTTTTTTTTCCACCTTTCTCCAACGATTTTGGACATGCAAGGATTTAAAAGGTAAGTGGTATGCATGAAACCTCTTTACTTACCAAAGAGAAACCTACTTGTGGAAAATATCTGTGGCAGGGCTTTGGTATGCCAATCCACTTGCTAAAGCCATTTGCAAAGAGACGGGATCTCAATGGTCAGAGGTGGGGAAAGACGATCTCCCTGTTATTAAAGCTGCGCTGTCTCTGACGAGTTCCTCCTTGATCTGTGCATATACTCTGCACTTTCGGAACCCCAGCATCCGCAGGAGTGCTGAATTGCGACAGCAAATGATCCCACTGGCTACAGTGGTTGATTTGAAGCTAATTAGTTACTATTGCAGAAGCTAATTACTAGTTTAAAATATTTTGCCTATTAGGCAAGCTACTGTGACCAGCTGCATGTAGTGTTGATAGGCTGTGCTGCATGTCGGCTAATAACTCTTGAAAGTATTTGAGAGCTAAAGAGCAAATTGAGATTGTCGTTGCAGGCAGAACACGTATGAGGCAGTAAGGTCACCCCCCCATCAAGAGGAAAGAATATATCATTTTATAACAACGGAAACTAAAGACTGTCTAGAAACAGATGAGTTTTGTCTGACTGGTTTTATAGAGGATTTTGTTAGCGTGCACTGCTCTGCAATAATGTAGAGCGTAGCCCAGTTGCTAGGTCTGTTAACGTTCAGCAATAACCTGTTATATTTCCTTCCAATGCTGTTCTTGCAATATGCAAAGTGAGTATGCAGTCTTTAAAACAGTGCATGCTTTAAAATCTCTTCCAAAAGATTTGAGGAATCAATTAATGAAGTGCAAACCTAAATGGATAACCTTGTACTTTGAATGCTCTGTATCCGATTCTAAGGCAAAGTCTGTGCAGAATTTGGCTTTTCTTGTCACTCAAATGCTGCCAACCAGTACAATCCATCTGCGCAGCACTATGAACAACCGTTTTAGGGTTTATGTTTACTTTTCAGAGCTTGTGCCTTTCTCTTCGTTTAAAACAAATTTGTTCAAATGCGTTGGTCGCTGTTTGTGTGTGGTTTCGTCTGATGCATTTGTAAGTCTTGTTCAGCAGCTCAGTTTGCACTGGAAATTAGAGACAGCTCTAAGAGAGAAAGTTGGCAGCTTGCTTGGGTAGCAGAATTAAGGCTACCTAAAAAAACCCTTGCTTCCTGTACTGGTTTTGTGGGAATGTATTGTATACAATTGCCATTCAGAACTAGAATCCAAAATAAGCATGATGTGGTCTAACTGTATTGAGGAGAACTTTTATATAAGGCAGTGGCAAAACACTGAAATCCATAGTACATAGAAAAAAAAATATTTCTAGCTGTCCTTTCCTAGTTTTTTGCCTAACAGTAAACACTTAGGGCTAGGAGCTTAGTTGACTAGAATGTTAATGCTTCACGTAAGAAGTTCCAAAAATAACGTTAGAGCTCTGTTAGCAAGAGATCTTCTTCTTTCAGTTGCAGTGAAGAGACACAGTAGGTCCCACTAGATGCTAAGATGATTTAACTCAGGAAGGTTCCATTCAAGATAGCAGCTTCTAGTAGCTGATGACCTGGCGCAGTGTGTCTACTTGCAGAGCAACGTATTACTCAAGATTGAGTAAAGGGACAGAATTTGGTCCTAAGAAAATGGATTAATCTCAGATATAGTCTCCTGGGGATGAAATGCGGTTTAGCGGTTAGAACAACTGGCTTGAATTCAGGACCTCCTGCGTGACATGTCTGCAGCCCTGCCAATGCATTGCACTCTTGAGCTTAGACAGGGTCTGTGCTCTAGTTTACCCCTCTGTAAAATATGCATAATATGTAAGAAAAACTTTTACATTCTCAAAAGAAAGGTGTCAGAAAGGGGCAAAAATGCTTTATTGAATATTGCACATTTGTTCATTAAAGGGCTGCTGCATGGGGTATCATGAAAAAATAGATTAGTTAATAAGCATGCACAGCCTGATTCTGATCCCAGTTGCATAAAACATTAGTAAAATCAGTGACTGAGATCTGTATCTGGCCCACAGTTGTATTACTGCTTCTACAAAGGCCAAATTCATGTTAGTGAAACTGTGAAATACACTGAAGTGTCACTAGAAATTGATTTGTCCCTGTGTATTTAAATCTATATGATGAGCCTGGATATCAGAAGGTTTTCAGCCTATTTTCTGTGCATGTTGCAGGATACTGACTGCTTTCACACTGGCCGTCTGCCTTTCAAGCCCTGGAAAAGCACAGGTGAGAGGTGCACACAGAGATCTATGTACTGGTTTGTACTGAAGTGCTATATGGCATAAGACTTTACTGGCTAGCAGGTGAATAGGAAGCTCTGTGGTCTGGAGTTTGCATGTAAAGGAAGCTGTGTGGTCTAAGGGTTTAGAGGGGGGAGCTTGGAGCCAGCAGGATTCTGGAGTTGAACATGGACTGAGCTTATTGACTCATCCTTGCCAGCTCAGCAACATATCCCTGTAGAAACCTGGACCTCTCTGAAAACCTGATTCTGCCTCTGAACTGAACATTTCTGGAGAAGAAAATACGAAAAGCCATCCCATGAGAGCAGGGACAGCTCAGTTCTGTGGTGGGGAACATCCATGCTTGGAAAATGTATTCATATAAATAGGCATTTTCTGTGTATAGCAGGATCTTGTCTTAAGACTGTTGAATTTTGGACTGTGATCCTGAATAACTGTATCCTAGTTTTCATTTTCATTTGTGCCCAAAACCATTTTTGTTTAAGAGGCAGGGCTTTTGAGGGTGGATAGAAGTAAAGCAGTCCAGTTCTTTAAACAGCAGAAGCATTAGCTCTTTGTGTTCTTGGACTCCATGTGGACTTTAAATTAGGAAAAACAGTTCCCAAATGCATGTTAAGTTTGGATTGCTCGTTGATAATCCAGATATACTCAGTGTCCAGAGCAGTGTTTCTAAAGACCTTTGCCAAAGTCTCTGAAATGTAGTTGCTTTTTTTCTATTACATTGAAAATTTCCTGCACATGGCATGCTTACTGATATTTTTGTGAACGTTGGATCTGTATGGGAAATGGTTTTCATGCCCCTGGAGAATTTTTGGGATGTCTTTAAGGGTTTCTTTTTGTAATATAAAAAATATTGTTTCTATTGTGATTTTTATAAAAACATCTTGTACTGTAAATTGATTTTTGAAGTCTAAGAAAAAAACAACTTGAAACCAGAATGACAGCAACAAATTCTTTCTGACAATATTGAAACTGGTCATTTTAACAATATTAGAATCTTTTCTAGAATAAAGTTCTAGAAAGTTGTTGAAACCAATTCTACAGTAGTTTCAGTGCTTCTGAATCATCATTTATTGTCCAGAAGAAAATAGATTTGTTAAAAGCTATCTTGAGGTTTCTTGCTAACCTAGTTGTAGCGTATACACCATAGTACAGAAGAGAGAACAAAAGGTAGAGTACATGCATTCTTTAAAACATGAGGCTGATTATCCGTTCTCCCATCAGAATATCTTGGCTTTCCACAACATCATACCAAAACATCTCAGAATGCCAAAATAAATGAAGGCAGAATTCCTTCATACTTGTTTGACAATTCTAGCCGCGGTTTTGTATATTTGTGTGTGCAAGTGGCAGGTGCAGTCCAAATGGTGCCACGTGTTTTGCTTCATGTCCCCTCCCCAGATCCTGCAATGGCCCAGTTCCACTGAGTCATCCCTCTAACGCCTTGTCTTCAATCTGCAATCTACTACTTTTCCAAACATGAACCAAATTCTTTACTCTTCCACTGACTTCTCCCACAAAGTCCAAAAATAGGTGTCTCTATCATTTAGCAACAGCAAGGAAGGAAGAACCTTGAACACGCTCCATCCTCCACTCCTCTGCTCTCTGGTTACTTCAGTGGTTGCTGTTCTCTCTGGGTATCTGTTGCTTACATTCCTCAGCGTAACCTGCTTACTGGCAGGATCCTGTGCGTGTGTCAACTACTTGGCATGCTGCTAAGTAGCTGGAAGTGCAGGCTAAAACTAGGGAGAGCAGGGAATTGTTTTAACGGGTTTTGACACAATCACCACCAGGACTTTCATTGGTCTAGAAATGCGGAGGATCATGGATAAGATGCTGAAGACTCAAGGTTGTGGCTCTGATAAAGACCAGAACCACAGGATAGGAAGAAACAAGGCTTCCAGTAACCTTGCGTGCCTAGAACATGTGTCATCTCAAGATTTATCTTTTAAAAATCAAAAGGTTTGGTGTAAAGGATCTTTGATTAAGCTTGTTATGTTTTACTGTGGCTTCAGTTCAGTCAGATGGCTCAGACATAGGTACTGAACGCTCGACCTGTCTGTGAATTTTTAGAGCCCATTAGAGAGGTTACCTTTTAACTGAACGCCCCTGTTCTGGCAAAAACAAGACCCTGAAACAGAAGATTGTAACTTCTGTGTTAACAACTAGTATGGAGCCCATTGCACATTATGTGTCAGTTCCTCCCGAGGAGAGGACGACCCTGACACTGTCACCACCTGAGGGAACTACCTCCCGAGTCAAGGGGCTGGCCTGTGTGCTGAGGCCTCACGTTTGGGCCTTGCTGACTGTCCTTTGGGAAAGGGACTTTTTATTTTGGTGTACTCTGTATTGCTGAACAGCTGAACTTAGCATAATAATCCAGGTGAGCATTCGACGCTGCAACCCTCTCATTTCACATTTTCACAGTGTGTCCTCTGTTTTCTCATTTTAGCAACAATGCACTAATGGGTTTGACCTGGACCGTGCCTCTGGGCAGTGCTTAGGTAGGACTTTAATTAAATTAATACATTTAAATTTGGGTTCAGCTATCCTGACTTTATTAACGTTGTGCTGCTGATAGTGTGTTTTGGTTGAAAAGTTCTTGCTGTGTGACAAGTATGTGTGCTTGTGTATATCTATATACAAATATATACATAAAAATGTGTGTTTACATAGCACAAGTATATACGAATCTTTGATATTGTTGAGATACTAATTGGCTGTCAGTGCTTCTCAAAGAGCAAAGATATATTTTGATGGGAGTTCAGTCCAGCTGCCAAATGACAAAGGTTGTTCACCCTCCCCTCTTTCTCCTCCAAACTCAGTATTTGCTGTCTTTCTTGGCAGCCTCCACTCCAAGGCTTAGATAGAGTCTAACATTGCACAGTGTTGAAACTCCAGGTAAATTAAGGGAATTTAGGGAAATAGGGAAAAAGTCGCTTTGCCCTATAGCATCTTTTTTATCAATGGCGTTGAGTCTCCAGGGCAGCATCTTCTGCCTGCATTAAAGTCACTCAAACAGTAAGGGAAAAGCCGGCAACAGATTGCTTGCCCTGTCTTAGCAGCCTACTGCTTCTGTGCCTCGAGAACCAGGGAAATACTCAATTTGTATATTTTTAAGTGTATTTCAGCAATGATCTCAATCAGAGCAAGAAAGAGGCCTGAACTGTGTCCCCATGTCTGAACATCCCTAAATTTTCTGTGAGAGGGAGCTCAGGAGTTCCAGACCAGGATCCAGGTTTCACAGCTGGGCAAACCAAACCACCAGCGTTTGAAATCCTGATCTTCATGTTGTGGTTTGGACAGACCCTCTAGCAGGAACAGACGGTAGCATGCTGTAGCCATGTGTAAATCAGTGTTTAAACTGAACATTTATGAAATAACAAAGCAGGCTTTCCCCTCTCCTTCTACTCTGTAAGAGTGAAGTAAAGCAAGTAGAACACAGGATACTTTGAATATATGAGATGTTTCCTGTTTTAGTATGATCTAACTTCAAAGTGAGGCTCCACAAGAAGGGATTAGCTTTTCCATTTAAAGAGAGTATCAATTTTTTTTAACCAAGTCTTGAGAAAAATACGTTAATTATTTTTTGGGTAGGTCCCATTAAGAGGCAATTGCTCATTTAATTTTTGCAATTTCATTCCAGATATTGATGAATGTCGGACTATTCCTGAGGCCTGCAGAGGAGATATGGTTTGTGTCAACCAGAATGGTGGCTATTTATGCGTACCCCGAACAAACCCAGTGTATCGATCACCATATCTGAATCCTTATTCAAATATTTATCCACCGCCCCCAGCACCAGGCCCTGTTCCCAACTACCCTACTGTTACAAGACCTCTGATCTGTCGATTTGGTTACCAGTTGGATGAAAACAATCAGTGTGCTGGTAAGTAGTAGAAATCTTTATTCTATCTTTTTATTTTTATTTAAGCTTGTCTGACATTAGAGAAACAATTGTCCTGCAATTGTCCTTTAGCTCCTGAATCACTCAAGGCCAGTATTTTGAAGTTCAGCTACATTTTTTTCAAAGGATGTGAGCCATGGGTTTTATATAGTCATCATTCTGGGCAAGCTAAGATATTATTTCGTCCTGTTATTTAATCAGGAAACCCACTTTTATGAGAGAAGTAATGTTTTTGAGATAGACAGCCATCTGATGGCAGGTGATTTGTCAGTGCATCAGAGGCATTTAATACTTAGGATTCTGTCTTGAGAGACATGTCCCTCCATTTGAAGTGTTAGATGGGGACCGAGGAAACTTTGATTCAGTTCTCAGCTGTATATAACCTTGTTCAGATTTCTGGACCTCGGTCTTCCGCCTGTAAATGGTATAAATAAGTTGTTTCATGCTTTCTCACTTAGACTGTGAGCCCTTTGGAGCACATATAGAATCATCGAACAATTTCTTTTGGAAGAGACCTTCAAGATCATCGAGTCTAAGCTTTGACCTAGCCCTGTCAACACCAGTAAACCATGTCCCTCAGCATATCTACCTATCTCTTAAACACCTCCAGGGGTGGCAACTCAACCAGTTCCCTGGGCAGGCTGTTCCAATGCCTTACAACCCTTTCCATAAAGAATTTCTTCCTACTATCCAATTTAAACCTCCCCTGGTGCAACTTAAGGCCACTTCCCCTTGTCCTGTCACTTGCCACTAGGGAGAACAGACCAACCACCACCTCACTACAACCTCCTTTCAGGTAGTTGTAGAGAACAATGAAGTCTCCCCTCAGTCTCCTCCGGGCTAAACAGCCCCAGATCCCTCAGCCGTTCCTCATACAACACATGCTCCAAATCCTTTCCTAGCCTGGCAGCCCTCCTCTGTACCCTCTCCAGCACCTCAATGTCCCTTTTGTTGTGAGGGGCCCAAAACTGGACACAGCACTCGAGGTGAGGCCTCACCAAAGCCGAGTTCAGGGGCATGATCACTCCCTGCTCCTGCTGACAACACCGTTCCTGATCCAGGCCAGGATGCCCTTGGCCTTCTTGTCCCCCTGGTCACCCTGCTGGCTCATGCTCAGCCGGCTGTGCATCAACACCCCCAGGTCCCTCTGCCTGGCAGCTCTCCAGCCACTCCTCCCCAAGCCTGTAGTGCTGCTGGGGGTTGTTGTGGCCGAAGGGCAGGACCTGGCATTTGGCCTTATTGAAACTCATGTGATTGGCCTTGACCCAGTGATCCAGCCGGTCCAGATCCCTCTGTAAAGCCTCTCTGCCCTCAAGCAGATTGACACTTCACCCAGATTGGTGTCATCTGCAAACTTACTAAGGGTGCACTCTGTCCCCTCATCCAAATCATTGATGAAAATGTTAAACAGGACTGGGCCCAGTACGGAGCTTTGGGGGATACCACTCGTAACTGGTCGCCAACTGTATTTATCTACATTGACCACGACTCTTTGGACTCAGCCATCTAACAAGTTTTTCACCCAGCAAAGTGTATGCCTATCCAAGCCAAGAGCAGTCAATCTCTCTAGGAGAATGCTGTGGGCAACAGTGCCAAATGCCTTCCTAAAGCCAAGGCAGACAACATTCACAGCCTTTCCTTCATCCAACAAGTGGGTCACTCTGTCATAGGAGGAGATCAGGTTTGTTAAACAGGACCTGCCATTTTCTTACGTAGAGGGTGTTACACAACTGTTAGCACCACCATTGCATTAATGACTACAGACTTCAGCTGAGACTGGAGCAACCCTGTTCCAGGCACTGCACAAACACACAGGGGAAAGAATTGCTGCCCCAGCAGAGTGCTGACATTATTCAGCACCTTGATATTCCCTGATCTCCACTACTAAATACAAATAACCCTATGAAAAAAATGTCTTGGTAGTTTTTCTACTTAGCATCTTTTGCTAGATTCTGATTCCACTTACTCCACTTTATGCTGTGTTTAACTTAGATATAAGCTGCTCCTGTGTTACTCAGATTTAAGGGAGATTTAGATTCCATCCCTTTGGTTTTCTTGCTTTTGATAATGTCATGTTTTGAAGGAATGGAGAGAAATTCTGAACTAAACAAAAGTAAATTCCACTGGCCAAAATACCTCTTTTGATGCCAAACTTGAAATCAAGAGATTGGGATCAAACTGATCACTGGTGGCTGCGCAGGGTAAACGCTGGAGATGTAGCCCGCAAGTCTACCACAAAGTTAATCTACAGTCACTACTCATTCTTGTGTCTCAGTTGTCCTAACGATAAAGTGAGTTTTTTTGATCTGTCATTACATGTAGTTAATTGTCTGAAGGTTTTTATCACAATCTTTTTTGAAGTAGGCCTGGTCTTCCACAAGAAAAAAAGCCCAAACCACAGAAGATATGAATATTCAATAGAGAATTTTGCCAGTCTGTAGACTAAGGAACTGCATTTAACTTAGAACATTTCTGTTTTGAATGCTGCTGCAGAACAATACAAGAGCTAAAACTGACTCGTCTTTTGGGTTGATTCTGCCCTATTGTCTGAAATTTCTCGCAGGACTTGGTTTCAGATGATGTACTTTGTTTCATTCCCTAGTGAAGAGACCATGGTGGTTCATGGGAGCTGTGAGTCTAGATTTAAATTCAGCTACTTTGGGGCACATTTTTCTGTACTTAAATCATTGCCCTCATTATGTTCCAAGGTGGGGAAAATGTATTTTCTAACCCACACTACTAGTAATACGTACTGGAAAATTTTTTAAAAATGTTTTTTTAATGAGGAGTTTTGAAATTGTGGGATAACAGTTTTCTGTAAAAATAAGTGTGTATACTATCCAGTCCTTTGAAAACTGCACCTAGTCCTTCTCATCTTAGCAAATTGATCAACCTGTTATTTTATCTACTGATTTGTAGATTTCCAGCAGTGTTTTAATTTTGCTAGCTGTGTTGTAGTTGAATCTCAGGAAATGGGCACTTAGTGTGAAGGGCTTGTAGGTTCCTATCCATGCTGGCAGAGATGTGAGGTCTAATGCTTTCTTCAGCCAGGGCTATTCACTTCTGTCACTATAACTTTCAAATATGGAAATTTAATAGTGAGGGCAAGTTTGGTGAATAGACATATTAACAAGAAGACATGGGAAAGGACAGACTGCCTTTTAAGAACCACAGTTAGCTGCGAGCAGCTTCTCAAAGTCTATATCAGGTTTGAATTTCGGCAGATGATGCATCATACTTGTGTTAAAGGAGGGAAAACAAAAGTTAAAACAAGAACTGTCAGAGTGAAGGGGTCTCTGCTGGAGCTGGATTTCAGTTTTCATTTAGTGAAATCCTCTGGAGACATTCACTGTCGTGATGCAGTATTTATTTTCATATCTGTGTGCTCTAGGATGGAAAGTATGGTCACAAGGGGAGGTGGTACGAGTACAGGTCTCATGGCAGCAGTGGTAGAAAGATCTGATCCCCTGTTTCTAGGACTTCTGGAGCAGTTAATAGCGTGATGTATGGTTTTGTACTTGAAGGACTTGGAGACATGACACCAGGGAACCTTGACAGGGTCCTCAGGAGCAACCAAAATTTTACCCAGGTCATCCAAGAAAGTCTGAATCACATGAATCATCCTATTATGAACTAATTACAAGCATTGCTCATGTTAATGGTATTTAAGTTGTTCTGTACTTCCCTGCTAGTCAGCATTCAGTACACTTTTATATGAAGCACTTTAAGGGTTAATTTTGTGGTGGAATGGCTGAAAAGAGTAAACTGGAAGATATTTTGCCCGGTAGCTGAGCCACTAGATAATTTACAGTTTTGTTACGTTGATGTTCTGGCATCACCTTCCAGCATTCTCTTTCTGGATAAAATTAATCACAAGTATTTCCATTGCAGAAGATGAGACTTTTGGCTATGGACTTGAGGGGAACCAGAGCTATTGTAATGCCAAATTTTCTGTCCAGTTTTTAACAGAGTATACATTTTTTTTTGTCTGGTCAGATATGGGGTTACAGGTCCAGGCCACATTTCCTATTGCTAGGCCAACAGAAATCTTTACTTTCACTTTGATTTCCAGTCAAAACAGCTTATTAAACACAGGAACCTTCCCTAGGAGATTTGCAGCCTCAGCTTTGAAGCACTGAGCTTGTTCAAGAGACTTCCAAAGTGAAACAGGATAAAAATTTGATCTGAAAGCTGCATGAGATTTAATGAGCTGGGGTTTTTTTCACCCTTTTTTTATCTCCCCTTTGCTAGAGTTGACAGGAGCTCAGGAAAGCAGAGAGAGGGTGGCTCTGTCCCAGCCTGGCCCCTGGCCTGCCTGCCAAGGCCCCACCTTCCCTGGCTCTCAGAGGAATGTGCACCCCGGGTGGTTCAAATAACATTCCCCTTCCTGGGGCTGCTATATTCCAACACAGCAAAAAAAGAAAGATAAGCCATTCTTCTCCCTTCTAAGCTTTTTTGGCTTCATCCTTTCTGGCCTGGATGGTCATAGATAGGGATTAGGTGTCCATATTCCTTCCCCATCACATTCACCACCCAGCCTTAGCACTTTTATTAGTCACCACTCATGCTTTTATCTCCAGATCTCATTCTTTGTGAAAACAAAGCCTTCCTGGCACAAGTGCCTCTCAAAAACTCCTGTCAGTGATCACTTTGCCCACTCCAGTGTCCTCTCGGTGGTATGGAAGTAGCTGTAGCCATTTGTGGCAACAGACAGAGAAATATTTTAATGATAATTACTTTTTAAATCTTATGTGGGTTTGTTTCCCGATACATGGCATTTTTACCCCTGGAGTTGCTGAATGCTTTATATCTTGTATGTATAAATGTACTGTGTTTTAAACAGCACGAAGTCTGTGTAAACTCATTCCAAAGCAGGTTGGGAATGATTTATATCCACAATTAATGCTGGAATAAAAGACCACATACAGGAGAAAGCAAAGAACATCTAGCGCAAGAGCGCTGCTTGAACTGTTTGTCTTCTAATGCTACTTCTCTATAAATACAGAATGGTTAGACATAATAATGACTTTTTGTTCAAGGAACTTAGTCTAGTAACTGTTGGCAAGATTAAACTGGAGCGAGGGCCCATGTTCTTGCATTATACATTCATAAGCTGAGAGCTCTTTCCAATTTCCTTTCACTCCACCTTGCTGTTTCCTGATTTACAATGATCTTTAAAACATGCCTCAAACACAGATCCATCTGGGCATTGTGGAAAGAACTGTAATGGGTGGGCTCTTATTTTTACTTTCTCTCCCATTAATGCACGTGCACAACGTGAGGAGATGATGAGGGTAGGGAGGCGTCTAAGAAGGTTGAACGGAGGGATCAGAGAAAGCAGACTGCACAGAAAAACAGATGTCAGGAAAGGTGTAAGCATAAGGCAAAATGAGTATGACCTAGAGACAGAAAGAAGGGAGGAGGCCAGAGGAGCTAATAAACAGAATTTTTTAAAAAGGCATCATCTTTACTTTTAAAGCAAAAACTGAAAAGGAAGAAGCATGAAAACAGAGGGAAATTGAAAAATACTCTTTCTAAGCATAAGAGAGAACTGTTCTTCAAGTCCTCATCTGTGGAGTAGTCATTGCTTCAGCTTTCCTCATTTCTTAGACTGCCAAGACCTCCTACATTCCCCACCTACGGGTCCTCAGTCCTACATTTGTTGATTGAAACGCCTTCCTTCAAACATAACCTTGCACAGATGGGTTTTAGATCATTATCATTTATATTGCAAGCATAACTAAACCCACATCCAAGCCTGCATTTGTACTGCCCTGCCCTGTGTGCAACCTCATCAAAAGCAGCCTATGCCTAGATGAGTTTTCAAGCAAAATAAAGGAACCAGATGTGTGTGTCTGGGGAGAGGGTAGGGAAATGAAGATATGGGGCACTGAAAGGAGGTGCCCAAGTCTTGCAGCAAGCCCATGGCTGTGCTGGGGTTAGAGCCCAGCATTCCATATACTTAGTCATTAACCCAGGCTGCTTCCTAACAGTGACCTTTCTAGTGACCTTTCTGGGCATATAGAAACAGGAGAAGGAAAAGGAGGGAAATGCAGCAAAGGGATTACGCCCTGGAACGAGTTGTTCAAAGGAAAGACAAATGGAATCCACTCCTGCCATTTTTTCAACACAGTTTTGTTCAGCTCCGTGTCTTTCTCTTTTCCTCTTGGTCTGTGAGACAATCTCTTTTGCTATTCCCGAGGGCCAGTGTGCTATGCATTGTCCCTGTTAGGGCAGTACTGCAATCATGTCCAAATTAACTAGGAAAAAAATAGATTGCATGAAAATAGGTTCTGCAAGAGGTTGAGAGCAGCCTTCTGAAAGGATATGTAACTGATTACAACTCCTGATTAACTTAAGGGCCATGATGTGTAGCCTTTATTTGCAAGATGATTTTCCTGTCAGGTTTTGCACGGAGGAACAGAAATTCAGACTTTATACTGCCCTAGCAACAGAAAAGACGCTGAAGCATCTAAAGAGGCAGCCTATAGTTGGTGGCTAAAGCTTGTGTTGGAGGATTTTGCATTCAGTTCCTGACTTACTTTGTCATAGATAAATGTGCTGGGTATTTTGGGGCTTCAGGTGATTCTATGTAAACTGAAATAATAATTCACTTTAGAATTGTACCAAGGATAATTTCACAAGTAGACAATAGGTGCTGAGATAACAAGTATCATGTAAAACCAGGAGAAAAAAAAGGCCCAATTTAATAATCCTACAACGATGAAGCTCAGAGTGAGACATTTGGAACTTACTTACTTCCTTAGTCTATTAAACTGTCTGGAAATCACTGGGCATTTATTTTTGCCTATAATTCTCCATAGGTTGTATCAAAGGAGGAGGGAAGTCACAGACCTTATCAATATCTCCCATTTACTTCAGGAATACCTGTGCTACGAATGCTTTCTATGGTCATTTGATCCTGGGGATTTTCAGCCACCATCTGCTTATGCTGTGCTCATTTAATGTTTTAGCACAATTCAAGGTGGTTGACCCTTGATTATCTAATGTAATGAGACTAGACAAGCCAGGCAACGGAAAATACAAACTATGTACATTAAGGCAGAAGACCATATGTCAGGGAGCTAATGGAAGAAGGATCATTAACATCGTAGAGTATAGACATACTTAGCATAGCCCTGTCCTATTGCACAGAACCACATTGTAGAACTCCAGAGAAGCATAAGTATAATTCTTCTGGGTTCAGCCCCAGTGCTTCTGATCTGATGGCCTGATCTATTCACAACCCTAAAAAAATCTTCATAAAAGTAATTACGGGTTGACCATAAAATATTCATAGGTAAAAACGTACGTCTGAAAGTACTCAAAGCTCCTTCCTCCCTCAGGAAACCATTGCACTAGCACAAAGGATGAGCTGAAGCTGAGGAAAGGCAAGATTCAGCTAGTCCTTACAGTAGCGTCCATCAGTAGGCTTGTTCTTACAGGAGTTTGACCATCAATAAACATACCCTCCCCCAGCAGAATTTACCAAAGAGGATGAGGGTGGAAATGCTGCTTTATGCTGAAGTGAATCCATTTGTAGTGGAAGAGTTGGCTTGATAGAAAAGGTTATTGTACGTATCTGTCTGTAGCAGGGTAAACCGAGCCTTCTGTGGCTTGGATTATTCCTTCTTTCATTCCTCACTAAGTGCAGTGTGGGAGGAGTACGGTCTGGTGGTTAAAGCACAGGCAAGTGCTTCATTTGTTTGTGAAGCTTCTACTATTCACAAAGAAACGAGTAAAATTGAACCAAGAAATATAACGTGGAAGCCAAGAAGGCTTGCACGTTATAAAGAAAACTGGCATCTCCATACAGGAATGAAAAATAACAGGCTCCTGAGTACAGCAAAGTGTAACAGTAAGTGCAGGTCCATCATTCTGCATGTCAGCATCATTCAAGCGTCACTGACCATCTGTATTTACGTGTGATGATGCAAGAAGGGAAAATAAAACAAACATAACTACAGCATAGCCACAACTGAACTTGACTGAACTATGGTCACATTGGGTAGACAGCTGGATAGTCAACTAGAAACCAAAAACTCTTAGACCTCTGATTACAGTCTCTGTTGACTTTGCTGAAGATTTTAGGATCTCGGAGCACAAATTCTTGCAGTGAATTTATTAGATTTAAGTTAATCTGTCTTGAGCCTAAGCCACTGACCTGAAGTAGTTCATGGTCAGGGAGTTTGGTATGATATTTTCCTCCTGCCAAACTCCTGATACCATGATAAGGTTTTCCTAGATATTGTTAGGAAGGAATAGACAACTGGTCAGAAGATCACTTTCTAATTAAAAACTGTGGCCACCAGGAGTGTTTGAATTTGCTTTCAACTTCAGCTTGAGCTAAACTGATTCTGTCTGTGGAAGTGTCTTCACCTGCTTATTAGAGGGGATTAAAAGTTTTCTGGTTTCTTTTCTACTGAGGCTGCGAGCCAGTAAGGAAGCACAGTGGCATAGGGAGGGGGACAGCTGAAGGAGAATTTGTCACATTACAAAACATAACTGGTTTGTATGCAGAGAAGGGGCATAAGCACAGTAGGGACAATGTCCATGTCTTGTTTGATGTGCAAGACACAGATGCAGGAATATTAAAATATCCATTGACTCTGACCTTTCTACTTCATGATGCATTTCAGTTTTTTGTCTTTCTTGGAATTGTATGATACTTTAGCATTGCACCAGGGAGGTTTAGATTGGATATTAGGAAAAATTTCTTTACTGAAAGAGTAGTGAAGTGTTGAAACAGGCTGTCCAGGGAAGTGGTAGAGTCACCATTCCTGGAGGTCTTCAAAAACCATGTAGACATGGCACTTTGGGGCGTGGTTTGTGATCATGGTGGTTGGACTTGATGATATTAGATGTCTTTTCCAAACTTCATGCTTCTATGATTCTACAGTGCAGCAAGAACCCAGGAATTCCATCTCCCTTGCATTTTGCAGACTGCAGAAAGGGTATGCAAGGGAAACAGGTTTGACCGATTCTCTGGGTTTTGGTTGGTTTAATGTCCTTGGTTAAGTTTGGTCTCTGAACTGGGGTTATTAGTCACCGGGCTCTGAGCCAGATAATACATAGACTTCACTTGTCACCGAGAGCTAGTTGGCAGGAGGTTATATCTGACTCATTTCAGAGGAGTAATAATCATGCCCAGCCTGCCATATCCTCATGCATGTCCTGGCCAGGGCAAGGCTCTCACCCCTGCTGTTTATCTCTGAATGATTCCTTAGACTCACTGTTAACAGGGGCTTGATAGATGGGGCTTTGTGTCCGCCTTGCCTTTATTATGTCTTACTTCCAGGGATTTCAGCAGTGCCAGATCAGTTAACACCACTATGTACTGATTAGCTCTGTCTGCTCTGGAGCAGATTTCATGAGCTTTCCTTTGTAGGATAGCTGTCATGCGAGGCGGTCCTGCCAACGAGACAACTGCAGGGCTTACAAGAAAATTAAGTCACTTAACAGTGCTGGAAGATTGACACACTTCATGAGTACCCTTCCCCAACCTGTTGTCTCTGTGGCTTGTTCTCTCATTTTCCTCTGGGTGCCTGTTTTGACTGTGGATGACAGTCCATTCTTAGCTTTCTGCTGCAACCCTCAGGGATTCCTCTACCTCCTTGTGGCATAGCATGCAGAGTTCAATATGTGATAGACTGTTTCTCCTTACGTGGAAGGCTTATTTATTTTCAGTGCCCTTCATAGCAGAAGCATTCTGCTCAGGCCTATGTTAAATTTTGCATATATTTGCAGCAGCCACAGTGCCTAGAGATGGCAGTGTTCTCAATGACTTAAAAGTCACCGTTTTTCTTGGCCTCTCCCTTATATTTTTTGGTTCAGCTTTGTTTCTTTTCACTTAGTTCCAGCCTGAAATTGGCCATGGTTGTATGTCACAATCAAGATGTTAAGCCAAAATATATAGAAAATAGGAATTGGCTCTCTTGCCAGTATAAATCAGCCAGATGGACCGTATGTTTTGCCAGACTCTATAGACAGAGGTAATGTGCTGGCATTGCTCCTTTGTCTTGTCCCTAAGGCACTGGACCCATGACGGAGCTGCCATGCAGAAATAGAAAGGCTGCCTGATGTGTGGAGTTTTTAACATGCTGCGACACCTTCATCTGCCAATTGACCAGCTTCCCGTTTTACTACTTCAATGAGATGAGAGGATTTTTCAAAGAAAATAAAGCTACCAGAAGATGAATGGGAGTTACACATCTCTAGCCCAGCTCAGGGGAGTAGATTCAGTGTTCTGCCTCTTGGCCGGGATATGCTGATGCTGCTTGTTGGGGATGACAAGATGCACTGAAGTCCCATCTGCAGTTTTAACACTGGCAAAGCTTTCTCTGGTTTTAGCTCTTTTCAACCATAACTCATGGTTGCAGGTGCCCTTGGTATAAGGCTATGCTGCAGTGTGAGGAGAAGGATGATCTAGATGATAGGGTGGTAGTATAAGTAATGGGACAGCTGAAATGAAGGCCCAGGTTCCCAAAGCTTGGTTAGGTCCCTTGCTCTTGCTGACCTTCATCCTTAGTAGAAATTTAGCATGTAAATGCCCACTGACCTGGCCTGCAGTCTGCCACAGGCTGCCAGTATGACCCCAGACCTCTTTGCTCAATACTACTTTCAGAAATGAGTAGTTATCTGAGGAATCTCAATAACTGTCTGGAAGCACTTGAAGAGTCTAGGTTTTCAGGCAGAGGCATTCAGCACCAGCACTTTCTGAAAGTCACAGTGTATATGATATCTTCGTATATGTGTATATGATATCACCTGCAAGTGTATCTATATAAACTCGTAAGTCCTTCTGTCAAATTTTATTAGCCTTTCTATGGCTCAGCTCTACATCAATAACATGCCACTACAGTGAGAATAAATCTGTCTGTGTTCATGAGGCATTCAGATACTGAAAATACAAGAAGTACCTGAGCTAAACAGGAAGAGCCTAGGAGGGGGAGAGGAGTGCATCGTGAACTTGCAGGTTCTGAATCGTGATCAACTGCTTGGTCTGATACGGTTTGGTTTGGGTTTTGTTTTTCACAAGAAGAAATAATTTTGTCGTCTGCTTTCTTCTAATATGTTGAGCTTGTTTCCATTTTCTGATCTTGTTGTTTTGTGGGGGTTTTTTTGTGAAGTAAATTCTTGTTTTCCAGCCAGCCCCCTGAGTAAATGAAGCATTAGCTGGTGAGACAGTTGGATCAAAGGCATTAGCTGTTTTTTTGGCATAACCCTAGCACATCTATAGGTGACATTGAACATGAACTGCAAACAGTAGTACGTGGAAGTCTAGAAAAGCTACAGTCATGATCAGGAAATTAAGTGACCAGGAACCTAGCAGTAGATGAGAAGATAACCTAAGATAACTTGGCCATCTGATGGAAGACAAACAGTAGAAGGAAGTGATGTCAAGAGCAGCGTAGCAGGGAGGAGTTTCTGGCAGTGTTGTTAAGACTTCTTGTCCCAGAACAGAGAGGGAATAGTCCTTCAGTATTTTCTGCTGAGAACAGATCCAATCTACTGACATCAAGAGTTAAGCACTTTGCTACCAGATAAGTGTAAATAAGTTTATGAAAATCTCTGTATAGAGCAACAGTAGCATTATTGAGGTTGACTTTGATTAAAAGAGTTAAGTATATTGTAAAGTTTAGGGCAAGATGACAACAATTGGAACTGTAAATGTCAGAGAAGCAGTTGTGGGTGGTGCAAAAGAATGATTATTCCTGAATAAGGTATAATTTGCTGAAATAACGGAAAATTGCTTCTAGACTGAAAGCCTTTTGTAACAGTACAGTGTATCAGTTTATACAAGAATACACTAGGTATGTTGTAGTGGAGGAATAGCACAAAACATATCAGCAGAAGCATTTAAAAAATGCCTGGAAAAATTATTAGCAAGAAAGAGTCTTGTAAAAGTTGAGCGTGCAATAGATGTTATCAGCTATCTTTAAGTTGCTGTACTTCTGTGTCCTTTGATGTATTTCCAGCTTTCAGTGTGCACAGAGGCACAGAAGAAAACTGCTTTGTCTAACACTGTAGAGAAAGGTTTGTAGCATGGGCAGGAGTCTCCACTCATTAAATATAAGTTATTGTCCCTACGGTGGAGCAACACAAAGTTGAGATAGCTTCGACAGATAGCCTGACATCCCCTTTCCGAAGGAGGAATCTTGGAGCAGTGTGGAACCGGTTTGCCAGACTGCCACTCCTTACTCCTGGAGCAGGAGCCAGGCCAGGGAGAGGAGGCATGGTCCAAAAGCTGTAGCACGCCTCTAAGTTCCTGCTATTGCAACCCCTGTGGGGAATCCCAAACCAGGCATAGGCTGGAGCTGGCTTGGATCATGGTCATGTCTTTCAAAGGCGGACTGCAGCAATATACCCCACACTTGTTGCCAGCAAATCGCTAAGCACTGCATCTGGGGCTTTAATTCAGAAGCAGATTGAAATGATTTTAATTAAAACCAGGGCTGACTTTGTGATGGAATAGCCCAGAAGTGTGCATTGACAGCTATCAGTTGGTTTCATGCAGTCATCCCAAAAGACTGTGGCATGCCAGCTTTAGGAAGTGTTCTTCCCCACTAAATCAGTGCTATTTGAAGATAGGGTTTTGTAAAAACTGTATTATGCTGTTCAGGTAGTACGTTGCGTTTTTGGACAAAATTCTCAGTGAAACCAGTGATTTTCTTATTGGGTTTTTTTTTTGGCTTGCAACATGAAAATTTGGCTTATTAAATTTTCAAGATATTTAATGAGTCATAGACGAAAAGTGGCATAACAGAATAAGAGTTTTTTACAGGGTTACACAGAAGACTTCTAACACTACCTGTGGTTTTAATTGAAAAAAGGGGAAAATTTTATCTTCATATTCCAAAATTTCATATTGCATTCTCTAAGTATAATTAGCAGCTGACAATTTGCAGTATATCTATTAATGGCCCAGCAGGTCACGTGCATTCTGAAGCTGATAAGTGATGTATATCATCACAAGATACAAAATACCATCACATTCTGCTCCACCAGAATTTCAAGCTGACATCTAGAAGCTTGGGACATGAAACCATTTGAGAAATACATGATCCATACAATATCCATGGTTCATTCCCTGTGACCTGGGGAGAGACATGAAATGCTGGATTAAGCACTGTCTGTGGTATTTCGTTGGAGATTATTAGAAAGATTACAAATGGTAAAATGCTAATCATACTAAAGATTTGCTAGGCATGCTTCTGTGCTGGAGACTGTGCCTTCTAAAATATGTCTGCTCTCTTGAATGACTGAGTATGACCAGAGACCTTGTGGTAACAAGGGGCTAATAAAAGAAAGTACTACGACAAAGGAAAAAATGTAATTTAGCTTTTCACTAGAACAGTCCCACAGGATGGAAAATTCACTGAGATGTGCCTTCTGAAGTGTAAGAGCAGGAGTGTGCTCCAGGAATAACCACAGACATTAAATGTTCCTGCTAGTTAGGAACATTGTCTTTCTTGTTTATTTATTTACTTCTTTTTTTCTTTTTTTTAATTACCTGAAAAGAACATGTTTTTTTTTAAGGCCAAGCTACTTGGAATTGAACCATTTGGCTTGGAAATGCTGAATGTGAACATGTGTCTTTCTGAGCTTTCATGGATACTGTGGGAACTGGTGCGACTGCCCATGACATTAGTAATATGACTGGCAACCTGTTCAACCGTTAGCGCTAACTGAAAATTTCTGAATTCTGGTGCAAAGAAAGTAGACTGATCTTGAAACTTCGGGGACAAAAATGTGCAGATCTGTTTGTGTCAGTAGGGCTGTTGTGGTTCTAGTTGAGTTTGTACAGCATCCAATGAAATAGTTCTCCCACCTCAAAGTTTTCTAGTAGGTTAAGCAGAGATTCACAAAATATTGCTACTATGATGAACCACACTGCTAATGAGGCTTACTACTAACCTGTATATACAGGCATTCTAAGGATTTTCTCTTAGCCACCTCCAGGAGAGAGCTCAGCATGCAGTGAATACCTGTTGCTTTCACAGACACCCAATTCTCCCAGTTGTACTGGTTCCCTGGTATAAGACAGACATGGGCATAACAAAGGGTGTCTACTATTATGGTGGTGAGAGGCTGGGAGCATGTAATGTACAAGAAGAGGTTGAGAGAAGTGGCTTTACTCTGCCTTAAGAAGATGAGGCTGGTGAGGGAATTGTATTGAGTGAGTGCCTGTTTTCAGCTGTTTAATGTGAGTGTGTAGAGGGGATGAAGCCAGATTCATCTCAGCCCTACACACAGACAGGCACGGGGAAAAGTTGTGACGTGGGAAACTCTTGCTAGACATAAGAAGAAATGTTACTCCTGTGAAGATGGTCAAACACTGGAACAGAGGTTCATAAAGTTTGTGGCTAAAGGTTGTATCCTCGGAGCAATTCAAACCTCATCTGGAGAAAGCAGTGAGCAACCTTGCTGAGTTGCTCCTGCTTTGAGTGGAGAGTTGAATCAGATGATTTCCAAAGGTCAACTCCAACATGCCTTGTGCAGTGGTTCTGAGACTGCAGTGCCTAATGTGCAGGAGTCCGTGCCTGATATTTGTCCTAGCCTTGAATTTGTCCCATAAAACAAAAGTGATATTCTCATTTTCACATAGACTTTGAGTTTTAGCATTGATTCCAAAGTGCTGTAAGATCTCTGGATGGAAGCCGGTACAGTGAAGCAGAAGTAATAGTCAGAAGTGATAGATTTTATTTTCAGCTTTTTGGTGAGGGGAATCTTGAGTTTCACAGAGGGCAGATTCAGTCAAGATCATCCAGATCAACATATCTGTTCTATGCCAAGATCACTGCAGGGGAAGGAGATCTGCCCTTATCTCAATTGATTCATTGATTGGCAGGCAAGGGCCAGGACTCACGCAAGTGTTAGGTAACTTCTACTGGAAATTTTATTTGCTGCAGTTTCAGCCTCACATCTTGTCCTGCCTGGGAGTTTCACAAGCATCCAGAACCTGTCATGGTCCTGCTCAAAACTAGCAGTTCTTGGGGCTAAACAAACACAACTTTCTGCTGTGAAGGCTCAACACAGCTGCTTTGAGAGTTTGTTACCTCAGGGTTTCACAAATCCTGAAAGCTTCTGCCTTAATTCTTGCATTAAACGTAACTGAATGGATTTTTAAACAGAGAGAGAAAAGGAAAGAGCCTTTTGAGATGAAACACCTCTTTTTTCAGGGAACCATGTGCTGAGAGTAAGGAGAGCAGGAAAATTGCCAGTAGACATCAACATCATACACTAATTGGAACAAAGTAAACCTCCCGTAATCCACAGTTTTCATTTATCCAGGAAGGTTTGCAACCCAGTTGGCTGGCGGCAATTTTTGGAACGTTGCAAGCAAATGTGGCTTAATCATTATAAAACAGTGAATGCCAAATCTGAGTTAAAGCCAGTGATTTGAGCAGGGATTATAGGCATTTTCCAATGATCACCACCACAGAAATAAATAAATAGATAGCTTGCTATGCACACACTCAAAAAGAAATGTTGCCCAACATGCATAGCTCTTTGCTATTACCAGTAATGAGGACACAGCTGTCTGAGCCTGGAAGCCAGTATTTGCAGAGCATAATTCTCAAAGATTTTTCTTCTCCACTGGCTTTTGTCCACTACCCATTCTTTGCTTACAAAAGAGCCCAAAAGGCCCTAACATTTATACAAGAATTACCTCGGCTTTGTGGCGCTTTTGAGATTGCTCTAAAGCATGCTGACACATGGTCAGATTTGAAACTCAGATGAAATATGAAAAACAATTTTCTCCACTGATAAGCTCCCCAATGCCCTTAGTGCCAAGCATAACACTCTCTTCATAGACAGTCACGACAGCTCCTAGAGAAGCTGGCAAGGGTTGCTGCCATGGGTAGAGATCTGAAGCTCTCCCTTCCCAAGAAGAACTTCTAACTCCCACTGCCTGCAGAGCTTGTGGCCATGCCTGGGTGGATTAGTGTTGTGAGTGTTGAGTCATGTAGAGCTGGTCAGCTCTACAGAGCCTCTAAAGCAAATACAAACCTGCCCCACTGTCCAGACATGTTTTGTGAGCACAGTTGGTGCAGCCAGGCTTCCTTACTTGTTTTTATCATCTAGGTTTAGGGAATAAGGTCTTAGATTTCTGGAGGAAGACAAAACACTGTAGTCTCCATTGCATGTTTGACTCATGCAGTTCAGGTGAAATGAGACAATCTACAGCCATGCCACCGCCGGCTGGAGATTCGCTGAAGCTTTGTGAGAGATCAGTTAATGACGAGTCTCATTACTGTTCCAGTTCCCCACGGCAGAAATCCTTTGTTTATACACAGGCATGGGGTCTTCTTTTTTAATTTTTATTAAAGATGTCAAGGTATCCCATGAGAGTGACTAATTCCGTACTGAATTCTCTCTAGGGTTATGTATATATTGCACATCTAGAATCTATCTTGTATTTTCAGGTCTCCAATACTTCCCTCCACAGTTGTTTGTACAACATGCTTGAGCAACGCTTACAGCTTTTTTCTCTGAAGTGACTGCATTTTAATGGAAGAAGCAACCCTTTCAATAAAAGTTTCAGTTATATCCTGCAGGTGTATATTTGCATCCCTTTGTTTTCATTGCAGCTTTAATTTCTGGATCCATTTGGAATAATTTCTCCTGCGTATTAAAAGTAGGGCTGTTCTCCTCTTTACTAGTTACTGTGGTCTGTTCAGTCTCAGAGCTCTTTAGTCTGCCAAAACACTTGGAGAAGGAGAGCTTAATGACTCAGTTAACATGTACGGTCAAGAAGTTCACTTATTAGAGGAAACGTAAACTGACCACCAATTGGCTAAACCAGCTGGCTGGACTATTTGTGCTAGTGATTTCTCCAAGCTCCCTGGGGTGCGAAAGTGGGAATAGCAGTTCTCTTATTTTAGTTCTCTCATGCTCTGTACCCTAGCAGAAAAGCCTTTTAAAGAATTTTCACTGTTAATGGTTCTACCCCCCTTCTGTGAAACTTCGTAAGCCTTCTCTAGAGGTTCATGCATGAGACTCTTTCATAGCATGCAGCAAAAGGAGGACTGTAAGGGCCTTTTGCAAGAAGTATGTTTTAATTTCTTATTGTGCATTTCCTGGCTCTGATCGCACATCATTTTCATTTCTATGCAATACAAAGCGTCACTTACATAATTTCCCAGGAGCTGAGAGTATTCTCAGTAAGTGTTTGCCGGCTCCTCTCACCACTCTGCCAGCGGATCTAAGTGTAGCATATGATCACAGAAAATAGGTGATTTTGAGAAATGAGTAGTACAACAGTTAACGCTCCATTTATTCAACTGACAAATATGTTTCCTGCTGATGAAGATGAAAGCATGGTGAGCAACAACTGCTTGGTACTTGCTAATT
This sequence comes from Trogon surrucura, assembly GCA_020746105.1. Lineage (NCBI taxonomy): Eukaryota > Metazoa > Chordata > Aves > Trogoniformes > Trogonidae > Trogon > Trogon surrucura. The sequence goes on along the minus strand of CM036623.1, from coordinate 29,441,755 downwards.
CAGCAGGCTTAGTGTCATCAGTGGGATGCTGAGGTGTCTCCACTCTGGCAGGGTGCTTTGGTCATTCTTGTTCTGCTGTACTACAGCTGCGTGGAGTAGCAGAAGTGCAGCAGGGAAATAACTGAGATTTTCAAATCATATGCACTGACTATGGATTTTGTAAGTTGTGCAGAATCTGCAACAGTGCATCATGAATCCAGAGAGTACAGTTATGCTCCAGTCTGTGGAGCTTCCATGTTTTAGCAAAGCCCTTAATTGAAATCAATAGTTTGTCTCATTTCTGATGCTAGAATTAGCTTGCAGACACTGCATTTGTGCAAAAGCTCTCACAGGACTGCAGGAATAGTCCACACAACCGGGTGGGATCTTGTACTAATAGGGAGTCCTGGGAACTGGTGGGAGCGAGGAGCTGTGGCCAGGCAGGTGATGCCAAATATGTGAACCATGCACAGGTGGGTCTGTTCCAAGCATAAGGGGAAGAGGCTGCTGCCTCTTTTGTCCTTTGCTATGGACTTACCTGCATGGCTGTCCTACAAATCTCAATCACAAAAGCAGGAGTAGAACTGTGCTCAGAGAGCAAAGTCCTTTACCAGTTGAGCTGTTGTTTATCATCTTTGAGTATTGTTAAAAGCCTGCTAAGGAAAGGCTCAGATAGCTGGCAGGAGATCTAGAACCTGTGACACATGTTGAGCAATTTCCATACCAGGCTGAAGGAGCAGCATTACAGATTCATGCCTCACACTATTTAGTGTCCACTTCCAGACTGACCATCTATGTGAAAAAAACACTTTAATCTTTGTTTAGCAATTGACCAATAATAAAATACATATGGGACGCAGATAGAAAATGAATTCAGCAATCAAGAGCCAGTCCTCAGACACTGAAATAAGCAATTAAACAGGTGTTTAGGGAATTGATCTTGGACTGTGTCCAAGCTTAGCAGGGTCAGTCGTCCCTGGAAAAAAACACTGACCGCACACAGCAGCAGTTTGAATTTGGCTTCAGTCTGCACTTTAGGAATGTGGCATTGTTATTTCTCCCCTTTTCTTATCAGATGTAATTATCTTGAGAAAAAAAAGTTTTGAGAAAACATGTGATTTCACTGAGTAAAAATCTACTACTGAAGAAATTATTTCTCAGTGTCCAAATAAGGAGTGGGGGAGAAGTTTGGGGAAAGTGCTCTGTTCCAAGTAATCTTGGAACTGATACCCATGTTACTGAGCTTGGATGGTTAGTCCTGGCCTGCAATTACTCCTATTAGAAAATAGACATCCAATCTTTGTATTATTTTAAAATGGAGCCCCGAGGGTTATAAATGACTGAAAAAGCTTCAGTGTTTGAGCAGAGATTCTGGAACAAGCTCGCAGCCTTGAGCCTCTCTGCAAGAACTCTGTATGTTGAGAGCGGGGTGAGCTCCTGGGGTTGTGATGCTACAACAGCTGGACTAAAATACAGACACAATAAAATGAGGAAGTAGTGCCCCCAAATCACCCACATCTCTTAGTAGAATGTAAACTTTTTTCAATCTGCAAGACCTGTGCTCACACAACTGTCAAATTAATCTTCAGTCTTACTGTGTTGAACCCTGTGGTGCCAATGGCTCTCAAATCATGATGAAAAAACCACCCAGTTTTGTCAATGGCTGATCAAAAGAAGGAAACACAGCCATAGCTACTACTGTGACCCACAGAAATTTGTGGCACGATTATCAGAATTCATTACTTAAGAAAGGAAGTCATGCATGCTAAATATGTTCCAAATAGAACAAAATGTAACAGTCCATCTGGAAACAGTGCACATTGCCAAAAGCATATTGTCTTGGAAATCTGCTGTCCATATTGGCTTCCCCCTTGAATACAGAGTCCAAGCAAAGTTCCTCTTCTAATCACCAAAGTCTCCAAGAATGTGGTTCTAGCTCAGAGATAAGTCCATGCCCTTCCATGAGTGCTCTCTGCTAGAGGTGTTTCCAGCTTGCTGTCCAGCAGGGAGAGGACCTGTCACGGAGGGAGTGGAGTGGTCACAATACCCTGAGCATGGACCACATCTGTGGAGGGACAAGTGTAGTCATGGATCCTGCCACTTTCAACACCATTAGCAGGTGCAAATCTTCTCCGTGGGATAGAGTTTCTACCAATCTTTCCACAGTCATTTAATCTGTTGTGTGGTATATAAGCAGATGCTCATAAATACCAAAATGAAACTCAACAATATATTTATTTAACATCTTTTTTTTTTTCCTTTTACAACTAGCTTTTTGTCAAGAAAGTCTTTTCATGAAGGATTCTGACATTGTCTCTGAATGGGTGAGCTGATCTTAAGGACTTTGTTTCTTCTGTATTGTTTAATGCATAAAGTCCTATTTATGCGCAAAGTCCTGTTTCTTTCAAGTAGAAGTGCAAACAGTATCTGTGATTAGTTTTTGAACATCACCTTCCAGTGGGCAGATGCTTCCAGTTCCTAAGCACCTCTGCTCCTTCTTCTCGTCTGCTGGCTTTCTCCACCTCTTAAAGTCACTTAGCTTGCCAAACAATCTCCCACTTGCTGCATGTCCACTTCTCCTAACCTGCAGTTTAGTCCTCTCTGGGATCTTTGATTCAAGAGATTGTCTGTGGTAGTAACTTGGATTCTTCCTCTTTGTCTTCCTTCATAAAGACACAATCATTCTATGTGTCCTGAAAGGAAGGTGGTGGAGGTGCCTAACATCTTTAGGCTGATGGCTCAACATCTTATAGCATAGGAATGTTATCAACATTTTCTAAGTTTTATGTGGTTTTCTGCAGTTTCTCCAAACATTAGGGATACAATATCTCTCACTAAAAATCAAATTTATTGATAAAAGTTCAAACAAAAAATTAAAAATTGCACTTGGGCATGTTTAATTCTTTTCAAAGGAGAAATCACTTGGAAGAACTTTACAAATGTCTTTCCCCATTTTCAGTAGTTTCACTGGCCAGGTAGTTTCCTAATGGCCTAGGAAATGAAAAAAGATATAAAGCAAGCAGAAAATCTCAGGTGTGATGGTTATGGATATAGATAACAATAGCTAAACGTTGAGTGGTGTTAAATCATCCAATAAAGACACCACTTTGACCACATGATCTGTATTTTTTGTGACTTAGGCTATATAACCTTACAAAGCATGCTTTTTTTTTGCTACGGCATATTTCAAAGAAGAAATATTGTTGAGGTACAAGGCCCTAAAAGTAAGGGAACATCTACCATGTGCTTTATCGTGTTTTTCAGATGGTTAATCAGTAACACTACTGAAGTTGTGCCTTATTTTTATTTTGAATTTGTCTTCTAAACACCGAATTTCGTCTCATTGTCTTTTACCAGCTTCAGTGATCATCTCCGGCTAAAAGCTTTGTTTCCATGAAGATGTTACAGATCTCAGGCAAATATACCATGAAACTTTTCTTAAAAAGATTATTAAATGCATCATTATCTTTCTCTGACACAAGTTTTCGTGACTTGGAATTACTCTTTGGAGATTTTCTGATCTCTTTGCAATATTGTTTTTTTGAAGTGTTGACAGTAGAAATGTACTTCAGTAGTTATTTTACTAATGTAATATAGAGTGGTAAGAACAATTTCCTGTGTCTACTCCGTGTTCTCATGTTTATGCTTATTCTTTCAGCAACACTGTGTCAGGAAAAGTTCATGTTCAAGTGCTTATCTTTAATGACCCCAGAGTTATTTTCATGCCCAACATTTTTTACTCTTCATATATGACTTGCATTTGTCTGCCTTCAAATGCACCCGTCAATTTGCACCTAGCAAATTACTTTTATATAAGAGTACTGTTCACTTTTTAATTCCTAACTTCACCAGCTTGTGATCCTCTGCATTTTATCCCAGATATGGAAAACAGTGAACCAAAACCCAGTCCTCAGGATCCTGCAGACACTCGGAGCATGATTCCGTATTTCTGATTCTCTGTTGAGATTTCTGGTCTTCTAGTGTTAGCCTCTTTCGTTTGAGAAATACTGAGTATGTCTGGTGTTAATTCAATGGATTACAGTATTGTTTTTCTTTTTATGCTGTGATTTCTTGCAATATTGTCGATACAAATGAGAGTGGTCTCAGCCCTACATTCTCTGTGGACATGAGTCTGTATAAAAGATCACTATGCCTTCTGATAAGAATTAGCCTCTCTGGTGAGAGGTGGTGGTGTACTACAGTTTGATATCTAGGTTTTCTTTCTGACTATATTAATATGCTGCCTTATATTTTTTGTATGCATGACTTCTAAATTATTTCTTTTTATTTTTAAGCTTATGGGCAATGTATTAAAAATTTCATTCATTGTCCTATGATATGGCTAAACTCTAAAGAATCCGTGAAGAGTGAAGATTACTGCTAGCTTTTACAGATAATAAAACACAAGGCCAGCAATTTGCATGCTAAACACAATTAGTTCATTTATTTATTTTGACATAGTAAATGCTATCTATTCGGTTACCAGGCATCTTGCCATCCATTGAAATGCAGTCTGTACCAATAAAAACAAATCATCAGCACATCACATCCCACAAAAGGCAGCCAGGCAGCCAGAAATATAAAAACTTCACTTTCTCCTTCCTTCCTCCCAATCCCGAAATGAAACCCCATTGCCCCAGCCACCTCACCTCTGTCAATATGTCAAGTAAACAGAACATTGCACCCCAGGGTTTCTAGACCAAACCACCACAGCCATAATTTTTTAGGGCAAATACACTGAGCTAAGAGAAGGGGATGTGGTTAATTTTGGAGTATTTGGTCTTGCAGCAAGGACTTCCTGATGAATGTATGTGGAGATGCCTCCTACCTGTTCATTCAGTCAGTAAACCAAATATCTTTAAAGCTTGTGGGTTAGAGCCAGAAGGTGTTTCTTAGGAGGCAGGGAGATGTGGTCTGGATGGGTTGTGTGGTTACTCTCTGTATTCGGTTGGGAAGTAATAAAGTGAATTGTTCCCACATCTCATTCACCATTGTAGAGGCTGCACCAAATTTCTGAAAAAGTCCCATCTTTCAGTGTTCATATAACAGGGGCAGGTTGTACTGGGCTACGTGAAGGACTAAAAGTCAAAAATATCTGTGGCTTGTTGTTGTTTCTGTCTTGTTGAGAGGTTGTAGGCTAGTTCTTTAATTCCATAGTCTTGAAATTTCTTGGTTGAAGTCTAGGGACACTGATACTTATAATCAAATGGACATTGCAGGGGTTTGTAGTACACTTTGATTTGTATTAGGATTGCAAGGCTTCAAATAAAAATGGACTAATTGTGAATTAGTTCTGTATATAGGAGGACAGACTCTGCTCTGAATAGTTCTCGATGCTAAACAGTGAGGGAGGGTGGACTACGACAGATTTTGTTATCCCCATTTTTCAAATAGGAAGCATGGCAATGGAAGATGACGAGCAAGGATGAGTTCCCACAGGGTAAATTCTCAGCACGTGAGTTACAGGGTGGTCACTGCCACTGTGCCAGTTCCTTGTCCTGCATAGTAACTACCAGGGAACCTAGCTGGTTTTCACTGAGCACAGATCTAATTTATATTTGCTTCCTAGTTCAGCTCATGGTAGTTCTTCTTGTAGCCATATACTATGTAATCTAGACAAAATCACAGAAGAGGTATGCAATAACACTAGCTATTATTAAAACCTAGACTTGCTCTTGGAATGCAGGTAATGTTTTCTAAGGATCTTGGTCATGAAAGCTACTAAAAGCAGGTTCAGTATAATGAAAACCATCCTTGGATATCACTGGTGGGTGATGTTGTCTGATGCTTTTATGGTACTGATGCTGAAATGATCAAATATCATGATCTATTAACACCTTGAATGGTGGGCAGTGGAGTTTCTAGTGTTTCTTGCTAGCTTGCTGCACTTTAGTAACTTTTCTGCTTTTCGGCTGGTTAGAGTTTACCTTTGGGGCTCCGACAACTCACTGGGGTATTTATTTCTGTGGTGAAAACTGCAACACAAGTTATACTGGATCAGAGACACTCTTCCAGGCTCCAAAAGACTGTGCCTCAGAGACTTCTTAGCCACATGTGCTAGCCTTGTATTGAGTAGTCCTTACAATTTTTCATTCTCTGAATTTGTCTTATCTGCTTTGAACCTACAAAACCACTGACAGTTTAGTATTGTATGCATTTAGCATCACAGTTTTTACTGCCTTGAGAGTGTTTTGATACAGTTTCTATGCTGGTACTTTTTTTTTTTTTTTTTAATTTCCCTATCAAATGTCTAGTTTTGACTTTATCAACCACACCAGTTCTCACTGTATACTGCACTGCATAAACGGACTGGGCAAGGCACTCTCTGTCTCCCAGCTCTGATATTCTTCAGGAGGATGCCTAATGGTTAGCCAGTTGTTGCACCAACATTAGAAACTGGTGTGGAAGCATCAGCTTTCACTTAGTGAGCCCATGTAATGTTAATAACCCATGATAGATAGTACTACCTTTTTGAACTGAGAAGGAAGTTTGCCAAATATAATTTATTTGATTGGCTGAGTCTGTCAGAGTTTAATGGTGCATCGTGGTATGGGGCAATCTTAGGGAGAGGCAGAGGCATGTAATATAGACATGGGTGTGTGTGCTCAGGCCCAAGCAAAAAGATTTGATGCTACCAGTAAAGCTGTTTATACCTCTTGATCGCATAAAACTGTCTTAATAAAGTCAGTGAGGTATTTCTCAGTGTAAAACGTGGGGAGTCAGGGTGTTCTGCGTATAGAATCATAGAATGTTTGGGGTTGGAAGGGACCTCTAGAGATCATGTAGTCCAACTCCCCTGCAAGGCAGGATCCCCTAGGGCAGCCACACAGGAACGCATCCAGGCAGGTTTTGAAAGCCTCCAGGGACGGAGACTCCACAACCTCTCTGGGCAGCCTGTTCCGGCGCTCACAGTAAGAAAGTTTTTCCTCATGTTGAGATGGAACTTCCTGTGTTCTAACTTAAACCCATTATTTCTTGTTCTATTACTGGGCACCACTGAGAAGAGATTGTCTCCTTCCTCTTGACACCCATCCCCCAGATATTTATATACGTTAATAAGGTCCCCAACCTTAGACAGCTTCATGTTGATCAGATTTGTTAGAGACAGCAGAAACTCCACGAGTGGCCTCCATTGTAAAAACTTTTGCCTTCAAATGGAAATATGTCTCCGGTACCACTACAAAAGGTGAAGACTGAGAGTAAGCAAATAAGTGTGCTTGGTAGATAGCAAAGAAAAGAAGTTATTTTACCACTGCTCATGAAACTGCTGCAAAGATGACTCGGGAACAAAACCGATCCCGTAGCCACCCATCACATTTGGTGAAGGGCGTACGTCGTGCCCCTGCAAGAAAGATACACCACGGAAGAGTGGAGCTTCTACAGTCTTCAAACAGCATTGCTACCATATGTGGTGGTAAGACCCTGACCCTCATTTTTTCTCCACTGTGCTCCACCTATGAATATTACTGGAAGCAGGGAGCCGGTAAAATTTAAATCTCCTTTTTAAGCTCAGGGTAGTCTAGAAGCAGTAGAATTGGCCAGATCCCAAGGTCCCACTCCTAAAACAATAATCAAACATTACAAATAGAAAGCTTTTTCATTTAGAAAACATTAATGTCATTCTTATTAAATTTATGGTTAGATAAAATCTGTGTTCAAATACTACCAATTATGTGTGATACAGCGCATGGAGGGAGGATCCAGAATTTTTAGCCCAATCACAGAAGCAATAGCTGAACTGAACAACGTCTGTGTACCTATATAGTCGACACTTGTTATCTTACGTTTCTCCCACTTCCCCCACCATTTTTCCAGCCTTCATTTGGCCAATAAATACGTGGGAACCAATTTTCGACAGAATAAATTACCTCTGATTGTGCTACTCTTGTTATCTTACCAGCTTGAACTCACCATAAATTGTTCTGGTACAGATGTTGGCAAGATAAGAAGTCTAGACGCTTTCCATATATGTAATATGTATGTATTTATTTATATACCCAAACATGTTAGATATGCTCCTGTGGCAGATTTGATCAATTATTTCATGATTGCTGGGATCTTAGAGCTGGCTGGCTGTGCTCAGTGCCCCAGGGGCAGATCCTGAGCCATAATTCCTGACTTTTGCTGCCTGCTCCAGCCCAGTGCATTTGTGAGGTATTTTCAGTCATGACCCAACAAAGTCTGGGTTAATAAGAATCAGGGGGGGATCAAGGGAGTAGCATTGCTTGGAGGACATAGTACTTCAGCAAAGGCCAGTGCACAGCATGCTGGAATAAAAAATAGTTTTGGTATCAATAAATAAAACATAGAAATCTGAGTTGGCTGAAAAAAAATTACACTATTTATCTTTTGATATTTCCATTTCTGACATCTAGAGGCAAACCTGACACCAAAAACGTCAGCAAAGAGATTGAGCAAGGAGGGATTCAAATTGAACTTCTGACTCTGCAAGGCATTTTTAATCAGTTAGGTTCCAGGGTCCTGGCTTATATAAATGTAGGAATGCTATTCACCTCCTTTGCAAAAAAAAAGGAAAAAAAAATTTAAAAAATAGCCCACAACAAAAACACCCTAAGGGCTTGTAATAAAAACCCAAATGCATTAAAAACAGTAAGGATGGTAAAAAAAAATTAAAAAGAAGAGATTTTTATTATCAGGAAATTGATTCCAGGAAAGTATACATTTTTTTTTGTCAGGTAAAGGTTGATTTTGGTTGAATCTTTTGTCAGAAAAATTACAGTGATATAATCTATGTTGGTGAGAGTAGGAAGTTTGGGGGTTTTTTATATCTTTGAGTTCCATTCATCTCTGCAGTGGGGTTATATAGCCCTTCCAGCAGCTTTTCCCTATGGCTGGACACTGCCTGTAGCATGGAAATCCCAGTTCAGTGACAAAGCATTTTAAAAATAAAATACAATAAAAAGATGGAGGTAATGCAATCCCTTTCTTAAGGAGCTCTGAGAAACACTGGGTCATCTGCAAAAGGAAGAGATTAGATGAGCACTCTCAGATCTCACTGTCCTCAGACATTTATTATTATGAATTTTACTTCAGGTTATGGTCATTCTCTCTACTCCACCACACTGTGGTTCCTCTCATGGAGATGGTGTGTACATTGTGAACGCTAGCCCCTGTTCAGTATGTGCAATCATCTGGTTTTGGCATTTCTAACATTTTCTTATTGTATTTTTGTGTTGCAGATGTGGATGAATGTGCTTCAGATTCTCACCAGTGTAACCCTACCCAGATCTGCATAAATACTGAGGGGGGCTATACCTGTTCCTGCACTGAAGGCTATTGGCTGTTAGAAGGCCAGTGTTTAGGTAAAAACCTCATGTGATATGGTATTTGAGCACCTGTGTATGTGTACCTAGGAATAGCTGAAATAATGTCACTGAGCATCTCTGTCAAGTAATGGTTAAACCTTCAGCTACGTGGAAATTGTCTTTGGTCTCTGTAAGTGCCAGTGGTATGCTTGCCAGAGAGCCGCCCTTGCAGAACAAAAATGTAGATGTAAATGCCATATGACTGCCATTCGTGTAACATGTCAGATTTTCCTTAGTCCCAGTCTGAAGGATTCCCTTTCATATAAAATCGATCACAAGCACGTATTCAAAAAGATTTATTCCCAAACAGACCTGTCCTTTCCACACCATGGTTGCATGGACCCAAAGGGATCAGTATTTGATACCAAGAAACAGGTCAGTATATCCCTAGACTCAACCAACCCTTTTGTTTGGGGATGAAAAAATAAATTGCCTCTGAACTGAGTGGCATTTCAGTAGCTTCCAAGCAGTTTTATTTCAACTTTATTTTCCTTGTAGTAATGGCCTGTTCATCCTTTTAGCTCAGTCCTGTTGAAAAAAACATCCCTCAACAAACAACACAGGAAAACTTTCCAGCTCCCCTCTTCTCCAGCCCATTCTCCTCACTTGACGTGCCGATGGGATGATGAAGTAGATGGTAATTTTATATACACAAATAGGACTTAGGAAATACGATACAAGTTATTTTTTAAAAAAGTTTGCTCATCATTATTTTTGTCCCCTCAGTGCAGGCTGTTTGCCTGCTAGCTCTGCGGAGCTGAACTGTCCCGTCACAACACCTCCGCTGGAAGGAGAGCGAGCTTTCCCTGCCCATTCATCCCTGGAGCCTCTCCAGTTCTTTTCCAGCTTTCTTCTCCCGAGGACCTATTCCAATGAAGGACTGACTCACGGCTGCTTTCCTAACTACTGCAGACAGCTGCTGTGTAACTCACCTGGCAGGGACAGAGCTGAGCCTTATCCAGGCTGCGGTCTGTGCCGCCATAGCTGCTTTTGGGAGTTGCTGCCTTGTAATTCCCCTGGGATATGAAGTCTCCAAGCTTCTTGCTCCTTAATGTCTGATCATTCCTTCTCTCTTGGGAAAAAAACCTTTACGCCGAGAGTTGTACAAGCGTACATGATAGCGTGGGGATTAGAGAGGGCAGAGAGGAAGATTCTGCTCGGCATCACCTGTTTTGTTACCCATTTACTTCTCCCAGTTATGGCCCAAATAAAAGGGTTGTATGCAGCATTCAGGGTTTGGACATGGATCTGAAATACTTTACTCCTTGATGGATACACCAGAGAATGAAACGGCTGCATTGCTGAATTGGTTCGAATATCTGCTTATGCTATTTAAAACAGGAAGTAACATCCCAGTGTTACCCACTTTAAGTAATCATGAGGGGGATTATTACAAGTCAATGCAAAGAGCGAAATGCAGATTGTATTTAAAGCTGCTGTATTTTTCTCTAAGTGTCAAAAATGCTCAGTCTTCCATACCTTCCACTGGCCTTAGAGAAGTGATTTTTGCTGGCATAAAGCGGTAGAAGACCATTTCCTGTAATCAGAGGGCTGGCTGGATTGGTTTTCAGAGGCAGGCGGTTTTTTTGTGCACTGTTAGCAAACCACATTTACAAAAAGCTACACTTATATCTGTTGTAATTATCCCAGTATGGTTTATAAAGGACGAGCCAGTACCACAGTATCCACACAACTCACCCATAAGAAGCAGCCCTGTAAAAGTCCTTATCCTCAAAATGTAGCACTCTTGAGATAACAGTTCTGCAAAAGCCAAAACATGTATTTAAAGTATAATGCATTGTGTCAGTGAAATGAGGTATTAATTTACTGAAAAACCATGTTGCTTTTTGCAGGATTTGGGCCAACCCTACTGCTGATTTACATACCATAGCTGACCCTGGCCTTCAGGTTATCTTATTATTTAGAATGCAGTGGGCAATAAAAGCTAGTAAGGGCAAAACTGAGTGTCAGTGTCCTTCTTATTTTACAAAAAGGGAGTATTTCCAAGACTTTTGACATTTTCAGAATGGCCTTCCGAGACTTCCTATTTCAAAACTGCCCCAATGAGGCCAACAACATAAAGTTGAATCGCAGGATATAGCTACTTTTACAACAGATTCACAACATTGTCGGGTTTATGATATTACCACATCATGTAAATGTTCAAGTTGTTCAAGAATTCAGTTTCCCAACACATTCTTAATATTTAACACTAAAACAGGAAGCAGCTAATTTAGCTGACAAACGAAGAACTGCCGGAGTTCAAGCAGATATATATGTATACATGCAAACTATAGTCATAGTCAGAACCATACTGTGATTTTGATTTTCACGTGCATTAGAACCTATGGTTGAGGACATTTCACCAAAATCTGTGCCTGCCAGTTTTGTGCCTTCTAGAAAACCTACTGGAGGTAATATATTTTGTTTTCTCCTGCACAAACTTAACTTCAAAGCTTTGAGAACAGCCTTCAAAATAATCTCCATGAATCAAAAGCCAGTTGACACCAAAGGAAATGTAAAACCTTGGAAAGGACAACTACTTCAGGTGTTTTATTCCAGTTCTTAGTCCAGGGGAAAAATTCTTCTAGCCATCATTCCTATCTTACAGCATTTTCCTGTGCTGGTAACAGTCAGTTGCATGTATTGCTAATGCTGCAGTTCAGCCCAAACTGCTATTTTGGCATTAAATTTACTATTTGCATTTTAGAGTGTATAACTTGTCTGTTAAAAAATCCTATAAAATTTTAATGTGACTATTAAAAAAAATGTGTAATATCTTCTCTGAAAAAATAAGTATCTACTAACGTATGCTTACTGCTTTTCTGGTGAGTAGCTTTGGTGTATGTGGAGGTATAAAAGGTTCCTATCTTGATTATGACAAAACTTTGCTACAGCACTGTGCTTGGGCTGATGGGCTGTGCCAGCCATCAGGTGTGCTTCGAGGTAGCCGCTTAAAGGGACTAACTCTGGTGACATCACACTAAGCTGAATATTACAGCAATGACTATCAGTTCATAGGACATACTGATAGATGTCAGCAGTGGATAAAAATGCATTGCTACATTCTTTTGTGTGGAGATGTATTTTACGTGTAACTCTGTGTCTGAACACATGAAAGTTTGTCTGTTATATCTGTAACCAGCATGCTGGGTTATTTCTGGTATTGGTATCGTTGACTCAGATCGTTTGCTGGTTCATACGTGCATGCGAAATTGCAGACCACTCTACTTCTCGTCTTCCCTGTCTATAGATATAGATGAATGTCGCTACGGCTACTGCCAGCAGCTGTGTGCCAATGTGCCCGGTTCCTACTCCTGTACGTGCAACCCAGGCTTTACTCTTAATGATGACGGAAGATCATGCCAAGGTACTGTGTGCATGGTGAACCATGACTGAAATGTCTGGCCCCAAACCAGCCACACCCTTAAAACTGGAGTAGTTCTTGGTATACAAGTATGCTTCCCGACACTGCTCTTGGAAATGTTCATAGGTTTGTCAGCCTGAGATATTTCAGTAGTTTCATAGTACCTCAGAAGGATACGGATGCAACATGACTGACGTATCTGGTGAAATATGCACAAAGGCCCAAGCCCCCTAAAATGTATTTATTCAATTTTCTGAAATACCAAGAGTCTAGGCTCTGAACTAGCTTTTAAAATCTGAGGCTGTGTCACCCACCTGAGACAGGAGAACTCCGTCAGATCAGTAAATTAGATTTGAGTCTCCCAAGTTCCAGGCTCCAGTTCCAAGTTCCAGGTCCTGAGCAACAGACCACCTTTTGCCATGATATGCTACCTCAAGCCAAGTCAACACAACCACTTCACAGAGCTTCTACCTAGCTAAGCAGGGAGCATCCTCCTGCATGCTGCAGGAAATGGCCTGTGCTACTGATGTCCAGAAGGTGCTAATGTCCTTAAAGGAAGAAAAAAATAAATTGGTTTTGTCTTAGCTCTAGGTTTTCATGAGGGCCATTTCTCATTGCAGTATCTTCCCACTGCATTTTGTCTCAGACCTGTTATGAGAAAATCAGTTCAATGATTTTAAAATTGCAGGATAAAGACAGAAGCATTTGTAATGCATATTTCACACTCATCTTCCATGTTGTTTTTTTGATTGAAGATATTCCCAGAATGCTTCATTTCCATGCATGTTGTGTTCCCAACATGCTTTTTCTAGGCATCGGCCTGAATCTCAATAAGCAGTACTGACTTGGTTATATATTTTCATAACAAATCATTCTGACTGTGCAGCTAACCTCTTTGAAATGCTTTACAATAATGAACTGAAAATAGAGTTTGGGGAGAAGTTACTGATACATTGGGCATTGGTTTCCCATAGATGTGAACGAATGTACAAGTGAAAACCCTTGCACTCAGACCTGCGTCAATACCTACGGCTCTTTTCTCTGCCGCTGTGAACCTGGCTACGAACTGGAAGCTGATGGAGTTAATTGCAGCGGTAACTGTCTTTAGTTATTTATTCATTTGGTTTCTTTAATTATATTTTCTTTTTCCAATGTATTGTTTTGCACAAGCTTTTTAAAAATATTTTTGCCTTGGTCCATAGTTAGCAGCAGGATAGCTCCAGCTCATATAATCTTTCCAGTTAAAGCACACAGCAAATATCCAGAAAAGCACAATGGAGGAGAGCTGCAAATAGTTTTAAAGAAATAAACTAAATACAAAAAGCTCCAAGTTAACAGCAAAGCACAAGAAAACATTTTGTAATGCTGAACAGGAAGCCTTACTAGAGCAAGAAAAGCAGAGATAGGCCTAGAACATTCTTCCATGATTAAAGAAATACTTTGTATAAAGTGTTTTTCCGTTTGTCTGTTGAATGCATGTATTCATTTTGCCTTTACAACTGCACACTTTGCCTGAAACCTTCCCTGGTTTCCCCTGTGTGGCTCTGGCCACACTTCAGAAACAGTGTATGGTTTCTTGGTACAGCTATTGCTAATCTCTTCGGCACATAGCAGAAGAAACTATGCTTATGTCACTGTACTTTTTCCTCTCTTGTTTTTGTTTTTATTTTATTGCTTTATTTAATTGAAGGCAAAACTTATTTCTGTGCTTAATGTTCTCAGAGCCTGATAAAATTAGAGAACCCAGCCAATATTTCTTGGAAGGAAAATTGCACTGGAAAATACTTGTTTTTTAATTTACAGTAAACAGATGTAACATGCTGTTTCTGAGGGAGAAGACATGTGATATGTAGTATGGGTATAGATTAGTGTTTCCAAAGCTCTTTTTTCCCTGCAAACCTCCTTATTGTAAGGGAAAAAAACAAATCTCTGAAGGGTCTTATGCACTTAACATTTAGAGCTGCAACATCTAACTTAAGTTTTCTGCTTTCTAATGGAGTTTCTGCTGCTAGGTTAGACTCCTGCACCTTTATATGTGCACCTGAGCTAGTTGGAGGCCTGAACCAGTTAAGTTCAATGCAATGCCACATAAACATTGCCAGCGCCAGATGGTGACAGAAAAAGTGGTGCTTAAGCCTCATTCGTGTCTGAGAGTTAAGCCAGCAAGAGGGACTTCCCACCACCCAGATTTAGACCAAAAAAAAACCTTTTCTTGACAATTCTGTACAAGACAATGCTTGTCAGAGCAGGTCAGATTTCTCCGGATGAGCTTCTTTGGCTTCACAAGCAATCACTACATTGCTGAGGCTCGCAAAGGGAATGTCTCTTAGGAGGACACTCCTGTGAGACACCCAGGATCCAGATGCACTTCCACAGCTGCCTAGTGGCCAGTTCACCTTGAAGATGAGTGGCACCCCTGGCCTAATTAAAAGAGAGAGGCAGAGATTTCAACCTGGCTTTCCCAAGATCAGCATTACTTTCTAATTACAGAGGTCTTGCATGTACATTAGATGTGCTGTGAAGTGCCTACCATCTTGTCCTCTGCAGGTAGTTAGCAGAATGCCAGAAGCGTTTAGGAACAGCAAAGATGTGTCTGTCCTGTGTGGGCTCAGTGGCAGAAATGTAGGACCCTCGGAGTTTTGAGTCCCTGCAGCACTTGACAGCAGCTGAGCACAGGTCATATGAATCTGATGTGCTGGGGGTCTGGGCTAGGACAGCTCAAGGGAGGGGGTGATATCTGAGTCCCTTTGTGGAGTCAGACCTCAGGCCATGTTTTGTCAGGAAGGCGTTTCTTTCAGTGAACTCACTGGGGCAAGTCACACAGTAACAGGACTATGTAGGTGTAGAGGTCCTTTCATCTCCTTTTTGATAGTGTGGTTGCAGCCATAAAGGCACTTTAACATATTTGGACTTCAAATACTTTATAATCCATCTGCACAAAACACCAAAAGTGGAAAAATGGATGGAGCCCAATTTAGAAGAAAGGGAAATTCAGTTTGAGGAGTAAAAGTGATTTGCCTGGGAGAGTCAGCATGTCAGAGCTGGGAATAAGAACATGGGAGTTCCTGGCTGAGGCTCTGGCCTTTGTTTCTTTCTTCCCCTGAACAGGAAAATAAGGAAATGATTAACTGCAGCCTCCCTCAGTCTAGCGCCTTTGCATATGTTTTCCCCTCAGTCAGCCATGCCTCCATGTGCCGCTCTGAAGTTCATCTTGCTCACTTGAGCACAGTTCTGCAGAATATAATGACTGGTCAATTCATGAATGGAAGGAGAAAAGAGCACAACTTCTGCTTTCAATCAGAGATTTGACAGACTGCTTAGCTTCCTGGGTATCTGGGAGATGGCTGGGCCTTCTAGTAGGTCTGACCCAAGCTGGGATGAGCTCTGTAGTCTTGCTGGAATGCCTTGAAAGTAACTGGCTAAAGGCTAAGAAACATATTAAACAGCCAGGACTGGCTGCAGGAGTTCTGCTGAGACCCATGTGGCCCTGGGAAAGGGAAGTTTGCTCTCCAAAAAAAAAGAGGGAAAAAGAAAAGAAAACCACTGCCAAGTCTCTCCTTTCAAATTACAGTTGCAGCTTTGTTGTTGGAGTAGTTCTCTCTCTGACGCAAAACAGAACTGAAAACATGGCCAACTGGTAACAGGTATTTGAAAATGAAAATAAATAAATAAAAGCCAAGCATTGTGTTCAGCATCAGCTTTGGTTTCCCTAGGAGAAAAATGTTGAACCAAGAACTTGTTTTATAGCATTTTGCCAGGTTGCTGCAGAACTCTAGGGAGCTGAAGGGTGCCAACCTCCAGCTGCGGTGATGGGCATGTAGTCTGGATGGCCACCTGCCTGTGGGACTGCTCTTTTGACTGGAAATCCAAAGACACTAAACTTTTTTTACCACTACAGACATGGACGAATGCAGCTTCTCAGAGTTCCTCTGCCAGCACGAATGTGTGAATGGGCCTGGTTCTTACTACTGTGTCTGTCCTTCAGGCTATAACTTGCTTGACGATAGCAGAAGCTGCCAAGGTAAGAACATTTCTGTGCTGATTAAAACCCAGGGGGACCAGAAAATAAGTCCTGTGTCTGGAAAGAGATTTTCAGGAATTGAGATGCTTGGTCTTGGCATTGCACAGTGAAATACTCGTAGGGGCCAATTATGTAATTCTGGTAAGAATGTCATCACATGAATAGTCCCACTGAGGTCAACTGGTGTGTTGGTGTAAGTAAGACTTTACTGACTAGGAAACAGCTACACAGGAAAGGCCTCAGATGCTTGCCTCTCTGCTGCATGTCTGTCTTTAGTTTTCCCATTCTCTCAGGTCAGAGAGCTTGAGCAGCCAATTTCTTTTCTATTTTTACAGCACTTTGTGTATGTGAGCTCTCCAATAAACAGAAATGAATGGAGTAAAGACTGATCTTAAAAGAGGGGCCAGTTATCAAAAGGCTACTTCTCATGGTGCGAGATTGTTATGAATTTTGGGGCAACTCCCTAAGATGGAAACTGGTTTGTAAGGGTGGTGTCTTGGATGTATTTCCCTGCTTTAGCCTTTGTCTTGTTTCTTGTGTTTTAGATATCAATGAATGTGAAACCAGAAACTTCACCTGCACTCCACAGCAAACGTGTTTCAATATCCCAGGAGAATATAAATGTTTAGACCCAGTAAGATGCGAGGATCCTTATATACAGATTAATGAGAAGTGAGTAACATACCCATAGCCACAAAAGCAAATTCTGTGTGAAGTGTATCTAGAGTGAACGAAATAAGCTGCATTTTTACAACACAGCCATGAAGTGTGTCTAGAGAGCTATACATACGTGCTGTTGCTGCATTTACCATTGGTAATAATAAATTGCATTTCCTTACCAGGGCAACAGGTGGGATATGATATGGTATGATATGATATGATATGATATGATATGATATGATATGATATGATATGATGATATGATGATATGATACGCAGATATGTGGGAAGTTAGACTGGAAAAGCACTTATCAGTGAGCAGAGAAAAAAGCAAGGTTTGTAATGTGATAAGAGACATTTACTTACATTGCTAACTAACTTCATATATGCTAAAATGCACCCTGTTTATTAGTATGAGCATTTCCTGTAAATATTAACTAGCTATGTCTGGGAAGTACATTAAAGCATTAGGTGACAGTTATAGCAGGTTGCAAGTAGTTTCCAGCTGCTTAAAGGTTAAAAGTGCTGAGAAGTCCACACACTAATTTACCTTGTCCAGAAATTGTGTATGTCTGGATGGGGCTGTTAGCGCAGATACTGTCTAAATTCGGAATTATTTGAGCAAGCAGAAAAAAAAAATCCCACAAATTGCCTATTTCTTTTACATTTTTGTAGTTATTTGCCTGGGGCTCAAATATTTGAGCTCCAGACAGATGTTTGTATATTGCAGCCAGAGTATTTGATCCATGGTGTTTGCACAAAACCAAATTACTCGGGATTGCTTGGGAGCCTAATGTATTTTATAGAAAGGCAACAGATGAAGAATCAGTTTCTCTCCATTGTAGTTCATTCGTGTCTTTACATTGCTTTCTGAACTAGGACAGCTGAGGAGGGGATTCATTCTGTTCTTTCTTTTTTGGATTTACCTCTCTTCAGAGGTGATAGGGCCGTAAGCTGGAATTTGAAATATTTGAAGCTTCTCTGTCTAAATTCCCAAAGCCCAACTATAGAATCCTCACAGATCAGCTTGCACCAGAACTCTTGATCTCTGAGCTTTGTGTTTGGTGGCTTTGGCTCATGTCTAGATGTGACTGCATTTAATTTGTGGCATATGTCTAGAAGTGGTCAGTGTAAAAGCCAACCGAATTCCTTGCATCTCTGTTTTCTGTGGAAGGAATTGAGTGTTCGTAATGCCAGGAGTCTTTTCATGGGAGACATGCCAGATAAACTGTCTGAAATTGGTGTCAGTAGTGGAGTTTATAAAAAAAATGGGCAAAAAGACCCAACTCTTTTCCAGTATATTCCACATCATGGCTTTTATGAAGGGACATCCTGCTGATGATTTCTTCAGAAAGCTCTAATAAAGCTTGTAGGTGGGACACATGGGCTGATGCAGTCTGTTTGGGTTTCCAAAGGATTCTGAAAAGAACCTCACATAAGGTTATTAGAACCTCACGGAAGGTTATTGTAGAAATTAAGCAGCTGCAAGTAAGAGAGAAGTCCCTGGCATAGAAGAATAAGAGGTTGAAAGATAAAGTAGTATAATAAATATGGTATAATAAAGATAGTATTTGTGAACTGTCATGGTGAAATTCTGCGCAGATTTGAGCTGGACCTACTTTGTCCGATATATTTGTAAGCAACCTGGGAAAAAGAATAAAATGTAAGATGGGTGAAGTCTGTAACAGTATCTGAGGACAGAAAAGGGTAAGCAGAAAAGAATTGCAAAAGGAACCTCAGTGACTGTGCAATAAAAATGGCAGAAATTCAGTGTAGATGAATGTAAAGTAAAATTACAGTCCCAGGTTCACAGATCATAACCTGTCCAAACTGAGATTTGAGCTTTGTTATAGGTAGTGCCATGACCTGCAGTACTCACTAGAGGTCAGAAAAGCGATCTGAATTTGAGGTGTTAATAGGTAGAGAATATCCCTAAAGCTCATGCCAGTGCATACCTGTGTCTTCAAGACTGTGCAGTTCCTTCCCCTCCTCTCAAAAGAGATATAAATGGACAAAGGTTCTTAAAGAGCAGTGAGGATGATCAAAACTATGGAATAGCTTTTTTGTGAGAAACAGCTAAGTTAGGACTTGTCAGCCATAAACGAGGTCAGATATGAAACCCTGAGTTGCGTGAGGAGGAGGTTGAACAGGGATTGACTGGCTGCTCTCCTGTAGTGGAGGAGCTGGGAGCATCAGCCAAGGCGAGCAAGGGACAGTGCAGAGCGAGGGGAAGGGGGCTGTGGAGCTCCTGGCTGCAGGGGGCTGTGGATCCCAAGCATTCATGTGGGTGTAAGGGGAAGCTGGGCAAGCTGATGGATAAGAAATCCATTAAGGGCTGATGAATACGCAGAAGACCCCTTTATTTCAGGAACTTCCTGAGTTACAAACAATTGGAGACTGTTGGTGGAAGTGTCATATGCTTGGCTTGCTATTCTTCTCTTCCTTAGGGCTCTGTGTTTGATGCTAAAGCTTTGGTTTGATCCAAGATGCCTCACTGTATGTTTTCAGGTAGTATATAAAAGATTTTTAAGTAAAGAATACAACATTTATGTAGCACCATCAGTGAAATGATCCAGTAATTATCATTATTTTTGGGACAGTTCAGTTTAAATTACTATCAGAACAAGCACGTAGTGGGTATTGTACACCTGCAGAGCTGCTTTAAAGAAAGTACAGATTTTCTGAGTGATCTAAGGAGACAAAGGATGCCAAGATATTGCTGGCTAGAAGACGAGAAAAAGAAGCCAGGGATATAGGTAGGCCAGAACAGCAGTGCAGAGAATACTAAAAGTGAGAAATTTTGTTACAGGTTTAATTTATTCTTTTAGCTGGTTGCCAACATTATTTGTCTATTTATTTATGCAGCTCTATTTGTATATAAAGAATCAAATATTACAGCAGTTTGTAACCCCTGATGACAATCTGTCTCTGATAATTAGCCGCTGCATGTGTCCAGCTGAAAACGCCGGTTGCAGAGATCAGCCATTCACCATCTTGTACAGAGTGATGGATATGGTGTCTGGGCGGTCTGTGCCTTCTGACATTTTTCAGATGCAAGCAACAACTCGCTACCCTGGAGCGTATTACATCTTCCAAATCAAATCAGGAAATGAGGGCAGGGAATTCTACATGCGGGTAAGTCTGGCGCTCACTGAGAGAAAATATGGAGCATCTTCTCGTTAGCTCAGTACCCTTCTGATAGCAGCACTCAGTTTTTAATGAATATCATTTAAACCTTCAGGATGAGGCATTTTTACATGTAGACCTGCAGAGCCGTATGGTGATCTGCAGGGGCTGCTGGCTCCTTCAGGAAGGTAACCTACCCAAAGCAAACACACTTCTTTTATGAGACATTAGGTTCAGGAAAGTCCAGGGCTCTACCCGTGTCTGAGAATATCTCAGGTCTTCCAGGCTCAAGAGAAAGGATTGTGCCAAATCTTTTTTTATTTGATGGACAATCAGTAATTGTCACTGAAAGAGTCAATGTTTATCATTTGTTTTATTAAGCTCTGAAATGGAAAATAAAAAAAACCTGAAGACAAAAAAAAAAAAGGTAAGCAAAAAACCCCCCACTTTATCCCAAGAACTGACTTTCTGGGTTCTTTGCTTTCATTTGTTATGTATTTTTTTCACCGAGAAAGCAAATTTTAAGTAGACAATGGTAGAGAAAACACAACTACTTTTTTTTTTTTTTTTTTTTAATCTGAATTTTCCTCAGAAGACATCTCTGTTCCCCAGTCATCTTTACAGCACCTCTGACGTGCAGGGGTGATGGGAAGTGTCTGCACATAATGAGGGACAGCCACCAGGGATGGTGGCATTCAGGAGGTTAATTTTTAGCCCTACGCAAAACCTGGCTTTGATACTTACGTTAAATGATGCTCTGTGGCTATGGATGGTTCCCATACCTCACAGAAACAGCAGTATGATAGATTCCAATACACATTTCTCACTGGAGCCTCAGATTCTCTCTGTAAAAAAAGGAAAATGTTTTAAAATCCTGAAATGACAGGTAATCCACTATTATTTACCTCTCACAAGAGCGTTTGTGTTGCCATGTCATTACTGACCCCACTGACCTTCTCCCCTCCTTGAGGTCAATCCATCAGATGCTGAAGCTCCAGTGACCAGTGTCATTGCTCATGTCTGCTGGTTTTCTCATGTTCATTTATCACACACCCCTCTGTTTGTCACTTAAAGCACTCGGCTCGCCCCAGCTGCCACCAGCAGCAGCACGGTTCCCCCGGCAGGCCGGGAGCTGGTGCCTGCCTGCTGCCTCCTCACAGCTTTGTCGGGCTTCTCTAATCAGAGGTGACGCAAACGCTCAGTTTGGTGGTAAAATGGATCCTCTCTGTGTACATAAGTTTCTGCTGGAAAACAAATTGCACTTGTTTGTAACATCTGAAGCTCTGATTTTTAAATGCTCATAATCCACTCTTCTGGCCAGATATTTCAAAGTTCTGCTTGCACTTACTAAAAGACTGATTTTCTGAAGTGCCTTCATGCACCTAAAGCTCTCTTCAGAGGGTAAGGTTTTGTGACATTAACATATGCAATTACACAACAGATTTTGATCCCGTTCACGTAGGAACATCTGTTCTCCAAGCTCTGTTACCATAACCCCTTGGTGTTAGCTGCATCAAAGTAACAGTGTTCTTTACGTGAAACAAAATCATATCTCACCAAAAAAAAAAAGGTGCCATTACTTGTTTTTACCCTAAATCCATGTTTTCATCTTTTCCCATTTGGATAATAGGAAATTTCGATGTTCAGTATCTCCTTTCATGTGCAGAACTCCCAAAGGCATTACAAATTGTAGAAGGTGGTAGTTCATACAAAACGCTGAAACGGAGCCAAATGCTGAAATGAAACTACCTCTCCTGTGAATTGCAGTGGTTTCAAATAATGCAACAGAAACCAGTTATTGAAACCCATAACGAGACAACAGTTTTCAAAAGCCGTTTCTGAAACTCTCACCCGCTTTCTCTTGTTTTGTGCACAGCAAACAGGACCCATCAGTGCTACTCTAGTGATGACCCGCCCCGTGAAGGGGCCCCGTACTGTTCAGTTGGACTTGGAAATGATCACTGTTAACACTGTCATCAACTTCAGAGGAAGCTCTGTCATCCGGCTGAGGATATACGTATCACAGTACTCCTTCTAAACCTTGAGTCTGTGCCCTGGAAACATTAAAACAGAAGAGACAGTTCCTTCTCTGCAGAACTCTCTCCTCAGAAGCCAGTACGTATAGCAGCTCCAAACCAAATCAGTATTTCCACATACCCGGTGACCTGTCTGAGGAGGGAGACCTCTTCATGCACAGTCCCTACCTACATCTGAAGATGTATTGTCAGCAGATCCCATATGATTCCGTATGTGGTCATATATTTTAAGGACTCTTCTTTCCATTGTAAACACTTCTAGGGCATGAGTCTATGTTTTAAAGACTGTGAACCTTTGTAGCTCCAAGGCTGCTTAGCAAAAAGCGACAAAGAAACTGAGGAAAAAGCTGGCTTTTGCAATCTTGCCTTTTTTTTTTATTATTATAAATAGAAAGCAGACAAGCAGAAACAGAAACAAAACACCTATTGAAACAAGGGATCTCAGAAGTGCTAACTTATATTCCCAATTATCTCCGGAATTATCAGTGAGGCACTTTGTCTCAATTCACCCTGCATTTGTCTTACTTTCACCTGTTTTTCCTTTGATGCTATTTTATAGTTAAAATTCATTGTAAATTCATTCCAAAATACATGTTGTACTATGTAATCCTCTACTTTCTAACAAAGTGTCACATGTTTGGGTTCCTTCCTGTATTAAATCTTTCTATATAACAGAGTTCATAGAAATCTAGGACTGGATGGTATGCTTTACAATATTTAGGATGTTATGCTTATTTACACCCAGGCCTCCACTGCCAGAATAGTGTCCAGGAACTTTAAAGCAGATAAGAATCTTTATTTTTCCCTGTTTTCCTGAGTGTGATAGTTCCAAAAAGTTTCTAACGCTTATAAGGTAGTGATACTAACTCTGTAGCTAAGGCTGCAGCTAATCTCCTGTTCAAAGACTGCTCAGCTCAGACCCGTCCAAATTCCTTCAGAAAAAAATGAACTGTTCGGTTCTCGTGCAGTCTCTCCCCTACATTCCCAACTTTGGAGAAAATAACCTGAAAAGGACTTGGACCAGTCTTATCGTTCATGCCTCTGCCATGAAGCAGACCCCACTATATACCAGTACCCAGGCCTCAAACGATGGGATCCCACTGTTTCCATAGGCAACGTCTTCTCAGGTATAACTGCTGTAACCAATAGAAAGTTTCTCCTAAAGTCTAATCTGAATCTCTGCTGTTGTAATTTAAATCCACTGCTTTTTAGCCTGCTTCCAGTAGAAACAGAGAACAGTTTATCTTCCCCTATGCAGCATTCTTTAACGTGTCTGAAGACTGTTGTCATGTCTCCCCTCCGACTGTTCCTCTCTAGTCTAAACAAACCCAATTCTTTCGGTCTTTCCTCATACATCACATTTTCTGGACCTTTGATCATTCTTGTTGCTCTCATCTGGATTCTCTCCAGTTGGTTCACATCTTTCTTGAAGTGCAGTGCCCAAAACTGTGAAAAGTATTCCAGCTGAGGCCTCACAGTGCTAAGCTAAATCTATATATACGTTTAGGAATTTGAAAAAAAAGTAAAATTAATTGTATAGTTTGCAGGTTTAATGCATACCTTCCTGAAGCCACTGGCAGTTTGGTCTTTTATTTGAGTAGGGATGAGGGCTCATATGCCTTGCTCTTAAATTTCTCTGAAGAAATCTCTTTTGCCTCTTCCCCCTGCTTTTGTCTTATTGGCTTATTCGCTCTCCAACATCACTAGGGCAGGAAAGATAACCTTTGCTTTGTCTTTTAGAGGACTGGGAGTGCTTAATGATACTTGGGAAAAGATTTTATGAAGATTATAATGTGAGCAGGCTGGAGCACAGTAGAAGCACTATGTGAGGTCTTCAGTAAAGTGGAGTATTAAATGGGAGAATACAGACTCAGAAAATTAGCATGACACAGACTGCATGGCACACTCAGAAAATTGACTCTCTTGTTCTTAATAAGCTTTGTGAGTTAGTCTGGAGAAGTTTTTCACTAGTTTTAGTAAAGACTGCTCTTTTTACCTGTGCGCAGCTTGAAGGAAGTCCTGATGCAATGGCTCACAGCAATGAAACACTGACTTGAGGGTGCTTTAGTAGCTTCCATTTCTTAATGGTTTAGTTTTCTCCGTGCTGCTACAATGTCCTGGGTTCCTGTGGCTCAGAGCTCTGTGCACAGGCTGTCCTTTATTGTTAAAACAAAAAGGCTGGAGCCTGACTCCAGGGTTTAGTGGGCCAAGCTCAGGGCAGGAAGCCAATGAGTTTTGTGAGTAGCCAACTTGGAGGAGATAAATGTAGAGGAAACATGCAGAGAAATATCAGAAACAATAATGTGTTTCCTGAGTGTATCATAGCTCATTATATACTGCGATCCTGGAGGGGAAAATAGAGATGACCAGGAAGGAGGAATGCTAGTTTTGGGGGCTAAAAGTGCTTGTGTCCCAGATGATGGAAGTGAGACATGGGAAACAAGCAGGCTCTGCCCAGAGAGCAGACAAGGGACAGGCAGGGTCTTGCATTAAAGACTTTAAGCTCTTAAAATGCTGAAAGATTTCCCAGTGCTTAAAAGCCTCTTTTTCCTCCTTTTGTACCCTTATGTTACAGCTTTTTCATGCCCAGTTCAGGAGTCCTCTCTTTTTCTGCCATCACATCACCTTCTGAAGGGGAAGCATACCTTGTTAGACATCAGACAGTTTCTCACTTCTGGGCTGTTCTCCCATGACCACCATGTATCAACCTGATTTAACTCCGATTTAGAAACATCAAAACTCAGAGGAATTCCATAACAAAACACTTTGTTAAAAGAGTAAAGCTTGAATGCTTAGTTTTAGCAGGGTCCAGCAAATACTCATAAAACAATATTACACTTTCCGTATAAACATTCTGCGCCTTAAAAAAAAGAAAAAAAAGTGAAAAGTCTGGAAACAAAGGAATTTAGCCACTTCTCAACTGCCATAACATCTTTCATCACTCACTATCACTCCAGCCAACTTTAACTTTGCCAAAATATATGCCAGTCTCAAAATAATAAATTACTAGCAGTTTATAACATCTAAACTCTCCATTTCCTAGTCAGGGATCTGTTTCCAGTAGACCATCACAGGCTCGTATATTACAGTAATTCTCACCAAATAAAAAAAAGGACTACGCATGTCAGGTTTTTACAACACGAAAGTTAAAAATGCGAACTTGCAACTGCTGTACACATTCGTGTTCTCCTTTGGGGATGGGCTTCCCTAAAAGCAGAGGATTTTCTAACACAAAGGGGTTTGCCATATGGTTAATAGACCATGTTCTGGTTGACATCAGGTGAGGGCACTGACCCTGGTCTGGGTTACGCGTGGCTTCCCTCTGGCTCTGCCCTGAGGTGCTCTTGGCCCAGCACGGCAGAGCCACTCCCTGACCCTACTTGAGGCCAGAGGGGACGGCATCTCCTTGCCTCTCCTGCCTGGCGGCTCTCTTTAAACAAAGGTCCTCAGGAGAAAGGCTGCTTCTCACTGTGTGCTTGTACAGCGCCTATTGTCACTGCAATAATTGGAATAAAAGTAAACATAAGCAGAAATGGCAGTAATCTTTGATGCAGATCACAGTTATTGGGAAGGAGAATCTGTTCTGTTCAATGAACCAAGTGATTCGTGCTAGCTGGGTTAGGTGCCAGAGCGAGGAGAATGGCAAGAGACGAATGGTCCAGTGCTGTAGATCTGAATGGATCCTATCATTTGGGTTATGTTTAGGGGATTTACTTTTTTTGACATGGACAACAAAATATTATTTGTTTGTTGGATCCCATAGAATCACTGTTCAACTTGTGCTTCTCTGACGACAATAATTTTGTTGAGAATAACTAATCTTTTTTGAGTACCTCAACTGATGTTGGTGAAGTCACATAAGGGAGAGTTTGAGTACAAGGCAGGCACACTTCTACACCAACAAGTGAATAATGATGCAGTAACCTTGGTGTAAGAATTGAGGAATGTAGCCGAGTAGCAAAGGGATCTTTGTTCAGCAATCAAAAATTCCTGAAATATTCAATCTCTTTCAATTCCTTCCTGTATCCTGGAAGTCACTCATTCTCCCTCTTGAGTTTGCCCTGGACAAGTGACCTCATCATGGTTATGCACTGCAAACACATGCTGAGTGAGCTCCACTTCTCCTCTGGCACTATGTAACATTTTTCACTTTGCTTTTTTGAAAATCACTTGTAAGCTATGTGTCTCTTCTAGGCTCTGACTGACCTCAGTTGCTTTTGTCATAGCCAAGGCAGATCCATTATTTCCCTGCCAGTTTCCTCTGCACCCACCATCTGCATGACAAGCTCTTCATGTGTTTCACTGGAAATGCAGGCACTGCTGCTGGTCCATCTGCTGGTTTTGTGTCCCCCTCCCTCTGCAGTGTTGGTAGTACTACAGCAAATTATCAGGTCTGAAAGGCTGGAGAGATTGCCCAGCCTGCTGGCAGAGCCTGCCTTCAGGAAGAGGATTTAAAAAAATAAAAGTAAAAAAAATAAATAAAACACAAACCCCCAGTTTTGAAGGTGATAGATGCTCTTTTAGGTCCCGATGAATCACCTTTTTTCCTGAAATTGCATCTATGTCATGATGATTTGATAGTCTCAAGGCTTTTTAAGAAGCCTGATAAAGACATGCTTAGGCAATACATCCTTAGGCTCTTTACACCTTGGATGAGGTTTTCCCAGTTTGCAAAGAGAATATTTGTCCCAGTCAGAGAGAGTGCAATGTTATTTCCACTGTACTCAAGTCAGTGATCGCTAGGCACCTTGTATCAGGTCTGGATTTAGCCCAGTTTTATTTTAAATCTTGAATCTCAGTGTCAGTGGTATAAATGTAAACAGATATGTATTATTTTTACAGTAGAGCTGAAAGATTGTTTCCAGTAAAAAAACAGTAGTATAATTGCAGTATCTCCTTCTCTGTGGACACTGTATTTGGGTACTTTAAGGTTTCCTTGAGATATGCTTTGACACCTCAGAATTTCCTCTGGTATTTCAAGCCAGTCATTGATGTGTTTCCATGAATGATTCCTCACTCCTGTTCTTCAAAGGCCAACCCAGACATTTCACTCGACATATTGTTAAAGCATCAAGCCACACCCAAGCCTTTGCAGAGTCACAGCTCATGTATCATTCATAGAAATTCTTCCTCTACATAAACCTGTAAGGCTTTATGTTGACTTCCTCGAGATTCTGCAGTGTTCAAAGCACGTGCATGCTCATGCATGTGCATGTGTCCTTCAAGACTGGGACCTTAGTCTGGAGACTGTTCATCAGCAACTTGCTGCAAATGTTCTGTATTCAGCATGTGAAAGTTAGTTTTGACAAAATCCTCAAAACATATGGTGTTTCCTGGCTGCCTACACATGATGTAAATACAATTCAAAAGTGCAGCACTCGAGTTCTCCAGTATTTATAAGAAATCATTGGGTTTAAGAAACATTTTGGTCAGTAAAGTCCTTTTGTAGATTACATGAAATGCAAACAAAGCAGTGAAAAGCGTGCCAAGATTACAGCGATTTGTTATTCAAATAGGTATCCCCAAGAAAACCTGAATCTAGTTCATCATGTAAAAATATCCCTTTGGACTCTGACATCGAATGCCATTCAGGTAGGGGAGGGGCACAGAAAAACTTGCTGCTTCCAGAACAACAGCAGCTGCTGTACAGAGATCCTATGGCTCCTTACAGTGATCAGAAACACCTGTCAGCCCAAGAGTGCACCCCGGGTCAGTGAGGAAGGCACAAAACTCATAGAGACGTGTCCTTAGCTGGAGGAAATATATCTCTGTTGACTTCTTAATGGTGTCAAGTGGAGATTTACTTCATAATATGTATAAAATTTCTCCGTGTGTTTATACAATTATGGAAAAATCAAAATGACAGGACCAAGCTGTTGCCTACTACATGCATACTACCTGCAGCAAGCTCTGGCGTACCCCTGTGCCATTCCCCAGGCTTGCGCTCACTTAGAATTAGCCAGTCTGATTTGGTGTGAATTACAATGGTATAAGGGATGGCATTCACTTCACACCAGTGTAAACTCTTCCCCATAGATGAAAAAAAGCACTATTGAGGGATAAAATTAGAATTAAACCAGAAAGTTGATAAAAAAGAGCTTGCTCATTAGTTAGCCTTCAGTACATTGGTTATGGTGCCATTGCTGTGGACAAAAATAATCAACCAGAAACCCAAAATATTAAAAAGGAGAATATGTCCTTAGGAAGACAAGTGTGTATGTAGCCTACAAATATCTCTGGAATGAAGACATCCCATGCAACATCTGGAAAAGAACTCACTCCTTGACATGCAGCATCCCTGTCTCCCACTGGCAAGATTAAGCACGGTTGATCCTTGCCAGGCTACGGACGCGACGGCTGGCTGGTGGCTGTGCCCAGGAAAAGGGAAGGACAAACCAAGATAATGTAAAAGTACTAAGGAATGCTCCCAGGGTGCAGGATCTCTGAGACAAGATCTCTCTTGCTGTACAAAGCATTTTAGCCTTGCCTGGGTCTTTGAAAGGGAGAAAAGTCACTTCAGTAAAAGCAGAGCAGCATTCATGTGTTTGTTTAAATGCGGTGTCAGTTTTCAAAAAAATAACACTGCCCTGGCCAACTCATAACCTGGACACTGGAAGACTATAAATACAGTTTAAGGTATAGCACATATAGCACCACCTCATACTAACAGTTTACAGGTGCAGCAAGGACTCACTGCCCACCTCACCTGATGCTCCACAGAACTTCTGCTTCTATTTAAACAGTCATTTCCATAGCACTTACTTGCAGGCTGTCCAGATTAATAAGCATGTTAGATTTTGTAACCTTCATTCTTTTCAGAAGAGGAATACTGTAATTTAAAATGGATGGTTTCTATTGTCCTTTGTCCTGCCCCTTTAACCTATAACTGTTACTTCATTTGAGGCAGAGAATGAGCTTTTGAGTCTTGTATTGTTTTACAACTTGTGAACGATTTACGTTGAATTCACCAGTAGGGACTATTTTAAAGCTTTTTTAAAATAAAAAATATATTGCTAATGAAAATTTTAATTGAATTATAGTTTCTTTTTATCATTGCCTGGTTTAGTGGTCATCATACAGGATCATTGCAAGCATTCATGCCAGAATCACGTAAGCCTTTTGCAAAGCAAGTTGAATGGGATTCAGTAATACTGGTACATCTATTGGTCATAAATGCTAGTAACATATATATAGTAGCAAAGAAAACTTCCAAGCAAAATACAATGAATACTCAAGAGCCTAATTTTCTTTCACAGTTTTCATGCTGTAAACTTGTCCACACTTGGAAGCACATGTGTGTATTTTACCTTCATTTCCTGCTGGGTTTATGCACGATAAGTCTCAAAGTGACGTTTTCTGTAATACCACTTCATCTGTACCAGGAGCTGGACATATCTCAGGCACTTATTTCCCCTGCAACTCCACTGAAGCAGGTCATTGTTTCTGATGCTGGGGATGGCTCCTTGCTTGGTTCCCCCAATCATCAGCTGTGCTTTACCCAGCACAGATTTGGAGGGTGTGTGGGAGGGTGTACAGGCTGCATGCTGTGGCCCTGGAGATTTGCAGGAGATGAGCTCTTCTCCCAGCCTGATGCCGTGCCAGGTTGCCCTGGGCATTGGAGGGACAACATGGACCAGTGAAGGCAGGGTTTGTGCAGTGAACATGACCCCATGGGCAGAATTTGGCTTAGATCTGCAGAATAAGCTTGTCACCTTAACAAGTAGTGTTAGTGTAAGATAATTTAGACTGAACTAGTTTCCTCATACATAAATCATCAACTAGTAGCTGGTTCTCACTCCCACCTGCACTACATAGCTTGTGACTTTAGTACAAGAAAGGCTTTTCCACCCACTCCATACTCAATGACCCATGCCTAATGGAGTTTGGCTGTTCGTTGGTTGGGTTTGTGTTTTGCAAGTGGAATGTTCTTATTTCAGCAAATCACAAGGGCAGCCAAGCCTGGCTCTGGCTGGCTTTGTGGGAAGTGAATGAACTTATGTCACACAGACGCTTTCTTGCATTCTCATCACTCAAATAACTCACTGCAGAAGTGAGGTAGGTAATACGCCATTCACTGGGCTTGTGGTGATTTACAAGTCACTCAGAAAGCTGATACAGATCTTTATAGCAATTTTGAACTCAAAGGAACTGCTGCTGCTCATTTACAGTATCACAAGAACACGTCAGTTCCCTGCACCACGCTGCCAATGCATTAATTCTGAATCACACGCTCAAGAAAAATTACACTGAAACAGGCACACCTGCAAAGCGAAGGAGGAGAGGCCAAGTGCAGGAATGTTGGGCTACAAAATTTTGGAAGAAGAAAACAGCTCTCTTGAGCTGCTGAAAGAAAATGAGAAAGTAAGTCTGAGACCTATGATGAAAGATTTCTGGTTCTTCAGTCCCCTCTGAAGGGTGCCTTGGTAGAAGTGGCCTGACCAGTGAAGCTGCTGAACAGCTGGGCTTTCCACCCAACTTGGTAGAGAAGGGCACTTTAGGGAACCAAGTTGCTCAGGTTTACCTGTTGGCATGCAGCTCAAGTAGCCTAATCTGAGATTTCCAGACCTGAGTCACTGTATCCTTCTTTCTCTAGCTGCTTACAGTCTGCTTTTCAGGTTGTTCTTACTGTATAGGTTGTCATGTTGGTCTTAGGGTTGTTCATGGAACTGGATAGCGTGACCCCTCCCCCTTTTATTTCTCTTTTTCACAACACAAGACTGATCTGCTCTGACAGTATCCTCCCAACAAAGGGTGTCTCAGATCAGCAAGAGCTCTGCAGATAAGGCAATAGGATCTCCGGAGCTGACTCACAAGCGTGGACAGGAGGAGGCTGTACTTTCTCTTTTGTCAGTGCTGTCCAGCCAGCTGGTAAAGGACACTGTGCTGCTGCAGAGACGGGGTTTGGCTGGGCTATAAAACTGACATCCTGCAGAGATTTAACCTCCTGCTGCACTTCCTTAAGGGTGAGCTATGAATTGTATTTCCTTGAGAAGTCCCATGAGTTGTATCCTGCCTTCTCCTCCTCTCTCTGTTTTTGGTGGCACCAGTTACTCCTTGGGCCTGCAGGTGCTCCTGAGTGCTGTTAAACTGTCCTCGGTGTCAGCCTGCCCATAGCCACATCCGTGACGGAAAAAATGAGCCCGACATGTTTTTTCCAGGAAGCTCAACAGCAGCTCCCTGCCTCATACAGCTGAGTGTTTTCTCACACCAGTAACTTCTTAGGACAGCATGCATAAACTCAGCTCTTCCACACCATTGCAAGGGTACATAGTTTGTGTGACTGACCATAAGGACTGTCCCAAATGGCAGCTGATTGCTGTTCTGCAACAGCACTTCTGCATTTAATTTTTTCCCTTTCTACCCTGTGTTATTTCTCCTTTCCTGGGCTCTTGGGTTCAGTCACCATGCCATTACAGAATAATCAGTAAGACTCCATAAAATCCAGTACTGAAATACAGCCTCCATCTGCCTGCTAATGAAAATCCTTTGTCAGTCGTGGGATCACCACATCAGTTTAAGTGAGGGAGCAGACAGAGTACTGGCTGAGAAATATTTGGTTATGTTTTCTGAGATCTTGAAGAACTAGTTCAATAAATCCTTTCTTGCTTGATTGAATGCACCTTCCATCTCCCACCACATCTTTCATTATGTCACTTGGATACAAATGCACGTGGTTTTAATGTGAAATTAATCCCTCAGCTGCAGTGAAATGATTAACCCTTCACCCTTGAATTCCTTGCTACCATATGATCTAGTTCTTCTGGAGCTAAGAGTTACAGCAATAGTGACAGCTGAAAATACTTGAAGTGAGTGGATATTTGCTCACTGTGGAAAGCCAGCCTCAGTCATGCATAAACTGTTTGGTTTGGGGAGCACAGGTAAATGACACGGCAGAGCTACCATGTCCCGCAAAAAAATACTTGTACCGACAGTTATTACTGCTGACTTGGGATTCTTGAAAATAATCTATCAAGAAAATACTGTCAAGAATAAATATCCTGTAGTTTGCAGCTGTTAAACTTTCTGTTAAAACACAGGTTAGTGACAGCTGCATCATTCAGCCCAGGTGTACCGAGGTGGTAACCCACTTGAGTCTGCTCAGCAGAGTGGTCTCTGAAGGGCTGTATGTTCTCTCCTCTCTGGATATTTATCTATATAACCAAACTTGAATTAAATATGCATAATCCTCTGCTTTGGGGTAAGAGTGCATGCTTATTCCTGTCCTAAAATCCCTAGTGATATTGGCAAGGGTTGTGACTACAGCATGTTCACTTCTCAATGATTCTGGCTGTGCTGGTGAGGAGCAACCAGCACTGATGCTGAGTCTGAAAAGTGAAGGCCGGGAGTGTGGGCAGCACTTTGGCTTTGCTTTATTTTGTGTACCTTAAGAGTGCTGTGTATTGTTGTGTTTGCCTGGAAACTAAAAACCCTGCAGCTGGATTAAAGCATTAAAATTAGGGTAGAGCGGGGTGGTAACTGCTGTGTTGAGTTATGCTGTTTCTTAAATGGCTTTACATACCAAGCCAGACTGGCCTGTTTTTGCCTCCTTGCCTTTCCTTGAGGGATGTGCCTGAAATTCTAGCTAGAAGGTCAGCATGTGCTCTTGTTTTGAACCAAGCAATTTTAGAATGAAGAACAGCATTCCAGCTTCTGTGGGCGACCGGTCACTGGCCTCCTCCGTGGAGGTTCTTCCCAGCTCCCTCATTCCCATGGGGCCAGCAGGCTTTCAAGTGTTGTGATTTCTGGGATGGCTTTTTGCCTTCCCCCCCTTTAAGCAAGGTAAATGAAATTTGCTTTCACCTAAAAATAGAAGAAGAAAACAGAAGAAAAAAAAGAAAGTTTTACAACAGGAAACAATAAATTATTTTTCTGTTTCACAAGTTGGGCTTGTTTCTTGGCTCAGACCGCTTCAGGAAGGCCCTTTTGTGTGTTGCCCTTGCTCTGTGTGTAGGTGACACCTGGCCGGCCCCAGCATCCTGGGGAGAGGAACATCTGCTGCCCCTCAGGCAGGTCTGTGTCTTTTTCGACAGAGAGGCCAGCTCTGACGCCCTGAGCAGACCCCAGAGAGACAGTGGTGTGAAAACAGAGGGCAGGGCAGCAGCACCTGGCCCTGAGGTACCCCAAAAGGGAGGGGAGGAAAAGGGAATGGGCAGGTGTTTGGACATCTCCTGTCCCTGGGCAGGCTCCCTGCCCTGCCCTTTGCTTGGCTAGGCAGGTACCCAGGCCCAGAGGAGATTGGGAGGACCTGGAGAGCTGCCTATCACCACCTCTTCCACATTGAAAGAGGGATTTCTGGGCAGTGTCACAGGCAAGTGTTTGGGGAGACACCCCAGAGGCACCCCAGGAGGTGACACTATTCCAGCCCCATGGAAGAGAATCTTCTGGGGAGACTGGGCTTCATGGCCATGGGAGTGTCCCCCTGACTATTGAGAAAGGGCTGCTCCCATGAGGTTTTCACCGGCCTGGGTAAGAGAGGGAAGAGATGGGAGAGAGTAGTGGACCATCACTGTAGGAGCAATGGTCTCCAGGTCCCCACAGCCCTGGTGTCCTGCCCAGCTCAGACCCAGCCCCACAGAAGTGCTTGATGCCTGGGACCGGGGCTGCCAGGCTGCCCTGCAACCTGGCTTGGGGTGTGTAGGGGCAGCCTGGCTTCCCCCTCAGCCCTCGGACTCCCCAGCTACCAAGGCTCCCTGCCAATTCCCGCCTCCTCATGCAGCAAGAGCATACCAAAAATACAGACGTGCATTTAAGCGATTGCCTGCATTTGGACCTCTCTTCCCAGCCCATTTCTAATGGCAATGCTTAAACCTCACAGATTTTCACTGCTAACACTCCTTGATATGCTTTTGAACCAGATGAACTAAAATAGTTCAGTGAGATCTATTATGTCTCTGGCTTGTAAAATACAATAATTTCTTACTAGGTTACACTAATATTTCCTAATTCATTCTTAATATTATTCTTCAATAAAGCTCTGCACAAACAACCTATCCCACAGGAGGAACTTCTGCCAGATCCCAGATGTCAAACACATTTGCTTCAAATACAGCAGTTCGTGACCTTTTATGTTTGTAGTGTGACGCCATGGAAATTATTTATAATAAATAAGCACATTTCAGAGTCAGGTGCTCCATGGGGCCTTTTTCAGTGATACAACAGCCTTTCCTGAAACAGGTCTTTCCTGTTTTGGTTTTTTTTTCCCCTAACAATGAAGGTTTGGGAACAATTTGAAACCCTGTTATTGAACTGAGTCCAACGACTGCATTGAAAGGTAGACAGGAACTCAAAGACGTATCTCAGATTTCAAATCTTTCCTGAAATCAGCAACAGATAAGGTTCTTCCTTTCTCTTTTATCCTCTACCCCGAAAATGCAGTTTTCAAACACTAGACTGTACGGATCCAGGCAAACATTAAATACATTGTCCTAAAGCACCAAATCAAACCGAAAACTACTGGAATTGTTCCGATCCAAATGACAGATTTGATATGCCAAGTGATTTTTGCTTGTGGCACGCTCATTTTAAAGCTGGGGTAGCAGTGTCTGCCCACAATCTTGCAGGTATAAGACCTCTAGAAAATTGCTGAAGGTGTCAGTATGTGGGTGACATTTAGTCTCACCATCTTTTTTCAGCAGGTGTGACAATGTGCTCCCAAACCTGTGCTGGGATTAAGAGCAACTGGGTTTTAATGAAGCCAGGCAATAAAAGTATGCAATTGGAAAATACTGGAAGGAGCATGGCTTGGCTCTGTTCCATCCTTTTGTGAACTATGCATGAAGGTTTATAACACCCCCTGAGTTTACTGAATTCATCATCTTGGATTCCTAGAGAGTAGCAGCAGAAAGAAATGCCTCCTGAGGAAGAAAACAAACTGTTTGCTCCTGTATATATACATGCACCCACTGTCACTCCTATTTGTCACTCCAGGCTGAAGCTGATGGCCTGAAAGCTGCAGTCCAGGCCAACCCAGCACAACATCCCTGTGCATCCGTGGTTATCCATCCAGGAACCTCAATGTGAGACAGGACCAAAGTGTTCTGGTGCATGAAGGATGAGCCCTCCTTGGATTTATTATCAGAATGTATTAATGATGTGCACGTGAACAAAGAAAATGTGCCTGATAGCACAAGGCAAGACACAACAAGCCAGCAAATCTCTTTTCAAATTCACAGTACATCAGATTTAACTGAGATCAAGAGAGGGTCTAATTTTGACAACGAAGCATCCCCATGCAATTGCTGCTCTAGGCATCCTAGCAATATTTTCAAAAGATGCTGGACATATTGTGCAATAAAGCTGTTCCTCTGCAGTGCTGTGGGAGGAGGCAACTGGCTGCGCTCTCAGATGGTGGACAGAATTACAACGGGTTATGTCAGGAAAGCATGATGTTAAACGTGCATTTGAAAAAAGGAGAAAACAAAAGCTAATAGCCACCGACTGAATCGTAGCAGCTTTCTGTAATGAAGTGTGTGGACCCCACCCAGCATCTGTGGCAGAGGAGGGAAGGTGTCTGCTAAACCCAAAGGTTATGATGGGAATGGAAAAAGCCAGGCTCCAGCTGAGAGTAGGACAGGGAGGATAAGGAAACAGTTTCATGTTTCTCCCCGCAAAACCTCAGGGGATAAAGATCACTGCTGCAAAAACTTTAATGGTAGTAAAAGCCTCTGGCTGCAGAAGTTGTTTATAAGGATAGTGTATTAACTGCTTAGAGACTTCAGCTGAAAAGGAGTCTACTATTTCACTGAAATCTAAGTTGCAAAATCCTTTTTTTCTCTCTCAAAAAGCATCTGCGTCAGAAAACTTCATTTAGTCGCTACACATGGAGTTTGGCTGTGAGACCTTCTATGCTGTGTGCGGGACTTGTCCTGATAACGCCCTGCTTTAGGTCCCGACAGCTGAGCTCATCACTTGGCTATTTCACTGTACACTGGATTTTTACACTGATCATAAGTGCATCACCACATGTTAGTTTCTGAAACTAAAATATTTCACAAGCAGTAGTGCTAGATGCTTACTTAGAATGATTCTCAGCAGAGCTGTGGAAGCTATTTGCAATCGCTTAATTGTATCTAATCTTTTGAAAACTAGGCAAGAACTACTAAGCAATGACGTTTTCCACCTTGAAAAACTTCAGTGTGGTCTTGCAAACATGATTCAGCCTCTGAAACACTTTATTTTTGACATGGAAGTCAGCATGATTCAGTACATGTGCACAAATGGTGGGATCAGGTTTCTAATGCAAAGGATCATGAGGGAGAATTCAGCCTTGATTTATGAAAAACTGCAGCCTCCATCAACATTCCCGCTTAAAACCTTATTCACTGGAGTATGTGCAAGAAAAAAAAATGAGGAAAAAGGGTCTTAGTCTGTTTGAAAGCTTTTCCAGATACAAAGATTTACTCAAGAACATTTGTGTCAGTATTTACACATGGGTTTTTTATTGTTTCAGCTCTACTTCCTAAAAGTTTGAGGCCTGAAGAGTGCTTCTGCTTGTAGCTACTTTCTACAGTCTGCTCGTTTGGCTACTCTTTCACCGAGAAAAACACTGGGAAGTTGTAATCCACTAGCATAAACAGTCTCAGCAACAAGTGAAAAAAGTGTGCTGTGCAGAGCTTCAAAACATGTGAGATGGGTCTCGCTGGGGGATGCAGGAGGTGAAGCATAGCCCAGACCCATAAATTCTCCTCTGTTGGCTCCGCACAGGTCTGCTCAAGTGTCTCAGCCCTGCATTTCTGGAGCTGAGAGTGCCGTGGTTTGGCTCAGCCAGCCCAAAGCAGCCCAGTTTATTAACTTGGTCTTAGTACTGGGACAGCCTGGGTGGAGGGAGCACGAGGAGGCAAAAGCAGCTGCAGAGCACCAGGAACTAGTGAGGACGAGTGGCTGCAGTGTCAGTGTGGGGTGGACACGGAGGAGAGAGGGACTGAGAGCAGGCATCAGTGAGGGACTGAGGGCAGGCATCAGTGAGGCACAGGCACATCACTAGCTGTATCAAGGGAAGTTTAGTTGCAGAAAGATTAGCAAGTGCTAGAGCAGAGCATGGTCTATGCATCTATGCTGCCGGGAGGCTGGCAGGGAAGGAAGGTTGTATTTGCAGATAACAGAGAGGTCTAGGGGGCAAAGAAGAAAGGTAAATTGATTTCACTGCTGATCTTCAGACTACATTTGTTAGGGACAAAGATCTCCTAAGGCACAGGGGAGCTTTCTTTCCCATCCCAACTCAAAAAAAATCACAGCAACGTCTCCATACAAAATCAGTTCAGCCATATTCCTTACCACGCACAGCTGAATTTTGTGCTTATTGAAACAAATTTCCCAATTTTCAAGCAGCCGAAAGCAGAATGGAAGGTGTGTCCCAAACCATCAGAAGAGCCTCAGGGATGTGAGAACAGGGCCCCACAAATTACAGAGGACAGCCCCTTGCTTTGAGAAAGAAGGAAGGTAGCCTGGCAAACTGGGGGTTTTTTTGCCTTTAACTGCCTTGTCAAAAATATGTCCCTTCCTTCACTGAAGTGGCAACTTGCCGTCCCAACAGCTGGCTGCTATAGCATTGCTGATCCCAGCAGCTGGAAAGCCGCTCAGGCAGGACTGGAAGTCGCTGAAGAGACCGGGAAACCCTTGGGCACGAAAAGGCTGACGTAACCTGATAGCAGCAAGCTGCATACGGGGACCTTATCAGTAGTTAAACAACGCACTTCTATGAACAATCAAAATAAAGCTGTTCGCTCACGTACATTAATTTAGTGAGATGCCTTGAAATTTCACCTTCACACGCCCCTCTGGAGGGCTCAGATAATTTTTGAAGCATATCACGTTACTGGTATTTCTTTAAAATAGCAATCACGTGTAATCTTGTGAGCTCCATTAACAGGAATCAGAGCCACTCCACTATGTTATACCCCAGGACTGTGGGACAGGCTCTGTGCAGAGATGAACAGAGATGCTTCGTTAGCTCAAATATTCTGAGTCTGTGCTTCTGGCAAAGGGTCTCCCCTTAGAGCTTGAAGTAGCTGTGTTACACTGCATGATGACAGACACAAAATTCTTAGTTAGCAGCAGTTCCGTGGTGCTATTAAATTTAAAATAAAAAGTACTGTCGTAGAAAAACTACAGTCTTGCTGAATAGGGAATCCACCAAAGGCCACGATTCAAGAGGTATTAGGATGACTGTGTGAAACTTCTCTGAGTGGAAATTTTAATGCTTTTAGAGTGTAAACACTATTCTTAAGGAAATACTCCCCTTTTCCTACAAATACAGCCCCCCTTCTTGCTCCTACTTGTCTCCTGGGGTATTTTAGCACTTCTAGTCCTTTATCAGACACTGGAATTGAGGAGAGGAGACCACCTTGAGTCTCACAAAACTTTTGCTTCCTGCAAGGAAATTTCTGAACCAGAATTTCCTGCTGAAATTTCCAAACTAATCCATCCTGTGTGATCTGTGAATTGTCCTGCTGGCTACGTGCTCTGTGACAGGGGCTTTCCCTCACACATCTGTGTCAAGCCTAACTTGACAGGGATCCATATTCCAGCTGGGCATGCCACTTGCTGAGAACATAATGAAAAAAAATAATTTTAAAAAAAAATCACTTTTCCTCTTTAAAATATAGGCCTGGGTTTGCTTCTAGCGAAGTGAGGGGCAGCTTTGGCACTGCCTTTCCCGGTGTAACGGTGCAGTGACCGCGTAGGAAGAAGTCCTCGCAGCTCTTTGGAGATAAACCTGCCCTTGCGAGCAGCTCTGGCGAGGCTGGTGAGTCCCACCCCGGCGCGGAAGTTCTCCCTCCGCGACAGGGGCGGGCGGCCGAGCGCTGCGGAGCGCACCTGAGGGCAGGGCCGTGCGGGGGCGAGCCCGGCCGCGCCGGGCTGGGGAGGGCAGGCGGGGGCCGGCACCGCCGGGCGGGCGGGAAGAGAGGTCTGGGCGGGAGAGGCAGTGAGCGGCCGGGCAGGAGCCGCGGGGCAGGGCGCGGTCCCGGCGCAGGGCAGTCCCGCAGCAGGAGCCGGCAGGCGGGAAGGGGCGGCTGGGCGCCCTCGCAGCAGGTACCGGGCCGGGAGAGCTGGGCCGGGGCGGGCGGGCGGGAGGGAGAGAGGGAACAGGGGGCGAGGGGCCGGAGTTCCCGCCCGCCGCCGGTTCTCGCAGGAGCAGGGCGCGGCGGGGGGCGGCAGGTGTGTTACGGGAGGCCGGGCCGGGCCGGGCCGGCCGTCGCGGCCCACCCAAGGCCCCGCGGTGGTGGGGGCCGGAGCCGGAGCCGGTCGCATCGCACCGGGCGCAGCGGGTGTCCCCTGCGGGCGGGGGGCGGAGGCGGCGGTTCGCCTCCCCTGCCCGGCCGCTCGTCGGGAATGTGACAGTTGGGCTCCGCGTTGGCAGCAGAACCATTTGGCCGTCGGTGTCCGCTGCAGCTCCTGGCACAGCTCGGCGCAGCAGCCTGCGCCGTGCGGGAGGGCACGGGGAGCGAAACCGGCCGGGAAGGTTGGGTTTGGCTGGGCTGCCTCGCCGAAGTGGCTCTTCGGTGTGTGTCAGTGATGGGATGGACTGGAACGTAACTGCCTTGTGTATTGATACTTGCAGTGTATAAACGGGAATATACAGCGATACTTTAAACCCTGATGCATACTGAAGGGTATATCGAGTGGGACAGCATGCTTTTAAAGTCAGAATTCTTTAAGGATGTTGTTCTGCAACGGTGTTTCCAAGCAGGCTAAAATCCGACAGGCGAATTCAACTTGCAGAAGGCAGCGCTCTTGGGCAGTTTGGGTTACAGGGGACGCTGCACACCCGCAGTGCCTCGGCA
The DNA here is from genome assembly GCA_020746105.1 of Trogon surrucura. Classification (NCBI taxonomy): domain Eukaryota; kingdom Metazoa; phylum Chordata; class Aves; order Trogoniformes; family Trogonidae; genus Trogon; species Trogon surrucura. The sequence continues at coordinate 29,401,457 of CM036623.1, read as the reverse complement.
CCACAGCGCCCTGTCGGCGGCGTCTTGGAGGGAAAGCGTGTCAGTGCCGGGGCTTGGTTGGTTGGTGGTTGTACGAACTCTCAATTGACAGTGCGCCTCCAAGATCTGGCTCGGGACTATATCTTCTGTGGAGTGACAGACCTTGAGAAGTGGAGGCAGGTAGAAGAATAATACCTATGTGGAACTACTGTTAGCTCACTTGGTTAGAGCATGGTGCTGATAACACCAAAGTCGTGGGTTCGATCCCCATTCAGTCCCCATGTGTTGCCTGATCTAGTTGAGAGGCGTCCCTGCCCATGACAGGGAGATTGGATTAAAATAATCTCTAAGGTCCCTTCCAGCCTGGGCCATTCTATGATTCTAAGTTGTATTTAAAGCAGTCTCAAACTGGTATTGCTGTACAAAAACGTCTTTGTAAAATCCAAATATTTAGTGTGAATTTACATCTAAGCATTATCATAGGCAAGAAATAACTAATTAGATCACCTTCTCTAGGAACACTTCATGTAATTAGAGATGCAGCTTAGCTAAAACTTGGAGGAAAGTTCTAAACATGGCTAGACACAGCTTCCCTTGCGTAGTGGGTGAAAATAGCATCAGAATCATAGAATCTTAGAGCAGTTCAGGTTGGAAAAGACCCTTGGGATCATCAAGTCCAACCATTAACCCTACACTACAACCGTTAACCCTACTCTACAAGTTCACCCCTAAACCGTATCACCCAACACCACATCTAAGCGACACTTAAACACATCCAGGGATGGCGACTCAACCACCTCCGTAGGCAGTCTCTTCCAGTGTCTGACCGCTCTTTCCGTGAAGAATTTCTTCCTAATGTCCAGAAAATACATTATGTTTACTGAAGTTGTAACCTGCTGTATCCAAGAGCACTGTGAAAGCACCAGTTGTGGTCGTAAGCAGTTTCAAACTGTCCGCTGTGTACTTTTTTTAATGCGCACTGTACAGCTGGATTCCTCGTGGTTCAGATCAGCCTGGTTATTAAACACCAGTCTGAAATAAATATGATCTTCAATTAACCTGGTCTTGTAACTTTCCTTTGATGTGGAAACGTGCCCAATGTCTCATGTGATGCATTTCTCTAGATAAGAATGGAAAGGTCAATATTGTGGCCATTCCTGCAGTGTAAGCTTCCAGTCAGTGCCGTTGTGCAGGAGAACCATGTCTCAAGGGACATCTGCTGGGCCACAGCTGTTAAGTGCTTGGGCATCTAAATGACCCTGTGGGCACCCACTCCCCAGAGCTAGATCCTTGCTGTCCTAACCCTCGCTCTCTGATTTATGCAGGCTCAGGTTTTTTTCAGTAATACTTGCTGAATATGTTGAGGTCTGCTGCTTGATCTGCCGTTAATTTTGACAGTGTTGATTAGTTAGGTGTCCAGGGATCCAGAAGTGACAAGTTGCTCTGGGAGAGCCCAGATGTCTTCAAATCACATATAGATGATCAGGAACACTCAAAAAACACATGCAGGGGAGTATATTGCTTTTTTTTTCCCCGCCTCCTTTCTAGGCTTTGTCTAGAGCTATTACCCAGATTGAAGAGCCAAGTTCTGAATTTGCATCTTTCATTTCTTAAGAGAATGATAAAGATTCAATAAACCTGTGTGTTGTTCTGGGCTGGTGGTCTCTGACTCCTTTCTTAGGAAACTGTTGCTTTCCATACAGAAATATTCATTAGGTGAGCTGTGATCCTACAACGCAGTGGCTAGGGCATGAATCCAGGAGCGGGGAACTTTGATTTCTAGTCCTTTTTTCAATTCTGTGTTAAATATTAGAAATATATTTGCAGATACATGTGATTAAGCAATACAGACTTTCAAGAAAAATATGTTTATTATTAAAGTGCCCCTTGATTCTAGCAAATACTTATAAAAATCACACCTACTAAAAGCGCAACACCCAAAGGCTATGTTTTACTCCACAGAAGTCTCATCAACTCCACTGCCCTTCCCTGCACATAATTTAGGTGATGGATCCCCAGGTGATTAAGTCCCCCTTTCTTTTTATGTTATGGAAAGAGTGAACGTGGGCAGGATTGTTCAGTCAGTCTTGTGCATATAGGCTGCTGGTTTACAGTGTTGGAGAAAAAACTCAGACTCTGGTCTCTTTGTCCTTATCATTAGGCTCAGCCATTTTACTTGTTTGTTCCGTCACTTGCATTTCATATCAGCTGGTTTGCTTTTCACTCAGCCTCTGTTCATTGTACTTGTAGATGTTCTACTTCCAGATGTATCTTACTCTGCACTCCCTGGGGCTGTGGGCTGGCTGTGAAAAGGGCAGTCCTGCTCTGGCCCCCCCCCATTTTCCCCACTGCACATTCTGACCCCGCCTTGCGCAGTCAACCAAAGGGGGAGCTGGAAGATTGCCTTTTTTAAAAAAAAAAAAGGAAAAAAAAAAAGGATATGTTTGTTTATTTTGGTGGTTTAGTCTTGCATCTAATCAGTGAGCTGGGCCAACTCATAGAGCAGCTGCATGTTTATTGGGTCCAACAGGAATGGTTGTGGGCAAGGAAGAGCCAAACTGCCCTTCCGATAGCAGTTACCCCTTCAGGCCAGTTTAGGACAGGTGGTCACAGCCCCGATGTGTGGTGGGCAGAGCCAGAGGACCTGCCTTAGAAGGGCAGCCTCCTCTAGGAAGCCAGGCTTTGGCTAGCTTAGGCCTACTGTCTTCCTCTGAATCCTACCTGCTTTGGTTTATACCCTTTGACTTTGGTGGAAACATTTGTTTGAACTTGTTTGCTTGATTGAAATGCTATTTACTTCATTCAGTGAATTTTGCGTGGTGCATATCCTGACCTATTGCTCCCCTCTTCGGACTCTTGTTTAATTTTGTAAAAGAACGACTTTGTTTACCCTGACTTGCTATCTCCCAAGATACCTTTAATCTGGCAAATATTCTCTCTAATCTAAGTAGGACAACACCCAATCTCTGTCAGCAGAGAACCTAAGATCTCATCTCTTTAAAGTGAAAGGCAACGCAGGCTTTGATTTTTAGGTAGCACAGGCTGAGTCTTGGTTCAGCCATGTTTCCCTTCTGGTTAGTAACGCTATTCAGGCTTCATCAGACAGATTGCTTATGCAGAGAAGAATTATGCTGATAGCCTTTTGAGTCCAAGATGAATCTTGAGACCTAAACTGAGCAGCCTTGTATGAGAAGAGGTTCAGACCTCGAGGTGGTTTGAGCTCATCTGTGTTGCATCATATTTTTTACTCACATTAATACATCAAATCACGCAGAATTAGTGAGGACACTTCTCTTAAGCTTAGTGTGAGTGCTTGTTTGCCTGTCACCACAGCTGAAGTTTACATAATTCAGTGCCAAAAAAAAAAAAAAATATCAGCAGTCTCATGTTTGTCTTTCCTGTAAATTGTACCCTGGTGATTTTGGTTTGAAGCTTTGTTTTTCAGTACTCTAATAGCCACACTTAAACTGGAGAGAACTGATAATTAGGCCCCAAACAAAGGCCCTTGGTGTTTGGGGGGAGTTCTTGTGGTCGTTGCAATGAGCTTTAGGTCTGGCCTGAAGGTCAAGTTCTGGAGATGCTGCTTTGGCAAATAAACCAGCTTTGAACTCCAAAAAAAGGCAATCTATGACCATGACCCAGTGGCCTCCAAACCTGTTAGGCACTTAAGTTAATTTGGCACCAATGCTTTGGAGCCTGGAACCTGGATATGGGATTGTACTGCGTGCTCCAGCCTGGGCAGGCAGGAGGTGCCTGGCTCCCTGCCCAGCTGCCCCGGGCCCCGTTCGTGCTTGGGATATATCAGTGTGTAGAGCTTCACCTTCATCTGAAGTGTGGAGAGCTAGAAGTCTGCTTGGCTTTTGTGGGACAGCCTCGTCACCAGAACCATGGGAGTGTCCCTTCCACCTGCAGGAATGCCACCCCTTGACCCCACAGAGCTCTCATGCCTCTAGGCTGAGGGGGCTGGATGTGACCCCGTCGACCTTGCTTGCTGGACCTGGGCCAGGCTGTACAGCCTCACGTGGCTCATGTGGCCAGAAGGTGGCCCAGGCCTTGACCAGGGCAGGGGCTGGAGGGGGCAGGTAAAGGTGGGGTAAGGGCAAGTTCTCTTTACAAAATTCATGCGGCCGGTCCGCTGCGTGTGTACGTCTTCCGATGAGGAAGGCACTTGCCAGACAGAGAGGAGGGTTCGTTAGGAGGTTTGGAAGGAGCTTGAGCTCGCAGTGCTGTTGTGGTTAACCATGAACTGATACAAACCCAAGTTTGTTTCCTCTTTCCGAGAGGTTCGCAAAAGGTTGTTCAGTACCGATCTTCTAGGTGACAACGAAACATTTTCAAGACCAGTTGTATTTTGCAGTAGAAGAAAAGTCAAAATCTTTTAGTTCTGTTGGATTTGGGGTTGGTTTTTTTTCCAGTTTACTTTTGCAAAATGGGATTGTTTGCCTCTAGCTTGGGAACTCTGTCAATCTCCCATTTAGGTTGTCTGCTCAGCAGTGACTGGAGTAGTGAACAAGTTTCCTCCATGAAACCTTGATTAAACACAGAACATCTCTCTGAATCATCCTGGCTTTCACTCAGTTCAGTGGTATGTGTTCCTCCAGATCTAGTTTCACCAATGTGTGAAATCATGGGTCAAAAATCTCTTGTGAAGAGTATTCATTTAAACTCAACAGGATAAAAAAACCCCAAACCATACATTCATGGTGTAGCTATTGTTCATTTTGTTGTTAAGCAAATCTGTCCTGAGAGGAAGAAGGGAATGTTACGTTCGTGCTGCCAACTGCTGCTCCCAGGACCTCCGTCTTCTCAGAAGGGAGCAGAGCCCTGTAGTTGTAGCAGCATTTGACCAATAGTAATTGGGAAGTTAGATGCTCCTATAAAATTGAGACAGTTCTGGTTTCTCCCTATGCCTGTGCAAAATATTTTAAAAGTACTTTTTTTTATGCAGTGCCTGGTTACCAGTCATCTGCCTGGGCAGCTGCCAACCGCTCCAGCCAGTGCGGCTCTCGAGACAGCCTACTCGGGCTGTTAAATGCGGTTGTGGCCCCTCTGTCTGGTTGATTTAAAGCAAAAAATAATAAATAGTTGTACCTTATAAAGATGGGATCCCCATGAACTTTTATTTTAAAGTGTGTTTAGGCAGCTTCCTGAGCTCAGTGCCCATGCCCTGCAGAGCCATACTCTCAATCTGTTTTGGATTTGAAGTAATTACGATCAGTTCCCATTTCTTTTTCTTGAGTCATTCATTTAATCTGTTTTCATATATGAGATGTACTGCAGTCACCTGTTTCCTCTCTTAATCTCAGCCATAGTCTTTTAGCCTTCATGTATACAACTTACATATATCCTGCCTCTCACGGCAGTGCCGTAACCAGACGTAGAGTGACAGTGCGGAGCAGAACTGCTGAACCAGGGGGGAATCCTCATCCTGTGGAAACTCCGCAACTTAGAGTTTTTTGTTTTCATCATGAAACAGGATAATAATTACATGTAAAGTAACTATTAAATAATCAACAAAAAATAGCTAATAGAAAACCGCTTCACCTAAATCAGTTGGTAGATGTGTGTGCATGTGTATATACATATATATAAAGAAATATTCCATCTTGACTCTTGTAGGTCAACAGGGTTCCCTTAAAATAGTTTCAGTGGTCATGAAACTGTATTTTTCCTTGCAGAACTGTTTAGGTTTTCTTCTTTTTTCATAGATACAGGAGGAGATATCTTTTTAATTAGCTCTCTGGATATTGTATGCGTATCCATTTGTTTTCTGTGCGTTTCTGTGGTTGTGGCAGAGGCTGAGGAGTCCTGGCTGCCATTTGGTGCTCTTTTCCAGTGTTGCATTGAGTTAGTTTCCAAGAACCACCTTTTCAAAGCTAGACACGTTTAGCCATGTTAGGGAACTCCACTGCACAGACAGATGCTCTTGCCTAAAATACCTTCTTCTTGGCTGTCCTGCTGAAAAATGCATCCAGATGTTTCCATTCTTTTTGGTATCAGGGCTATAGAGGGACCGCTGACAGTTCTATTTTTGTGGCCGCCTGGCATTACTGCAGAAGGAGCAAAAATTGGATTAAACCTGACACAGAATACATAAAGTCTTGAGCTTTAGGTTAGATTATAAAGTAACCATCAGTGATTGTCATGAGTTTTTCCTAATCTGCTTAGAGCAAAGGACTTATCTTATGTTGAATTCTTTCCATGTTCTCATCACAAGCCAAGTTCTTTATACAGAGATTTCAGACTCTTAAATTTTCTCTTCTGGTGTCCTGACTTCAACTCTTGCTTTGCTGTTTTCCATCTGAGTCCAAAATGGTCTGCAGTCCAACATAATGGATTTATTCTTCTGTGTTTACTGCCCCAATACATACCATATTGTACGTCCTTGTCCAAGTCAGTGAATTTATGTACATTTCACAGGAACAGTGTTGTCAGTTCAGTAATTGGATGAATTGGTTACTTGCCTAATGCAGCATTAGGAAGAAACACTCTATCAACTTTTATAGCCCAGAGCATAGGGGCTTCAGCATATTAAAATCCCAAGCTTTAAGCTTTATCATGGGACAGATTTATAATGTTCCCTTCTTAATTCAAATATAAATCTTGCATGAGAAAAAACTGGCTCACATTTGAGAAAATTGTTCTTTTGGCCCTTGTAAATGATATTAATCTTCTGCATACTGGGGCAGGCTTGGATTAAGTGTGCATTTAAGGGCTGCAGGTGCAAGGCTATAATGCTAAGCTAGAGTCAGGGTGTCCCTGGGGGCCGTGTCAGAAGGACGACGTTGGATCGTGTACTCGTGCCAGGGCTTGTTCCCCTTCTCCAAGGGGTGCCTGGAAAGCAGAGGCAGTTGTTCCTGTAGCACAATAGCTCAAGCGCACACACCTGCTCAGCTTTATTTTTCTTCAGGGAAGTAGGCAGGAGCAGTTAGTTCTTTTTGCTGGCGTACTCTGTTTGGTGGTCTGTGCCTGGGCCGCCTGTGCAGATGTGCTGAAGGCTATTTGGCCTCCTTCGGTCTGCAGTGCTGGGAAGCAGCAGCTGCTGAGCTGAAGACCACGGGTAGATTGCACAAGGGCTCTTGCTGCAGGGTTCAGCTCAGGGCCTGCGTGACAGGAGACAGATCATCTTCGTCTGGGCAGAGAAGCTGGAGGGAGAAGGGAAGGTTGCAGTGGGACGTGGCATGGTCTCTTACAAGTTGAGTATAGGAAGACGTGGCTGTTCTGGGCAAAGTTTCTGCCTTAGTTCAGTTCGAGCTAGACCTCCTTGGCAGGAGAAAATACAAAGCAGCCCATGGGACCACAGTGAGCTCTGCTTTTACTGCTGTGACAACAGCTCAGCTAGGAGTTGACTTCCGAGGTGGTTTTCTTTGTTTCAGGAGAAGCCTGCTAAAGCTGAATAAGTTAACGTTTTGTATAATCGTCACATCCCAACTGGTATCAGCAAACTGTTGAGTACTCCTGCTGATTACAAGAGTTTTAAACTTTATGCACAACTGTTGTCTCTACGAGAGCCCAGCAGGCAATACCTTACCTGAATGCTGCAGCAATCACCAGAGGGATGGTGAGGATGCTCTCTGCAGTCTCCCGTCCTCCTCCTCTTCTCAGCTTGCTCAGAGTATTGTTGGGAGAATGCAGAGGCAGTGGAGGGCAACTAACAGTTTGGGATCTCCATACAGTGCTGTGGGAATGAGAGCAATCTTTCCCTTGCAAGTATTAATTAATGAAATCTGTTCTCACCTCAGGTTTTCCTGTGACATTGTTGAGTCCGAGGTGCATAGGTCAGTTGTGGTATCAGCATGAGTAAAACTGGTCAGAGAAGGGGGGTAAAACCTACAGATTTAAATTTGTCTACCTGGCTTGATTTGGTCTACTTAGCTTACTGAAAATAAATAAAAGAAAAGGTTAATCCTAATATTTTCAAATCTGAATGAAGAAGAGAGACACTACAGAAAATCAACACTCTTAAGATAGCAAAGACAGAAAAACTGGGGAAAAAAATAAACTGGAAATAGAGTTAAAATATGAACGGTGAAGATGATTAGCTATTGGGATATTTTTTTGAAATAAAACTCAAGCATCTTCCTGCTTAAGTTGCTCAGTGTAATGCAGGAGTAACTGGTTGAAATCTGGCGGTGCCAGTAATTGTGGAGGGTGGGACAAGGGCACGTGATGGGCCTTCTGGTCTTCAAAAATAAGATTTGGCTTTAACAAACGGTGACTGAATGAGAGTTTGCAGGACAGGACTGTGCTGGTTTGGAGCAGTGGTCTGCTCAGTTTGGTTTCCTGTTTCTGGGATCAGTGAGAGGAACCCCTAAAGCTCCCCCTGGGCTGTTGTGCCATCATGTCCCAGCGCGGGAAGGTGCTTCCTGCGCTGAGGCAGTTGGCGGTTTGTTTGCATCATGGAGCGTGACGCTTCCCAGCAACTTTTTACCGTCTATTTCTGTTACCAGGTTTGATTGCGTAACTGCTTGACACTGCCAGGCTTTTTGCCCCAGGAAAGCTGTGCAACAGTCCATTGTAAAATCCTGATCATCTAAATTAGGTTAATGATGCATAGTCTTTTTTTTTTTTTTTCAGTTTTGAATACATAATTACTTTTCTCTTTTTTTTAATGTGCTGCACTAGGAGAACTTTGCATCTCTTCAAACTATTTGTAAGGTGTCTCTCACAAGAACACCTTTCTGGTTGTGTCCTTCAAAAGCCTTCTCCCAACTTCTCTTTTTCTGTGGTGTAATTTCAGCAATTCCTTTGCGATCCAGTGCTTTGTGCTGCAGTAGCAAAGAACATGGAGGGAAATTTCTCAAAACTTTTCAATCTGTTTTGCTGGTGTTGACTGGTTTTGAGATGCAGTGGTCACAATCCACTCCTCTTCAGATGAAGAGCTGTGCTGAGACCGGTGTGCATCTCCCAGATGCTCTCCCCCAGAAACAAAACTACCAAACAGCTGCTGTGGGAGTGAAACCTTTTTCAGCATCTGCACCGTCAAAAGAGAATCCATCTGACCTGCAGCAGAAGCAGCTTTTTCTGTGCTGTGGTTTTGTTAATCATCTGGAGACCCGTGGTCATGTTATTACACTCTTTGAAGGATTTATGTGACTGGGATTGACTGCATCTCCCGGACCTGAAAGGCAGAAGGGCACAGAGGCAGCATAAATGTGGTGTTGGCTCAGGTGTGAACTGGCAGGCTCGAGCTCTCTTTCTCCACAGGGCAGATCCTCAGATGTTGCAAAGTGTCGTGGCTCCAGCGGGACTGCTGGAGCTGTAGACACCTGTGTCATTTGAGGATCTGTCCCAAATGCTTAATAGCAACCAGTGATCCCTGTTTCCGGGTGTTTTCTTTTACACCTCCTGCTTTGTGAGAACTTAGTGCTACTAGAAATTTTGCTGCGCTGTCTTTCTGGAATGCAGATCTGAGAATGTGTTTTACACGTTTATGGCTGGCAGTAAATCTCGTAATGTTTGAAACCTCTGGCTTAGCAAGCTGTCCCAGTCTGAGGTCAGCTATTTCACCTTCGTGTCTATTGTGTAATTTTAAAAGTGTTACCTGATCAACTCATATGGAGCAGCGCAATAGAATACATCGCCAGCCTGCAAACTGGTTGCAAAACACACCCTTTCTTCATAAGGCAACAAAGACCTGACATTTCTTTTCAGACTGCTTTCAGCTTTTAATATTTGGTATTGCAATCATCCATTTTCTGTCATGTTCTTTTAATTTAATGAGTTGTTGAAAATATTTACTTTCTTCTCCAAACATCTCTGTCTTGTAATCGTTCTGGAGGCATCTGGAACTGAAGTCTTTGATACTCTGTTTATCTGATTTTAGCTCATTCAAAATTTCTATCAGAGAAATCTGGAAATCATTAAGATAATTTATGTTCTTCATCTAAACCCATTAAAATAGTAGTGATTGTAATTCTCTAGGCTCTGTGTATGTGTGTGGTTGGTTTTTTCCAGGATGTTCTAATAACCTTGGCTTTCCTTCTGCCTTGGTGTGGAAGGATATTGCTGAGTTACATGTGATTACCTTATTTTGGCTGGATACTGGGAAGAGAGAAACAAAAAAACTTACTGAAATTGGTGGACAACACCAAGAAGGAGAGAGAATTTGAGACAGAGTGACAGGATCTGGAGTCAGTTCCCTCTTCTGCTGCGAGTGATTTGATTTCTCTGTCTCAGTTTTTGTCTGAAAATCAGAGATAATTCTCCTTTTCCTCCTGTCCTTTTCTAAGTCGAATATCTCCAGACTGGAGGATATCTTGGACGTGTGCATCTTGCCTCACAAAACTGACCCCAAAACTTCGAGATAGGGTCAAGTAGTCCAAACTTCTTGTTAAGATGGGTGGCGTTGCTGGGAAGTCTGTGCTTCTTTGGAATTTGGTGGTGCACCTAAAAAATGCCTCTATGGTTCAGGTTTATTTGGTAAATTCATTCCCAGACAAATGCCTGTTAATATAACCTTTCAACAGTTGTTAAATGATATACTGAGGATTTTGGGGTAGCTGACACCAGCAAAAGGTTCTGGCGTGTGGGAGAAGTTTAACCTTTGATAGAAATGTCAGCTTCTGTCAAGATCGTGAAATGCTTGTTTAATCCTTTACAAGGTTTTGTTTAATTTTCAGTTAATAAAATGTACAACAGAACCTGCTAAATTTCTCTCAGTCCCACATGGCTAAGACAAAACTTTTGCACGCAGTGAAAGTTGTCTAACTAACCGTAGGCAACTCGGCAAATACAGATGTGAGAAAATAAATGAACTGGGAGCCAAACCATCTAATTTACTGCCAGGATTGCTCTTCTGAACTAAAATAACAACAAAAAAATTATCTCTGTAGCTTAATTAAGTGAATTAAAGCTTTTAAAGGTAATTGAGACCATCCATGTTGTGATTTCACAAAGAAAGCAAAGTGCTGTGAGCAGAATGGGAGATGATCTGTCCCTCAGGAAGTGCTGTCAGTTTTTCGTAACGTGGCTGTGGTGTCAGTCTAGGAACACAAGCACAAATCTTGTCACTGAAACCAGTACATTTTTTTAAGCTTAACAAAAAGTGTGATCGCTGTTTTAGTCTCTTACTCTTGGAACTTTCTCTTCAAAATACTATACTGAAGCTGAAACTGAACTGGAAACTCTAAGCTATATGTCTGTATACTTTGGGGTTGGCCACTGGTATTACTTTACCTAGAGAACAGTAATCTGTAAATAGTGTACTTTCTTCCATACAAAAGGCAGTGATGAATTGCTTTATACTTGTCTTCAGATATTAACCAAAAAAAAAGGTTGGATATTGATAAATGGTGATAAAAAAGATAATGGTCAAAGGCTATGACAAGTAACTTGGTCTTTCTTTGAAAAACATATTTTTTTTTAATGATGGAAGTACAAAAGATGTTGGATTGCATTATTGCTGTTATATCCTCGATATCTGTATGTAGCCCTTTCTTTCTAGGTAAGGCACTCAACCCAGTGATGAACAGGCAATTACTTGCGACAGATGATTTACATTTGTTTATTTGCTCACATTAGTGGTTCCAGCTAAACAATCCTGGGGAAAGAAATTATTACCGTGAACTGAATTTTCTCTGATGCAGAAAAACTATGTTTTTCCACTTTATGTAGCTGGAAAGCAGGGTGGTTACTAGCATTTTTGTTTCTTCACCAGCAGTAGTGAATAAATTCAAATTGGACATTTTGAGTTAAAAGACTGTTTTGCCTGTGCAGACTGCCCCTGAGACTGAGATACCATTGTTACAAAGCTTAGAGCAAATGAAGCAGCTGTTCCAGCCCGGTTTAAACATGGTGAACCAGAGTAAAGCCTATTAACTCCAGCTGTGCACTGGTAACAGCTGGGAAGGAAAATCACTGCCCAGGAACCTTGAAGTAAACTTTGAATTCTAGCAGGCTTAGCTATTATGAGGGTGCCTCTGAGGGAGGAGTAGTGGTGAAGAAGTGATCCTTAGAAACCTGGAAAGTGTGATGATAAATTCCTTTGCCTCTTTTCGTACTTAGTTAAAGATGTAGAGCAGGGTCTGGAGTGGGTGGCATCGCCTCTTGAGGTTTTTTGATGCAGATCTTGTGCTTACACTCATGGGCAGTTTTGAGATCAGGGCAAGCACGGAGTGATGGATTTTGTGCCACGCAATGGTGTCTCTTTTAAAGCAGGGTATTGCACACCTGCCCTGTCTGGTTAGAGATCACACTGTCATCTCTTCAGTAGCATTCGGTTTTCCAGAATAATGTGTACCACTATTTAGGCTCCTTCTGAGGTTTTTATATTTGTCACTTGTTCATTTTGGTCTACTGATCACAAAGAGCAGTATAAAACTAGAAGAAATAATTGATGTCACTTGGTGGTAAAACCAGCAAAAGTTATATGGAGAAATTGCATTAAACCAAGTATTCCCTTAGGTCTTTGTTGCAGTAGAAAAAAAATATTTACTTAGGTTTAGTTCTAATGGGAATATATTCCCCAGAATTTCATTGTAATAATTGTGATAGCTCACAATTAAGACTAATTCTGGAAGTTGTGTAGTTGTAGTAGTAAACCTTCATTGTATTTCACACTAGTATTTTAAAGATAACAAGTTAATTCATGGCTTCCTCGTGAAGTCACGTGCTCTCAGTGACTTTGCAAAACCTGTAATTTAAAACATAAATAGCAGTGCTGAGGTACCATAGAGCGCAAATGAGCAGGTCAGTGTGTGTGGGCTGTGGTTGGTCAGTATCTGCAAATGGATGCATCTGTCGATAACTTTCGGTTGTGCCCTACCCGTGGGGGTAAATAATGTCAAGACAGCAAGGCCCATGTTTTCCTGGTTAGATGAAGTGTCCATAGCTTCATGTCTCCACTTGGCACCCATCAGAATTTTGAGGGGCTTTAAATGAAAGAAAAGTTTTAGGGATATTAGTGCTATTTCCACGGTATTCGTGTGCTTATCTGCCTATCTCTGAATACACATACAAGAAGAAGAGAGCACTGTTCAGGCTGTGGGTGGGAATGGCTTCTCTGCTGGAGCACAGGAGCTTTCATTTATTGCAATTGAGAAAACTGAGCAAACGTGTCCATTTCTGTGTAACTGTCATCTTCTCTCTGCTTTTCCCCTTTCTCTTGTTGCCTTCCCCATCCCTGCAGTGTATGTCCATGTTCTGTGTCTTCTAATGCCCGTGGAGTTGGAATCATGTCTTGGGTATGTTCTGCAGAGAACCTTGTGTACTGTAGGTCCATGTGAAAGAACTAGACTTAGACAGAAGTTCTGGACAGGAGGCAACACAGCTGTCTATGTCTCTCTGAAAAGAGAACGTAAGGATATGAATAAAGACATTTAAACAAGGCCAGTTAGTATTGTCATGAAGTTCTTTTAATGTTAACCAGCTGTTATAGGCTTGTTCTCATTCTTTAGTAGATTACATGCCTCTTACTTTGCTGGAAGTCAGCACGCTCTATTTCTGTATGCATAGCAGGCAATTATCTAATAAAACAGGTCTTCATTTTCATGTGTATACAATTATGAGAAAGCAGTAGTTCCTCAAAAAGGCAATTTTGGCATCATTCATAAGGAGTGTTTTCAAATGGAAAGTATGGAGTATGTTGAGTGAAAAATGTAAACGCATATGGATGTATGTGAAAATTGTACATGAGTGAAAGAGAATAGGAGAAACATGAACAAGGGAAACAGAATAAAAACCACATCTTACAAATGGCTTGACAAGACCACATCAAAACAGCTGTAAAGCTGAGTAAACTCCAAAGCCCAGTGGCACATACAAATGTAAAGAGAATTATAGGGTTCCTGAAAGACAGGGACCTGAGTGGGTCACTGGAAGTGCTTGGATGCCATACATTAAAATGATTATCACTTTACTTGTGCTCTTACATAAAAAATAATTTGTCTTGGTGAGAGGAATCTGAGGACTCCGATCCTTTTATGACTGAAGTAACTTTCTCATTGATGCTGTGTCTAATAAGCAATCATGTATTAAATAACTGATAATATTGCGTTTTGATTTTGGTTATTGCCATCTACTACAGTTTGTTTCATTGTGTTTTTCAGGTTTGATAGCTACACTGGATCTTTGATTGTGGTCTACTCTGAACTGCAACACTGAAAACAATGGCAACAGAATGTATAAAAAACTGCTGTAAATTGTGTTTCTGCATGGAAAAAGAAAAAAATGATCGTGAGTTCTGACATAATGACATTGACTAAGGATTTTGCTTTGGCTTCATTAATGATGAAATTTCCCATTAATAAAAATGACTGTCACCCCTGAAAAACTTGAATTCTTTTACAACATCCAATATTCTTTCCATACCTCCACTTGGAGATTGAACACATTCTTGTTATTGTTATGAATTGGAATTGAAACTGAAAAGTAAAACTTGTCTGAAGTCTGCTCCTTGCAGTCTAGAATGCTGTCCAAAAAAGTCGGCTTTTTTACCCAAGGCTTTGTAAAGGTCTTGTATCTTTAAAACTCTAAGAGTGAATACTGTTGCGGTTTTTTAATTCATTGTGGATTTGATTTGTTGTTAGGATTTTCTTTGGTGTCTTAGTTGTTTGAAGAACTCTTCTATGATACAAGCGTACCTTTTGTAGAAATTCACTTAAGAGCAAGGTAGTTATAAATATAGAAGCTTGGGCAACAAAGAAATTGGATCAGTACAGGTGTCATGAGGATCAGTGTTTTCTAGGTGCTAGTCCTGAATGTTGGTAAAACTGAATACTAGCAGCTGTTAAGTAATGTTTCAAGCACAGATCCTATTAAATAAAAGAGTTCATAGTATTGTTCAAAACCTATTGCACATGTGGACTGTCTGTTTTTCTTGCTCTTTATTTTTAGCAGTTTCCATGGTGCAGGAATCTGAAGCAGTAGCCGGAAGCAAGCCAACTATTGTAGAGAAGCCTCCATTGTCTTCCGTGTCAGTGAAGCGTCAGGTTGGCTGTTCTGAGGATTATCTGCTTTCTAAACTCCCCCTGGATGGTCAGGAAGTACCATTTGTGGTCCCTCCATTCAAATTGGCTTATGTACAGCCGAAGAACCTTCCTAGTATCGCACACGCTGGAGGCATTCAAGGTAAAACATGAACAGCATTGCTGAAATAGCTGTTTAGCTTCTGCTCTTCCTTGAAACTTGTCAAGTATTCCTACTGAAAATGTAAGTTTGCAGAACTTTTCTAGTAGCCTGGTCTTGTTTCTTTTCTCTCTGGACACCCAGAGAGGTTCTGGGAAGGACGCCATCCCACTATGAATCTCCACAATGCTGCATGAATAAAGCTGAAAGGGAGGATTGCACACCAGTGCTCATACTCAGAGTAATGGAAGACACTTAAAGGAAACAGAATTTAGTAAAAGAATTTATTGGAGGCAAGGAAAGACCTAACACATCCTCAGCATCCAGATCAGTCAAGTAAAGAAGGAGGACGATCTGGCTTTCATGTTTAATGTACTGTTATGTTTTAACACACTAAGACATCTTCCTTTTCAAATATTGCCAATAGATAGCATGTGCTACTACATGGCGGATTTTTTTCTCCCTACTGTTTCTGCTCTTCCTGCTGCTCTTTGCGGGGCTGCAGATCTCAGTGGTATAAGGTCGCACATGATACTGCGACTCTTTGCTTCACAGCTGTATAGTGCTTCAACTCTGTCAGTTAGTCTCACTTGCCTGCTACTTCAGCAGCTGCTTCTTGTCAAGTGCATACTTGGACAAGGTACAGAAAAGCAGAACTTGCTCCTGGTAAGCCCCTCGCTTACTGGGTCTGGGTTCAGGCTCTGCCTTGTTCTCACAGAATTGTTAAGGCTGGAAAAGACCTCTGAAATCGTCAAGTCCAGCCTGTGACCCAACACCACCACATCAGCTAGACCATGGCACTAAGTGACACATCCAGCCTCTCCTTAAACACCTCCAGGGACGGTGACTCCTCCACTTCCCTGGGCAGGGCATTCCAATGCCTGAGCACCCTCTCCGTGAGGAAGTGCTTCCTGAGATCCAACCTAAACCTTCCCTGATGCAGTTTCAGGCCGTGCCGTCTCGTCCTGTCACTAGTTGCCCGGGAGAAGAGCCTGACCCCCACCTGACTACACCCTCCCTTCAGGCAGTTGTAGAGAGTGATAAGGTCCCCCCTGAGTCTCCTCTTCTCCAGGCTGAGCACCCCCAGCTCCCTCAGCCTCTCCTCACAAGACTTTCCCTCCAGTCCCTTCCCCAGCCTCGTTGCTCTCCTCTGGACCCGCTCCAGCCCCTCAAGGTCTCTCTTGCAGGGAGGGGCCCCAGACCTGCACACAGGGCTTGAGGTGAGGCCTCCCCAGTGCTGAGCACAGGGGCAGAATTACATCCGTGCTCCTGCTGGCCACACTGTTCCTGATACAAGCCAGGATGCCATTGGCCTTCCGGGCCACCTGGGCACACTGCTGGCTCCTGTTCAACTGGTTGTCAACCAGTGCTCCCAGGTCCCTCTCTGCTGGGCCGCTCCCCAGCCACTCCTCCCCAAGTTGGTAGCGCTGCAGGGGGTTATTGTGGCCTAAGTGCAGGACCCTGCACTTGGTCTTGTTGAACTTCATCCTGTTGGCCTCGGCCCATCGACCCAGCCTGTCCAGGTCCCTCTGCAGTGCCTTCCTGCCCTCCGGCAGATTGATACTCCACCCCAGCTTACTAAAGGTAGATTCAATCCCCTCATCCAGGTCATCAATAAAGATGTTGAATAGGACTGGGTCCAGTACTGATCCTTGAGGGACACCACTGGTCACTGGATGCCAACTGGATGCAGCACCATTCACCACCACTCTCTGGGCCCAGCCATCCAACCAGTTTTTAACCCAGTGAAGGGTGCATCCATCCAAGCTGTGGGCTGCCAGCTTTTCCAGGAGGATGCTGTGGGAGACTGTGTCAAAGGCTTTGCTGAAATCAAAATAGACCACATCCACAGCCTTCCCCTCATCCACTAGACGGGTCACCCAGTCATCGAAGGAGATGAGACTGGTCAGGCAGGACGTTCCTTTCCTAAACCCATGTTGACTGGGCCTGATACCCTCGTTGTCTTTTAGCTGCCGCTTCATGGCACGCAGGATGATCCACTCCATAACCCTGCCAGGCACCGAGGTCAGGCCGACAGTCCTATAGTTCCCTGGATCCTCCTTCTGCCTCTTATGGATGGGCATCACATTGGCCAACCTCCAGTCATCTGGGACCTCCCTTTGTCCTACCTTGTCCTCAAGATACTGTGCAAAGAAGTCCATCAAGGACTCTGAGGGATGAGCGTTCTTCAGGGAGAAGGAAGATGTGTCTGACAACCTTCAGATAAATGTTTTCTTTTTTCGTGCTGTTCTGCACAATCTTACTGGTCAGTGACTTATAAACCAGTGACTTCATCTTCATTGGGAATTCTGCTTTATCATCATAATTTCTGAAGGGCCTAGTGAACAGAGTGGCCCTTAGGCTATAAAACCAGTAGATCTTCTGGCAGAATCACCTGACTTCATAATTATCTCTTGAACAAACATTTTAAATTCTTGAACAAATGTTTGAAAAGTGGCGCTTATGTCAAGTAGACAACTTCCATTTCTCTTTCCAAATATAAATACTTGTTTTTTAAAAGTACAGCTTTTTAAGCCTCATTAAAGTTGTGTTTATGAATGCAACATTTACTTTTTAGGGAAATTGACTAAATATAGTGAAGTGCACTGTTATTCTGCTGTTCATTCTTTATATTAGACAAAGCGCCAACATACTCAAAAAAAATATATTTAGAGTATTTGTTTCTTAGACCATTGCTAAATATCTGTAGAAGTTCAGTCGTGCTCTCCATTCCACTCCATTTTCTGTGCATCCCTGACCATTTTCCTTTAGTGAAACAGGACATGCTCAGTGCTAGCTCTTGGCATCCCTTCTGAAAGCTGTTAAGTTCTGGCAGCCTTTCTCTTCAATGCTCACTGCAGCGTGTCTCATGCTCTCGCAGAAGTAAGCTATGAGGAAAAAGTGTGCTCCTGGTCTGGAACACTGGCTCTCTTGTCGTCTGCGTTGTACCAATTCTTTATGGCCTCACTTCTAGTGTTCATCCTAATTTATGTCATGCTCAACCCCATTATACTTGAATTCTTGCTGCATCATCTGTCATGTTCCATCTCACTCTCTTAGTTACTCTTGTTTACTTACTCTGCCAACACCTGGATAAAGGGATTTCAGAGCAATAATAGTTTGCCTCTTATGGTGCAACACACTTGCAGAATTGAAGACACTTGATAATGCAATAAAGAACTTTTTAATAAATAGTTTGAAGCCCTGGGGAGGTGAAGTGAATGAAGAAGATGTCAAAGCTTGGCGGAGTCTAGATCACCCCATCCCTGTTCTCTGCTGTACTGTTACATATGGCTTATTTTTGCTCCAGGCAAACAAAGTGAAGCACTACAGCAGTGTTCTTTACTGTTCTGCTGACCAAGACGTGCATTTTTTTTTCTGAAATTATTATAAATAAAGGAAAGAAAAATAGGGCAGCTGTGCTCTAATGGGCTGAGTAAAGGGCTGGGATTTAAGCGTTCTCAGATCTGTCTGCTTGTGCCTCAGCCAACAATTCAAGTCATTTTGGACCAGTGATTTTACCACTGCCAGACTTCCTATGGAAATTGGATGACAAGGAGGCTGCAGTCACAAGTTGCATTATCTTTCCGTACAAGACCCTCCTGAAGGTTAGGGGCTCCATTAGCCAAGTGGGAAAGTCCTGGAGGGAGGTAGCCAAATCAGTCTGAAATTTTCTGTACACATGGTCCTACTTTTCTTGTTAATTTCTGTCTTGCTGTCTGTCTTTGGAGCCTTCTGTATTTTAAATAGTTAGGCTTTTATTGTGGAGCTCTAAGACAGGGTATGCATAGCTTTTTATGGCCAATTGAATTCCAGTGTTTGCTAGCACACTGGAAATCTGACATAATGTAGATGTGTGTTTTCTTTACTTTTTCTTTTCCTGAAGTAGATAATACTGAAATATTTTGTCCTTTGCCCTAAAGGCACTCAGCCTGCCTTATGAAGCCAGGCAGCATGTGTTATGTCTGGAACTCTTGCATTTGATATTTACTTGTGCTCCACAGGATCTGTCAGAGCCTCATTTGGTGACCGGAAAGCAGAACTGCACGGCATGTACCAGTGGCCCCACTATGATGTGTACAACCCATTCTATTTGGAGCATCGGGTTTCACCAGATCTGATCAGGCGCTTCCAAGCAAAATCAGATAATAAGAAATTATATGGATCAGGTGAGAAGGACCACAGCCTTACTTTTCTGTCTTCCTCCATTTCATGAGGTTTATAGGTAAGAGGGAAAGAGCCACTAATCTACAGAAGCCGTTTGATTATCATAGAATCACAGAATCATAGAATGATGTGGGTTGGAAGGGACCTTAAAGATCATCTAGTTCCAACCCCCCTGCCATGGCAGGGACATCTCCCACTAGATCAGGTTGCTCAGTGCTCCATCCAGCCTGGCCTTGGACACTTCCAGGGATGGAGCATCCACAACCACCCTGGGCAACCTGTGCCGGTGCCTCACCACCCTCAGGGTAAAGAACTTCTTCCTTATATCTAGTGTAAACCTGTGCTCTTCCAACTTCCAGGCATTACCCCTCATCCTGTCACTACAGGCCCTTGTAAAAAGTCCCTCCCCAGCCTTCTTGTAGGCCCCCTTCATGTACTGAAAGGTTGCTATAAGGTTTCCCCAGAGCCTTGTCTTTTTACAGGCTAAACAAGCCTAACTCTGTCAGCCTGTCCTCATAGGAGAAGTGCTCCAGCCCCCTGACCATCTTGGTGGCCCTCCTCTGGACTTGCCCCAACAGCTCCCTGTCTTTCTTATGTTGGGGGTCTCACAAGGGCAGAGTAGAGGGGTAGAATCACCTCCCTCAACCTGCTGGTCACACATCTCTTGATGCATTATAGCACTTCTCAAGCTGGCCTGTGTGCTAGGTTGGAGAATCAATCTGTGGAGCCAGCTCTGCTTGATTTCCAACTGCACTGTTACTCTCCAGCTTAACAAGGTAGACAGATTGGCAAAGGAAGCTGGTGTAGCTGCCTCTGATCCAAAGCAGGATGCAGTACTGGAGATCCCAGCTACAAGTAATAGGAGTGAGGGAGACGGAAGAACGAAGTCAGGCAGTATGTTCAACGGAGGAATGCCTCAAGAAGTGTGTCCATATTTTTTTTGTGTGTATATATATGTATAAGGAGAGTGGAACAGCCACCAGAAAAAAAGCATTCAGGAGCAGATGATAAGAATGGGTGCAAAATGGGAAGTGATGGTGTATGCCAGCTTTTTCGTAGTTTACTTTCGAAGGTGCAGAAATGTCACCGCTTCTCATTGCATAAGTGTGTTTAAGAATGGGGAGGGCTGTGAGATAGTAAAAGTTTAGATAGAAAGGGTTTGGCTACCTAGGTAAAAATTTTCATCTGTGCTGCTCAGTGGTGTATGTATCCTGTAATGAATGCTGGTTAGAGTAAAGTAGATGACTAATTGTTACTTGCTGC
The DNA here is from genome assembly GCA_020746105.1 of Trogon surrucura. Classification (NCBI taxonomy): domain Eukaryota; kingdom Metazoa; phylum Chordata; class Aves; order Trogoniformes; family Trogonidae; genus Trogon; species Trogon surrucura. Next base: position 29,380,982 of record CM036623.1, on the reverse strand, counting down.
AAGCGATTGCTAAGACAAACACATACAGAAAACTCATACGCTCAAAGAAAGGTACACAGCTCTATCGAATTGGAAGCTGACACATCATGCATTTTAAAAGATGTTTTATTTAGATGGTGTAGCATGCTTGCTTTACAGCTGGAGGAAATCTCTCAGTTTGTGTCCTGTTTTAAAAATTATTCTGAATCACCATAGAGACTACATGAAAAGACTACTTCATATATGTATTTATTTTCTTTTAGAGAACAAGACACACTTAGAATTTTAGCAGCCTTTTATGCATATGGTTTTGCTACGTTTTGTAAGCACCTGTGGTGGGAGACAGATGGGTTTTATAAAACTGTCTTGAACATCTTCAGTTCATCATCTCTTTTTCCATTTTGCTTTAAGCTAAGTAAACACTTTGCTAGGTTTTGCCTTAGTCCGCTTAAACATGAGAAATGCCTCTTAAGTGTGTCTGGAGTACAGTTCTAAAATGCCTTCTTCGTCCAGAGTTCTTTGACAGTTTCTTTATCTTTTGTTCTTTTTTTCTTCCTCAGGAAAAGAAATAATTATATTTTATTGTCACATCTCACAATAAGCATAATTGGTTATTTCTTTTGATAGCCATAAAAGGGAAATAAATCCTCAGTAATGAGTGATGTAATTCTACTAAGCTGTGATCAATGAATTGTAATGGAAGTCTTCTGAAATACCGTAACAACAGCATTGCAACTGAAAGCAGTTCATTGCATCAGATGGTCCCCGAAGTTAAACCAAACTGCTTTCATTCACTTCAGAATGGAACAGTTTTGCAGCTGGGAGACTTTAAAAACCTCTTGAACATTACTGGAGTCAGCAAAGAGTCCTGAAACAGTGGCATTAGTTCAGCTGGCATTTTTTGGTGTTGCTACATAATACGTATAGGCAGTGTGCTTTAGCTCTGTATTGCTTCGAGATCAAAAGAAAACTGATAGGATCTACTTAACCACCTCCAACTGCTGAGGAAACTACCCTTCTATAAAAATAAAGATCTTGCTTTTGTCCTGTAAAAGTACAAGTCATCTTAGAATTAAGACTTGCTTTGTTTGAGATCTCATAAAGGTGCAGAGTACGGCGCTTTGACGTGTGGTCAGTAAAGCCAGGGAGATGAGGCAAGTTTAGCAGGTAGCATGTTTTTGCCACAGGGATCTTTATCGTGGAAAAATTTGAAAAAGGATGTGTTGCTGACTGGATTTAAAGACAAGGATTTTATGTTTTGCTAAAGCATCTACCGTAAAATCATTTCTTGTGAGGAAATAACTTTGAAGCAGATTCTCCATTCTACCAGTGCTACCAATGTGGCCAAGTAAGCTTAAAACATTGCAAAGATTGAATTGATTGAGGTATTTGAATGGTTTGTTCTCCATTTCGTTCTTTCAGAAGGGTGTTTTGGGAAAGAGAAGTAGGGAAAGCTGCTGACATCCTTCCTTAGATGTTATTTAGCTAGGTTTCTACCACTGATAGAAAAAAATCCCTTCTTTATTTTTTTTTCTAGCAATGATACTTACATGATTTGTGTTGTTTCCTTTGTCTTTTTAGTTTGTGACTTAAGACCTAGTGCTTTGCCTGGATCACTTGATGTAAGTCGTTCAATGTTTGATCTCCGGAGCCCACCTCATCGGTTCATGAAGGTAAGTTCCCCTTGTAACCTTATTTAGCATATCTGTTCCTGTTGCATTGTATTTGCAAAGTAAACACTGAAGGACATTGTACTGTGAGCTGAAGGGACTAAGGGAAAAAGTTCAACATCTTGACCAGCCTCAAGAGGTCCTTTCCTGATGTCTGCCCTGACTACTGCTGTTCTGGCCCAACAGGGCTGTTGAGAAACTTGAGCAGGCTTTTAGGCAGGACAGGACAAGAGGTTGTGGTTCATCCTCTTGTGATTTCTTCCAGCAGCTGGAAAGTGGAACACTAAAAGATTCCATTGATGCAAAAAACACTGCTTTTTCCTTTTTTTTTTTTCCAAATAATCTTCTTTTACATAGAAATTAAGTTGCATATATACATATATATATCAGTGAGCAAAAAATAATCTGTGCTGCTATACGTGTCCTTTATCAGCTCTTTGCATCAAAGTATAATTCTGTATCCTGGATCAAGAGATTACTAGGGAATGACACAATTATTTGAAAATGGGTGTTGTTTTCGTCATGTCTTGTCTGATGGTAGAATCTCTCTGTCGTTTTGCATATGTTGCTTTGAATGAAGTAACTCGGTTGTTTTTGCCCCCAGAGATATGATTCATTCTCCAGTGTACCTAGCAGCACCTCTTCCAGGAAGGATTCACAAGGCAGTAACAGGAGTCTGGGTAATGTTTTGTTTGTTTATCTTGTAATGAAATACTTCCCTTTGCACTTGAAACAGTAAGCTGTCTCTACTGTTGATTATTTTTTTCATTAATCTGATTAGCAAATCAGTTTGGAGATGACTTTGCAATTTGAAATTAAGAATTTTGGACTTGAACCCTCCTGTTGTCAGGAGGTTGAGCAATTGAGCCTTTGAGGAGTTCTCATGCTTTTGAAAAATTCATCCCTGGATTTACTACCCCAGTGAACTAAGAAATTACAGATACTCTGTAAGGATAAAATGCAAGACCTTGGTTACAGCTCTAGTCTTTTTCATGTATCAGTATTTTAATGTGAGAAGTGCCTGGAATCCAAACCCATGTTACACTGAGAATTAAGCAAGAATATTGCATGCAAACCTAGTATCTTTGTTTATGAAAGAATGCAGAAGAAGTGGAGATACTGCAAATAAACCCTCAAAAGTTAATCAAGTCCCCATGAGAGTCACCCTGCTGAAGTCAGAATTTCACCTGATTTCTCAAAAAGACGATTAGAGTGCAGTGATTTGATTTCAGTCGTGACAAAGAAATGCTGGATATTAAATGGCTCTTCTGACTCGGAGAAAAGCACAAAAGTAAAGTGTTTGCTAGGCTGGGAATGAAATCTGAGAAAGATAAAAAGCAGGCCAGCTTATAAACTTAACAGTGAAAGTGATAAATCTAAGGGAAGTGATAGACGATAAATGTGTTCTGGGTGTCTTGGGCATATTGTCTTTTCTAAAAGTTGTTCGAGTATGACACAAGTTGTTCAGCAGAGATAACTGAGGTAAATGTGCAGGCTTTTATAGTTTCAGCTATGCAGAAGGTCAGGCTACAGGATTTCATGAATATTTTGTCCTAAATATGTAGATGTTAAGGTATTTCAAACTTATTTTGAAAGAAGTTTTCAAGCGTAGGCAGTCCACCTACTAACAAGTTCCCTTCTTCTTGGAATGAATTTTCAAGGTACTGCATTACTTCTAAAAACACTAATTGGCTTTCTTCCATAGATACTATTGCATTGTCAGGTGATGAACAAGACTTTGGAAGACTGAATGTGAAGTTGTGTTATGTTTCTTCTGTAGAACAGATTTGGATCACAATTTTACATGTAAGCAAATACAAATAACTTCATTATGATTTACTCAGGTGGCTATTTTACTATACTTAGTGTTAATTCTCATTAAATTTGGTGCTCTGTTATTTTAAGGAGAAAAAGAACATTACTGATAATTACTAAAGTAAACAAAGCTCAGTCAAATGTAATACTGGGCTTCATTCAAAATATCTTCCTCTTTTTTTTTTTTTTTACCTCTGTTGCAATCTCTGTTCTGCTGCAGTCAATAGCAAAAACTAGTATATAACACTTTCTGTTACTATACACAGATTTTGATTGTGGAGTGAGGAACTGTTCAGCATAGATAAAAAGGCTGAGCTCATCCTAGGCTGGTCCTGCTGTGGAAGTTTTCCTGTGGAAATTTGGATGCAGCATTTAACTGACTTGAAATTTAACGGTTCCTTCAGAGCAGAACCATAATAGCACTTTGAGGACATGGAGCTTCTTGGGGCTTTTTTGTTAGCTAACGTGATACTGTTATGCTGACTGTTCTCTACACTTCCAGGAACTGTGAATAATTTTTAGGCAATGGAACTTGGAGTAGTCATAAACCTCATAACTACATCGAGTGCTAAATACTGCATAAGGGATTTCATGATTTATCTGTTGTCAAATGGCCACATAGTGAAACCATTAAAATTTACTGAATAACTTTTTACCTTGTGGTTGTGAAAATTAATTATTAAATCATCTGAAGTGACACAGTCATTACACTGGTTCTGATTTATATTCAACATTACATGAATTATGCATAATTCAAGAATAGTGTAGAAGACTGTTTCTAAGTTATATGAAGGACAGAGTCTTACATTGCCTAAACTGACTGTGTTTTCAATGTTGCAGTGCAAAGACCTGAGCTGGCCTTCTAGCTGTGGGGAAAATCCTCGTATCTGTGTCAAGGGAATTCTCACGCTGCCCAAACCAGTGCATTTCAAATCTTCTGCCAAGGAAGGATGCAATGTAAGTAGAAGCAGGGAAAACACAAAGAAATATTTTTCTCAAAAAAAAAAAAGCAAAATGTAAATGGATTTTTAAAATGCACCAACCATTCCCTCCTATGCCATATTTGCTGTAGTAGTTGCCTAGGTTCAGGTTACTTCCTGCCCCCAACTTCTAAAAATCCTATGAATAGCCTTGTTCCTCTTCCCCTCTCTTGCACTGTACAGTTGCCCTCCTCCTCTCTCAAGTCTGCAGGACAGATACACTCACAGTGGACTGAACCATGAGCTGCTGGCCTTGCCAACTCACTGGTGGGGAACTGGAGGAAGACCAGGCATACCTGTAGTGCACATTCACCCCAGGGAAGGTAGATGATGTACTGCCTCTCGCTAGAGCAGGAAACAATGTTCCTACTTCCTCCCTACAGAAAGTAGTAAGAATTGGTTGCATGGGACAAAACTCCCAATAGCAGCAAAAAAAGGAAAATTACACTCTGCCCTGGTGAGACCACACCTGGAATGCAGTGTCCAGTTTTGGGCTCCCCAGTTCAAGAGAGACAGGGACCAGACTGGAAAGAGTCCAACAGAGAGCTACGAGGGTGATTAAGTGATTTGAACTTCTCTCCTGTGAAGAGAACTGGGGCTGTTCAGCCTTGAAAGGAGATGGCTGAGAGCAGATCTTATTAATGTATATAAATACCTGAGAGGCGGGTGTCAAGAGGAAGGGGACAGTCTCTTCTCAGTGGTGCCCAGCAATAGAACAAGAAATAATGGGTTTAAGTCAGAACATAGGAAGTTCCACCTCAACATGAGGAAAAACTTCTTCACTGTGAGGGTGACGGAGCCCTGGCACAGGCTGCCCAGAGAGGTTGTGGAGTCTCCTTCTCTGGAGACTTTCCAAACCCACCTGGATGCGTTCCTGTGTGGCTGCCCTAGGGGATCCTGCTCTGGCAGGGGGCTTGGGCTAGATGATCCCTGGAGGTCCCTTCCAACCCTGAACATTCTGTCATTCTATGAGGTGGAAAGTAAAGCAAAAAGCAAATTAAACCATAATGTGAGTCAAAGGTGAAAGAAAATAAAATTAGCAGGAGAGACTCAAGCAGAAGGCTATGGGAGAATTTTCTGGGACAATGTGTGTATGCTGTTGCAAAACTCCAGAAGAGATGGCCTTTGCTTGTTCTGGTGGTGAAAAATAAGCCAGAGCTTTGTCCCTGCCAGGGCATGACAATGAGGTGGTGAGTCTGTGGGGACTTACCACTGTGGAAGGACACTTTTCCATGACAACCTAAAACAGTAGCTGGGAGCAGTGGCTGTAGCACCAGGAAGCCTTGGTTTCAAGGTTTCAGGCTCAGTGCGACTCTCTTACAATGGTGATGTTACCCCTCTGTTTCCCCTTCTAGGACGTTGAATTTATGGAAACTTTTGTATTTGCCATTAAATTGCAAAGCCTTCAGGCTGTCAGACTGGTATTTAAAATCCAGACACAGACTCCCAGGAAAAAAACAATTGGAGAGTGCTCCATGGCACTCCGGGAACTCAGCTCGGAAGAGTCAGATCATTGGCTGGATATATCTCCTCCTTCCAAAGCACCTGTAAGTGCCAATACTGCAAAAGTGTGTTGTTATATCACCTACAAAGAGTTGCTGGAAATGAAAGTAAAAGGATTCAGTACTAATTCCATGTTAACAATGAACAGGGATTTGGTTTTTTTTTTAATTCTTTTTCTGCCTCTTTTTCCCACTTTCTTGGGGAAAGGCATTTTGATGTGGAACAAAAATGCAACTTCTGAAATTAGCACATGCATGTTCTTGTCATAAACTGCAGCTGTTTCTGGGAAAAGAGCAAGCTCTTCCCCACCATGGCCCACAGCTTGAGGGAGGGGTGTTCTGGGGAAGTGTTCAGCAAAGGACTCCAAGTAATTGCCTTTCCTGACCGAAAGAGCGTCGGGAGAGCCTTAGGACTCACAGCAAGAGCTCAGTGGAATCTGCTTTTTTTGGGGGAAGAAAAGTGCTAAGATCTTCAGTGGCTTGAAACTGCAGAGATAGCTATATATTTAATGTTCAGATTGCATGCTGTGAAGTAATAATTCAGACAGTTCATTTCCATTACTGTAATAAGAAGCAGGTGGTTTTCACAGTGGGATTTCCTTTTCTCGTACCCTCACTTTGTTTGTTGCTTTTACAGATTGTGTCTAGACATTTGTATTTTCAGCAAATTAAACTTGTATTAGCAATTCAAAAGCAAATTTTATCTAAGTGTGTCTGAGTAATATGAGTGATACTCTTGACTTGTAACATAAGTTACACTTAACATTTTTTAGTTTTAACAAGAATAACCCATGTTGCTTCAAAAGCAATAAGATTAAGTGAAAGAGGAAGCTGTTTTAGAAACCATTTCATCCCAATGCAAATTCCTGAATCGTGTCATAGTTTCTCTCCCTCTGTTGACTTTCCTCACCATTATATGCAAGAGCCCTCCAGACAATGCTGGAATTCATCCCTCTACCACCCTGTGAGGCAGCAGACTACCCTGCTCGCCAGTAGAGAGCCAAAGACCGAGTAGAGTAAGTGGCTTCCTCTCAGGGTTACACAGAAATTTGTGACCAAGCTGCAAAGAGAATTTGGGCGTCTTTGATGAACTGGAGCCTGACTTCTCTTTATCTAACCTGTTGCTCTCTCGCTTGATGCATTTTTCTTCACTGAAGTGCATTGAAACTTGAAGGGAACTGGGACTAGTCGTTTCAAATGGAGGCTGTCAGGAAAACTGCGTCTCCGCCGGTCTTCTGCCATTCTTCTGGCATTCAGAGTATGTTAGCATCTGACAGGAGAGTAATGAGGATGCCCCAGCATGACTTTGCCACTAACAATAATTCTGTAAAAAAAAAACCCAAACGGACTCAAGATCTTGGTACATTCAGAGTGTGGGTGTGGGTATGTATGTTTGTAGGCACATCAAGCACAAGAACTTCCTTAACTCCACAGCATGCAGTCGCCCTAAATGTTCATGACGTTAAGTGAGCGCATCTCGTATCTATGGAAGGCATATCCATATTGCAGAATTGCAAAGTGTAGGAGGAGAGCTCCAAAGGTTTTTGTGTTAGTGGAGCATACCTGGTCTCTCCCTTCCACACACAGGTTTAGCATGTCCGGTTTTCCTGTATGTGTCGGCACTTACCGTTGAGGGATCTTTCCCAGGTGAAAACGGAGGACTTGTTTATTTGTCCGGTATCTCTGGCTGCAGCCCACGAGGGCCATATGTGCGCTGCAGTCCCATCAGTGGAGCACGTGTAGCGCGGCTGTGACAAGTGCAGGTTGTGTATACAACATGTGCTTCTATTTCTGTCCAGGAAATCCCAGCTAGAAATGTGGGAGGCCAACATATGACAGAATTCCTGTGTTTCCTGAATTTATAAGCAACTTAATCCAGATGTTATGACAACATTCTTCTGCTTGTAGGTGTGCCGTGCAGAACTTCAAATAGGAACTTGTTTCCAAGCAATAAACAGGAGGATTCAGTTACAGATTCTTGAAGCACAAAACCTTCCAGTTTCATCTGCACCCCTGTCTTCAAGTAAGTTTCATCAGCTGTCTCATGCCTCCTGTCTAAAAGCATTTGTAATAGGTAAATTGGTGCCCAAATGGGTTGGCAATTTGTAGCATTCCTTGCAAACCTCAGACTAACATATTATGCAGTAGATTTTCATTGCCAAGGCTTGTTTCCACAGATGTCTTACTTGATTACTTTTTGTTTAGTTTGAAGCTACATGTTTATGTATTTTGGAAGATTTTTATCACAGTATTAATCCTGACATACAAAAGCATTAGCTTGCACTTGCCGTTTGGATACTGTGTTAATCAGTTCAATATTATTGAACAAACTCTGTTTGTGTGACTAGTCAGGAAAGCTATTGTGCAGTTCTTTTGGCCAGACTTTTGGGAAATTGTTGCAATTTGAACCATACCTGTGGATCTTGTTTAGTTCCTCTTTGGATGTCTGTGAGTAAGCCTTTGTGTGCTGTGCCTTTTCCCCTCCCTTTTCTGCTAGATTTCTTTGTGAAAGTTGGAATGTTTAGTACAGAAGGGATGATCTATAAGAAGAAGACTCGTCTTCTGAAGCCCACTAATGGCCAAGTGAAGTGGGGAGAAATGATGATTTTTCCAGTTAGCCAAGCTGAACAAGGAATTGGCTTCCTCATCAAGCTCTACAGCAGAAGCTCAGTGAGAAGAAAACACTTCCTAGGACAGGTTGGTTACTGCTGACTAGCAAGATATCTTTAATTTAAAATTCAGTTCCAAAGGTTTCTTGGTATGAGTTTTAAAATACTTTAAATAAGGTGGCATATAGCAAAATCATAAATTCTAGTAAACTCTTCTGCATGTAACCCCCAAAAAATAGCACTGGGCTCTTAAATGTGCACAAAGAATGGGAGTTGACATTTGACTTTCTTCTTTTTAAAAGAAATCCTTAAGTGGTTTTTGTATGGAGTATTACTATATGAAAGATTTCTTCCTACAGACAGATGTACTGTCTGTCATCCTCGCTGCCTCCAGGCTTTCTAGAGAAAGCAAACAGCACTCACAGGATCTCCACAACCTGCAAGGTCTCGCACAGGAAGGAGATGTGTTGGCTTACTGCACCAATACACTTGCAAGGAGATGTGTGTAAAAGGAGGTATCAAGAGCTGCCGCATCAGACTCCCTTCCTGGGTAAAACAATGCTGAAATTAGCACGGTATTCTAAATACGTGTGATCAGGTGATAACATAGGTGACCAATCACAAAATTTTTAGTCAAGTGCTTTTTTCCTCTGGGTTTTTTTTTTCCCCCAAACAGATGGAACTTGAGTAATATCTCTTTGAAAGCATTTATCTGATCATAATTATTTAACCATCATAAAACTTGGTAACCTGGTCTCTTTTTATTCTATCTGCCCTCTTCCCCTGGTTGTTCGAATTTACCATCATCCTGCCCCTTCTTTCTCTCCTTTTCTTTTTGGTACAGTGAGCCATAGCTGTTCTTAACGCTCTGTGCTTTCCTTGACCCTGCTAGATTTAGTAGCAGAATTTTAATACATGCATAAATGAATAATAAAAAATTGAGTTTGAGACCCCAACTGTAATGTCCCTTGTCACATGAAGGACTGTGCTATCCTTAGGTACAGAAAATGGTACTGTCCTGTTCTGGTGATGTTTCTCGCGCCTGCTGAAGATGTGCAGTGATAGGAGATGCTGATGTGCTGTACAAATGATGTGCCAGGATGTTATGTGAAGTTTCTCCATTTTATGGAACCTCATGTCACACACGTTCCATCTTTCTGTGATTCCTGTTGGTGGAACTGGACTTGGAACAGGAAAATTTTTTTTAAAAAAGGTTCTTTTTAGTTTTGCCACCTTGATATGGAATGATTTTGCACTCACTTAGCAATATGTGAGGTAATCTCAATCTGAGGAGTTACATTTAATCACGGATCTTATTTTTAGGGGGAGGAAATGAGCTACTTCTGCTCCTCAGAGGTTATTTGGAAAAGGTTGTTTCAGCTCATGCAGGCAGACATTGCCACATAACACACGAAGACATAAAATATGGCTCAGGGAAAAATGTACTTTGAGCAATTGGCTGGGTAGCTGGAAAAAGATGAATATAGCTGGATCTATTAACTTTGTTCTTCAGAGATGATGTTTAATTGGATGCTGTTCTAAGCAGACAATGCTTAGATTAGACTGCTTTTACAGGCATGTCTTTAATCATGAGCAAGATGTATATTGAATCTCTGTGGATGAAACATCGGCTGTCTGGGGTATTCTGGAAGACATTATTCTCACTTCTTGAGGACTTGTGCCTCAACAGTGTAGGCTAAATGTACTTCCTGGTGAAGGTTTCTGAGAAGTCTTAAAAGGACTCATTCTTGGAAGACTTGAGGAAATAAGAGTCCTGTAAATAATGATACTTACTTACATAAGCAGAATTCTTTAGGCAATGGAGCCTGGTGATAATGTTCAGGGGGAAAATTTCCTTGTTGTACCTCATTTCCGTGTTTAATGGCCACTACTCATTAATTGAATACTGAGAAGAAATGGACTCATACTGCGTGACTATGTGTGGTATGGGCATGTTAGTAACCTCTGTGGAATGCAGGTTTGGCCTCGTCTTTTGGAGTGCACAATTTTAAATGCTCATGAAAATGCTGGACAGCTAGCTCGGGGTGCCAGGTGGCTGGCAGCCAACTGGAGTTTGAATGCATGGAGCCATCGCTGGCCCTGATAAGCCCTTGACCCCAAGACATGCATTTGAATGGAGCAAGGAATGCTTGACTTGAAACATCTTATTAAGGAGAGAAACATTAGCATGCAGTGAGCTCGTTAAACTATTTTAGAGGCTAAATTTAAACCCAGACTCCCTGTGTTCCCAGCTGCAAGCCAAAATATGTCAGTCCTAACAGAACTCTGTTTGTTGCTGTTATGCTTTGGTCACACTCTACACGTTGTATCTCATTCTACACTTCTGTGCCATTTACTTGGAACTGATAAAGGCTGGGCCTCTGCGTTGTATCAGGTAAACTCAGTTTTATTTTTCTTTCTGTTTCTTACTGCAGATCTGGATAAGTTCCGATAGCAGTAATAGCGAAGCAGCAGAGCAGTGGAAAGACACTATTGCCAACCCTGAAAAAGTTGTTCTTAAATGGTACAGCATTGGTCCATCCTGAAGACCAGAGATGAAACTCTGAACAGATTTTTCTACAAAGATTCTCCTACGCTGTTTAAAATAATATAAATAAAAGGAAAACTGTTGTCTACGCAAGTTCTTCAGAAGTTCTCCACTGCATCACACCTCCATGGTAACTGGGAAAATTCAGTTTCACCAAGAGAAATACTGGCTAAATATTATTAAGAGAAAGACATAGGATCTGGGGAAAGTGCTCATTTAGAAAAACCATCCTGAAAAATATATTTTTTGACACTTTCAGGCTCTCTTAAGAGCACAGAAATCCAGTCTTGGAGAGAAGCAGCTTGAATCAGCACCTTCCGCAGTAGTCGCTAACATCATCCTCATCTGCAGCCTTGTCTTTGCAGACTCCAGAGCCCGTGGAAATCCGTCCGGCTGGTGGCTCGATCCTCGGTACCTGTGAGCCACTGGGCTTGCGCCCATGTTGACACCATTTGGTCAGCGTAACGCGTGCCTGAGCAAGTGGAAAAGCTGTGGCAGCAGGAGAAGGCAGAAGGGAACTACACAATAAGGCAGTACCCAAAGGCTTTTCTAATCTCCATTCTGATGAAGGGTTGTCCCAGTATCCTGACATGCCTGTAGCCTGGGGTTTTCCCCATCCTTTGCTGTAAACAGAGAGATTGAAAGCTAAGAGTTTCTCTGAATCACCGGGATCTTTGCAAGTGGGACCCTCCCGACTTGCTCTGTTTGGGTGAATCAACAACTCTTGTTGGTTGGATAAGGGCCAATGTTTTTAGATAAATTACTTTCTTATATAGAACTCTTGTATGTAAACCACTTCCTATCTAATCAACAACGTTCTAGCATTTGCTTACATTGCTAAAAGCCAGACCGACATGTATGAAGAAGTAAGCAAATATTTACTGACATAAGTGCTTTTTGATATTAATTAAAATACAGCACAGCAAGGGAGTCAGATTTTCTTTAAAAGATAGACTACTACTGCACAAGTATTTGTTACATGTCTATGATGCTGAAAAATTGTGTGTGGGAGTATATTTTTATTACTTGTTTCTAGCAGGAAGAAGTTACCATATTTTTATTGCAAGTTACGGTTTTCCTACAAAATCCTAGGATTATTTTTTCTATTAGTCCCCATATTTTCAGGGGTTTATTCAGAGTTATTTTTAAGGTGGGAAAATGCCACGTATATGATGGGTAACATATACCTCTAAAAGCACAGACCTCTTTGCAGTACTTTTAACTACTGGATTTAAAATATATATCTGTTTCATTAAATCCAGTGCTTACACACGTATTGCTTGCTGTCTGGACTGTACAATTACATCTGTTTGTATAGGTGCTAAATAATTTTATCTGTTTTATAACTTGGATCCCATTCAAACATGTGAGGTGAACTAGAGTGGCAGTGAAAGCACTCGCTGCTGGAAGGGAAAGGAACAGTGGGGAGCCGAGAAAACACTAACAGGAAAGCACGTTGTACTTAAGCGTACAGATTTGAAGTACCTTTAACTTTTTTGACTTTGAGTAAGGGTCACGAAAAAATGGAATCTCTTAAATTAATTTTTTGTCAACTGATAATTGAAGCTTTTAAAACTTCAACCATCCAGATTTGTGTTGTTCAAGTATAATATTTTGAAAACGGACAAACAGAAGGATTCTCCCAGGCTCTTACATGTTCTACTTTTTGACTGAATTTTGAAAATGAACTGACAAAGTTTTTTGCATGTTACTCAGAGAACAAACATCAGTTCTAGCTCTTACTGACACTCTTTGCAAAGCTACCAGTAAGCCCAGAGAATCTTGTCTGGTGGCATTAACTTCCAGCCAGTTACAACCCTTGAGATGAGCCTGGCCTGTTGGGTTGTATGAAAAAAGGAACTGGACCGAGCTGATAATCTTGGTTGATCTTTACTTGAATACATGAATTTCTTTTATTCAAGGTATATCCCAGTGTTTTGGAGGCTTCAATTACCACAGCAGTGGTTCTACAGAGATTTCCAACGTGGTGGATAACTGTGTAAAATGGACTTCTGGGGTTGTTTTAGGACACCTGGCTTTTTAAAGGCCTGACTAGCAATGACTCCTTTTTCCTGTTATAATATTTAATCTATGTGTTTATAATAAAAGTTATGACCAGAAAATATTCCATCTTTTTTTTTTTCCCCTATTGTTTATACCAATGTTTACCAGCATCACAAACTCAAGTTCAAAGTCCTGCCTTTTTCTCTTGAGAAAATGCCAACTACGGAACTGTATTTCATGTAGGGCTGCATGTAGGGGAGTTGGCTGCTGCCACACTGAGGAGGTACAGGAGGCCTCTGCAAGATGTGCACAGGTACTGGAGCACGCTGAAGAATGTGCTCTGAGGCACTGCGTCATCCTGTGCTCATTCCCAGGCTTTGGGGCTTTCTGTAGTTGTGTGTGCACTCATGTGAGAATTTAGTGAATTCTTAATAGTTGGCTAAAGACGCTGTGCTTTTATGCTACAAATTTGGAGCATTTAAGCTGCTTATTGCCCAGATGTGTTCCTTGGTTTGTCCAGAGCACTATCGTGTTCTTGAGGAAACTGACTGTATTTCAGGTTTAGAAAGCAGGAAGTCTCTTATTAGTCTGCCGGCACAAAATTTGGCTCTGCTTGTTACTAGTCTCAGCTGACTCAGTACAGGCTCATTGCTGACAGTATGGCAGCGGAGCGTTGGCATATCCGTCTGTGTGTGCACTCCAGCCTTCTTGTATGTCACGGGGTAGAGAAGGAAACAGGCAATCCTTGGCTGCAGTATGATGAGGAAAAGAAACTTGTGTTTTACTGGTTTGGCTTTTTAATTTTTTTTTTAAACTGGTGTCCTACTTGTGTTCTAATTACTGACTCCCAAAGCTGAGAGGAGACCAGGAATTCTCTTTGCTTTCACTACTGAAGAGAATCATCTAGGGATGGAGAGGGACCTGCCCAGCTGAAGAACCAAAAAGTGCCCATTCATCACATCGGCATTTACCTTGCAAGCAGACCAAATATGTGCTTTGAACAACCCATCATCACCTGAAATAATACTCCAGTCCTCATAATAATGTCTGTTTTGGAGTTTCTTAGGATGTCTGCGAGGTAAAGGGGTTTTCCAGTGGATTGCTTGGGGTGGGTTGGAACATAAAACTGTTTGGGAGGAGGCGGGGGTGCCAGTGAGTTAATTATGTGAGGTTATTTGTGTAAGAGGTTGTTGCAGAGGGAATGGGAAATGGCTGGATGGAAAAGTCTTTCTAGATTATTTTCTTTCAAGTACATGTTGAAAAGACATTGGAGTGAATATACACTGACTGACTCTTGAACAGAATTGTGAAAGATGGAAGATAATTTGTGGTGTAGTCGAATCAACCAATTAGACAAACTTACTAGCTGTCACATAAAGCATTTTTCACTGGTGATTCATTGGGCCTAGAGCTGATCAGTACAGTTGTTTTGGTAGACAACAGTCCTGAAGAAAAGACATGAGACAAGGGGGCACATGGATGTTCCTACCACCAGTCCCAGGGTACAACTGGCTTTAACATGGGCTGTTACAATAGGTGTCATCTCAATCCGAATGCCCTAGAATGCCAGCTAGAAATCACCTGGGATGTCTTGCCTTGTATGTGCAGAATATTTTGCTTTACTGCTTAGCGACAGTCTCACTATAAATATATGAGACTTTGGCTCCTCCAGATTCAGCTCCTGGCTTATTTGAGACTAAGGCAGTTTTCCAGGAAAAAAAAAAAAAAAAAAAAGATGCATCATTTGAAGACCAATCCACGATCTAAAATAGCAAGGAGCTTTATGTCCTCTAGGATACATGCAAGAAGAAAAACAGGTGTCTCAGAGCACTCTTCTAATGGTGACAGCTGTACATTGTCCCTCTAATGCGTGTTGAGCCACTATTTTGGTTGCTCCATCCAAGTTTACTGTCATTGAAAATACTGACAAAAGCTGTTTTGTCGGTTCACTTAATTTGTAGATATAAGGCACACATGGTTTACAGCTGGATTTGCTGTTGCTTCTAGTTAGTCACTCAGCTTCCTAACTTAAAACAATTTTGATGAAAGCAGCAGAGGTTCAGAAGCTGCACCAGTTTTATTTCGATCAGCTCCAAAATGGATGTAGGTGATCTGGCAGAGCAGTTATGACCTTACATTAAATGTTTTTCATACAAAGATCTGTGCCTGCTTAGAAACCAACCATAGACTAAACTTATTCAGATTTTCCAGAATGTGTGTATATAATTTCACTGGTAAATCAAACAATTCTGGTTTAAGTTTATTTATTTATGACTAATAGCATTCTGTATGTAAACGAGGCTAACAAATTTATTTTTCAAGTCTTTACATCTCAATGGCATGGCATGGCCTTCCTTTTAAGGAAAAAAAATGTAAGATTCTACCTCAAAAGACGAGTGGGTGTAACAGTTTGTAAACCACATTATTGTAAAACATAACTTGGAAAATAATTGTATTTTCATATCTGATCTTTTGTGATCACAACATAAATAGTGCCATATTGCTAAATCCATTAGACATCCCTGGTTAGTTCTTTTGTTGGCAGGATATCTGTATAAAACAAAAGGTAATTTGTAAGCATTCAGTTAAGCACATATGCTGCTTAACTTGAAAACTGTCTGCCTGACGGAGGTTGCTTTTTGAGTTACGAGTTGATTTTTTCAGCCAAAGCATAATGTGTCTAGAAATTGGGGGCAGGGTTGTCCCACTTCTTATGTTCATCCTGCCAGCATATGTATGACATGGGAGGGAGGCTGCATAGTTGTGGAAAGCTTGGCATAAATCATGCTGGACGTGGTATACTCTCCTTGTTTTTCCAGCTTCTGCTGTAAAATTACATCACCATGTAAATACAGCCCTGTCCATGATCTCATGCCTGGTGCGTGGAAAGAGCCATCACTAAAATCAGCAGTGTGTTCCCCAAGCACTGCTCCAGCAGATTGACATTCTTTTCTCTAGCTTGCCCTGAGGGACGGGCTATCGTCCTTCACAATCCGTGGCAAAATTCCCATTGCGTCCAGTCTTCAAAACTGTTTTAGTTATTTCAGCACTGTGATGGTGTGATTTATCTAACGACAGGTTACACAAAGCTTAAATTTTTTTAATATTTTTAAAATAGATGAAAATCTGTTCACAGTGATGTGTCTGTAGAACCTGAATTTCGCTGAAAGCAGATCTCCATCTCTTGAACATAATGCAGTTCTTCCCATAGGTTTCAGTGGCTTTAAAACAAATCCTGATTTTTTACAGAATTTTTATGCTGATTTTTTTCCCCATATTTTTGATGGTGCAACTTTTCCCCTCCTTTTGTTTGCCTGCAGACTGCTCTTTTCCCTTAACAATTGCTTTTTCAATTAGCTGCTTCCCTTCTTTATCTAGTGTTGGGACCAGCATGATGCGTGTCCTACTTTTGCTGTTTAAAGAACTAGCTACAAGCAGGCGGCTTTCAGTCCTAGGGCTTGGATCATGTCTGATGCTCTGCCCTTCCGAGCTACCTTTGCTCTCAGCTTTGGTGGTGTGGTTCTTTTGCCACTCCCTTAATTTCTGTGTTGTCCACCACCACTGAATACAATAATGGGACAAATTAGTTTTAACTTCTTATGTGTACCTGCATATCTTCTTTGTGTTTGCCTTTCTCCTCTTTGCTTTTCTTCTGTTCCAGAAATTACCATAGGAGATCTTTTTGGGCGATGAGAAGGAGCAAGCTATTCGTGCTTCTGACCTTTGAGGACAGTATGGTGGTTGGACTGCCATTGCCTGTGCTGTGAGACAAAAAGGAAGGCTCAGTGAAGAGTCATGAAAAGCTGCACCTCCAGGTGGAAGGAGTCGTGTACCTCCTGTATATACCATCTGGGAAATGTTTATTAGCCTGGGGGCTGGCACCCCTGTCCAGATGCCCAAAGGAAGGAGTCCTCAAACTACTTTTTATCTTGCCAAACTCTCTGGAGCTATGGAGCAGCTAAATAGGGAAATTTTCCATAGGAGGAATGGTATGGCTCACAGATTGCTGTGAAGCACAGCATTGGCTGAAAAATCTTGGGAGTCTTGGGGGGAGGAAAAAAAAAAGGCAGTCATAGGAATGTACTTGTTAGTTTTAAATATAGCCAAGCTTTGTCACTTGTCATAGGAGAGGAGTGAATTCTTACTTTGTGGTACATAGCAGCAGAAGAAAATGGCATGTACGCCCAAAACAGGGCTGGGTCTCCTCTGCATTGGCATTCATTAGTCCTTCAAACTCTGAGGTGGAACTATACTCGCTTATCTGCCCCTTTTCCTGTAGTAAGGACACGTAGTGAAGGAGGTAAAATAAAAGCAGCACTTTTGTTTTGAAAACATTGTTCTTCAAAGCAACATAAGGTGCCTGTAACTATTGACAAAGCTTTTGTTTGATGTGACTTAAGATAGATGATTACGCATTGAAGTATTTGCTTAGGTTCTTTCAGTATTTCCCTGGCATTAGGCTGAATTCATCCCCTTTTATTTAAATAATGCTTCATTCTATGGTGTTCATTGACCTTTGAGCCCTAGACCTAATTATACCTGATTTCCTGTGGATTCATCCTTGGTGGCTGATTGACGTTGCTGTGCTAATCGGGATAGACCTTGAATCTTTTTGCTGCACATCAGGTAGTTACAGAGTTTCTCTCCCTGATGGATTCTCTGATTTCTAGTAAGAGAGAAGCTTGTGACAGCTGTTACATTCACCTGGGAAACTGGGAGCTGGCTCTCCCTTGTCTACCTGAATGTTGTGGGGTTTTCTTGAACATCTTGACATCTCTACCATCAGTCAAATTCAGCTGCAGTGACTAATGGGCTAAAAAATCATTGCGGGCCTTGGAGAGAGTAAGAGAAAACAAGCTGTGCTGCTTCAGGACCCTGGGGCTCAGCTGTGTTTTCCTCTGTTCTGCCAGAGGACAGAGCAGCTTTTCAGATCACTGCTGATCATGACTGCAGCAATACTGGTTCTCAAGGCAGCTCAAGCAGTTTCTCTGAAGACATATTAGTTAAAGCATGGATGTTTTGGAGCAGTGTGCTGTGCCGCTGGCCATTTGCTGAGGTTTCACAGTAATGCAGTTTCAAGGATCTGGGTGAAGAGCATTTTGATATACCTTGAAATTGTCATTGGCTAAAAGCAGAAGTAGAGGTTGAATTACGATTAGTATGAAAAAAAATGCTTTAAAAGATTCATTTTTAGGTAATAAAATAACCAGCAGCAGCAGACATCAAGTCCCCTTCTTATCTCCAGCATGTACATCTAGTTAGGACTCCATTAAAGCTTACAGGCAATAATAATGTGGGGTTTTTAAGCCACTAGCCTTGCTACATTTAACTTGGTGCTGAGGTTGAAGAGCTCTGTATTCCCTTGGCAAAGCACTGACTCTGGCAGCTACAAACTGCCCTGGACCTTGAGAGCAGCACCTGAAATTTTTTAACAGTTTTCTGATCTACCTTGTGACTTATGCGGAACATCAAAAAAATTCACCAATGGAATCAGCTTAGTTTCAGGTAGCCCGACTTGCTTCTGGAGCACATATCTCACAGAGAGTTGTCAGTCTGTGGATCTAGACTTACTGCACAAGGAGCTGGATGATGACTCAAATCAAAAGCTTATGCTGGTTTAAGAGCAGTACAGATAAGCCCAAGGAATTCTGAATGAAACTGTAACAATCAGATCTATATTTGTGATTAACGTGACTGGCTCAAGCTGATGATAAGCCTGTGTGGGGTAAAAAGTGGGTCAGAATGACCATGAAAGAAAAGCAGGGGGAAATGGATAAATACAGAGAGGAAAGGCTGTAAAAATCGGGATTACACTCCTCTAATTTCAAAAGCAGGGAAGTAGAGTCTTGGTGACGGCAGAGGAACTTTAACCAAGCTCTTGTGCTGAGGTGAAGTAGATCTTGGGAATAGAAGAGGATCTTGGAGGCTCTAGTTCTTTACTGTGATTTGTTAGACTTTGCTGTCTGTCCACATCATGCGTTTTGTAGCCCAAATGCAACCATGCTGATTACCATTCTTTAGTTAGATTGCATTGTGTGTATAAATTAAAGCCTGAAGTGTGATAGATTCAGAAGTATACCACACTGGGATTTCTGGTATTAACTATGCATGTGTTGCCAAAATTCATAGAGAAGGAAATGTAACATCAGTGTGGCTTCACTATTCTCTGTCTAGCAACACCGTTCCTCGCTGTGGGAGTACAAATCCTACAAATAACCTTTTTTGAAAAATACAGCAGGTGCTGATACTCCAGTTGAACTGAGTGGTATTTGTGGCATCCACTTGTTCTCAGCTACTTTTTCATCAGCACTTTGTTTCCTTTCCCTGCCTCCACCTCTTTTAGTTGCCTAAGAGACAAAGCATAGTCAAACACATCCAGCTGTTTTACTTCCTTTAATCAGCCCCCGGAAGGTCATCGGAATGACAAGTTTCTCCTGTGCTTTAGAAACTTACGCCAAATCTGTTTGCAAATGTCCCTCTGTATGAACAGATCAAAGCAAAAGCCAGGTCAACATAAGCAACGAGGATATCGGCCATGCCAACTACATCAACACTTCAGCAGGAATTTTGGCAGAACAAGCTGTGAATCCAGTATTCAGGTGCAGATCCTCAGTTGGTGCAACACAAACTGGACTGTACATTTGTAGATTTGAGCCAGCTCGTCTTAGCTGGGGGTCTGGACATGCAAGCCACAGAAGCTACAATTTTCTGCTAAAAAGAAAGACTGTGTTGTTCTTCATCCCTTGGAAAGCTCTGGTAGGCTGAGACACAGAAGAGATGCATCACATGGTGAATGGCTGCTCGCCATGCGTCCCCTGCATGGATGTTGTGCCAAATCAAAGGACTTTGGCATCTGAGCTGGAGAACAATCATGGGACTTAATTTTATAATCCATAGTATCTAATAACAAGCTTGCAAAAGTTCCAATGAACTTCTGTGCAGCAGAGTGATTTCTGGTTTCTGTCATCCTCAGTCTTTTACAGGGGAGCCAACACTGGAAATGCATCCGCTAAATAATTATCCTGGCATCCCCTCCCTGG
The DNA here is from genome assembly GCA_020746105.1 of Trogon surrucura. Classification (NCBI taxonomy): domain Eukaryota; kingdom Metazoa; phylum Chordata; class Aves; order Trogoniformes; family Trogonidae; genus Trogon; species Trogon surrucura. Next base: position 29,360,835 of record CM036623.1, on the reverse strand, counting down.
GATTTAAGGAGTTCCGCAGTGCCCAGACTTACAGGTACCGCAAGCACGTAGCCAGGTAGAACTATGCAGCAAATCTTAGTTCCAAGGATAACATATTGAAAATTTGGAACATGAGAAAATATTTCACTAAGCAGCCAGAAGGTTCTGAATCTGCAACGCGTAAAGGTTACAGTCATTTCAAACCACGCCCAGGGAAGTAGGAATCTGGCAATGGGGGAAGCCTGGCATTTGGGTGCCACAGCCTCTTGAGAGTACACCTGACAATGCGGTGCTTGGGGCTTTTACCTCCTCTTAACAGCAACCTATTAGTAGAGATTAACCTAGGCTGTCTATGAAACCATCTTACAGAAATAACAGAATTCTACTGCATGTAAAAATGAGTATTACTAAATTCACATGTTTAGAAAGGGGAAGTATATCACACTTTTTTAATCTGGAGGAGTTCACTGAGGCCCCAAGAAGAGACTGGATCATAACTGGAAACTGAGATAAGAAACTGTGACACTAAGAATTCTATGATTAATTTGTGGTAAAACCAGCGGCCTTCACACTGGCAGTCAACCAGCTCACAAAAGCTCCTGCAGAATTACTAGTGCTGTGACAGAATGTATGTACTAGGTGATCCAAAATACAAGAAGGTGGTTAAAGAATAAAGGCACGCAACACTAATGAAGAGATCATAGGAAAAAAACAACTAACATGCTGATTCCCCATGATGGCACAAGCTAAGACAATGCTCAGCATTTTGATGAAGATGCAAAACCTGTGATAGACGAGACAGCCACACAGGAGTTTCCTCATGCCAGCACCCTGTGCACAGATGAAGGCAGCAACATTGCTACCGCAAAGGAATTCTTCATGGCGAAAGGCTCGGCGGGCCATAGTGTAGCACATAGTCCTTGTGAAAGCACGGGGGCTACTGCCTGCTATTAAACAGAGCCACAGAGTGAAGGATGAGAAACTAATGGGGCTGTGTTTATGTTGGAAACTGGGATCCAACAGCCTGGACGTCAGTTAGAGCCAGAGATGGCAAAGAGGAAAACCATTGATATTCTGGAGTTCTGGGACCTGTCACTTACTTGGCATCATACGTGCATTTACATACACACACATACAGAGGGTCACACACACAGACTGGGAGAGGTGTTCTTGTTGTTGAGTGAACTTGTTCCTGTGAGTGGAAATAAAACAGCTGAGAAAGGTGACATTTTTTTCAAATCTCACGTAGCTAAAGTAGAGATTTTGCCCAAGGAGCCAGAATTCATATCACCTCCCTCAGTGAAGTTGGCATCTTTGTCTATAAATATGAAGCTGGCAGTCATTCAGTTCCAGACACGTAGTCCCCATAAACCTACGCCGAGTACTTCCATAGAAGAGGCTGTCCAGTGCTTCGGCAGCAGATCATTTTGTTATACTGGTTGTAAATGTAGAAGGAAAGTGCAAAATAACATGAACTGCAAAGGGGGCATAGCTCAGTATCGTGTCTGTAAGGTCAGGTGTGGGGACACTACAGACTCAGCCAACTGTCAGACACAAAGAAATGCCTTCTTGGTACCACAAGCCAGGGACTAGGGTATGATACGATGGCATCGATTCTTTGCATTTCATTCAAATTTGAGCGTGCAATCATTTCAGGGATAATATTGCAAGGTGATGAGGTTAACTGCTATTTATACAAGCTGATTGCAGGCCTCCCAAATTGCATTTACTTTAAAAACACTGAAGCGTTTCCTGATGTCTGTAATAAATTAGCTTGCTGTGGGAATTTACAGGAGGGAGATAGTAAAGTAATTTCTGGAGGCTTGTACTGAAAGCAGAAATGGGCACAGTGCACATTTTCAGAGGGTGAAACTGGTATTTTGTGCTTCAGAATAGAGATGTGTGAACTGGCAATATAGTACTGCTGCAAAAATGGGAAATGCCATCCTGAGGCCATAGTTAAGGGTTTTGCACAGATGGCAGAGAGCTATGCATTGCTTCACTCGGTGCTGGAAAAGCCTCAGCTGAGGATGGTGTTGAGCTGTAATCATCATCTTTCAAGACAGATACGGACAAAATGGAGAGTTTAGAGGAAATAATGAGATTAAGAACATGCAAATCTGACCTGTGAGTAAAGAGTAAAGGTACTGCGTTATTTAAACTGGAAAAGAGAAAGCATGAAAATGAAATTCTAATATAGTACTATGCAGAAGTTTGATGAAAAGGACAACAGACAGCAAGTGTTCTCCATGTCTGCTAGGGATGAACTGAATACTAAGGTCATCACAGATGACAAGGAAGTTACAGCTAGGAAATATCTGCTTTGATTTTTTTATACTGCCCAGCAACATGTTGACATCTCTATAACGAAGCAAGAAGAATGTGATCAGATATAACCCACATATTTTAAAAGTTTGATTATTGTTGAAGGTGAATGAAAAGGTGGTTTTCTTTACTACTTTAGTTTGCTGGCCTGTAGGGGAGTCTTTAAAAAACAGTTCCTGCCAACAATCCAAAAATGAGAAGCTTTTTGTCTGGCTTTTTAATCCTTTCATGACAAGTTGGCAGTTCTCAGAATTAAAAGTGACAAAAAGTTAATTTTGCAAAGGGAATATGAAGCACTCTCCTCAATAATGGTGAGGAAATAACCTTATATCATTAATTTGCCGATTGGATAGTTATATATTTCTGATACAGTCATAATGCACATGGTAAATGTACTGTTAGTATTACCATAAAGCACTACTTCCAGCAAACACAGCATCTCTACCTTCTGCTTAATCCATTAATTAATTATTGTCTGCTCTGTCCCATAAACATTGTATTGTAAAAGCTTCCCATTGCATCAGTATGAGCAAAAAAGCTAAAACCAAGGTTCACTGACTTCCTCAGCCAGGGGCCTCGTCACACATTCCTCAGGTACCTTTTGTTGCAACGGGTGTGTCAGGTGCTCCCAGGGCTCCCCAGCAGGCCACCAGCCAGAAGTACGGGTTTATAAAGTTCTGCTGAAAAACTTTCTCAAGTGCTGAGTTTTGATCACGCTTTGGAAGCTCCCTTTAGTGATTTCCACTGTCCAAGCCCACCTTCACCAGTCCAGTTGTTAGCAGTATCATTTAATGGAACAGGATGAAAATGCCTGCAATGAGATCACAGGGCTATGCAGCTGGGGTGGAATTTGTTCCAGTTGCCTCTCCTGAAAACGAGCAGGTCAATACTGAAATCAGTGAAAATGCTTTTAATTTGGTTCTTTTTTTTTAAAGTCTCATCCCACGGTACCGTCAGTTTCTTTTTGACCTAGCAGCTGGAACCTGGTATTTTTGTCTGTGAGGATGGCAAAGATTTAGTCAGAGTGAGGAGCTATGCTAATACTGTGGAGCAAAAGACTGGCAGCAAGAAAATATATTCTGTTCTTGGTTTAAAGCTGAATTTGCCTTAACATGGTGAACTGGTGGCTGCTTTGAACCTACTAACATGTAAAAGGTAATAATTAAAAAACCCCTATCTTCTACATTAATGGGACACATGCATGAGGTAAAGTTTAAGAAGGAAGCTTTTGCTTGATCTTTTCTGATGTTACTGTAAAGCATAGTTGGAAACTCAAGCAGCACCACTGGAGACTTATTTTAAAATTAATTCATTTACATTTCAGTCCCAACCTATTCACATTTATAGTATAGTCTGTATTTCTAGACGAAATTGATTAAGCACGCTTTGAATTTCAAAGCCCTTCTGTGTTCACTCCTATTTGTTAAGAGTTTGACGCACAAGCAGCCCTTTGCTGATTCCCGAACAAATCCAGGTATAACAGGACCAGGCCTACCCTGTCTTATGTTGATTTTCTGATTATGTTATTTTATTACGCTTAATTTACATACTGAAACCATTTTTTTTTCTTTTACAGAGCTTCCTGTTGGCAATGTGACATTGTGTAAATGGCATATAATCTTGACTTCTTTTGCAATATTGTGTGCTCTAACGCCAACTTTTTGTTTAAAAAGGGTGTGAAAGGATTTGAGCTATGAGAAAATGATGCTAAACATTAACTGTGACATCGTCCGAGCACCTGCCTTATGAATAACCCCAGATACTCTCAGAGATGCAGAGTGGAACAAAATAGAAACTTTTAAAAATCTATTTCAGCAAGAATTCTGCCATAAAATCCCGTATGTCCTTTCTGTCTTTAGTTTCTAACTTCAGTAATATTTTTGTTCATGTTTGATGAACAAAGAATTTTTAGCTGATACCATATACCCATTTGCTGGCCAAAGACCAACCATGATAACCATACTTTGCCTTAGTAAGCTTCTAATTAGCTAATTGTAAGCTGTTTAATGTGGTTATTAATTTCCCATCTCCACCTGTTGTGCAGTGTTACTGGGTGTTCTTGCAACCCCTGTGATTCACCTCTGCTTGGCTCATTTTGTGAGTTTTCCTCTGGGCCGGAAAGCAAGCTTTTAAAATGCTTGGGTTGTCTTACAGCAATAAAATACCACAACAGAAATCACGAATGCAGATTTTTACAGATGAAAATGAATATGCGAAAGAACTTGTTTATTTTCTAATTAATCAGATCTTCTGCCTTGGAACAAATACTTATTTAAATAAAAAAAGTCAATGGCCACAAGCAGATTCAGGGTTTGCATACAAAGAACTCCATGATAAATGGTACAGAAGGTGTCTTCTTATGGAATAGATAAAACAAAATATTATTATTATTCAGCTCCACTGCTAACTTTTTGTAAAAGGCTTAGGTCTTAAGGTAAGGTTTCACTGTGGAAAGCTCTGCCTTTCCATCTAGTCATTATTGTGTAGATTTCCTCTAAGTGCCTCTTTGTGGATAGCTGAGGGGAAGAAAGAGAATTTCAAGTCTTTGGTTATAAACCTGCAAGTCTTTGGTTTTAAAATATTATATCCCATTCAAATAAAACATCAAAAAATTAATTTTAATGATGAAACTGAAAAGATACTATGGGGAGCGTGGTAGAAAGAACTAACTACATCTCATGGAATTCAGTCATTGGAGACAGGGCTGGGGAGGTCAAAAAGCAGACCAAACCTCACTGTAGTTGAGTGCTTGTTTTGCATTTCGCAGTAACTCAAAACTCCTGTAGCTGAACTGCCCTCTTTGAAAACAGCTTCCACTTCTGGTGACTCTGGACAGTTGTGGTTGAAATGATCTGCAGCTGAGGAACCGCTGTAGGGAGGTGTTTGTCTGACTCTGTCAATGAGAAGGAGGAAGGTGGTCCTCGCGCTCCCTTGAAATGCTGAGCAGGAGCCACTTTAAACGAGCACCTTTTCTATGGAGATAACGGCCCTTTGAAACCAAAGGAGTTACTTTTGGAAAGAACTTCTGATGCTATGCTATTCCTAAGGAAAATATATTTTGCATTGCAAAATTACAGAATCATTTTTAAATACAGGCATTTTTTTGATAAACTATTCATTGCACCAGGTTCATTCCACAAGGACGTAATAAGAAAGAAGCAGAAGACTGAAGAATAAGCCGTGCCCAGGTGAACGTGGGGCAGCAGAAAGCTGATGTGTTCTTCTCTATCTGTGTGAGTTTCCACATTCGGTTTCTGTGTATCTATATCTATAAAGAGGCACCTGTAGAAAGAACTGTTGAAGAAACTAGTAGAATAACCTGTGTGCAGAGTAAGGCCCAGGGAAAAACAGAGCAGCCCAAAAGAAAAGTAGCAGGCAGCTGACACATAAGCAATAGAGCTGAGCTTGGCTGGACGCTTGTGCTACTCTGGCAATACCAAGTATTTCTGAAAACTCTTTATTCACTGCACTCCGGCTGCTTTAAGATGCTCTGGGGTAAATCAAATCAAATATAACTTTTTCATAACTATCAAGTTAAAGAATGATATGGCAGAGACAAAAGTAATTTTCATGCTCCAACGATGTATTTTCCATGTCTTTAATGTGCTAGATTTTCATTAAGCTTAATTCTGAGTTTCCTAGGTTTATCATGTTTAGTTTAGGAATAATAACAACATCACTCTAAAGTCATCTGGAAAAAATTGTCTGGATTTTACTCTACATTATGAAATCCATTTTCAAGTAGTTTTGTCAGGAAATATAATTCTCAGCATTGGTTGAAACAGTTTTGGCGGAAAATTACATCTTTATTAAATGCACATTTTTAAACAAAAAGCCTACTTTCTGGGGAAAACCTTGTTTTCTTTTAAATTAACTAATTAAATACTCAAAACCAGTCTTTTAGCCAAAAGCTGAAAAGGCTCACTTTGGAAATACTCCCACCTCTTCCCATGGGAGCTGTAGCTCAAATGCCTCACTGTGCTCTGTTAGGAGTTGCCTTCTCTAAGGAGACCGCAACTCCAAGGAAACACCGCAGGCAGCCGACAAGACAGGAGAATGACAGATGTCGACACAAGCCAAACGTGCACCCTCAGCTACAGCTCCAAGGACCCGGTAGGATGAAGTTTTCTAGACTCAGGCTTTTGGAACTTGGGGGGAATAGCTGGAAATGTGACTTCCTCTTGTGTTCCAAGACTCAGCACCTTCTCTGCAACACAAAATTTCCAAGAGCAGTGGAAAAAGATTACTGTTGGTTTGTCTTCCTCCTTGCTCCTTCGAAACTAGCATTATTGATATATCTAAACATGGGAACTATACAAGGTTTTGATGTTGTGGGTGTTTGGCACCTGGCAGTACTGGTCCATTATCTTCCAGAACTGTCATCTGACAGTTACCTTAAATCATTTTATATCCAGTCTGAAAATTTGTTTGCGTATATCAATTAGAATGTACATAACCCTTAACAATATCATAAAAGAAAGTTCACGCACAAAATATCCATCAGCAGAGCTTAATAAACAATCTTATCTACATTTACATTAGGCTTCCACTCTTTCCCATTCAACATATGGTTTCACTTTGAAAGAGCAGACTTACAGTAAACTGTATCATCAGCAGGCTGATAAATGCTGTAATTCATAACATCACATCTATTTGAGAAAGATTTCCCATGTCTAGTGTGCGCTTAATGGCTCGCTAAAATACTAACTTACTTTATATATTTTGACACTGAGTACTGTATATAAGAAAAGAAATTATGGTTCTTGCCCACCTCTCCAGGAACTTTAGCTTTTCGTTTATTTTACAAGCACATGCTGGCATTTGGATACTTAGCAGAGATGTTAACCTCAAGATCCTTTGTACTTAACAGGCAAACAGGATCTTAATTCTATCTCAATGCTCCTGGGTTTGCTGCTCTTGTAATATGGCACGTTCAAAGTTCCAAATAGTGTAATTCACATATCACAAGGGAAGTGTGCTGGGATCACCAGGTCCCACGCAGGGTGCTGGAAGGTTTCTGAAAACCTACAGGCACAGCTGAAGACTTGGGCCTGTCCATATGAAACACTTTGCTCAGATGCCAGCTGAGGTGCAGAGGTGACAGAGGTCTTTAAGGTTTTTGAGGTTCCTTGTGACTTTTCCTTCTTTCTTTTGTGAAGCAGCGAAGCTGGACATCACTAGAATACATACATGATTAACAGGTGAGGAAGTCAGTTCCCACTTGAACCACCAATGTCTCTTGCCGTGGGCAGTGAAACAGATTCCTGCAGTGAGACTGTTTCTCTGTAGCTGGTAACTGTGAATGCATCTACCAAGCCCCACATGGATGCAAAACCACACCTTCCTTCCCCTTAAAATAACAAGGCTAATGCAAGTCAATGCCCCAGTGCTTTGTTCTTGTAGACTTCAGTCTGCAAAGAAATGCTCCCAGGAGAGTCTGCTCAGGTAAGACAGAGCGGAATGGAGACTCATCACATTGTAAGGCTTGGAGCCGGCCTGGTAAAGTATTGCCGTGACGTGTAAACATGGGAAAGGATTAAGGTCACATCAACATGCTGACGCAGGAGGTTTATGACTAACTTAGTCATCCTGTTTGAAATGCAAACTTGCACCCATCAGAAAAGCATGCTAAGAGGCCACTAGCAGGGCCTGGCACCAGAAATTTCTGGGTTCTGCTCTCACAGACAGGGCAGCTGGCAAAGGTACATTCTGTAGATGCAACAGATGTAAGGCAGAAGAAAATGGGACTAGAAAATCCAGGCACCATTTCCTTGAGTTATACCAAGTGCTAAGTCTAGCAGAAATCATCAGCCATGTAAAAAGTCCCTCCTCAGCTTTCCCATAAGCCTCCTTTAAATACTGGAAGGCTGCTATAAGGTCTGCCTGGAGCCTTCTCCAGGCAAAAGAGCCCCAACTCTCTCAGCCCATCCTCACAGGGGAGGTGCTCCAGCCCCCTGATCATCTTTGTGGCCCTCCTCTGGCCTTGCTCTAACAGGCCCATGTCTTTTTTGTGTTGGGGGCTCCAGAGCTGAACACAGCACTGCAAGTGGGGTCTCACCAGAGCAGAGGGTTAGAATCACCTCCCTTGACCTGCTGGCCACCCTTCTTCTGATGCAGCCCAGGATGTGATCGGCTTTCTGGGCTTCAAGTGCACGTTGCTGGCTCGTTCAGTTTTTCATCATGTGCCAAAGAAATGCTGCATTTGGGCCTGTTCAGCCTGTCGGGAAAGAAACATTTCCCTGTGTAACCGCTATTATTGCTGGTTTTGGCCATGGTTTCATAAGGGCAATGACAGGTTTTTTTTTCTTTCAGTGTCCCCAAATTGAAGCTTTAATAACTAACACTGGAGGCATTTGGATATCCAAATATGACGGCACAGGCAGTTCCTCCCTCAACTCCCAACAAGTGAATACCAGACTCCAATCTGGTGTCACGCTTTAGGCTGATGAAATGCTGGAATGCCTAAGGAAGGTACCTGGAAACACGTCAGCTTCCCAAGTGATACTGACATGTTCTTTTTATGACTGGCTGATATGAAATGTACTTTAATAACACACTTATGACTTTATTACCATTCAGCCTAGATAGAGCTGCAGATATTTCTCAGGAGAAAGTAGCTCATTTCTTATCTGTATGAGCCCTCATATTGGTTTCTATTTCATTAGTGTGTCATCCACAATCAAGATGGAGAATTTCACTTGCGGCTGCTGCTGACTGTTTTAAATTCACAACCGAGTACAGATTTTACAACCAAAGCACTTAAATATAGCTCTAACCATCCACCAGCTCAGTGTCTCCAGTAAGTGATGGGGTATCACTGCTGACAGGCAGCAACAGACACAACTTGTATTATACTGAAATTGGAAGATACTTCTATGAGAAAACAGTGGGGAGGCCTACGATGTCAATAGACTGAAGCATACCTACTGGGTAAGAGTATATATGAGTCTGCAGAAGAAAACTGCTCCGTACATAGACTTGACCTTGGTGCCACTGTCCCTTGAAGCAACTTTTCAACAGGTGCTACTGATCCAGGAAAACAACCTAATGATCAACAACATAAATAAAATCAAGCTTTGTCAATTCTGCCTTTTGAAGAGAAACTTAAGTAGCTCATCAAAGGAAGTAATTCATCAAAGGATCCTTATTGTCCTGGGATACAAACTCCTGAAAGACACATCTCTTCCAGCGACCAACAGTGGAGATCAGCACTGAATACTGACTTTGAAACCTACAGGGGAAAATGTAAACAACCCACTGAGATGCAGAGGTCAAGTTCACCCTCCTAGTGTTACCGTTTTTGTCTGGCTATGAATGTACGAAGCTGACACACTTGGTTCGTGTTTCCATGATTGTCTTTGTAATCATAAGAATAGTATTTCTTTTTCCTTTATTTTTCTTTCCCCTAGTAGATTTTACAGTAGTTCACAGATTCTGTCAAATTCCACTGCATCAAAATTACGATATAGCTGAATTGATGAGCAGAAGTTTGGTACAGACCAGTTACTTTATTAAGTGCTTACAATCTGCAGTGCACAATGAAAACTACTCATGAATGCATAGGTCTTTGTGAACTAAGTAAATCTGAACAATGTTAGTGGGTTTTTTTTTCTTACTGTAGCATATTTTGTTCATTCCATCTGGCTGTTGGTGACTCCTTTGTCCACTGACAGATGGATTCTGGTTCCTCATTCCATGTACACCCAAAATTCTCTTGAAGTTTAGCCAGAGAATCAGACGTCCAACAAGGAGGATCAGTCTTGTCATAGTAATTTCTTGCAGCAATAGTGTCTTCAGTTGACCAACATTTAAGCTCTTTTTTTTCCTCCTGTTTAGTTTCAAACCCGTTTAACCTGTAACTAGTGCAAAGTTGTTGCTTGTAGAAGTCAGGGACTTAAAATCTTACAGTGGTAGTCACCTTATCAGGCCAGCTTAATAAAATTTTTTAGCAAGTAGCCCCCATTGAGACTAATGCCCACATTCATACACCAAAAATACATTCTAGATGTTTTATAAAAGCCAGGCTATATAGTTCTGTCAGACTGTACCATAAGAAATGGCAGATAAATATTTTGGCCGCTGAAATGTAGCGCAGGTTTGTAAGACAGCAAGTTACAGAGCAAGCAAGGTATAAAGCACAGATCCATTACAGAATTCCTAAATATTCCCACAATGACCAAATAAGAAATGAATACTTATATTTACATTCCTTACATTTTTGATTTTCATTAGTTTCTATCAAAAACATTTGCTTAAAATTTGGATCACGTTTCCTGGACCTTTTGCAAATCCATAGGAGTAGTTATGTGTTTTCGCTTTTCCTGCAGTCTTGGAATTCAACATCAATTGTTCCCATGGTTATGTTCAACACCGTTCTCTAAACACAGTCTGGTATCGCCTGAAGTGTGTTTTGACACAACAGCTTTAGTTAAGAGATGTAAGTTTGGATTGTTTCATTTTTGTTTTGTCTTTCAGTTTGTCAGTACTTAAGCAAATGTGCTGAGGCTGTAGCTTATTACGCACACTACATCACAGACGAACATACTTGTCTTTTATTTTGTATTGCCCAATTCCTCGTTTATTTCTGTTGTCTACAAGTACACTGAGCCTGTGCCATCTTTGTGCTGATTACTTCAAAGAAGCCCTGACTCACTTCCAAAGCTTTTAGTATCTAATTCAAAATTAGCATTAAAAAAAAATGCATTTTTTTATTTAAGTTCCTGATCAGGACATATACATTCTGTCAGTAATTCCATTCAGCATTAGTCTTAAGTATTGAAGTGGAGCTAATTAAAATCCTGCTTGTCTTAAAGATGTCTCTTTTTTTGCTGTTATGTGAGGATAATGACATACTAGCTTTTCAGTTTGGTGGCCAAACTAAACAAATGGAAAATAACTTTGGTTTGGGTAAAACTGAAAACATCTCAGTCAACCCAAAACAAAAGGGTTTATTTTGGTTTCTTGTTATGCACTGCCTGGAAAATCAAATTTAAAATTAAAACAGAATTTTAAAACTATAATTTTGTCCCAAGTTTGCAGCAACAACGCGAGTTGAACTTCCTGTATTATTTTCAGGTCTTGAGAAAACTTTTCTATGATGTTCTGAAAATCTAGTACTTGCTAAAAATAGGGCTCCCTGTCCCGCTGTGAATATGGGTCAACAAGTTTTCTTTTAAGGAACGCTAGACTGTAAGACGGGGAAAAGCCATTTCATTTTTCTTGTCGCGCCAACAGGAACTCCCTGGAGTTCTATTTATTGTCTTCTGTCGAGGGGATTATTTTTAAATTCCGTTTTTATTCTTTTGCCTGGCTGTCCTGCACATCCACGCCTGGGTGGCTCTGTCTGCCCAGAACCAGCTCCATCAGGGCCACAGCCGCGTTCCCAACCCTTCACCTCGGCGGGACCAACCCCTCCTCTCCCTCCTCCTCCTCCTCCTCCTCCTCCGGCCAAGGGAGACCAGGCCACGCTGTCCTCGACAGCAAATCTCATGCCAGCTATCGGCTCTGCCCATTAACTGAACGAACTGCCTTCACCTGCATTCCCTCGCACCTTGAAAAGTCACTAGCTGCCAGGCGGTGGCACACGGTCACCGTTTGTCATTTCTCCAGCAGAGCCCCTCCTCCGCCCCTCTGGCCCCCTCACGCCGCCACAGGCAGACAAGATGGCGCCTGTGCCCCGGCGGCGGCAGCGGGCTGCGCTCCTCCCCTGCTGCCAGCCTCAGAAAATCATAGTCTTGATCTCTTCTGCCACACAGTGGCTGCTGCGGGGAGCTGCCCGAAAACCGTACGGCAGAGCCCTGACAAACCGGGAGAGTTGAGGGGAGATTTAATTCGCCCCCGCCCCGTTTCGGTCAGCCCGAAGGGCAGTTACCGGCCTCCTCCTGCCGCCCTCCCGCCCGCCCCCCTGCGCTCGCGGCCCCGTACGCGGCGGGGGCTTCTCCCAGGCTCTTCCCAAGCTCCTCATCGGCTGCTCCTGCCCTTTTAGGGAGAGGGAGGGGACGGAATAAACACAAACAGGAGCGGACACCGTTGTTATCTCGTAAATCGATCATCTGAAAACGGAGTAAGAGCCTTACCGGGGTCTCTGGACAACGAGTCTTAGGAGAAACGGCTGAGGGAGATGGTGCTGTTTAGCCTTGAGGAGAGGAGGCTGAGGGGAGGCCTTATCGCTCCCTACAGCTACCTGAACGGAGGTTGTAGAGAGGAGAGTGTTGGTCTCTTCTCCCAAGTAACAAGTGATAGGAGAAGGGTAAATGGGCTCAATTTGTGCTGGAGGAGGTTTAGGTTGGATATTAGGAAAAATTCCTTTACTGAAAGAGTGGTGAAACATTGGAACGGGCTGCCCAGGGAAGTGGTGGAGTCACCATCCCTGGAGGTGTTAAAAAAACGTTTAGACATGGCACTTCAGGACATGGTTTAGCAGTCATGGGAGACAATTCGACTTGATCTTAGAGGTCTTTTCCAACCTTAATGATTCTATGATCTGCAGTGGTCTGCACAGGCAGTACCTGGCGATGCAGATGTGATGCTGGGCTGAGGTGTCAAGGCAACATCTTGTCTCCAAAACACACAGTGCAGCAGGACTGTTTAACCCACCTCCACATGCACAGGGGTTATGTGTCTCCCTGGAATCTGAGCTGACATCATTTATACTGTCTTAGAAAAGTTCGGTTTAAAAGTATGGCTTAGGTATGCCTTTTCATTTGCTGAAAAAAAATTTCCATGTTACTTGAAAAGGAAAAATGAAAGCCCTGTGCTTCTAACAGTTCACATACATGTGTGCGAAACAGCTGGTTTCTGGGTTGGCTGATTGACCTCTTCATCATTCTAGGATCCACATTAACAAGAGAGACACTTTCAATCACTTTTATCCTTGCAATAAACTTGTAGCACCTATGAGACCCTCTCTTCATGTATTAACTCCCTGAGCACCATTGAGGAATCTGATTCATTGTCCATTGAAGTCAATGGCAAATTCTCCCCTCACTGACCCAGTGGTCACAGATGAGGGCCTGGCAGAGAGCAAACATCTGTTCTGCCAAGTTTCAGACAAAACCAAAAAAAGGCATCCAACACCTCTCCCACAGAATTTACAATCTAAGATAAAAGATGATAACAGTCTGACATTTCCTACTGTTGCTAATGAACAGTTTGAGGGTTCAAAAATTTCAGAGACTCCATTGCAAAAAAAAAATTTCAGTTTTAACATAACTGTGCCAGTATAGTTTGTCTGGGACATTCTGAAAGTTTTGTCTCTCCCATCTGACGACTGACATTCCAGTGCTAGTTGAGAGACACGTATTAGCACCAGAATGAACTTTGGGAAAAAAAAATCTTTTTAAATGGATGCACCCAGCCAAGCACTTTCCATGTTGCCTCTGATAATTCTGGAGGTAAGCACATTTGTAGATAGAAATTTATCTCCTTAACCTTTGTTTTCTCTTTTCGCTGAGTCTACAGTCATCCTGTGTTCTATGTTTGCAAAATGAGATTTGCCGCTACAGATTTACTGCAGGGTCAAGTGTGATGAAAAAGTATGTTGAGAAAAAGCCAAAGCCTTCTTAAAACACAGATGTCTTAAATATTACAGATGTCATCCATGTTTAGCAAATAGGGTAGGGGGCTGGGTAGTTGAAGGGACTGATGACGAGCGATCAGTCTTTCACTGTTAGACCACCAGCCCTAAACAAGCACAGATAGGTGAGAACTACCAATTACATGTTTGCATCTGATGATGTGAAGTATGCTTGCTGGTCATTATTCATTTCACAGTCAACAAATCTGCATTTCTTAAAACCTACAGCAGCATAAGAACTCATTGCTTTGTCACAGATACCAAGTAGTATCGAGCCTTTTTTCTTCCAGCAGCAGAACCTTCAAATTAGGATCAGGGAAGAAGGACATATTGTTCTTAGGCTGCACCTCTCCTGCTGCTAGAGTTCAGGCCTTGGGAACATACAGAGAGCACCCAATAGTAGCAAGAAGTTTAGAAAATAAAAAGTCAAAAACTAGTTTATGAAAACTTATGGAGATTAGGCTTGGGGACTCCACTGACCTTTAAATATTCTGCGGTGGGAAGGGAGTATGTTATTTACAGTAAGCATTTGGAAAGCTCTCACAGCTTCCTTGAGACTAAGAGAAATTAGTTTGGCAGTATGTACTACACTATGACCTTCTTTATCCTTCCCAGTGATTGTTGGGGTTTTTTTCATGATTGACTTTTTGCTGAGAACTGAAGTTAATAGACTATTATTATACCTAGTTATTTCTTTAATTTGAATTAAAATTCTCTTTAATATAAAAGCTTTCTTCTGATTTCTTTTTTCTGCAAATATTTTTTCTGTTGTTTCAAATGGCAATTTTCCTCGCTACATACAACTTTCCACTGCTTATTTTAACCATCACGTTTCACTGACTTATCATTGCTTTTGCAACACAATGTTTGGCAATCATTGCTCTCCTACACTGATAATATACTGGTATCATAATGACAACATGTTCTTGTTTTTAAGAGACTGACCCAACAGCTTCTGTAATGCATAAAAAGCATTGTACAGATTACAGTGTGCTTTGGATCATTGTTGGATATTAAAAATTGAAAATCTGAGATCAAAAATCTTTTCCTGGCTATGTCAGAGATATTTTTATGTGAGTTAGGGACAGTAGTTTTCATGACCATATCTTATTTTCACCATCTGCTGTGACTGCGCATCTCAGATGCATTGGAACTCAGTTTCTGCCATTTGTAAAATACTTTAGTATCATGAATTCTGTGAGCTGATTATTGTAATATAGTGATGTTAAGTTGTTCTAATGCACATATTGTGACAAGATAGACTGTAAAAATCATACTGCTGTTGCAACTTTCATAATCCTATTTATTTAAGGGGATATTCTGATGCTTTACAAATATCTATCTTATACATATAAATCAATATGCACAGGGCATATATAGGCTATGTAGGGCACTGGTGTCACTACTCTTTTTATTCCTTCCATTTCTGCTTCCGCCTGTTGAAGTTCCTCATTTCACAGTTCGCTTCAGTGGATGCTTGCCATGGATGACCAGTTGTTTCCTGGTGTTATTTTCCAAAGGTCTCTCCTTTACAGGCGGGGAGGGCAAAGGAGAAATTTAGCTGTGCTGATAAAATCATCTTTGAATAAGGCTTTACTACGGTTTTATGTTCAGCCAAGTTTTAGAACTGCCTGCAGCCATGTCAGCAGTGTATCGCTGCACAGCTCTTTATGGCACAGTAAGGTGAGTCCACGCTTGGCTCACTCTGTCGTCTGTAAGCGGGGGAAGAAAAATGCTGAGCACTCAGGGCCAAGTGATGCTGTGATCCTTACTGTCTATAGAAGGATAAATATGGATGCTTACCAAAAAATGGCATCTTTAAAAAATGGAGGCATCAGCTACTCTCTTTAGATTTTGTTCTTTGCCATGTCTGGTCTGGAGCACAAGAAATCTGTCAAGCCTACCAGAGGGATTCATGTCGTTCATACCAATCAACAGTGTGATCAGATGACTGCAAGCAGATGTGTGAGGGCTGCTTCAGGTGATGCTAACCCCTCCACTCAGCGGGCTGCAAACTGTTTGCAGGGTGAAGAGGTGAGATGGGTTAAAGCTCCCTGAGGGGAGGTGAGTGGCATGTGCCTGGGCTGGCTCTTAGGACAGTCTGAAGGGACAAGGGACGGCTGGATCCAGCAGTGGTTGCCTCAGGCAGGCTGGTGCCCTCTGGGCCAGGAGCCCTGAGGGCTGGTTGCCAGCCCAGCGGAGCATGGATGATGCTGCTGCAGAGAGGTCTGGCCAGGTAAGGTGTGGAGAAACACTTGCATTGCAGCTATGGTAGGAAGAAGGAATAGTACCTTAAATGCAAATAATTTCAAAGTATTTTTAACCTGATATTTAATGCAGGTGATTTATCTGAACTGCCGTATGTCCTGTCAAAGTTTACCTCAATTTTTCTGAGCAGTTTTGCAGGTGTTTACTTATCAATTGTACTGAAACATTGTACGATAAAACATTGGGGTAGAAATTGAGGCAAAAGCAGTTAAAATTTTTCAACAAGAGCTGAGAACAGTTTGGCTTTTCATTGCAAATCCTGAGAAACGCATATGAGAAAAACAGAATCTCAAAAGATGAAAGGCAGAATTAATATGCAAGGGGCAGCATTCGATCATTAAACTCAAGAAACAGCCAGCTAAAATTCTTTCTGCTTATACCTCTAAACAGGATCACCTGTTCTTTCTTTGGTTCATAATGCTAAGCACCAATAGTTTGCAGTAAATAGCAAAGGTCTCAGACTTGACATCAATTGTTACCCCATTTGCAAAATAAACTTGAAACCGATTTTATGGTTTATAGTTTTACCTCAAAATGACTGATGTTGATGAATCTAGGTAAAAGAAATAAACGTGCATATTTGTTTGTAGAAGTTAAGCACAATAACAGCAACAGCTAAGACACAGAAGTTTGAAATGACCATCATTTTCATTCCAGTGGTCTCAACCAGCCTTTACTTGCGTCCCAGATAAGCAGCAACTCTATGGAAGTTACTGTACCAAAGCATTAGAAGTCCCAGAATTTCCACACATCATTCTGACTTACTCTTTCCATGCTAATAGTGTGTTTACCTGAATGGGGGAGTGCTATATCTGTTCTGTGCAAGAAAAGATATTTCCTAACCAGGTCTAATAATAAAGGAAATTTTTTTTTTAAGTAAATCTTTCAAATCCATGTTTATTTAAAAAAATAATAGAAATTATCTTACTTTCTAGGTGTCTATGCAGGTGTTAGCTATGCTGGATTTGTATACGAGGAAACAAAGTTGTTCAATATGACAAAAAACCTCAGTATCAAACTGAATGGTAGTAAATTTTGATTTCATGGTGATTTAACCAGGCAAATCAGTCATAATTTCAACTGAATTTGTTTCACAACCATGAGTATAAAAGGAAAAAAAAAAAAAAAGGTAGGGAATGGGCTATTTGTGCCAGTGGAACTAAAGGGTCAACAGAAGGGCAGAAATAAGTTGTGGATTGTGAAAACATTGTCTAAACAGCATAGCAAATTATAGAGTTATGAATACAAGTTCCCGGCTGCTTCTTCTAAGGTTAATTTTTAAGTATCCTTTAAGAATCAGACTAAAGGTCAGCACCGAAATGATTTTACCCCATGGTAACTAAATGTTTGTGTATTTTTATTTTCTGACTTAGTTTATTTGGTCAGTAGTGGTTGCTTGATTTCATGGACATTATTTGCATGATGGCATCTCTGGTACTGTGTGAAGAATACTTATTCTCTCTATATATACACCTGGATTTACAGAGTTTTAGATGATTCTTTTGTGATTGTGGAGAAACTTTACATTTATTACTCAGCATAGTCTTGTTCTGTTTCGTAGAATCATAGAATGGCCTAGGTTGAAGGGACCTTAGAGATCATCTAATCCAACCTCTCAACTAGAGCAGGTTACTTAAGGCCTCATCCAACCTGGCCTTGAGCACCTCAAGGCAGGGGGGGCATCCACAACTTCTCTGGACAGTTTATTCCAGAGTCTTGCCACCCTTGGACTGAAGAATTTTTTTCCTTGTTTAGGGAGCGTTGATTCAGCTGCTACGATGGTATTTCGAAACAGTTCTGGCGTGCATATAAAAGCAACTTCTTTGATGTTGGACAGGAGAAGCAATTTAGTTTGGATGTTTAAAACCTGCAGTAAACCATCTTTTCAGGCACAGATCTGGCCGGTTTCGTGTCAGTCGCTGTTAAGGCGCTCTAGAGCAGCTGGTTGCAGGGACGATGCAGTCTCGGACGTGCCCTGCTGACTGCGTGCCCGTGGCCCTCCGTGCCAGGCAGCACACGGTGTGCGAACGCTGCGTTATCCAAGGAGTGTGCTTAGCCCTGTAGTTTCAGGTTCCTCTGCAGGTTGGTTGGTTGTGTGAGCCTTCCCTCTGGGTTTGAGGGGAGCTCCTGGGTGTTTTGTAAGTTCTCTGGGGTAAACTTTAGGAATGGCAAGTGATGTGTGAAGGAGACGAAGCAACAGCTCTCCACAATGCTCGTTTCTTCCCCTCTCCCAGTCTGTGGTGACCTGTCATTCATTGTCTTAACAAATCACTAATTATAGTCCTCACTACAATGGCTTTGTTTGTAAGTGAAGACCTATACAGGCTTACTGGAAAAATCTTAAAATTAAGTAACATAGAAGAGCTTTATAACCCAGTTTTGAAAATCTCAGCTAAATAGGAAGTGAACTATTTTCAGAGAGGCATTCTGGAAATATGACACTGTACATATTCAGTCTTCTGTTTTCATTTTGTAAAAGATGGCTTTTTGAATTTCTCCATAAAAGATCATAAAATTAAAAGCAGTGAATAAAGACAAGAAACCTAGTGTTCGTCTTTCGAAAAAGTATGTAATGTTCTCAAAAGAATAAATTTTATACATGAAATTACCATATTATCAAAGTATTTTGAAAGAAGTGCGACACTTCAAGCATTCATTTACTTTGTACCTCTTGCACATGGAAAAATTAAATCTTGCACAGGAAATTAAGTACCTGTTTATTAATTTCAAGCTGCCTAAACAGCCAAGTTTTCAATGGATTTTGTTGATCTGAGTAATTTGTAATACAGTTAGCAAGGTTAATTAGCTCTTCATCTTGATATATTTTTTTCTGTTTGGTGTATAATCAGCTCCTTTTTATCAGCATTTTAGGATATATATAGTTCATCATATGCATTGCAAAGCAAAGGATTGGGCACTGCTGTAAATGCATTATTCCTGTATCTAACATGCTTTTAAAGTAATATTCTTCATTGTATTTTTTTCCTATTAACTGTAGGCATATGTTTCTTTGAAATTATGGGCATTTTCTTTCAAATTAGCCATCTAGCATAGTCATTTCCTTGGCAGATCGTTCTGTGTACAGAAGTGATCATTCCACGTACAGGAGAGGCAATAACATTTGCACCTTGGGAAGTAAAGTTGCAAACGCTCATAGTGAGTACTGGTGATGTTATTTGAGGCAGAACTTGGAACCAGAGCTAATGAAGTCACCTCAAGAGGGACTTGTGGTCTCCAAAAGCCTCTTTCGCTGAATTGTTTGTCCTGCCATTTATTACTTGGGAGAAGAAACTGCCCCCCACCTCACTACAGCCTCCTGAAAGGTAGCTGTAGAGAGCAATAAGGTCTCCCCTCAGCCTTCTCTTCTCCAGACTAAACCCCAGTTTCCTCAACTGCTCCTCATAAGACTGGTGCTCTAGACCCTTCACCAGCTTTGCTGCCCTTCTTTGGATACTCTCCGGCACCTCAATGTCTTGTAGTGAGGACTATTTTCAATAGTTGTATATTTGAGCACTGGAAGAGCAAGACCAGATCCATGAACGATATAATGCCTCGCTAAAGGATAACATTCTGTTACTGTAGCTGGTTTCTATGCCAACATTATTTTGTGACTTGATGGTAAAAGAAGCAAGCAAGATATCAAAAAGACAAGAAAAACTGTAAAGACAGTGACAAATCTCTTATACTATCCTGCTGTCTTTGTTGCATATTATTTTTATCTTTCTTAATTCCTTTCTCTCGCTAGCTCTCGAAAGTGAGGCTCGATGGTAAAAAACCTGGAAAATGTAATCTGTTTTCAGTCTTCGTATTTGCAAATCTCTTTACATGAGTGAATAATTGTTTGAAAGTATTTGAGCCCTTTGGGACAAAGCAGCTCAACTGCTTAACATTGAGAAATTTTGGATAAGCCAAGATAGAGAAAAATGCGACTTTGGATTGCGACTCTGGAATTTAGTTGCAGCTACTTGAATTTGGCTGTGTCGTGGCTCAAGCCGACTGAGACAAAAAACACGCAGTCTCTGTCTCAGTCTTCTCCCCACCCTCATTTCCACAGTGATGTGGAGGGAGACAATTCGACTGAAAAGGCTCAAGGATTTGAGATTAAGGACAGGGAGGGTAATGATCTACCATTTAAGATGACAGGTAAAGGACCAGAGCAACTTGGCAACTAGATTTTATTCACCGCCACCATTTATGAAGTAGGATAATGAGAGGAATACATCAATAAATACAACTCAATCTTAAATACACTTCACCCTCCTATCTTCTCAGCTACCTCCTCCCCTCCCATCAGTGCAAGGGGGCTGAGGGGTGCATCCATCTGGCCACTGCTCATTGTCCACGGCAGCTCCTCCTTGAGAAAGAGGGCTCCTCGCAGTCTCTCCTTCCTGCTGTGTGGTGTCCAGCTCACAGGAGGCAATCCCTTCCTCCTTGTGAGTCTCTCAGGGCCACAGATCACTCTGGGCATGTCCTCCACTGATGCTCGGTCTCTCTTCCCTCTCGCATGGGGCTCTGCACATACCGACACATCCTGGATGTTCTCCCTGCTGTCAATTCCCTCAAGGGGCAGGCAGTGACCTTCCTGCCATCTCAGCCATCACAGGGGTTCAGGAAAAGGTCCTGCTGCAGCAGCCTTCTCCCTCTCCTTCTCCTCTGGGACTTTTCTTCCCCTCTTCCCCTCTTTCTTCTCAGGATGAAGGTCCTTTGTTCTCCTCTCACCTTCCCCTCTTCCAACAGAAAAACTCCCCAATGTTAAAGACAGGGCAGCTCAAAACAAGATGAAACCAAAAGAGAGAACAATGGGGTCACCTCTTAAATACCTTGATGGCAGAGGTGCTGATTGCCCTGGCCCTGGCCAGAGGTAGGTCCGACTCTTGGCTAGGGGTGGGGGAGACTCTCGAAGCTCCACAGTCTATCCCTGCTATTACAAACCGCCCACCCTCCCCGACTCAGACCCCTGACAGGCTGGGATGCTACCAATGGATATTTTTGTAAGAATGCAAAGGGTTGCTTTTTAAACAGAATGAACAAAGCTTTGATTTTTCTGTATAATCAGAATAATTAGATCTCCAGTGAGTGGTATTGCTGCTGCTGTTTATGTTCAGACTTTTAGCTTTCCTGACTAGGAGAATAATCCATGTGCTGTTTCCTTGGGGGTTGTTCAGTGCACTGACCAGATTCCAACTGTTTTAGCTTGAGACCAGTCAAGGTTTAACTGATGTAACTATATCCAAATACAATGAATCATTCATTTTGCCTGTGTATTATTGAAAGTAAATTTGTATTATGTATTTTTGTGTCAAAGGAGATACAATGACTTTACTGAGTTCTTTTTATTTCTCATAGAATGATTATTTCAGTACAAGTATATGGTATTATCACCAGTGTCTAATGGGGGGGACATCTATGAAGGTAAAACATAAGATTATCATTTAAAGAGGAAGAGGAAAAAAATAATAAAAATCACCATAAAGTCAATTCAGAATTTAATGTTTTTCAGCTCAGCCTCAAAGTTATGAAGAAATTCATATCCCACTGAAGTTGCACAGAATTTGGGGTCCAAACTCTGCAGTCCCTGTGAACATCTTCGTTGTTAAATTGCCAGGTATCTCTTTAATTTTAGAGCTATTAATCTCCTAAATTTTTATCCTGCTTTTAATATTGTGCCACATCTCCTTGTACCTGGCAAAAGGAGCAGAAACTTATGATTTTGACGTGTCGGCACAGATAATGGAAAAACTGGAAGGCGGGTGGGAATCCCGCGCTTTTTAACCGGAGGTTCGGCAAAGCCGCACCGGGTCTTGCAACCGGGCTCTCACCTCTCCGGCTGCCGAGAGCACCACCTTGTGCGCACAAAGCAAAAAGCAATTAACTCCTCCTGCCAAGCCACAGCTGAGAAACTTCGCATTACTGAGAGAAGGAACGTTTCTTGGCTAGTTCGCGTAGCACTCGTGTGAAACAAAGTTACTGGGGTCTCCAGGGGGAAAAAAAACCAGCTCGAGCACAGGTCAACCTATGCAAATGCTTTAAAAGATGCGAGTTTGTTACCTGTCCTTTAAACAAGCAAATACTGGTGCCTATTTTCTGGTTCCTAGAATTGTTTTGTATAGTTATTTGAGTTCAGAAAAGCTACTCTTGCAATACAGATTGGAAACAACAGTTGAGAACTCCAGATCACGGATTCATCTCAAAAGTGAGAATAAGGAAGCTAGGCGTTTTGGCATCAGTGGAGGTCAGCTGTCCAAAAAGTTTAAATAACTGTTGCAAAGTATGCTTTAAATCTGTAAGGAACAGTTTGTCATGATGCACAACTTCAAGAAGATTTGGTTTGTTCAAGAACTTGAATCAAAAATACCCTTACTGCATGGGGAAGGGCCAGGCTGTTGCATACATACAACTGTATGTACATTTTAAATGTATAAGTGGACTGTGTGACAACTGTTCTGCATTCAGAGTAATATTTAGAGATTAGATAACTATGAATCCTGTAGTACTGGTCTCCATTCTACCACAAAGAGAGTGAACTGACCTCTTTATTTAAAGCCTCTCTACAAGTCCCTCCAAATTAAGCATGCTTGAAAAGGCCTTTTAATCCAGCTCGTGTGGCCAGGCTGTACTTGTCTGCTGCAGAGGGCTTTGAGCATTCACTTCACTCTTGGAACACGGCTGGGTCCTCAGTGCTGCTGCACAGGCAGACATTACTCTATATGAAAATTACTTTTCTGACTTAAAACTTTTCACTTATCTGCATTGGATTTTGCCTGTCCTTTCATAAACAGTCACATCGTACCATGACATCCCTCTGCAAATCTGTGTAGTCAGACATTACCTGTATTACACTTAGAATCATTAATGACTTTCATCACCTTGTTTTTCATTCTTTTCCAATTCAGTTTTTAATAAATTGAATACAAATACGCCGAATGCAAATACTGTGGGACCCTATAAGTAACCTCTTTACATATCTTGTACCTGACTGTTAGTTTTGTGCTGATAATGGCATAATCAGAATATTATACCTGCTGAATCAATTTAAGTAATACCAACCACCATCTGGTAATTTAATCCTTGTACCATTTACTATACATTTTTGCTGATCAGTTTTTTTACTGATCGATCAGTAAGAAAATGGTCTAAAGGGATACCTTGGATGCTATTTAGAGATTTTTGGCAGCAATCACACAATTCAGCTAGTCTTTTGCTATAAAAAGCAAATACTTACTGTATTACAGATTCTACTACTTGAGATCAAATAAAGTAACTTTTTAAAGGATAGTTGGTATATGGACAAGATATCCCTTACAAGGTGAGGAAACAACCATTTTTACAGAAACTAACTTCCATTATTTCCATTTGACAATTTTTTTATTGGATTATATGGGATAAAAATAAGTTTATATATTATAGTGCTAGAAGTGGACAGTAAATAAAACTGTCCTTTTTTTTTCCCTGATTATTTAGAAAGTAAACAGATTATTTGACTGTGTATTGTGTCTACAATATATCACTGAGCAGCAAATAATATTTTCTGAGTGTATTTTTACCAGAAGGAAAGGCAGTATCAGAAGCTCAAAAATTCATAACCTCAGTAAAGGTCAAATGGTACAGCATTGCTGAGATGATGATAATAATACATCAAGATTTAATATGCTGCTTTTAATGGTAACTAACAAAAAGGCATTGGTGAAGTACTTCCTAGTTTCTATTTTTACTATTTTAATATACTGATTTAGAAATTATAAATAAGAAAATGTTCTAACAAATGTGAAATTTCGTAATTTGAATGTGACAATTTGATTGAATATGGTATTGTCAATCACTTTTTTCGACTTTTTTTTTTTTAAAAGCCACTAGTAGTAATTCTGATTCATGCAAAACTTTGCCAAAGCCCTGTGAATTTGCTAAAAAGACCATTGTCATGTAGTTAACAGCAAAAGTTAGAAATATTACCTCCTTTGCTTCTTTCTTGCTGTGATGTCGGCAGCAAATTGGTGAAAATAGTCACCACGTGAGTGAGTCACAGTTAGTAGTTTTCCAAGAACTTCTAAGGAGAATAGATCTTCAGTGGGAATATTGTTTTATATAGGGCTGATGAATCTGGTCCCTGGCATACATTGTTGTGGATTTTGTAGAGCCTGTGTCTATTACTTGCTGTCTTCTGATGTGACAATGTTGTGTGTTGAATCAGCACTTTACTGGTGCAATACACTTGAGCAGCTGTCATTGAGACCACCAGGACTGAACCAAGGCTTATTTTCTGCTGACCCATTAATGTTTGTGGTTATATCAGCATTTTCATTTTGTAAGTGAATATAGTGCTCATTCAAGTGGTTCAGTACTTCTCAGCAACGGGCTCTTGAAGTATTTGCTTTGTTTCAGAGAAAGATAGAGAGAAACAGGGAAGAAATTGTTTCTGTTTTTCTAAAATAACTGAAAAGACCCAAGATGTCAGAAGTCACCTCCTCAGACTATGGAGTGTATCTCGTACACCAATAACGGAATACACGGAGCTCTGAATAGCCCTCTGTTGAAACCACTTAGCGAGTCTTCTTCTCACATGGTTTATGGAGCATTTTATTCAGGCCCCAACTTTCTTTTTGCAACTCATTCTGAGGGGACAGATCCTTGTATTAATTCTTTGAGGACTGCAAGAATAGATTCCTTGTTAAAGAAAGCTGAAGTCTATGGGCCACTATTCCGATGTCTCTAAAAAAGAATCCTCCTTCAGACTAACAGCACCAATTATTTCCTTGTATTTGCATGCACAGTTAACAGCACACAATAGGCTGTCTGCACTGATGATCGGCATCTCTGCTTTGACAGGAACAAGTTCTGAAAGCAGGGGCACACATATTACAATTTCTAGTTCCAACGATTCATAAATTCCTTAGTCACCTATGTGATTCACTTAGATGTCTGGAAAAGTCAGGAGATCCTTTCCTGAATGAACTCAAGAAATAATAGATGCCAGATACACTAACATTAGACTGTGTCTTACTTTTTTTTTTAGTGTTTATGCAACTCAGTTCAAGCAAAACAGTTCCATTATCACTCCTAAAGATGTCTCTTCTTCTTACCAATATATCAGTTTTCACAAACACACAATAAGATACAGAAATTACACAGCATCAGTGAGTCTGGTAGATTATTAGTAGCAACAGTCACTGAGAAAATCTCTTATGCTACCACTACTACTAACCATCTATCATACCCACTGATAAAATCAGTTTGACAGGTATTGCAAGAGACGTCAATCCTGAGAGATTCGTATCCTTAGCTACCCCTTTCTAGGAAATCATTTGAACTATTCTCAGAAACTGCATAATAGTACAGTTTCTAATACATGGATACTCTACAAGTTCTGCCTATCTTGCCTATCTACTCTTCTCATCCTTCTTTACTAATTACATATTTCTCTTCTGAAAGAGTTTACTGGATTCACAAACATGGGCCTGTGTGAAGTGATTCTTCAAGTGTGTTCAGTGTTAGGCTGATATATTTTATCTTTCTCTCTAGCTCTATTGGTTGTTAACTATATTCCAAGTTTTTATAGGTTAGTGGAGCTGGGAAGGAGCATGGACATATGGGAGGAACACTCCCATACCACATTTAATGTAATCACTGATTCATATGGAAATTGACGTATCCATCACAACCGTATTTGTAACATTCTAAAGGTTTGAGTGTTTGGGTTTTTTCTTCAATTCTGTCATTTTAAAGTACCAAATTTCCACATCTGTTGTCTTCCCCAAACCACAGATTTCTGAAGATGTGGTTACTCTGTACAATTCAGATGCCATTGTACAGAAATTTCTTACATTCTTCCCTGCCTTTACTGACCTATTTAAGGACCAGGGAGTTTCAGCTGAAGTGTGTGCCATGTTGCATGAATGTGTACTCCAGAACGGTTCTCCAGTGGCTGCAAACAGATTGCTATGTATCATAGCAAAGAAAAAGCAGCTTCTGCTGTTTCTTACGAGTACTTCCACAAGAGAGAGAAGTTACGGAAACTCTCTTCTATGTGTATGTGCATCTATGTATCATATCTATGTATATGCATATAGACAGAGAGACTAAGTAATCTCAGTGTGGTTTCTTAGTTTGAGTTTGATAAAGCTCTGTTTCACTCACTGAACAAGTCAGCACCTTCTGTCAATAACTCTGCCAATAGCTGCAGAATATACATGGACAAGGCTATGTGAACTCTGTTTGCTAGGAGGAATGTGAGTAATTGCTCTTTGTCTTTTTCAGAAGGGAGGAAAAGGGCATTCAAATAAAGAATTTAAGCCTGTTTCACCGGCTGGTAGCCTTTTGAGGACCTGTTTTCAAACATAATTTTATCTGTACAGGTCACCTGACATTCCTATCTGGTGTTTGCTTTGACTTCGGAGAGTTTTTCTGTAGAATTTGTAAAATAGTGTGAGACACCTGCTTTATACTTAGAGAATTATCCAACACAGTAAGAAAACTATACTTATTATTATAGGCCAGTGGGAGCAGCTCTGGTAGCCAGTGACTTCCCACTGGGAAAATCTTTGCATCACTTATCCTCTGCAGTTGTGAATGCTCTGGAGAAGTTTCCCTTTGAAGGAAGAAGTCCCTGTATAAAACATACATTCAGTGTTATGAAGGTGTTAAAGGACACTCGCATTACACTCCACATTTCTAATCATGGTAAGCTGCAGATGCATTTGATCATGAATTATTAATTTGTTACAGTAAAAGGGAGGTTAATATAGGTTCCCTCTTACTTCAATCTGCAAATTGCAGTCCCGCATTGCAATACACCTGTTTCCTATTCTGAACAGCCACACCCCTTCTCTGTGGGGGTGAAGTTCCATAGGAAATGCAAGTGCCAGAGAACTGACAAAGTATTTTATGTCTCTGACAATTAGTAGCACCTCCCAGATTACAGCTTCTCTGCAGTTCTGAACTTGGATGGACTCAAAAAATCCTATACCTTATAGAGACAAAATTTTATTCTTGGCAGCTTGTCAGAGTCCAGTACTTCCTGACCAGGTTCTTTTAGATACTCCACATGAGGAGAGTTTAATATCCAATTTACTTATTTGGTGTATTTGGCATGACACGGGGATTTGTTTTAGCAGAGTGATACAGGAATGAATTGAAATCACAACACAAGTATAATACAGGAATTGCAATATTCAACTGCAGCTGAATCTCAATGCAAAATTAATTCCCATTACTGGTTTCTGAATGTTCACTGTCATCACACTGAGCTTCCCTAGACACCTGGAAGGAATAAATAGATTGAAGCCAGCTCAAGCCTCTTGCTCCTTTCAAAGTTTAGTATTTGTGCAATTTTTATGCATTACGTTGAGCTGAACTACCTTTACACTGCCTCCCACCCATTCCTTAATGCTGGTCTCAGGGAATCTGATGACCCACTGTCTTACCTAAAGCCAAGGTGACTCTCCAGTCTACACAATATTGAGACAAGTTCAGCTTGCTTTATTTCACATTTTCCTCTGGGCTTGCTGGTTTTTACGCTTCTGTGAGCTTTCTTCCACTGTGGGGGTGTGCTGTCAGGTTACACAGCCCAGCTGCCAACATCCCTACTGAGTCCAGAAGTCAGCGGATGTTGGTGGCCATACTATTTAGGGCTTTGCTTTCCTTGGCTTATGAAAGCCCTTGCTGAATCCCATCATCACAAAGCCCAGCACGCTGTAAGCACCTGGTCTTGTGGACAGCAAAGGATACCAGAAGTTATTGCTCTGTTGAGTAGCAGCTCTTGCCTCACATTTTTGCTAAGCTCGTAACCTAATCTTTTAAACTAATAACAATTTGAATTTAAATTCATAACCATCTTCCACTTATTTCAAGCATACATATAAATGTGGTTATAGCTGTCTATAAATAAATAGGCCCTTAAATATTATTTTGGTTTTTTGCTGTGATATACTTTGAGCATAGTCATGTAATTGTTTTAGAAATCACTGTAGTATATTAAGATGTTATCAAATACCAGATGATTACTAACACTCCAAAATTTTTTATGAGCTCCCAAGTCACTTCAAGACATTATGGAAGCAAAATGCACTACAGTGCAAAGTCAGCTGCCTGTGTTTTAATTACCTTCAGCAATGTTGTAGTGCTTTATGTGTTAGTGTGGTAAAATGGGGAGCAGAAGATTCATTGGTCCATCCATTTGCTTCAACTCTCTCCGAGTCGGTTGCAATACAGATCACTCAGTTGAGGATAAAAATGTGTTGACTTTAGATAAAAACAATCCGGAAGTCAATCCTCTATTGCATGTCATTCTGAAGTATGCTAAATTTAGGCATATTGGCTCAACTAAGAGAATCAACTAGTAACTGAGAGTGGTATTTCATTATGACATGCATACAAATGTATGTTTTTTCGACACCGGAACAGGTTGTCCAGAGAGGTGGTGGAGGCCCTGTTCCTAGGGACGTTCAAGGTCAGGCTTGATGGGGCTCTGAGCAACCTGATCTAGTTAAAGATGCCTCTGCTCACTGTTGGAGAGTTGGACTAGATGACCTTTAAAGGTCCCTTCCAACCCAACACAAGGCGCACAAGCGGCATTAAGCAACAAGTGAGGTCTTTTTCTATCTGAGCCACTTTCAGTCAGTGCTCAGGCCAACAATCTTAGTCTCTTTCATTTTACTCACTGTTTGTTCTGTTATTTCTTGGCTTTCTGCCTGTTTTTCTGTCAGTTCCCATGTTTTTCTTACTACTCCTACTTGACGTTCACTGATAAAACACTCCCTTTCAGCCAATCTCTACTCTTTGGGCACAGCTTGTACTCCACTTTTCCCCATGACTTTGAGTCAGAGCCCACTCAAATTTTGTCTCTTTCATAAAGAAGCTCAGAGTCAAAAGACTCATTGCTCTTAGTGAAAGGCAGTTTCTATACCTACCTAGTAAACTAATATCCTCATTTTCTTTCAACTTGTGGTCCTGATGAGGTTTAAAAGAACATCATTGTAAACAACTCTTTCCAGCAAGGCAAGAAACATCTTAATGAACATTCTATGCAGTCTTATTTATTTGTTTATTTCCATTTTTTTTCATTTTGGGTCATATTCACATCACAAGATTTAAACAACGTATTTGGATTGAAGTTGTCACGGAGATTTCTCTTTCCTTTTTGGTTTTTGTGCAGTTGCCAGAGAGTAGTTTCTTGTAGTGAGCCCCTCAGGAATGATTAACATTTCCCCACAGACAGAGGCCTAAGCACATCAGAGGCACACAGACGGTTTACGGTCTCACATGACATTAACTGTGCAGCAGCTCTTTATCTGTAAAAAAGTCTTTTTGCTTTTCCTTAGCTAACATGTCATTTGACAAAGGTTTTGTGATTCCTAAGGCATAGTGAGCAGTTTTTAAAATACCTGTGTGTTGATCAGAAAGGTAAGCATAAATGAAAATTGTGGTTTGCTAGAGGACCTTTCTATCCCACCTCCAGCTCTAGTGCTGGCATTGGTTTGGTGCTTTGAAGGAAAGTTATTTTCATGGATATTTTAAAATTAATGATAGGATATACTGTAATCATATAACTTCATATATTATAATAAAATAGAAGCGTTGATCATGCCATGGGTTCTGCCTCTAATGGTGAGATTGCTGTAACTAACATGAATTTGTTAATCAATGAGGAACTTTACTCAGAAAGCTTGTTTATGAACATTTTAAACTGAAGTTGTAGGGCAGATTGTGTTGCTTTGTGGTCTTTCAAATAGTGGATAATCACAAGAATTCAGGACAGTAGAACTGCTGTAGCAGAGCCCACAATGCCTGACGAGGTGCCTTTTCATAGGAGATTTGCATCCAAGTGTGGTTCTTGCATGATTTTGGTACTATAAATGAAAAAAAAAAATGAGACTTGAAGTTAGAACAGTGCAGATATTTGATGCAAGACTATAATAATATAGCAAAGAATAGTATTAAATACTTGGACCCAAACACGACCTGCACTTTCAGATTCAGAGTAATTCCTTAATATACAGATTAGAGACTTGGTATTTAATCTTTGGCACATAGTATGAATGCAATACATGAAATGGCCATTAGGCAGTTTGTGTGAATTCGAACAGCTCAGTAACTTTAAACATTCACTTAGGTCTGCTAAAATGTTTCTTCCCTATTTTCAAATGCTATTACCTGGAAAACGTGCTCTATATGCTTATGTTCAGCCAAAACTTAATCTTATCAGATTCTGTCTCTCTTGTCTTTTCTACTGAGAAATAAAGGCACTTTGGCTGTTACAAAATCTTTTGAAGTCTCTTTCAATTTAGCAATGTCCATACATGTGTTATCTTGTCTAATTCCTTAGCATTGGCCTAATTAAAAGTCTTAAGCTAGCTGTAAGTGTGAGGTGTATAGATCCATCTGTGTCCTGGTTTGAGCTAAACAGAACCAATTCTGTTCAGTGACTTCACTTTCCAGCTCAGTCTCTTCTAAGAGGCTGCACTTTCTGAAGTTAGCAGCATGTTTTTGCAGACAGTGTCTGCTACTAGAAGTGACGGTGCCTGATGTTTATAGTTACTGCAGGGACTGGTATGCAGAGAAGCTCTTGCTTGTACTTGTTCCTACAGTGACCAAGGCCACTGCTGGATCTTGTGTGCCACGTTGAGGATGCCGAGAAGTAAAAACTTGCACCTCTGGGGAGTAATGGACAGGACAGGTGACCAACATGAGTATTTCATTCCATGTATGTCATCTTCAGTATAAAGCTGAGGTTCCACAGGGGTTAAGCGCCTTTTTTCCTCTCTTCTCCAGTGGCCAGCATCCAAGGAAGACTCTGTCCAATCTTCTGCCTTTGATCCCAACCTTGAGTTCCTGAATCCAGCTTCTGTGTTGATTGCCCTCTGCCACTGAGCCTGGGGCTTTCCCGGTGCCACCTGCTCTGCAGCACCAGTGGGGATTGCTATTGGGGCAGAAGTCGGGTTTGATAATCGATTTGTATATATTTAATTATTTTTATTATTCCCTTATGAGTACTGTTACTGTTTTATTAAAACTGTTTTAGTTTTCCAACCCATAAGTCTCATTCCCTTTCCCTTCCTGTTTGGGAAGGGAGATGGGTCAGAGAGCACCTGTCAACATTTAGTGGCTGGTCCAGTCCTAACTCCTGCCAATCTATAATTTTGATTCAAAGTGGGCACCATTCCATTGATTTAATTGTGATATGTATATAATGACTTACATACATATAACCCTTTGTTTTCATCAAAGAAAAGTGGCTTTTGACAATTTTCAAATGAAAACCGTGTAGTTAAGCACAGTTCAAGACATTTAAAGTCGAATGATCCGTATTTTATTTATGAATTTTCTATTGCATGTGGATATATTTAATGCTCCTGATTCATACGCACAACTTCTTAAATAGCTAGTCCTTAGCAGAGACCAGTGTTTAAACAGAATCTTAATTTAACAAAACAATGTGTGTGGTTTGACAGTTATTTTAATTGTGTAAAAAATATGCTGGATTTTGTTGAGATTTGTCTTGTAAAGCAAGTTGTTTCTACTGCTAAAAGTTTGCATGGTAAGGTTGTTTGGGAGGAGATTATCATAATCACTAAGATAAACATCTCTCACTCAGACTTGAGAAGGGTAATTCTGCAGTAACTGGTCTTCACAGGCTGGAGTTTACCCTGACTGGCCATTTGTTGAAAATACAAGCATACGATAGTGTTATTAGTGGTGTTCAAATCACTAAGGAAAACATTGTCTAGATAAGAATTTAACACTCTAAATCAGGAGAACAAAACATTTCAAAGACACATTTGAATGCAGGTCCCTTTGGGAAATCAGAGAAATTTATGCTCTTAGGTCCCCAAGGTGCTTTTGAAAATCTCAATTCTCACCTGTACAGACAAGACAAAGTCCTATCCTTTGCATCTGATATGATGTGAGCTACATCTAACTTAACTGGGGAGGCAGGAAGGAATTCAAGGCATTCTTGACACCACAGTACTTGATTCTATGCTGAGCAAGCACTTTGCTGATATCGAAGAATAATACAAGGATTTACAGCTGATCATGCTAGGAGTAGGTGATCTATCATAACCCCTATGTAGTTCCATAACAAAATTCTTTCATGAAGAAAGTATACACACCCTTCAGGAACACTACAATCTTAATAATTTAAAATTTCAAGCCTAATTATTAGTTTCAGTGGTACCTGTCTGACTTTTCCAGCTTTTGAAGGAAAAACAAGCCACTGTGCTGCTGCCACTGATGCTTGTGTATACAGCAAATGTTCTGACAAACTTGCTCTGATTGCTGTGGCCTGAATTGTTCCCTTCCATAGCTACCAAATGAGTCCATCCTCTGCATATAACCCCTTCATTCTGCACAATGACTTTGTAGCTTTAATAGTTGAACTCTGGTCTCTGATCTTAAGACTATTGTTATTAGTCACTGGAGTAGAACAAAGCCAGTTGCAGCCATCAGCCTGGAGCTTAGGACTCTCTTTTCCCCCTGCAGTGCTATCAGGTTGAACCATCACTGTTCCCCCATGCGTGCTGCATTTCTGGCTTCATTTCCCTGTGTACGTGGCTAACAGCAAGTATGTCAGCAGTAAGAAAGATGGAGACAGCAACATCCTCACCCTGCTTTATAAGCTAACAGTCAGGGTGCTCTCTTCAGAAAAGGGTTTGGACCTAGGCTGCAGAGGAAGTTGAGCACAGGGCTCGTACTTTCTGGGTGAGTGCTCTATTAGACTACTGCCAGTGATCAGCATGCCCTAGCAACAGCTGGTTTTGGAAAACTAAAATAGCTACACATACATTTTAAACCCGAAGATTCTTTTTAAGTTTCCTTTTAACCCGACTCAATGCGCCAACCCGTCCATCTCCTTAGGAAATTTATGTGTCACTCCACTTACGACTGGATCCCTATTAACTTATGTGGGAGCTGGGTGGTCACTTGCATGGGCCAGTGCAACCTGACAGTGCTTAGAATGTAGAGCTCAGAAAGAACACAATGACAAAGATAATGGTCGCAAAAGGGAACACAGGAAGTTCCAGTTAAACATAATGAAAAAATATTTTACTGTGAGGATGGTAAAACAACACCTGTTGGCTCTCCTTCCTTGGAGATACTCAAAATCTGACTGGACGAGATCCAGAGCAGCCGTTTCTAGTGGACTCTGGTTTGTGCAGCAGATTTAGACTAGGCAGTCTCCAGAAATTACTTCCAACCTCAACTATTTTGTGATTCTGTGAACACTGAGAATTTGAAGGCCAAAGAGAAAGACAAAATCTGGTTTCAGACTCAGCTTTTGTTGCTTGAAACTCAGATAAATGTTATTTTAAAGTACCCAAGTCCTCTCTGAGATCAAAACAAAGAAAACTAGCTGTGAAGAGAACTTCGTTTACATTTGCATGTATTTTCTTTCCTGCACTAACATGGACAAGCTTAAAAAGGAGTGTGTGTGGAATGTGTGTGTATGTTAGAAAAGAAACAACAGAAAGAGAGGGAGCTGACCTGCAAGAAAGAATTAAACCTTGGGCTGGAGAGCTCAAAGCAGAGGAAGTCTTTTTTAAATCAACACTTCATGCAGTTTTTAATGTGTGAAATAAGTGGAGATGGAAAGGCTATAGACAAAAAAGTTAAATATGCTTCCACCATTACTTTCACTGTCCTTGGCTACAGTACAACAAAGGACTAGTTAGCCAGTCAGCCAAACTGGCCAAGAAGCAGTTACTGATGTTGTGGAGGCAGTACACACAGAGTAATGATGAAGAAATTTTTCCTATTTCATTCACATATCTTTGAATGGAAGTAAGTTCTAGAGCTTGAATTACTGGGTTTTTTTCTCTCCTTGGGACTTTCTTCAACTACAGAGTACCAAATACATGTCTTCACTTGCTCAGTTTCACAGCCTATTCCATGTTCCAAAAACAATTAATAGATCTGGTCATTGGCAATACATCGTCACTGAAAGTGAATGCAAAAGAGGAGTGGGATGAAATGGGTAGTTACACACTGGAATTCTCTGTTTGTAGCAAACATTACAAGCCAGTAAGGGAAGACAATTCATTCTGACCAATAGCCATGCTTCCACCATTTTATTCTGGTTATTCAAATACCTCTTTATTTTATTCTGAATAGTTTTGGTAAAAGGAGAATTAGTTTTCTTTAGATTGAGTTAAAAAAAAAATTATGTAGTTTAAAAAAATATGTAAATTTTTACAGAAATTTTCTAGTAATCTTTTTTCTTTCTTTGGCTAGAACGTTAACATATGTCAACAAAGCATTCCTCTACATAATGAACATTTTTCAAAAAAATCTAATGTTATGTGAAACTTTAAGTAGGAGTATTCCTCTTCTGGTTTTGGTTCATTGTTGTTTCTTTATTATTACTTCTTGTAGTTCCTTAATACAATCTTCTAAATAGTTTATTTCTGAACTTTTTCCATTTGGAGTACTTTTCCTATTTGGTTATGTAAAACTGTGCATTTAATTATAAGTATCACTTCGGACGTAGTTCAGAAAGACTGAAGGAGATCAAATTATCGGCTTTGGGTGAGATCGATCTTTGTCAGAAAATCATCTGATGGAATGAAACTACCTTGATATAGCAGGCAAATCTTAGATGCTTAACAGGAGTTTTCAGGAATTGGAAAATAATCTGAGAACTCTCTCACACTGACCTGTCATTAGAAAAGGTTGTAGAACGGCTCAGTTAAAGTAGCAGCAAATAACTGTCAGGGCATATAATGGTCTTTCAAGAATTCTAAACGTGAAATGCCTCACTTGAAAATTTTATATCATTTCAATCAGTCAGGAGAGCAGAAGATGGCATGTGCCACCAGTTTTTAAAAACTACTTCAGGGTTGATCTGAGGAACTACAACACACAGTGTCTGACTTTCATGGGTGGCAAAGTGATTGAAATTATTGTAAAATAGAACTAGCAGACATTTGAATAAATTAAAATATGAGGGAAGAATCAACATGGATTTTGAGTATGGAAATTGTGTAGCAAATGTAGCAATCATGAGGCTGAGCTAGTGATCTTGAGTGTTTAAACTTGGAAAAAGCTTCTTTGAGAAAGGTACCTTACTAAAAGCTCTTGAAGAAGCTAAGCTGTCATGGAACAAATCATCCATGCACTAGCAACTGGATGGGAGACCCAAATAAATGGTAATTTGTCACAAATAATAAAGAAAATGAGTGGGGTACCACTGGATCTACGGAGGTCCAGCTCCTGCTGCACAGGCTTTCATAAATTACAACAAAAAGGTATATAGTGAAGCAGGCAAGTTTGTAGAAGACAAAAAGTTGTGCAGCAAAGTCAAAACCAAGGCAGACAGCTAGGAGTTGAAGAAAGTTTTAACCAATGCTGAGCAGCCAGGCAATAAAACCTCTTGTATAACGCACTCTTACCAAATTCAAACAAAAGCACTTAAAAGAAAAATATAAAACAGAGAGTTCTTAGCTGTTACTACTCATGAAAGGGATTTGGGAGTTATTTGGATAAGTGGCACCATGCTCTGTGGCAAGAAAAGACAAACTGAATAAACAATTATTTCCTTATGAAGTGAATAGAGAACAGCACAGGAAAACATCACAATGCTTTTGTACCAATCTTAAATCTCAAATACATGCACTTCTGGGCATTCATCTCAAAGACTAATGTAGTAGCACTAGATAAGACACAGAGAAGTTAAACAAGAATGATCAGAAGCAAATAGGTTCTAGACAAGGGAAACTGAATAGGACATTCCTTAATGGAAAAGAGATGATTATAAGTGCATAGGACATAAAATCAGCAGTATAAGATGGCAATTCATTGTTTCTCAGAAGTGCAAAAGCTAATTTGAAACAAACAAAAGGAAACACTTTATTTTATGTGTTCCTTAACTGAATTGCTAAACTCATTGCCAGGGGATGCTTTGGAAATCAAAAGAACAGATAGGTTCAAAAAGGAATTAGAAAAACATGGAGGATATGTCACTGTTTGCTATTGAATTCAGTGGTCTGAAATGCTTTAACAACCGATTGTCAGAAATAAGGACCACTTTGTAGTATCCTGTTTCTTACACTCTTCCTCTGAATGATCACAGCTGGTCACTGCACAGAATGCTGAAAGAGATGGACCTTGGTCTGACCAGTGCGGCAGTTCTTACAGTCTTGTGACAGACACTTTTTCTTTGACTGCGTTCAGCGTCATGCTGAGGCAACATCAGTTGAGCAATATGAGAAGTTCAGTATAAAAATAACATCCTTTTCAAAGTATTATTTCTGTTTGTATCCACCACCCCTCTCTACTGTGGCAGGCATTGCCAGTATCTAATAATAAACAAACCCATAAATAATGTCAGCGCCAGTCACGTGTGGCTGCGATCTGCTTGTACCATACTTGTCCACATAATTTCTGTAATCAGTTTTACCAATTCATAACTGGCAAGTGCTTCCCCCAAGTACTTTGGTAAAAGTGTGGCATTGCCACATACATTGAAAACTAACGAAATCAGGCTTTGTTACATAAAAAGTAGAACTATGAATTCTTCAAAGACACCTCACTAAGCATATTCTGCTATGAGACCATTCCTAACAAAAAGAGGGATCAATTAAATGGTCTTCTGCTTGCTACTGCAGGAGCATTATGAAGGGGAAAAGCCAGTTTTGAAGTGAGTGGCTCATAGAGAAACAAATGCAAACCGATCCCTTTATACCCTTGCACTAGGTTAGTAGGCGGAAGGAGCAAACCTCACAATGCAGATATATCTGCCAGTGCAAACATGGTATTTACCATATTTTTATAAATGGCTATCTTTGTTTTGGGAATACTAATTTATTTTCACAACATAGCTACCTATCGGGTAAATCTATGATATCTGTATCGTAACACTGATGAGTGGCAACATATGTGGGAAATCAATTCATCACATTTCTCCAGTTCCAGTCACTGCTGACTGTGGCTGCAGAAAGATGAAAAGATGAAAATCATTTTCCTCTCCTGAAAGAAGTGCTACCAAGAAAGCCAAGCAGACATTAGATGGTGCCTACAAGTTGATATAGAAAGGGAAGGGCTTCCTATCTTGTGTATTCATTTTGCAGAAGTAGCAGAAGCATGTGTATACTTATGTACATATTTATTTAAAGTAGTTGTCAGCAATAGTCTACCAATTTCAATAATGAGAATGCATTGTGCAGAAATCAATCACAATGCAAAATCAGATATTAGAAAGAAAAAATGCATAAAATGAGCCTATTTTTCATGTGTGCTAAAATATGCCTTTTGCTATTTAGGTTGAATAAATTAAACTGCTACATTCAATGTAACCCCAAGACCTCTCAGGGCTTTTATTTTCAGTACAGTGTTTTGGGGAAAAAAAAAGAAAAGAGATAGCTGGAGGCAAGAAACAGCATAGTTCACAATTACGATACCATTCACTGTAAAACTACTAGAAAAGTACTGTTTAATTGTCGTTCCATAAACATCTCCTGTTTAAATGACTGAAGATTTCTTTTGTTAACAATTTTTTTTTTAATTTTGTGTAATGTGTGGTCTTGAGTTTAAACTACTACAAAACTTCTTAGTAAGTCCTGCATTTAAAATGCAGCTAATTAACAGAACTTGTGTATCATATTAAACTCGTATTTCTGATTTTGTTGCATAAATAAGACATAAACTCTGTTCATCTCTTTGATTTAAATGTAAGACAAGCCTGCAAATGTAATATATATGCTAAAGGTCTCTAGGGTTGAGTTACAGTGCACTGAAAGATTTCTGATGTCTTCTAGTCATGGTTTCTGATCAGTGTCAGGCCAGAGGTGAGAGATCACCTGAAAATCCTGAGTCTGAAGAACTTAGACAAGGAATTATGGCCATGTATTAAATCACATAACTCATATGAGTAGTAAGCACCTGTTGGTTCAGTTTTCCCTGCTGAGGCAATGGCTAAGAATGAAAAAAAAATCATAAGGATAGAAAAGTAAGTATTTTCTAATAATTTTATCTTTAATGAACATGTCTTAAAATTGTTTTACCATAATTTACTTGATGCACAGTGTTCTTTGTTTTTCTACAACATACTTTGATAATCAGTATCAGTGGTGTGCTTACTGCAGCCTATATTCTTTGAACTAGGACCTTTTGGTTGCACACTATTGAAGAATACATATTTTTATATGAGGCTCTGAAGGATGTGGTGGTGTAAAATTATGAATATTAGATTAACAGAGAGGATAGACAGTGGGACAGAACAGAAACTGAAATATAAAATCAAGTTACTTTAATGTAAATCTTTAAATCTTAACCATTAGTGAGGAAAGCGCTTGTGCCAGAGTTTCCACTACAAAACTATTCTCATCACCAATGGCAGAGGTACTGATAAGACGTCATGAGTTAAAATAGAAAGACAGAAGGGGATATCTGTAAACTTAGCTCTTTCCCTCCCCAAACTCTCCTGTGAAAACAACTGGCATAGTGTCCCAGTCATGATAATTCTGAAATGGTAAGACAGATGGTGAAAAAAATAAGCTTTGCGGTCAAAACTTTCAAGTTGAGACTTTAAAACAGACTGTCACTTTGTGTTAATAAACCTAAAAAGTTAACACAGAGCTTACACCACACCAGGTAGTAGAAGTTTTTTGGCTGCTCAGTGAAAACATCATGGAGATTGTGCTCACAGTTTGGGTTTTTTTAACTCATACCTGCCTGCTGGCTTTTGCCTACACTGAAAAAGTTTCTAAACTTCAAAGATCTCCTCTTATAAATATCTTCTAACAACTAAAGCACAGGTTTGCTGTCTGCTTGCGCCAGGAAAGGAAAAGGCCCATTGGACGGCTTCTCACCATATTACGTATATAAAGAAATAGAACTTTTAGCAACGAGGCTAAGCAGGGGCGGACTAAAGGAAATCTCGGGTGACCAGCTGAGTCATTCAGGCAGGGCTGGCTTTAGGCGTAAGCGGAGAAAGCAGTTGCTTAGGACAGAAAGTCACAGGGGCAGCAGAGAAGATTTCCCAAGGCCATCCTCCCCAAAGAGCTCCCTAGTATCAGCAGCCTTCGGAGTTGCGGCTTAACGCCCTTGGCCTCGGTACGCATCTACCTTTATTCTTGCTGCCGTGCTAATGAAGGGAAAGACCCTTGCAAATACCTGTATTCTCCCCAACAATGAAAAGTAGGAAGATGACATAGAAATTCACCTTTCCTCCTGCCTTCCCTTCTCCTCCTTGTCATGGGCAGGGGGAGTTGGATCCATCCAGTGGTCGTCTTTTTGGTTTCCAAAGAATCTTTTAGGAATTTCAAACACAGCTCACTTTCCTTCCCTAATGGAACAAATTTTTGTGGGAAAATCCTGTCTCATCAAAATGAAGAATATCATCAACATTTTGACAGACAATTACTGAAATTTTAAAAAGTCAGAATTTTTGGATGTAGTAATATATTCCCCCATCTGCTGAGAATAACAAGAAGAGTGTTTGCAAGGTGAAAAAGAAAGGGCATTATACATGGGATAAACCAGAGGCTGATACATGCTGATTAATGGGGGAGAAGGCCTTCAAGGCAGTATAAGACAGGAAGGAGAATAATAATAGT
Organism: Trogon surrucura; assembly: GCA_020746105.1. Classification (NCBI taxonomy): domain Eukaryota; kingdom Metazoa; phylum Chordata; class Aves; order Trogoniformes; family Trogonidae; genus Trogon; species Trogon surrucura. The sequence goes on along the minus strand of CM036623.1, from coordinate 29,321,145 downwards.
AAAAAGCAATGAGAATATGTTTGTCTTGAGGAGTGAACCAAGCTGTGTAGGGCCTTGCAGAGATTAGTCCTACAGCAGGGGACATGGCAAAGCAGAGATTTCAAACTAATGATAGGCATGAGCAGAAGAGCAGGTGAGAGCATAACCTAAGCAGAAATCATCTGGGTGTTCTGAAAGGAATAGGAAGAATGCTGTAAAGTTAGAAAGAGAACAGCTGCATGAGTGAAGGAGGGAAGTGAACATAGTTGCATCCATGGTTTCCTAGGTGAGAAGGCCAGGGAAGGAATTTTGTTCTGGTCCCTGCAATATATAAAAGGTAACAGGAAAGCATAAATCATAATCCCAATGATTTGGGATTATGAGAAGTGAGAAGCACAGAGAAAAGCAGGAAGGGATCAAGGTTGCAGCTTTACTGACTGGAATTAGTCTTGTTTTCCTTTATCTCTAGTTGCCCTAGAATACTCTCACGCCTGCAAAGCACTGTAAGATCTTTAGGTGGTCAGGGCTCTAGGGTGGCAGCATCCCCAGTTTCAGGGGACCCCAACAAATGCCTATTGGCAGATGGAAATTCTTTTGTCCCCGTACATATGTATTAAATTGAAGGCCATGGTACTACACATTTGAAATACTAGAGAGCCTCAAACACCTATGGAGGCTAATAAAAATCAGAAAACTCCATAAGTCTAACAGGCAACAAATGGAAGTGAGGGGAAATCAGACTCAGATCTTCCATGTGCCTACTGCAAGAATATGAGTGATGCATCTTGACACCTGCTGCTGTTTATATATAACGCATGGCAAATGAGTGGGGGGTTAGATTGTTTCTCCAGTTCACCCTCTAGTACTAGACACCCTATGCAGCTTTCAAAGCATCCTGAGCCAGCTGCTGGCCCAAAGACACAAGTCAGTGGCTACTGAAATGTCTCAGTCAGTATGAACAGCACCTGCAGTTGCCTGCAAGGGATTTGGGCTTGTTTTGTAATGGGTCTCAAGACTGTCCAGCACTCACGGGGCTCGATCAGACAGAGCTGGAGCCTATGAATGATTAACTGGTGACTCAGGTATGGACCCTGCATGACACTGGGTTTTATTCTCTTTGTTGGGAAGCTTCACATCATATATTTGGACAATCTCTCACAGTCAGCAGCTTGCTGTCCTGATCCTCAAGCACTGTACTAGAGATAGGATTTCAAACAATCCCAAATGCCTCTGTCAGTGGTGAATGTAATCTGTCACTCAATGGGAGGCAGGGCTCGCTGACACCTCACAGAAATCAGTTAGGGAAAAATTAAAACAAACAAACAAAAAAGTAACCAATTCTTTTTCCCTAACTGACTGTGAAACCAAAACCTACATTAGGTGCATTTAATACATCCCAGAAAAATTTCAAAATTGCAGCCTACTGATCTTGTTCTAAAATACTGAAGCAGGACAAAATTTCTACTGAGCTCCCAGATTGTTTTCATCTGAGAGAAAAAGACCATGCTGCTCTACCTCTGTGCTGAGAACAATTTAGGTTTTGTATTAAAAATAGTAAATCCAATGCATTAAATAGTAATACATGAATATCAGATATTTTAATGTTTTCCGTGTTTAATGTTTTCTGTTTCAGATTTATGTTGATGATGCTGTGACCTTTTCTGAAAAACACTTTAGGATATCAGCAATTGCATTATTATTGCACATTATCTTTGCAGCATTATGATGGAATTGTAAAGAACAAAGATACCTTAATTCAGGGGCAACAACAAAGCATGATCACTACAAATTTCAAATACTGCAACTGCTATTTCTGCCTAGATGGAGGAGCAGTATTTTCAAATTATGTCCAAGAACATACCTGAAAAATAAATGATTTCTTTCCCTGCATGTTTATTGAATCTCTTACAAATGTTTTATGTTAAAAGTAGCTCCTGATTTGATAACACATTGCTAATATTCTGAGATTTTTTACTTTTATGTATGTAAATTCTCTACTAGAATTTCAGTTATCATTCCCAAATTGGTTTTCAGATCTCCACAAAGTGTATGTTTACAAGAATATTTTTTAGGCAGAAGATTTCAGAAAATGTAAAGAATTCTCTTATCACCCTGTTCTTTTAGTCAGTATTAAATACACATAAACACGTAGACCTGAAATATGTTCTTATATATTATAGATTCTCTCATGATTGTTTTCTTAGCTGCTGTCACCAGCAAAAGCCATAAACCTCATTAATAAATCCTGCATGTTAATTGACATAGACAACCGTCAGTAAATATTTAAAAACTATTGAGTGATTTCTATATAGTGACGAGTTGCAGTGATTATTCATGAAATGGCGTGGGTTTGGTAGCATTGTCCGAGTATGCTCCTAGTCATATTTTTTTAGGACTATTTATTAGTCCCGTTTATTCAGCCCCATTGGCTCACGCCAGAAAGTCACACAGCAGAGGCCGTAGGGCTCGGCAGCGCGTGTAACTGCACTCACCCTACACTTCAGCGCACTGGGTGTGAAAGCTGCCGTAGCCCCTCTGCTCCTCACTGCTCCAGACCTCACTAGCAGAGCAGGCACACCGTTCCCAACCTTCTTCCTCCTGCACATCCACTGATAATCCCCACATGCCACTAATGCCTTTGCCTATTAGTCAAAGAAAGTCTCTGACTTAAGAGCTCTGCTTTGAGGCTATCTGTACTCTCTGCAGGAGAGCCTGGGAGTAGATAAGCACATCGGATTAGTACACTGGACTTTGGCATCCACGTCACTGTGCAGCAGAGCCCTCCGTCACTTTCTTCAACAAGGTATGCAAAACGATCTCTTTCTTGTTTTGACCATCCAACTCACTCACTGGACTTCGTGTTCCTCGTTCTCATACTGGATAAGACATTAAGTGACTGACCCTTGCTGACATAAGCCACAAAGGAGCCACCATGTATGCAAAATCAGGGGACTAGGCTGGGAATGTAGAATCAGGAGAATTTCAGTGTGACTACTGAGGCATGCCCATTCCAAAACAATCTAGGTTGTTATTTCTAGGTGAGAGCAAACCCTCCAATTTTGCATTTGGTCTACTTAGCTTCACTTTTGGCTAGAGAAGAGGTGTGATGCAAGGACAGTGAGCATTTCCCTTCCTAAATGCCTAGCCCTTGTTACTGTAGAGCTCAGCCACACACTACAGAGCCTGAGTGTCAGGTTCTCACCTCAGCTTCATTAGCTTCACATGCAAAACAGAAGATACTAGAGCTGACTTAGATAATTAGTAAAGTATTGGGATGTGCTCCCAATCTGCCTGGTATTCACATTACTTAGTTACAACTTGTATTACATTTGTTCCTGCTCTATGCAAGTCTTGAATTATTTACGTTTTTAAGGCCATCATTGTTGTGAACACTGAAATGATGCATAATCTTGAAAACTGAAAAAGTAAGTCTATGTTTGACTTGCTGTCAGTACAATGGCTGATTCTAAACCATTTCCTTCAAAAAACACATCTTCCTCCTTTTTCTCCCCAAACATTTTTCATGTTTCTGACATCTTTTTTTACATTTATTACATTTTGTCACGTATAGCAGTATTGTTAGTTTCACCAGCTTTTGTGCAGGAACCCGATCCTAAATTTACACAGATTCAGTCCAGTCATCCCAGATGACTGTTCTAATTAAAGTATCAACCTACAGAGACTGAGCAGTGAGTGTGTATGGATGAGTGTCTGTCTCTGTCCATGTGCTGTTCTGACAATGTCCCTTCTCCTTCCCTTTTGATCCTTCTCCTTCTTCACTCCAAATCCAACCACATATTTCTTATTTAGATATACTGGAAACAGTCTTATCAATTCCCACACTCGCATAAGGTAATGAGTTTATTTTAGTGAGAGTATTGCATTGGTTAGCGATTTTTTAGGTGATTAGGTAGATACATATTAGGAAAATGGGGCTAATTTTTTGTCTTCTGGATTTCTGATAGACTTTAAAAGCTTCTTGGAAACAAAGTTATAATGTGGATCTCATATATACTGCCTCTTTATCCATAATTTTCTCAGAAGATCACCAACCTTTTGGGTCTAAGAGAAGAGTGTTGCAGCCTGAGCTATAGGTAAGTACTGGAAATTTTGGAGGGGGGAAAAAACAGGTACTCAATAGCATCTTACTAAAAAGGTTTACAAATACAGTCAACAGGCACAATAATACATATAAAAATATGAATAGAAATAAGTGCTGCATAGGGACAGCTAGCATAATTCAGGTAACTCGGAGTTTCCCTCTCAGAAAAAAAGGGAGTTTTCACTATTGGATGAATAAATGACCCAAACACATCTCTGCATCCAATAGCTTCAGCAGTGCTTTGAAGTTCTTCAGTCTTTGATGATGCGGCCTACATCTTTAGACAAAACATAGTATTTCCGGAGAGACGTACAGGAACTCAAAACAAATACAGTCTTTGCACAACTATGCAGTTGCACAGAATTCTTAAAAGGAAGCTCTGCTTGGAAAACCAGGGTCTTTTCTGCACAGTGGGTTGAAAGAAAAGAGATGACACTTCTGTTGAGGGGTTCATAAGCACATTATGCAGGAGGAAGAGTCACAGAATCTTTCCTGTTGACCTACACAGCTTCAGGTTTGTGATTCAGGTACAGAACAGGTCTACTGCTTCCAGGTGGTCTGCAGCAGGTTGTGAAAACTGAGCAGCAGCATCTGAGACATTAGTCACAGAGTATGCTGCAAAGCAGTGCGTGCAACAAATGGATCCGCAAAGAATAAAGTTCTTCAGAGTGATCCTTTCTGCCCTTTTTCAATTTCTTAAATATGTTAACAGTGAGGACACAAGAATTATAGTACATGGCATTAAAGCTACTTCTAGTCCTGATGTTACATTCTTCTGCATGATAGCAGAAATTTGTGTTGGGCTGCTTGTTTACTGTGCAGCCTAGCTTCTTTCAGAGCTGCCTTACTATTTATTCTCACAGGTGTAACCTTGCATTTGGCTGTATCTGAACGGTCCCCTTTGGGAGGTCTAAGTCAGCGCACAACCCTGGCTGACCATGGTGCCCCCACCCTGGCTGCCTGAGCTGCTCTTCCATCAGATCTTGAATCAACACTGTTTAGAGCTCAGAATTTTAAGTTAAAGTGTCACTCACAGATGTTTGTAAAGCTGGAATAAGCCAGAAGCCACTGCCAGTAACCTTCCCACCTGCCCCAGGCTAAGTCGTTCCTCCTCCTCCACCAGAGCCTTCAGTAGGTGACCGTGTCTGCTTCTGACCACTCTGTCCTCAGCCATACGGATAATTCTTCCAGGCTCTTTGAGTCATACACGGTTATTATTCACAGAGATTTTTACATTGACTTTCTAACCATAACTACAAATCCTAGATAGCACCAGTCCTACTTTAGATTTCTGCACAATCACCTAGAATCATCTTCACTGATCGGTAACTCCCCTTGGGCTATACCAGTCATACCTGACCCATGCATTGCGATGTTTCTTCATAGAATACAATGGTGACTTTCCAGAAAAACACCAAAGAATTATCCAAGTATATCTGTACCTTTACTCTTACGAACAGCTTTGTAATTTAACATGAAATTAAACATTTTTTTAAATGTTTCTCTCTAACAAAGTTGTTCAAAATCCTTCTTCATGACCAGGAAGGCACTTAGCTGTGATCATATGATACAAATACATAACACATCCTTTCAGGTATAGAATAAACTTATTTATTAATTAGTTACATTTTTTTTGTACCAATAACAACTTGAAAAAAAAATCTAGACATGATAGGCCTATAACAGTGTTAAGATCTAGAAAACTTGAGCTGTTCCTAAAACTACCAACCATGCATATTCCTTGACATGCTCATCCATTTTTCTATGCTTTATAACTTGGAATGCTGGCTAGTTTGCCTTTCTTCTACGTGTTCTACGCATTTATTTCAGACTGCTGTGTTCATTTCCCCCCTAAACTAGAAATGTATTCTTCTGAGTGTCTCCTCTTTCTTGATCACAATATCCTGACATCTTTATAGATATTGTCTTCTTCACAGACTCCTCCTACTTTGATACAGTTATTTCTATGTAATTTTTCTTTTCACTGAGTCATTTTCTACAGCTTTTTTGATAACAGGTCAAAATACGTGTCTTGGGAACAAGAAGACATAGCCAGCGTCCATGTATAGATGTATGGTATGGATTGTAACCTTGTTTGTACATACTGAATGTAGCCATATCTAAATACTCAGGCAAGCCCTGACTTCCATTCTAGCAATTATCTTTACCATCATAAAATCTGAAGTGGTTAGTTTCCCTAGTATGATTTAGTTTTGGTCCGAAAGTAAGTAGCTGGGATTTTTAGGAACTCTAATAATGATTTAGTGCATAGCTCTAAGTAACATGTCTGGTATGAAGTTACTTGTAACAACAATGTAATCTTCTTTCTCCAAATTATGAGCAGATATTGAAAGAAAGTTATCGCTTTCTTCAGTCTTGACTGCTGTGCAAGAGGCCCTCGCTGGTAAACTCAGCTTAGGTTTATTCCTGTTACATTGATCTGTATCCAGTAAAGTTTCTTTGACTAGGATAAGCTTAAAACTGTATTAAATACTGTATTTCCTCATTTATTACTCGATTCCTGGTAGGCCAAAACCTCTGCCAGGGCAAGATCCTTTATTATTTACAGGAACTAAGGGAGCCTAACCTTTTAACTCAGTTAAGAATGGCCTCTCATGATCCCTGAAAATACTTCCTTCTGGACACAGTCCGTCAAACCGCTGGAAATGGAGAGAAGGAATCGAGATGTGACCTGACACACTTATGCCTTCTAACCCATGACTCTGAGAAAAATAAACAGAGTGTTTTTTTCTTTCACATCTGCTTACCAGCATCAGAAGTTGCCCTCAATTCCCAGCCTTCCTTCTGGAGTCACCGGGGTGGAAATGTTTGAAGAAAATACACTCCCTTGCCAAATACCACGAGGACTGGGATAAAGCCTGACAAGTGGGCATTCTTGTGGGCTAGGCATTGTTCAGACTTATATCAAAATAATACAAGGCCAGTTAAAAGAAGTTGAACCTAGACTTTTCATAAAGCAAATCATGCAAACTGAAATCCAATTGAACTTTTTGTCTTCAGCAAAAAAAAAACCAACTGAAGAATCAACACTGCAGTGAATGGTGGTCTATGCTTAATCTGATGGCCACAAGAGGGTACAATTTGTAAATTGTAAATGAGTGTAACGGTAGAAAGGAGGACAATCTAAGTCATGTCTGGTGTTTTTGAAGTCACAAAAATCGATCTCCAGAACTGCCAGAGAAATCCTGGGGTACCACCTCCCGAGGCACGTGTCCTTGGGGGCTGCACAGGTCACCAAAACGAAGGGGACAATCGATCGCCTTTCCGCAGGCGTGCTGGGTGACGATTCCCTGCATCAGGGCCCACGATCTGCGGTTCTTGGACATCTGAATCTTTCCAAACCTTTTGTTGCATTAGCCAAGAACACCATACAAAGAACTGAGCACAACATACTTTCAGCTACACTGGGGGTGCCTGGACAATATTCTTGCAGGTATTTGTGTTGTCAACCAGTCCTTAAGCATCAGAGCCAGGCCTGAACGCAAAGGCCAAGTGGCTTTGTGTGAGCACGTCAGGAAAGTGGGTATCAGGTCTGGAGCTGGACCTGGACTTTTCTCACGGGGCAAGAAAAACAGAAGATGGGAAAGGGAGAAGTGCTTGACCTCAGGCTTCCTCTGGATGTGTAATTAATTCTGGGGTGAAAGTTTGTGATCTGTAGTCTTGGCTCAAACTAGTCCCAGTATTACTCACTTTATAAACAAGTACCAATACTCACCTGACAGTGTAAAATAAAAATAAATCTTAGTACATAAATTGCAATGAGCTCCCATGTGTACACCCTGATACACTCTTAACACAGGCTCCCTCGTTCATCCATCTACCTGTGGGGTCCCAAACGCACCCGGTGTTTTTGCATATTTTAGGGAAATCTGTCACACACATGTTCAGATGTTGGCAGCAGCGGCAGAAGCAAAGACTCGGCAGCTTCTGTTCGTTATTGCGAGGGCTGGATCCTGCCTCCGTCTACGGAGCTCCATCAGCAGCTCAACCAGAGGCCGTTTCACTTTTGCATCACTCGGCAACGACCGACAGGAGAAAAAAAAGGAAGAAAATAAGAAGAAAAAAACAACCAACCAAAGAAAAAAGCAACCCCTTTTGCGGGAGGCCCGGCCCAGCCGTGCTCACAAAGCACAGCCACCCCGGAACACGGCGCCCGGGGCAGCGCGGGCCGGGAGCAGCTCCCCGCGGGGGCGCCTCGTCGCGCACACGCGCGGCTGCGGCCGGGCCCCGCCACTGCCGCGGGTGGGGGTGACCGCCGCGCGCCGCCACCGGCGCGGGCCGAGGGAGCGCGGGAGCAGCCGCCGCCGGGCGCGGCGAGGCAGCGGCGTCAGCCCCTCCGCCCCCGGGCGCGCGGCAGCGTCCTCGCCAGGGCCCCACGCGTAACCGCCCGCGCAGATCCGAGCGCGATCCCGGCTGGGCGCTGCGTGGGGGCGGTGCTGGGCGAGGGGCGGCGGCGGCCGCAGTTGTTGCTGCTGCTGCTACGTGGGGCGGCACAGGGCTCGGTCGCAGGTTTTCGCCCGTGGCGCGGAGCGAGCCCGCTGCCCGCTCGGGGCCGCTGGCCCTTTAAATGCTGGCGGGCGGCCCGTGCCGCTGCTGGCTGGGAGACCCCGCGCTTCCAGTGAGAGGTGAGACCAAGATGGCGGCCGCGCAGTGACTGAGGCGGAGACGGAGCCGGTGGGAGCCGGGCTGGACGGGCCGCGCTGCACCGCGCCTTCGCCGCTCGCCTCCTCCGCAGGGCAGAGCGCGTCTCTGCCAGCCGGGCTGCTGGGTGCCTGGGGCTCAGCTACGTCGCAGGGCGCGCTGAGGAGTCGGGACTGAGCCACCGCAGCACCGGGAGGAGGAGGAGGAGGAGGAAGAAGAATATGGCGGCGGAGTCGGGCTGGGAGTGAAGCCGCCGCCTGCGACGGGAGCCCATGGGGGAGACGGGGCGCTGAGCCCGCCCGCCCGCTTCATCCCGGCCCGGGACAGGCAGTGCCCGCAGGCCCCGGCCAGCCGCGGCGGGAAGGAGGGCGGCTCCTTGAAGCCCCGCGCTGAGGGACGGCGAGCGAGGGGCTTCGGGCCTGGGCGGCTGCTGCACAATAGAGCCGAGCTCCAGGCCGGGGCGAGCGGCCGCTCTCCCGCCTGCCGCCCCCCGCCCGCTTCACGCCGGCCTGCCGCCTGCTTCCCGCGCCGGGGCCTTGACCTCGGGCGTCGCCTGCGCTTGTCACCCCGCGCCGGCTGCCCGGTGCCGCCCGGGCCGTGTGCTGCCCGCCGCTGCGTCCACTCCCGCGGATCCGCTTCTCCTCCAGGATCCCTTCTTCACCGCCTCTGCTGCCTGCCCTTCGCCCTGCGAAGAGCCTCTCTCCCCTGCGTAGGTTTACTCGCCTTCTGTGCGGCGCCTGGAGCAGCTCCCCTTTCACAGCTTCACCTCTTTCCTTGTTCCCCACTTCCCCTGCGCCCTCCACGGTCCTGTTACCCTCGATAATGAGGATCCCGTTGCAGCGCTGAAGAGGAACAAGAAGAGCTCGCTTGGCGTGCCCGTGTGGGGCTGCTACCCTCTTTCCTGCTCCCCTCCTCTGAGGGGGGCCTAGCCCCCGGCCAGCCTCCTGCTCCTCCAGCGATTGCGAGCCACAGTGGTGGCTGTGGTGTGGCAGGCGGCAGGATGACTGACACCCGGCGGAGGGTGAAGGTTTACACGCTGAATGAGGACCGCCAGTGGGATGATCGAGGCACGGGACATGTGTCCTCTTGCTACGTGGAGAGGCTGAAGGGCATGTCCCTGCTAGTCAGGGCAGAGAGTGATGGTAAGTGTGTATGGCCGATACAACCTTTCCTCTGCCTACCCAGAAAATGAACTGGGCTTAGCTTTGTGTCTCTTGCCTTAACGTTGTGCTGTGTAATTCAAATATATTTCCTAAAAGCAAGTAGGCACTAACTGTGTTTAGGCCAAGTGAAAGAAGTGGAAGATTACCATCAAGTGCAAGCGTTGCAATCAAAATTGTTCAGGTCTTGTAAATTTTGTATGGGTTTGGATATCTGATGATCCATCACTAGATGCCCAGTGAACTCCAGTTTCAAAACTGATCACTGTGATGTGTCTGTTCCTTAGATGTTTCTGGAAACAACCGCTTGTGAAAGGAGTTGTTCAGAACTTATATCATGTTTTTTAGTAAAAACTTTTAAAAGGTCATTGGATGACCAATACCTTTTTTCTCTCTCTTTCTCCCTACCTTTTCTTTGATAGTAAGAATTAGGCAAGACATTCTAAAAATCTGTTATCTAAGTACAGTTACAATAGCAGTAAAGGCAACAAAGTGGACAGAACAGCATTTTCAGAGAATTTTTTTTTTAATGCAATAGTAGTTCTCAGTCCTTCAGCAGTTCTAGATCTTCCCATAAATACATTTTAAACTTCTGCATTACCAACTTCCTCCACGTTTTCTGGCAACCTAGGACAATAGTGTATGTTGAGTAGGACTATCTGGCCCTGTTGCTATGTGTTTGTTGTAGCCTTGATTATTGGTTAAGTGAGTTCAAGTTTGTCAGTGTATGACTTATTATTTCATTAGGTATATAGCTACAGAATTTAGTGACTTGTAGGTCTAACTGTAGCTTGTGGCTATCAACAGACCCTGTAGTTTTATTTATTTGGTTTTTACATTGTAAGAACTAGCGTGAAAAGCAACTTGAGAATCATTAATTTGTACTGTTTGAGAAAGTTCTGACAAACTACAATAATCTAATATAAATATTAGAAAAAACTTTTTCACAGTGAGGGTGACAGAGCACTGGCACAGGCTGCCCAGGGAGGTTGTGGAGTCTCCTTCTCTGGAGACATTCAAAACCCACCTGGACGTGTTCCTGTGCGATCTACTGTAGGTGATCCTGCTCTGGCAGGGAGGCTGGACTAGATGATCTTTGAGGTCCCTTCCAACCTCTAACACTGTGATTCTGTGATCTCTACAGCAAAGCTCTTAAACTGATATGGAGGAATCAGACTTTCATCTAAGCAAGATTTTGATAATTGAGCTTCTGATAAGCATGAATCTCAGGGTCTGGTAGTTTCTTGATTATACTTTAAAAATTCATACTTGATTTTATTTATTTTAAATGGAAGATAAATTTATAGTTTGGCCAGCTTCTCACTGTAAGAGAAGGCATTCAAAATGGAAACAGACTTAAGTTTAATTTCAGCTAAATTTTCAGGCAATCTTTACAGTATGTTGTTGTACGTAAGTCCTTTCTGTCTACATGGTTGCTGTGCTTGTATTTCAAAACTGTCATGTCTTCTGTCTCTGAACAATTTTCTGATTCATTTTTTAATTACTTCTAGAAAAGAAAGCAAAAGAATTGCAGCTCATAACCTGCTTGGGAAGAAATAACCCATTCAAACTTAAACCCCTTTGTTACCTTTCAGTGGGATATGTATGCTTAAGACCGATTAGAACCTGAATTGGACTGTTGTTACCAGCTTGTTTGTTGTAAATGAACATCTGTAAGAAGGAAGATACATGTTGGTATAAATGATCCCAAACCAAAGATGAAGTCAGTATTTTGTGTTGCATAGCTAAGATACTCTGATCAGTGCAGAACTGGCTCAAATTTACTTATTACACTGGATATACACAAATATATGTGATAGTACACACACATTAGACTTCTTTGAAACAGCATATATGTACTTCAAGAGTACTGAATAATATACAGAGCCCAAGTTCTTAATTTAGTAGGTAGTATCAGTCCTGGGTAAATGTGCACTCTATTAATAGGCTAGTTTTTCTGACTTGGTTGTGTAAACACCTCATGAAATTCGGTTTATATTTTGTTTACTTCCAGTCTGTTTGTGGGCTAATTTTGAAGGTAAATATATTCATTTTTACATGTAAGTAAATGGTTTGGAAAAAGGTAATGCCAAGCTTGTGTTTTGGGTACTATGCAATTTGTGTGTTCTCTCATGTGCTTTTTAAACTAAATGAAGTAGTTGTGGTTTGTTTTTTCTCGTTTTCAGAAACGTCCAAGTACTTGGAAGGAGACCTATACACCATTTGTCTCCATGTTTCCATTGCATTCTTTTATTGTCTTTCTTTGTCAGCTCCTCCTCTTTCCACAATGAAACTTCTTCCTTCCTCCTTTTCTAAACCAGCTTTTCCTAGTGTTTGAGTGGAGATTCATCCTGTGCATGCTGGCATGTTCTTACTGCAGGAAGCTGACTGAAGACCTTGGGATCTGCCTGAAGTGGAGGGCTCTGTGTCCTGAGTTGGGCAAGGCCGTGGGGGGTGTTAGCAGGAGTTCCTGCTGGGCATGGGAAATTCCTACTCCTGTTAAAGGGCCCGTTTGGCTGCGCACGGACTAACAGAGGTTGGTTTGGCTGACCGTGTGGGCCAGCACATAGCTCAGTCTTTTGATAGTGCAGCTGTGACATGGTGTAGTTCCACGGCTGCTTTACAATTGGTTGAAATTTTATAGTGGGGTCAGGGTGTTCAGATAAGGGAGTTACGATCAGTATGCGAAGTCCAAGGTAAGCTATCATCTGGGATTGGAGCAGTATGATTGCTCCCATACTCTATGATTCTGCAAGAACTCAATTAGAGTGTGGGGGTTTTTTTATCTGTAGGAGCGTTTTGGTTTTTTTTTCCTTGGGTTGATGCTTTTTCAACACCATCTTAAAAGAAAACAATTTAGAGCCAATGAGTGATGTCTGTTGCTGTCTCAGATGTCTGATGCTTCCAGACACTGAGCTTCAAGTCATTGCCAGCAATTTGGAGGAATGTATTACAGTATGGAAATACCATAAACTGCTGTCAGATCAGATATGTTATGCTTTGAAACAGAGAATTGGTGTGGGATTTTTACACTTAGGAGGTTTCCCTGTGTGGTTCCTAGTTGCAGCGTATTCTACTTGAATTGCCGTAGAGGCACAGTGAACTCTTCTCTTACAAATGATCACTTTCCATGTGAGTTTCTGTGTTTAATCAGAAGCCTTATTTCTTGCCTGTTTCTCACATAGTATTTTAGGCTTCTGTGGCCTTCTTCATTCTTAAAATGTCTGTGTGCTTCTAGATTTTTCACTGCATGGTTTCAGATCACTTTTTTTTTTTATTCTGAGCCCATATAACTGAAGTGGCCTCTAAAATGAACTTAACTGTGCAACTAACGAGTTAATTTGAAGGCGTATGCTATTATTTAAAGCTTAATAAAAAGTGCTCCCGTAACTAAACTGTTTGACAAGCCAAAATGAACTCTGGAATTAAGAGTCCATGTTTGCCAGCTTTCTTTTAGGAACTGTCTAACACTTCTATTCTGAAGCTGTAGTACTTCTGAATTCTATGTGAGTGATTTGCCACAGGGTAGGTAGGCATCTGCATCCTCACTGTTTCTTTGGACTAGGTGCCAGTAACCCCTTAAGAGTGGCAGAAGGCTTTGACAAAATTTGGCCTAAGTTTACTTTACCTTGCTGAAACTCAAGTGATGAGTTTTAGTTAGTTTTAGGGAGGCAACACAGAATTTTTGTGTACTTTAGAGTAAAATGCAAAAAAAACCCAACATGGTGCGTGGGAGGAGACTTGTTTGTTTCTTTTCTCCTGGTTTTCCCCTCTCCTTATTGTTTGTGTTTGACTTTTTGGAAATGTGTTAGACTGAGGAATAGAGTCTTTTGTGAATGCCGAGTGCATTCTTGGACCTTGGTTTGAGCTGTTTCCGAAGTTTCTGTGAGTTGATTTCTGTGATACAGTAGCAGCAGAACTGATGGCAGAACTTAAAACTGTGTGTGTCTTGCAAAAAACCAGCTCTTCAACTGAAATTTTTATTTAAACAAATGTGTATACTGGATGATGAGTAATGAGAGATACTGTACCTTTTCTACTTTTGAGGAAGGATCCACAAAAGAGTTTGGGAGAGTATTCCATATCAGCAGGTCTCCTCCATATGCATATTTGTAAACAAGTCTGCAGACTTGTTGTTTAAGACTACTGGATTGGGATATTTGATGTTTTCCAAACATCTTTGAAAATAGCACTGTATTTCTATATGTAATCTCTTTTGAACAAGTCTTTCCTCATACACACATTCCTTTCACATCACAGAACAGTGTTAGTATACTAACAAAAAACCCCCAGCTGTGCTATATTGCATTATAATGGCAAATAACAGAATTCTGGAAATCAATGTTTTCTTCTTTATAGGTGTTCTCAGATGTTACTTTCTGGCACCAGTATTTTGCAGTTAGCACTATAAATTCATTCGAGGCTATAATTTAGAAAATAACTATCTGCATAGTTTTGGGAGGTTTATTAAAATCATTGTTTGTATTAAGGCAAGTTTTCTGGTCTTACCTAACTTTGAACAGAGTCATTGGGTGAAATTTTTTTGGTGCGTTTTTATGAAGTAGACTGGATAGTCCTGATGTGTTCTAGGATAGTGCTAAGATAAAAATACCTACCTAGAAAGCAGTTGCTTATGACAAATGCAAGAGTAAGCATCTCGAACTGTACTTAGGAATCAGTACAGATACTGACTTTGAATAGAGAAGAACTTTGTTTGCTGTGTGTTAAATTTCTGTAACCTTTTTCGAAAGAATATATTTGTATTACAGACATGTTACTGTTGCCTGGTTCCCAGAAGCAAGTGACAGAGACCTAGGACTGGCTCATACCAGGAAGAGACCTGATCCTGTAAAACCTACTGTATGAAAATAAACTCACTGAACTAACTAGTAGAGTAGACACTGATTTTGAGTTATTGAACCCTTTTTTGGGTTCTAATGTCATCAGTTCTTTTTGGGGAACAAGTTGCACAAGTAGAGCATCACATTCTCCACAAAGATGAATTTGGGGTGGTTATAGGTTCTGGAGCATAGCTTATACTTTGGTATGTTTGTGTGTCCAAATTCATATTTTTCTGGTTATCATCTGGAATGGTGAGGAATAAGTTGAATCATGTGGTAATAAGAAGCAAGTTAAGCCTTATAAGGCTTTATTTGTATTTCTTACAAGCTTTAGGTTTAATACAGAAGAATTGCTCTTTTGTACTAAGTCTAGTGAAGAGGTCGTTCTCTAGTGTCTGCTTCTAACCTGGAAGATGAAATATCTGCATTCAGTTGAATTTGAGACTTTTTTAAAGTAGTGTATGATATTCTACTAATTTCAGGATTTCCATGCCTGTAGATGTGTTCAGCAGTGTAAAAGCAATTAATAATTTTGACATTATATATTTAAGATACTAATTCTTTTTTTTGCTGCTACTAAATATTTCTAGGCTGTAAAGTCTTTCTAGAAAAAGTTAGTCAACTACATTAATAGCACAAAATAATATTCTAAAATTTCATTTAGTTGAAGCTGAAGCTTTGAAACCGAAAGTAAGATTGAAGTCAAATACTGTCTGTAACTGATGGTTGTACCAGAAAAGGGCATGCTGTTTTTAGATGTTTGCTAGGCAAACGCGAAATTCGAAGCTTGAGGGTGTGGCCTAAGTAGCACCATGGATCAAATGCGTCAGTAAAGCTCATTTTGGATGCTTTTGTTCTCTGTTCTACTTTATAGTTTGTAGTTGTATATTTTTTTCGTTAGTTATGCTGTCACATTTAAACAAATAAGCTGCTTTAGCAGAGCAGATGGAAGTTAAAAGAAAAAAGGGTAGTAGTGTATGTGATTTTGGGGGGAGATGGCTTTTTTGTTGTGTCTTGTTTTCCCTTGAGGGATGTTTACTTCAGTTTTGATATTGAATTATATCTTAGTTTGTAAACAGCTCTTATTGCAAGAGGTTTAGACAGAGTGATAGCTTCTCAAGCCATCTTCAGTGGTGAAGGCTGCTTATTGTAGAACAACAGACTTGGGAAGAAGCAGCCATCACAATTAGGTTACTTTGTTAGTCAAAAAATTATAGATTAGTTACTTGTATCTGATTATCACATGCATAGTAAGCTAATGAATATAAAAACCCTTGGTAAAGCTTCTAAATTCATGAAGTTATAACCTTTCTTACCCCACCTGGAGTACTGTGTGCATCTCTGGAGTTCTCAGTACAGGAAAGACATGGACCTGTTGGAGCAGGTCCGGAGGAGGACCACAAAAACGATCAGAGGGCTGGAACACCTCTCCTGTGAGGATGAACCAAGAGTGTTGGGCTTCTTCAGCCTGGAGAAGCCTCCAGGGAGACCTTATTGCAGCCTTTCAGTAATTAAAGGGGGCTTAAAAGAAAGATGGGCCCAAACTTTTTAGCAGGATGTGTTGTGATGGGACAAGGGGTAATGGTTTTGAACTAAAAGAGGGTAGATTTAGACTAGATGTAAGGAAGAATTTTTTTCTGCTGAGGGTGGTGAAACACTGGAGCAGGTTGCCCAGAGAGGTGGTAGATGCCCCCTCCCTGGAAACATTCAAAGTCAAGTTGGATGGGGCTCTGAGCAACCTCATCTAGTTGAAGATGTACCTGCTCATTGTGGGGGAGGTTGGACTAGATGGCCTTTAAAGGTCCCTTCCAACCCAAAATATCCTGAGATTATATGATCTTTTATTAGTCTGTAGCAGTTCTTCAGGAAAGGACTGTACTTGTGTTTTGTGGGGTTTTTTTTTGCTGTTTGGTTCTGTGTTGGATTTTTTTGGGGGGGAAATGTAACATATAAGATTGATAGAGATAGTTCTTAAAAAAAAAAAAAGGGGGGGGGGGAAAACCCCAACAAAAAACCCAACCAAGCAAACACAAATAAACCCCCCCACTGGTTTGGTGTAATTTTTGCTGTGGATTTTATAATTTATATACTCTTTAAATAGTGAAAATTAGCTAGTCGTTGTTAATTCTGTGTGAGATCTGAAAGTACAATTTTCAATTTCAGGTATGTTTTTCAAATCCAAGTAATGTGTTTTCTTATTCTGTCTTCAGATTCTCAGGCTTCCATATTTGGGGTGATTGAAGCATTGTAATTTTTCTTTAGTGTATATTTTGTGAGGATATTTGGTAAATATTCTAGTAATATTTATATGACTGCCTTAGAACTATAGCTGTGAAACTGAAAAGTTGAGACTTGTCTTCAAAAAAGTTTGGACTTCTCTTAAAGAATACATATAAACAGGTGAATGCAGAAGTACCTCTTTAAAGAGGTGTTTTCAGCATTATGTTCTAATTACAAGATGGACTCTGCAAGTTAATGTATCAGTACTACTTCATGTATATTGAGTGAAGCTCTGCAAATATGTAGATTTAAGTTATGGCTGTAAAGAGCCTCTTATATACTGACATTTGTGCAGCGGAGCAGCAAGGTGGATGAGGGAAGTGATCGGACCAAAAATAAAAGCAGTTTTAAGGGTGGTTTTCACCTAGATCAACCCTCCAAACCGTTTAAATAATGACATAGTAACACTAATGCTTATGCAAAAGGAAGGGCACAAAAGTACAGGCATGAGAGTGGAATTGCTGTTCTGTGTCTTAAATGAGTATAAGCTACTGTGAAACCATTGTTCCTGAGTTTATACCGTCTTTTGGTATTTTTTGACATTGGCAGACACAATGGTTGCCATTCTAACAATTTTCTAGATATGCTTTTCAGCAAACTAGTGTGTGCTTTGGCTAAACTTCAAGAACAAATACTACTTGATTGGCAAATCTTGTCCAAAACAACTGTAGATGATCGAAGGAATGCAGTTGTGATGCTTTTTGTGTGCTGATTATTTACATACTTTATTGTATCTAAAAAATTTTCCACGGAAAAGTCATTACTTGGAATAAGAGGTTAAAAATCCAGTCTTTAAAGCGCTATTGAATGTTCTGTTCTGTGTGAGGGAAAGATGAAATATAAAGTTGTAGAATATGGGTTTAACAGGTTTATTGTTGGGACAAATGATGTTAATACCTACTTGAGGAAGGAGTGATCAGAAAATTTATGTTGAGATTGAAATTTTAGTACATGTGTAAATAAGTGTATTTTTTTTTTCCTAGGCTCTCTTCTGTTGGAGTCCAAAATTAACCCGAACACTGCATACCAGAAGCAACAGGTAAAAATACGATTTGTTTTGTTTTGTTTTTTTTTCCTTGACATAGAAAGACAAGTGCTTTAACTTTATTACTAAAGTGTTTTGGGTTTTTTTGCCTCTATTGCAAATTATATTTGCAAATGTTCTTTTACCAAAAACAGGAGGCAAGATAATTCTCAACATTTTTGTATATTTCATGATACATGTGTGTATTTTTCTCTGTTTTTTGTCAAATCACCTATATAACTTGTACTATGTTTTACACCAAAAAATGCTTTGGGAGAGATGGGCAAAGCACAGTTGTGAAAATCAAAGTATCTGAGGTTTCTGAGGATGATAGTATCTGAAACTTACTATCATCTGCCTTTTATCTTGTATTTCAGATACTACAACTTTGAATGTATTTTATTTAAGAGGAAACTAGAAGGCTTTAAGTCTGTTTGCATGTTTACCTTTGACTTTTGCTTGGAAGATGGGTAGGAGTTACGACTGCTTCAGAGCGTTCTGTATACATAAAAGCAGCTTCTCATCTCTAGTTTGCACTTTCCTTCAATTATTTAAGCCGTACATTGTGAGCCTGTAAATAACGATGCCAAGATGGGTGAGAAGTGAACTGTAGGTCTCGCACTTTGTTTGCTGTTCTGGCTTCATGGATGCTGAGAATCTTAAAATTGGTGAACCAGGTTGTATTTTGTTGCCTGTCTGATCAACTTAGACTTGCTAAAATCCCATCAGGTACAGTTAATGTCCTAAAATACTCTGTCTGTAGCTTTAGTAGTTTACTGTAAGAATTGACATCTGTAGTTTTACTCACAGGGCAATCCCAGTGGTTGTGCAGCTGCAGCACTTTGTAGGGTTGTATGTTGAACTGAATGGGGAGAACCAGTCTGGGTTTAAAATACACTTCCTTGGAGAATTTTGCCTTTGTCTGCCCCTTGATGCAATTTGTCATGCACCATATACAGTCAGTACTGGACAACTGGTAAGGCCAGTGTGGGGTGGAGAATCAGTTGCAGGGACTAAGAAAGGACATGACCACGAAAAATGCTAAGCAAGCCAACTCTTAGTTTTAATCCTGGCTAGCTTGAGGTCATGGTTCTGTGATACAGCAACTTGAGCTTTAGAACTCCTAAAACGACATTGATTGTTTCACAGCTCTGTGGCATGAAGCGCTGATCTAGTGTAAACTTGCTTTACTGGTTCAAATCTGTTCAAAGAGCATTGAGGATTGAGTTTCATATCAGTGGGCTTTCTGCCAGATCAAATATGAAGCCTACTTAAAGTAGGCATAAAATTGTAAGATCAGTGCAAACGACAACAGCCTGTTAGTGCAGCAGAATTTCACATCTCTGCTTTTTGCTACTCTGGGTCAGACACGCATTGCAATCTAGCACCACACAAACCAAAACTGGTGACTGAAAACATGGCTAGAGAAATAAAAATGTTAAGCATAAATCTGTCCTGTTAGAACAGCACTGTACTTTTTCTGTGCTGGAGAAGTAAAATTGCTGTTCTTAGAAATACCATGAGGCCTCCTTATCCTTTTACTTAGTGAAAGACAGGTTCTGAGTATAAACCTGATTCCATATGAGCTGAACTTGGAGCTTAGCAGCTAGAAGGGTTACTTCTTTCTAGATCAGCTTACTAGAACTCTGAACTGCCTAAACTCACTAAACTACGTGAAAATAATCTTGGTACTCTAAATCCGTTTACAGAAACTGCTAATGCTCTATGTCAGCAGCAGTTTCAAGCCACATCACAAAAGACTCACTTGTGGAACTGTGAGATGGAAGAGTGAGCGAGATCTTATTTTGGCTGCAGAATGCCACTTAGATCACCTCAGCTACTTGTGAAATTGCAGCCTGAAATAGACTTAATTTTTGAATTTGCTGGCAGTTCTCAGTTGCATCTATAAAATCTAAAGAAAAATCTCCTCGAAATGTAAGGCACAGAACTTCAAAATAACTTTCAAGTGTAAGGGTCCTGCCAGCTTTTTATCTCAAGATTTTGTTGGGAAGGTGAACCTTTATTCCCTTTTAAAGGGGTACACAACAGTACGTCAGAGCTGTTTTTACTGTAACATACCTAGCATGTGGCTTGTGGGCACTTCGGATATCTAATGGAATAAGTGAGTTTTGACTTTGTTTCTTCTCATGTCAGCCTAGATCAATCTTTCATTGGACCAACTAATGTAACTTCTGGAAGGAAGAAGAGATATCTGATAGTTAAGGTCTTGGGGAAACTTACTGTGCTGGTTGCTTTGCGTTCTTCAACAAGCTTCCAGAAAACTTTGAAAGAGCTTCAATATTTATCACACTGGTGAAAGAACCTTCTACCTATTCTGCACTAACAGTGTAATGTGAAACAGATTGTCTCATTATTCTTTGATATCATAGATATGCAATCTCAGAGTATACATAAGGATATTTAATGTTAACTGTCACAACTTAGATCCGTATTTGTTAAAATAATAGTGTGAAGACCCTGAGTACAAGTTTCACTTGCTGCTCTGTTCTCTTGGCATGTAAAAACATCCATGGAAAAAAAACACCAAAAAAACCCGCCAAACCAACAAAAATCACGTGCTGTGTTCTTGAATTTCCAGTAAAATTTTGTCAAGTTATCTGCATTGGATTTCTTCAAGTTCAGGATTGGAAGTAATGACTGCCTTTTATTGTGGATTGTTCAACTCTTTGTGTCCAGAAAAATGTTCATCTAATTGGCGGTAGATAACAACTATCTGCTTTACCCTTTGGAGAGGAAGAGTACTTGGCAGATCTGCAGACTTCTTTCTTCTTCATACATCCCTTCTGCAGAAGTCCCTTCTGCTCAGGGACCTTTTTCATACATCAGCATGATCCTGAGGTACTTCAGTTTGCACAATCTAGTCTCTTGTCTTCCCAGACTTACCAGCAATATAAATGCTTGAAATGGTTCCTTAAAGCATGAAACACAGAGTCTTTTAACTAGTCAGTTAAATTAGTCTTTCTCTCATGATGAGTGTTTTTCTGCTGTGTGTTCAAAAAGAAAGATATGCCTGTTTATCTGATTCTGTAACGCAGAGTTGCTGCCAGTGGAAGTTCTTGGATGCTCTGAATGGTGTACTTACTGGGAAACTTACTACTTGCACTAGTGCTAGAAGAAGGGCATCTGTATGATGGAAACAAGCTAGAAAGAAAACAGCTTGAGAAACTGATGTCCTGGGGCTCAGAAGAAGGGCTGGTATTTTTTATGTTAAGGTATGATTTGTAGGCAGAAGATTTTCTTCTGAAAAAGCGAAGTGTACATCACCACAGCCACTTGGCATCATGACTTGTACTGGTGTTTAGAGCTTTGTGTTAAGCTTTACTGGTATTCTTAATTTAAAATGTTACAATAGGGGTCCTCTTCCTATGCAGCCTTAAAGGAAAAATAGACTCTGTGTATGTACTATTTATCTAGGGAGAAAGCTGATACGAGTGTCAACTAGGATGTATACTTTTTGCTATACTTTGGCAATGCTTTAGCGATAAAGCAGTAAAGACTTATATCCTCAACTTTATTTTAGATACATCCATGTACATCCTGTAACCCAGTGATGAAGTCTGTATTGCATCTGTTTTTGTGCCTGAAACAAGGAAGACTTGAGTTGCTTACAGCTTCAAACTAGAGAATCTTGTCTCTGCACTGGAAACTTCAGTGTCTTGTGTCATCTATTTTTGCAGTCCCTTTTTCAGCTCCTGCCCTTGCTGTCAGGACAAGCAAACCAACAACGAAACTTATTTCAATAAAGCTTATGCCGGGTGCCCACACAGCCACTCTGTCACTCCCCCTTCTTCACTGAACGGGGGAGAAAATAGAACGAAGGGCCTATGGCTTGAGATAAGGACAGGGAGATCACCTGCAGCTACTGTCCCAAGCAACAGATTCGATTTTGGGGAAATTAGTTAGATTTATTAACAGTCAGAACCAGAGAAGGGTGATGAGAAATAAAAGCAGATCTTAATAATACCTTCTCCCCTACCCCTCCCTTGTTCCCAAGCTTAACATCACTCCCAGCTTAGTATTTGCAGATGACAGCAAGTTGGGGGGGATTGTTGATCTGCTGGAGAGTAGGAAGGCACTGCTGTGGGACCTGGACAGACTGGGTCGATGGGCCAAGGCATGAAATTCAGCAAGACCAAGTGCAGGATCCTGCACTTTGGCCACAGTAACTCCCTGCAGCGCTACTGACTCGGGAAGGAGTAGCTGGAGAGCGACACAGCAGAGAGGGACCTGGGAGTACTGGTTGACAACTGGTTGAACAGGAGCCAGCAGTGTGCCCAGGTGGCCCGGAAGGCCAATGGCATCCTGGCTTGTATCAGGAACAGTGTGGCCAGCAGGAGCAGGGCTGTAATTCTGCCCCTGTGCTCAGCACTGGGGAGGCCTCCCCTCGAGCCCTGTGTGCAGGTCTGGGCCCCTCACTGCAAGAGAGATACTGACGTGCTGGAGTGGGTTGAAAGGAGAGCAGTGAGGCTGGTGAAGGGACTAGAGGGAAAGTCCTATGAGGAAAGGCTGATTCTGTAACTTATCCACCTCCTCCCCCTGAGTGGTACAGGGGGACAGGGAATGAGGGTTGTGGTCAATTCAGCAAATGTTGTCTCTGCTGCTCTTTTTTCCTTCCCTGGAGGAAGCTGCCTCATTCTTTAGTGCCTTCCCCCTCATGC
This sequence comes from Trogon surrucura, assembly GCA_020746105.1. Taxonomy (NCBI): domain Eukaryota; kingdom Metazoa; phylum Chordata; class Aves; order Trogoniformes; family Trogonidae; genus Trogon; species Trogon surrucura. The sequence continues at coordinate 29,298,418 of CM036623.1, read as the reverse complement.
TTTGACTGGGCTGTTATGCGGTCAGCCTCACAGGAGATGATCTTCACATACTTTCTCCAACACAAGTCCTCTCACAAGAGGCAGCTCCTGACAAAGTGCCCGCATGTGAGTCTTTCCATAGGGTGCAGTCCTTCGGGGGAAATTGCTACAGCGTGAGTTCCCTGCGGTGTCACAAAAGTCGTGCCAGCCAACCTGCTCTGGTGCGGGCTTCTCTCTCTCTAAAGGCTAGAGGTTCTGGCAGCAGCCTGCTCCAGTGCAGGTTTCCAGCCGTGTCACAGCCCTCTTCAGACATCTGCCCACTCCGGCGTGGGATCCTCCGTGGGCCATAGGTGGACATCTACAGCCCTGTCACCTCCATGGACTGCAGGGGCACAGCCTGCCTCACCATGGTCTTCACCATGACGCAGGGGGCTCTACTCCAGTGCCTGGAGTACATCCTCGCTCCCTCCTTCTTCACTGACCTTAGTGTCTTCATATATTCTCACTCTTCTCTCTCTGTCCTTTGTTATGTGATGCAGGGTTTTTTGAGGGCGTTGTTTTGTGTGTGGTTTTTTTTTTCTGCTTCTTAAATATGTTTTCACGGAGGTGTTCCTATCGTTACTGATAGGGTCAGCCTTGGACAGCGGTGGGTCCATTTTTGGAGCCAACTGATGCTGGCTCTGTCAGACCAAGGGGAAGCTTCTAGCCACGTCGTGCAGAAGCCACTCCTACAGCCTCCCTGCTACCAAAATCTGACCAGGCAAACCCAATACACGAAGAGAGCAAGGACAAGCAAGTGGTTTTTTGGGGTGAGGGAAGAAACAAGAGTAGTGACTGCACTTGGTTTTGGGATCATTGGTTCATGTGTTTTAAATGATCCCACCATGTTCCTGTATCTTCACATGTGTTTTCCCGTGGAATCTAATTTTTCTGCTGTTTCTGGGTATAGTCACTAGGCAAGTGAGTTGAGGTTCTGTTACAGAACTATCAAACTGATTGTATCCCATGTGATTCATGGGAGTGCAGCTAAGAAATCATTAAGTGAAAAGTCATGTATGATTGTAAAGCTCTCGCACAGCCTTCCTGTGTTGAGTTTTCCAGTGGAGGCCAGGAAGTGCCATAGGCCTAAATTGTGGGATGGTTAGTAGGAAGGGATTAATTTGCTTTTTAAGACCAAAAGTAAGAATTCGTGAAAGACCTGTGTAATTTGAGGGATTGTTAATTCTTGAGAGTAGCCTAAATCTCATAAAGTTACCAAGAGAATATTTTAGAGCTTCATAGAAGACTTGTATCCTCCCTGGATCTGAAGACTAATGAGAGGACATTGTCAAACAATAGCAGTTTTCTTAATTTTATCATATTAGGAAAGAAATCTTGAATGAGTTTTACAGCAGAATCAAGTTCTCAGTAGTAGTTGCTCTGAAATTCATTAAGAAATCCCAGGGCTTGCTTTGGAGATTGTATGAATGCTGTACAACACACCTGCTAATCGCTTGCTAATAGCTAAATAAAACTGATTTGATGTCTAATAAAAGCATTACTTCTGGTGCGTGTTACGGTGAGAACTTGGGACTGATAGAGTGTGTTCAACAACCTTTCTATTCAGGAAAGTAAGCCTTTTGGAAACAATTTCAAAAAGTGAGGAGAAATTGTATGATAGTAAACTTGTAGCACACAGTAGTGCTTCCTTGAAAGCCTCCAACCAAAACTCAATTCATGTGAACTTGATGCAGCCAACAATGAGACAAGCAGCAGAGAAATCCTTGATTCTATCCTGAAGAAGTTTTGCCTCAGGCTGTATCTTTACAAGGATAATGCATGCAAAAATTTAACCTTCATTGGTAGTAACGATAAATACCTCTTTACAGGAATGTTGAATACATAGGTCTTCTAAAAAGAGGCCATGCTCAGAATTTTTGCTTAAAATTAAAATTTGCTGATTGTGTCTTAGCGGTCATAGTGACCAATAATGTGAAGACAAATTTATATGAATGATCTTTGGGAGACAGTGAATTTTGTATGAGCCAAGCTAGTGATGCCACATCCAACTGGCACTGTTGTCAAAATAGTTTTTTTGCAAAGCATCAAATTATTTTCAAAGTTGGAGTAAGATCATGAACCCTACATAAGTAGTTTCCTGATTATCATCCTATTTAAAAAAAAAAAAATCTTACCAAGAACTATTACGCGTTTTGAAATACATGAGAAGGTAGGATTCTTGCAAAGGACTCCGTGTAAAAGCCTTCAGTGATAAAATATTTGTCCGCATTTATGACTGAGTTCCCACAGTGAACAGTTTCAGGTTTTAGTTGCGTTTAGCAACAAAATGGATAAGAACAAATTTTAGATGTTTATTTTAGTCATCTCATCCAGTTCCTTGTCTAGAGACTAACATTTTGTATATAATGCAAAAAAAGAGGGTGTTTTTGATCAAACTGAGCCAGAACTGCTTTTATGAATCATATAAAATTGTAGATTTCATGCTCGTGGAGGAGTAATGTGCAAGACTCGTCTCCTTGCCTCTCTAACCGATAGCTATTACTACTAAGCATATTTATTCCCAGTCGTGTTTTCTCTTTGAATGGAAGAAGCAGTTGTCCTGGGTTTAGCTAAAAACCCAGTCCTGTTTAGTGATTTTTACTTTCCAGTTGAGTGTCTTCTTTAAGAAATGTCACTTGATTTTTGAGATTGCAGAAATTCACATTTGGCATTCAGAAGCAACAGATAGTCCTATTCCATAGCTGAGAGATCCATAGTATTTAGTGGATTCAAATTATACAGAAGATATTTCAGATCAAATACATAAAATAATTCCTTTAAATAAAACAGACAGAAACTAGACTACTCATGTTTTTTTAACTACGTCTTGAATTTCCTTCAGTCATTTCTCCTTACATGTGTAAGTCCTGTACTACACTTCTATTTGATGATTATAAGCTTTGTAGGATTAAGAAAATGAAGTTACTTTAATAATTGTCTACATTTAGCAGTGAATGCAAACTTTGACTAAACTCTGCAACAGAGTGAAGTCCTTTTCTTGCTTTATTTCATGTTCTCTTTTTTTTTTTTTAAAACCCCTTGAAGCAAAAAGAATGTACAGAGTAGCAATGGATAGATTTCTGTTGAGGCACTGGTATTAATCTGTAATATGAAATGTCTTTGTGATAAGACAACAGATAAATAATCATTTGAAATTGTTAATTTTGACAGTTGGAAAATACTTTTACAATATTAATAAACCAAACTTGATGATTACTGTTTTGCTGCTCAAGTTACTTCTTTCAACGTTTTTTTTTGGTTTGCTTTCTAAAAAAGAAACAATTAAAAAACCAGATCACAGAATCACAGAATGTTAGGGGTTGCAAGGGACCTGGAATGACTGTCTAGTCCATACCATCTGCCAAAGCAGGATCACCTAGAGTAGGTCAGGGGGGTTGGACTTGATGATCTTTCGAGGTCCCTTCCAATCCCTGACATTCTGTGATTCTGTGAGTGTAGAGGTGAAAAAATATCTCTGAGCTTCCACGTATGATAGCCGATGAACTTGTTTAACAAGAACAATTGCTATACTGTGGCCAAATACACTTCTCTACATTTGTGACTATAGTTTTCAAAAGCAGCTTTACCTTTGTGTCTTCATTTTTCTCTGCCTGCTTTCTTCCCTCCACCCCTTCTCTCCCCAGAGGAGAAGCCTGACAGATAAACCTATCTTGGTCCTGTGCTGGATTTTGTTCAGAAACGTAGAGCTTTTGTTTATTCAACTTACTATAGTCAGTGTAGAAAGCATTGTCCTTATTTGCATTCTTTTATTTATTTTCCTATTTTTTAGATGTGTTCTTATAGAGAAGAAAATACATTTTGGTCTTTTTTTGGTTAGAAATCTAACTATTTTCACCTAAGTGGGCATGTAATTAGATAGAAATCTTCCAAGTTCTGCTAGGGTCTACTTAAGATTTAGTATTAGGGTTGGATTTTTTTAAAATGAAATAGTCACTACTCATTGGGAACTGATGAGACACTGGCCTTGAAAATTACTGCAGTATAAATACTAATTGCAGAGATTGATGTGTTAGATCTTTAACCTGATACCTGCAATGAATCCTGCAGTAAGGTACATACTGTTTTTAAAAGATGGTAAAAAACATCCCAATATTTTTTCACCTTCCCTTTCTAAATTTTGGTAAACTCTTGGGGTTTTTCCCTTGCTCTATAGGAGTCAGCAGTACTAGGTGCTGTCAATCTGTTATTACCAGAGTATTTGCACCGTGACCTGCCTTGTAGAGAATAAACTATTAATTGTGACTTTCTTCTTCCTTTTATATTTTGGAGGTGGTCTTCCTAAATCCCTTTCTTCTGTGTACCACCTCTTCCTCAACCCTTTGGAAAAGGAAAAGGTAAACTATTTGCCATTTGCAAGGTAAAGCCATTAGTGCCTCTGAAGCAGTATAGCTGCTCTGGTAATGGCAAATTGATTATATTGTATTGCTTGACTGAATCCTTATGGAGCTAGCTGGTGGTGCTATTTAGATTATAGATTAGTTAAAGGAGTTTTCTAGTAAGCGCTTATCAAAGTCTAAATGTACGATTTCTCTTTGTCCTTAGTGTTTGTTTTAATATTTGACATAAATGAAGCCTAATTAATAAACTGTCTTTTAAGTTAAACTTATGGTGTTTTGCAAATACTTAAAATTAATTCCTTTAGGATAATCACTATATGCAAAATCTCTGCTTAATGAAGGAGAAATGCTCTATGGTTCTCATTGAAGTATAAGTAGAAAAATTATTGTGTCTGTTGTCCTAGTAAGAAAATGCATGTTTTGGCAATTAACTGAAATAATGCGGTTTCATGGGGCTAGATGTATTTAATGTGGCTGTATTTCAGCTAGCTGTTACAGGAAGACAAAAGCATTTTAAAATAAAACTTGATTCAATATGTAGATAATGCAGATTATATTTTCTTCTCTTCTTGTGCTTTTTTAAAAAAAATTCTAACAGTTATTTAGCAGACTGGAAACTGGCATCAGATGTCTTATTGGTGTGCGATATTGCTGTGTGCAGCACCAGCTTCCACTTCCATGTATTGTCTTTGCATGCAGTGTGAGGGCTCTGATAAATTCTTGAACTATTCTAGTAAGTAGATGTGAGCTAAAATGTATGGGTAGTAAACATAGCTAATCAATTTCGACTAACTTCTAGGAATCTAGTGCAAAACATCCTTTCAGAATTGTAGTTTGAAATGTAAAAATGGTGTGCGTGGTTCAGTGGAATAGGTACGCATACTCTTAAGGCAGTTAGCCATGTGTATGTTCCAGTTTCTGTTCTTGGTTAAAGTTTTTAGGCATCTTGAGGCTTTTTTTTTTTAAGCAGCCGTTCTGTACTTTAGCACAGTGTCTCCTGGGGCCTATAAAAATGAAAATATGATCATAACTTTGATCCTACGAAAGATGGGCAGTTTTATGTGATCCAACTGAAACAGATTTTCAAAAAAAAATCCAAGACCTGTTGCTTTTGTCTCCATATTTTATCAGAGGATGCATTGAGGTCAAGCTTTTTGAGATTTCCAGTTTGTGGTCACATGAATTAAAAGCTAAAACTTTGAGTATCTTTCTGGAGCTTCCTTATTCTGATTTATGCAGAAATGTTTTTAATCCTAAGAGCCTCAGAATGTGTACAAATCTTGCCAAGTATGATGATTACATGTATATTGTGATACTGTCTTGTCATACTTAGATGCCAAGCTGTTTTTATTTTTAAATTTTATGCTTTAAACACTGTTAATGTTTGTAAAATTTGAAATACATTGCCTGAAAATACTCTTCCTCTCTTTAAAGGATACTTTGATTGTGTGGTCTGAAGCTGAAAATTATGATTTGGCACTCAGCTTTCAAGAAAAAGCAGGATGTGATGAAATATGGGAAAAAATATGTCAGGTAAGTTGGATAAATGTAAGATCGAGACAACCTAAATCATGTTAATGTTTGTGTTTTCAGTTTTTAGACTGTTCCAAGAGGTGAATCTGAACGCGGTAAATAGAAGGTAAAAACTATCATCTTAGCCACCTCCTCAGATTTTGCATTATTGAGTTTGGGAACTTTCTCCTTTGTCCAGAAATTTGATATGAATTTAAATTGTTTCCGGGGTATTTTTTTAGAGCATCCTCAGGCCATTTTGCTTAACTACTTTTTAGCTCTATTATTGCCCAAGGAAGTGTAACTCAAAATGAGTGCTTAAGAAGTTTCATAACAATTAATTTCATAATTAAAATTTTCTGGGTTGATCAGAAGGGAAAAGATTGTGTCCAAAGTTTTATTGTAGAGAAAAGAATGTATGTGAGCTCCTAGTGAATTTTATAGTGTATTTCTCATGGATTTAACCATATCTTATGCATATTTCTCTTTCAACGCTTCTCATTCTTTTCTTTTTCTTATCTCATTCTTCCATTTTAGGTGAAGGGAATATTGAGTTTCTCAAGAGAACTTTTTTCCATGTAAATGTGACAGTATGCTTCTGTTGACTGTCAGGGTATGAAAGATTGATGTGATAGTTGAAGTAGGAGGTAGCTCTATTCCTGTATTATCACTCCAAAACTGTAACTCTTACAGTTTAAAAAAAGTCAAACAATTTATATGTAGCATGTATGTATTTCAATATGCACAAATTAACTCTTTGTTTTACCAGTACAACTGGATGACTAGATAGTCACAGAATCAGCATTGTTTCTGGGTAACATTTGGTCAGGTATTAACAAGTGACCATTACCCAAAAGAATTTAGTCAGTGTGTTTACTGATACTAGTTCAATTTGTTATTTCTTGTTTGGATTTTTTGTTCCATACTATGCTGCATTAGGTGAGGTTTCTCTAAATTAGTTGCATCATCTTTCTTTATGCTCTCTTGATTCTTGAAAAACATCTCTCTCTCTCCCCTCTGTTCTCACTGATTTCAGAAAAAAAGCAAAAGAAATCTGTTTTCATTATGGCATGTGTGTAGGTCATTGCTTTTTCTTGGAAAGCATCTTTCCAGCAGTGCACCACTTATTTATATAAGTACAGAAGCATTTACGGGAACCTTATCAGTCAAAGGACCAAAAGTTGGGGACAGAAAGAAAGTGGGGGAAAGAGGAAATGACACTCTCAAAACACCCAGATAAAAAGCCCAGCTTCCTCAACCTTATGTGAAGATCTAATATTTTTGTTAGAAACCAGTGTCTTTATATCCTGTTTTGAGACTATGCTATTGTATTTGTGTCTAGTGTGCTTTAAAGATCTTAACTTCCTCAGTCGTTAAAGATTCTTCTGAAGGGAAAACTTTGATAACACTTAGACTGGAAGCAATTGCTGTTGTGTAAGCATTCTGCTGTTCTGCACAGCAGTGCCTTCCAGGATTTGACATATTTGACTCCAAGCAGATAATACAATTCTGACAGCATTAAAGCTGAAACGCTGATGCCCAGGCATCTATCTCTGTTTTTTTCACTAGTTCTTACTTTTCACAGTTTCCTTGTTGTATCTCTAGGGAGATCTTTGCAGGTCCTGTGCCTTGTACTTCTGACAGCTCCAGGTTTCCACTATTTTGTTAATTTTGGTTTGGGGTTTTCTGTTCTTAAGAAGGTATTCTGTGCCTCTGAGTATTTAGGAAGTGCTCGGTAGCAGATTTTGATTTGCAGCTCTCCAGAACTGGAAAAAAAAAAAAAAAAAATTAATAACATTGGCCTCTCTCCTCTGTTTGAGGTAGCAGAAGCTTTCAGAAGTATCAAAAGCAGTTAAGTGGCCTATAGATAAATGTTTAAAGCTGTCACTGATTTACATTTGAAAATCTGTCTACAGAGAGTAAGGACTGGAAATAAATAGTTTAGTTCAGTAGTTTATCAAAAAGTTATCAGCTATACTAGTAATTATGAATTTTTGCATTTTATTTGAAGTACTCAGAAAATCTTTTTCCTTTATTCTTCCTCCTTTTTATGGAAAACAAATAGAATTAAATATCTAACACAGAAATAATTTTGTAAAGCTTTCTGTTTGAAGAAATCTTTTTTTTTTCCAAACCATCTGTACTTAATGTCAAACCTAACTTTGCACCTCTATTTTGGCCATACAAAGAAAAAGCGTGTGACATTGGAAATGATACTTTTAAAAAATAATGTTCAAGTACCAGTGAACAGTAAATCTCACTTTTTTGAACACGCCTTATTTTGTAGGTTCAAGGCAAAGACCCTTCTGTCGATATCACTCAGGACCTTGTCGATGAATCCGAGGAAGAGCGTTTCGATGATATGTCATCACCAGGTCTAGAATTGCCATCGTGTGAATTAAGTCGACTAGAAGAAATTGCAGAACTTGTGGCATCTTCACTGCCTTCGCCATTACGTCGTGAAAAACTCGCACTAGCACTGGAAAATGAGGGCTATATTAAGAAGCTCTTAGAAATTTTTCATGTGTGCGAAGACTTGGAGAACATTGAAGGACTACACCACTTATACGAAATTATCAAGGGAATTTTCCTTTTGAACAGAACTGCACTTTTTGAAGTCATGTTTTCCGAGGAATGTATAATGGACGTAATTGGATGCCTAGAATATGATCCGTCTTTATCACAGTCACGGAAACACAGGGAATTTCTGACTAAAACAGCAAAATTTAAAGAGGTGATTCCTATATCTGATCCAGAGCTGAAGCAAAAAATACACCAGACATACAGAGTACAGTATATTCAAGATATGGTCCTACCCACTCCCTCAGTTTTTGAGGAAAATATGCTATCAACACTTCATTCTTTCATCTTTTTTAATAAAGTGGAAATAGTTGGTATGTTACAGGTAAGTTGCAGGATTTTAGTCTCTTTGTTTGCGCTTGGGCAGAAAAAGTTGGATAATTTTTCTTGGAAAGATTGAGGTGCTTCGCTGGAACCTTCACTTCTGTGATTCTGAAAGCCATTTTGAAGTATGACAGAAAAGGCACGGATTTCAGTGTGGAGCTCTTAAACGTATGTTCCTAAATTCCAGATTTTGGACTAGGTTGTCTGTAACTGATTTAAATGGAGCAAATATATGTAGAATCCTGAATTAGGTTATTTGGAATAAATAGTACTGTTTGCGTTTTGAAGGATTGATTTTGTATTTTGGGACTTCGCAGGCACTACAGTTAAGGATAATTTTTGTCACATTACCATGACCAAGAAAAAAATCAAATTACTTGACCTAAATACTGTATTTCACAAATACAATCTCGTCCAAGGATATAGCTGTTTCTGATTTTGGAGTAAATTAGATTAGTTGTTTGGAAAGTAGAGGTTCAGAACATAACATTGCCTCAGGTGCTTGAATGGTTTCTTAGTTTGTCTTATAAGTAAATAATACGGCTTGTAATTACAGTTTTTCGTGATGTATATCTTAGTGTAAATGTAAAAAGATTGCGTAACACTTTAGATATCATATCTACATGCCTTAAGTATTCTATACCAACCAATGAACTTCCTGAACTGTGTAGAAATAGATGACACCTATCTCTAACTCAGCAAAGAGTTAGAGCACATGTGTTTTAGTTTGTAGAAGTTAATTATCATTACCTTAATTCTCCTAACATTTAGTAAACGAATAGCTACTGCCTGTGTAGGGGCTGTCTGATCTGGAGAAATGGACAAAGTGCTAGATGCTGCTGGTTACCTTAATGATTTTACCTTCAGTTGAATCTCAGAATGCGCCCTGTTTAATTTCGTGAAAAATAAGTGTCAAAGGAAGGTGAAAGTTCCTTTTGCAAGCTCCTATGGCAAATCATTGTCAGAACTAGGCCTCCTGACTCTTCATCCACCACACTCGGTAGAGGGCCGGTTTAGCTCAGTGGGTTGAGCGTGGTGCTTGAAACACCAAAGGTCACGGGTTCGATTCCCGTTCGGTTCTCACGTGTTGCCTGACCTAGTCGAGAGGTGGCGTCCCTGCCCACAACAGGGAGGTTGGATTAAAATGATCTCTAAGGTCCCTTCCAGCCCAGGCCATTCTGTGATTCTGTGATGGGAATACTGATGCTGTTTAATGCACTCTCTTGGAGCTTTAATCTGCCATGTCCACACATGGATTATTTGATAAGGAGCCAGATGTGGCACACATCGCCTAGGCCTAGCGGCTGAGGCGTGCGCCTTGTGGACAGAGCATCAATCACTGGAACAGCCACTGGAGGCCTGGTGGAACACCTGGGACGTCTTCAGTAGTGCTAGACCCCAGATTATGCCCAGCCGAACCAAACTTTTTGTGTGTGTGTGTGTGTGCGCTTGACAAACAACGTCACAAATCTGTGTCTGAGGGTCTTAGTCATCCTGGAGTGGCCGGTTTCAGAAAGTTTACAAGCCTGAGTTGGAGCGAGTGCTGAAAACGATTCAATTAAAAGGGAGCTCAGCTTGAGTATTCAGTATGACTAGTGTCTCTAAAACATCTTGACCTCTCTGCAAGAGTTGCTAAAGGCAAAGTCCTGAGGATGGTACATTTTGACTTGAGGAGGAGGGGAAGAATTATTCAGCACTCGGTGGCTGATTCTGAGAGGGATCTTGCACTTGAAAAGGAAACTGAGCAAGGAAGAAGGGGACCCGATCCTGCAAAATCGTTAAGGCTATATTTGACAGAAGTCCCAAGGTAACATGATCGAGGACTAGTGGCTGATCAGTTTCCTTTGTTCTGTCTGTGTTAGGTTAATAGCTGTGGGGTAAGCTTGGGTTAGAATATCAGTGTTTGGTGTGGTTGTGAAACTTGTAGTTTACAATTGAAATAGAGGCTTAGATCTGATTTTGATTTATTGTGTGACCGCTGGTTTCTGAACCTTATCTTCACTTCTGTTGCTGTTGTCTGTGGTTGAAAATAAAGTATACTCCCTGTACAGCAGAGCCGGAAGAATTAGCATTGCATAACTTTCAAAATTAGGTAAATATTTTAAATTGTTGAAGAGTTTTCTAAAGCTTTGAGGAGTCAAGAATGCTAGTGCATGAGGAAGAAAATACATCCTGTGCTGTGTTGCATTTCCTAGTCCTTTCACAGTACAACTCTGTATTGTTGACGGGAATCCCCTAAGTTTATAAATAAGAATCTGTTAGAAGTTATTTGACATTGATCAGTTCTTGATTTGGGGCGAATTAAAAGAGGCTATCATAAATTATATGACCATTGCATTTCTAAGTGATTAAAAGGCTTGATTAAGTGATTGATTTTTCAGGTTTTCACAGCTCTAAACCAAGGTTTAAATCTACTTACCTGACATTTATCTATTATTTATAGAGCAATATGTCAGGTTGCATTTTTCTATCATCTCTGCCCCCTAAAGTTTCATTCTTCCTTTTCCTTTCTCCATGCTCCATTCTGACAATCCATGTATAAAATGTATGATACTGTCCGTTCTCATGTCCTTAAGCAGAATAAATAATATTCTGAGAACAAAATTAAAAGGCTGCTTTTGTTGATTTCACGTCTATGACTAATTCTTAAGGTCTTTCTTCCTTTAGTGTATGGTTTAACATGCTTTCTGTAGCTGGTTGTATCAGGGTACTTTGTGGGGGGCCACATGTTACGTCATGAAAAATTTAAAGTTGTCTGTAGGTGGAGTTGCTGGCATTCATTATTTTAGATCTTATGAGATCCTGGTGCTCACTACCCTTATGTGTGTACTTAAGAAGCCATTTCTTTTATGAGTCATTTTTAGTTGCAGAGTTTCTGGGATGCTTCTTAATAGTTTATTGGGAGCCATGGATGAGTCTCAAGTTCTTAGTTAGCTGGTGCATGAGACAGGTTGTTAATGCTTCTACTATTGATTTTGGGTTGTCTCTCCTGGACCGCACAGGGTGTGACAAAAGAACCGTCTTAGGAAATTTTACTTCTCGAATTAAAAGTAATCTCCCTGAGCAGCTGATACCCTGTGACATATTGCAACAGTTGTGTGTACGACTGAGTTTGTTTAGATTCTGTTCTTTTCCTTCTCACTGCCCATGAATGAAAGGAGAAGAAGAATTGTTACCTCCACTATGAAAAAAAGATGAGATATAAAGAGCCCCTTTCATGTCCGGCTGTACATTAACTGAAGTAGCACTTTGCAATACCCTCAGCTCAGCTCAGCTCAGCTCAGCTGTATGTTGTTACAGAAACAGTGACTAGAAATTTGTACAAACCTCTGTGCAGATTGTGCCTATGTTTTTGACAGACCAGGTGACTTTGCTCAAAATTACTACTGTGTCTTATTTAAGGTATTTGGTGTCATGATTGGACATTTACGGTCAGTTTTTCAGTTATAACTAGTGAATTCTATATATAAAAATATGCTGATTCTTAACAATTCTGGCTTCATTAGGAGAGATTCTGAATGTCTTTTAAACAAAAATAAATTCTTTAGTCATGGAAGATACCTGCTTCCATGATTTTACTTTCTTTGGTAGGTAAATAGCTGTTGCCTGTTGTGTGGTAAAACTGAAAATAGAGAATGGTTCACGTTTGGCACCTAGGGATATGAACTGTATTCATCCCTCCTCCTTCACTAAGGTTGGCTTTCCCATAATCTTTCTAAAAATGCTTTTCTGAGAAATGGAGGTTAGTTTGTGATTTGTCTAAGATATGTCATTTTAAGTAACGAAGTCAAGATCATGCTAAACTAGATACTGTTGGTCATGATGGGTAGTAAACCTGTGATACCAGTATTTCCAGTCCACAGAATTAACTGCTGTCAAAAGCTGCTCAGTTAGAGGTTTTATGATTCACTGTATGTAAGATACGAAAGAGGTATATAACATATTTTTCCAATTTCAGCCCCTCCTAATATGCTCTTACTGCTTGGGGTCCAGCCAGTTCTAGTCTTGAGATGTCATAGCCACCAAGAAACCTTGCTGAAACATGGAGTTCGCCAAGTTTTGAGAGTGGGGGTGGGACAGGTAAGTGGTGTTTCTTGCTTTATATGACGCTCTTTTGCAATTTAAAAAATACATACTAATGTTCACACTGGAGGCCACCAGTTCTTTCCCTTTGTATTTATTAACTAGTTCTTAAAAAACAAAAACTTGCAAAACTGCGCCATAGAGTGAGCAAACACTGTTTCCTTCTGTTCTCTCCCCCCTTTCTCATTGGCATGTTCTTTGTGCCAGCAAGATCCTGCAGTGTTTTTTGTCTCCTAGAATACAGAATATTGCTAGGTTCACTTTTGAGTACGTGCACTTAGATGTCAGTCTTTATTTTCAGGAAAGTGGAGGGTGGAAGGGGAAAATTGAACATAGGTTGAAATAATTTGTGTCTAGTAGAGCAGTGATCATATGGCGTTACTATACTGTTAAATCAGGTTTTTTAAGTACAGTAATCATATTAATAGTCCCTATCTCCCTTTTCAATAACTAAAAAATGGTTGGCATTTACATACATCTGTGTATTTTACTGGATTTATATGTAACAGTAGGCTGGCTTGAATTTTGCAAGGGATTTTACAGGTAGTTACTTATTCTTAACAGAACCCTGTGGATATAACTATCTGTACTTGTTTTAGAGGAAGAATTGTGTCAGCGCATGTTGGTAGTTTTGTCCAAATGTGTTAGGATTGAAGCATCTCCTGCTGGTCTGCTGTTTTGCAGTAGGCAGCTCAGGAGTAATTCTGGAGATTACTTTCAGTAACATTTACCTTGCAGTAAGATGTAAAAGGATACCACTTTCTGAGGGAAACGAGTTAGTGAAAGAAGCTTGCAATGGTGAATGCCAGTGGTTTCTGAGATTAACCTTTTCATAGTAGAAAATGCTTTTCGATGTTTACAGGAACTCCTAATGTGATTAGGTGGATCCTGCTGCTGTTTCAGTGTGCTGTCTCAAGTGGAAAGAGCTTATCGATAGCGAATGAAAGCATGTGTGGTAAAGCAGTCTGAGATAAAGAGAAATTTAAACATCTAAACCTATTAAATCTTCTCATGTGGCAGCAGAAAGGAATGCGTATTTAAAGCTGTAAGTGTGCATTTGCTGGTAACATTTTCTGAAACTTTCTTTTTCTGGAGTGAAATGTTATTTCTGCCTAAAAAGAGTATGAAGGTGGAAAATAAGGTGGAAAGTATATTGGTTTTTCGAGCTTAGGTGTCATTGACTTTTTGGGGTGTTTTTTGAGAAAGGAATATTTTTTTGTCATTTATCTGTAATCACAGATCTGAAGTATCTGATAACTCAAAGTTAATTCTGTTGAAGAGAGGACCACTTTCGAAGAATGCTTTAAATGCCTTTTAGGAGGAGGAGGAGGACTAATTTGAAAGTTGAATCACATGTGGAAATAGTGTATTTTTTTGTGATCCTACTTTGTCTGTGGATTTTCTTGTTTTTAAAGTCATGAGTGACTAGTAGAAGGCCTCGCTTAATTTTGTGTTCATGAACTTTGACAGTTTTTGCAATTTTATTTTATTGGAAAGTAATTGTTGCCTTCACAGCTTCTAAGATTCATCCAAATGAGTTTTGACACTTGTCTGCCTGAAGAGGCCAGACACTACAAAGAATTATGCATTTGCGCTGTGTTCACAGACGTGTTTTGGGGGATTTTTGCAAGCAGGGAAGAAAAAAAAAGGGAAAACATTTAAGCTTATGTAATTCTAGCACTCAGTGTTGGTACTTTGTGACTTCTAAAATATGTGAATTCTGCTGTCAGACGATGCATTTCCGTAGATTCTGGTAGTGTTGTACAGAAAAGTATCTTTAGATAGCTGCCCTTGTCAGTAATTGTATAGCTTGACAGAGAGAATCTTGTATTTAGAGTGTTCATTGCAATCACAATTTTTCTATAAATGTGAGAGGGTTGGGGGTTTTCCTGTCAATAACAACTGTCTGCCTTTCATTAAACATCTGGAATGAAATAGCGCCTAAACACATTTCAGGGCTAAGGTATAACTGTGAAGTTAGTAATAGGTTGTTTTTATTTTCTTGGAATAACTGTCATTTACCTGCATATTATCCATGTAAGGGTAGGATGTTTCAAATCGCTCGGATCCGTCTTAATTTGTCTGGTTTTAAATAGATCGCAGTTGTTCTGAGACCTAGAGATTTCCAAGAATGTATTTAAGGGAGTTTGGGAGAGAGATTCTGTGGGAAATGCTTCAATATTCTATTTAGCACAGAATTGTAAAATACTCTATTATAGTATGTGTGTGAAAGGTTGAAAAGTGATTACGTATGAAACTTCTGCAAATTCTTCCTGAAACACTGTCAGCATTGAAGTCTTCATCATTTCCGAGTGTTTGGAAGTGCCCTCTACAAGTCTAAAATCCTTGCAAGCCCAGTCGCAGGGTGAGCAGGTTGTCCTCCACTGTGGAGGGACGTGGTGGGATCTGGTCAGGGCGCTGAGCTGGGATCCTGCCCGGGAGGCGCTGCTGGCCGGGCTCTGCTGTGTAACCCTGGAGCTGCGGCTGCCCCAAGGGACCAGCTCTGCCTCCAGGACTCTGCCGTGGGCCGTAAATGGGACCCACGTGTCACCAGCAGTGCAGGGGCTCCTCCTCTCCTTCCACATTTTGACTTTAAAAAAAAAACGTTCGATGTTTTGGGTAATACTATATACCTTTCTCATACAGAAGCACAGTAATCATGGCTCTGACATACTTAAAGGCTGAAAATACCATTATTTTTACCCTGTGATAATTCTAAGGTATTTTTGTGGTGCTGACTTGTACTTACTGGCAGGTATTATGAACAAGGTGAAAAGGTCATTTCACAGAGAAAATGGAAGTAGGGGTTACACTTTCCAGTTGGGGATAAGCATGCACCTTCTCATCAGCTTTGATAGATGAGGTTAGATTTTGCATCTTGCTCAAAATAGCAAAAAGATAAATGAAAGCAAACTATTGAGCCTTTTCTGAAATGCACTACTAGTGATGGAGAATAACTGGTATTTCTTCAAAATAACCGTGGTTTATGTTGTTGGGTTTTCTTGTCATTTTTGTGTTGTTTTTATTTGAGTAGACAAGTACATCAGTATCTCTGCTGTGGTTTAGTTATGTTACCTGTAACATCTAATATTAGTTAAATATTAGAACAGGAAACTTACTAAGATAACAGCTGGACAGCAGGTGGTCAAACATCCTTGTATTCTTTCATCACAGCTTAAGTAATGTTTCTTGAAATCAAAGACCTTAATAGTTGTTTTGAACGTGTTTGGCTGTTGCAATCTGAAGGTCAAACTTCGTGTTTCCAGTGTTTGATCCTCCAGAGTAAATTTTAGCAAAGTTCAAATGAGGCCTCTTCTGTCTCTTTTTGGTTTGATTTTGAAGCAGTCACAGAAATAGCACATGAAATTGTGTCCAGAATTTAACTCTTCTTCATTCTCACTAGTCTGTTGGGTCGTGTTAGAAGTGAAGCACAATATCAAACAGCAGGAAATGTGGCATATCCTAAATGTAGAGTTTACCATCTAGTGTGGCAAAATGCCTTGTAGGATAGTAGCTCCTGCTGACCTATTTTGGGTTTAATCTGTGTTGTGCTGCGTCACGTACAGACCCTGGATGGGTTGTGACAGTGGTGTAGCTGTGGTGGCGTGGTGTGCTGTCGGAACTGAGGTACTTGTTTTCACAGCAAGGCTGGAAAGCGACCCTGGATGAGGTACCTAGGTAGTTCGCAATATAAGAAAGTTTGTGTGGAGGTATCTGAAGTGCTTTCGTGTTTCTGCTTTATTCTGTGTACACATAAGGAAGGTTGGGTTTCTAGCACTGTGCTTTTGGGATGGAGGGATGTTGCATGTGGTGTTACTGACCTCACAAGAAACAGCATTCTGGCAACGTCTTGAAAAAAATGCATCTGAACATGCAGATATCTTTTTCAAACAAGAGCTGTCTTATGGCTATATAATATTGAGGAAAGGGTGTGGGAAGGTTTATTTCTGTTTTAATAATCTTCTATTTGTTAGGACTTTGTAAAGGTTACAGGAAGCTGCTTCTTTCAGTCTAAATACACATTTGTAATGTGTTGGCCGCTGTTTGTATAAGGTACAGCAGCATGAAAAGTAATGGAAGGGGTTTTGATTGCTGCCAGCCAGAAGCCCGATAAATGCGGTATGGAATAGAAACACTGTGATTTAGTTTCTAGAATTTACCCTTTTCACAGCACTGGAGAGAAAGAATCTCACTCCTGTCCTGCTATTAGGCAGCTCCCTTTGTCATGTCCTTGCTTTAGTTCTGTTGCAAAGGTCTCATAACATTTCAAAGATATGTATGTGTGTAGGTAGGATTGGGTAGCAGATTGTGTTTATAAATATATGTAAGCAGTTGAAACAAGTGTATTGTAGTGTGGTTTAGGGTGGTGGGTGTGTGACAAGAGGGAGGGCATTTAAAGAAGTAGACAAAATTATGAGAATGGCAGTAGAAAACAGAAAAAGGATGTCCAAAAAGCAATACAAGATACATTATAACGGAGAATGACCTGTTGCAGGAGGGGGAGTGATGTTGAACACTGATGAAATCTCAAAACCAAGATTCATATTAATTAGTTTTAAAATTCATTTAGAAAGTTGATACTGGTATGATTAACTACAGTACACAAGCTTATGTTCTCTTAATTGCAGGAGGCATCATTTAGAAAAACTTCATATTATACTTGGATGCCTTTTGATGTTATAAATAAACAAATGGTATTGTTTTGCCTTTGTAGGAAGATGAAAAATTTCTGACAGACTTGTTTGCACAACTAACAGATGAAGCCACAGATGAGGAGAAAAGACAGGAATTGGTAAGAAATCTATAAAATATACATGAAAGGGACAGTTACTAAAAATTGATACAGACATTCTTTTAAAATTACTAACTGGTATATTATTCCTGTTTTCAGGTGAATTTTCTAAAAGAGTTTTGTGCATTCTCTCAAACACTGCAACCTCAAAACAGAGATGCTTTTTTCAAAACGTTGTCAAATATGGGCATACTGCCAGCACTAGAAGTCATATTGGTAAGTCTGTTCAATTTTGTTTGTGATAACAATTTCTGTTTACCTCCGGAGAGGTTTTTTAAAAAGTAAGTATGCCAGACTTCAGTCACATAGTTTTCTGAAGTGTTTGCTTCATTTGTCTTGTCTTAGCTTGAGAATCAGAACATTTAAAATATTTTTGTAAAACTTTAAAAGCTGTTGCAATGTGACAACAATAAGTGCCCTGGCATTCTTACGTTTTTGTTTTCTCATTCACTTGCCTATCTTTACGTGCTCCTTGGTGTACAATTAAGTAAGAAAATACGGAAATGGACCAAAGGGCAGGGAAACCATAAAATTTATTTTGCTGACAGTTGTCAGATGTACAAAGAAGAGATCAGAGTAAACGTCGGTTTTAGAATACAGTTTTAGTAGTAGTTAGGTATGACTTAGAATTTAAAAGTCTTTTCTTTTAAGGAAACATAAATGATTTTATTTGACTTTTCCAGGGTATGGATGATGCACAAGTGCGAAGTGCAGCCACTGATATATTCTCATATTTGGTTGAATACAACCCATCCATGGTACGAGAGTTTGTCATGCAGGAAGCGCAGCAGAATGATGATGTAAGTAGAGGGTCCCCAGAAATGTGTGTATTACTATTTTTTGAAATTACTCTTCTCTGTATTTACAACTCTGTTAATGACATGAGCCCTAGTTCTGAAGAAGTACGGAATATAGTCATGATGGTTACATGCTACTGAACTACCATGTTTTTAGAAGTTTTGATCGTCAGGTGAATGTTCACCTGGTCACATATTCTCATTCCATTGCGTGTAAAGTAAAACAGGTTACTGTAAACCACTGTTTGGTTAATATTTGCCATCATACAAACAAAATAAAATGTTTTTGAATGATGTTCTCCTTAAAATGTGAAATGTAAATTTCAATCTTCATCTAGCATGTACATCTATTTTTAGTTTACTTGTAAGAAACCTGAGTTCAGTTTACAATCACTTATATCGAAAGTGGAATTAGGGTCCCAGGTTCTTAAGAACACTTTTTGACAGAGGTTTACATTTCCCAGAGATCCTCTGGAAGTGATAAATACAAAATGCCAGCACAGGACTGGTGGTAAGAAAGGTATTTTGAAGTGACAATCAGTGGAAAAAAAATATGGTGCTGCCTTTTCCATTGAGGAGATAGTTAACGCTTTTTTCTTGTATCTGATGAAAAATTCTTGTTTTCTGCAAATGCACATTATGGTTATTTTTCGATGAAAATAATCTCATCAAGTTCAATAGCAGCATAAAATTTACTGGTTTATGTTTGTAGAAATAGAACCCTTGGTATGTATTTTAAAGGGGGATACAAATTAAAACTTCTGTACTCTGAAAAGGCTTCTAGAAGTCAGTTGAATTTTGACACTGTTCAGTATTTGCCTCTGCTTTTTTCTTTTGGCATTTCAGTTCAGACTAAATTCTAAATTAGATTGTTAATTTCAGAACCATTTTTAGTTGCTTGAAAGATTCTTCTTCACTGCTTGCCTTCTTACTGTTGAACCACTAACCAGAATGTGTCACTGGCATGTAAAGTTAACGTGTTCCTGTTAAGTTTGGGGTTTGATAAAGTTACCATTTTTAACCAGATGGTAAGCCTTTTAGAGAATAATTTCAGATTTGGGGCAATGAAGCAGCATTAGAAT
The DNA here is from genome assembly GCA_020746105.1 of Trogon surrucura. Taxonomy (NCBI): domain Eukaryota; kingdom Metazoa; phylum Chordata; class Aves; order Trogoniformes; family Trogonidae; genus Trogon; species Trogon surrucura. The sequence goes on along the minus strand of CM036623.1, from coordinate 29,278,872 downwards.
TGATTCTTGCCCTTTTTTTTTCTCCCCACTGTTAGGATATATTACTCATTAACCTCATTATAGAACACATGATTTGTGACACGGATCCAGAACTTGGAGGGGCAGTGCTACTCATGGGTTTGCTTCGTACTTTAGTTGATCCAGAAAATATGCTTGCCACTGCCAATGTAAGTAAATGCCTTCAAATGTAATTACATTTGGGTTTTTTTTAGAGTATTTGATGCCTTATGTATATAAATTCTTTCTTTCATTCTTTAGAAAACAGAAAAGACAGAGTTCTTGGGTTTCTTCTACAAACATTGTATGCATGTTCTGACAGCCCCTTTATTGGCCAATACTACGGAGGACAAGCCTAGCAAAGGTAACGCCACTTGGGATTTTGGGCACGTCAAGGCTGTTGAATGTCCATATTTAAAATAGAGTAATTGTCAAAAGATGTTTTCTGTCTTAAAGAGAACCTTAAGACTATGATACATAGTTCAAAGTAAAATGTTGATTCATGATTTAGTCATTTGAATAATTTACAAGTATGAAATTCAGCAGAGACACAACTTAAGAAGTGAACAGCATTTGCTGCAGATTTAGCTTCATCAAAAATGAAAATATTTGTATAATTTTTAGTAGCTCATGGGGCTATTCAGTGGCATAGACTTGTAAACAGGTGTAAATGTTTTTAAGGTCAGGGGCTACTAAAGAAGATGCAGAATTGCCCCTGGGAAGGTGTATATCACAGTATACTGCTGAGTTTGAGGGTACTGGTTCTCTACGTCAGACTAAGACAGCAGAGATAGTGATGAAGTAACTGTTCTTGCTGGCTACTAGCAGCAGTTCTGTTTGTTTATTAATAGTATGCCACATCCAGAATGGATGTTAGAGGAGGTTTGTAAAAGATCCATGAATGTTCTCTGAACACTTGTGTTAGTGTTAAGTTCTATATTCTCTGAACCTTCAAAGACTGTTTTAAGACAGACAAAATGTACAATTAATGTACTAAACATAGCCTTCAGCGTGCTCCCTAAACTATCTGTGGGAATGTACAAGAACTTGGAAATGGTTACAAGACTGCAGTTGGATGTTTGAAGTTAGCCTCTGAAGGCAATACCCTGGATATTTTTAATTACTTTTGGTTTTGTTTTTATTGCAGATGATTTTCAGACAGCCCAACTTTTGGCATTAATACTGGAATTGCTGACTTTCTGCGTAGAACATCATACGTATCACATAAAAAACTACATCATTAACAAAGATATCCTGCGAAGGGTACTCGTTCTCATGGCCTCCAAGCATGCTTTCTTGGCATTGTGTAAGTTTGAAACCTAAAGAATGAACTGGTATTTTGTGAATGTGAAGTGTTACGTATCTTCATTCTGCTGGAAGAAAACTGTTTACAGTCATCACAATTTGACTGAACACAGAAATTCTACTCTCATCATCTGTGTTTCTCCTACCAATTTATAGATATGTCAGGTAGTATTAGTAAATAATTTTGCATTTATAGATGCCTTTTTCTTTGAAAAAGCAGGACTTTTCTTAGTATAGAGGTGAATCAAAAAGATTCAATATAGAATATAGAGCATCCTAAGAAGACCATTGTAGGCTTAGATGTATTTTTAGTAGAAATTATCAGAACTATTTAATTAGAGATACAGTTGCTGGACTGCATTATATCACACAGAAGTTCAGTGGGCTGCTCTTCAAATGCTGGTTGCTTCTTGACCATGCTCAGCACAGTAATAGTGAAGCAGTGTGACTGTATTCTGGGGGCAAGTAAGAGATCTTTTTCTCTGATTACATTGTCTGCACAAAGTAAAGCAAAGCCTGAAGTTGACTGAGCAGTACCGTACAGTAAGTACCTTTTAAATTTGTAACTGAGTCACCTGAATTTGGTTCTAGAACCTTTGAATAGTGTTTTTTAACCTAGTTGCTAACCAAAATTTGCTGCCTTTCAGCGACATGATTCTCTGTGCATGGGCATTTCACATACCTGTGTACGCTTCGGAGATAAAGCAAGAGCTTTACTGTGTTTGTGAAGGAAATGCCATTTACCAGTTTTAGATTGAGGTAGTTTGCATCCTAATCACATAGGAGTTAATTAAATGTAATCAAACTTAAATTTGAATAATAGGAATGATAAGCAAATTTCCCAGTTCTTCTACTGAGAAAATATTTTGCCTATATCATAAATAATTTAAAAAATTGAAAATATACCCTAGTGATATAGTTAAACAGTAGTGTAGTATTTCTTAAGTGAACAGAGGTTGGTTTCACTTGTACAGATATGATGGAGGATTTATTTTTGGTATGATAAAATAGATAAGTAATCTTGAGCAGTATAATCAAGGCTGTTGAGAAGCAGAGAATAACTGAATGTATTACCTGGTTCTAGTAATGTAATACTGCATAAGAAAATTGCAAATTGTCGTTAACTAATACTGAGTGGTTTCTGGACTTCTTAAATCTGAAAATTCTTGTGACAACACCTCTGTTTCAGGTGCCCTTCGTTTCAAGAGAAAGATAATTGGGCTAAAGGATGAATTCTACAACCGTTACATAATGAAAAGCTTTTTGTTTGAACCTGTGGTCAAAGCATTTCTAAATAATGGTTCCCGTTATAATCTGATGAACTCTGCCATAATAGAGATGTTTGAGTTTATCAGAGTGGTGAGTGCTGTTATATGCTGAAGATAATTACTGTCTTGAATTACAAGATTAAACAATAATATTTTGCTTTTTGCTTGTGCCTTAAATTATGCTGTTATAATAGGACTGTATGATACTGTATTTAAGTGATCTTTCTTTTATATCACTTACATGTGTACATGTTCTTTATGTTCAAACAGTACCGTGACTTGAAAGTTAAAGTCAGTCAATAGTGTGTTCACAGTACCCACATTTGCAAAGGCATCACCAGTGAAGTGTCATCATGCAAATTGGATGGGCCTGTTATGACAGGAACATAAGTTGAAACTGCTGCTTTAAAACATCAAATTCAGCTGTGCTCTATAATGTCAATTCAGCCAACTATGGAACCGAAGAGAAGAATCTAGTCTGTTTTGATTATATTGATGGAGGTGCTACAAAGTTCCTTCCATGGGGAGTCTCTCAAAATATTCATGCTGGTTTGGCTGGCTGCACAGGACCCTTCTCTCACTGTTCTTTCAGCAGCCAGATTCTGAGACGGGAGATGTGGTAGTGAGGCCAAGCTCGGGTGCAGACAGTAGTGGAAGAGTGAGTGCGTGAGGAAAAAGGCAGCCTTTGGATTCTTCTGTACTGATGAGCTCTTTCCTCTGAGTTGGGACTCAAGGCAATTCAAAACCAAGGTGACCTGATCACCATGGAAGAGTTGATTTTAAAATGGTTTTGAAGCCATGAAAAAAGTCAGTCCATATAGGCTGTGCTCTGATCCTTCAGTACTGTGTGGGATCGGGTGCTGATTCCACAGTTCACACTATGGCGGAATAGATCATCTTTTATTTTCTCATCTTCCTTTTCACATTGATACCCAAATTGCATTTCCAGGATGCTTGGCATCTGACAGTATTTTTTGTCAATTTTTTTTCATCCAGTTTTGTTTTTAGAGAAAGCAAATTTTTGAAAAAGCGTGCTTTTGTTATTAGTGATACATTACCATTTGTAACAGGTGACCTTTGAGCACGGTAACCAAAGTGGAAAATAATCAATATGTTAAGCTTTATGTTGCTTTGCTTGTCCTTGATAGATGGTAATTCAGGTGTTTATTCTGCCATGTGTTCCAGGGGCTGTGTGGTGCCAAGAAAGCCACACGGGCTTTCTTATTTTTTATAGAAAATTGCACAGGAGCAATTTTCCTGCTGCAGTGCGTGGCCCTGTGCAAACCTCAGCTGTGTAGAGCGGCTTTGAGCAGCCACAGCGTTAAACTGAAGAAGCACAGTAGTTGGGAAGCTCTTGTAAAGGACCTTGATCAGCACTGTATGGCCAAAATGGAAAAGCTTGATGTTAGTTTCTGAATAATCATTTTTACATAAGTAATTTATTTGCAGCGAGGAAACAAACAATGTGAATGCTAAGTCTGCAGCTCGAAAACATAGTTTTAATTGGCTGATTACAACAGGTATCAGTTAAATCTATCAATATAAAAAATATTTTTAAGTTAAGAGTGGGAACGACCTTTTAGAATTGGATTTGGTATAATTTTCTGTTAGGGCTTTAGGTTCTATACATCCCATTTGAAGGCGATACTGCTAGAAAGTTGCTGCTATTATGCCTGTTTTGCTAACCAAATATTTGAAGCTCTAGATTTTTAACTATGCTTTCAAGTATAATACTAATTTTTGCATAAGCTAATTAACATGGTGCTTCTTACGGAATGTTTAAAAATAAGCTCTAATTTCAGTCACTTTTTATGTTGTATTAAATAATTTGAATGAAAATAAGTCACTTTATGTTTGTTCATATAGGAAGATATAAAATCGTTAACAGCTCATGTAATTGAAAATTACTGGAAGGCACTGGAAGACGTAGACTATGTGCAGACATTCAAAGGACTGAAACTACGATTTGAGCAACAAAGGGAAAGACAAGATAATCCAAAACTTGACAGGTAAATTGCACTAAATGCTCTTAGTAGTTTATTAGTGCTTTAATTCTGTTTTGGGAATATTGGTGGGTTGTTCTGTGATAGTAGGGAATGTAAACCATTTAGACTTGTGCCTGCATCTCAGGCATTCTTGAATTGACTTGACTGAAAGTGTGGTTTCCAGATGGGTTGCTTCGAACTCTCGATCAGCTAACGCTGCTTGCTGGGCCCCAGTGGTGACGCTAAGTTGTCATATGCTAATCTACATACACTCTTGTAATGAGGCTGGAAGCTGATCGAGTATCAGAAGTTCATTTGTTTAAATGTTTCCCACCATTTGATTTGAAAGATTGTTCAATTGTGAGTTACCATTCTGTGTATTTTTCCTTCAAAAAATGGCACATTAGATTTCCTTCGAATTAATTGTGGGAGTAGATATTTAGATAAACTCTACCAAAATGACTGAGAAGTAGAATGTATTGTACAAAGACGTTTTCAGAGGATGCTTTTTTGTCACTGTTAAAATTTCTGGTGGAGTAAAAAACAATCTGATGTGACACTCGAATCACTCTTTCTGTTTGCCAGAACACAAGTTCCCCTTCCTTAGTACGGTTATCCAAGGTTAGAAGGTTGGGTGTGTAAAAATAGGAACTTTAGGACTTCTTACTCCATTTATTTTTGGGAAATTACTTTTATGTGTAGTTTTGTTAAAACAAAACGGACTACTTGTGTAAACAGATGAGTTACTCTTAAGAATTGTAAGCAAGAACTGTTGTTCTTTTGCCTTGAACTAGTTTGAAAATACATTAAAAAAAAAATAATCCTGATTAGTCATACTAGGATGTCTTGAAATTTTAGACTTTTAAGTCATTTTATTTCCTACCAGAAGATTTCTTAACCAATATTTAAATGTGGGACTGGTGCAATTAAAATGAGAGTATAATGATAGATTTGTTTTAAAATCTTGAAACACTTTCAAGAGTATGTGTGGGATCTGCAGTTTTGAGTACTCATGTTTTACAGGTGCGATGTTATTACCGTGGCTTGTGTCAGCACAGCTTATCATTTAAACAGCTATGAAATCCAAGCCTGCGATTCATGCATTAGTGACCGTGTTTGAAGAAACACCCAGCCACTTCCTTCAGTCATTTCCATTGAGTAGAGGAAATAAAATGTTTCTTAGCTTAAGTTGAGCTAAGTGATTATGTGTAGTTGTGCTCCGTGAATTTATCCAACAGAAAGTTACAGCTTCAGGAGGCTTGTAGCTGAACCGGCCCGTTCTTTTTGCCTTCTTCCTACATCTTGCATACTGCCTGCACGAGCGCTGTCACAGTTCATATAACTTCTTAAGTGAAGACCCAGAAACAATAAAATGCAAAAAATTACATGAATCTGTTCGCACATTTTAGCAAAGAATAGTTCGGTAGGGAAGAAAGCTGGAAATTTTGTTAACATGTGCCACAGAAGGATTCAGAAGAGTGCCACTTAACTAACACTTCTGCACTATTGGCAGAACTTGGATTTAAATGCGATGTAAAATGATGCAGTGTGTATAGACCCAGATGATAGTGTTGGCAAGCAGATTATTCAGAATTAGATTTAATTTATATTTAGCATTCTTATTTAGTACCTTGTAATTTCCTATTTTTCTTTTTCCTGCAGTCAGTAACACAAGACCTTTTCTTTAAGTAGAGTAAGACTCTACACTGTGTAGTTGACATTTTAATTCTGGTAATAAAGACTTTATGAAAAACATTAAATTTCAGACTTACCATTGTTGCCAATAAATTCTGAAGAAGTGCTATGGAAAATTTGTAAAGCGTTCCATGCTTTTATTGCAAACTGACTGTTGGAATCACCACTTGGCAATTTCTTCTTCCCCCTGTTCTTCAGGGTGCACATCACTGTTCCTCTCCTCCAAGCTGCTGCTGTGGTAAAAAAGAATAGGAAGGTGGAGCCGAGACAGACCAACTCTTAATAGTAGACTAAGGGGGGAGAGAGAGCCTTGTGTCCAAGGCTCTGAAGAATGAAAAATATTGATAGTGACCAAAAGTTTAACAGGTGGATGTGGCAGAAAGAGATAGCTGTTATTTAATATATATTTTAAACCTCAGTCATATTTAAGTTAGATTTGCGGTTGGGCTGGGCTTTTTTCTTTCACACATAGGACCGCAAATACTGACAAGTTATAAAGTATTTTCAGAAAAAAAAGTCTGAAGTTTCTAAAATCTTTATTTTACAGCTTTTTATTTACCATTATAAACTGGTAAACTAAGCTTGAATGCAAGATTTTAGTGACACTGATTAAAATGACTTTGTAAGGTACAGAACTTTGGATAGCTACGGTCATTTGAGTTGTAGCAGAGTTGCACTGTGTTTGGTTCTTTATAAAGAAAAGCTTTTAATGATATTTTCACTGCAAATATCAAGATTCACATTACAGAATTATTTGCTGGTATTTTTATTGTTCTACAATATTTGTATCTGTAAGCTGTCACTCTTAAGTAACTGCCAAGTAGAAGTTTTATTATTATGTATTAGTTGGTTTTTTGAATCAAAAGTTCTAAAACTTACCGTTCTGCAGCATGCGCTCCATTTTGAGAAACCACAGATACAGAAGGGATGCGAGAACCCTGGAGGATGAGGAGGAAATGTGGTTTAATACTGATGAAGATGATATGGAAGATGGCGAGGCAGTGGTGCCCCCTTCTGACAAAACTAAAAATGATGAAGATATTATGGACCCTATCAGTAAATTCATGGAAAGGAAAAAATGTGAGTGATGAGTGCCCTGTGGCTTATACAGAAGCCGTAACTTGTATTTTTTTAGTCCTGCTGCACTAAAGGATTTGCATATATTTGTTCTGAAGTTGTTAGATTTTGAAATTGTGACACCAGATCGGTGGACCACTGCTTCAAAACAAGTTTTGTTGTCTTTAAATGCAGAATGACACAAGAAAATACTGTTGATTTCTTAAAGTATTTGAATGACAATTTTAGCTTATAGCCAGGTTTTCTTGTGTTTTTATTCAGGTTTATAATTCAGAGTTTTTGATGTAAATGTTCAGGTGATATTGTTGGTAGAATAAAGTGTTTATTCTTGGCCAATGACAACAGGTGGTAGGTAATAGAGTAGTAGTTTAAAAAAAAAGTCTATGATGACTCACTTTACTAAGCTGTACACAAAGTCTTAAAGTCTTTTCCCATACAGTCAAGTGATTTGTAATTAAATGTTTCACTCGATAATCCTGCTTAACTTGTGCAAAATTTTGTGTTTATTTTTTTCTTTCCAGTAAAAGAAAGTGAAGAAAAGGAAGTTCTTCTGAAAACTAACCTTTCCGGTCGTCAGAGCCCAAGTTTCAAGCTTTCCTTTTCCAGTGGTACAAAATCTAACCTTACCAGCCAGTCATCTGCAAGTAATCTGCCTGGATCCCCAGGGTCTCCAGGATCCCCTGGGTCCCCTGGGTCTCCAGGCTCAGTTTCTAAAAGCACATCTCAGATGGCAGCTATTACAACTAAGGTAATTTTGAATGGATGTGGGTTGTCTTCATTGCTACAGACTAGGGATTTGCTTTAGTGTCTCTCTCAAGTTTGTGTGAGTTCTGGTGTGTTACGCCGTAATAGACTGTCTGGTTTGTCTGTGCTTTTTGTCTGGCCTTTAAGGAGATCTGACCTATCTGTAAAAGGAAGAAATAAAAGCTCTTCTAATGTCCAGACTCTTAAAGTAAGGACCATACAACTAGCTGCTGTTCGCAGCTATCTTTACTGTGGAACTCCGACAACACACTACTTTTGTGAAATTGCACAGGGATACTTGGCAGGTAAAAATACAGAAATACTTTGGAAATATTGCCAAATTTTGCCAGACTCAACGATGTCCTATCACCTCCATTGAGAATTTCTGCTTTTACTATTTTTAATATTTTTCAGAATGGTATAACTGGCACATGTGAAAGAAGTAAGTTGTATTATGGAGGAATGGTTGCTGTAAGCCAAAGTGTAAACAATTTTTAATATCCTAGCATGACTTCTTTACCTTGTGCAATAACATACAGCTTTGGCTTGGGACGTACTGAAACAGAAGAAGAAATCCGGTCTGAAAGAATCAGTGTAACTTGCAATGAATATCCAAACCCAGCATTTTAAAACACATTAGGACATTGTTGGATTTTATCAGATTTGTGGCTAAAACTATATTCAAACCAAGTCAAGCAAATAGTGTGACTGGTTTTTTCTCAGCACTGGGGGACAGGTAAGGTAGTGTTGGTACAGCATCATTCGGATAATGAGAATTTACTCTTATGACAAGTGTGTCCATTTCTGAAAAGTCAGGTTTGTATCTCAGTCCTCATGTAGCCTCAGGATAGGTCTGATTCAACCTTATATTTTTAACAGCACCATGCTGCTTCACCTAACTTCTAGTAAAGGCGGGCAGGGTTTTAGTTTTTTCTTACCTACAGTCAAATATGGCTGAAGGGTTTGCATTTGGATCAGCTTCTGTTGAAAACACCTAAATGAGAAGAACTTGGCCGATGGAAGAACTAAGGGTACACTTCCTCTGAACCCGTTTGTGGAGAAAGGGGATGCAAATTTATTTAATTTATGAAAAAAATAGAGTAGTTAGTCAAATGCTTTTTAAAAGTGATAGAATTGGCTTGGGATTTAGCTCAGTCTGTACAGTATTTCTACTGGAGGCTTGTTCTCTCCCCATATAATTTCTTGAATCTGAAATGGAGTCTTTACATACGGAGCATATAGCATACGGTATAGCATTGGCTCCAGATTTTCAAGTCTTGGTTGCAAAAGTGTTGGGAGTTACATTGAATATGCAGTGCTCTGAAAAAGCATTCATGGATTCAAGCGTAAGCTGCCTTCTTTCAGTAAAATATACTCTGTTTATCAATGTGCCACAGTCACAAACTAGAAACAGTATTGAAATATTTGCGGGTGTTTTTGTTAACTATCTGATCCTGTTACTTTATGTGTTGTATACTCAGTGTTGTATGTGACTACTTAGAATGTGTGCAATTGTTTTATTGAGTTGTATTTTTCTTGACTGAAAAATTCTGTTCTGGATGTCTATCATTAGACACTTGAGTAAGTAATAGGATCTTTGAGTAAAGTACCGGTAACTATATAGTGGTTATTTGTGATACGAGGGAGTTTTTAATATTACTAGATTAATATTACTAGATATGCTTTCATTTTCAGCTGCCGAGTTGTTTAAATTTTATAACTTGTACACCTCATTCAGTTATAGTATACAAAAAATCCCTTAAGTTACAACACATTTAAACTAGCTCTTGTGAAGACAGACCATGTTCTAAAAGTATCGTAATTCAAAAATTCAAATTGAAGGATATTCTGTATTTGTTTCTGAAGTGCTTCCAGATTGCTCATTGCTGCAGTTAGTGCTGCTGGGTAGAAAAAAAAAAATCTACATCTCTACAGATAGAGCTGCAGTGACACTTAGCAAAACTAACTGGATTTTTGGATTATCTTAAATCTCAACTGGAAATATTTCTATTCATCTGGATAGGTAAAACCCTGTTTTGGATTTATTTTTCAGACAGTGTCACTTTCATTTGTGCTGAAGGATTTATTTTTGTTCTGCTTTGTTTTGTTCAGAACTCCATGAATCGGTACATTCATGGTGATATTGTGTGCAAATGTCTTTTCCCAATACAAACGTGAAATATCAGTGTGCAAACATTTTCTTAATTATACTTGTTGGCTGTCTTTGTAGGGAGGCCTCGTTGGGCTTGTAGATTATCCTGATGATGATGAAGAGGATGATGAAGATGAGGATAAGGAGGAAACTTTACCTTTGTCAAAGAAAGCAAAACTTGAGTCATCATAGTGGCAACTGCTGAAGAACGTTACCAGTTGGGGAAGGATATTTTTTCCGAAAAAAAGAGACCCACAGCAAAGCAGCAATCTTCTGTGAATTACTGTGTGTGACACAGATCAACTTCTACAAACGGATTTCTGCCAATCAAGTGCCAATTCAAAGGAGCAGAAGAAGGGGAGATACTTCGTTTAGGGGAAGGACTTACGCCTTTGAGCTCTCCAGCTTGGACCACACGTTGCCCTTTTCTCAGGGAAGGAAATGGAAAACAAAAGCAAGCCAACAGGGCAGGAGTTTTGTTAGTGGAACTCTGGATTGGCTGGTCAGTTGCTACAATCAGAATATGCTTTCTTGGACCACGTATGAGACTTCTGAAGAAAAGGCGGGTTTTGCCATAATTCTTCACTAGTTAAGAATGCCAGCAGTTTCTTTGTATAAAAGAGACCTGCCTTTGAAATCATACGTTCTGAACATTTTAGTCAAGCTACAACAGGTTTTAAAAACCTCTGTGGGGGAGGGCCGAATATAAAGTTTCCTCTTTTTTTTAAATCTGTTCCCTTTGCCCTTTAAACTGCAGAATTTTTTTGGAGGTGGGGGATTTGTTTGTCCCTTCTTGATTAAAGATTGAGTGGAATTCTAGATGTGGTCACTTTTGTGTCATAATTTTTTTTTTTTTGCCCCCCTGAGTGTATGCTTAGTTGTTGAGTATATATTTGGGACCATTAAAATTTTTTGATGTAATATAATCTCACTGTTGTGCTGGTACCTGTTTCACCCTGTGTAATTTTGTTCTGCATCACAGTTCTTGATATGTTTAGGATTTTATGGAAGATGGTATAGTTTTTATGGGGGGGGGGGGGCAAAAGTAATCTTACCACAATGTGCATAAAAGCAATACTATTTTGTGACTAAATATTTTATATTAAATTTTACATCACAAACTGTCAAGAAAATATTCAGGGAAATAGGATGGAATAAAAAAAAATGAAACCTTTAAATATGAAATTAGTATTCCAAAGAGACCTTGAAATTTCATAACTCAGAACAATGATGATAGACTTAACTCATCAAAATGCAAGATGGATGATTTAGGAATACCAATATATTGACTCATTTGACTTACAAAAATAAAAAAGAAATAATTAAAGCTGAAGGAAAACGGCATTAGTGGTATTTTTTAAAAACCTCTGATTACCTTTGGAATACCAGTTTTGGTGAATCAAAGATGGTTGTAGAATAAACTCTTTCCAAGGACACCATCTTTTGAAATTTGTTCTAATACTCAGTTGAAAAACAGTGGTGAAACTTTGGGTCTAACTCAGTGACCATATTCTTTCCCCTTTTCCCAAAAATCTAAATAATACTAGCTAGTAATTTGAAACTCAGTGTTATATCCTGCTTCCTTACTGCTTTTAAAGAAGATGGCTTTGATTACCCAGCAGTGCTTTCTGTGAAGGCGGGTTTATTCAGTTCTTTTGAGAACAGGAGATCCTTTCTTAGCTGTATTTTTCAAGAGTTTGTTTCCTTTTGGACGTTCAGAGCACCAGTGTTGCAACAATCATGATGTTATATGTCAACGTATCACATAAAAATAGAAATAAGAGAAATTCAAATCTAAGGCTGGATCATACGTGTAGATTAGTGCTTTGTTTCAGGAAATTGTGTGTCCCATGGCAGATTCTATGCTAACTACAGAAGGCAAAGCTTTTGTGCTTGGACTTTATTAATACTTACTAGTTATTTCAGATTTAAATAAGAGTGTGCATTAGGGAAAAAAATAATTAGCCATCTTTTGCTCAGAAAGTTCATTTGAAATCACTTTCCAAGGCTGAGTTTTTACAATGTGTTTGAAATGTCTGACAGGGCAGTTCTCAGCAATAAATTTTAGAGAGGGAAGGGGTTGAGCACTTGGTCACTACAAGATTAGCCAGAATCTTCTGGTGCAGAATAAGAGTTCCCATGCTATCTCAACGACCTGTATGAAACTTGATTTTTGCAGCTTTGGTGTTAGAGCAGACACTGTGCCAAGGAAACCTGATTTTGCAGGTTTTCTTTTAATTGGCTTGAATTTAAATCCTTCCCAATCTGTCAAACTTTCCTTGAGCACAAAGTTGTCAAAAATGTTTCCATATGGTTGTCTTCATATCCTCCAGGCTGCATCGCAGGAAGTAATTCCAAGGTGGTCAAAAGATTTTTTTTAATGTTTTTTGTGTTCCTTCAGCTACTGAGTATTTGATCTTGTGATGTTTGATGCTGGTCTTCTAAACTTTCAGATTCTTTCATAATATTTGTAGGAATCTTTGATTTTAGACTTCCAGTACATGAAGCATTGCATTTGACAGAAAAAATACTATCCTCAGTAGAATCCTAAAATCATAAGTAACTGGGTTCGGTAAAAATAATAATGGAAGCAGGAATGTTTTTGAACTCCTTACATTTTTATGAAGCTCCAGAGGACTGATAAAATATTAAGCTGCATATCTTTTAATGCTATCTAACTTCTAGTTAGTTGTCTTGCCAGTTACCTAATGCTTGTGGCCTGACAGGGCGTGCCTGCACTTAGATGATACATTCATGGAAGTTAGAAGTAGTCAGGAAGTAGGTGAGCTGGGGACAGTGGTGGATATTCTCTTCCCTCTAGTGACTTTTGCTTTTGTATTCCAGGAAACCTTGAAATATATTTTGGGAGGGGGTTAAAAAACGGAAATAGGAGGATTGTGAGAAGTGGTGGATTTCAGGGGGAAAAAAAAAAGAAACTGAAGGATTGTGAAAAGTGGTGGATATTAAAAAAAAAAAAAGTGGGTATGACTTAAGTGGAAAAAAGTATGTTACAAAAGAGTGTTCCACTCTAGACCTTTCTCTGGGCTGACAGGGTTTCATTTTATTCTTAATACCTTTTGTCCACATCTCAAGAGAGCTACACATATCTTGTATTAAACACAGCTCGGTCATCTTAATTGCTTTTTAACTGTATCCTTAAGGCTTTGCCCTGTAAGCCATACTTAAGTATCTCACAGCCAAGATGCAGCGTGCTTGAATCGTCAGTACGGGCCCCTATTCCTTCAGTGGCTGAAAGGCGGCATGCTGGTTACTGCGATGTGCACTCCCCAGCTTTGAGCGCAGGTCCACTGGGGGTACCAGACAAAAGTCTATGGAAGCACACTTTTACTCTAATGAAAGGAATTCCAGGTAATCTGGAGTATTTCCTAATTTGCTTCTAGTGTACGCTGAGGGTGGTTGCATTCAGTTAACAGTGCACATCACTGAAAAACAGATCTGCGTCATGCAGGCAGGCGGAAGGATCTGAAAGCTGGTGTATCCAACAAGTTGCCTCTAAAACCTACCTGGCTATAATGTACGTACTTGGTAAATGTATCAGGCTGTTGGTCCATCTCATAGCCCACCCAGGTGAGAATATCATGTTCTCGTGGAGTTCAGCGTCAAGTAGGCCCAATCCTTTTCACATAGCAAGGATGAAAGTGTCCAGATTGGTTTGGGCTCTGTTTTTGCATCTCTGTAAATTTCAGGAACTGTTTAGTTCGATAATTTGGAAGATTTTGTTCTCTTATTGCTGCTGGGGGTCCGTTAGGGAATGGTACCTTTCAACCCAGCACACGTTACATTGATTGCCTGGCTTCTGTGTTTCCTAGATGGCTCATCGGTTGCCTATGTTTCCTAGCTTCTGTAGAGTGGCCACAAAAGTTCAGCCTTACCTTTGTCAACAGTTTTGCAGCTGCAGAGGCATCCTGGAGCAAAGCAGTCTGTGGCAGAGTAGGACTGCAGTTCCCCTGCCTTAAGGATATCAAGACATGTTTGAGGTAAGTTGTGAAGGTAGGAGACCAGATGGGTTACTGCATGGGCTCACCCATAGCTTAAGTTGCAAACGTTCAAAGAGAAATTACCAGTAACTGAAGTTTTTCAAGGTCAGTTGCCAATGTGCATGTTCTCCACCTGCTCCTACTGCTTCCTCAATTTGGAGTCCGGAAGAAAGTAGTCCAGAAAGGAGGCAGGGCATGTCGATGTGCTGCAGATAGAGCAAAACCACCTGCAGAAGGATTTGCAGTGCTTGCCTTCAGGTACAGCCATAATTTAAAATCTGTTATTCATTTGAGAGGGGCATAACTTACTGTATTTCTGCAGGTGACTGGCTCTCTGGCAAGCTTGTATCTTGATTTAATATTGCTCTAGTTGTAATCGCATTCTTTGGGGTGTGTAAGTACTGTGGGGGTTTTGTATAAATTGAAGTCATATAGCTTCAAAGATGAAATGAAACCCTGCAGACTGCTGGAAAAAAGATTATCTAATAAAGGGAGGAGGGAGATGTAGTCTTCTGTATGCCAGGTGTATTTATGAAAAACGTAAAAGTAACATATAAGCCAGTGGATAATATTAAAAAAAAAAAAAGTATGTAGAATGCTACTGGCAAGTGACTGAAATAGCTACTGATGTAGTGATTTCAGGCATATGCTGGAGCCTCGCTGTACACCGTTGCATCTCCCGGAGGTGTGAGGTATCTTTCTGCTTCGCAACACTCAAATGTCTCCATGTGAACAATAGTTTGTGATTTAGGTTGAAACCTGGAAAATACTCGGTATAAGGTGGAATTACGCTCACAAAATGTGCATCTGTAATACAGACCAGGGATGATTTGGGATGAATAACACTGATTTTTATATTCTGCTTATAACAACTTCACATTATGTGCATGAACATACCGTATGTGGGCTGCACACCTAACAGGGTTGGGAAGCCTTCAGTAGCCATGCATATCACTGTTCGTAAGCATCACTTCTGGAAATTTGTGCATACCAGTGCCCTTACATTATGCTTGTGAGTTTTCAGACAAGGCTAGTCTTTTCTCTTGTGTTTCAGACGTACGCTTTTGTCACTGAAATCTTGAAAATTTCATTTTAGAGTGTGCTTATCTCAGTAAGGCTTATTTTAAAGCTGCTGATGTTGAGTGGCTTTTTGACAGCTGTGGTGTTCAGGTGAGAGGTTGGGGAGTTCAGTACAATCTTCCATCCTGGTGAGGCTGGAGAGAGTGCAACTCCCTTCACGCTGTCACTGAATTGGTGTTGGTCAAGGATCCCTGAAGGAAGCTGTGATCAGGGATGCACAATTTGTCAGTCTTGCCCTTCAGCAGGATTTGATGAGTGTTGCGACTGAGGATGCGGAGGTAACTGGAAGCAGCTCCTGACAAACTGATTCACAGGACTCTATGCTAACAACAATGAACATCTGGGAGAAACTTTTAAAAAACATTTCCAGTCTCCTACTTTTAGACATCTGAAAACAGTATTAAGTTAGATTATCTTACCCTGAAAAAGCACTTGTTTCCTCCCCATATCTCCCCCCACCTCCACGATTCCCCCAAAATAGAAGTGACTTCCTCTGTTGCCATCAGTCAGCATTTTGTAGATTACTTGGGAGGGCTGGAAGCTGCAATTCCTATTGAAGAAATAACTGCTGATTTAAGCCAATAACAGAACACACCTTTTAGCATGTTTGAGTTTAGCCTCAAAATGGAAAAACCACCTACGTTTTCAAGGTCTAAATCACCTGCAGTAAGAAACAAGGAAGATGTTTGTTTTTCACGGGTAGAACTAAGTACAAAAGCTAGTAATGGAGTAATACAAGCATTTGTCCTATCTTTGGTTCTTTTTACATCTGTGTGCACTTCATAAATCACCTTTCAAATTCTCCTAGCATTTAGATAGCTAGCCATATCTTTATCTGAATGTATAGGCACTATTTCATCTTGAGTTGATAGACCTGCGGACCTGTGACTGCAGCCATGCCTGTGTGTGAAATGTCTGTGGTGGTTGTGTAGTTCGGAGCTATGAGCTGTCTTGTGCAGCCTGTTGCTAATGTAAGGATGCTTGATCGTAACCCCAGGGAAAAATACATTCCTACCTCATAACGTGGCAGCACTAGGTGCCAGATGAAGTGCCTGATGGCTTTATGGGGAACACACTTCAGCCCCTCGTCACTGAGCATGACTCGGGTCAAGTTCTACCCAAGTTGCTGTCCATGTACCCTTGGTTTTGACACCTAATAACTGTATTGCTCTTCTACCTTTTGAGACAGACTCAGAGAGGTCAAAATGGGAGGGAGACCGTGGCAGTAGCATAAGGAAGGAGCAAGGTGCCAGTCTGGCTATCCAGCTGCAAGAGGTTAGTCATTTTGATACCTGCAGATGTATCTTCTTTTGATATCCAACAATAGGACAGACCTTTTCCCAATGTCACTGCCAAATTTAGGAATAACCAGAGCATCAAGTTTGCATGCTAGACCTGAGAACAGCAGGCTGGTCACAGCATCTCCATCAAAAGACCAATCGCCTTTGTGACTGGCAATTATGCTACTCCCTATGGCACGTGCTGACAATTTTGTAATGGACTGCAAGATCTCTAGAATGACTTCCTATTTTCATTGGCCCACAAGCCTCAATGGATTCTTACAAATCTTGTTTATCTTGCTAACTACCTTCACGATGAAGCAGTATTACCTAAACTCTCAGGACTTCTGTTAGGCATGTATTTAATTTATTGTTCCTTAAAGTGATATAACTAAATACATGGAACCTCTTAAAGGGATCAGTTATTTCAGGAATGAAGGCTATCTAAGAGTACTGCTAGTGACAAATTGCCATAGACAGTAGAAAATTAAATCCTCTTTCTGTATGGAAGGGATCAGCAGGCTACTGGTGATGCATAAAAACTATCCAAAGAAAGCCAGATGGTTGTCACAGCTACCCTTGGGGAGTTTCTTGTAGAGCTCTGAGAACAGCCAGTTACCTCCCTGCTGAAGCTTTGTTAACCTCGTCTTGGAATGTTTTCTTTGCACACGAGGTTACGCTTTTCTTCAGCTCTAACCGGCCTAAGTGCTTTCCAAAGCTTCCCATAAAATCTTTGGTTGAGGTTGCTTGTTTTTGCCTAGCCTGCAATGTCATCAATATAGATATTGATACACTCTCGTATAACTAAAATGCCAGAACAACAGTCTGATGAATGAACAAGTCCCTAAAGTACTGGATCTTCAAAATCATATTGTGTTTTTAATAAGGACATGTTCTAGTGATGATTGATAGGAATTGATACTGGCGATGTAAAAATATTTTCAAATCATCAGTAGTAATAAATCTTTAATATAATGAAAAGATGTTTCATTTGATACATTTTAGTTCTTTCTATACTTCCCTTTTTCCTTTCAGAGTGGCCAGTAACAGTCCCTAGCATGGTTGTTCTACTCATCTCGTGGTTCCCAGTTAATGCTGCTGGTGTTGTTCTTCTTTCACCTCCTGGCAAAGAGAGAAAACTGAGGCACATACATGGCAATCATCTGTCTCTGTTATTTCTGTGCCTTGATGAGAACCCAAGCTTTTGGATAACATCCCCAAGCCTTTGCACTATTATTTTCATCCTTGCCTCTTCAGTAATCACCTGCTCAACAGACCCAGCCCTATCACGTCATTAAAACCTACAAGACACCTTCTCTCTCTGCTCCTGATTCCCAGTCGTCTTTCACGATTTGCTGGACATGTAGTTCACACAGTCCTGTACTCAAGCTCACTACTTTAGATTACCACAACCAGCCTTTGTTTCTAGCGTCTCTTTAGCTGGCTTAAATGAACTTGTTCTGTTCTTTCAGGATCACGAGTATTCCTCTGCTGCTGTGGCACTTGCTGCTTCTCTGACGAGTTCAAATCAAGGAGGTTATGTCATCATTCCTGTGTTTGTCTGCGAGGTGAGGAGTACTCCCTTGCTTTCAAATTCGTGCATGGAGCCATAAACCACAGCTGCCCCTTCATCTTCTCAAGGCATATCAGGGATAAGAGGGTCATTAGAGACAGTCAACATGGCTTCACCAAAGGGAAGTCGTGCTTGACTAACCTCATAGCCTTTTACGAGGATATGACAAGGTGGATAGATGATGGCAGAGCGGTGGATGTGGTCTACCTTGACTTCAGTAAAGCATCTGACACAGTCTCCCACAGCATCCTTGCTGCTAATCTGAGGAAGTGTGGTCTAGACTCTCGGGTAGTGAGGTGGACTGTGAACTGGCTAAGGGGAAGAAGCCAAAGAGTCGTGGTCAATGGGGCGGAGTCTGGTTGGAGGCCTGTATCCAGTGGAGTGCCTCAAGGGTCGGTACTGGGACCAGTATTATTCAATATATTCATCAATGGCTTGGATGAGGGACTAGAGAGTACTATCAGCAAGTTTGCTGATGACACCAAGCTGGGAGGAGTGGCTGACACACCAGAAGGCTGTGCTGCCATCCAGCGAGACCTGGACAGGCTGGAGCGTTGGGCGGGGAAAAATTTAATGAAATATAACAAGGTTAAGTGTAGAGTCTTGCATCTTGGTAGGAACAACCCCAGGTTCCAGTATAAGTTGGGGAATGACTTATTAGAGAGTAGTGTAGGGGAAAGGGACCTGGGAGTCTTGGTGGACAGCAGGATGACCATGAGCCAGCAGTGTGCCCTTGTGGCCAGGAAGGCCAAGGGCATCCTGGGGTGCATTAGAAGGGGGGTGGTTAGTAGGTCGAGAGAGGGTCTCCTTCCCCTCTACTCTGCCCTGGTGAGGCCGCATCTGGAATATTGTGTCCAGTTCTGGGCCCCTCAGTTCAAGAAAGACAGGGAACTGCTGGAGAGAGTCCAGCACAGGGCAACTAGGATGATTAAGGGAGTGGAGCATCTGCCTTGTGAGGAAAGGCTGAGGGAGCTGGGGCTCTTTAGTTTGGAGAAGAGGAGACTGAGGGGTGACCTCATTAATGTTTACAAATATATAAAGGGTGAGTGTCACGAGGATGGAGCCAGGCTCTTCTCGGTGACAACCACTGATAGGACAAGGGGTAATGGGCTGAAACTGGAACATAAGAGGTTCCGCTTAAACTCGAGAAGAAACTTCTTCTCAGTGACGGTGACGGAACACTGGAACAGGCTGCCCAGGGAGGTTGTGGAGTCTCCTTCTCTGGAGACATTCAAGACCTGCCTGGACACGTTCCTGTGTAGCATTATCTAGGCGTTCCTGCTCTGGCAGGGGGATTGGACTTGATGATCTTTCGAGGTGCCTTCCAATCCCTAACATTCTGTGATTCTGTGATTCTCCCCATGTCGTTTGCTCGGTATTAATTTTATTGTTTGCCTTGTATATTTGACCTGTATTAATTTTCTATGGATTCACACGTTTATGGGATACTCTGTCCAAACTCTCTCTTCTTTTATTTTAGATTTGGTATTATGCTAATTCCACCAGGAGCCTACGCAGCTGGCTTAAATTTCAGCACTGAATGAACATCCCCTCTGCATCAAAGGTTAATGCTAGGTTTTCTGGGAGCTTCTCTGTGAATCTTTGCCCTCATATACCAGCCACAGACACTAAATCACCAGGGACTCCCCTGCATTCAGATTGATCTAAGGCATATAAGCAAATACTTCTGGGGTTTTGTTTGTGTTTTGGTAGCACATATAGTTTTCTTTCTTTTTATTTTCATTCAGATTTCTCTTATGGTTTCTTTGCCACCTTTGTCCAAACAAAATGAACCATATCGAAAACAGCGTCTCATAACTGGTTATTGTAAGGGACAAAGCTATCTTCTGGGCACTTTTTTTTTCCTGACGCCCATTGTTTACAGCCTCAGAGTCTATTTAAAGTAAACTTGTTTCATAGCTGAGAAGTTGGTTGATGAACAGTAGAGTCATATTTACAAGAAAGCTGCTTAGCGACAGTCCTGCGCAAAGAAGGAGAAAAAGCCCTTTCCTGATTACCATGAGTTTAACTCTTGTATTGTAACCTTGTGAATTCTGTTATTCCCATCCCTCAGCAACTTACTCTTCAGACAGCAGATGAATGGCGGAGCTTTGTTGATGGTTGTACTCGTTGCTAGGGGACAGTCTGAGGGAGGTGAATCATGCCATTTACAGTCAGCCTAAAGGAACATTTGGAAATGCTTGAGCTTAAAAATTTCCTTCTGTGGTCTGTGTTGCTGAGACTCGAGTGCTTTGTAGCTGTGAAGAGTGCTTTAGAAATAAGTGATGATAAACATCCTGGTATCTTTGGTTGCTTACACCCTTGCATGTATTTTAAACCGTTCTGGTGCGTCTTACTTCTTTGAGAATTATGTTTTTAGTTAAAGGCTGACTATGTCCAAATGGTATGAAAAAAAGGTTGTTGCAAATCACATTATGAAAGTTTGTAGTATTTAATTGTGATTACTCTAAGAAACATGATTTCCAAATGCAGTTGCGTGTACATGTATTGATCTGAACTTTCTTGGGTATATTCACAGGCATTTACTTTATTTTGTCTGCTGTGCGAAGGCAGGAACTTCAGGTACCACCAGAAATAAGAGATTGACCTGTAGTAGGTAGGTTTTACAAGCTACATGTTTGGTGAAACACAAGATGAGTAAGTACAAATGCTCATTTTATGAATGCAAAGTCACAGTTTGAAGAGAACATAGAGGCTGAGGCTGACAGGTATGACACAGACTTGCCGAGCAGAAAAAAAACACGTTTTGGGGGTCTGACAGCCAGGGTGTGGGGTTTTTTTTGCCTGAGACAGGCAGTCTGACCCCCTCGACTCCGGCACTGTGTACCCAAGGCTGAGCTTTGCAGGACTCCAGGGCAAGCTTGGTCTTGTCCCTCCTCAGGTCAGCAGGTTTTACCAACACGAAGCGCCCTTGTGTACAGGCCAGCTTGAAGTTTGCGTCTCAGGAGAGCAGCTGGAGTCGGGGACTTTAGAAAATTCAGGGTATTTTCCAGCGTCTCTCCCCCGGCCCTTCAGCACATCTTCCGCAGAGGGCTGGAGGCCCTCGCAGCCCTTCGCTTCCCTTCGTCACGCGTGTGGAAGGGGTTAAACAGTATTTTACAGGCTACAGCAGTGGCGCCGCTTTTCGGAAAGCGAAGAACGTTGTTTTACCTACCGTTGCTTTGCTTTCAGCGCCAGGGCGCTGAGGTCGCCGCCGCAGCTCCCGCCCTCCGCCCCGCCGGGACGCGCCGCCTGCGCCACCGGCCGCCGCCGGCAGAGGGAGCCCGGAGCCCGCCCGGACAGCGGCCGCGGCCCGCTCCCACCGCCGTTCCGGTCCCTGTCCCCATCCCCATGCCCTGTCCAGTCCTGCTGCTGTCTCCGGCACCCGCTGTGCTTACTGCTAGGGGCCAAGTATTTTCTGTAACACACGCGGCACCATTGAATAACGTTTGAACATTTGGCCCCTGGTGGCATCCTCGGGAAGATTTCCTGGGCAAGAAATTTGGGGTTTATAATTGTGCTCCGTGGAAAACAGACTTGCATTTATATTGTGTCTTTTCTGAAGATTATTCTTTTTTCAACTATTAAGATTTTTTTTTCACTCTGTTGATTAATATACTCTCGTCCTCTGTTGTAAGTACTACGGTAACAGCTTTAAAATTTTATTTAATGAAATCTGTTCACGGAACAGATCATATAAGGCTTCAAGAAGCTAAAGCATAGCAGTCCATCTCTCTGAAGCGTTGAGAAATTATTAACCACTCTTGTTTTCTTCACGCCTGAGCGGGAGCTGTTAGGCTCAGAAGCAGACCTCTTTCTCCTTCCAACTGAAACAGACGGCTTCCTTGCAAGCCTGCCTGCCTTCCTTCCTTCCAGCTTCAGAAACGCCTGGACTACACAACTCGCACAATAAAGGGTTAATTTAACTCTTTGCACCCTCCTGGTACAGGCTCTCGAGAAGCTTGGAGCAAAACAGCTGTAGGGGCTTGTAAGCCAGTGGCATTTCACATGGGCCAGGAGATACTCTGCCTTGGTCTACAGATCTGACGATCAAAACCAAACCTCTTGCCTGAGCCAGCGCGTTCACCAGCTAATTTAGGGCCATTCCCGTGTAATAATAGGATTTATCCAAATGCAAATCCGAGGCCTGAGGCTTGGGCTGCTCTTGATTTCTTTAGTGAGGGCCCAGGCGCCTTCCCCGCCGCGGGCACCCCCCTCCCTCAGGGGCCGAGCCTTGCGGTGGCGGCCACGTGTCTGGGGCGAGCGCGGCTCTCGCACGGTGGCCGCTGTCCCCGCAAAGTCTGGCCTCACTGATGTATCGCGGCTGATGCTACCGCAAAACGCAGGGTCCTCGTATGTACCGGACTGCCAAAAATCTGGAAGGAAAATCGTTAAAACCAATCCTTAGCGGGACAAAAGAGGGCACTGCAATGAACACCAGCGATAATCGTTTCGTAATCGATTGCTTGCAAACTGCTCGGGTCCCTCAGGCAAAACAACAGATGTCCCTCCCTCAACCCATACACACACACACACACAACTATACCCACCTCCCTTTCCAAAAACGTGTGGGGGATTAAGTGGTTAATAATAAACAGGATTTCAGATACGGTTTCCCTGACAGCGTAAGATAGAAAATACACTTTGCGAGCTCAGTGTGATCAAACAAGAAATAGGCAAAATGCATGAATAAGCAGCTCTGCGAAGACCTATAAGCGCCAGGGATCAAAGGCTGCATCTGTGAAAAAGCAGAACTACCAGACGTGAATCCCAGCAAAACCACACCTCGCTACATAACACCAGACATGTAATTTAAAGTTGAACCATTGTATTTCCTCAAAATCCCAGATTGGGATAGTAATAACCATCCAGATCACCTGGGATTAATTTTTTTTTTATTTCTTGACCGCCCCCCCGAGGAAAGTAATTCACCTCCTCGCTGGCAAAGCTGTTGGGTTACGGCTGCCCGTGCCCCGGCAGCACCGCGGGGTCAGGGGGGGCATCCACCGCCCTGGGAGCCGCTCCGGCCCGGGACCGCACACCTCGCACGATAACTCGGCACCACCAGCCCACGGCAGAGATCTGCAACGCTGCTGCGCTTTGGGAAGCGGCGAGGGGGAGCGCCATTCGCACCTTGCTGCGTTTCGTTTTAGACCAGCGCGCAACAGGTTGTCCCTCTCGCTTTTCTCAAAGTTTTCCCTTTCAGGCTTTTATACCGCACGTTTTGAAGCATCCCTAAAAAAAAAACCTGTTCTTGTCTGCCGAAGTACCTTTGGATAACCCTACTTTATGGGTAGTTTCACGCTCTTTAAAGTGGAAATTTTAAGCTGTGCCTTAGCGTTGCTTCCAACAGAGGCGGGCACGGCGCCGGCAGCCCCGGGCGCAGGGACGACCGCCCAGGGCACGGTCCTGCAGCCGCCCGACTCGCGGGATCGCATCGCCTCGCCTCGCTCGCCCGCACGGCCTCGGTTCAAAGCGGGGAATCAGGTGCAGCCGTGAGGTACGGGGCTGCCCCTATCTCCCGCCGCCGCAGCACCGGAGCCGTTGGCGCCCCTCTCGCAAACTTTGGGCCGGCGGCCCCGCGGGGGGTGCGACCCTCGGCAGGCGCAACGTGCGGCCAAAGGCGCGGACACGGCCGGCAGCTCGCCCCGGCTTCACCCCGCGGCCCGCCCCCGCGGCCGCCCAGGGGCGCCGCCCATTGGCCGGGGCCCTCCCTCTCCGCGCCTCTCATTCGCGGTGGGCTATGCCCGTCACGGGGCTGCTCTGGCCCGGGTCTAATTGCCGGGGCGAGGGCGCGCCCGGCCACAGGTAGCGCCGCGGCGACGGCCGGAGCGGGAGTAGGGCTGCGCCTTCTCTCTCGGCTGCTTGTAGCCGCCCCGCGGGAGCTTCGCGCCTCTGCTCCGGGCTTCGGGGGAGTTCGCCGCAGGCGGCTGCCCCTCTCAGTGCTCCCGCCTCTCCCTCTGCGGCTCAGTCCCGCCCGGGCAGCCTCTCGTGCGGCCGCGGGGCGCTCTCGGCGTGGGGCAGCCCAGCCCGGCCTGTTGCTGCCGGGAGGAGGGACCGCGGCGGCGGCGGCGGCGGCCTCGCGTCTCCCCCCCGGCGCGGGGGCGGGGGAGCGATGAGCCGCGCATTGTTTCCCCTGTAGGCAGCGCCCGGCGGGCAGCGGGGCGGCGGGCCATGGGCTCCGCGCCTTTGTCTCCCGAGTGAGCCGGCCCCCCTCCCGCAGCCTCCCGCCAACGCCAGCCGGGCCCCGGCGACATGGACGTGACCGTCTCCGAGCTCCTGGAGCTCTTCCTGCAGAGCCCCTTGGTGACCTGGGTGAGCGGCGGGGAGCGGGGAAGCTGCCGGCGGGGCGGCCCTGGCCCAGCGAGGGAGGGGAGGGGGCGGCGAGGCCCTCCCGCCATCCCCCCCCCCCAACCCCGCTGTCCTTCTTCCCGGCAGGTGAAAACCTTCGGGGCCCTGGGGAGCGGGGACGACGACGACAACCTCGGCGTCTACATGGACCTGGTGGATGGCGTCGTCCTGAACAAAATCATGCTGCAAATGTGAGTGGGCTCCCGCGGGGGGGGGGCGGGCGGGGGGGTGCCGGGGCTGCCCCGGGAGCGGAGCCGGTGCCGGCCGGGAACCCCCCGCGGCGAGCGGGCTGCCGGGACGGGCGGGGTGGGCCGCGGAAACATCGCGTTTCCATATATTTAATGTGTTTTTTCCATTTGGTTGCCCTTTGAATTGAACAAAAACAAAGGAAAAAAATATCCCGAACTAATCCGGTTCTATAAAACCTCCTCTAACTTTTTTTTTTCTGGGTGTTTCTGGGTGCTGTGTGGTTTTTGCCTTTTCTCTCGGTTGCTTTTAGTTGCTCATATATGCTTTAGAGGAAGGTATGTGGCAGTACAAATAAGGAAATGAAAGTTCTTTATCATGTGAAGCTTTACTGGGAGGATTTAATCTCAAGTGCATCTACACTTGTGTAAAATTCAATATTAAGTACATAATTTAGAAAAAAAAGCAGTTTCAGTGATATCTCTTTCAGGCAGCACTGTAAGGATATATATTGAAGAAACTTATAAATAGGTTAAAAGAACAAACACGGAAAATACTATAACCTTAAAGCAAATTGTTTATCGAATTTGTACATTTTTTTAACTACATCTTTTCCTGTTACTGGTCTGCATGGAGATCCTGACTTCTCTGTCATCTCTGTATTTGCTTTCAAGTATTCTGAAATCAATGTGTCTCATTAAGAGTTTATGGAGAGAAGTAGTTGACTTTCAGGGGAAATCACTCAGTTTTAGCACTGTAACTCTTTTAAGTGAATAAAATCAATCGACGCTCGACCCGTGACTTGCAATGTTAGGCCAAGTCGAAGCACTGAAATGAAGAATTCGTATTAGAATCTTTAAATGAAATTCTTGAGAAGTAACTTAAAAAAAAAAAGAAGTCTAACACTCCAGGCCCCACCCAGTCGATTTGGCAAGTTTTGTTATCTTCTAGTAGCTGGCTACTTCACCTGAAGAGGTAATAAAATTTTCTTCGGGTTTGGTGTTAGTAATAGTGGAAATTGTGAACTGGAACTTCGTGAGGCTGGTGAAGCTTCATGATTTGGAACAGAATCCAGATCACTCGGCCCACTTGGTAATAACAAACGAATAGTGTAAAACATTAGCTGGGATGAAAACTTGATCTAAGGGGAAGACATCATTTCTAGCATTTCTCAAGGAGTAATTACACTTTAAAAAGAGAACTGTCTGCAAATTTAAGTCTTGGGTGTGAGTGTTCCAATCCAGACCTGTCGTTTTTCAAGACGTGGGAAATAAGGTTGTGACCGTTACGTTTGACATAGAGATGACCAATGAGACTATCCAAGAACATAAACAGTTGAATCTGCCTCAGGGTTTAACTGACTAAATTATCGCTGTTATCGAATATGTGACAGAATCTTATTATTTCAAAACAAGACAAAATAACTTAGTTCCCATTGAGTTTTGTCATTAAAGAGGCTTAAGTTATGTGGCTTTTTGAATAATTGTAACATTCATATGAGTAGTGTATTTTAGAAGTGCTTTGTCAGGTATGCAAATTTAAATTTTGTAGTTGGCCCTTGAAATGTGTTCAAGGAGAGATAAAATTGTTCAATTCTATGGAGCCAACTTACCAGTGCTCTGGGGACAAGGAGTGAATGGTAAGATCTCACTGAGATAAGGAAGATAAGCATATAGTCAGACTGACTGCAGTGACACTAGCTGACATTTTGTCGATATGGTGAGTGTTTTGAGAAATGCTTTGGCACATTTACTTGTCTTAAGCAGTCAGGAGAATAAGCTTTTTTTTTTTTTTTTAAATTTGTTTTGGTGTGAGTTTTCTTCCCCCCCCCAGTCATCTCTGCCAGCAGCGTCACAGGAAGTCCGAGTGGAGTAAGCACAAGCAGTGTGGAGTAGGAAACTGTCCCATTAGACATAATCAGGGCTTTTATCCCCTTTTTAGACAGCTTTGGCATGCTTCTAATGGTGTCTAAGGAGCTTGAAACTAAGAGCTTTCCATCAGGAGCCCAAGACTGTTTAACTTGGGAATGATCTCAACCCAGCAAGGTGGCTGGGAGAGGTACTGACTGTGACCATCACTTTTTCCTGACGTAACCTTTAGAAATTGCAATGCAATTAGTGCTATCCTGTGCATCAGGAAAGCCTTGCAAGGCGTGTTTCTGCCCCACAAAGCTTTCAGAATAAGAAAATAAATGTATGGTTTAGAATGCTTGCTCATCATTTTTTCGTGTCCTCGTCCCTAGAGATGAGTTTCGGTGCTTGGCTGGAGATTTTTTCCTGCTGAAATTGTGTTAATGAAGGCCTTTGATAAATCTGCTAGGATTTGATAAGTCGTTGTGTGATGGTGTTGATTGCCTGAAAGCACAGGCATGCAGAGTGTGCATGTGTGCATGCAGAGAGCAAGGCAGAGGGAAGAAGCTGGGCTTTTGATGTGGATAGCTGTCTCCTTGCTCTCTGTCGTGTGTTACTTTGCTTTTAGTTTTTTAGGTTAAATTACTTACTTGCCTGCTTACTGGAACACAAATAACACCCTTGTTATTAAACACCAGGTGTGACGCAGTACTTTGCTGCGGTTGAGTGGGTTTCTTCCAATGAAGATTTTGAAAGCCAAATTCTTGGGAATTTCGTTATTAAAAATAAAACATTGTTGTCCTGCAGCTAAGCAGATTTTAAGTTTAATCCGTGGCCAAAAAGACAGGTGGATCTGTGGAGAAATCCTGATATACCTGTTGAGTGGAGATTGCTGGGTTAAAGTAAGGCTGTAGCCATTTGAGACATGAGTGGGCAGCATGAGTTCAGTCAGCCTCTAATTTCTGTTGTAATAGGTTGGATTTTGACCAAATGCTTTCTGGTGGCTTTGAGTGGGTGGAAAAGATCACAACTGTTTGATGTTGAGGTGTCAGTGCTTTTTAGGTGGCGAGTTCGTATCGGCAGGGCTGCTGTGTCACCGGAGATGTGTGACATCTATCGCTTTTCCTGCTGGCTGAGTCCCTGCTGGCTGCGTGACAGGAGGTGAAAATCGGGCTGTGCCTTCACTCCATGCTCTTCAGAAATCAAC
This sequence comes from Trogon surrucura, assembly GCA_020746105.1. Classification (NCBI taxonomy): domain Eukaryota; kingdom Metazoa; phylum Chordata; class Aves; order Trogoniformes; family Trogonidae; genus Trogon; species Trogon surrucura. The sequence continues at coordinate 29,251,124 of CM036623.1, read as the reverse complement.
TGTGCCCGAGAATACTAACCCTGAATAAAGTGCAGTTTGCTCGTGTAGCCACAGGGCAAAGGCAGAGTAAGGGAACCTGACCTGGGCTTAGGCAGATCTTGGCCACCACGTGGTTGGTAGGTAGCCAGCCAGCTGTTGCGCTTTGCTCCTGATCCCTAACAAAGCAAGATCCTTTGAAAAAGCGAGTTGGAGATTGCTTAGTTCTCAGTAGGGTGCCCAGCTGTTTAATGAGTTAAATCTAATAGGAGGAGACAGACAGCAGCATTAGGCTTCCCCACTTATATTTTAAACCAAGACAAATGTTATTTTTGAGTCGTTTTGCTGTAAATGAGTGGTTTCCTTTTCCTGTGTTCTGTCCAAGTGTATAGCCCAGCCTGACCGTGCATGAAGGACATGTTGATTTTTTGCAGATTTGTGGTACTGGCTGAATACTCTGCCTACAAAAATGTTTGGTAATCTTTGAAGTGGAACTGCTGTGTCTTGAGCTTCTGTATTTCTGGTAGATTTATGTGTATCAAGTTAATGAGAGCTTCTCTGTGGACAAATTTTAAAGAACTTTTTTTTCCCCGATGGTTGTCTGTTACTTCCTGGTATGAAACGAGCACGTGGCAACGCTGCATAGATTGCCTTCAGTGTTACAGTTGCAGCTGTGGCATAATACCTACAAGCATAAGCAAATATTTGCCCTGTTTAACTTCTTATAGGAAGTTTTATTTGGAAAATGGTCTTGGGGTTTACACATACAGGCACGTAGGGACATAAGTGTTTTCATACTGACTTGTTCCAATTCTTCTAATGGATCATAGAGTCTGCTTTTCTGTTAAAGCATTGAACAAACCGGAATGTGTATTAGCAGTGCAGCTGATAAACTACTTGTATTAAAACTACATAATAAAAATACACGATAATAGGTTCTTCCATTTCAGTTGCAGCTGTCGTGGTTTGAGTACTGTCAGTCTGTCTTATTTAGTTTAGACCACGTGACAGGAACAGCCATGTTGTGAGTGCCGGCTTCTTGTGGTTTGTAGCAAATGGCATGAATATTGAAGGGTTAAAGATATGCATCTGTTTAATTTAAAATCTCATTTAGAGGTGCATTTTTCTACCGTTTTTCAGGCAATTTAGAAACCCTGCCAGCCTTAGTGGCATCATCCCACCATGATAGAGGAAGAAGTTGGATGATTGGAGAGTTATACCAGTCTAAAGTGGTGTGTTTTCAGTTAGCAAGTTACCAGCAGAGCGAAGTGCTGGGGGATGCTGAGCTTAGCTGTTCCTTCCATCTTCTCATAACCTTTGGACCTGCCTTGTAGGCTTCCCCTTTACTCATCAAAACTATTTGTAAGAATTGCTTGTATGCTGTAATTTTGAATATTTTTTTTGTTACTTTTAGTAATGGGTGGCTTTAAGGGTTGCATCTTGAAGCATTTGTGTTGCTGGCCCCACGCCTGCTGAACCTGGCCTCTTGACTCCTGGCCCTTCCTTTCCTCTGTGCTCCTGTATAGGTCATGAGGGTGCACAAACGAGAGAACTTCTTTAAAATATTTGGGTATATAGTGTGGTTTGAGACTTCCCTTGTTTTTTTGGCCTGGGTGTTTTTTATTGGTTTGCAAAGTACCTCACTTAGTCCCAGCTCAAGTCATGGTGCTACAGTCTAATTTAGATAGCTTTTTGATCTTGAGAAGTAGGTGTTCTTTTTTTTTTTTTTTTAAAAAAAAAAAGGAATTGTAGTTTTGATTGTATTTGTGTGTAAAGAAGGGACAAAATATCTAAGGACTGAAAAAATATCTCACTGAAGTTCAGGGATTTTTCAGATACACTAAGACAGGAGTTTGGGTTACCTGTTTAGTGTTGCAAAAAATACCTTTTTAACTTTGAGTATGCTCCTTGGAAAGAGTTTTTCTGTAAAATTCTCTGTAAACTAGTTCTGGTAACCAAACAGGTGCTTGTGATGTGCGGAGCGAGGTATTAACAGTTCTATTTTCTTTAGGGTTAGGAGTGTCTTTAAACACAGAATTTTACTCAGGTGCTTTTTTCTTCCTTTTGAGGAGCTTCCCCTTCCTGTTCTTCCCTGCTGTCGATCAGGCTGTTCAGGCTGTAGTCTTTGGAGTACCTCGATCTCTCGAGGTTTTTAGGCTTTTTATTTCCCTCCTCTTGAGATGGGTGCATATGGCGATGGGTTTTCTAGCAGCTCGCTCCTTCCTGGAGCAAAAACAACCTCAGGCCTGCTGAGCGTCGGGGCATTTCCCCGTTCCCCTGGACCAAGGCCTGCCTGCCCTTGGGCTGCTCCCTGTTCCCCTTCTGGGGAGGAGGCAGATGGTCGATCTGGGCCCGCTCCTATAGCAGCAGCAGGGCCCAGTCGCTACCTTGTTTGGCTCCTCCATCCCAACCCCTCAAGATGTCTGGGAAGCCGGGTGAGTGATGTGGAGGAGGTGGCAGCAGCGGGAGGGATCCCGCTGACCGCCTGTAAGGTGGCACGGGTGTTCTAGGCAGGAGGTCTGACGCAGAACATGTTTGAAAAATGCAGCAAATATATTCTTTCTGCATAAGTGTATGCCTCAAGCCCTTGATTGTCTTAAATGTTCATCTCCATGCTTATTAAGTCAAAATATGTTTTGCCAGCTGGATAAAACTGAGCTCACCTGGTAAAGGGAAAACAATAAATCTGTCTCCTTGGGGAGCCTCCCACTGCCTCCGAGAACAACTTCTTGCACTTCCTCCAAGTTCTTGACTGTGGAGCTAGGGCAGCTGTAGTTAGTACTTGAGCTAGTCTGATCCAGGATTAAGAAAAAACGTGGTAAAAAATGAAGAAGAAATGAAATATTGCTTGTTGAGAAGGACTTCAGCTTTCCCTGTGGAGACAAGAAGCGCTGTGGTAGTTTGGAGTACAGGTTGTGCTGGCCTTTCTCGTGTTCTGCAGAGAGCCCTCTCTGAAGAGAGCTGAGCTGCTAGGTGGAGTTGGTTACACAACATATTCAGAAATCCAAACTGTCATTTTCTTGAGCTACATTCTGCTTTCAGAAAAGCTTTCACCTTCCTTGTCTGTGAGGAGGAGGAGGAGGCAGGACTGCCAGGGGTACTGTGCAGCCTGGCTCCAGGTTAAGAGGACCCTGAGGTTAGTGGCGTTAAGGGTTCGTAGGGCAAGCAATGACCCTTAATGAAGATGATGGGATAAAAGCTCCCAGACTGCTTCAGAGGGCCCGGTCCTGCCAATGCTTGTGTTCTTGTAACAGGTGGCTAGCCGTGCTGTGCTGAAAGATGTGCAGGTCTTGTCTTGGGAGCAGGAGTTGTTCTGTGTCTTATGCACTGTCAAAAACCTCATCCAGTTACACTGCCTACAGCTGCGGAAGAAAAGGCCTTTCTTTTGCTGTGGCCGGTGCATGCCTTCTGTGGATTTTTGCCCCATTTTGAGAAGGGTTGTGGAGTACTGCTCTGCTACGCTGTCAAAGCTTTCTCTTAGTGGCCATAGACCAGGCTCACTGCCAGAGAGCGGCATGGCAGCGTGCTGCCCACGTGAGCTTTCCTGTGGAAATAGGAACTGTAGGCAGACCCTTTTGTACGTCCAGCTTCTCTTTACGTTTCTCTCCTTTTAGTGTCCTGTTGTTGTGATCTTACCTAAAAAGACTCAGCACTGAGCTTCCTCCAGGATCCAGCATTTGTTCAGGGAGTACTGAAGGCAAGATACTCTCTGAGTTCAAGTCCCGGTGCCATGTGTGCTTCGCCAGCTTCCTGTGTGGCTGAAGAGCTGTACTGTCAGACTGGGTGTGGGTATGGCTTCTGAGCTTCTGTATCTGAGCATCAGTAAAACCGAATACTTACTACACGTTTTGCTTTAAAAAGCTTATTATGGTTGCATCTTTTTTTTTTTAACTTCTTATAGTGCCAATCAGTGTACAAAATTCTTTCCTGTAAAGGCTGTAGGGTCTTGGTAGTTTATGCCAGCAGTGGCAGGTTCTCGTCATCTTCAGTTTTCGTGAACCCTGGTTTGTAAATACTGTGCCTGGTGTTATCTGCTGCCAAGGCAGTTTTCTCTCACCTCTGGAATATCTGTGTATTCTGACAGCACTCCTTTTACCAGAGGGGTGCTTTCGGAAGTTGTGCATTAAAAAAAAAAAAGAAAGGAAAAATCTCTTTGACATACTTATGTAAACTTTGACAGATGTATTTTAAAAATAAATATTGGATCAGTTCCTCCTTTATTTTCTTGTCAACACCCGAGTTCAATATTTGGCCCTAGAAGAGCTGTGAACGGCTTAATTAACAGTGAAAGCAGAGCCCTGGGAGGCAGGTGTTTGGATTGTGTAGGAGTTTGCTGATAAGAGTCTTTATTAGAGAAGCACAAGGCTTTGATCTATGCTATTGGAAGATAAAGGTTTTCGGGTGTGGGGGTGTTTTTTGTTTTTTTTTTTTTTGCAACATGTTAGGATGTATGCAGAGAATATGAAGGTGCATGTTCATATTATTTGCATCTTTTTTTCCTGGGTTTTTATTTTTATTTTAAAAATAATATTGCTTCAAGTGCAATTTTTATTTGCTGCTTTTAAAATCAAACAAAAATTTTAGGCTTATCTTCATAAAAATATTCCCGTTCTTTTTTTTCCTGTCTTGCTTATATCTCTACCTATGTTTATATTTTGTTCATGTAATGAAGCCCAGTAGAATTAGAATCCAAAAGAGCTGTTTTTTGAGACATAGTGCATGTAGGAGAGAGATCTAATTAGATGATATGGATCTAATAACAGTGCAGTGTTCCTTTTTTGCTTCAGTTCAGTGTATGTGTACTTCAGTTTTTGCAGTTTGCACAGTGATCACTGATTAAGTGGTAACACCCTCCTCTTGTCATAAAACTCCAAAGCTAAGAAAGGCATGGTAGTCTTTCCCTTTATTTGAATAAGATAACCCTCTTATTATCAGAGACAGCTTTGATCTAGTGTGCACAAACTAAAAATACACTTTTTGAGGGGGAAGTATAAATAAGGAGGGAAACTGCCCCAAATTGCTGTGTGGGTCAACCTAAAGTAGGTTACTCTGTGGTGTGCAGGAAGATTTCCAACTTAAACATAGGTGCAAAGGTAATGAGCTTATTCTATCATGAGTTAATGTGTATGTATCTTGTATAATTATGTCAGTACATCCAACAGGTAAATTTTTAAAGGCTTTCCTGATGGTGCAAGTCTTAGCACCAAGCAAATTAGTAATACTTTATTTTCTTTTTCCTCTTTTAATAGAGATCCTCGACCAACCAACCAGCGCGTCAACAAGCACGTAAATAATGACACCTATCTTCGGGTTCAAAACCTGACCATCTTAGTCAGAAACATAAAGACTTACTATCAGGTGAGATTTCTGCCCTCTGCTCATTGGTCTGTGGTGATTGATTGATTTTTTCCGCTAGTGCGAGGGCTGGTGGGTCAAAAAGAACCTTGCTGCAAGAAGCAGAGAGGAAATTCTGTTTGTGTAAAAGTACTTCCAGCCATGCTTTCTTTATGTCAATGTGGGTACCTTCTCAATTCCTTATGGTCAGAGGCTGCTGCCCACCACCTTTTTTTTTTTTTTTAAATTAGAAGAAATTGTGCTCAAAGTGTGCCATAGCACTTGAAGATGTGTGTAGTAAAAAGGCGCTTTTGTGGTGCGGCTGTGGGGTGTTTGTGTGTGAAGGAGTTTGTTGAAGTTGGGGTAATGTTTCTGGGTATAAAACTTGTTTGAAATGAGTAACCTTCTCTTAAGGAGGCTGCCAGAAAATAAGTTGTTATGAGGAAATGTCTTTAATGCTAAAATGCAAACCTCAAGTTGATATACTATTAATTAGGAAAAAATGGTGCGTATCTTGAAGGTAGTTTTCTTGCACTGTGTATCTGTTTTAGGTGTTAAAGCAGTTGTTTGTTCTGAACCCCTTCTCTAAGAGACTTAAGTGCAAGAATGCTAATTCTCACAGATAGTCCTCTTAGATGGCAGCCGTGCCCTGACCATCAGTGTTCCTCTGCTGTAATAGTGCTCCCCTAAGACCAGGGTGGTGACAGCTGAGCACTTCGGCAGACTTAGGTCCATGTTGGATGCTGCTGGAAAGCCATAGGAGTGAATTCAACCACTGTAAATAGAATTTCTGTATACACACCGTCATTTATATTTAGACTCCTTAGTGAGAGGGGTGACTGTTCTGTTTCCTTTTACGCATCTTTTGCCAGATTTGAATACTGTGCAGTATAAATCAGACTGAAACCATTGAGGAGTGTTAAAATATTCATCTGCACATGTGTCTCAATCACACAACGAACAAAACTAAAGTGTAGGAGTTGATGTCACTCTGCTCATTCTGGATACTTCATCTCTTCCGTGTATATATAGTATTTGCTTTGCCTTCAAAACACAGAAGAGATGTGATGCTTAACTACAATAGTGCTTTTTGATGCTGTTCTCTTCTGGAGCTTGCCTGCTGCCACTCCACGTTATTGCCACTACTGTGCTTCTGGACTTGCTTAGGGAAGCCTACAAGAGAGAGGAGGTTCTGAAAAAGTCAGATGGGGTGGGTGGCTCATCCGTGCAAGTTCTAGTTTGGGATGATGTAGGAGAGTATCATGTATTTGTGAAGACGACTGACCTGTGTTTCTGTTGTTGAGAACTGAAGATGCTGATGAAATGTGATGTCATTCCTGAGACTTGTGACTTCTAAGGGGAAATTCCATTTGGTTGTAACTTGAGGCTGAGGGGTTTTTGTTTGTTGTTGTGGTTTTGTTTGTTTTTGCTTTCTTTGTAAACCCACTGAATAGTGTAAATGTATGTGAAGTCTAGAAGCAAAAAGGACCAGGGACAGGACTAGCCCTTCTCCCTCTCTCATCCCCACAAGATTTGCAGTCTGAGAGTCTAGTCTTTCAGGTGTTGAAGCTCTAAAGCTTTTTATTCATGTGAGTTCTTGTTTTGGAGCCAATAATCTGACCTCTTTTAAGAGTACCTGAAGAGAGATCAGTGTCAGGAAAAAAAGAAAAGTGATTCAGAATCATGTGATGTATTGCTCCCTGTCTTGTTGAACTAGCTCGTGAGCTGTGAAATCATAATCCAATAAAGCTAGCATAACTCGTAGCGAAAATAGGTTAAGATGCAGAGTTTTCAGTGTGAAGCAGCAGCTCAGGCTTGCAGTGGCAGACGTAACAGTGATGGTCCTGCTGTAGTCCATAGATTAAGTACTATAAATCTTGCTGCCTGAAGACTGTGCACTTGTGGTTCAAGCCGACTGGAACAAAGAACCACGTGGTCTTCAGCTCTCTCCTCCCCCCCCTCCCATTCCGACAGTGATGTGGAGGGAGGCAATTCAACTTAAAAGGCCCAGGGGTTTTAGATTAAGGATAGGGAGGGTAATAATCTGCCGTTGTCTTGGTTCCAGCTGACTGACCAGCAGTGAGAGACAAAGGAACCACAGGCTCCCCCGAGCGCTTCCCCCTACCGGGAGTGAGGAGGAGAGCCCGGAAGGAGCAGTGGGCAGAACCTCATGGGGTTGAGATAAAACCAGTTCGTTTTAATGATGAAACATAAATGATAACAATAACAGCGAAATAACAAGTAGTGTTTAACTGGATATAACGCGAGTAATATGTAACGCGGACGTTTGACCACCCGGAACCCAGTGACGCGAGCTCTCAGACGGAGAGGTGGAAAGAGAGAGAGACCCCTGCCCCGACCAGCTCCCTCTATATACCCCGAGCATGATGTCATGATGATATGGAATATCCCCTTGGCTAGTGGCTAGTTTGGTTCAGCTACCCTGGCTAGCCCAGCTCCCAGCCTCCAGTGAAAATTAACCCTATCCTAGCTGAACCCAGTACAGCCATTTAAGATGACAGGTAAAGAACCAGAGAGACTTGAGGAAAAAAACAGATTTATTCACCACCACCATTTATGAAATAGGATAGTGAGAGGAACACATCAATAAACATGGCCTGATCTTAAATACACTTTGTCCCCCTCTCCCCATCTTCCCAGTTACCTCCACCCCTGCATCAGTGCAAGGGGGGCAGGGGGTGCGGGATGCATCCATCTGGCCATTACTCATTGTCCATGGCAGCTCCTCCTTGAGAAAGAGGGCTCCTCGCAGTCTCTCCTTCCTGCCATGTGGTGTCCACCTCACAGGAGGCAATCCTCTTCCTCCTCTTCAGGCCCTCAGGGCCATGGATCGCTTCAGGCATGTCCCCTGCTGATACTCTGTCTCTCTCCCCTCTCACATGGGGCTCTGCAGGTACTACCGCATCCTGGATGTTCTCCCTGCTGTCAATTCCCTCTACTGGCAGGCAGTGACCTTCCTGCCATCTCAGCCATCACAGGGGTTCAGGAAAAGGTCCTGCTGCAGCAGCCTTCTCCCTCTCCTTCTCCCCTGGGGCTTTTCTTCCCCTCGTCCCCTCTTTCTTCTCAGGATGAAGTTCCTTTGTTCTCCTCTCACTTTCCCCTCTTCCAACAGAAAAACTCCCCAACTTTAAAGACAGGGCAGCTCAAAACAAGATGAAACCAAAAGAGAGAAAAAGAACAATAGGGTCACCTCTTAAAAACCTTGATGTCAGAGGTGCTGACTGGCCTGGCCCTGGCCAGAGGCGGATCTGGCTCCTATCTGGGAATGGGAGAGGCTCCCCAAGTTTCGCACAAGTCATCCCCCACTTCTACAAAAAAAAACAACCCACCAGATTCAAACCCATGACAGCACTGTATGTAAACACAGCAGTTGAGAGCTGATCATTCTTTGTGTTAGGTTCTGAAAATGTTGAAGTACAGCAAAGCTTAATAATAAAATAACTTTTTTTTGGTAGTAACATTATATAAGAAACTTATTTGTCCCTGTCACAATTGTATATTCAGGGCAAATCCAAGGTCTCAATACTAATTTGAGATTCCCTTTCATGTGGGTGTGTGCAGCCTTCAACTCTCCGTAGCCTGGGAGGAGTTAAGGTCATCTATGTTGTAACCGAGCTGTGTGTGATTGGTGCCGAGTATGATGCCGCGTCTGTACTAATGCCTCTGTTAGATATTTGGAAGGTTCCTTCTGTTATAGGATCTAAGTAGCTTTTACTAGTTTTCTTTTCAATGTGCAACCCAATGGATGCTTTGGAATATATTAAATATTGTTAGGCCTCTTCTCTTTTGTATGTTGAAGATGTTTTTTAAATAGGCTGAGGTTCTGGGCATTGGTTGATGAAGTAGTATTGATACATTAGCTTTAGTTAAAATGAGAGCAGTGTATTAATGACTGAAAATATGCAATTGAACTTGGTTGCAGACTGCGAGTTTGGGGAGGGAGTTCCTGAGGAACAATAGGAACATGAATTTGCTGCTTCCTCAAGAGAAACAAAAGCTCTAAAAATACAGTGTTGGCCTTGACATTTTACGTTCCCTTTCACTTACATTCCCTTTCACCCAAGTCGTGTTTGTGGCTTAGTTACTGAATTGGGTAAACCAGGTCTCCTAGAACGAGGAAAATGCCACCTTGGGCTTTACTGGAAGACCTTGGTAGGTATGAAAGAATACTCGCCCCTCCCTGCACTGGGCAGGATGCAGTCAAGGATATGATGCGAATGAATGATACTGTAAACTGTATCTGAGGAGGGTGACATAAGTGATGCTAAAATTAACTGATATTCAGAAGCTAGCTGACATTTCAGATATGTCTAGTATCCCCATATCTAATATCATATTTCTCACATTTTTATAGCTAATATGTTTGTTAAAGCAGAATTCTCATTAACACAGATAACATTACTTAAGATAGCACACACAGGTCTAATCCACAAGTGTGAATTGAGGTATTGTCCAGTGCTGAGGCTTTCTTGATCTCTTGGACTGAGGGTCTGTGCTGAGAATGACTGAACAAATCAGATTATTGGTGGAATTTGGCTTTGATTTGAGCCATAAGATCAGTTCCTATCTGTATTTCAGCAGGCATAACTTGAGAGAGAGAAATGCAATGGAGAACTCTCTTTCTAGTTCAAATAACATCTAATTTTTAGAAGCTTGAAAACTGAATTTATTCATTACCAACTTTCTGAAGAGTTGTTTTCTCACAATTTTAAGCTGTGTAACACTGGATTGCTGGTGGCTACTAGGAAAAACATTATGTCACAACTCTTAAAAAGGAGAGTTTGGTGGTGCCTTTTTCTTAATTGGGGATGTAGTATTTGTTACTAGTGGTAGTGGGCAACATCTCTGCATTTCCCACTCTGAGTGGTTGCACCTTTGCAAGTCTGTTATTTTCTTGAGAGGCCCCTCTTTTGAAAGCAGGTATGTGGCTCATTTTGCTGTGGGATTTCATGAGCATTCAAGAGAATCTGTCATTAATTGCATTTAATAACTTACAGCACTGGTTTACTGGAGAAACAGCTGGTCATAAAACTTCTGGAATTGGTACCATGTCTTGGAAAAGGGCTGAGCGTGGCAGAATGTGTTCATCTCTCATAGTGTGAGTTTTATGTGTCTCTTCTTGCTCTGACTGATTTCAGACACTTGTCTGTCTTTAAACTGAAATTCAAAAGAGTTTTGTAGGGAATAGCTTAGTACAGAGAGCTACAGGTTACTGTCTGTAACTGTAGTATGAATATTGATTAAAGCGGTCGGTAGAAGGGTGTTGGAGAAGAGATGCTCATCCACTTCTCAGTGGTGCAGGTGTTGTGCATCCTCATCAAAGGGTGAATTCTAGTGAACACCTACAGCTAACCAGTGCGTGTGTGGAACAGTTGTCTGCCTCGTGTTGATGTAACATAGTTGGGAGTGTTGGTCCTTAAGCCGACACTGCCTAACTCGCTGCAACGCAGATGAAATTGTCTTGCTATTTCTGAGCTGGGCCTTCACCTTGAAGTGCTTCTGTTGTGAGCTCCACTAACGTTTATCTATTGGTGCAGTTAGATTTGGTTTAATATAGTTAGATGTGAGCACTAGAAGACCTTGCTGACAGTGAGTTGTTGTGGCCTTTATTCTGCAGGGTCTTGTGCTTCTTTTCCAAATGGAGATTAATCCCAGCTGTGGTAACTGTCTTCATAGTGGTGTGGCCCTATCCCTGTTTCTGGCAGAGTTTGCTGGCAATGTTTAGGAAAGAAAACCACCGCACAAAACCAGCTGTAAGCTACAGCAGTCTGTGCAAGAGCTATTATTGTTGCTGGTTCTGTCACTTCAGATGGTGGAAGAAGAAAGCCAGAAAATCTGAGAGGTGTTGGGCTATCCTGTATGTGTTGGTACCTGAAGTGCTTGTCCGAAAGCAGCTGCCCTAATGTCGGCAGCACTTGGAGAACACACTCATTCCTAGAGAGTTTTGGAAGAGACTGAAGGCAGGCTGGCAGGGCAAGTTTGACGTGGCTTTGCTTTGCTCTTTTGCTCATGTGTCAATCCTTGGGTTTAGCGTTTTCCTAAGGAACTAAAAATTGCTTTGATACCAGTTTATAAAAAAAAATTATTAAAGGCTCTGTTTTGATGTCGGCTAGTTTCCTAACTTTCAAACCAGTAATGACTCCAACAGTATATAATGCACTTCCAAGCAAAAGTTTCTGCCATTTACATTAAAAACTTGAGGTTGATGGAGAGAAAAAGAAAAGAAGGGTGTAGTTATTTCTCCATGGATATTATGTCCACATCTGGAGTATGTGGATGAGAAATGCTGCAATGTGGTCATGCCTCTGTTTTTGCTGCCTGTGTTCCCTGCAGTTGTGGCTACCAAATACCTAGCAAATTGCCTCATGTTTCTAAATAGGTTGGAAATATCTTTTAATTTAAAAAGAAAAAAATGTACCGAGAGGTCTAAAACTGGTTGTGACTGTGTGGTTTGTGGAGCTTCAATAAGAAACTCGTAACCTTTAGCATTTCTGTTAAAGTGAAGATGGGGGAGAGTAAAGATGAAAATTCACTGAATTTGTAGAGACCTCGTATCACCACAAATCCTGCCCTTCCCACCTAAACTCACTTAGTTGGGCTTGGAGATAATAGTGAGCAAGGATGCCTTACTTTTAAGGCATATTTCTCCAGCTCTGTGTCCTTCTTTTACTTGGCTGCCCTATATTTGTGTAAAACAAGTACAAGCAGCAGGGTTTTTATCAGGCATGTTAAAGGGACTTAACTGCCTGTGAGTTTGGCTGTTGGTGTGAGTAATTTTGTTTCTGACATCTGGAAAAGAGAGACCACTTTGTCTTCAAACAGCAAAATCTGGTTTGTCTTCAAACCAGCAAAAGCTGGTTCTCCCAGGGGGTCAGCGAAGGTCTTGCAATCCCAGCTTCCAGATCAATATACTCCTGCTTCTGTAGTTGAAGCTTGAGTGAGGTTTAAGAGTTCTTGACTGGACTGCAGAGAGGAATTGAAACTTTGCCAGATTTGGGCACAAATTATGGACTGGCAACTGTACTTAAGCTGTAAATAGAGTTCTGGAAGTAGCAGTGTCCTCTTTCGTGAACTGAAATCTTAGCCTAGCAGGCAGGCGAGTTCTGGTAGTCTAGTAATCCAGCCCTTAGCAATGTAAACATCAAAGTGCTAGAAATGCACATAAATGTGCATATCCTTAAGTCAAAGAGCATTCCTCTGTTCTGGGCAGGAGAGTTTGAACCCACAATGGCCTACTGAATTAGATAAAAATAAACCTTTTTTTGCTAACCGTGTCCATTTGGTGTGTTAAACTACAGTGTGCCTGGGTGACTGCTTTCATTTGATTCCTGTTCCCTAGAGATCTTAATTTAGCAGCTTGGCTGAGAAGGAACCTCTCATTTTCTTGAGCTCTAAATTCCAAGATTATTAACCAAGAATGTCAGCTGTCTCAAGGGCAAAGCATCGGAAGCTTCAGCAGATAAACTCTTTCTAATTCAAATACTTGGCTGATCTCACAAACCCCTTTTCTGTTCAGCTGAGCAGGCTGTATGTAGTATGCATGCAGTCTCCTTAATTGTTTCTGCATTGGCAATTGTATTGTTGTAGCTACCAAAGGTAGCGTGTGTGTTCTTGTGGCCTTAAGTTACAGCTGCACAGAGAAGCAATGGAACACAGCCACTGAGCCTCTTTCCCATTTTCACAAGTCTACAATAAGTTGGTATGACAAATAAGTTGATGCTAAGGTACTATTGTGGAGATGCTTTGTGTTTCAGTAAGGCAGTGGGCTAGAATTCAGGAGATTTTTTGCCACTGGCACAACCTGGAGTAGGACCTTATTAGCTCTTTATTATTTCCACTCCTATTCTTCATTTGACTTCTCTAGTTAAACTTGCTACAGGCACAGACTGTCTATATGTATTTATGCAGTACTTAGCTTAATGAGGCCTTCTTGGTTCTGCAACAACAAAAACATTTTGAGTTAGGCTTTTCTGTTCTACAGTAGCATGATGATGAGACATGCAGGTTGCATCTAAGACTGGTATTGTGAAGACATTCAGTTATTGGGGTGGTGGGCACAAACCAAGGGAGTGACTGACCTTGGCACAGAAATTCTGGGAAATCCTGAACCAGTGATGTTAATCTTTTAGGCCTTCACCTGAAATTAGTGGTATTGCTCTGCTGCAAGTGGAACGAACATAAGAAGAATCACCGAAATTGACTGTTTTATATAGATGCTATTATCAAATATTTTGGTGAGAAAGAGGCTGGCACAGGTGACTCATTGACACTAGCCAGACTGTCTGATGCCTTTTTTTAGTGAGAATTGTCTTGCTCATTTCCAGAAGAACTAGACAAACATTTCTGCAGAGGTCAGTGTTCCCAGGTTGGTGAGAAATACCATTTCAGGTGGCTACTAGCATGCTTTTGGGCACCTAATTGAGATTACTGGCTGTGATTCTAGGCTGCATTTCAGCTGTTATATTAAATTATGTCTGGAACTTTAATGGAGGACTGAGCTTAAAGAGACATTTTTTCCCTTGTGGCTCCACGTGCATTTTAATAGAGAATGAAATAGTGACCTCAGACAGATGGAAGAGAATAGGTTGGCTTTTAAACAACTTTATTGCCTGTAATTTCCTGGAGCTAGAATATGGGAAAGAGCAGAATAGGCTGGCATATGTCTGTGCAGTCTTGTCTTTGTTTTGCTTAATAAGCTAGAGGGGTGTGCATTCATTGTGCAGACAAATGAAGAAGCTGAGCCAAGAGAAGAGAGGAGCAGTGTCCTAAAATAGAGAGGCAGACAGAGGTGACCTGTAAAAATTTTGCAGTATGGAATAGCCATTTGGTTCCCACACAGCAGTATTTGCTTAACCTCTGACATGTTAATTGAAAACAATTCTTGGGATGTCTGAGTTACAGAACACGTTAGCTCTGTCCTTTATATGGCTTAAAAAAGGGTAATGCGAGAGTGTGTGTGGCTTCTCTTAATAAAAGCCAAGGCCTAATGTTAATCTCCCTGACTATTACTCTGATTACTGATGCTAAAGCCACAGGATATTTCAGTCTGCTACTACATATATATATATTTTGGATATTAGGTTTAAGACTTAAGTCACTGGTCAGACAGTCTCACTAGACAGCCACGTTCAGTCCTGCTGGCTGGGTATCCAGCAAATGCCCCACTTTTGTCAGCTGAAATTTTGTGAAGGAAGGAGCTAGGGTTTGTAGAGCCTACCAATTTTGGCTAAGTTAAGAAGTAGCCTACATGCCACTTGTAGCTGAAAATAGCTTTGGGATTAACTTTTGCTAAAATATAGCAATAAATGGAAGTTTCATTGCTTTATTGCTTGTGTTTCTGTAAATAATTCCATGTCATTTAGTCTTTTTATTAAAAAGTCTTTAAAGAGACAAAATGATGGATTCCACAAATGTTTAAAGTATGATTGCAAAACAACGCCCCTAATAGCACCAAAGTAAATAATTTCTGCTTTTTAATGGCGGGTAGCAAATGCAAATGATGTCCCTATTTTATGTGCAGGTTCAAGTGTTGTTTAATCCAGTGTGCCTTTTACTGAGGGTATTGTCACATGCTGTTTTGTGGCACATGGGATTCGGTTTTGCAGTCTTGCTCTTGCGCAACTCTGACTCTGGGTTAAGGTTCGGTGTCACGGCTTGTTCCTGTCGGTTCCAGCCACTTGGGTGACCCTGTGGTGCGGGGTGTGCAAGGGTGTCTCTGTGCCGCGGCTTTCCACTCCGACAGCCTTGTAATCAGTTCTTGTTACAAAGGTCTGTAACGAACTCTTCACCTTTTTGTACCCTGCTTTTTTTGTTGTTTTTGTATTGACTTATTAGACCTATAAGCAATTCTTCCATGGTGTGCTTTCATCCAAGACGGATACTTGAGATGCCTTTTAAAGCAGTGCTCGTCTGTCATTTTGAAGGAATGATTTTCAGTTTCAGAAATGTGTGGGAGATGTTGGATAGAGCATTGTGTCCAAATGCAGAGTTGTATTTACTTTTGAAAACAAAATGTAGCTTGCATTGTAAAAGTCTCCTTGAGTTTGTGTTGACCTCCAGTACTTCTGGCAAACGTGAATGCTGTTGGGCCAAGAACCATGCATGGAGGTTGTGGAGTCGCGTACCCTTATTAAATCTCCCGGAACGATGGGATTTAGCTTTCCGAGTGTGTCTCTGGAGAGAGTTTTAGTGTGCTGGTTTCTTTGCTGAAGACAAGCCACAGGAAAAGGTGCATTTCTTACTCTACATGGTGTGAGGTAAGCACAAATTAGGAAAGGCACCCGCTTATGAAGGCACAGAAATTGAAACGCTGTCCCTTGCTGATGCAGGCATACATCTCCCATTTGCAAATATGTTGTTTTTTTCCAAGGAAGGATTTGAAAAACAAGCTCTGAAGATCAAATAAAGCAGCAAATTAATGTGTGTACACTGTACTTTAAGCAAGCAGAATGCCCTTTTTTAGAGCTGTTCAGATGGGCTCTTTGAATATAAGCTCTGTGTGAGCTGGTGCCTTTCCTGTTTCCTATTATGATTAAGAGGTGGAGCTGAAGGGGAGTTAAGTGTTTGAATTCTGCTGGGTCCTCACATGGCCAGTAAAAGTGCCTAAATAAAAATCAGCTCAGCAGCCTGAAATGGCCCCTATGGAGCTGTCACTGTCTGTTCTCTTTCATAATTAGCATTACTAAAAGTCTCTAGATATTTAATTTGTTTTTTAGACTTAGAATGACATTATTAGTGCTTGTTAGGTGATCAAGAGAAGTGATAGACATCTGCTCCTTTGGGGGGTGCTAGGAAAGACTTGTGGTCTTTGCACAAAGCAAAAATGTTGTATGAATTCCATTAAAACATTTCCTGTCCTCTGAAAATGACCTAGTGGATTATTAATATTTTCAAACTACAATAGGTAGTGTTATTCCTCTAGAAAAAGTCACCTCCATTTGCCTGATGTTGAAGAACTGCTTTCAAAAACATCTAAATTGTTTGCTGTAGGGCTGAGAAGCGAAAGAAGATAGATAAATTCCCTGTGGCACTTTAAAAAGGTTCGTGGTTGGGTTTGTTATTGGGTTTTTTTGGTTTTTTGTTTGTTTTTTTTTCTTAACTGGTGATCCTATCTGTAATATGTCCACTGGAAAGCTATTTGTAAGGGTGTGCAGCATCAGATTTGTATTGCTGAAAGACCTGTTCAGCATGCAGTGTGTATTAGAAGAAAAGGAGAGGATGGTACTGAGGTTAATTCCTGGTTTATTTTGGAGCAGCTGTGTTACAGGAAAGCGAAGTAACTGGAGTCCCATGGGAGGCATAAGCATTTACCACTGCAAACTAGAAGGAGGTGAATTGCTTTTCAAGTTTTGATATTAAATGCAGATTTATTATGCATGTTAAAAGGCTCATTTTTGAGAATGCGGGTTCCAAAGAGACAGAATGAGTCTTGAGAAGTAATTTTGTTGGAAGTAGAGCATGCTTCACTTTTTGTTGTTAACAAAAACCCAAGACTTCTAATTTGATTAGTTACCTGTTTGAGTTACTTGGAGTCTTTCAAGACTGTTCAGTCACTTCAAAGCAATATTACAATTTAACTACAAGGAGTTGCCTTTTAATGTAAGGTCATTTCAATTATGATCTTTCAAAAAGAATAAGAAAAAAACCCCTCAAAAACCAAAACCCCACAAAACCAACCAACTAACAGCCAAACCAGAAAAGCCCACCCTGTGTGTTCTGTGTTTTCCTGAATATGAAAAAACTGCATGTCACTATTGAAGGCCCTGCCTTTGTTTTCAAGGTTTGTGGCAAATACTTATCTGAACAGCATGTGGATGTATCTTTACACGCAGAGGGAATGAGTCTGTAGTAGAGGACCACAAAAGCTGCCATTATTAGAAGCCTTGCTTACACTTCAGTGCTCTGGCACTTAATCTAGCTCCCAGCTTTCAGTCATGCAGAAGAAACTAAACCGGAGTGCTCTGTTTTAATTCCCAAACTTGGTTGAGCTTGACAGGAAAGGTGTTTTTGATCTCCCTTTTTCACTTAGCCCTTTCTCTTTAGAAATTGCTGTGTCCAAATTCTATGCAGCTGAGGGATTCAAACTGCTGCAAATCGCTTGTTACTGCTTGAAGACTTGTCTCTGTAAGACGCCGCTGCAGTTTGGCTTCTTGTTTCTTAAAGCATCTTGATTAACTTGGAATCGCGCGTTCTTTGCATGGCACAGGACCTGATTTTAAGTGGCGCTGATCTTCTCGGGCTGACTCCACGCAACTTGAGATGCCGAGCGCCTTGCATGGCAGGGTCTTGAAGCAGTTTTGCTTTGATATGCTTAGATATTGTGAAACCAGAGCTGTCTGCCAGGCCGTGGTTTGTTTTGGCTCTTCTCCTTGACAGCGTATAGCAGCTTATACCAATGTCAAGGTATTTATCACACTCTCAGTACTTGGAGATTTTTGCAGTGTTTATGGCAACTGTTTGTTTACCTGCAGAAGGACTCATCCTGACCTCCTTTCCCACTCTTGAGCTTAGTGGGGCACCTGGTTTTGGAGTCTTGCTTTTGGAGGCTTTGAACACTCTGACCAAACTGCTAGTTGGGTGAGAGAGCTGAGTTGACGTGGCGGTGTGAAAAGCAGTTGTTTTTTAGAACAATCTGAACTGCTCTACTTTTCCAGGATGAGGACTTCGCAGTCAGGCCTGTCACCCATTTGTAAATGACAGAATAGTTAAAGTTTCTTTTCAGCTTGCTTATAAACAAGTAGAAATACATTGGTAACCAATGACTTAACCTCCCGATAATGAGAAAATCTTAAGTATTAAATACTTTTTAAAAGACAAAACAAAACCCCAAACCAGACTAGCTTCATCTTACTGATACTTGTGCAAATCTCTCCCGTTAGACAGCATTGATCTTAATTCCTCAAAGTATTTTTTCTAAGTCAAGGAAGTTGATAGTGTAATTTTTTAATTGGCTAAACACTGCAGAATGATGCTTAAAACACAAACAATTCCAAATTTATTCTGCTTTTTGTAACAGGTAGCATGCAATTCTGAACTTAAAACTTTAGCATGCTGAAGCCTTGGCTGCTTTCACCAACCATATTGAGTATGCAAAGGAGGTGACAAGCAGATGAATTCAGTACATTTGTTTTAAATAAGCTTTTATGTGGCAGTTTTTAATGTACATCTGCAGCACCATGAAACCAGAGGTTATGGTTTACGTGTGATACTTCTGCATAGGTGAATCAGATTTTAAAGTGGTTATCTGACCATTATACCAAAGACAGTTACCAGGTTAGCTCTAGATTTAAGTCATTGTAGTCAAAATTATGTTGCCCTTCTGTTTGCATTTTTTGTGTTTATCTAACTGGTAGAGAGGTGCTGCTGAAAGATACGTTCTTGTAAGCAGAGAAGAGCTGGGGAAATACTCAATGCTTATGGTTTTCATCCCCAAACAGAGACATGAAAGAAAACCCACCAAAAAAACAACCCACATCAAACAAACATCCCCAAACAACCTATATCAAGAATTTGCATCAAAGACTACTTTTTTGAACTGTATGTATGTTGCTTTTTATCCTTCAAGTAAGAGTAAATGCTCCGTGGGGGTGTATACTGTGGCCTTACAGTTGCTTCCCTGTTCTTCTCTGTCTGCTGGTGCCAGTGATGGGGGGTGGTTGATAACCCCAGTATTCTTTCACTGCACAACCATTGTCTTTTCTTTGCTGGGATGATAAGGAATGATTCCTGCCTAATAATGTACCAACAAATTGCAAAAGGGACAAGAGTCTGGAGACACCTGGAGCTCCTTTCTCACCGTGGAGACTTGTTATACTGTCAAGTTAGTCTGAGAGTTGTAATGAAGTGCACCTGAGTGTAAGGGAGAAGAGCTGAAACAGCAAAAAAATATTCCTAAGTATTTTGTACCAGTCAGTTAAGATGTAAGATGTTTTCAAGGTGTTTAATGCAACGGTTGTTTAACATTTCAAATGTTAGTTTGATCCTACAATAAGAATAAATAGATAAGAAAAAAATAGTAGTGAATTTTAAAAACTTCTTTGTTCACTGTAATAATTTTTTATTCTACTTTCAACTAGGCCTATGGTTTTTGGTTTTGTTTTTTTTATTTAAATCCTTCTTCCTACCTTCCCAGACACTGGGTGAAATGTTTAACTTGACCTGAAATATTTTGTTTGGGCCACTTGTAAGAAGAGCAGAAAAGAGCTAGTTCTAGAAAACAAGAAAGGGTGATATCAAGGCACATCTGTGTGTCTTATATAAAATAGGTTAAGAATATGAAATTCATTAAATGGAACAGCTGTCAGAGGAAGAGACTGTGAATGCTCTGATCCTTGAATACCCACACCTAGGTGTTAATAGATTTACTTAGGAGAAGGGCAAAATCTGAGATATAATGTTGTTTGCTGGGTTCATGGCAGTTATTGGCCCAACATCTTAGAAATTTCTGCTTTATTGCTGGGTAGATTTGTTGATATTGACAGTGACTTTGACTTGCCTGAAGCATGAATACCTGTGAACTGAAACATGCCTTCCAACAACGGCTTCCCAAATTTTCCAGCACTTGCAACACAAGCGTTCTCTCAAATGGATGGATGGGTTCCGAGAACTCAGTGTCTCCATCTGTCACATTATACCGAGACTGTGGTGGGCATAAAGCGTTTCAAAGTCAGCTTGAGCCATGTAAGGTGTATGACGCAAGGCAACAGAGAGTCCACCGTTAGGAGCTGTGATCCCCTCATCAGATACAGTAGACTCTCTTTAAAGTGTTCCCCTGTGAATGTTGACACCCACACTGTCTCAAGAGACCAGAGCTTTGCAGAGAGCTGTCTTCTGGTTATTCTGGCAGTCTTGCTGTTTTGCAATACAAAAGGAAGCTCCCATGGAATAGACTTTCCTCTGACACTTAATGGATTGAATTTCTACAGTTGATAGGGTTGAACACAGTGACAGAAGCTATTTTTCTCCAGGTATTACATTGGAAACTGCAGTCATGGTCAGCTGCTTCAACAAGGCAGCTCCTCCCCACATACACTAGTGTAGTAAGTCTCAGGTGTATCTTTGACTGTACCACCAGCGCCTAGCTGGCCAGCATAAGATGTGTCCTTCAGTTACCCTGTATATGCAAAGGAGCGTTGAAATGCTGGGCTGGAATTACAGTGCAGTGCTTCTTGGGTGCTCAGGGAAGTCTACTAGAAGGGTATTGTCGGCTTCTTCTGGTAGTCTTAAATTAGGAAAAGAACTGATTTTTTTTTTGTACTCTGATGCAAATCAAGGCCTCAGGGAGGTTGTGTATTCATAAAAAGGCAGAATTTGGCTCTTAAGTGAGATCCACTCACTACACTTACTGTTGTGAGGATGGGGAGAGAGGGAGGTTTTTGTGTCAGTTGAAGCACTCCCAGCTTGTTTAATCATCATCTGCTCCGTGTCATATGGACCCTTTTGCATTCCACATCCTTGGCACACACTGGTGCTGTGTCAAAGAGAAATTATGAATGGAGTGAACTGGTTTCCTGGAACTTGGGAAGCAATCGAAGTTTGTGATTAATAGATCAACCAGACTGACTAGTACAATACAATATTAAATATGCAGCAGCCTAAAATAACTTATTTGCAGAGACAAGCTTTTTTGTTTATTTTTTTAGCATATCATCTAAACAATTGTTAAACAGAGAGCAGTAACTTTTTTTTTTTTTTCAAATTACTGTCCTAAGGAGCCAGCTAGGAGAGGGTAGAGTTTAACTACTACCTCTCACTCTTTTTAATGACAAGTCAGTAATTTTCCTTTGATATTGTGAGCAAGTCTGTTCCAGTTCCCAAGACATATGCTGTATGGCCTCGAGGGGGAAAGCGGTTAAGAATTACAAGGAGTATTATGCTTCGTAGAAAGAAGCAACCTGCTGAAGTAATAACCTGCTATGTGTTCCTAAGTCTGTCTGTATAAATCAGGGCTTTCAAGTGGTGACTGATGTATGAGGAATATGTCATCTTTGAGATTAACAAGGCAGCTGCAGTTGAGAGAAGAGAAATACTTTTATTTACATGTTCTGTAACACTGACCTTCATGGAAGAAGATTCAGGCTTGAGAAACTACTTAAACTGTTGTTGCAATCCTTGAGGTATGTCTCAGGGTATGGGTTTAGCTGAACATACCTGATTATGCTGTAGCTCTGATAGCACAAAGTCTCATTTCCTTGGCTGTATTAGCTGCCTGAGATGTCCTTCTGAGACTTCTTCCATTGCAGAAATAGTCTTGCTTTGTAAATACCTTGGATAATTGCTCTCTGTAATAATTTCTCCAGCTTACTCTCAGTTGGAAAAGTAACCCTGAAATGATTCTTACGATGTTTTAACACCTTGTTGGTATAGGAGCACCTTCTGCTATGGAGTAGTGCCTCATTCTTGGCCACAGGATTTCATGCAGACTTGTTCGTGAAGAGCTTGGGAATGCATTAATTCACTTTGAAGAACTGCTGTGGATCTGTGTTTCATGTCTGTCTGGACCCAGGAATTCAAACACTGTCTTCTACGTTAACCACTGGACTGCCCTCTTCGTTAGATAATTTTATACATGTGAAGAACATCACTTTTGAAGAGGCAGATGCATTGAAAGCACACATCAAAGTATATGTTTTAACATTTAATTACAAATTTACCTAGTGAAAAAAATCAGTGTTAATTAAAGAATCTGTGAGTATTAAGAGTTCAGAATTTAAAGTTCATGTTGTTTGGCTACTAAGTATTTTTGAAAAAAATATTTAAAAAAATCTTTGAGATGTCCAAAGAGAAAGTAAACTGCTTGCATATGTAGCTCTATAATAACTGAGATATTTTTAATCCATAATGAGGAGTTATGTGTTACAAAGCAGTGGAAACCATTTTGCAGTGTGTGCATTCATAAAGCGGCGCTCATTAAAAATGCATTTTTAGTCACCACCTGTTATTTGTTTAAAATGACGGGTGCTTTACTGCAGCATTGTATTATTTTTGTCATCCTTCTTTTCCAAAGTGCATTATTCATCACTCTGAACCATATGGGCAGAAATATATTTTGAACATCTGATTTCTGTACTGGCCGTTCCCTGAGGAAAGACTCCAATGTCCGTGTGTATGACCAACCAGCGAAGCCTTTTGTGTCATCTTCTCATCAAGATTTCCTACCTTCTGCATACGAAAGATGCAATTAGGAGATTCACAGCTGTGATACCACAAGACAAGGGGACTGCACTTGATTAGGTGACAAAGGCCTCTTTGCTCAAATTCATTAAAAAAACCCCAAACAACTATTTTTTGAACAGGGAAGAGTCTTCTGCAGGTTCTGTGTCTTCCACAAACCCTTCTTTTCCCCCATGACTTACACCCAACTGGGCATATGCTGAGGCGCGTGTGGAGCGAGGTGTACGCTGACCTGGCTGCTGCCTGATATGATAGCCCTTGATTTGCACTTTCTAGGAGAGATACCCAAGGGTCTCCCCTGTTAAAGTTTGTTAAAGAAACTTGTTAAAGTTTGATTCCTGTGGCCACCTCTCATAAAAACGGGAATGAAAAATGCCTCTTGAATTGCTTTCATTACCCCTCTTTGACTGCTTCAAATCTTCTCTGATGTGCAAGTGTAACTGGGAATAAAGAACCCTATTAAATGTGCTGCGGCTGCATTTCAGCACGGTGGCTTTTTTGACTGTTCATATGTTCTGTGCATTGGAGATATGGTGTTTGCATTGTGCTGTCTCTCATTTCTCTTTTGTGATAGTAGCACATCCAGTAGCACCTGCATGAGTTGTGTACACACTGAGCAGAGTAAGTGTGTACTACAGTATATTTTCTCTTAAGTGTGGGGCCAAGGGAATGAATAGATGCCAGAGTGTCTTTTTTCCTGCAGTGTAGTGTGAAATACTTTATTTAACACAACCAGTGGGCAGGTTTCATTTTCCTTCTGCCCTGCGCATGTACGAAAAACCAGCCATACAACCTGGTGTAATCAGCAGTCTGCTCACAGGAGGCCCTGAGTTTGAAACAGCAGGAGTTTTGCAGCTTGGAGCTGAATGGTGTTGGCAGAGTTGTTTGAAGAAGTTTGCTTAATTCCTGCCCACATTGTGCTGAGCCAGTTTCAAAGGAGCTGTTCCCTCTACCTCGTGAGAATGATTTTCAGTCAAAATTCACAAGGAATCATATATCTGCTAATCTGGAACACAGCAAATGCTCTTTTAATTTTCGGTTTCAATTGTGCCTATTTCTCTGTTGCTGCTTAGAAAGCAACATCAGTGACTGCAGGTTAGCTCAGAGGAAATTCTGTTTTTTGTTACTGTATTTTAATTGTTCAGTAGTAAATTTTGGAGACCTAGCAGATTGTTTGCATATTTACACTGTCAATAGAAATTGTTTAGCTTGGAGATTCAAACTTAAATGCCTGATTCTAGCACTCTATTTACTGTATGTCATAATGCTGTGGACACACAGACATCGGCTTATACTGAAATGTAGGGAAATGATGAGTTGAGGTTGTGCTACTGAGGTGCCGGAGCAACTACACTTGCACTCGGGTACTCTAACTGCTGGATTTTCTCTGATTATTTATAGTAAACATCTGGTTTCTCACTTGAAAATTAGTGGGAGCTGCATGGTCTCAGAGCACTGAGAAATAAGGCCATTAGTTCAGGTGCCCAGCTTCAAAATGTGAACTATTCCTGCAGGTTTGAAGAGTACAAATCGTTTTACTGCAGCATTTCTTTGGTGAGTGACTGTGCTAATTCCCATAGAGCTCCAGTTTCTGATCGGCCATTCATCACTCAACCAATTCATAATGCTCTCAACAAAAAACAGGTTTGTCAGAGTAACTCAATGCCTCCACCAAAGTATGTTTAAACAATGATGCAGAGCTATTTTAATAAGTTATGTGAAGAGCTGTCTGTAAACCAGAACAAAAGAGTCCTTACTCCAGTACTTAGCATCCTCAACATTTTAGAGTTTGCAGCGGACCTAGCATTGCTCCTTTCCTTGTATAGCTGGCTCTCCTTGCCAAGGTTTTGTGCTTCACTGAGAGGAAGGGTGTAAACGCTCTCTCTGCTGATAAGCTGTTGCGTGTGCTATCTTTCTTTGATTGTAGTGCCCCTTAAAATTTTCTCTGAGGTTGCTTCTAGGAGTCAGAATCCTTCCAGACGACCAAGGAGGTTCAGGCATGCTTTGAACACTGCTAGGCTTAGATCAGTAGTCGCAACAACATAAGCTTTTATGTAACCTGTATATTTTAAAATTGTAATAATCTTTATTTTTACAGAATAGTGCAGCACAAATGTACTAGGCTGGAGGAGAAGTTACTGTTGTCTGCAGTCTGAGGCTTGAATTGTTCTTGCCTGGAGTAATTCTTTTTGGGGAATTTACCCTCCCCTCCAGTGCTCTCATCTGGCCCGTCACAGTTGTGCTGCTGTTGTTTTGTGGTCTGGATGACAGGGAGCACAAGTCACTCGATATGTCATATTAAGTTTCCCTTGATTATGTTGCTTAAATAGTAAACCTGAGCTGTGCTGATGTAAGTGAGGGATAGGATCCGCCTGTGAGGCAGCTTGGAAACTGCCTAGAAACGTGCCTGACACCTTCATGCGCCATTGAAGGACACTGAAGATTAAGTAGTGCAATTGAAAAATGACACTAGTAACAGAAATGGGTTTTGGTAGTGTACATATTTCTGTTTTTTTCTGCCTATAGCTAGAGCAGCTCCTTGTGTTTGGGCACTTTTGCTGGTGTTGAAGGTTTTGTGACCATTTTTAGGGTTTTCCTCAATCAATACAAGGTCTTGAATGTTTTTTTCTTTCAGTTGTAGGTGAGGCTTTTGTTATGAGCATGTGATAGTTGAAATTTGCTTTCAGGAAAACACCAAACATCACAGCTTAAGAGTAAATTGCGTTTTGTTGACATAGAAAACCCAGTGGTCAGAAGCCTTAAAACTGGCGTAGCAGGAGTATTAGACGTTAATCTTTCCCGAATGTTAATAATAACATAGTGACACAGCTTACTTGTTTCTGTGACAGATGGCGTAAAGGAAGGATCTTCTAGGATGCATATGCACCCTTCACATTTTTTCTTATGATATCATCAGTATTCACAGGGTGTTGTATGCATTTATGCTATGACTACTGGAGAGTGCTGTTGAAGAAAAGTAATGGGGAGCAAAAGTCTTCTTTAAAAATGCACTTCAATTATTTAACAGGTTTTCTGCATCAGAAGCTTGCCCCACTGCTGCTTAACTCTGCCTAAGCTGTCTGCTAGGGCTGTCGTGAAAGAGATCTCTCAAATTGAGGTCTTTGATATGAGGCTGGTGGGGGAGCAAGAAGGATAAAGCTCTGCTGAGTTAATTAATGTTAACAGTTATGAGTTATCTGCAAGATTCACAGTGGATTACACAGATTGTATTAAGCAGGGTTAATCAGTTGTTTCACATACTTAAAGGACCACTGTTAAGAACTGGCAAGACTGAAAATTCTTCTTGAGAGAGTGTTTGCATGTGCAAGTGTGCATGTGTGTGAATGCATAGACTGAATTACCATTGATAAGTAAATTTTTCCACAGTAGCTGCCGCAAAGGGATGTTGGCTATTTCCTGTTCTATGTGTAGGTGAAATTGTGGCAGCTGTTGCAAGTGACTTCTTCCATTCTTTATAACTTTTTTCCCCATAGATCTTCTTGATTATGAATTATTTCTCCTGCTGTGCAGTTGGAACAGTAAGAACTTTGTTATCCTGTGATATTAACTGCTGCTTGAATTGTGGACTCATTATGGCTTTGTGGCTTTTCACCATTGATTTTTAATTTTTTTTTTCTCGTGTATGAAATAGAATGTGGAAGGTAACTGGGTTTTGTAAGTTTGTAGGGGATAGATTCATCATAGGGGGGTTGTAATGATTGCAGATTTAAAATACTAATGTACCACAGCACCTTGTGTTGTGGTTTTCCATACTTGTTCAAAATGCTTGAGTTTTCACTTTTTTTTAAACTTTTATATAAATTCTCAGCTTCAAAATAACTTGAATAACTGTATTTTCCTGATCCTGAAAGACTAACCTTGTATCAAGTACACAGAGCATCACTTTTTCTGTATCACTTTTGCAGCCTTTTCAGTGTTGCGTAAGAAACCAGCTTGTTGCTGAGTGGCATGGGGTTAAAACTCCTAATGCTCTCTCTGCTGACCCATGGGACTCTAAACTTTTGAACATGGGATAATCTTATGTATAGCAAATCCCATGGTGTCTCCAGAAGAAATTTGTTTGTCTCAGGTTTGAGTAGGAGGAGCAATTCCAGAGTAACAGCGGGGAGAAGTAACAGAAACGTGTATATATATATATACACACACACACACACAACTCTGTGTGTGTGTCTCTATATATATGCGTGTAGATCACAGATTCATAGAAGGATTTGGGTTGGAAGGGACATCAAAGGTGATCTAGTTCCAGCTCCCCTGCCATGGGAGGGACATCTCCCACTAGATCAGGTTACTCAATGCTCCATCCAGCCTGGGCTTGGACACTTCCAGGAATGGAGCATTCACAGCCTCCCCGGGTAAAGAACTTCTTCCTTATCTAGTGTAAACCTATGCTCTTCCAGCTTCCACCCATTACCCCATGTCCTGTCCCTACAGGCCCTTGTGAACAGTCCCTCCCCAGCCTTCTTGTAGGCCGCCTTCAGGTACCGAAAGGCTACTGTAAGGTCTCCCTGGAACCTTCTCTTTTCCAGGCTAAACAAGCCTAACTCTCTCAGCCTGTCCTCATAGGAGAGGTGTTCCAGCCCTCTGATCTTGAATTCTAACACTTCATGGTCGCTGCAGCCAGTGCTTCCCTTAAGCTTCACATTATCCACCAGCCCCTCCTTGTTGGTGAGAGCAAGGTCCAGCATGGCACCCCTTCTCGTTGGTTCCTCTACTGCTTGGAGAAGGAAACTGTCATCAACGCATTCCAGGAAATTCTTGGATTGCTGGTACCCTGCTGTGCCATCCTTCCAACAGATATCTGGGTGATTGAAGTCCCCCATGAGCACCAGGGCTTGTGAACATGAAGGTACCTGTTTCTCCTACAGCATAGTATTTCTGTTACTGTGTGATGCCCAAAAGGCAGGAGCAGCAAGTGACCTTGGCTGAGATGGGGATGGCCTAGCATGAGACTCAAGCCTCAGCGTTGTGGGACTGAGGACGTGCCCTCATGGACCCACTTGCCTTGGGTGGGAGCTGAGGGCTAAACATGGTGAAGCACTGTTCCCTTTTGTCACTGGAGCTCCAGGCTGGCAGTTTACAAAGCGATCAGATGCCAGTGAAGGGCCTCCTTGGGGTGGACTGAGGGGGAGGCTCTTCTGTCACCACTTCAGTGGCAACAAGCTGGGAAAACCAGGGAGGCTGTTCCTGGCAGCCTGACTAGGGTAATTGCCCGTTGGTTACGCCTGACTCAGCTTTGCTGAGGTGCAAATTATTGGCAGTGAACTCTGTGAGTAGCCAAATGTCGACTGCAAATGACAGTGTCTTTTCCATGTAGGTGACTGTTCCCTCCTCCAAGGAGGACACAGCAACTCTGCAGATGAGAAGGTTGTTTGCTTTTGAAAACAAATGAGCATAGAAAAGCCAGAAAGGGAATGCTGAGAGGCCCAGAGGCCCCTATTTCCTCTCCGTGCCCTCTACCATTTTATTCACTGTTTTTGCTGCTGCTTGTGTCTGGGATCTTTCTCTTTTTTTAACCTTCCCACTCCCTTTTTTTTCTTCCCTATTATAACCACAGAACATAAATGCTGTGAGTGTTTTCTTTCACAAGAGTGCTTGAGTTACTTTGGGAAAGCCAGAGTTACTTTGGATTTTACTGCAGCTGCTCCACCTGTACAGTGCAAAAGCATCGATGACCTTCAAAATCACTTTCATGTTACCTGCCTGGGGCAATCTGTTGGCTATAGAGAAACACCGCTTTACGTTTCTGTGTGTAAGAACTATCTGGTCTGACTTCAATCTTCTCCCTTTACCTACCTTAAGAAAAAAGTTGCAGACTGTTGCTATGGTGGCGAATCTCCTGGCTCGGGACTGATTGGATGTTTGGATGTTTGTTGAACTTGTTGATACTGGTTAAATTAGATGATACGAATAATGCAGCAATATGTTGAGGTAATAATGTTGGATATAAATTCTGCTTCAAAATAATTGGAAAGCTCCTAACATGAACCTGCAATGATAGCCCTTGAAGTTTTTTAGATTTATTTGACAGAGGCATGCCTGAACTGCGATGATTCTCTTTCTACATTACTGGTATTTGAATTTTTAGTGCCCGTGGTAACTGGTTGGTAACAGGAGTTTGCCTGCAAGAGAGAGAGCTCTTAATGATGAGAAGGTCAGGTTGGTGCAGGAGAGGAATAAGAAAGCAGCTAACACAATCAGATGAGTGTGTGTATGAGCTCCTTTGTTTTAACCTACAGATACTATCAACAAAACCTTTTCTGTCCCTGTACTGCTGCAACCACCTAATTTGTCTCATAGCATCTGACTGTCTGGTCAGGCATTCTTGTAGGATGGAATAGCTTGTCCCTGTCCACTCTGTCCTTCCCTTTGGACCAGCTGAAAGCTTCTCTCTTCTGTAAATCCAACACGGATTTTTGAATGGTTGTCTGCAAATGCTTGAAGAATCTCTCTTGCCTGTGCTACTGTCCTCTGTTGAAGTTAGATAATAAAACCAATGGCATAGTGCTTTCTGAAACATTAATTTGTTGTACAATACTAGATTGCCTTTAAGCTGGCCGAGCACAAGGTTTAATCTTCTTGCAAACTCATGGTTAAAAATCTTTAAATAAGCTTTTGAAAAATTAATCAGTTTAATTTAAACTTAATTGTTTGGGTTTTTTTCTTCACATTTACGTACATGTTTGGGGTGCCGGAGGGAGAGAGTAGAATGAGTGCTAACATACCAGTTGCTCAGTTCTGTCTGGTATTCCTCAAGCACTGTCACAATGCTTTTCTTCACTGGGAAAAAGTCTTTTGTCCCGAGTTACAGGCTTAAAGGTTTTCATGCATTTCAAAGTGAGCAATGATAACCAAAAATCTGCATGTTCTTATCCCATAAAATCCTGATTGGTCATCACTGCCTGAATGCTGTCCATGTATCTACTGTTTCTCAGTTTCTAGATGTTGTTTCCTGTGTTTCTTCAGTTCCATCAATTCAAGTTTCTGGAAATGGTTTACAATGTAGAGTGAATGACATCTTGTTTGTTCAGGGAGAATTATACTGAAAAGACTGAGCACATTTGTGCTTTTTTCCTAGGCATTTAACTACCTTTTATACTTGAGCAACTATGAGGATGTTTGGATGTAGTGCAGGTGTCGTGGGTTAGGGCTGGGCTGGCCACTAAACACAGACAGATGCTCTCTAACCCCTTCTCCCTCCCCAAATGAGAAGGAAAAGGGAATGAGGCAGAGAAACTTACGGATTGGAGAAAAAAAAAAACAAACCAGCTTTAATGAATAACGAAATAGTAAAAATAGTGAACTATATACAAAACAGATATCAAACCAAACTCCCTGCCCTGATAGTAATCACCACTGGAACTAGAGCAGGTGGCACTGGGGAAGCCCCAGGCTCAGCAGCAGAGCAACTCAGGATCGGGATCAAAGGCAGAAGATCAGACAGAGTCCTCCCTGGATGCCGACCATTGCAGAGGAGAAGAAAAAGAAAGACCTAAACTCTCGTGATCCCTCAGTTTTATACAGAATATGACATGTATGGAATGGAATACTCTTGTTGGTCACTTGTCCTGTCTGTAACTCACTGGAGGTGCAACCTTTTACGTCCTTGTGACCCCTCTTAATTCTTGGCACCCGCAGCGTGGCACACAGGAGCCAGCAGTGGCCTTGGTCAGTGTAGGAATAAGTATAAGCAAGAATCTTTCTGCATCCCAATCCCTGGCAGTAACTGTAAATGTCAGGTGTTACCACTGTCTGCAGAAACACACTGCTAACTTCAGAAAGTGCAACCTTTAAGAAGAGACCGAGCTGAGAAGCAAAAATCACTGAACAGAGTTGGTTCTGTTTAGCTCAAACCAGGCCAGCAGGTGAGGCATGGCACCTTTTGCTAACAGTGAGAAATACTTTTCTCTGTGAGCCGACCCCATGGCAATCCAGAGGGCTGCTGAGAGACAGTAGGATGTTACTCAGCATTGGTAAGAGTGACAAGGTGAAACCGCTCGTTTCTCTTGGGGACTCAAGCGTAGATTGAAAATTACTAGTAAGTTCCTGCTTCGAATAGGACGTAAGAGTATCAGATTAGTAACAGCCAACCTGGATGTTGGATTTGCTTCTTTTACCCTTAATCACTGATGAAATTTGACTCAAACATTCATGCATCTGGTAGGCCTTCTGCTCCCTACTAAAATATTGTTCATAACATGGAATTCATTAGAAATCCTGAAAGCATCCCACTCTTGTTTCTGCCCTCTCCCTGCCTTTTTTTTTTTCCCCCCTACTAATTTCACATATGTTTTCTTATTTCGACTTTGGCTTGGATTTGACTTCTCAATATTTGTACTAGAGAACCTCAAAACGTCACATATGCCTCTGTGCCCTTCTGGTATTAACAGCTAGTTTTTCAGACTTTTCCCCAAGATGGATCATTCTCTTTCGAGTGATGTTGATGCTAATAAATGACTTGATGATACTGGTAAAAGTGCAAAATGTGTGTACGTTTATACCACGCAGCTTCTGCTCATTTTTTCATCTTTCAGAAAGCAATATTGATATGATCACAGAATCACAGAATGTTAGAGGTTGGAAGGGACCTCAAAGATCATCTAGTCCAACCCCCCCGCCCGAGCAGGATCACCTACAGCAGAGCGCACAGGAACGCGTCCAGGCGGGTTTTGAATGTCTCCAGAGAAGGAGACTCCACAACCTCCCTGGGCAGCCTGTGCCAGTGCTCGGTCACCCTCACAGTAAAAAAGTGATGTGTAACCCGTACATCTTCCAGTCTGTAATTCCTTTGTATTCCTGTACTTTTGGCTGCTCACCACAACTCGCCATATGCTCCCCTCAAGTTAATTATTTTTGCACTTCTCAACAGCAGTATAGAAATTATATTCACAAATTCAGTGTATTTTATGTGAACTAGTATCACATGCCTGGGTACGTGCTTACTGCGTTTGTTCCATATGAAAAGTTTTGGAAATACTTGTAATAAGAGAAGTGGTAGCAAACATCTTATACATAATCTTCCTAGAAATTGTTTCTTAACAAGCTGTATTTTAACATTGTAAATTTTTCACTTCAGCAAGCAAGGACAGCGGAGCAGAGTTTGTACCTCAGAGCTCTGCATGGCATTGATATTGGGCTTTGGTGTTGAACACTGAAAAATACTTGCTCAGTTTGAGAGTTTGATGTGAAAACTCACTTTATTATCCCAGCAAAATATGCTTAAACTGTGTATGGGAAAACACTTACTTTTAAAAGTGTACTTGGTGCTGAGTTTGAGAGTTCAGAAGTGCCTCAATTCTGTTCTGGTACCCTGTGGTGTTTTCTTTTAATGTAGGTGAGACTAAATTATTACGGTCCTTAGAGACCCCTGTAGATTAGCTAGAAGTGTGTTGGAACAGATGGATTGCATTTTAGCTGGTTATATTTGTAATGTCAAGTGACAGGCCTTTAACACAACACATTTCATATCCACTGTTACTGCATAAACCACCCCAGGACAAATCTAAGGTGAAATAAAATAAAAGTCAAGAGTAATTTGTCTGGATACTACTATAAACATGTGAAGTGACTTGCACGTGATTTGAAGAGAGAAGTTGAGGATAAATCAATAGGCTTTTTATTTTCAGCAAAGTAGGTAAATTAGTCAAAGGTGCTGCTGGCAATAAAAGCGGGAGAACACACTGCTCCACAATTGGATTTTCTCTGGGTCAAATCAATATTGCCACTAGGCACAACCATAGAGCTGTGTTTTCTATTAACATAAGTGATTCATCTTGGAGTCAGTGAAACTAGGGTAGGAACATGAGAGTGTTCAATGGCTGCTACATAGCCATTGAACTTTTCAGGTTTGAGAAGTGAATATATGTTTCTGTATTTAGATTTTTTTTAAAAAATAATTATCTTCTTTACAACTGATGTGGGGGTGATAGTCACTTCTCCATTATTTATTCCACTGGGCTAGAAGTAGAACTAATAGTGTCCAAAAATACTTTTAACATATATAAGAGTACCTTTATTTAAATATACATAGATTTTTTTTTTGTATGGGATGTAAACAATGTGCACTGTAAACAATTTAAGTTGATCTTAAGGCAAATGTTTTTGCCAGGATTTGCCTTGCTTGCCTTGCCCTCTGATGTCCAGAATGATTTAGTTCTGTGCCAGCCTGGAGCTGCTGGTTTAAGCACTTCATAAAGCAGCGGGAGTGCACACAATAGATCACCCTACAACCGTGGAATCTTATTTTCATTTCTTTCCTCTGTTGCTTGTTACTATTTTTTTATCAGCCTACTGATGCCTTGCGTATTTATCTCACAAGCTCTTTGTTCCAGGGGTGTCTCACTGTGTATTTGTAGAGCTTATGGCAGGTGAGCTTTTGCTCCTGGCTGAGACCCCTGCACTGCTCTAATACAGATAAAAGAACTTGAGCCGTAACAATGGATTGGGTGGGTGATTGTTCCTGGGTCCTTTCTAGGGTTTTTTTGGTTTTTTTGTTTTGTTTTTTTTTAATATGATATTCTACTATGTGCCATCCAAATTGCATATGGGTGGAGGGCTTCTTGTGGTGTGGCTTTTTGTTGTTGTTGTTTGTTTTCTGTATTTTATTTTTAAGTAAAACCTTATCTTACATGGTATGCTTATGCACTGGGTGTATTTCTGTTGTTTGGTTGGTTATCTGTCACCCTGCACAGGCTGAGCCTGGCTAAGATGAGGTAAGATTCCTTCACATCCCCTCCCACTGAGATTCCAGTCTACGATTGTCAGAACTCATTCTGTTCAGCAGATGAGGCAACAGTTATTTTAGTGGCTTTTGGGTTTCCACTTGAAGGGTCTTTAGAAGTGTGCTTTGTAATTTGCTGGTTTTCAGGAAAAAAAAAAAATCCCTTTAAAGACCGCTAATCCTCTAGTCCATGATATAACGAATGATGAGCAAAGTTCTTAATCAAATTTTGTCATGTATATAATGTGTTGGCAGGGAAACAGTGAGCGCTGAATCACACGCATAGTGTCATCAGACGTGCTCCTGTGGTAAGATGTACATGGAAAACATCTCAATAAAAGATCTGTTTGTGTTTCACTTCCTTGTCATTCCCCTGCAACAACTTGTTTCATCTTGTCTACTCTTTTATGGGACCCTGTTGTACCATTTACTGAATCGTGCTGTAAATGATTTCCCTGACACCACTACTAACTCCTCAGGTAATTACGGTGAAAAGAAAACAAAAAAACTTAACAATAAAGTTTATCTTTATTGGAAGACAGGGATTTTTGTTTTTTAAACAGACCCTCCTTGTTGTAGGCTGGAGATTGACTTGTTTTCATTATTATAGTAAAACAAAACTGAAAACTTTGAAAAAAAACATATTTAAAGACCAACCCTTGTGTCTCACTTTGCTGTTTAAAATTTTCTTGTTGTTAAAACCTGTTCGTTAGCCTGAGTGTTCACTCTAAGGAAGAGTTCTGATTCCAGAAAACCTTGAGTTTGATTGTCCTTTGGATGTGGAGTGCACCTTACCTGGGAAATGCAGCTCCCAGCCTGTGTTTGTAGTAGCATCCAAAGGGAGCTTAAGATGTGTAGGGGCAAAGCTATTGCCCCATCCTGCTGCTGGGAGGCTCTGTGCTGGGGCAGGTGAGACTTCATTTAGGTGCGTAGCGTCTCCTTCACCAAACATTTCTCAGGCCAAGGATGTTTGCGAGACCAGATTCGTTGGCTGGGCTGCACCGACAGGACTCTGCTGAGCGTCCCTGTCGGGTTGGCCTGAGTTGCAGCTGAAACGGGAGCCAGATTCCCTGGCTAGGTAGTGTTTGCTTTTGCTGGTATAAATAAAGCTGGTGATGGTTTTACCTCCTGGGCATTTTAAGTAGGGAAGCACCATTTGGCTTCTAGTCAGCTGGGCAATTAGCATTTTATAGGCAAGCAATATACTTAAATGGAATTGCTTGGCTTGAGCATTGAATTACAATGGCCGGTAGACTGCCGCCCTTCTTACATAATTTATTTAGTACTTGCTGCTTGTTTAGGATTCAGGCAGAGGTTAATTTAATTCTGCACAAGAAGCTAGTAGTTATTCCATGCTGTACTGCAGTACAGGGGAAAGTTTTTGTGTAGACTGTGTATTTGCCTGGTCTCTCAGCCATGGAAGGGACAGTTTTACCTAGTCCTTTCTTAGCAATCTGTTCTTTGCAAGAGCCATTGGCACGCTTACATCGGCACTTTAAAATGCAGCCAACAATAATACCTTAAGACCATTTTATTCCGTGCTGTTGCACATCTATTTTTAAGAAGGAAATGCATATTGATGTGTAGTATGGATCAAGGAGACTTTTTTCCTACAAAATGACAAGGGGCCCACTTACCCTGTTACAGGTAAATAAAATGTTAATATGTGACCACGGTGACTTGAGCGTGAGAGCTACCACTGCATCTCTTCTGATGTTCTGAGGCAGAGGGCAAACATCCGGTGTGTGTGATCTTGGAAGGATAAAAAGAGTAGGTAAAGCGTGCCGCAGCACTCCAGAAACAAATTAGAAACTTAGAGGGAGGGAATGGATATGTTTGTTCATGCTCTTAATAAGCCCAAGCGATTAACTAGGTGCTTAGAGTTTTATCCTGCATCTTGATGTTTCCTAAAGCCCTTGACTGCTGAAGTCGATGTGGGGGAATTTTGGCTTCCATTATTTTATTTCTTTTAAAGCTCCTTTCTTAGCAAAGTGATTACAAAGAACTTGTAAATGTTAAGAAGTGCACAGCAAGGGCTTAGAGACCAGAAGGCTGCTAATGAGAGCACAGCATTTATTTATTTATATTTACTCTCATGATTTCCAGGTAATGTTTTTGGATCCTTGGGGCACCAGTCCTGGAGTGTCTGGCTGCTTTCAGCAAAACTTATTACTGGCTTAGGCAGTTTCCTTCTCGGTGCTCAGATCTGCCGGTTGCCTCAGCCTGCTTTGTGCTCCCCGCCTCTGTGGGCAAGCGAAGCAGGGGGAGTGATTGAGGACTGAACACCCAGTTTGACCTTTGCTTAGAAAGCCCTCCCTGTTGACATGGGGTCATGTAACTCTGCATGCAGGGAACTCTGTGGGCTTTACCTCTACTGCGTTTCAGGGTCTGGCTCAAGTCGTGGCTGCTGATCTTTGTATTTTCCTGTAATGGTGTTGACCTGCTAAGTAGAAGGATCCGTTCTTGCAACCGTCACTGCTGTCAGAACAGGTGGTATTTTGGATGGGTCTCTTCAAGTTCAAAATATCCCCATCTTTGGCAGAGGAGCAATTCCAACACCTGCAGATGCTGCACTAAGGCCTGACGGAGATTCCTTAAATAACACTTTTGATACCAAGGTTATTTTTTCATCGAAAACTCATTAGCAACAATAATAAATAAAATTTTAAAAGGGCAGACAGTAGACTGAGGGAGGTGATTCCTGACTTACGGTCGCTGGCCTCCAAGTTGGTTAATGGTCTGGTTGTAAAACTGGCAGCTCAGACCCTAATTGTTCTAATAATCAAGGAAATTGTTACCATATGTTGTTGCTGTAACTTTTACTGGTTTAACCAAGCTTTAGTTGTGCTGTAAAAATGGTTAGAAGATTTCTCTCAGGAGGAATTGGATTTGTTTGGGTTTTGATTTTTTGGTTTTCTTTTTCTGGGGTTTTTTTTGCTTGTACAGTTGCTCTCTGGAGGTCCATGGGGTTTTGTGGGCTATTTAAAGCATTTGAAAACCCTGCTTTACCCTCCAGCAGCTCCTGCCTGGGCGTGCTGCCCCTAGCTGTGCCCCCCAACATCCACCCCATCTCCGCCTCTGCCGCGATGTCTTGAAGCTATGCTTGATTTCAAGCATAACAGCATCCTTTTACATAATGCAGAAACTTGCTGTTTTTGTGGGAACGAGTTGCTTTTTATCTGCTGTTTCTTTCGCTGCCTTGCTTCAGCAGCGTGTCTGCATTAACCCGATGTCCAGTGTAGCTGCACTTGGGGACACAGTCAGGTCAGTGGAGCCCTTTGGTCTTTAGTACCGATTTACAGGCTGTACCAGCATAGTTCCCTGCCTGAAGCCCAAATTTGACTTTGCAGGGTCTTTGGAGGGAGTTGGTTAAATCTGAGGGGAGCGGAGAGGCCAGACTGAGTCACAGCATTTTACTTGTCCACCTGTTATTGGTGCTTCAGAGAAGAAAAGCAAGAAAAGTATTGCTAAGTGGATAGAAGCTGAAGAATTTCTGATAGACTGTTAGTGGAGAGGACTTTGCATTTTGGATTTTAAGCAGTTGACCTGAGACACAGTCACATTATTCCAGCTACTGAGACAGTGGCTGGGTGCCAGCTGAGCCATACTAAATTTGTGTGGTTTTATTTTAGCCTTGACAAAATCTGAGCTAAATTCATGAGTGTAGTTGTAAGATCTTTCAGTTAACACATTTGATATCACACTTAGAGCTGTGTGAGTGGATGGTTCATTGGTACATCTGTGTTAGCAAAGAATGGTTTATTAAACTGAAGTAACTTTGTTTCTTTGACTGACTTTCCTTGTTTTGAAACAGGAGGGCAGTGACATTGACCTTCCTTTATGAAGTGTTGTGATCTGCTGATGAGCTGTACCACAAAACAGCTAGGTATTATCATCACAAGCACTAATCTGAAGGGGAGGGATGTTAAGAATGATAGTTATATGTTTAAATGGTTTATTTTAAAACCAAACTGGTCAGAGTATTCTCTCTTGCAACAATTTGAATCTCCCAATCTGAATAAGAGATCACCTTTTGCAGGCTCGAGGCCGTTTCTGCTTGTATTCGGGGACTGTTGGATCCTTGCCAGAAAATACTGAGTTCAAACAGCTACAAGGGTGTTCAGTCATGGTTATGTTGGATGGGTATACTCAAATAATTTTACAGAAGGAGCTTATGGGAATGGTAACAGCATAGAGGTTATCTGTAATGTCTTCTGTGTCTGCCAGTTAAATAGCTAGTGATCTGATGATTACACAAAGACAACGCAAATTCCTTATGCATTCCTGCCTCAGTGCCACTTCACATACTGAGTGACTGGAAGCACAGTTCTGTCTCTTTTTTGCTATGGAAATTGCTGGTTCACGCTCAGCACTTCTGTGTATGCAAATTCTGATTTTTTGTTTAAAACCGTGGTGCCACTCTGCATTGTCAGAGCAGATATTGCAGTCCAGCCATGTGCTGTTAAATCCAGTAAGTTTTGCACCTGTTTTGGTAACAGATGCAAACAAACTTTAACATGTCTCATTTGACCAATGACTTGGCGGATGCTTGTTCTGCGTTAGCCAAACTTCATGTTGCATGAAGATCTATAGAGCCTTCTTAACAGCACCAAAAACACTGTCAACTGTGACACTGAGATATTTCTTCTTTATCCAAAAGAGAAGCTGCTGAGGGTATGGATCAGAGGAAAAACAAAAAAAAGAAATGTATTATGTCCAAAACTTTTTGGGTTTTTAATATCCACTCTGATTACTTATCAAAAGCTGCAGACCGACTGAAATATTTCCTCTTTCAATTAGGGTTAATTTTCCTCCCGTGGTAACTTTGAAAGCAGAGAAATAACAATGGGGTAACTTGGAGGGGAAGTGCTTGGGTGAATGGGTGATTGTTCCAGGAAGCATGTTTCTGTGCTCAGCCACAGTACTTTTTCCCCTGACTCTGAATGCTCTGGAAGTATCAATGCATGGGCCCTCCCGGGGGCTGGGAAATGGAGACAAGCTGGGAAAAGGCACCTGCCAAACATTTGGTAGAGTTGTGTGTGTGAACCTTTGTTTCTTGAACCTCAGCACAGTATTTTAATCACAACACCCTTTTTTCTCCCGGTTTTATTTTTTTAATGTGAAATGCATACTTGCCTGAAAAATGTTTTATTCATATCATCACAAGTGAGTGCTGATAACTGCAGGTTGAAACTAACAACCGTACTCCTCTGTCCTGTATGTTACTGGGGTGCACGGCTGATCCTATTACCATACAGAGTCTGCTTTACAAAGTATTTATTTGTCCACCTTTAAGTACTTTGCCTGCCCCGGAGCTAGTACTCTTTCCTCTCCTTTAAGCCTATTCTGTCATTTCAGAGCAGCTTTAGGCAGCTGAAATTTAAGTGTTAAGCCCGACCAAGCAGTGCACCTCTCTTCCCTTGTCTCCCCCAAAATAAAATTACCTTTAAACGAGGTTCATGACATACTTAAATCTGTTGTACTCCCCATTAAAAACAATGCAAAGAAATCTTAAACTTCAAATCCAGTTTCTCTGGGCAGTACCAGATGCCTGTTCAGTAGCTTTCCTCCACACCTATTTCCCCAGCCTATCATTAAAATCTCAGACCCCTGAAATAATTTGACCAATTATTTGAATTATTCAGACTTCACAGAATGGCTTAGGTACCTTTGATGAGCCAGCTGCTGGAATAAGACTTGTTTTCTGAAAACTGGATCCTGTGGCACCTCGACTGCTCTCAAGGCTAAATTGGTGAGAGCCAGGAAAAGTTTGTCAGAACCCAAGAACAAAACACCCTGAAACATGACGGCAGCTGTATGCTGAACATCAAATGAATACAGGTCATGCCTGGGGTAAAGGCATGACTGATTGGTGTGCCTGGCATGGTTGTACATTTATCCTGATTAGTGCCATGGGAGCCTTTAAGTTCTATATTAGCCATAGTTAAAAGAGGTGATTAGTGTATGTTAGCTGTGCAACCTGATGCTATCTTCAGATAGTGATTTCTCTCTCAACAGGGGCTTCCTCGTGTGACATCTGACCTGCCAGTACATTAAGCTTTGTAATCAATGGAGCTCTGTACTCTTTGTGCTGTGATTGATTGAGATTCCTTCATACTGAACTTTGCCTGTTGTTCTCTTTTGTTTAGGAGGTCCTCCAGCAGCTGATTGTAATGAATTTACCAAATGTTTTAATGATTGGCAAAGATCCTCTTTCTGGTAAGTAGCTCATTGGGTTCTTCACTCTCCTCCTCTGAAATGCTAAATATTGTATTTGTTTATTTTCTTAAATTAGAATAGAATCATAGAATTGTTTAGGTTGGAAGAGACCTCCAAAATGCTCAGGTCCAACCATTAACCTAGCACTGCCAAGTCCACCACTAGACCATTTCTCTGAGTCCCATATCAACAGGTTTTTTAAACACTTCTAGGGATGGTGACTCAACGACTTCCCTGGGCAGCCTGTTCCTGTGTTTGACAGCCCTTTCATTGAAGAAATTTTTCCTGATATCCACTCTAAACCTCCCCTGGTGCAACTTTGGGGCCATTTCCTCTTTTCCTATCACTTGTTACTTGGGAGACCAACCCCCACCTCAGTACAACCTCCTTTCAGGTATTTGTAGAGGGCGGTAAGGTTTCTCCTCAGTCGCCTTTTGTCCAGGGTGAACAACCCCAGTTTCCTCAACTGCTCTTCATAAGACTTGCTCTTGAGACCCTTCAGCTTCATTGCCCTTCTTTGGACACACTCCCGCACCTCAATGTCTACCTTGTAGTGAGCGGCCCAAAACTGAATACAGGATTCAAGGTGCAGCCTCACCAGTGCTGAATACAGGGGGACATTCGTTTCCCTACACCTGCTGGCCACACCGTTCCTGATCCAGGCCAGGATGCTGTTGGTCTGCTTGGCCACCTGGGCACACTGCTGGCTCGTGTTCAGCCGGCTGTCTTCCAGCATCCCCAGGTCCTTTTCTGCTGGGCAGGTTTCCAGCTGCTCTTCCCAAAGCCAGTAGTGTTTCCTGGCGTTGTTGTGACCAAAGTGCAGGACCCGGCACTTGGCCTCTTTGAACCTCATACCGCTGGCCTCAGCCTGTTGATCCAACCTGTCCACATCCTTCTGCAGAGCCTTTCTACTCTCCAGCACATCAACACTCCCACCCAGCTTGGTGTTGTCTGAAAACTTACTGTGGGTGCCATCCAGCCAGTTTTTTTACCCAGCCAGGAACACAGCAGTTCAAACCATGAGCAGCCAGTCGCTCCAGGACAGTGCAGTGGGTTGGATCCCATCTGGCCCCACAGACTTGTGTTTAAGTGGTGTAGCAAGTCGCTAACCATTTCTCCTTGGATTGTGGAGGCTTCATTCTGCTCTCTGTCTCTGTCTTCCAGCTCAGGGGCCTGGATACCCTGAGAACAACCAGTCTTACTATTAAAGACTGAGACAAAGAAGGCAGTAAGTACCTCAGCCTTTTCCTAGTCCTTTGTCATGGTGTTTACCCCTGCATCCAATAAAGGATGGCGATTCTCCTTAGGCCACCTTTTGTTGCTAATGTATTTACAGAAATATTATTTTTTTGTCTTTTACAGCAGTAGCCAGGTTAAGTTCTAGTTGGGCTTCCAACCTTCTAAACTTCTCCCTGTATAACCTCACAGTGTCCTTGTAGTCCTCCTGAGTTGGCTGCCCCTTCTTCCAAAGGTCCTTTTTTCCTGAGCTCCAGCCAAAGCTTTCCATTCAGCCAGGCCAGTTTTCTTCCCCGATGGTTTGTCTTTCAGCACATGGAGATGGTCTGCTCTTGTGCCTGTAAGAGTTCCTTCTCGCAGAATGTCCAGCCTTCCTGGAATCCTTTGCCCTTCAGGACTGTGTCCCAAGGGACTTTGTCAACCAGTCTCCTAAACAGATCAAACTGCAAACATGCTTTTGAAACAAGTATGTGTTTGTAGCCAGACTATGAATATTTGTGTATCTCTGTGAATCTTACAGTTTAATATATATAATATATAACACTTATATTTACATACCTGTACATACAAATATATCATCTGATATATATATTTTTGCACATCATACACATACACGTGTGATACTTTATGCCTCTTCACTCCACGCTGCAAGTAACCTAGCATACAGGCTGCCATACTGGTATCATTTGTCCTCCAGATTTTCTGTCCTCTGTGCCTCTATAATCGGTTCAGTTGTGGCCATATTTGCACACCAGAAGAGTCTTGCAGAACTGTCCTAAAGTGTGAAGGAACTGTTGCAAATGAAGTGTGGGAAGAAAAATATGTGGAGTTGGAGAGAAAAGTACATATGTGACAAATGAGAAAAAGTGAAGAAGAGAATGGGAAGGGAAGAAAATGTCTGTCTGGGCGTGTTGTCTAAGCAAGGACATCTGTCATGAGCTATCACATCAAAAGTTACCTGGAAGCTAGTGAGCTCCTGTCCAGAGTCCAGCCTCTATGCTGAAATGAAATGAAAGCTGTTTAGCCTGACATGGTTTATTGGTGGATCTGGCATTGCTACATAAACATCATGGCTCAATGATCTTAAAGGCGTTTTCCAACCTAAATGATTCTATGAAAACAAAATTGACTTCTCCTTATTACGTTTCTGAAGTGAAAGGTTTTGTTGCTGTGGTTTTTATTTTTATTTTTTTTTCACATACCCACTCTATCTCAGCCTTAGCCAGCCTGGTGCTAGTGCCAAGGGCAATGTATTTGTTTTTACCAAAGAAGGAAAACTAGAGGAACCCTCTTAGC
This sequence comes from Trogon surrucura, assembly GCA_020746105.1. NCBI lineage: Eukaryota > Metazoa > Chordata > Aves > Trogoniformes > Trogonidae > Trogon > Trogon surrucura. The sequence continues at coordinate 29,209,129 of CM036623.1, read as the reverse complement.
AGTGTTGGGGAATGACATGGTAATCACAACCTCCAGAACAAACAAATGGCAAAAATCTTGGCAGAAGGTTATATTTTGTTTCTGTTAGCAGCAGTAGTGCGTGTAGGTACAAAAAAGTTTATATCAGAAAATATTTTTAACTTATAGATGTTAGCTTGCTGAAACTCACAGTTTTAGCACTTCTGCAATAAAATCAAGCTGAGAGTAAGGCATCCACTTCTTCAGCAAGCTGATGGAAGTCTGCAGTGCTAGTCTTAATTCTCCTGTACTGGCTGCTCTTGTGGATAAAGAAGAAAATAGAAATAGAGAAACTGTTGCCTTTCTCAGTCATATGGGCAATGGGCAGAGCCTGGGCTGCTAGTGAATAGCGATGTCTGGGCCAACAGGGCTGTATCTCTGCTGGCCAAGTGTCAACAGAAAAGTCTGGCTGGTTTTTGTCATGGCCAGTCCTGAGCGACAGCTGGCGGGAGCCTCGTAATGCAGTAACCACAGGGTGGTTCCTGGGGAAGCTGCACACTTGAAAGCTGTCCTGTATTTAGCTATAATTTCCCATTACTGACCTGCTGGTTTTTGTCAGCACCTTGGATTGTTCCTTCTTTGAAGAAAGTACCTGATGTGTCTCTTGTAGGAAAGATGTTGGTCATCCATGTGCCCCTGTCTTACAGCTCCTTTTATTACAACCAGAAATTCTGCTTCACTTCCTGACACCTTTGAAATATGGTAGTTTGCTATTGTTTTATCTTAATGTGATCTTATTTTAAAATATCTATTTTATCCACTGTTGGCTTATCATTGGTATTATTCAGAGCATCGGAAGAGAAGATAAAGATGCAAATAAGTAAATTCTGGATGTCTAAAATTGATGGAGTATGTGTATTAAAAATATGATTTTCTTGTTTAGCCATGTTGTACAATGGTTTTGAGAACCAGTCTCGGGGAAAGGTGGTGAACAAAGAAAGATTTGAGGTGTACCTTCTCCAAGGAATGTATTCAAGGAGGAGAGTGCCTGAGGGATAGGATTTCAAGAGAAGCTGATCTTAATCTTACTCTTGGCAGATGATCTCTGGTAGGATGTGCTGAAGAAATGGTTAGAGAATTGGAGGACTAGAACTTCCTGCAGGAAGAGGAACCTGGCTGAGGGTTAATGGGAAGCTTGGGAAGAGGAAACAGGAAGGAGAACGCTGAAAAGTTAGTAAAACCAATACAAAAAGCTGAATGGAGGAATAGGCTGTGGTGAGCACTGTGGATGAGTGACCGGGTGACTGTCAGGTTCATGTCTTACTGAGAGTCTTGTAGAGAGAGGAGTAAGAGGGAGGCAGGGGCACTTGAGAGGGGGGAAAAACAAGTGAAATGAGAGATTCTCTCTGTGTGAGAGAGCTGAAGGAGGGCTGCAGATTGACTAGAGATGTGAGGACAAAGCAGTCACCAGCATGGGAAGTGGTGCTTCTGGCATGAATACAGAGAAGCCCTAGGGAAAGCCGACAGAGAAGCAAGGAGGCTGGCGTTGACAGCAGTATGGGGAGAAGAAATGATGGAGATGATTATTTGAGGGAAATGTTTAAAAGTGGCAAGAAAGGTAGAGGAGAGACCTCTCTCTGTGTCTCCAGGACAGAGACTGAGAGAGAAGGAAGACAGTCCTGAGAGGGACATCTGCAGAGACTGTGCTGGGCAACGTGGGGAGCACTAGAAGCTGGAGACCAAGGTGCGGGTGGACTGCAGAGCTGGGGTGGATCTGAGAGGCAGTGATGAAATAATCCAAGATTTGCCCTTCCTGTCCTGTAGTGAGTTACCTGAATGAAAGTCCCTCTTGACCAGAGGAAGAAAAATTGATCCCATTATAACATTCCTGAAACAAATACAGTGTTGCTTTGTTTTTAGCTAAAACTGGGACAGCTGTTTGAGCTGGTAAGATTCCAATTGACTGTACTGACTCCACAGGTCTAAGACCAGAGAGCTGTTAGATCATTCAGTATGATTCACTGTGTAACAATTTCAGTGATTTATTCTGTGTTACAAACCCATGTGATGTTTTGCTGTGCATGCTTTTCAGAGCTGTCTGTTCACCAGTGCTATCTGCACATTTTACTTTATCCTCCTAAAACACAGCCAAAACCTGGTGTTACATGTATTAAATTATAAACTGAACAGCTCTAAAGCTGACAGTGCTGTTCTTGCTATTTAGCTTCCATTTGGCTCTCAACAGTTGGGACTACTGAGGGCTTCAGCAGGTCTTCTGTTGGAAAAGCAGAACTGCCACCACTAAAAATGCAGTAGGAGTTGGGCTTTTGCATAGGAGAAAGCACATGTCTGCTGGGTTCAGGAGCTTTACTTGCTTGCACGTCCTCTAAATCGTTTTGTTCCAGGCCATGGCAATTTTGCCTGCTTCAGTTTGTTTGGCCACAGACATAAAAGTTGCAAAAATATTTTAAGAAGATGAAGGTGTTGACAGTTTTCTCGAATATGGGCAGCTGGAAAGAAATTTGAAAGTTTTGCTAAAAGATCTAGAAAATTTTACCGGGAACCTGACTTACAGAATGGTGCAGCTGACATTACAGAATTTATTCTCATCACTGCACTGTACAGTAGTCAGCTACTACCATTAAATTCCATCTCTGTTTCTGTTTTCCTCTGTGTTTTTCTTGCTGAACAGCTTTTTCAGTTCATTACTGCACCACAAATACGCCTGTGCTCAATATGAGAATCTTCAACCTGCTCATCATCTATACGCATCACTATAATCACCTTTTATAATTACCTCTGGGTTTAGCATGCCTTATAAATGGCCACTCATTCATGTGCCCACACAAGGAATATCAGTATACAGTACTCGTTCTGAACCTCTATTTAGAGGCGTTTATTTCTTAGTTTCTAGACACGCTTACTTTAACACAGCTAGTGAGTGTACTTGGAAACCGATGGCAATTAATCCTTTGAAACAGTTGTGGTTAATTGAAGGAGGGAGGATTTTAACTTTTTTCAGACCAAGAATGGAAATGAGATTTTATTTGTTTGAAGTAGGCTTATTTCTGCCTCTTCAAAAAACTTTGCTATTTAGATCCCCTTTTCAAATTACACGGTAAGTTTGTCAGTGAGGCAGCCCAAAGTCCCTGCTAACAAGTGTCTATAGAGACTGTTTTAAATTAAAATCATAAAAGATGTCTGCTCTCACTGGGGTATTTTTTCATGTCTGGTTTCCTTCCTCATTTTGTTTCATAATCCTCTAGGGGCACAAAGGTTCATAAAATATAAAGTTAATAACAAAACACTGCCTCAATAGTGTAAATGTAGCATTCAGGCTTTTTCTCACTCAGGACGTTGCTGCAGTCGTGAAGAATAGCACTTGTGTGTTTCACCCCTTCCCACCTTCTCCGCACATCCGTCCGCCACCGCCACGTGCTGCCGTTCCCTCTCATCTGCTGGAGGAACATCGAAGTACAAAAGTGCAAAAGAAGTAGAACAAAATTAAGATTTCACAGGCTTGGGCTCTCTCATTCCCATTGTCCCTGGCATCTTTACTACCCCCATCGTCCGTATTCTCTCTGTACCTTGATCCTCGTTTTCATTGTTGTTGTGTCTCTTAATCCCTCTGCCCGCCTTCTCCCAAATCCTGCCATCTGTTTCCCACCCTCCATCCCTTGTGAGAGCAAAGGGATCTCCTGGTTCTGGTGCAGGGAGGCTCCCAGGATGCACAGGTGGTGCTCGGGCTTTCCCTCCCTTTATTTTCCAGAAAACCCTCTGGCCGTCTCTCATGGCTGGGAGCAGATGGTCTTTCTACAAATCCCCCAGGTGGCTGGCCCCCTTGTAGGCACAAACACACGGCCTGAGAGCAGCTGCCCTGGAATTTTCAAAAAGGGGTAGAGTAAAAGAATATTTTTTTTTATTAGCACCTTTCTCTTTTAAGCACTAGTTTGAATCCTGTCCATTTGTTTCAGCTTGTGGGTACCTGTCTGCCAGGACCTGCCCCAGACCCAAGTGTTTGTGTCGTAGGCTGTAAGAGGATGCTGCCTTGTGTAGGTCAGGTAGGAGGCCTGGGGGGACCCAGCAGACTTCCTTCCCAGCAGTCTAGGAAGGACTTGTGTCATCCCAGTGAGCCAGCATAGGGACACCTGCACATTCCTGCTGATGCAGTTGCACGAGGAACTCCACCACCGTATTAAATTAGCACAAATCAGCCTTTTGAAAAACACCGCATAATCATTCACTTCTGAGGAGGCATAACGGAATTGGGAGTAAAGATCACTTGCTTTAGTTCAACTTTATGGGATAAATGCACTGTCCTGAGTGTAGAACTTGGCTGCTGTGCTGTGTGATAATCCTAGATAGGTTTCCAATTCACTTGGTAACCTTGGATGCTCTGCTTCAGTGTGTGGTATCTCGGCTTTCCCGTGAGTGAAGGGAGAGAGGGGTGCAATTAATCCCTTCCTGACTCATTCAGAGGTTTAATTGAAAACTTTCTAAAACACTTCAGATTGGTAGAGAGGTTTTTCCTACTCGCCTTATTTCTTTGAAATATCACCTGTAACGAGTGTTATCCTGCGAACCTTTAGAATGTTACTCAAACCTAGCTTGAGTACGAGTCATCCCAGAGTGCCTTAATGACAACAAACTGTCTCCACCCCGTGGGAAATGACTTCTGAATGAAAGCCCAAGGAATTGAACTCTTGAAAACAGTCACACATGATCTTCTGAAACACTTGTGTGTCTGGCAGAGTAGATCTGCTAAGTAGACTTTTCAACCTTAGAAGTGTTTCTAGTGGGTAGTACAATCTAATTTTCATTACACTTGCATAGCATATCTGCAAACATACAATAATCTCATTACTACTTTGATTTTTTTAAATTTCTCACTCCTTTGCATAAAATCTGGCTTGGCTTTCCCTGCCAAAGTGGCTTGCTGTGTCTGCCTCAGTTTCTTTCCCTGATGGGAGAGCCAAGTGGGGGCAAAGTCTCGGGCTGCAGCAAGACCAGTCCCTGGTGGAAGAACATGGTTGACCTTGCTAAGTTACTCTGCAGTAACTGCCGAAGGTGTTTCACCTCGGAGGGTCACACAGTGTCACTGATGCCCATCTCGTCTCCTGGAGAGAATAGCAAAGCCTACTACCTTTGGTGCAGAGAGGTGATGTGTGGTTTGAATGGCTTAAGTAGCTCACATGTCTCCAAAGTGGTATAGGTGTTCTCACTGTTGTAAAGTAACCCTTATGTTTTCTGAAATGAGTGGCCTCAAGCCACTAGACTCACCCTGAGGATAGCTGTGATGCCATGGGGCACAGATTGGAATTTATGGTCAACAGATGGAAGCGCCCAGAGCATACAAGGGTTGGGGCACTTATTTGGTGTGATACAGAGCAAGCAGCCTGGTGGCTACTTCTTTAGCCTGATGTGAAGATGATGTTCTGCCCTGACTAACTTTGAGAGAATGACACACACGCACTTGAGTCACTCGCTCTCCATAACTTAGTAACATGCCCCCAGGCACACTCTGTGTTTAATCACTGATCTGCATCTGCTCTGAAACTCATGTAGAATGAAACCCAGTGCTGAAACTCTGAGAGCTCAGTTTTGTGCAAAAAAAGTCTTCTGACCAAACTAAGTATCGCCTTGGGTTGGTAGTGCCCTCAGAGGAACTGCATATAAACTAACAGATCTCTTTTTGTTGTTGCCGTTTTTTTTCTTTTGTGACACTGTCTGCATTTAAGACTGTTTTATTCAGAATCATATGGAGCAATCAAATTTCACAGACTAAAAGGTTATTTGTATATTAATTTGTAATTGTTTCAGAAAACAGCAAGCCGTGCATGCTACTAGATACATGGAGAAGAGTAAGAATGATTGTATGTCATTTTAAAACAGTTTTTCTATATTCTGCAGGGAAACAAAGCGTATTGTATTTACAGAGTAAAGTGTGAATTACCAAGTTTTAAATGTATCTGTCTGCAGAAGAGGGGAATTTCTGCTTGCAAAATCTTAATGATTTATAATGTGGGACTTGCATATTGAGAATTATAGTGTTGATTTGTTCAGTATACTGATAATTTGTGCAGGACATTCTTGAAACATTTCAAAGATCAATTTTACTAGAGTTGTTGAAAAATCTTGTAATGAGTAAGGTACATTTAAAGACCCGTTTAGGGCATTTGTGTAGCCTAAAATCGGGGAATGGGAAAACAAGTTATTTCCAAAGCTGCCTGCATGAGGCTGTGCTGGCTCGCAAGGTTCCGAGAGTGGAAATAACCCCGTGGTGATTTAGGTCAGCGTGTGCCTTTGTGCATCTGGGGGGCTGCGGCAGCTGAACTGGTGAGTCAGTTAAACTCCAGTTCCCTGGCCTTGGGTCCTGCACATGCCTTTAACTTTCTGCCAGTGCAGCCTTTCCAAGGGCATGGTTTTGGTGGAGAAACACAGTTACAGTCGGAAGTTATTATCTGCTTATTTAGTGATAGGAGCAATTGAACAGCCAAGTAAAGCAGGTTACAGAATGGAAGCGTTTCTCCCACAGTGACAGACTCTGGGTCAGGAAGAATGCGGGTATGTAGAGCTGAGAGAAATCAATATGTGGCTTGTTTCTCCTTTTCTTCCCCCAGTGTGGATGAGGACAGACTTTTCCTGACCCTAACTCCATAATGATTTATTCCTTTATTGAAGCTCCTGGCCTTCCATTTCCCTTTGTCTAACTGTGATATGTGTAATTTTCTTTACCACCCAACAACCCTCTTGCGAATTTTGTTGAAACAAAATCTGGAGCTGGCTCAAAGCCCCACCAGTTCCCCTTGTGTGGCTTTCTCTCTCGTAGCCTTAGGAAGCGTCTGGCCAGGCTGTTGGTCGCAGCGGGATTCCCTGCAGTAACAACCTGCGTGTGTCTCCTCCCCGCCGTGGCCCCCAAGCATATGGTTAGCTGCATCTTCTCCCTTCTACGTCCCTGTTTTTTTTTCATCCCTCTTAAACATATGCAGTTTGTGCTTCAAAGTGTGAACAGGCTTCGATGCAGAACAGAGACAGAATTTATTTGCTAAAACATCTATCGGAGAGAATTTATGTACACAGAATGGCATTCAGCTTTGAGAAGTCCGAGTGGCAACTCTTTTACAGACTGAGAATTTAGGGCAAGTTCTTTCTTTGAGACTAACCCTCCTTTGCTTCTGCCCAGAGTGTTTATGTTTTGTTTCATTGGGGTGGTTTTGGCGGGGAAAGAGGTGGTGGTGGTGGCTTGGTGTGCTTCTTTGCACTCTTATTAATCACGAAATGAGGGACATACATTGGGCATATGCATTGAGCTATTTAAGGGGTATTTTTTTCTCTCTCTGCATTGATCAGAAAGCCTTAGAAAACGTAGATGAAGATAGCACATCGAAGAAAAAAAAACAACTTGCTGGATTTGGGATTTTAAACTAATCCATAAGAACCGTATTGTTACGTGGGAAGTATGGTGACATTATAATGGGCACATTCATACTGTTCCGACGCTTGTTCAAAGGTATTTTTTCTATTTTCAGGTGGATCACTTGCAGCTGCTTAATTTGTTGTACGTATGTACTGATTCCCTTTTTTCCTCTTCAGGTAAAAGTATGGATGAAATTAAGAAGCTGCTGCTGTTGGTTCTAGGATGTGCTGTGCAGGTAACATTCATTAAGGGCTTGGAAAATAAGATATTTTTGAATCTGCATTTTTTTTCTGGACTGAGAAAATCCACACCAAAGATTAGTGCTGTGTGGACAGATCCTTCAGCTCAAGACAGCTTGTGAGCTGACACAGTAGGTGAATGAAAGAAACGCAGGGGAAAGGAAGCATGCTTTGTGGTTGTGTTAGCCTCAATTTGTTGCCAATGCCTAATCAGCAACAAGATATTTACTCTTGCAACTAAGTAGTCCGCTTTGATAACAAAGTGGGTAGAGGTAAGCTTTGAGCAATGTTCTTGATATCAACCAATGTTTTTGGTTTATTTTCTTACTATTGTAAAATATGGAGTGGAACAGTGCATATTAATGCCAAGTAAATAGATAAGCTAACAGTCTTAAGCACTTGTTTAATGGATCCTGATTTTATTTGCATAATCTTTTGATTGAATATTGCATGTAGAAAATCCAAAATGGATACTTTTTATATTCATGTGGGGATTTTTAGGGGGCATTTGTTAAAATAAACAGACAGGCAGTGTATATGGGAAACTCCCCACAAATGCAGGACAGTTACCAAATAAAGAAATCAGTGTTCTGCCCACCAAACCTCTGCGGTGGTAAACAATAGACGCGTTGCGGGCTAGCCTTTGCTGATAATTGACCTTGTTTGTAGGTCTGTCTAGTGGTTTTGTCATGCCTTAGGACACTTACTCTGCTCAGCTATGTCAAGTCAATTATGTCAGGGTAAAGCTGCCTACATACGGCTGCTCTGAACTATCTCAGTGTTGCGCTGCAGCACAAAGAATAAAGGTCTGGCTTGGCAAGCTGCTGTGCATCCTCAGTTCCTGTTTATGGGTCTGAGGTTCCTCTCGATGAAAGGAATGGTTGATACTTGGAACCAGGCCCTGAAAGGACACTGTAAACAAGTTTAAAAAAACTTTTAAGTAACGCTTAACTTCTCCACGAAGCGGGGTTGTTATGAGAAGGCAATAACGTTGTTAATGTACTATCACAGATACACAGATAGCAGATGTCTGCCTCTTTTTAAAGCCTTAAGTAAAAGATTTACTACAATCTGTTTGTCTGAAATGTCACTCATTTCTATCCAGAATGTTTCTCAAACCCATTTATCTAAAGCACATATTGCCTTAGTCCAGCAAGCAACATTATGCATTGATGTGAATAATATCTAACATGATGCATCTCTTTCAATTGCCAAAACTCAGCAAAAGGCAAACAGCAAAGCAGCCGGGTTAAATGATGCAATGTAAGTGTTGGTTTATGTTTGTGCTGCTTCATTAATGAAACTGTACTGGTTTCCTGTGGCTCTTGCCCCACCTCTTGATCTTATTGCATGTTAAACTTGTTTTTAAAGAGCAAAACCAGCCATTTAGCTTAGTCTTAATTGTACTGACTGTAAAAAGTTTAAATAATTTTATGTGTAGTTTGGGTCAAGCTCCATATGGAGCAGTGAAGTGTTAGACCTTCTAGAGTGACAAAGTGTAGATCGTGGAACATTTTGTTGTTAGCAATGTGGGGATTTTTTTTTTCTATTTAAATAAAAAATGATGTAGCAAGTTTTAGGATATATGGTACTGTTTCAGAGTGTGTTTTCTTTTGTCAGTGTGAAAGAAAAGAAGAGTTTATTGAAAGAATAAAGCAACTGGATATTGAAACCCAGGCTGCCATTGTGTCACACATTCAGGAGGTGGGACTCTCAGTATTGTCTGTTCTTCTTATCTCTCCCTTCCTTGACCTATCAGGGTTTTGTTTGCTATAACATATTAATGCTTGTAATTTCATAATGGATTCATAAATTTCACCAAAAAAAAAGAGAAAAGGTTGAACATGTTACTGCAGCCAAATTATAACATGAAAATGATAGGTGCTGGAAACGTTACTTGGCTCAGAGGTCTTTTAAAGAGATTCAATGGTAAATGCCTTGCTTTCCAGTTATAGGCTGTGTAGAAGGAATCATTGTAAGGATACTTGTGTGAGATTTCCTAAAAGCATGTATGGCTTAGGAGCTGCTGTGCCCCTTGAAACAATGGTGTGGGCACTTAGACCCAAGTCCTGCGTTAGGTGAGACACAAGCTCCCCAGTGGCTTTCTTTGGACAGTGGCCTTCAGGATCAGATGGTCTTGAAAAGTGTACTCTGCAGCTGGAATTGGGCATATACTCTGCTTTTAAGGAGAATTTTGATCCAGTGACAAGTATTCTTGGACTTCTGAGGTTGCTGTAGAAGGAGGAAATACAGGTAAGTGTTAGGAGCTGGCTTGCTTTGAGGACCCAAAGGAGAGCAATGTGGGAATGGCCCCTGCTGGGTGCCCCCTCACCGGCTGTGGGCATGGGCTGCAGCCAGGTGTCAGGGTGTGCACATGCAGAAAGCCCAGTATGTTTGGATTTAAAGAATAAATAGTGAGAGTCTCAGATGGGAATTTTTTTTTCCTTGACACTTAAAAAAATGGTTTTGCTTAAAAAAAAAAAAATTATGAACTAAGCACATGGTTATGACAAAAGCAGGAACAGTCTTTAACACTGAGCTTGAGACACTTGCCTGACATTTCTGCTAAATGATTCAGAGGAAATTAGTTAGGGTAAGATTGCAGTTGAAAAGTACACTGCTAGCAGCAACCAGAGACATTTCTGCTAAAGGCAGTTCCTCCCCACTGTATCAGCTGCAAATTCATTGAAAGCAGGGCTGCTTCTCAGTGAGACACCAGCAGCCAAACTGCTCAGTGTGGGATCAGTCTCTTCACATCCCTGTGGTGACCACCTCAGTGCCTGCAGTAGGACAGATGCATGCTTCTAATATGCAGGCACATGTGCTGTTGATTATAAAATGTATCTAATCACTTTTTAAAAACAGCATTAATAATTATTAAAAAAAAATAATCTAAATACCAGAAATTGCTGGGTAGTGTTACAGTTAAGGTAGTTGTGTTTGTCATTTACAACCTGGTTTTGGTGAAATGTTTTATGTTTTTTAACTGATCAGTAGAAGAACCTCGGAAATGCAGCACATGCCAAACAAATTCACAAATCGACCAGTGGAGAGACTTTTATTTTTTGTTCCTAGGTGACTCACAACCAAGAGAATGTCTTCGACTTACAGTGGCTGGAGCTCCCAGATATGGCCCCAGAGGAACTAGAGTCTCTCTCCAGGAATATGGTTTTCCACCTCAAGAGGCTCATTGATGAGAGAGATGAATGCACAGAAGTACAATGACTTAACTTCCCCCTGTAGAGCTCATGTGAATCAGCAGATGCAGTCTCTCTTCCTTGTCTTGTGTCTTGTTTCTGCACTGGATTTCTATTTCTTCTGCACCTTTTTACTACACTTCTGAAAATCTGTAGAAAGATTTTGACTTTTCCATTGATTCTCACGTAAACACTAAGGTGTGGTGAAATGATTGGTAGAGAGGAGTGGTCTCTCCGCTTCATGGAGATATCTGAAATGTGACATTGTATTGACACTTTTTTTTTCTCTGCATGTCTGCTCAGTCATCCACCTTTGAGTGACTGCTTGCCTGTCTCTCCACTGGTATCTACCGTGATGAGTTTCAGTGTCTTCTGAATTATTTTTTTTTGAGTGAAGATGGCTCTATGTGTTGCAGACTAATCAGTTTCTTTCTTTTCAGGTCTCCCCTTTTTTTAACCTCTAACTTTTCTGTCTTGCTTTTAACTGTGACTGCATTAGTTAAAACTTGTAGTTGTTACAGGTTTATATGAATTCTCCAAGTGAAATAGACTGCTTATTTTGAGCATTGGAAGGGGGATGTTTTAGTGGTCTAAGCACAGTGAAAATTTCTCTCCTCCTCTATGCAATCATCCCTCCTGGCTATCACTTGAATTCTGTATAATGCCAGGCTAATAATTTTCTGCATTTATTAATAATTTTTAGATACTTGAAAAAATGATGTATAATTATACTGCTTATCTGTTGACACTGCGTACATCTCCACTGACAGGACAAGGGGCAATGGGTGGAAGCTGGAACACAGGAGGTTCCAGAAAAATATGAGGAAAAACTTTTTTACTGTGAGGGTGACCAAGCATTGGAACAGGCTGCCCAGGGAGGTTGTGGAGTCTCCTTCTCTGGAGACATTCAAAACCCGCCTGGACGCGTTCCTGTGTGACCCACTGTAGGTGATCCTGCTCTGGCAGGGGGGCTGGACTAGATGATCTTTGAGGTCCCTTCCAACCTGTAACATTCTGTGATTCTGTGATCTCTGTATTTCCAGGTCATCGTAGATCTCACTCAAGAGAGAGATTATCTGCAGTCTCAGCAACCACCAAGTCCTCTGAAAGCACTGAATCCAGACTCTTCACCAAACCCAACCAGCCCTCTTTCTAATGAAGACAAGCAGCACCTTGCAGTTGAGCTGGCAGACACGAAGGCTAAATTGAGAAGAATCCGACAGGAGCTGTGAGTCACCATGACTTGTGCTTCTAGACAGACTTGTGTATTAAGTCTTGTGCATCCTGAAGATGCAGGTGCCTCTCAGGTTCAGTACACTGGCACCCATGGAAGCTCTTAGAATCATGTCTTTCCATTTTTTTATGCAGAGCAGTAGGAAACTAGTATGGGTGTTCTACCTTTCTTCTTTTTTAACTGGTCTTTAAACACAAAGTGATGGCTACTTCTGTTTTTCTTTTTGCATCTCATCTCTCTCTTCCCCTCTTCAGAATGCCAGCTGCCAGCTTCACTTTTTAATTACTAGTGGGAAGTCCAAGGGCCAGTGAAGCTAGCTACAGCAGTAGTACCAAAGAAATTTAAACAGAAGTACTTAGTATAAAAAAGACTTGCAAACTCAGATCCATGATATGTGTATGGTATCATGAGAAAAAAAAACTCTTTCTTCCATGAAACTGTCGTGACAAAGAGTCTCCATGTTGAGTATATGCTAGGAGTTTTCTGTCTTCCTTTCCAGATTCCTAGCAGTGTCTGTATAATCAATATTGTTTCAGGAAAACAAAGAAGTCTTACTAGTTTTTCTAATCATTTCCAGGGAAGAGAAGTCTGAACAGCTTGTAGATTCTAAACACGAAGTTGAGCAGCTCACCCTAGAGCTGCAGAAAATAAAGCAGGAGGTAAGATGGGCTCATTTTACTGTGACAGTCTTCCTTATTTAAAAAGGTGTCTTTCAGTGTGAGGTTTAAAAGTACTACTATGTCTATTTTTTAATGGAAAAAACAAGTTACTCCAGCAAGCTGTTTGATGGTTATGGCAATGTTATGCTTTCCACTTAACTGGCGAGAGCAGCTTCATCTGCAAATAGCCTAGTACTGCCTGAAGCTTATGCAGCATCAGGTAGTATATATTTCATGGTCCTAACAGGCTGAAAAACCTCTCTGTCTCACAGAGAATTTGCTGGCTAGCAGGAGAATTCTCTTACTCTTGAACGAGGAGAATGCTATTTGCCTATGCATAAAATACGTAAATAAAGTTTAAAGAACATGCTTTGAAGTATTAACTAAGATTTTTCTCCCTGCTTATTCCTGATTTCTCACAGAACATCCACCTGGCCTCAGATGCTCGCTCTGCCCGAGCATACAGAGATGAGCTTGACTCTCTGAGAGAGAGGGCAAACCGTGTGGAGAGACTTGAGATGGAGCTTGTTCGGTGCAAAGAGAAACTCCATGATGTGGATTTTTACAAAGCTCGCATGGAGGCAAGTGAAAATTGGCAGAAAGATTTGCAGAGTAATCCTTAGTGTTTGGCTTTTGTTATGCTACCAGTTCGTGTGTCATTTATCATTCATCTGACTGTAGCAAAACATCAGAGCAAGTGGTAATTTCATAATATATGTCCTAGTTATTGACTTAGCAACATTAAAACTTTGTTCAGAAGAAGGGCTTGATGCACACAATAGCAAATACCCATTACTTTTAATAAACTCTACCTAGTTCAACATCTTCTGGCTGAGCGGGACTAACCTTTTCTGAATGCTTTTTCTAGAGAATCCAGACCTTTAGTCTAGCCTTGAAAATTTACTCTTAGGTAGAATGCCTGTGTTCCAGAGTTATTCCTTTGACAGACATTTTAAATGTGATGTATATATTAGCTAAATGAACGTCTGGATGTTTCTCCTTAGGGGATTGTAGCACATGCAGCTGTTGTTGAAATGGCTGGGCGTTTTTAAGCATGACCTCGGATGACAAATTCTAGCCACCTCTTTTTGCAACTGTTGCTTGTAATAGAAAGAAGCGACAAGTTGGATTTTCCATAGTGTACCAAGTAGGGTATGTCAATGAGGAACATATAGCTTTTTTCTAGTAGTGATGCTAGTTACTCAGTCACTTGCAGCTCTGCCCATCCTGTAATTATTAATTAGGTTAAAAGGACTTTGGAGAACATCTAGACAAACTCTTTGCTCACAGCATGGCTGGCCTTAAATTTAGGTCAGACTGCTCTTATTTTCTGTCATTTCAATTCTTCGAGCCATTCTCACCTGACTCTTAGTGATCCACCTACATAACACTCCAGCTGAAGTCAAATAAATATTCAGACTTGCTTGATATATGGAGGCTCAGTAATTGACAACCTCACTATAATTAGATAAAATCCCAGGTCCGAGGTAGAAGAGAGATGTTGAAACTTGCATTTGCCAGGCCTCTGGCTGAGAACACAGACCTTATTTCTGCTCTATAAACTCTACTTTGTAGGAGATTTTTTTTCCCCTCTCTAACCTAAGGGGCCAGCTAGCTGCTGCTTCTTATGAATAGGTTCACTAAAATGGATGGTTATTAAATGTAGTAATAGACTACAAAAGCCTGTCTTCCCTCCTAGTAATTCTCTGTTTACTTCAGGAAACATGAAGCTCTGGCGCTCTGTTTTCCCCCTCAAGCTGGCAAATCAGTCGTGCATTAACCTGGCACACTAGCTATCAGCGTGCCATCCTGGCATTTCCCTTTTGGCTGTGCACTGGGGTCACTTAGCTTCTCCCTGCTGCTGAGATAATTTAGCCAGAGCTAGGAGAAGAGTTTTTTAACCTTGTCTTCATCCAAGATCCAAGGGAGTTGCTATTTCTGTTCTGGAGTTCTCAGCCTCCTTGCTTGTCCTAGAGCCAGCAGTTTTCTACTCTGCTGCCTGCATGCTAATCTTGCTTACCATATCATTGAGTAAAGAGACCTCTATTTAAGTTTCAAGTTTATTCCAAGTTTTCTCACTCCCTCTTCCACCTTGTCAGTTTTTAGTGAACTGTCCAGGGATGCCTTCCTGATACACAGTAGTGGAACAAAGAATATTTCCCATCAATACGGCACTTTTCTAATTCCAGGCCATAGTGAGACTTCTCTCAGAAGTTGTCGCTGCTGTTGAGGCTGAGCTCTTGTAGTATGCAGCAGGATTGTACAGCTGTCTGCAGGCAGCTCTCTGGTCTAGAATAGCCAGAGAGTTCCACATTCTTACCGCTCCCATCATTGACCAAGTCTTGGCACAGCCACAGACTGCCAGTGTTGAGCAGTGGCAGCGTCAAGCAAACTCCACTGGTTTGATGCTGATACATTCAGAGGGTTCTACAGGGCACCATTCTGTCTCTTTTACAGTCATGGAGTAGCGCAAAGTTGGATACTGGTGGAGTAGCCAGTGTCCAACTTTCCATGTTTCCTCCATTTTCTGTCTTGTCTGTCTCAAGTCCTCTGCCCCTCCCAAAGAAAGGTTGATTGCCAGAGTCAGTTCAGTGTCTGCTCAGAGTCCTCCTGCTCCCTCAGAACTATTTGGCTTACAATTCCAAGTTGTAAAATTTGTGCAGGAATGAAACGGAGATTTTTACCACTTAATGGTATGGTGCTGATTCACCTTATGCTGTTTATTGGTTGTGGCTGACTTTCTAGGCATTAAGTCTTAAAACCTGAACAAATCTAGGTGTGTAAAGTATAGCATAAACCACTTTCCTATGGAAATGTGATACCTTAAGCCTCATAGGGTCTTGACAGTGTTGTTAATAAGCAGTGCCAAATTGCTGAGTGAGAAGAAAAAGTGGATTTACCTTCGTGCATAAATGCAGAAAGCTATTAAATGAGCATTTAGAAATAGTTTCCTTCTTGTGGTTCACATATACATTTGGTAATTTGAGCAAAAAAATATGGAACGTGCTCCATGTATGATACCGTGACAGGCTTTAGGAATTTCAAGGAAGCTAGTAAGTAATTTCTGAAAGCACGTAATGCAGATCAGCAGTGGTAGCAGAAGATATTTAAGGAGCTGTTGCAGGAGTGCAAAAGGAGCAAGTCGTTCTCTATGTGAACGTAACACATGTACGTATGTGTTGTTTTCCTTCTCTGTATGTCTTGACAAAGTTGTTAAGTAATAACATTTTAATCTGACCATCATTCAAGGAACATGGAGATGAATGTGCTCTGGAGACCTTCCTGCTGGAGTGGCTTGGTGAGGTCATAACTGTGAAAGTGGGGGACAGGCTTAGTGCAGGGCTTCCTCCAAAGAGGTGCTTCTCTCTGATGTAAATCTTCCCTCCAGCATTCCTCTCCGTTGAACCTTTTTCTGCTCCAGGAGATCAGATTATTTTCTGAGGCCAGGGAGTTTGCCTTGCCCATTCTTCCTTCCTCTCACTGCAATCACATTTCCATGCAGGATGATGAGAGGAATTTCTGGAAATGTTAAAAAAAGCAAAAGCATCTCTTTTATGTTTTCCTATAACCGTCAGGGGCAATGTTTGTTTGTCGCAAGATCTTAACCGTGTGGTGGCTCTGTAAGGGGCAGCTTCTGAACTACCAGAAGGGAGGGGTTTGAACTCCATTTAATAACTAGGTCTGGATATGTGCGCAAATTCTGTAGCTTCCGATTTAAACAAGCTGATTGCTACTTGAGTTTCTGAAAATATTTTCCAGTACCAACACAACCTGATTGTGCAACCACTTACCCCCAGACTTAAGTGTAACCACATGTGCACACAATGTGCAATCTTTAAGCTATTTCAAGGCACAATAATACAGAACCAAACCACAGTATATGATTTATTTTAGAAATTAAAAAAAACCAAAATTGTTGGATATTAAACCATCATAATTTAAGTGATATTAAACAAAGGAGTTTTTTTAATCCCTTGCCTCATAAATTCATTGTATTTTTAAAAAAATAAATCCATGACCAACTATTTTTGCTATCAATTTAAAAATAAATTAATTGTTACAAAGTAATTTTGGTGGGTATGTTAATTAAAGAAGAAAATAAATCTTAATTCCAGTGGAAGGACTACCACCTGCTGATTGTCTAACAAGTGTGATTTGTAGTCAGACACATTTCTAGGTCAACTGTTTTATCCCAGCAACTTCTGAAACTTGTTAGTGCTGACATGTTTTAGTTAGAACATTTTGCCTTCCAGGCCTTGAGATGTAACTCTACAAATTGTTTCAAGTGTATGAACTCAATATTAAGACAACCTCAGCTCATGGGTACACCAGTGAGCAATGTTGACCTCACCGTAGCAGGCATTTCCACCAGGTTATTAAAGTAAGATTTCGTCAGAACTGCTTTGAACGGACATGTCCACCCCTCGTGGGTGCTCAGTGTTCCATACGTTACAGCTTCCAGTGATGTGGGGTTTGTACCTGAGCCTGCATATGGGTATGTACTTGGCACATAGCCTGACTCTTCACGAGACACTAAAATAACTGGTTCCTGCTTGGTAGGCAGTTTTCAGGGTAGTTCTAAGGCCATGTTTTTGAGGTCAGACACCACCTTACTTCTTAGGACTGTGGTCTGGATTGAGTGTGATCGTCTAGCAAAGCTCTTGTCATGGTGCTGTTTCGTTACAGGTGTTCTGGCAGCTTACATGACACTCAGCATGTTTTGTGTCATGTACTTCCTCTGATCTGTCACCTGTTCAGTGTCAGCCTTTGTAGCTTGCCTGCTCTGAAGTGACCCTCTTAGATCAGACTTGGCCCAAAATTCTGGTTCTATAAAAATAGTGTTTCAGTACTATTATTCTAGTTACTTGCATACTCAAGACATTTTAGTTGTAGTAGTTGAACTAGTTCACAAGCATGTAACATACCTACCCTTTTAATACTACTGCAGCATGGATGTCCTTCTCGTATTTGGCAAGTTGGACTTGATCTTAAAGGCCTTTTCCAACCTAAAAGATGGTATGATTCTAAGTTGCTGACTGTCATGGTTTGACCCTGGCCAGCTGCCAGGTACCCACACAGCCGCTCTCTCACTCCCCTTCCACTGCTAGACAGGGGGAGAAAATATTTCCAAGGGTTCAGGGTTAGAGATAAGGACAGGGAGATCACCCTCATTTACCGTCCCGGGCAAAACAGACTCAGTTTTGGGGAAATCAGGTACATTTATTAAGAGAACTAATCAGAGAGGAGTAGTGAGAAGTGAGAAAGAGCAAACAGATCTTAACAAACAGAACACCTTCCCCCCATCCCTCCCTTCTTCCCGGGCTTAACATCAATCCCGATTTCTCCACCTCCTCCCCCCGAGCGGTGCAGGGGAACAGGGAATGGGGGTTACAGTCAGTTCATCCGACGTTGGTTCCACCACTTCTTCACTCCGGGGAAGGACTCTTCACTCTTCCCCAGGCCATTGTAGGGTCCCTCTCACGGGAGACAAGCTTCATGCTCTCTTCTCCACGTGAGTTGTCCCACGAAGGGCAATTCATCACAAACTGCCCAACGGGGGACACCTCACGAGGGGCAACCCATCCCTCGTGAGTCTGAGGCGCAGTCCTTCAGGGGAAACTGCTCCAGCGTGAGCCACCCGCAGCGTCCCAAAAGTCCCACCGGCCAACCTGCTCCAGCGTGGGCATTCCCCTCTTCCATGGGCTACAGGCTCTGGCAGCAACTTGCTCTGATGTGGGCTGCCCACGGGCTACAGTCCCCTTTCAGGCATCCACCCACACGGCGTGGAGTCCTCGGTGGACATCTACGCGGTGATCCTCACGGTGGACCTCTGCATCTCGCCCATGGGCTGCAGGGGGACAACCCGCTTCACCATGGTCTTCACCACGGACCCGGGGGACTCCTTCTGCTCCGGCGCCTGGAGCTCATCCTCCCCCCCCTCCTTCTTCACTGACCTTGGTGTCTGCACAGATTCTCACTCCTCCATCTCTGTGCCAGCTGTTATGGCGCAGTTCTTTTTCCCGTTCTTAAATATGTTTTCCACAGAGGCGTTCCTCTGCTATCACCTTACTGATAGGCTCAGCCTTGGCCAGCGGCGGGTCCCTCTTTGTAGCCGACTGGCATTGGCTCTATCAAACTTGGGGAGCTTCTAGCAGCTTCTTGCAGAAGCCACCCTGCAGCTCCGCCAAAATCCGGCCAGGCCAACCCAAAACACTGACCCACTGAGAGATCAAGGCCAATATTGTACTCCATAAGGCAGACTTCCCGTATTACGCCCCCTGCAGTCAAGAGGCAGCAAACAACTAGGACAACTTGCTATGTGGGGGCAGTTAAGTCATGTTCTCCTGTAGTATCAAAAGGCAAGAGGGAGTGGCTGTCATCAGACACTCTTAACTTGTGCTTTACGGCTTTTTGCTTTTTCCTTTCTTTTTTTTAAGTAACTGAGCCATATAAAGTTCCTTAAGGCTGATTGTACTTCCAAAAATGAGAAGGTGGTTGCTGATTAAGCAGGGAAAGTGATTTGCTCGTGTCTGCTGTCTTTCAAGAATCTGCTTGGTTTGGATGTTTGTGGTTTGAAAGAGCAGACATGAGCATCGATGTCAGCAGAGACTTGACATTTTGAAGACAGTTGTTGTCAAGGAATAAACTTGTCAAACCATAAGCATTTCATCCTACCCATATGCATATTTTCTGGTTTTGCATATTTCATTGGAGCAGGGGAAGGAATACGGAGAGGAGGGAGGAAGGCAAAGAAAAACAAAAGGAAATTTCTTTAGAGAATCAGATAATCTGTTTCTTGCCCCATTTTAAGTCCTGTGGGCAAAAGTCTTTCCTTTATTTATTTAATCTTTTAAATGCCGTTATGTTGCTGTCATAGAAAATTCTGTCTCTGACTCAAGACTTGTCTGAGGATCAACAAGAGTAAAAGCTAGCAGTGAGGTATTATAACTTGAAATAAGACATAAATTAATAAATGTGTTTAAAACATGACCAAGAATATATGGCCAGATTATGGTCTTGTCATGTTTCTGGAGATAAGACACTTCCATGCGCAGAGCTTCATTTGTTGCTTTGCGAGCAACATTCAGAATTCGGGATGATTAACTTGTTTCTAATGCTGTGGCTACAGCAGAATAATACGTTAAACTTTTACTGAAGAAAACAGATCCAAAAGCGACGTGGCTTGTGCAATTAATGCTGGTGTGTTTATTGGGGTTGGGGCAGGGTGTGTTAAGTGGTCAGTATAAAATGAACTTCTTTTGTCTGAGTGAATTAAAATTCTGTTCATGACAGAGAGAGAGACTTTATTAAACAGACATTTACATGTAAGTGTTCTGAAAGAGGGGTATGGACATAGTATATATTGATGGATAGTGCTTCCCAATGTGTTTTGAATACACTCTAACATCCCTCAAAAGTAAATAATCTGTTTTGAAACTGCGGAAACTGGAGTTTACAGTGAGCTGGCTAAGGAAGTGGTGTTATAACAATGGAGATGGAGTTGAACAGTTGCTCTTCTGAGTCTAGAGTCTCTTTGGTGCACCTCTTAATTCAGCCTCATATATGGAGCAAAAGAACTCCATTAAACTTCTAAAATTCAGGAAAGAACAGTAAGAAATATTAGATTTACTTGCATTAGTAACTCCCAGATAATTTAATGTACCATCATCTTCCATTAAAATACCAGGTTAAAACTCTATTATGAAACAGAAACATTATAAGTTTATTTCATGTGTTTTGCAATGTTGGTTTATGAAAGTCAGTTGGTCTTTGAAAAATCAGTTTATGTAAAGAGATTAACATGGTTACTTCTTCTTCCTAGGAGTTAAGAGAGGACAACATCATATTAATTGAAACAAAGGCCATGCTAGAAGAACAGCTAACAATGGCGAGAGCTCGTGGTGATAAACTGCATGAATTAGAGAAGGAAAATTTGCAGTTGAAATCCAAACTTCATGATGTAGAACTGGTATGCCCTCTCTTTTTCATTATGCTAATTTTTTAGCTTCTCTTTTTGTGCTAGGTCACAGATTCATGTCACAGAAACTAGTGGAGACAGGCAAATAAATCAAAATCCTTTTAAAGAGGTCTTCAGTATTAATTTTGTGTACATGAATTTTTGAAATGTTATGGTGTTAACAGTGTAAATATTGACACTGCTGCTTTGTGGGGTTAATTTTATGCGAGAAGGTATATCGCAACTTTGAAATACAGGTTGCTTTCTTACATATTGATAGTAGAAAACTCTTAGGTACAGGAAAATGAAATCTACTGTAGTAAATGATCTTTCTTGATGGAAACAAACACCACAGCCGTTACAGTGACTTTAAGAATTCATTACTGCTGTAAAAGTCACAAAATTCCAAAATTTTTGTGCAAATCAAAGATGTGACTTATTGCTTCATAGATAAGGAAGTGTAAGAATTGGCAGGTTATTGTCTACAAACAAAAAGAAACATTGCATTTATAATCCCACTAGAAATAATCAATACTCTTACATCTTTTGTATTTTACTTAACTATCCTCCTCTTATCCCAGTATGTTTTGAACTCTTATGGGTTTAACTGTGTAGGGGTGTAACGATATAGAGCTTCCAACAGGGTCTGTTGGAAGCAAAGATGTGGAGGGTGCTGGGTGGAGTTATGTTTAATGATTGATTCAGGGCATTATAAGGGTCATGTCATGTTCCAGCTTTTCTAAAGTGGCTTGTGATTTTGAATGGTGCTTTTCTGGGTGACTTGAGGAATTTTTAAGTAATGCTTTCTGAAAATTTGAGACCCTATTGAGGCATCGCTTCAGCTCCCACAAACACAAACAGCCAAAATAGTCACAAGAAGCAATGGTAGATTTGTTCTTCAGATCCAATTTCAGCATATTTTAAAATCCGAATTATGAGACGGATGTTACTTGCCAATCCATATGACTGGGTCCAGATTTGCTGTGATGAGTTCAGGAAGCTTGGTAGAATTCAATGTTATATCTGCAGAGTCTCCAGTGGGTCAGTGAATGATGGTACATGTTTTTGAAGAGCTTAGCTCAGGAGGCAGCTTAAATCCAGCCTGCCTTACACGCCCGGGCTTGTACCGACCCAGTACGTTCTCACTCCAGTCACCATGATACACTCCCAGGTGTATCGCGGACCCGAGCAGACTCTGAGCAGGGCCAGCTGGGTGTCTCTGCACTGCATTCCGAGGCAACTGTCATAGCCCACAGCAAACATTTAATGCTCTATGTGTGTTTAAATATGAAAGCACACAATCTTTTAAGGAGATTCTTCTACCCTCAACATGTGTCGTGCTTGTAGCAATTCAACTGCCAGAACCATCTTACGGATGAACTGAATATGCGTTTTCCTTCATGTGTGTTTTGCACAGGACCGGGACACAGACAAGAAGAGGATTGAAGAGCTGCTGGAGGAAAACATGGTCTTGGAGATTGCACAGAAACAGAGCATGAACGAGTCTGCACACCTGGGCTGGGAACTGGAACAACTGTCTAAAAGCACAGATCTTGCAGATAGTGAGTAGCTGTTGTTGTGTTCGTGGTCTCTTTCAGGCTAGACTGGTTGGTTGACTGAGACAGGAACACAAGTTGAGTCCAAGCTTGTGAGGACTTCCCTCATGCGGCCTCTTGACTTCAAACTTAGATTTTTGGGACTTCTGAAATGTGTTATATCTAGTTGCTTTCACTTTCTTTCGAAAGCATTAAAAGGCTCTCCTTTTATTTTGTCCATCTCTGAGAGAGTGACTTCGAAGTAAAATGATAAGAATTTAAAAAAAGAAACTTTGTAAATGACACAGCAGAAATGTCGCAGCGGACACTGGATATTTCTAACTGGATGGCTGGGAGGAGTCTGTGATCTTTAGTATTCTTTAGTACAATTAGTACAGACAATTAGCTGGTCTTTAAGTCCCAGGAAGCAGTGTATGCTGAAGTCATTTATTTTTACTAGATACAGAAAAATGCGTACAGTTAAAATAACTGGCTGATTATTTTTTCTAAATGGTTGATTTGATTTCCGTAACTATCACAAACATAACTAATGCTTCTTTGCTAGTCAGGTTTTAACATTGGTTTCTGTGTGTAATATTCATTCTGTCTATAATACCAGCCTAAATAGCGTTGCTAAATGGAACTTGGGAAACATAAGGTATTTTGTGCAGTTCAGTGTGTGGTGTTTATTGGTTACTCACTTGATTCTGCTAGAACTTGCATGTTTGGCTTTATGTACCAGGGACAGTTTAACTTGAAGACAAAAGAGTAAATTAGAGTAAGCAGATGTTGAGTTCTGAGAAAAGCTGGAATAACTTTGTTTTGTAGAATAACTGAATGTGTGCCTGACACTAATTCCCAAGTCTACTGGCTGTCTAGGATCTGAGTTCTCCTTACTATAAGATTGATGGCTAATCTTACTTCTGATTAATAATCTTGCAAAGCAGGTTTTCCTTGGCCTGAGAAATGAGTAGCGCTCTATTCCTCCTTAAGTGTAATTACGAATATTGATTATTATATTAGTCATTGGGGAAAAACACAGTTCTCTCAAAACTTAGAAATTTTGGTGAAAAGTATTTCAGGAAAATGTACAACTATCTATTTTTTTATGTTGTTTCACATAGCAAGATTTTGCCCCCTTCCTGATTTGGTTTCACTAGTGATGTAATAGAAGGAAAGGATGCTAGTTTTATTTTATCTCTTATTTATTCATTTCTGTTAAACATAGCTTTCAAAATTTGCTCAACAGAGTGGTTTTTAAAAAATGAAATTTTAAAATGAAATTCCCTCACTGCACTGATGCCTACTATTTCTGCACTGGAACTCCAAAACCTCTCTGATTAACCAAAGGAGAAGAGAATAAGAGGAACTGACAACATCAGTAATCTTTTGTATTCAGCAGGGGAAAAAAAAACACAAAAGAACAGTCAAGGAAGCCTGACTTTAAAAATGCTGAGGATATTGGACTTTGAAACTATAAAATACTTCACAGAAGCACTATCTTACTTTTACAGTAAATCTCTTTAAGAAGTTTCATTTATATGCGTGTTGCTCTCTGAATGCAGCTTGTTTGTACAAATAGGGTCAGTCTGCAAAGCTCTTCTGGAAAGCCTCCTGTTCCTGGATTTCAAGTTGAGTTGGCAAGGGTGGCAGATAGCCAAAGATTTTACCTGGTAATTTGGAATATTCTATTCAAAGTCATTTAAAAAACAAGTGTGGGGAAAAGTCATTTAGATGGTCTTTGCTTCAGGACAAAATTCAACTGGAGTGTTTGGTAAATGTTTACTATTTGAGTCTTCATTTGACCAAAACTCTGTAGGTGATGCTTCATAAAAGAGACAAATGGGATTTTACCATTCTCAGAAACTTGACAGCTTTAAAGTACTCAGTGTGCTGTATGTAATAGTGCTGATTATTTAGCAGGAATTAATAATTTTCTCAGACTTAAAGACAATGTTGAATTCAATTTCATATGAAATGTGGTTTTTGAGGTGAAGGGTAGTAATTATTCCACGTGAAACAGAAGGTTGCTCTTACAGTTATTCAGGTGCTGAGCAGAGAAATTAACAAAACAATGAGGCTTTGGTGCTGGGAGTTAAGGCTGAGAGGTAGTAAGACTTTTGATCTACAAGCATTTAAAGTAAAATAACATCTCTATTGTAAAACTTGCATAAATTTTATTAGTTCTGAGATTTCAACTTCAGACATCTCTGTGATCAGCGTTCTGATAGATGTCCTGTGCCTGAGCACCTGGTAGTAGAGTATTCTCCCTGATCCAGCATATTCTTGATAAAGTAGCTGTGAAAGCAAGCATTGGAAATCACTTTTTTCCCCCCCCCCCCCCCCCCATGACTGCATATGATTGAATACTAGCTTTTGGGAGCACACCATCTTGTTGCCTTGGCAAACCCTTCACAGTAGTTTACTTTCTACCTCAGTTTATTTCCTCTGATGCAAGTATGAGAACGTATGAAAGTATGTTTTGCTGCTAACATTAGATATGCTGCTAAGGTGGCTAAAGCAAGTTAAAGAAGCATGAGGAAAGTAACTTGTAAGATGATTATCTCTTCAGATGCTTCCCTCTTTATTAAAGGGCTTAATTGTTATCTGTGGAAATAGATTCTGTTTTTAACAAAGTGTGTACTTAGCAATCAAGCTAAATGATAAGGATCTGACTGCAATTATCTTCATATAATGAAGTGAATCTTAAGGATTTAGGAAGGGAGATGTTTGTGAACTGGTTAGTGCCACCTTCTGATTCTCATGTTTCAACAGCCAGAAAGTCCTTTGTGTTTGAGTTGAATGAATGTGCTTCGAGTCGCATACTGAAGCTAGAGAAGGATAATCAGAGCTTACAGAACACAATCCAAGAGCTGAGAGATGCCTCCTTGACCTCCAGAGAGAGCAGCCTAAAGTTTGTGGAACTGGAAAAGGAAAATCAACAGCTTAGCAAGAAGGTAATTTGCTCGCAGGAACAAACAGAGCTTTTTGGTTTTTAAACAGAGTGCATGCTGGGCCATACGGCATTCCTGACCGATGAGGGATTGCAGGGAATTCGCCCATGTTCCCCAGAAGACTGGGCACGTTTTTGGGCCTGTGTGTTTAATTGTGTTCTAACATTGGTGTATTCTCTTGCCTTCTACTTCACTGCCTACTTATGTGCATCATTGTAAGCAGAAGTGACTGTTCCCGTTTCATAAAAGCTGCCTTTCAGTGCTTGTTTGCCCCTATCAGATTGTGCTGTTGATGGTGTCCCTCTTTGTTGTCTCGTGGCAGTCACTACTAGGCAAGGAAGCCATGGCCACATTGAACTATTTTTTTTGTCTGAAAGTTTTAGTAGTGTTTCTGTGAAAATAAAATAAATTACGGAAGTGAATTCAGGTTAGTATATATTTAAATAAGTCCTTTTTGCTGTCCATAGTCCTGGATCAGCTCCTCTTTGTTTTGTCCTTCTGGCTATTAGAAATTCTCTAGAGTCTCCCTCTCTGAAAAGATCTGGGTTCTTTTAATCTTTGTAACAAACATGCAGGTCATCACTTTTTAAATTTATTTATGTGTATGTGTGTGTTCCACTCTGTTATTAACTGTGATTACATTTAGCAAAAATGCCAGCTCAGTGCTTGTCATTGTGAAACACAGTGCTCTGTTCACCTCCAACCACGAGCTTTATTTTTGCCTGGCCAGGAACTTGCATCCTGAACTCTGACTAATTGAGCCAAGTGCTGTTTGGGAAAGAGGATACTTGCTAGTCTGAGTATTAAAAATTTCCTTGTCTGTTTTTCCCACATTCGTGTCTTAGCTAAGTTATCCAGAATACATGGCTCATTTCTCCTTTTCCCGTTATTGCTGTAACCTCTGTTTGTGAGACGTTGATACAAAGATTTTGGTGCTCTCTGAATGCTTTAGAGGACAAGGGCAGAAAGAATCTTGTTGTGAAATGTCAGTCATGGAGTACCAGACTATAACTAGCAGAGTGCCCGTTTCTCTGCCAAGGAGAACAGGTATCCATCAGTGGATCATTCCATCTCCTGGAGAGATGTTTTGACCCAAGTTGAGAGACCAGTTCTGCTTCTTGGCTTTTTTCTGTGAACAAAGAAAACTGTAAAAATTAAGTTCACTATACTTCTCCCTCCACACTCCCATTTAAGATCTGTTGTACATGAATAATCCACTCCTGCTCTAATTTACGTGCTTAAAATTTGAGACCAAGGCATATAAAACACTCAGTGGATACATGTGGTATCCAGCAATGTCAGTCAGTTGAACAGCTGTGGTCAACCCTTGGCTTTGCCCCAGGCACATTCCTGTGGGCACCTCTTGTTACGGCACTGTATTGGTGTCAGCAGTTGTGATTCCAGAATTAGTCTGGTGTTTTCGATGATGATGAATGCATTGACATGGTAGAGTCACCTGCAGGTCTGGTAGTTAAAGGCAAAAAACAGCGGTGGAGAATGCCTGTGTGGTGAAAGGAGAGCACTGTATGTATCAGACCAAAGAGGAGAAAAATGGCAGATAAAAATACTGCTATTAAGAGCAATTGAAATGCACAAACAGATCACCAGAGAAACAAAGAATATGATTGGAGCTGTTGACTGAAGCTGTTGACTGGAGCTGTTGGCCAGTTGACAGACTTCACCTCTCATTCAGGGAGATTGGGGGGAAAATATTAGTAGGCAGTGTTCTATAGTCTGCGTGAGACATACAGTTGTCTCTCAGTGTACGGAGACTTGATACATGCTGCGTAAAATACCCATAGTAAAATCTTGCCTCCCTAAAATCATTTAACTGGAGTCAGATTTCATCCACTGTCTGAAACTTTCAAAAATTGTTGTTCGAGTATACTTGGCTACCTACTGATCTAGTGCTTGGAAAGATCATGTGGCCAGAACAGGTTTATTCAGGTAGTACCGGAAGAAATAACGTGAAGGAAAAGTCACATACATCTTTTGTTCCTTTTTGCAAGGTTTTCAGAGGAGCTAATAATAGGAAACCCTTCTTTCAGGCACAGTCAAGTAGTGGCAGTCTAAGTACCTCTCTGTTTTCTCTTCATTCCTGACTCAAACTGAAACAAGCTGTGAACAGTAGTTTCTTACTTGCATGCAGTTTTCTGGGAGGTGCTAATGAAGACCAGCTATTGCTGAATTACTGAGCTTGTTCCAGCTTTCTCTGAACAGCTCCTTTGAGACCAATGAACCTGAACATGGTTACATTTCTAACTGTTAAGCCCTTCTTATCTCCAATCTGGGCAGCCCTTGCTTGTTTAAACACTTCCTGTAATGAGGCACATGTTGACCTAGGCAGAGCCCAGCCTCCAGCTATTTCCCACTTGTGAGAATTATTGTTAATACCTTTTTCACTGACATTTTCACTGTTGACCAAGTTCGTAATACCAACACAAAAAAAAGAGCTGATACTTGTGCCGAGATGTAGGTCCTCACAGTGGTTTTACGAGCATAAAAAGGAATATTTCTGGACTTGGGGAGCCCAGGTCTCTGGGTATATATGAAGAGCTAATGCTTCTCGGTGCTTAGTGCGTGATGAATACAACATTCAAAAGGAAGGAGTGAGAAAACAGTTCATTGTAGGACTGGACCTTATTCTCAAATCTTTCAAATCCAATATTGTAGCCTGCTGGGAAAAACAGGGGGCTAAAGGAGCATGGGGAGATGAAACGTAAACTTGGAACCTCTGGTGCATTTTCTCTGTTCCTGATGTTTTAAGTTCTGTTGCTCACTGAATTGTCGTAACTTTCTCTGCATTCACTGGTAGATTAAGGCCATCAGTGATGGAGAGGCTAGGAAGAAGCAGTCTCTCAGGAAGGTGAGCACCAAAAACTTTATCACTGACACAGGGCGTGCAGGCAGGCAGGTGAAGCATTTCTTGCTGCTGTACCTTATATGCTCTCAG
Organism: Trogon surrucura; assembly: GCA_020746105.1. Taxonomy (NCBI): domain Eukaryota; kingdom Metazoa; phylum Chordata; class Aves; order Trogoniformes; family Trogonidae; genus Trogon; species Trogon surrucura. The sequence goes on along the minus strand of CM036623.1, from coordinate 29,181,026 downwards.
CTTAATAGGCATGAAGGAGATTCTTGGCACTGTGAGAAAATCAAAACACTTCTTTTTTTTTTTCTCTGAGTCTGGCAAGCTGCGGAAAAATGACATCTTTCAGCCATAGTTCCCATTTCATTCCTCATAACTTAAAAGTGCAGACACTCACTGTGTCAAGCTGTGGCTGATGTGTTTTGGTGTGCTTTCTCCATATAGATCGAGAAGTTACAAAATCAAATTGAAAAAGAGAAGCAAAGTAATCAAGATCTGGAGACTTTGAGTGAGGAGCTGATAAAAGATAAAGAACAGCTACAAGTCGTCATGGAGACCCTAAAAGCTGACAAAGACAGACAGGTACAAACTTCACAAATGTCATATAAAAGTGTATGCTCAGGAGTGGTGATTTACTGATGCCATTTCGAGCATCTGATTCTCTCGGTGAGATAGGGCAATTTCTGATCTATTAAGTGCAAATTGAACTTGTCCAAGTGCCGATAAAAATCTTCCTGAAGCAAAATATCCCAGCATGTTTTGCCAGATACTGCTTCTGTTACCATAGGGGAAGCTTCAGGCTCTTTGGGATCTTCCCTCTTTGGGGAAGAAAGCCTTGGATCTTCCTAAATGGGATACCAGCTGGTTTTAGGGTATGCAGGAGATTGGTCTTCTGCCAACTATATGTACTGATTGGCTTGGTTTGTGTTTTTTTTTAAGCCACCCAACCATTTATTTCCTCAGTATTGATATTTTAAATATCCTTCATCTTTTACTACTGTACTGCAGTTCATGTGCAATGCCTCGAAACTATCCTATTACAGTTTCATACAGAGTATGGTCTGTATTAATTTGACTAGTGAAGAAAATACAGATCATTGGAGACTGGTCTGTATACTTTCAACCTGTATTAATATTTGCTCCCAAGATTTGTGGGTTGAAGATTAAATAATAAATTGTTTTAGTTTTGTGGTGCTTTGTATCTTGAAAGATTCTTACACAGACATCTACATGGAAAACTGCACTTTACCACCAGAGTCATACGTTTTAGTTAGAACACAGAGAGATTTTGTGGTAAGGATTAATGAGCACTTCACAAGTAGGGCAGGAAGTAAAACCAGAAGTGTCCTCAATCACCAGAAAAGGGCAGCTTCTGATTTTTTCAGGTCTAAATCCTTTATGATTTTTGTGGATGTTGTGTAGATAAGAATCAAATGCAAATTGCAGCCTAAATCACAATCGCTTCAGCTGAAATTTGACCAGTGGGGCAAGTGTACTGTTCTTACAGAAAGTATGTCCTTAATGAGATCCATAACCGCTATATGTTTTCAAAGATTTTGGGGTTTCTGACACCTTGTCAGAGACAATTTGTGTCTTCACTTCCCAAAGATGAATGTAAACTTGTACAGAAAGATACCCTGTATTAAGAATGATTCCTATCAAATCATCTTCTCCAGTGTGTTCTCTGAAGGTCCCTGGTCTACTTTATCCCTCTACCTTGACTTTCTTAACTGGTAACAGGAATATAGCACTATTTTTAATTTGTTAGAATCAGGGCTTAGTAGAGGTAACACTTTTTTTCACTGGTTTGGGTTGTTAGTTTTAGTGAGGGGAAAAATGTTGAGAAGTTTGTCTTGGATTAAACGGAGGTGATTTTCATAACAGTCATCTGTCTGCTTCAGGATGTAATTTATACTGCGCTTTGTAAGGTAAATGAGTAATATTTGCATGACTTTTTTATTGTTTATGTAGATAAAGGACCTTAAACAAGAAAATGATCACCTCAGTCAAGTGGTCTTATCCCTGAGACAAAGATCTCAAGTGAGCAGCGAGGCAAGAGTAAAAGATATCGAAAAAGAGAACAAAATCCTTCACGAAACAGTTACAGAGACGAGTAGCAGACTGAGCAAGCTAGAATTTGAGAAGAAACAATTGCAGAAAGATTTCGACCAGGTTAAAGAAAAAGTGGAAAGAGTGGAAGAAATGGAAAAAGAGCTCCATCGGCTGGAGAGGGAGAATGAACAACTCACAAAGAAGGCAGCGGCAATGAAAATAGTGACAGAAAAAGTAGAAGTTCTTGAGCAGGAGAATGGAGATCTGGAAGTGGAAAATAGGAAGCTAAGAAAATCCCTGGACACATTGCAGAATATTTCTATCCGGCTTGGAGACCTGGAAAGGAACAACAAGCAATTGGATGAAGAAAATCTGGAGCTTAGGAGAGTGGTGGAGACCATGAGATTTACCAGCACAAAAATGGCACAAATAGAAGCAGAAAACAAAGATTTGGAGAGGGAGAAAGAGGACTTAAGAAAAAATGTGGAAATGTTAAAAGCAATGAGCAAGAAATCAGAGCGGCTGGAGCTAAGCTATCAGAGTGTCAACTCTGAAAACCAGAGACTTCAGCAAATCGTGGAGAACAGCAGCAAAAAGATCCAGGAGTTAGAAAAAGAAATAGAAGGAATGGAGAGTGAAAATCAGGTCCTCCAGAGAAACCTCGAGGAGCTAAAGATTTCTGCCAAACGGCTAGAGAGGTTAGAAAAGGAGAACAAAACCCTGGAACAAGAAATGTCTCAGCTGGAGAAAGACAAAAAAATGCTAGAGAAAGAAACGAAGCGACTTTGGCAGCAAGTGGAGCTGAAAGATGCTATTTTGGATGATAGTACAGTAAAGTTGGCAGTTGTTGAGAAAGAAAACAAGACACTAGAAAAGGAAATTGCTCGATTCAGGGATTCATCTAATAAGCTGAAAGAATTTGAAAAGGACAATAAAGATCTCATAAAGCAAGTTACTATTGATAAAAGAACACTAGCTACATTGAGAGAGGTAAGCAAAATAGTAGCATTGGTTTCAATGCAATGCTATTTTTTATTCCAGCTCTGTGAAGTACCAAAGGGAGACATCTGTCTCATGACTATTTAATACATGAGCTAGGAGGTCTTTACAGCCTTAAAGCCATCACTGCGTAGTGTTGCCTTGGAAAGTGGAATCCAGTATAAACTGCAGTGTGCCACTTTGTGCCCACAAACACAGTGTCTCCAAATGACATCTTTTTCCATGCAGAATAGGGTTTTAGCGCAGCACCCACATGGTAGATGTAAACCATCAAGTATCAAAAACTTTGATACTTTCTCTAACCCTGTGACCAAAAAATTGGTTGCTAACATGAGCTACATCAGGGAAGATTGACTCTTAAGCCTGGAAATCAGAGCACTTGTTGAGGGCACGTTAACATCCCTGTTCTAAAACAGATGTAGCTGAGCCAAGAGCCATCCTAGATGACCATCTAACCCTTCAAGAACAGCTACACCAAATTTTAGCTTTACAACTACCTACAGCGTTTTTCCCTGAAAGCTTCCCTGCCGAGTCAGAGCATGCTAAGCAGATCTCTTGTTAAGCAGCAGCCATCACTTCCAGCACCCCTCTCCACAGCAGAATGCAGTAATCGAATTTTTCCTGGTAGTGGTTGTGCTGTGCAGTCTGACATATTGACGGAACAAGCACATTGGTTGGACTAGATGATCTCTAGAGGTCCCTTCCAACCCCTAACATTCCGTGATTCCATGATCTTTCAGAAATACACAGATAGCATTAGGACAATGGCAGACTAGTGGTGTATGTACCGGAACCTGACACTCTTGCAAGTGGCCTATGAGCAGGTTGAGGTTATGGCAACTTGCTCTCATTGCCTGCCCCAGCTGCTGCTGTCCTGCCAGAAACAGGATTTCCTGTGAAAGAGCACTCAAAGGAAGACGGTCAATGCTGCAGTAACTCAGTGAAAAAATAAGTAAGTCTAGCAAGACTGATGCAGTAAGCAATTGCTTGCTTGAAGATTTTGTTTTATTTTAGTTTTTGAAGCATTAAAGTAATTTTGAGGAGGAAAAGTTTTATCAAAAACACTTGAAATAGTCCCAGGTTATGTTTCTATCCGGCTTTCCTAAAATTATGTAAATAATAGTATTTCTGAGAAGGCTCGTTTTTAATCTTTCACTTCTCAGACTTCTGCAAATTTCCAGTCCTGTAGACCCATACAGCAGCTCTTTTTCTTAATTACTTCGTATAGATTCCCCAGAAGGAGTTCATGGATGTTGAAGGGACCTGTTTACAGATCATGGACTGGCAGTGGTCTTACCCTTACGTTTTTACCTCCTGCCATGTGACTGGCTATGTAGCTAAATTTGTGGTGTCAGAGAACTGTTGAATACCCACAGTTTTGTTTAACAAGATGGTTTTTTAGAAAAAAAAAAAAATTATTCCTCTTTTTGTTTGATATCCAGGACATTTTTTTTCTTATTTGAAGTGCTTCAGTAACTTCTTTCTTTGTGTCTTGTTTAAGAAAGTTTTTGAGCAGAAACATGTGCAGTGTAGTTCTCTATGGTACGTTTATATTTCAGAGAATTTTGAATGGTAGGTATCTTTGAACGGGGCTATGTACCAAAAGTATTTTTTGTCCTTAACCACGCAGACTGGTATTATGTCTCCTCAGGCCTTTTCCACACGAACCACTTTGCTGGCATAAGACCAAGGCAATGACCCAATATATCTTCTGGTACAACTCCACCAAATCTCCTCCTCATATGACTTCCTTGTCTAGTTCTGCTTAAGTTTCTCCCTTAGAAACCTAAATGAAACCAGAATGGGCCAGCCTATACCAGAAAATGTGACCGAGCTCACTGGTTGCCAGAGTTGTTCTGTCTCTCATGTGCCAGTCTAATTACGCTTTTTACATTTTGACAGTAATTTGCCACATGTCAGAAACTGAATCAATAGTGAAAAAGTTCTCTTACCAAGTCCCTCGGTAATAACATCCTAACCTTGCGAAGCTTTCATCCCGAAGCCCTGTCACTCCTCTGTGTGTGCCAGTGTGGCTTTTTGTCCTGGCCGAGAGGTGGGAACTCCCTCTGCTGGTCCCCTGACCCGCTCGCATCCCTTCTGTGGCCCAGGGGCAGGACTTCTCCTGGCCCGCACCCGTCCTGTCTTGGCAGGCGGGCAGGCTGCCTGCCAGTGTTGGCAGAAGTAATTCAGTCCAGTGAGGGAGACAAAGGCCAAAAGAAGCATTCTTCACATTTATTCCAAGTAAACTATAAATAAAAGCAATCAGTTTAATTCTGCACTCAGCTGTCACTCATGAAGAATTTTAGCTGACCTTCTTGGAACTAGGATTTTATCCAATAACTTCTTCAGTACTTTAAAAAAGTCACTACCCTTTGCACAGTAACTAATCATGCTAGTGCTGTTACAGGATTTGGTCCTGGAGAAGCTGAAGAGTCAACAGTTGTCCAGTGACCTGGACAAACTGAGCCAGGAACTGGAGAAGATAGGATTGAACAAAGAGTTGCTGCTACAGGATGACAACGGCAATGACGACACGTAAGGAAAATGAACTCTCTTAGTCATTCTTTTGACTCTGCAGGCTTTTCCTCAGCCTAACTCAAAAGACTTTTGCCTTTCTTTTTGGTTCTCATCAATCTCACTCAAATTACTCTTGCCAATTTTGGACGTAAAGCATATTTTCCTGTAGCAAGCTTGGCAGTATCCTGCAAATTTTGCACAAGTTTTTCTTGGATGGAAGGAAGAAATGCCATTTTCTCCCTCCATGCAAGGCAATGTTACTACATGCCCTAGTAGAGTAGCTGAGTAACTATTTCAGTGTGTATTCCTCCTGATATTCTCTTTACAAGTAGGAATAGTATCTATTAAGCAATGTCTGTAATTACTACATCTAACTGGTGATCCAGCCATCAGTTAATAGAAACACAGATGTTGCCTTAGAAGTTCCTACAGTAATGAACAACGAAACACCAATAGTCCATGTGTATGTAGGCCTCTTGGTAAAACCTGATTAGGGAGATGTACCCATCTCATAGGTGCCCTTGGAATCTACTGAAGATTTTTCTCTTCTTCAACAGTGTACAAAAGAACCATGAGAAGAAATATCTGTAGTGTCATTAGGGGAAAAAGAGAAAAACTTATTTTGTGTAGCTCTTAGATATTTCTGTAGAACCATGCTGGCGTTACCTTTATTAAAATTGATGGAATTTTCCCAAAGCAAGTTGCCCAACTATAATGTATCAGCAGCAATCTGTGGCAGTAGAGGAAATATTTCCCCCTCTACTCTGCCCTGGTGAGGCCGCATCTGGAATATTGTGTCCAGTTCTGGGCCCCTCAGTTCAAGAAGGACAGGGAGCTGCTTGAGAGTCCAGCGCAGAGCCACGAAGATGATTAAGGGAGTGGAGCATCTCCCTTATGAGGAAAGGCTGAAGGAGCTGGGTCTCTTTAGCTTGGAGAAGAGGAGACTGAGGGGTGACCTCATTAATGTTTATAAATATGTCAAGGGTGAGTGTCAGGAGGAGGGAGCCGGGCTCTTCTCAGTGATGTCCAAAGACCGGACAAGGGGCAGGAGAGGCAACCTGGAGCATAGGAGGTTCCACAAAAACATTAGGAAAGACTTTTTCCCTGTGAGGGTGACAGAGCACTGGAACAGGCTGCCCAGAGAGGTTGTGGAATCTCCTTCTCTGGAGACATTCAAAATTTACCTGGACATATTCTTGTGTGACCTACTCTAGGTGATCCTGCCCTGGCAGGGGGGTTGGACTAGATGATCTTTTGAGGTCCCTTCCAAGCCCAAACATTCTGTGATTCTGCGATTTTTCCCGAAGAAGCAAACACATAAAATGTAGCATGTGGTGAGATTTGGAATGGGCAAAGGTGAAGTCTCCTATATAGATGATGGCTCACATCCTAGTGGCAGACGCTGGAATGCTATTCTCATGTCTTTCAGAAAGTACAAAATTCTGGAAAGCAAAACTGAATCGACACTGAAAACAACACTAGCTCTGAAAGAGGAAAAGATTGCGATGCTGGAAGCTCAAGTGAAAGACTCTTTGAACTTGAACCAGCAGTTACAGAATGAACTAAATATGGTAAGAGGTTATCTGAATATTAATTGTTCGTGATGTGGTTCTGCACAATCCCATGCTTTCCGGGTTTTTTTCCTTCTTACCACAGCAAGTGCGCATTATATCTACTTTCCTGACAGCACCTCCTTCCATACACACACTTCCCAAAAGCCTTTTCTGACTGGATTGCTTTCTCTTGTCCCTTTCTATATATAATTGTACCAATTTCAGAAGAATTGTTGGACTGGGAACACAGCAGGAGTTGTTTTTTACATAATCACTATTTGCAGATCACTCTTCTCCCAAGGCTTTTTCATTGTCGTAGTCTTGGTTTTTCTGCCTGTTTTAATGAAAACATAGGCTGAGGAAGGCTGAAGTTGAAACATCCCACCTAAGAGCAGTGTGTTTGTTAGGTGACAGTGAGCTTGAGTCCAGGGCACCTGACTGGAGGCCAGGATACATGGATTTCTCTACTTGTGTCTCAGCTTCCCCATCTGTGAAGTGAGAGTAATGGTGGTGAATCTCTTAAAGTCCCTGCAGTGCAAGAAAGGAACATAAATATAAAATCCCACTGTTCAATCAGTGTCAAAGGTTATTGCTTTTTGGCTTTACAGGTAAAGAAGGACTTTAATGCACTCAAGCAGGCTCAACAGGATGGGCAGTTTGCTCAGAAGTCACCGAGGTGTTCTGCAGAGAAACTCATTCCCAACCACCAAATGAATGAGAATTTGGAAACAGGGCACCGAGAAGCTACCATGGAGCTGCTGAAACTGAAGGACAGGGCAATTGAACTGGAAAGGAATGTAAGCCTTCTCCTATTTCTTGCTATCTCTCAGACTTCTGAATGAGTTGCTGGAAACTGAATTTTTGATGTTCTAGGAATCTGGTGGGATCTCTGCGGCACATAAGTCTACCAAAGTCCTGCGGTATCTCTTCAAACTGCACAGGACTTTAATGCTATGTATGTCTTGTGTAACATCTTTTCAGAGATTAGTCTTGTGTGTAACATCTCTGCTACCTTCATTTAATGCTGGGGAGAGTTTGCTTTTGCACATTTGTTGCAGAATTATCATCACTAATTGGTTTTCATCTTTGATAGGACTCCAAATAATCAGGACAACTGTTTCATTTCTTCCTGTCACTGCTTCAATGCCCTCTCTCTTACAGAACGCAGCACTGCATACTGAGAAGCAACTGCTTAAAGAGCAGCTGAAGCATTTGGAAGCACAGAATGTCTCCTTCAACAATCAGATCCTGACACTACAGAAGCAAAACGTATTTCTTCAGGAGCACAACACTTCCTTGCAGACACAGACTGCCAAACTCCAGGTCAGGACAATGTTGTAACTCTGTGCCAGGAGACTGGATTTGATTATAGTAGTGTGGAGAAGGTGACAGCTAATAAGAAAATGTTTGTATTGGCAGGCTGGTGGAGTGAGGTAAAGATCAAGTCCATAAGGTGGAGCTTAGTTTGAGGTCTGAATTTCTCCAAGCTAGGAGGAAAACTGGCTCTGCAGCTAATGTGTGGTAGCTGTCTTCTTTAGGAATGTAGTTAATTAGAGAGAAATGTTTCAAATCAATACAGCAAACTCCAGATGTGTTGTTCTAGAAGCTGCACTTTCTTCTGTTATTGATATGCTTGGCAAGGAGACACAAGTCATCTCCCAAGAGGCATTGTAGCAATGAGTTCTAATCACAATTTTCATACTTTCAGACAAAATGTCAAAGTTGCCAGTGGAAAACAGATACTGTTAAACATTAGTTTTGAAATAATAAAATTGGCTTGGGAAAGAGAACAGTTTTAAAGGACAACATTGAATTAACTCTGATTTTTTTGGAATGTGAATTTCTGTTTTCAAACTTTTCCTCTTGCATATTCACAGATTTTTTTTTTTTGTTCTCTCTAATTATTTCTTACCTGCAATCAAAGTATATAAGCAACATATGAAATCAATGCACTTCCTATTGACTGAAATCAGACGTGTCAGGAGTACTGCTCCCATACGCAGTGGTGCAGTTAATTTTGTTGAGTTTGAGTGAACTTAAGTTTTCATTTCTTGTACACAAACATGGGGTAACTTTTGACTTTGCATGATTGTCAGGGTTGCAGTTGAGTTGCAACTTCCAGCTCATCTTGGTCTTCAGGCTCACTCTGTGAGGCTTTGCTACTACTAGTAGTAAAACTAGTAGGAGTTTTACTATTTCTGCTAGTAAGGCTGTTTTTTCTGTTTGGAGGTTATCCTGATACTTTTCATACTGCTGATAGCATGGCTTTATGTGGTGCATACTACTAGCAATAATACCAAAGTGATGCCAAATTGTTCACACATCTTCAGTCTACAAAGCGATGGATGCATTCTTGATTATGGAGATATAAGCTGCCACTGCATGTTTGTCGTATGTACCGATAGGTGTAAAATAACTAATGCTCGCATTTTATTTGAGAAACTTTAGGTAGAAAATTCGACGCTCAACTCCCAGAGTGCTTCACTGATGGCCCAGAATACTTTATTACAAAATCAGCAGACAGCCAAGGAGAATGAGAATGAAAATCTACTGAAACAGAAGGAACAGCTGAAAGCTGAGTATGAATCATTGCTTCAGGACCATGAACACCTTGCTGCACTGCATGAACGGCAGTCTGCAGAATATGAAATGCTAATAAACCAGCACAGCTGCCTGAAAACATTACACAAAAACCTGGATCTGGAGCACAAAGGTCTGGGTGAGAGGTACGCTCACTGCTCAGGGGCATAGCGTAGCCAGAATGTGCTCATTGCAATTCTAGCTTAAAATGCTGGTCTCCAATTACAAATAGAAACTACTAAGATGTTCCCCTGAAAAGGTGTCTTCTCATTCTTACTATCATTAGGAGATTAAATGAAAATATTCACAAAGCTAAAGGTGACAGACCACATATGACTGTGGTAATATTTATTAAACATGGGCTTGAGTCTTGGGGATGCTTTGTCAGAAGTAGCTTAAATGTCATTACTGCATTTAAGGATCTGTGCTGTAATAACATACAGCCTTAGAAAGAATCTCCCAGTTCTGCTCTGGGGCGTCTTTTCTAGTCATACAGTAAGGTCTGCAAGTCACCAAGGTAATCAGCTGTGCGTGAGTGGTATGTATCTTGAGAAAATCAGTGAAGATTGTGCATGACATCAACCTCGTGACAAAGGAGGCTCTCTCCTCCGTATTGAGCTAGCTATGAGATAGTGATGTATTAGTTATTTTTCTAAGACTTTTGCTTCAGGCCCTTATGTTGAATTGTGAAATCAGAGTAATCTGGTTTTTGGTTAGTCTCTTGTCACTGTCGTCTGACAATTGTGCGTGCGTCAAATAATATATATAATGTGCTACTACATAAATGTCACTCTGCCTGCTCCTAAAAACTTTTCTTGTACAATTCAGTGATCTTTCTCAAAATATCTTCCGAGTGTGCTGTACTGAGGTTCATTTCTTGTGCAAGAGACCATGAGCTGGGTTCAGAGCAATTCAGTGGTGATCTCTGAGGGTGGACTAAAAACTAGTGCTAACTTTCTTCCCAAAGACCAAAGAGCTGGCAATACTATGTGCAGTAGGTTTTGATGGAAGTACAGAACTAAACCTTCTGTGATTAAAATATCCACCAGGGCTGTGACAGGACAGCTGCTTGACTGTCAACTAAATGAGCTGTAAGTGATTACACAGACACTGTTCCTGCTTACCAAGTCTCTCTCAGACTGATTAATGGTTCCTGTTGATTTAGTCTTTGCTTGAGATTATCACACTGCAGTGTGCTGAGGCAGTTTGCTGGGTTCTTTCTTTTCTTGATGAGGATCAGTTATTAAAACAGTTTTAGCCTAAGGAAATATGTGGTTTTCTAAAAATAGGTTAACTCTACTGATAAACACTAAGATCACCATTGTAAACATTAACGGTTTGGACTGTGTGTTACTGAGGTGTGGATACCAGTGAGAGATGTTGAAGGGGAGCAGATGGTGGCCTTTTCTATACTCAAAGCAGGTTGATTTTGGCAGTTTTAAGAGTGCAGTGTCCTTCTCAGCAGATCAATCTCAAGAGGCACTTATCAAGATGATTTCTTCAAGGACTGCCCGTGTCTCCATTTGGCTGTCAGAAAAGCAAGACAAACTGCTTTTCCTGTGTGTTTTGTTTCCCTTCCACCTTGTGCTATGTGCAGTGCAGCTGGTTGAGGGAGTAGAAGGGGCAAAGTTAGAGAAAGAGCTGTAAGAAAACTTCTGCCACTCTGAGACCTTTAACTGCTAAGATGAAATATGTCACTTTCAACTTAAGCTAGAATGCACCACCTGCTAAATTTTCCCAGAGCAGCTCAGTGCAGCCAAGGAGTTTGCTTGTACAGTGTCTAAGAAACAGGTTTTGCTTGTCCCAACTCCAGGTTAATTGTTTTTTCTCAGTTGGTGACAGCACTGTAATCATAGTTCTGGTGCTTAAGGCAGGATTGCACTACTGCACTAGCCTGTGACTGCAGCTTGTCTAGAAAAATGCACAGGAACTTTAGTTGCAACATCATGTACAGCCAAAGTTCCCGAGGTTTGCGTAGTTCACTTTGATTCTTTCTAACCACAAAATATTTTCTGCACCTGAACAAACTTCATTAAAGCTCCCTTGGCTCTGTGTGCACGGTATTAGTGCTGCTGTGGACATTTGGTAATGGGTTGTGTGTAACTGCAGTGACATGGTCTATCATAGCCCAGCAAACCACAGACCTGTGGGTTTGACTTAACAAGTAAAGGAGAATTGGTATGTTAGGATGTTTATACAGTTAAATAGCAGTTTCTTGACTTTTTGGTGTTTGGCTGACTGTCACAGTGTGAACACACAAAGACTGGATCCTTTTGCTGCATTTTTAAGATTGCTTTACATATTGCACATTGCTAAGGGGAGGCAATAACTTACTAACTACAATTGATTAGCAGATCCCTGAGCATTTCTTTGTGGCTTACTCTGAAGAAGTCTAATCCTGCAGAGACAATGGAAAAGCGGAACCCCTATTGTGGAGGGTTACACATTGCAGGGACTTGTATTATTATGTTACTTGTGCTGACTGGTAGTTGCTTTTCTGGGTTCCTTTTGCCATGTGGTTTTTATCATAGCCGAGGATTTTTCAGGTTCTCTGTCACAAATCCCTATCCAAAGTGTTTCTCCTAACAAAAGCCAAAAGGTGTGGAGAGGAATATGATGGTTCAATCTCAGGAATTAATTGCATCAGAACAAAAAAAAAGGATTTTATTTGCATGTATAAGAAAACCTCTGTCCAAGTGCCTGATACCTGAAGAAGTGAAGTGAACATTAGTGTTAAATAGCCCACAGGGTGGGTAAACTTGCCTCTGGTGCTAGAGCTTGACAGGTTGCACAAATCCTGCTCAAATGGTAAAATCCATGCTAAAGCTGGATGGATTACAAGAAATTTTGCCTAGGGTTTTCATTAGGGCTCCAGAGACACAGATTCACTTGTGGTTTTGCAGGCAGTCTCTTCTTTCTTAACCTTTTGCCTAATATCTAGGGGAGCAGCTGTGGTCTACCTCAGGGGTTTTCATGCTGAAAGGCAACATGTGGATCTGGGCCAAGCTGGTAAAACTGGACCAGTATACTTGCTTTGCTGTAAGTAGCCCTCTTTAAAAAATAGAAGGCTCAGATAAAAATGAGCAGAGTAGCCCTATCATACAAAAATGGCAAAAGAATTCACAACACAGTTTCTGCAGAGGCAACCGTGGCAATCTCTGCCAAGGGACTGACTGTGGAGTTTGTCTTCTCAAACTCTGGATTGGCATGCGATCTATCTTAAATCCTTCTTGGAGCTGGATGTGAAACCTTCCTCTGCTTTCAGGTTCTTCCATTTGTTGTACGGACATTGAATTTAAAATGTCCTGGAGCTGAATGGAGGAAGAAAACAAATAAATCGGGTTAATTAAACTCCACTGCTGTTACTAGGAATGAATAGCAGAAAGCAGCTTTTGTCTGGGAGACAGGTACTTTTCTGTGTGGCACTTCAGTGGACTGGAATTTGGGGCAGGCTGTAATTTGACCCTGGGATGAAGGGAATGGTGGCCTGAAAGAAAAACAAGTTGGCAGGAGTCAATGCTATTTGATGCTGTCTGCTGCTTTGGTTTTTGTTTTGAAGTTTTCATGGCTGCAGAGTAACTGCTCTGCATTCATCTCTGCTGGAATGAGAGTTGCAGATAGATGATGCTTGTTCTCTCTAGGTTTTTCAAGCAGTGCTGCGTCTTCCACCTAGTTGCTGTTTTAAAATTGCTTGGAAGGATGTTTCTCCATGACTGACACAGGTGGATCTGCCAGGGGTATTTCAGAGCAATACTTTTATCATGATCACAGAAAAATGTGCTGATGACTTTTGACATGCTCAGTTGACACGCCCTGACAGTGTACCCAATGGCTTCTGCTGGTGTGTGTGTGTATGGGCACAGACCCTGACAGAGGCCACCAGAGGGAAGAAAAATAATCTGAGAACCGCTTGCTGTTTTGCAATGTGACCTTAAAACACCTCGTTCTTTGCAGTGTTTTCGGAATGCAGGTGGTGTAGCATCTCAGGGAGGCTGAGCCTGCCTAATCAATGTCTGTGCCAAGCATCAGTTCCCCACCTCTGTTGTTTTAGCATTCCAGAGATCAAAATTAAAAGACAGAGTTGATAGTACCTGCTCTCTGCCTCTGCCCGTCTCCTTGCCCTGAATGATTTATGCACAAGGAGTATAAATCAAGTAACAGTGGAAACAGTGGAAAAGTATGTGAACGCTGTTGTTGCTCTTGGGTTTCTCAGGCGTGGGCAAGTAGAACCACTCAAGCAGGTGGGTCAGCTTGTGTTCAGAGATGTTTTACTGTCAGCTCACTGATCCTAGCCTCCTCATCCGTCTGCAATATGCAGGAGTTTATTATCTGTGCAGGATACTATTACCTATGTGTATAACCTAATATGTGTTATTAGGTTCTTGCCTAATAAATTGTTGCTCGTTCCATTGCTTTCTTGTTGCTTTTTTGCCATTTTTTTGAACCTGTCCTTGACAGTGATTTGTGAATGGGATTCCAGTTTAATGGTGCAGTTTTCACTCATTCTGGAGACTCACACACTTTTTACCAAATGCTCAGAACCTGAAATTGAAATAAGGTTCTGGCAGTTGCATTCCAGTTTACTTAAAAAGGGCATTTTTTTTCCCTAAAAGCCTCCCTGTTGATTTACAGACTAAGCTGAATTTCCACACATAGTGTGGAATTTTCTAGGTAGGTGTTTAACCATACAAATGTGTATGAAACTAAGCAAGTAGGGAAAAAAACCAATACCCAGCATCTTTCTAGCTATTGTGGTATTACCTGTTAAAAATTTTTAACTGGAGGAAGAAAAGATGTTTAGATGAAAGCTGACAATATGCTCCTGCTCTTTTTGCAGATACAATAGTTTAATGAAACACAAGGCAGAGCTGGAAGAGTTGGAAATAGTTTTAAAAACTGAGAGAGAGGCACTGCAGCAAGAGAGAAGATCAAATGCCATAACAACTGGGGAAAATCAGAAGCTGAGGGAGGAACTGGACAGGTATGGTTCCCTTGCTAAATTCTTGTATGTATCATTAAAAGATCAATTATGCAAAGCACACGGTTATTTTGCTGTGTTGTTCTACCTGCATCTCCAGAATGACTTCATTAATGTGCCTGTCTCAATTTCTGTCATATTAATTTGATAGTTTTGTTTAACTCGAGGTGATCAATTTCACGGGCATTGTCAGCAAATATTGCTACTTCGTGCTTCAGAGATGATCTGATCCTGTGACTTTTTGAAATAAGCTTTCATATGTCGTTCAGTTCACAAGTGTTTCTATAATGAGTTGTTACCAAGTGTTTGTCTTAAGGAGAACTAGAAATACCCAAAACCCCAGTAATGTCTAAAGTTGTGTGAAATGGTTCCTATCCGGTTTTTTTCTGCTTAAGGAGAACTGTGTTATATTTTTACACAGTATGTTTTAGTTCTAGGAGTTACCATTGCTGTTTGTTTTCTGCTGCACAGAGAAATTTGCCATTGGTTAATACTTGGAAAGAGACTTGATTCTTGTTATTCAGTGTGGGCGCAGTGGTTCATATGATCACTGGGTAACTGTTAACTCATGTAAAAAGCCCTTTAGTGAGCTGGCATCCGAACTTTACATAATGCAACAGTTACGCCCCTCCGCCCTACCCCCGGTATCCCTACTGGGGCTCACTCCATAACCGGTTCAGTGCCAGTGTTCGTACTACAAAGGCATTTTGAGAAAGAGTTTGGTACAAGTAGGTGGCCAAGGTCATAACAAGTTAAAGCAGCGTCAGATTGAATCATATTTAAAAGTCACATGTTAAGTTCAGTCACAAAAGTTTAATATGCTGTCCCAGTTGTAATGCACTTTAGAACGCTACAGAGCTCTGCAGAGGAGGTTTCCGCAAGCTTGCTGTTCTTGACGTGATTTCTCTAAGGACAGGGGAAGGTGTTGCAAAATGTTGATTGCGGTGCTGGCAGAGAGCAAGCCTTAGCTGATCTGTCAGCAGATACACAACTTAATCCTTTTTGTTATCTATTTATTTAATTTTATGCCTTCATGATTGATTTGTAGGCATTTTTAGATTTACCAAAAGCCGTAAAAGAATGCCACAGTATCATCTTGCAGCAGTGCAGTGTTTCACAGGACACTTTACTGCTCACATTTCGTGCATCAGGAAAGAAAATCTGTCAGTGTTATTTATTTGTGCCGAATAGAGCTGTCTTTATATCCAAATGCTCTTAAATACATCGTACCTCAGAAATTTGTGGTGAGTTTTTTTTACGCATTGAGCATATGTTTAGGAGTTAGTCTTTTAATGTTTGATTTTAGTGACAGTTGAATACTCATGGTGTGATCTTTGAATGTGAGGTACTTCCTATGAAGTGTCCGTTATAAGCCTGCTGACTTCTTCATGTTTAGGGTGAATTTCTTGCACGGCCAACTAAAGGCAGAGTATGAAGGGCTGCATTCACACACTAAAGAGCTGAAAACTTCCTTGAACAACTCTCAGCTGGAGCTGAATCGTTGGCAGGCTCGCTACGATGAGCTGAAAGAACAGCACCAGTCCATGGATATCTCCCTGACCAAGCTGGATAACCACTGTGAGGTGAGTAGCTCTGGGTAGGTATGGCTGCTGAATTCCTGTTGGAGACCTAACATTCCTTTGTTGTGTGAAGTTTTTAGCTTGATCTCCTGTATACAGTGTACTATGTGATCATAATAACACCACCATACATTTTAAAGGTTATCAATCCATGTTCTAGGTTGCTATGCTGTTGTGTTAGCTTGATTATGGTGCACTTCCAGGGAAGCCAAATGCAGAAGAGATTAATCTGTCTTGTTTAATAGCTGCTGTCCCGTCTAAAGGGAAATCTGGAAGAAGAAAACCATCATCTCCTGAGTCAGATTCAGATGCTGAGCCAGCAGAATCAGATGTTACTGGAGCAGAACATGGAGAACAAGGAGCAGTATCATGAAGAACAGAAGCAGTACATGTAAGAAATTAGATATTTGAATTATGAAACCTAAAAAACTCATCTGGACAAATAGGAAAAGGACAGGCAGGGAAGTGATAAGTCCGCTTGAGATCTGGCTAGAAAAAGGTGATGTTTAGGAAGAGATATACGTCATGGGGAGAAGCTATGAAGTTTCTTCTCGTTGCCTTAGCAGAAAGGGATTTTCAGGAGACACCTGGACTAACAGCTCTTTTCAAATACTATAGGTAAACCCATGTGGAAGTCTTAGTTATAGAATAAAGAATGCTAAACCTGATCATGCTTCTCAGAGGCTACTGAAGAGCTCGGAAAATAGCTGCCTTACAACAAAAATAATCATATGAGAGTCACTTTATATTTAGATTCATAAAGAACATCAAATATTCATACTCCTCTAGTTCTGTGTTGTAAAATAATACTTCTTTAGATGTTGTTTGTAAGGATGCAAGTATCAACATAGGTTGTTGCATCCCCCATGTGCAGGCTGATGAGCTTAAGTGAGATGCTCTTGTTGAAACATAGTGTACATTTACAAAGAACTCTGTTTTCACTGCAGCAAATTTCTCTTACAAGTATGAAAGAAGGAAGAAAAGTGTTCTTAATCCCAAGAGTTGTAGTCTGAGCTCCTCAGGACGATGTGGGAGTTACTGACTGAGTTTTATTTCAATATTGGATTATGTGGTTGAAATGTTGTAAATTGTTTGCTGAAATTGGCTGAATGGAGTTCAGAGGTACTCTAAGCATATTTATCCATGTGTCTGACAGTTCTGTGATAGAGATACTTTAGACCTACTACTTGAACGAAAAAAAGATTTTCTAATATCCACTGTGCAGCTTAAAATAGTGAGTAAAAAAATAATAGGATTACATAGCACTGCTGAAAGTGCTTTGACACTGCTCACGGGAGACCGAAGTAGTCTTAAAAAAAGATCAAACATGATTTATTTTTCTAGTTGCAACAGAGTAAGCAGAACAGAAATGAAATACCCAGTTATCTTGTAGACAAGTTCAGAATCTTAACCGTCGAGTAATTGTCAGTGATCTGTGAATAAGATTGAACAATCAGAAGATGAATTTTTAAAAAACAAAATAAGATTAATTTTAATATCTACCAGACAAACTGCCTGAGTTATTACTGTGTAATCTAGCACCAACCTACTGTTATTCTTTAACCTTTCATGCTTACACATGACAGTTGCCCATCAGCAACTTTGGTAGGCTTTTGCATTTGCCCTCGCTAAACAGTGAATGAGTTTGGTAGGATTCTGAAGGCTACATGATAGAAGGAAATTCCTTTCTCTTCCTTGTTTTGGTGTCTTCTGAAATCTTCAGTTTTTTGATTATGCTTGATTTCATGGTTCAGAATGTGCTTTGTCCTCTCACAGTGATAAATTGAACGCCTTAAGGAGACACAAGGAAAAACTTGAAGAGAAGATAATGGATCAGTACAAGTTTTATGATCCTGCTCCAAAAAAGTAAGTTTCATTTGTGTTCAGTTCTGCTGTTGTTGTACAGATTTGTGAGTGTGAGAAAGAGCTCTCCATAAGTGGAGAGGACAGAAATTTCATCTGAAATACAGTGTCATCTCCACTTTTCACTCCGACTCTGTGAGCCATTCCCTGGAACAGCAGGTTGTGTTAATACAGGGCACACAGTACCTCTGTTTTAATGCTGAAGTCTGACACAGTATGAATTTGAAAGGAGCCACTTTGGCCTGATGGCTATCATCTTGGCCCTAGCACGGGAGAGGGACCCACAATGTGGTGACTAAGCAGCAGTAGGAGCTTCAAGAGTTGCTCTTTCAAAGGGAATAAGCAGTCCCTCAGAGAGAAAGGACTTAAAAAATTGTGTTAAGAACAAAAAAAAAAAGAGACAAGTTTATTCAACCACACGTAATTCAGACTGATGGCTTTACCAAAGAGAGGGATTCATCTTTAAAGCAGTTTTCATTTCTTTCCTTCCAAGTCTGTTCCTGTAGTAGAGCTTTTCACACTGGTAAAGTGTCTTAAGGAAGTCCATATGTGTAGTTTAGATTTCTAGCAGAGTTGTCTTTGTCACATTTTGCATGCTGAAGAAATATTTCTGTAAAATAATTTTGACTTTGGGAGAGAAGTGGATCTCAAGCTCTGTGAAACATGTGCTGCATCTTTCCAACCAATTCATGACAGTAAACCAGTAAGAATATAGAATGACTTGATGGTTTTAGCACAGCTGTAAACTTCTTTGGGGAGTATTTCTTGTAGTGCCTTATGAATCTCATTCACAAAACCTGCTTTATTAGGAAAAATCACTGGATTGGAGCCAGAGCCTTAGTCAAACTAATCAAGCCAAAGAAGGAGACTACAAGAGAGCGATTGAAACCAGCAGCAGAAAGCCCTCTGTGGCATTCTGAATCCCCAGACACGGTAAACTCTCCGTCTGCCTCCCAAAAACTGAAACATCAGGACACTCAGGAAAATACCTCTCAAGGGTCAAACTCTATGGAAGAGAGAGAGAACCCTGGAGGTTCTTCAAACAAAGGTAAGGAATGCTTAGCCTATTCATGAGCTGAATAGTATTTTTAAAAACATTTTTTAAAGGTTTAATATATAGGATATGGTAATACTCCGTAACATTGTTTCATATCCCTTGTTTTTAGGAAACTGAAATTTTTAGTAAGCAAAAAAGCCCCTAAACTAAAAAACTGAGTAAACTAAACAGTGGGAGTTTTGGGTTTAGTTTGGTTTGTTCCTTTTATCTACCTCTTCTCCCTTCAGCTTTTTTACATAGTTTCTTAGTTTGCCTGACTGTGTTGCGCATTACTGAATAAGTTGGTGGAAATACTTCATTTACTGGGGTTTCACAACAAAATAGTAAAGTTGGACTGCACAATACTACATGGTTCATTTAGCATCTGGTCTTCAAATGGGTAATTGCTGGTCTTACGGCCACTGCCAGGAGATGGCGCACACAGAAAAGAAATAGCATGGAAAATGCTAATTTATTGTAATTAATTGTTTTGGAGAATGATACCTTTTTTTGAGTTTGACTCAAACTAAGAATGTCTTAATGTAAAACGATGAGATTATTTTTTTACACACTGTAAGGAGAACGTAAGGAAGATGGAATGATTTCTTTTCCTGTTAGTTCATACAATAAATCAGGTGTTACTAGTTGTTGGAAATTGAAAAGTAATAAATACTCTGTAATATATATCCCAAGCTTTGCATATTTTATTGAGATCACTTCTGTCAGCTTCTATATGTAGAGTGTTGTTCTCTGAGAATACTTTTCAAGAAGCAGTTTTGGAATTAATCCTTAATGATTCCTGTCTTCCCACTGCAGAGTGTGGGGAGCAGAAGGGGAGCAGCTGAGGAGGGTAGAAATGTTGTAAACTACTGCAAGTGTCTGTCTGGCTGAGGCCTGTGGAATTTGGGCTTGGGTTTCTGCAAAACAAGGCCCTCAGGGAGTGCCAGAGACCACAGAAAGTCTCTGGGGCTTCAGTCTTATGGATGTTGTATCAAACATGCTTATGTTAAGATGATGAGCATCAGTTTTAAAGCCTAGAAGACATCTAGGAAATTTGAGTTTACTGTCACCAAGTAATATGCACACCTATTTGGTTTTACTTTTTAAAGTAAAGACATTTTGTGTCATCTAATAGTAATTTCTTAATGGACCTGCTTGTATTTTTTGTGTATGCCTTAATATGAGTCAGATTAACTATGCGTTAATCAGTCCTCCCAATATGTATGTTAGTCTTTGTTTACCCTTTTTCATTTTACTGATTGTGTAGTCTTTAATCTGTTTTAAGATACTTTAATTTTTATTTACAAGGGTTTTTTTACTTTTTCTTTTCTTCTTCTTTTTGGGATACCTGGGTGATAACAATTTAGCCGTGCAGCGCAAAAAGATTGCCTTTTTGAGAAGCAAAAGCAAGGATAAAGAAAAGTCTCCTAAGTCTCCATCGAATCATCAGTCTCTCTCTAATCGGCTCCGGTTCTGGGCTTCTTCTGACATCCCACCCTCTCCTAGTGAACCTCTTTCTTTCCCGGAATTGGGAATTTTCTAACACCTTCTCTTTAGCATTTATCTTCATTTATTTCTGACAAATATTAAAAAAAAATAAAAATAAAAATCTCACATGACTTAAAAGAACACAGACCTTGATAGAAAACACTCAGCATGTCTTTGCAATACTCTAAATACAAGCAGCACACATTAGTGAACATGGACCTAAGTTTTCCTGTAGAAGATGAATCACTATTGCACACTGTGGATCATTTCTTCAATGCAGCACATTTTTAGGGGACCTCATGGCATACAGTTTGCGTATGTATATTGGCTGTGGTGCATGTCATAAGTGAAGTTGCTATGTGCTTCAATACTTTCTTGCAGTCACTCACGTGCGTCGTGTCCGGTTGAAGTGTTGAACTGATTTGCTGTTGCTATGCTTTCTACAATGTTGTAGTCCTTCTAAAATACGAATCTAATATATAAGCAGTCTCAAATCATGGAGATTTTTCCAATGTTCTCTGCCACTAAGTGTTAAAAATGGCAGACCCTTTAAAATTTTTGTCTGTTTTTAAATAGTCTAGCTTTGAATACAGAGCGAAAGCTACTGGGAAAATTATTCTTCTCAAAGTGTCTTGAGGTTTGCATTCAAACCTGCTGTTTAGCAAGGTTTTACACTTCCAGTTATGAAAATTCATCTTGAACTGAGCTAAAGTTTCAGTTTCTGCTGCTTCAGTTTTGACAGATTTTTTTGGAAGAAGAAAGTAGATTCGTTCTCTTAACATTGGCAGTAACCTTCATCGTGGATCTATTGCTCAGAATTCTTCCTTGCCCAATAGTCATGACCTGGTGGCTTCTGAAATGAGTGTGTGGGTCCAGTCCTCACACAACATTAGAGAACCGTATGTAGCACGGGCAGTACACTCTGGAGACCTCAGCAGAGACGCCGAAACATCTCATCTCCCTTCTCACTTTGAGAATTGGCCCTTTGTGGCACAGCCAGGGACACTGGCACAGCAGCCTGCTGCTGCTCCTTTAGGGATTTGCAGAGGACATCTGTCTCCAGGGTAATTAATAATTCTGGCATCTGTGGAAGGTGTTAAGTGCATCTACAAAGTCAGTTAGAAATACAGATTTGCATGCCAAGCTTTAGCCAGTAATTACCCCTCCAGGCATGCCATTAACTTCAGTTCTGGGAGAAAGTGCCAGCCCTGGCCCATAGAGATTGTGGGAGAAAATGTTGTTTCTGAAGTCGGCTTCCAGGAGTCATCTAGAATGACAGTACCTTGGTCCATTTTTCTAACGCAACTTTGCTGCTGCTCTGTGCTTTGAACTAACTGTCTGTCCGTTGTCTCTGCAAGTTGTTTATTTTGATCACTGCGTTCTGCTGTGTTCAGCACTTAGTTACTATTAGCAGGTGCTCCATAGGAATATATATAAAACTAGAGTCTTGCATCTCATTAAGGGTCTTTCCTATAGTAAATTCTTTACATTTTGTTCTATTTTATGTGTGCCTTAACGCATTACATTCACATTATGGGAAATTAATTAATTGACCTCATCACTAAGATATCTTCAGCATTCTGAATCTAAATAATATTCTAGCAGGTAGTTTTTGTTGTTCTCATGCAAAGATCCCAGGAATTCTACTTTAAAATCATTGCACCAGAGCATCATGAGAGCGGCAGAGTTCCAATGTTGTAGAGACCGAGCTCTTACCCCACAGCAAAGATCTAAACCTGAAAGCAATTAGCTTAGTGTGTGGGTCATGCTAGATAACTTTCAAATCGGCATTATTTCTCTTCGAATCGGAGCGTGACTACTGTCACTCTTTCCTTACTCTGTTTTATTACTGAAGTAAGTGCTTATAAAATGTACCTGCAAGGAATAGTGTTATGGGAATTTCACACCTCACTTATCTTTTCAGCATTCATGTCTTGCTGCTTTTCTTCCTCGTTTCACGGTAATTGTTGCATGTATAATATCAACCCTCCCACTGGTACTAAGCAGGCCTTGTCACTCCCACACTTTACAGAGAGCACACATGACTGAAAAACTGGTGACAGAAATTTCCTATCCAATACTGAACTGTTTATGGAAAAGCTTGCAAAACTAGTGCCTCTGTTGTGCAGTTTCTTTGTGCCTGCTTGTCATGTTTGTGTGAGCAGATAAATACAAATCTCCTAATGTTATTTTCATTGGCTTGTATTTATTTACCTCTCTCCCCCTCAGTGCTAATGGACCTAAAACAAAAGAGGAATTCCCATCATGGAGGCAGCAATGATAATGTCGAAATCTCAACAGACTCTGCGGCAAAACAGTGCTGTGTGGAGCTGGGTCCCAGGACTTACTCGACCTCAGCTATTCACCCGCTCACTTCCACCCCTGTCTCCAGGCTCCCGAGCAGACCAAAAGGTGTGTGGTGCGTTCGATACACCAGCTGTTAGTGGAAGCTCCTGCCTGGGTGACACACGGCTTCTGCTGGCGTTTGAGTACAAGGACAGAGCGCTAGTATTTTCGCTCCCTACTCTATCTGCTTGATGGTTTAATTGGTCAGGTGCAGGGTTTCCTCACACTTGTAATGCCATCAGCTTGACAGACCACGTTTGGATGTCCCTTCTCCCATGGGTCCCTGCCCAGTGGTTCACAGCAGTGGTTAGAAGATGGCTGCTCTTCCAGTGTTGCCTCTATAAAAGCCTCTTGATCACATCAGTCCTCTACACTGCTAGAATACATTGGAGACTGACCTGAAGGATTAACCTTCCTTTTTTTAATACTACCTTTTAAGTTTTGTGGGTTTTTTCAGGCTATAATTCAGAGGATAACCTATGTGAACCATCCCCTGAGGCAGAGTTTGCAAGCACCAGACAGCTCGGTAAGCTTGTAGCTTATGAATGCTCAAAATCTCTATATTAAGACTTGTTTCATTGTGTCCATGTGAACTGTCCTGGAGCATTTTAATTAAATTAACATGGTAGAATGAGATGTAGTAACACACTGGTTTGGAAATGTGGATCTAAGTACTTCTATTTTTCTATTGAGAATCTTCTAGTGGACGGTTTCCCAAAATAAAATTTTCAAGAACAGTGCTGATATTGAGATGAGTTGCCTTGCCCCAGCCACAGAGCCTTTAATGCATGTGCTACAGATCTGTTGCTAATTTTTCTGGACAATGTTCAATTTCTGCTTTAAGGAAGTGAATCAGCAATAAAAAAAAATTGATGTGGATACACAGCAGGATCACTGGTACAGCACTGCTTGCTTAGAGATCTGTGGAAGACCTAATCTGCAGGCTGATTACCAGCTCCTACCAAATAAATTGAGTAAGAGACAGCAAACTGTTGTTGAACTGCTTCAGTATTTACATTGCTTTGTTTGCAGTTGCTGTAAAAGCAGAACCCAGAACATGTTTCTTTGTGCCAAAAATAAGTGAGAAAAACAAGATGGATCCTGAACAACTTGCCTTGAAAAATTAAAATGGTTTCTACTCTGTCCAGACTTTGGCATCCTGTATATATTACATTGTTAATATTTTCAAAGTGACTTGATTGCATAGGTCCTATTTTCAGAAGGCAGACTGTAGCCAAGTCTTCTAGAGAATCAGAGGAACTTGATCTGTTTGTTCAGTGCTTGTTTTGTGTTTTCCAGTGTCCAGGCCAAACAGCGTAGAGAGCAGTAGAAACGCTTCCAGCAGTAGTTCACCTCTCAATTTAAAAGGTAAAGGTTTTACAGCTGAGTTCTGGCAAACAGGAAGTGAAATTCCGTGAAACTGTGTGCAAAATGCTGTTTTCCTTCCAATTAAATTTGAAGATTGTTGTTTTGGAATTGTAATGATTATGCAATCTGGACATGACTGTCTTGGGAATCAGAACTGCTGGCAAGAAGTATTTTTCTAAGATTGATTCTGGCAAGGGGTGGCTTTTAAGGCAGGCAGTCTAGGTTTGTTTCAGTCTGACTGCCATCATGTCGTGGGAAGTACCAGGCCATTCTTGTAGACTCCTTTTACAACAGCAGGTCTCTGCTGTTCTGATTCTGTACACAGCTTATGTGTGGAATCAGCGTGCTCTGGAGATTTGCTTTTGCTGAAATTGTGCGTCTTTGAAGGATGCTAGGAGACCTGCCACTGTGGAAAGATCCACTCTGCTTTCTGACTGCCAAGCTCTGGCTCTCAGGTCGCACACAGCTCACACTGGGAGATCTTCTAGTGTCAGAGAGATGGTAAAAAGACCCCTTTACTAATCTGTGTTATTCCTATTCTTTGGACAAGTAATTGTGCTTGTTTAACACAAGCTCGGAGTATGTACTGTAAGTACATACATTGTATAAAATATGTAATAGTCCTGATTTTTCAAAGTTCTAACTGCCTTGATTTCTGTGGGTGAAGAAAGTAAGGTCAAAAATGCCACCTAGTCTGTGTGGAAGTGGCTCCGGATGATTTCTAACTGGATGAGGTTTCTATCTCAGTGAGAAATCTACTTAAGTGAGGGAATAACTTCAATGATATTTATGCTTCTCCTCAGGTTCCTTAGATCATATCCATGGCAGAACTGAGAGTCTCAGCAGTGAAGATACGGTTCCAAGCAGAGAGGCATCAGCCTTGCCCCGAGACCCCTACCTGTTTCACTCTACTTCTGCCATCTTAAGCCCTGGCAGCAGGCATGAGTCCTCCTCCCACAGGAATGGTTTGATCTCTTATGATACACCTCAGAAGGGCACCCCATCCCCGTCTTACGTGGGCAGGCAACGGTCTGCTTCGCCTGGCAGTGAGATGGTAACTTTGGAAGAGTTCTTGGAAGAGAGCAACAGGCTGTCCCCACCAAGTGTAAGTAAATATAGCTTGATAGCCTGCCTTGGGTGTCAAAAAAACTGTTCCAAGCTGATTCAGGGGAATGAGGGCATAGTGAAACAGGGAATGGCAAGGTCCTTGTTTATACACATGGAACTCGTAGAGAAGTATCAAATCTTGCAAAATCATAGAACGAATGAAGCGATTCCAACAACTAGGCAAGATTAACTTTCATACGGCACTCTGCTAATTTATTTTGGTGTATCAGCTATGGTAAGTCAGACAGATAGTTCTCTGCAAGTACTATGTATTGGACTGCTGGACCTTTTTTAGTATCAAACACTTGTGGTCAAGGTTTCCTGTTATATCATCAGTTCTCAGCTCCAGGTATTTTTATTTGTGAACTGGTGGATTTTCTGTGTAGTTTTCAGCTGCTAAATCCGTGTTTAGAAATGAAACCTGTCGGTAGTTTTCAACTCAAGTGCAAAGCATGCAGCTGTTAAAACCATCTCCTAGACTGAAAATACCATCAGTGCATTTGAGAGAGATTATTTTTCTTGCCTAAGAAAGTTCTCAGTGCTTTCACCATGCTGCGTGTTTGTGTGCTGACCGGCACTGTTCTGTTGGTTCAGTGACGGCAAGAATATGGTGCATGCTGAAGTGCTTTGTTGGCAATGAGTTGTTTGGTTTTTAGATGGCATTTGTCTTTTACTGCTCAGACATGCTCTGCAGTAGTATCGAGCATGTTAATAATGCTAATATCTTACAAAGTCACTGACAGAAACATCCATTCACTTACACTGTTTCATGAATGCCTTGGAATCAGTACTGAAACCAGCAGAGCTGTACTATTTTATGGCATCAATAAATTCTGGTCCTTGAATTTTCAGAACAATACTTGAATATACCTGCTATTCGCTCATTATTCTAAATCCAATTCTGAGCTGTTAGAGATGTTAAAATTTTTTTGTGTATGTCTCTAAATATCTGACCATGTCTCCATTTTCATTCTTTCTGTCATCCTTGTTCCTTTTCAGCGTCGGCGCAGTTTAAATGAGAGTGAAATGATTTCATTGCACCAATTTCTGTTAGAAGCCGATGCACTGTATCCCTCTTGCTACTCCCTATGTCCTTCCCTCCACCAGGAACCCTCGCAGTCACTTGAATCGCTCCTCAGTCATTCATGTCCTGACAGCGTGAGGCACAGAACAGGCAGGGGAAATAGGAGATCTGCTTCACTTTATATCCCCAGGGTATCCGTTGTTCTTGTTATAAAGGCAACAGCTCCCAACTTACCCCAGCTTTTGCTAGCATATTAATACCTAGAGAAACATACTGTAACTCTTAGCTGTTATGAATTGCTTATGAAGTATTTCCGGCGCTTGTTCATAAACACGCTTGTCTTTGGAGGACTAGTCATTCTGTAATGTTAATGTGTGTAATTGAAGTTTAAAGTGAAGTTAAAAATAACCCTGGCATTCTAACATTTAGTTGAGCATAGAAATCTTCTCGCTGTGCTATGACCGTTGATGGTGCTCATTTTTAGCAAACTAGTTTTCTGACTGGAAGAAACATTTGGAACTCTAGTGAACATACTAAGTTTTGATATGCTCCCTAGAGAATAGTCAAGAAATAAATTCCATGAGCTTGTTTCAGCACGTTTTTCATGAAGACAGCATGTCTCTTAACTATTCTGAGCATGCCTGGTACTAATAGTCCAATGGCAGCTGATCAAATATCACCATTTTTGGATTGCATGGACCATCCCCGTGAAATACTCATTGTATATTTTCTTGCACTGCCAGGTTAATTGTCCAACTTGAAATTTGCAAGTTAATGATGGGCAAGCAATAATTTCTCAATTTTTGTAATGATTTTTCATACATGTCATTACATTGTACATGCAGCTTTTAACACGCATAGTAGATTGACTGGGAAAAGTGAATCAATGAAACTTCTTGTAATGCTAGCACATCTCCCCAGGGTATTCTCTCGTGTTATATCCCTGATGTTACAGTAGTGTTATCCAGATGAACTCTATTCTGGAAGATGACAGACCATCACTACTATTTGCTGATAGCAATGGCTGTCAGAAATATGATATTGATGTTACAGTGACAATGGCTAATGCAAAAGGAAGCAAAAGAGCTGCTGCCGAGATTGCAAATGGATTTCAATATTTTAAATTTAAGACAATTAATCTGGCAAACAAGGCTATCATGATCGAATTATGATGAGCATGTTACTCCTTGGTTTGGATTTATACTAATTGTAAACATTTATGTGCTCCATTTTCCACTTTTTATAAAGTCTATGGTCATATTTGGGTTGAATTAAGTGGGAAGGAAGATTATCTGAACACAAAGCTCTGCATGATTCTTTAAGCAAAAAGTGTTGTCATTAATGTGGCATATTTTCTCACACCAGGACACTTCCAGTAACAGAGATGACTTGCTCAGCGATTATTTTAGGAAAGCAAATGAGCCTTCAGCTCCTGGAAGTCTTCTGGTTCAGCCATCCAGAAAGGAAACTGCTAAGATGTCCACTAGTCTTGTTGCTCCGACTGCTAAGATGACCATCGCCAATGAAGAGGGAAGAACAGCTAAGCCTGGAAATTACACAAAGTCAAACTTCAGACAAGTTGAACCTGAGCCTCTGGCAAACTCCCAGGGGTCCCTTAAGCTTCCTCACACACCACAGCACCAGCCTGCCAGTGGGGTGAGGCAGATGGCACAGCCTCAGCAGCCTGGAACAGCGAGCAGGAGGAGCACGTCGCTGAGCAGGGCATTTAGCTTGGCCTCTGCAGACCTCCTCAGAGCCACCGGCCCAGAGACGTACAGACAGGAGAGCCCTCAAAAGTCAGTAGCAGGGGGCAAAGATACTGTCAGCCAGACTGCTAGGGCTTCTGGGCCAACAAGCTCCCAGGCAACTTTAAGAGAGAGGCCACAATCTGCAAAGGTGGCAGGTTCCTTGCAAGGTTTTGATTCGCGCTGTCGGCAGCTTGACACGAGGCGCCTTTCCCTGGCCCCACCGAAGGATGAGAGGCCACTCGCCTTCCATCAGTTCTCTGCCTCACCCACTGCATCCACCAGCAATCTGAACATGCAGCAACAGGAGCGTGTGAACCCTGGGCAACACTACTCACCCACATCACACGTTCCCTCTAAAGTCAAACCCAGGCCAGCCCCTCGTACTGGGGAGGTGGCCACAGTGGCCCCTGCCAGAGCCTTTTCCAGCAGCACTGAGGGAAATGTTTCCCCAGGGCAAGGCCAGGGTGATGCCCTACTTACCAAGTGCCAGGGTAAGCTGGCAGAAGGTAGTGCTGGCGCTGTGGAGGAGCCCATGAGAGGAAGCGGCTCCAACAGCACTCCTGGGTCTCCAGACCCCCAGGGGGATCAGCAGACAGTATGGTATGAGTATGGGTGTGTGTAACTCATGGATGCAGCTAGTAGTATGTGTTTGGCATTGCTGATACTCAAGTAGCATGTGGCTAGACACTATGCCAGGTCTTAAAAGGCGTTACATGCATGCTGCTCTGAGTAGTCTCTGGGTACTGTTTTCTACGAAAAGTATGATTAAGACAAACAAGGTGAAAAACCTCAGCCCTTCTTTTGACACTGTTGTGCCTAAAACAGAATGGAAATCTGACCTAATCTCACAGCATGCTTGGCCCTTGATTCTTATAGGGCCTTCCCCTGTGAGAGCTCATAGAGCATTCCTCACTACAGGAGAAGCTTAGCAGGGTCCTCGGTCATTGCTGCACTGTGCACCCCTTCTGCCTGCATTAAAGAAGAGTTTCACAGGTCATGTGTGTGTGCTGAACCCAGCCCCGCCATTAATAAACAATGATTTTGAAAAGGTTGTGTAAAAGCCAAACTTTTCCCCCAAAGACAGAACCAGACACTTGGCTTAAGTAGCTTAAAGGAAAAGCTGAACGGCAAAAGTGTGTGGCTTTAGCCATGGATCTGTTAAAACCAATTGTTCTTGCCACAGTCACATTTTGTAGAGACTTCAGGGGTCACATCTTACCCTTCCCCGCCAGGACTATGTAAACACAGAGGCCAGTGTGATTAC
Source organism: Trogon surrucura (assembly GCA_020746105.1). Taxonomy (NCBI): domain Eukaryota; kingdom Metazoa; phylum Chordata; class Aves; order Trogoniformes; family Trogonidae; genus Trogon; species Trogon surrucura. Next base: position 29,151,769 of record CM036623.1, on the reverse strand, counting down.
CCCACTGCCTTCGCTATAGTTGCAGCTCAGTGGATCCTTGACTTTGCAAGCCAAGTGGTGCTGTCTTTTGAAACTTGTTTTATCTTTTATACGAACACTGGAACTAATGCAGCCTTTCAGGGTGGATGCCATTTCAATTACAAAGGTGGCATCTCATGTACAAAAGTGTCTTGTAAGTATGTATATAAGAAGCTCGAGTATTGTATAGGAGTGCTGTGTAAATTGTATTATTACATTTCTGTGTGCATGACAGCCCACATCCTAAGTGATATGTGGGATTTTGTCTCTTAGAAATCCTTGTTTATGCCTCCCAGAACATTGCTCAGTGTAGAAAACAAAATAATTTTGTACACATGTGAAAGAAATATACTTTTAAAAATCTATTTATGTGCAAAGAAGTTCCTTGTATGTTTCTGTCCAGAGTGTCATCAGCTGCATATGTATATATGATCAAATGTGTATCTAATTCTATTATGTGTTTGTAAAGCTGTTTTTCTTGCAATAGACTAAATCCTTAAAAAAATACTTGTTTTGCTGGTTCTGATTTAATCTAGTAAGTGCTAAAACTGATTCAGTGAGGATGTTTTTGTTAACTAGTTGTAGTAATCCTATTCTGGAAACTACAAAATTGTTTATAATAAAGGTTAAAATAAAATAGATGGATGTTGTACTGGTTTTTTTTCCTTGGAAAAGAAACCAACCATGATTCATGGTGCTCAGTGAAGATGTGTCTGCAGTAGCTTTGTGTAAGCCTCAGTATTGATTTGTATCTCTGTGTAGCAGAGTTACATCTGTTTTTATAATGTTGCCATCAGATATCTTTGCATTTGATTGTAATTTCTTACAGAAGAATTGATCGTGCAAATTAAGTGACTTCAGGTCACTGCAGAGTCAGACCATTGGATTTTTGTCCTTCGCTGACCGCCTCAGACAGTGCCAAACATGCTGTTAATTTTGACCAAGGTTGCATCTTGTACAATCTGATTTGTGCTTAACTCCCAGGATGCCTTGCAAAGTGAGAAATTATTCATCTTTGAAAGTGAAAAGAATGGGAAAAGGAATTTTCTGCCTTCTCTGCTATTTTAATTGCAAACCATAGTTTTGCAACAATTTTAAAATTATGTTCTATACAGTGGTTTTAAAAAGTACTGAGTGCTCCTGAAATTCTTCCAGAAATTGTCTCTCAACATTGATTCGTGACCAGGTCACTGAAGGTGAAATACTGGTGTTCCTCCCTTGTTTCAGCTCATTCTTGAAAGCGTGTGCTCGATTGCCCTGAAGGCTGGAGTGCTGAGGAGAGCTGATGTGTGAGTTGTCAGTTACTGTAGATCTGCTTTTGCTGTAAATACCTGGCCAGTCACTTACACATTAGTTGTCATTTTCTGAGTTATTTACAATTACTTACTTTCTCAGTTCTAGTGAGTCTGAATAAAAATCTACTTAATACTTACAGTAGCACCTTTCAAGTATGGGATAATTTTAAATGCGAGTGTTATAACAGTTGTTGAAGCATATGATGCTGTGGTGCTTGGTCCTTCCTGAGAATATTAAGGAAAATTTTGGTATAGGTGCCTGTCTTGCCACAGCAGGTATGAATTGTTTTGCAATCTGCTCAACTCCTTAAATGTTTTCAGCTCTTCTGTGATGGATGTGGTGGCTTACAGCTCGGCCTGCTCCCGCTGTGTGCTGCACCATCAGGTAAGAGACAGGGTGGCTGGGAGGAGGCCTGCCAGCACCAAAGGTGCTGCTGCTCTTTGCAGTCCTGGCGTGCCCAGAGCCATCATCGGCAGCGTAAATGGGTGTTTTGGCTTGTCCAAACTTAACACGATAGAGAAGTTGGTTGTGTGTAGGGAGAGAGAGGGTAATCGGCAAATCCTCCTGCCTTTCTGTGGGCAGAGCTGGGCAGGTAGAAGTGCCGTGAGGTGGTGGCTTGCCTGAGGTGGCAGCGGGTGCTGGGAGATGCTGTTCTGTGAGGCAAAAGTGAAAGGGGCAGAGCTGCCAGACCGTTTCAGGCTTTTCAGTTCCTTCCAAGAAGAAAAGGGGAACTCGAATGAGGTAGCGGCCGTTTCAGTTTGCATGACTTGGAAGGCTACTGAGACCTGATGCAGGGCGGTGGCGGGGTGAGGGGCAGGCGGGCAGGCTCGGCCCTCAGGCCTTGCAGCAGCAGCTGGTGCCTGCCGAGCACCAGGGAACAGGGGCCTCTCTGTAGGAGCTCTTGGCTTCAGCACCTCGGCTTTTTTCCCGGCTCTATGTGGCAAAGGGTGCTGATATTTCTTGACACAGGAGGAAGTGCATGCTCTCTGAAGATTACTAATTAAGTGTGTTTAAGATGCTGTGAATGATTTTGGATATAGTACTTCAAGCAACGTTTAGCCATGGAGTGCTGTGTCAGTTTGTATACCTGTCTCATTAATTGTATTTTCTGTTCAAGGACAGATTTTTGAAGGGTATCTCATCCCAAGGGGGCAGCGAAGTTGCCAATAGGTTTCTTCAGCCGCGGGGCTGTGCCTGTGGCAGCCCCCACTCCGAGCAGCAGCGTGCTCAAACTCTGAAGTCAGTAAGACCGTGTGACATGAGGAAGTGTATTTTGCTTAAAATTGCACACAGAGCATGATGAAGGTGTTTGCAGAAACATCTGCTGTGGAAATTGCTTTTAGGGAGTTGCGTGCTCTGCACTGACAGAGTGTGTCCTTACCAAGAAATCTGAAGCCCAAGTCCTTTACAGAGACACTGTGTCATGGAAACCTTTTTACTATTAGATAGTCTTCAGCCGTTCCACAAACTCTGGAGCTGATCATGAAGCAAACAGACCTTTTCTTATTTCAGTTAACTGAGTTCAGAACATAAAATCTCCAGAAGAATTTAGAAGTAGAATTTACTTTCTCCTGTAATGAGGGGAGGTCCAAGTCGTAAGTGCATTGTGAAAATGGCTAGCACTTAGCTTAGAAAAATGATTCATCAAGGAACACAGCGTGGTTGGAAGTTATTTCTGATAAGCCAGATGTTTGGGGGCATATTAGAAGTCCAACGAAAGGTAAATAACTTTAAGACAGAACATGGAAGAAATGTTCCAGAAATCATTAGTTCACGTGAACTGACTGCAACCTGTATGTTAAGGGGATGTAATGAGGATATCACACTTTTTTTGTTTTGTTTAACATGAATCCTGCTGTGCTGAGAGCATTTGAATTATGGTTTTGCATTTTTAGGTGAAAGAGGGGGGGTAAACATCAGTTGAGGTACCTGCAGCAACAGAGATATTCATGGCAAAGTAGAAACTTTGGCAATGTTTTTACAAATTGGCAAAATTACCCTGACCTGATGATGCAAAGTGAAATAGTTCGGTCGCTGAAAATAACGAATGAAGTTGTGGTTATGAAGGGTTGCTAAACTGGAGAAATAGACTGGGCTGTGAAGGTCTGCCTTGAAAGCTGGCACTAGAGGCTGCCATAAGAACTAAGAGAGTGGCATCAGCTGGAAAGTGGTGACAAAAATTACGATTTAAGAGAGTACTGGCAGGAGTTTCAGGTGACTGGGAGAAGTTATGTCAAGTTTAGCAAAACTAAATGTTTTTCCAGACACAAGGATTTCTTCAAAAGTATGAAGAGAACGGTTGACAACAGAGCTGCTGTTTAAATGCTTCTCAAATGTGAAAGTCCTTAAAAGGCTAACTTGAGTCCTAAAGACAGTGACACGTGAGTTGAGGTTAGTTCAGATTTGGAGGATTGTGAAGAATCCTGTTAGAGTAACGTTGCTAAGTGGGCACCCTGATAGCAGGCTACCTGTGCTTACCACAGCTGAGGCCATTGAAAGGGACAGTTTATTGACTGTTGGGAGGTTTTTGCGAGGTAGTGATGGGGGAGTGAAATTGTTTTTTACTGACAACAGGACAATGAAATTGTGGTTATTCCACAGCAACTGGGAACCTGAAACATGTCCAAAACAAAACATGGAATGCCATGGGAACTAGTGCAGCAATATCATTCCCAGATGCTGTTCTGATCATGCATGTTTTTAACCAAATACTATCATATTTGACGATTATGTAGCTGTGGTAGTAAGGTTGTGCCAAAGTATGTAATGCGTGTGTTGCATACCAGAATGAGGAGGAGCAACAGATCTAGGCATTGGCATTAGCCTGTGAAAAGCATGCATTGCACAAGAGAAAAAAGTTCAGCTCCCTCTTCAGTGAGTGACACCCTATCTTGTCACCTGAAAGTTGTGCTGAAGGAGGAGAGCACTTAGGAAGGGGAAAATTAAGCCGTTGCTGACCCTCACTGCACCAGGCTCTTCTGGAATCAAATAGATTAATATAGTGGTTTAATGCTTTTCATTTATGATATGAGATAGTTTATGTATAGGAGAGTTAAACAGCCTCTGCTTTAAGAAAACATCATTAGGTAAAGTAGAAGAGGCTGCCCCTCCTCTCCAGTATCAGGTGCTGGCTGTCTTCAGATTCAGGATGGAGCTGGACCACCACACTAGGAACAGTGGGCAACTTCTCCATGTGAAAATCCCTGAAATTTTAAAGTCAAAGATCATTTCACTCACTTTTTCAGTAGTCAGCCTGCTCTGGAAGTGTGAGACATGTTAATGGCAAGTAAAGCACAGTTAGTGTTTGGGAACACGCTGATAAGGAAGAACTCGAGAGCTTGAGAAGGATGTTCCAGCTGGAGAAGCATGAGTCCCCAGTGGACTGCTGAGGTGTCTCTAGAGACTTGAATTGCAGAGAAGAGGGAGTTTTCTGCAAGAAGTGAGTGGGAAAGTATGTCCATGAGGGACCAAAGTGAGTGTTTTGTAGTGCTTCTAGTGTGGTTGTTTTAGCATTCAGCAGGGTGTTTTGGAGGTTATGGGATGTCTATGTTCCGTTCCTGCTTTAAATATCTGACCAAATCATTGCATTCTTGTTAAACCCATGGAAATTGCTTCTTTGCACAAGATTTTTTTCTCTAGTTATGCAAAACGTGGCATTTGCTTGTGTGTGTACTGTAAGCCCATAAAATACCTAATCTATGGATGTGCGTGTTTCAGAGCCACTGGTTACCTGGGGATGTTCAGCTGTGGCGTCTCAGCCTTCTACAGAGCGGGAAAACTCCCGATCAGTTTGACACCCTTGTGGCTGTTTCTGAGTGAAAGTAGAAGAAATACTGAGAAGCAGGTCTGTGAAGGGAAAATCTTAGGAACTTTTTTTAGAACTGCAATCCTCCGAACAAGAATTGCTTGCTCATTGCAGTGCAAAAGCCTGTCATTCAAGGAACATCTTAGTCATGTGGTTTAGTATTAGGTAGTCCTGTGAGGAGCAGGGAGTTGGACTCGATGATCCTTATGGGTCCCTTCCAATCTAAGATATTTTATGATTCTGTGAAAAGGCCAATGGAGAAAATAGGCAGACATGAGCTATGTGGGTTAGACCTTGTACCTTGTGTGGGATAGAACTTGTGGGATTTGACTAAAATTAAGCTAAGGTTGGTAACCTTCAGTTTCCTCAGTCTTGTTTGCAGCTTTTTTGGCCCATAAGTAAATGAGACAAAGGGGTAGGATGCTTCAGAGAGCTCTGTTAACAGCATTGTGTAAGCAGGACTGTACAGCTTAGGTACTGCATTTCCATTAGACCTCCCAGCTTGGAGACTGAAGTTGTTCCTCCTCCAGAGAGACTAATTTTAGATCAGTTAGGGCACAAACAAAAAAGTTTAAATCACCATCTCGTGAGGGCACCAGCACATACACTCCAGAACACAGCTTTGGTACCTTCATTGACACAAGGATCTCTGCTGCTGCTACTTTCTCTTACTTATGTTTCCACATAGATCTTGCTCCTGAACAGCTGAGGCTTTAAGGAAGTGGGTAATGTATGTTTCACGGGGAAAAAAAAGTATATTTTTAATGTTTTGGTGCGCTCTTAAAACCACTTCTTCCAAGAACAACCACATGGTGTGCTAGCAGAAAACTCTTTGCATGAAATGTGCAAGGAGCCTTCTTGCTGGATCTCGTCCTACAGCTCAGATAGTGCAACCACCTACTGCAATCTGGCCAAGTGCACTTTATCTCAAGCAACTCTTGTTCCTTCATGACTTTTCCTCCCCAGTGCTAGAGACCTTTCTCTTCTTCAATGCAGAGTGTTAACTATTTCCTACCTTTGAGTTCACTTTTTGTACCGTTTCCTACAGTTCTAGTTCCAGCTTTCTTTTTGCTTTCTATGCCCACTTCCATTGCTAAGGGTTTTAGTCACCTCTCAGCTTTCACGTTTTTGCCTTTTTTTTGTTGCTCTTGTCATGCCTTTGTACCTCTCCACCCTTGCCAGACTCTCTGTTACACATTCTCAAGTCTTGAGGTCAGTTTGTAGTCCTGATCTCAGTGTCTGTTCTTAGTGCTTTCTGATGCTTCCCTGGCTTTTCATCCCTTTGTCTCAAACATTACCCACACTCCCTGATCCTTGCTCATCCCACTCGAACATTCTGCCATCAGCCCAAGGGGCCTTTTCACTCTCATGTGAGTGAGGCACAACAGTCTCTGTCTTCTAATGGTGTCCCTTCCTCACATCCTCCTCCTGCTCATTTGTGTTGCTCTGTTTTGCTCTGTTTGTGACAAGTGACAGCCAAGCCTTGAGACAGGAACTACACCACATACTACAAACCACTAAGGGTATTTGTGGTGCAGAAAATGCACCACTTTGCCTGAAGTGTAGAGCCAGTTTTGTTTTCAAAATTCAAAATCTACTTATTAGTTACTGAGATGTCTTTCAAACATTTATTCATCACAATAAATACAGAATTCTACTATTTATAGCTGGATTTTAATGCAAGATCTTTTCACAGTTTCTAAGCTTCTTTGTTGTATGTTTTAGGACCAGCAGATATCTTTTATAGTTAAAGTTCTATGACAATTCATTAGCCCTTAAAAATACTAATAGTATGAGAGGTGCATTTAGGAAGGTCTGTATCACTTTTTGCTTATTGAGGCATTATTGTTTTCTATTTATTCTTAGTATTTTTAACAGTATGAGTTTCCACGTAGTTTTCATTGTTTTAGAATTTCCTTCCTTGCTTATTTTGGCTTCTTTAATTGAAAAAAAGCTTTAATTCCTGGAGCCCAGTCCTGTTACCCCCATGCAGCTCCTATGAACGCAGATCCTTTTCCGTGTTTATTTAACCAGCCGTGTCAATGGTAACAGAGTCCCATTTGGCAGATCCTGAATTCCCCTCAGCCTCCCACCCTGTCCTATAGGAACACGTGCTTGTTTTCTTCTTATGGAATCAGGCAAATGAATGAAAACAGCTACTAACAAGACTTTATTGGATCAAATTTCACTCACATGAAGTTTTGTAACTAGAATCAAAAGAAATGCTCCCTTTGTGCATTAAACTCTGACAGATTAAATCTGTTTGACAGACAGTGCTTATCAGGAAAAGGAGAGTGTGCTTACAAGCAAATCTAAAATGAAGAAAAGCAAAAAGTGGACTAATTCAGTAACGCCAGTCTATTGTTTTTAGCACGATGTCTTTGCAGCAATGGCTTATGGGAAACGCCAGTATCTGGAGAACTATGTACACTCATACTTTGACTGTGTACTGCAGTTCTGAAGACCAGGGACTTTTTTGCCCTTGAAGTATTGGTTCAAGGGCATTTAGGCCTCATCTTTCTCACTGCACTGGGGTACTGGCATATGGACCACCTTATAAACACGGTTCTTCTCAAACGAAAATTCCCAGATCCAAGCTAATAGAGGAAAGAGCAGCACCACAGGAGTTCAAGTCCACATGGCTATCCTGAAAAACTCCACTCACCTGTAACCTTCTTTTCCCTATCTGAAGGAAGTTCATGCATGCATTTGTAGTGGGTCCAGCTGGTCACTCTGAAAACATCCACTCTGAAAACATTGTATAATCACTGAGCAGTTTGAGTTGAAAGGGACCTTAAAGATCATCTAGTTCCAACCCTCCTGCCATGGGCAGGGCTGCCTCCCACTAGCCCAGGTTGCTCAAAGCCCCATCCAGCCTGACCCTGAACACTTCCAGGGAGGGGGCATCCACAGCTTCTCTGGGCAACCTGTGCCAGTGTTTCAGCACCTTCACAGTGAAGAACTTCTTCCCTATATCTAATTTAAACCTACCCTCTTTCAGTTTAAAGCCATTACCCCTTGTCTTATCACTGAATCCCCCTGTAATAAGTCCCTCCTCATCCTTCCTGTAGCCCCTCTCAGGTACTGGAACACTACTATAACGTCTCCCCAGAGCCTTGCCTTCTCCAGGCTGAGCAACCTCAGTGCTCTGTGTGTGGATTACTACTGCAGAAGAGAAAGTTATTTCCTCCTATCCTCACCAAAAAAAAAAAAAAGGATGCTTGAAGGAATTTAAATTAAACTTCATAGGAAAGTTGATGCTTGCAGGCAAAGCATAGATCAGGTAATTGGAATTAAGTGGGTCCAGCACTGCCAGAATGGGCCTGCAGTGGAATACACTTAGAGAGGGATGCTGATGACCAGAAATGAGATCAACATGAGTGAGCACGGGTCTGGAAAATATGGTCCGTGAAGAAGACTGAAAAAATGGGGTTGTTTAGTCTACAAAAGAAAAGTCTTGAGAAGGACAGCATTATTAATCCTCAGACATTTAAATTATTAACTTTGAGAGAGGTAGTATAGACTGTCTTTCATGTCCATTCACAGGACAAGAAAAAAGTAAATCAACTGGAAACACAGAAGATTAAGATTTTTCTACTAGTGCAAGCTTTTTAAGAACAAGCGTAGCCAGAGCATGGAGACATTGCCAGAGTGGCAGAGTCTTCCTCAATGGCAATTTAAGAGAAGAAGCTAAAGCTCTGGAGGAGATAGCCTAGCTTTCCTAATTAGGCTTCAAAGTAAGGAGCTAATCTAGATGACTTTCATCCTGCTGCATTTCTGTGGCATCTTGTGACATTTATAACACCAGATTAGCTCCATTCTTTTTGAAGATTTCTGCTTCTGGTTCTGACACATGCAAGCCAGGAGCTATTTGATTCAGTGGAGTTACTTAATCATCACACGCATGAAAATGGTTTGACCGAAGCAAGCGAAATGGGGGAATTGCCACTTGCACAAAGAAATAGCTGTTTGTCAGCTTTAATAGCTGCTGTATGAGTCATGGCTACAAAAACCTTAATTTCTTTGTATTTTTAGAGATTTAAATGTAGCCCAACATGCAGTTACTGAGTGTATGTGACGAAGGCTGTGGTCTGCAACAGATACTGTTCTGCCCCCTTGGAGGTGACAAGGGCAGGTGACCCAAGCCACCAAATCCCCTTATTTTAGTGACTTGATTTACAGCAACTACATGGTGCATCTGTTCAACACATCTTTGAACATGTTCTCAGTTCAGCCTGACAGAGACTTGGAGCCAAGTTGGGCCCACAACGTTACTTCCACTGGTGTCTCTGCTTTCCCTGGCAGCCAAAGGGGTAATTCCTGTCTATGGGTCTTCTCAGGACTTATTCCCCATCTGCAGCCTGGACTCTCCAGGAGGTGGAAGTGCTTTCCCTGCAGCCACTAGTGAGACCTGGATACCAAAACGATCTCTGCCGCTGTCAGGCTCTTGGGGAAGACATACTTGGGGAAGACATCCAATATAATGCCCGATTACTCCTCATTAAAGAGTAGTGCACATGTTACTAAGGATGTAACTACACTTTTTTTCCTTTAGTATCATCTTTTATAAATTCTTTAAAACGAGTAAAAGAGCTGTGATATCCAAGGGTACATAACTGTGGATTAAAAGGCAATGAAACCAATGCTTTACTTTGCTTTCAGAATGATCCCAGTCTGTGTGATTTTCTTAATATATGTATTCTTAGGTGTTTATATAGAAACACATATAAATACTAAATGAGTACTAAATAAACAGACAGAGGAGGGAAGCATTCCAAGTAGCTCTGATAAAGTTGATACCAACCTTTCATATTCTTTAATATTGCACGGGGTGTTCAGCCTCCTTCTGTTCTCCAGGAGCCTGCATCTTGCCTGTTCAGCCAGGTATGCTGTCTGCATCTCTGCCATCCTCCGAGCAACACAGGGAGGCTGCAAAGGACCTTTTTTGGCTGTGTTTAAGAATTTCCTAGTTTTTCTGTTCCATCTCTCCTCAGAAACACAGAGATGTCCCTTGACCCTGCAGATAATTTTAGATCTCTGATCTGTCAGAGGCCCTGGCAGAGGAAGAACTCTGCCATCTGTTAGCCTGTCATACCTGAGGAGCACTTTGCCTGTGTTTGGAACGAGGAGTTATTTCTGATGCCAGTTCTGACGTTAGCCATGGGTACTCCTGGAGTATTTCCAAGTTTTCTAAGTGTCGTTGTATCCTCTCCCTGTTTCCTTTTTTTTTTTTTTTCTATTTTGTTTCTGTGCTTATGTCACTGCTTTCCACCAGGTTGGAAATGGAGAACATGTCTTGGCGCACCTCACACAGAGTCCTATTTCCATACTTACTGTCTCTGGCTGCCCTTGGTGCACTGTCACCCTATGACGGCGAGTGAATGGGAACTCTCGTGAAGTGCTGGACTGCGTGCGTGGCACCCCTTGTGTCCCCATCAGATTGGTGCATCAGGTGAGTTACCAGTTCATGCTCTGAACTGGTACCTAACAGCTCTTGTTTCCAGCTTCAGTGGTGCAGTTTGTATCTATCTGGATTTTTAAGAGTAGTGCACAGCAGTTTGAATGACAGACAGTTTAATACATATCCCATGGTGCAGCTTTCGCCCCTGTGGGAGTAAGAGTAGTGGCATGAGTTAGCAGGAGGTCAGATTTTATATCTGCTATTGTCTTCCTGAATGACCTTGAACAGTCCCTTTGATCTGTTTACTGTGCAAATGAGAGAGGAAGGAAACCCCTCCTCACATCCCTTGCTCTTGCACAGTCAGAGAAGATGCTGCCTTGTGTAGTGATCAGCTTCTGCTGTGTTTGAACATAGGTAAGGTTTGATTTTAGCAAGCTCTAGAAACAACTTACTGTAAATAGTACTAATAGCAACACTAATGCTCTGTACACTCTGCAATATGCCTGCATGAGGCAACATCTGTGTGTGTTTAGATAAGCTGTAAGCAGCAGTATTTGGGCTTTGCACCAGCTGCTGAGATCGTAGTGCAGTTATCTGCTGGTTTGTGCCTGTGAGGGTAGGTATGGGTGTGAACACCGCCCTGTGTGCATTGCAATCTCTGTGTCTGCTTTTGGCGCTCTCATCTCTTTCCTTTATGAATGAGTGAGAGAGGAGAGGGCTGGGCTGGGCTGACTCCTTTGCAGTTGAACCATAAAGAGCACAGGAGCTGAAACGCAATCTCCTCCTCCTTCCCTGCACTGTTTCACCAACAGCCTCACTCACAGCTGGGAGGAGGACAGATTCACCAGCAGCCTGAGCAGGAGCTGGGAGAAGGAAAGTTTTGTTCTCTTCGCACTGCAGGGAAAACCTCTTCGCATAAACTCTGCTCACAGGTGAGTTCCATTTTTATTTATTCATTCTTAAAAGGAAGTTAGTTTTCCATCACTGAGCCAGGTTACACAAGGTTATGACCCCTGGAAAGGTTGGGAGGACAGTTTTTTGGCTGGGTTGTTAAAGCAGAACAACGAGTATTCCAAGGACTCCACCAAAGCGATGTGTCCAGAAAAATTCACAACTTCAGAATTAATTTCCTTGGCAAATTCCCACTAGTGGGAAACTCAAACAAAAGTTCTTCCAAAAAAGCTTTCTTGAGTTCCACTTAGGCACAAGGAGAGCTGAGTGTTGAAGCTGTATTGAATAAAGGAAATTGTTAAAATAAACTGAGAAACTGGTTCATGTTTGCAGTGGGGAACCAAAGCAAGTCAGTGGATAAGTTCCACTAGTCATTTTCAGAAAGTTTAATAGGACTGTTTAAGGTGAGTAGGTATAAGCTGTTCTGAGTGACTAATAAACAATTTCAATACTTTGTTTCCCCTGAGAACACGAGCCAAAAGTTACACCTGGCAGGAAACTGCTAGATCACATACCTTGGTGTGTGGGTGCTCTGTGTACACATATGTAGATTTGTCTTTGTATCTCAAAAGTATGTCATTACTGTATTTTCCAAACAGTAAGTCACTATTCTTGCCGCTGTTCAGACCCTGATGTGGGAAACTTGAAATGTGAAGGATTGATTGGTGAAATGAAATCCGTTCAGTCAGAAATTGAATCTATTCTTTTTTTTTCTTCTTTTTTTTTTTAAATAGGATTAAAAGTCTTTGTTCATTATTGTAGGTTGCCTGTCTTACAAGTACATTTTTCTGGTTCTTGGCAGTCTATGTACCAGAAACAAGAAAAATCACTGAGCAATCAGCTTCATGTGTGCATGAGGAGGGGAGCTGTAAAGTAGAGAATTTAGAAGAATATAACAGCCTTGTCCTGTACTTTTCTGTTCAGAGCACATGCAGATATTTATGAATAAAAATTTAAGGAAACTTAACAATGAGGCAAGGAAAAATGGTGACACACAGGCTCATAAGATGTGACACTGCCATTGTGAGTGTTACGGGACTTTCTGAGCAGCTTGTTAATCAACTCCCTCCATGACTTTTTCCACGTTAGTACCCTGCGTTCACACTGGCTCCAGAAGAATATGATGTCTGACCACTTCTCCTTTCAAGTCTGTTTTAATTAAAAATGCAGTAAAAGTGAGTCAATCCTGAGTATTTAACACCTACTCTTCATTCCTTTTCTGAGGAGATAAAATATTTTATTGTCCTCATCCCTATCCTTCTTGCCTCCCCATCTTACTGCTGGTAAGTTCTTGCTCCCCCACATCATGCTGCTTCTACTTATGCAATCATAGGTCTTTCTGTTATATAAGGGAAGAGGCAGAAGGCAGCTGTTTCTAGTTTCTTTTACGCTCAGTGTTATACAGCTGTAATTTAGACGATGGTGTAGAAGTTGTGTCCCCAAAGTTTTACAAGTCTTTCCAGTGTCTGGAGAGTACCTTGTGAGAAAACATTGGGTTTGTAGGGTCAGACCGGTATGTTGTTCCGTGATAGCAGGGCACAGCCATGGGGTTGGTGACAGTGTATGCATCACAGTGTTGTGATTTGAATATCACTGTTTTAAATGCAGAAACGTGGCAGAATATCTTATTAAAAATCCTCATCTTACTTGACATCTGCAGTTAAGCGTACGTATCTCACTTTGTGGCTGATGGACAAAAATCGACTCCCTTTGTTCTGGGACCTGAGGAGTGTAAGCAATTCTAGACAGTGAGAAAAGAGAGAAAGAAAATGTGGAGGAAGGGGAGAGAAGGGAGGAAAATGAGTCCCAGCTGAACTAGCTGTACATGGGTGTCATGATACTAGACGTCACTTACCAGGGTGAGCCTGGGGGATGGCTGGTTTCTGAAGTCAGACAGACTGGAAACTTCTTACCTGTGGCTGAGCACATTTGCACAGGGCCAAGTGTACAAAGGTGTGGGTGTTAATGTAAGTTTTCCTCCCTGGCCCACGTGATGATGTATTTGCAGGTTTTCTTGGCACACAGAAGAAAAATTTTTCCCTGTCAGTTTTTCTAGACCTGATCTGTGTGTGCATTCATGTTGCCCTGGGGCTTTACTCCCACTGGCTGTTCTTGTGTCAGCATGGTGATGACCAAAGGAAAAGTTATTTCATATTCATGAGGACATTTACACAACTTGCTAATTATTTTTAAGTGAAGAACCGTGGAAAGCGAACTCCAGACATGGTGGCCGTGTGAGGCTCATTACATTATAATTAGCTGAATGTCCTCTCTAAGAGATTTGTTTTTCCTATGAAGCTTATTCTGAGTGGCTTTTAATGCTTGTTATGAATTATCCTGCCAGCTGAAGCATTTGCAGACCTGCTGTCCCTGACAGCTTATGGCAATTGGTTTTGAAAAGACACAGAGCAGCTTTAATGTTTAGAAGAAACCGGCCAATAACTTTAAGCAAAGATATTGGTAATCATCAGCAGCTAAGAACAACATTGCAGTTTATTCTCTGAGGAATGCGTCCACCGTAATTCCTTTTTCTCCACTAGAAACCATACTCTGTTAATCTACCAAGTAGCAAAAGGAGAACTTTCCAGGTACTTCATCCAGGAGCTGGAGCTGATCTGTCTGAAAAAGAAAAAAAGACTAAATAATAGGTTAAAAAACTGTTAGAGGGAGATTGAGAGATGGGCTAACCTGGAAGTATACCATGTTCCTCTCCATGGAGCCCTCTTGCCAGAAATTGTTTCTGTGGCAACAAATTTGTTTCCAGCTGGGTTGTCTTGGAGTTTAATGAGAGGTTGCTTAGGCTCAGATCTGTAACTGAGCCAGAGGCGAATAGTAACACAAAACTGATCTGATCTCTAGGTAATGGAGAGGACACTCAGCTACCTTTACTGTCGCTCTATGAGAGATGTCCTCCTGGCATTCTCCACTCAAAGTTGCTATGGGTAGCTATCACTGCTAGGATGAACCTCGTCTCTTATTTCTGAATGTCATTCCTTTATTCCACAAGCTTTCACACTTTCTTTCTCTCACATTGTTTGCTATGGCTTGACAGCAAAGACATATAGCTTTGAAGAGAGGTTAGACAGCTAACAGAGGAAGGGGAGATCAAAAATGAGTGTGTTACAAAAGCAAAAGCAAATGCAATCACTCTGTCAAACTTAAGTCACTTTAATGACACCTGAATAAAATGCTAAAATGGGCAACACTAGTAGGGAAGAATGGAAATATTGTTACAGATATGTCTTGACTCGGCTTTCTTATAACACAATATTTTAGTAACAATTAGAATGTGATCATTTTATATCTGGAAACATTTTGTCTTCCATCTGCCAAAGGAAGAAGGAGAAATCTTACTCTGTGATGGATAATGGTTTAAAGTCTATGCACATATCTAATCAGAGCATGTACCTGGTTTATGCTCCGTGTTTAAGAAGTGATCAGACATAGCTTTCAAAATAGCAACTGTTTTTTAATCTTGCAAGAGACTTAAACTAATGACACTTAAGTCATCATGTCTGGACATTATTGTTTGTAATTTGAACTTGTATCCATATTTCAGAGGTGGTCTTACATCTCCACTCCAGAGCTGGACATGAATTTCTGAACAGCTCTCAAGTTTGGATTCCCACATCTCCTGTGCCAGCTTTTCCATCTCCTGCCCTGGAGCTCATCAGAACTCCCCTAGAATGAGTATTTGGTTCTCTCCTTTCTAGCAAGTTACATATTAGAGAGTGTGAATGGTGCACAGCAATGTTGTTGCTAGTGCTGTGGGTTGCTTCTCTGATACTATTTAAAAAGGGTGGGTTTTATTTTTTATTTCTGTGAGCTCATGGGTTTTCAATTCTTTTTTTTCCCCCCATTTTCTGTGTTGAACTTCTTTTATTCAGATTAATATCGTTATTATGGGTAGGTTGTTCCTCCCAATTCTTTTTAAAAGGCTAGAGAAGGATCAGTTGGTTTTCAAGCACATGGATGGCTGAATCTGTGCCTCCAAGCAGAATGCTGGGATTTGTCTCTTGGAGAGAGATGACAAACTGGCAGGGCTCTGACCCGGGAGAAGCAGGCAGTCACTGCTCACGTGGGTGGGTGGATGGGGTGGAGAGCTGCTGGAAAGAACATTTAGAGTCTTAGGCAGAATGCTTAAGTACAGGAACTGAGCAGCGCTGTGCTGAGGAAGACTTCTTGCACCATGTGCAAGCCCAGAGCAGAGGTATGGAGAGAGGCAGTTTCAAGATGAAAATGGAAATGAATTCATATACATCAGGAAATGAGGGCACCTGGGAGTAAGGGAAAGCAAGACTTTGTTTAAATCTTCATGAAAGCAGGACACTGGTAGAATTTTTTTAAAGGAAAATTAAGAGAATTGAGGAAATTAAAATTCAGGAAATGAAAATGTAAGCAAGTCTGCAGATACGGATGCCAGTGCTTTGTTTAGATAATTTGTTCATTGAGGACTAGGTTGTTGGAGTCCTGTATCCTTGAGTGGAAAAACAACAACAACAACAAAAAGAATTGACATTTTCAATAGTCATCTAGGGAGCAAGGGCAACAATGAGGGAAAGAGCACAGAGGAAAACCTTCTGCAAGGCACGCTACTTCTACGTAATCTTGCGAAGTCTGAGAAATAACATTGGTGAACATGCCTTACATGCGAATATTGACTTAGATCTACAGAAAACTTGGTTAATCTCCAAAAGGGAAACTGCAAAAAAGAAGGAAGCTTAACTCAAGGCAGCAAAAAGGGATAGCTTAGAAGAGTTAAATCTCTACAGGCTAGATGGGGACTGTCTGAAGGCGTGCAAAAATGCACGTGCACACCCCACACCCCCCCCACCCCTCCACCTCCCCAATGCTGGATCCGAGGAAGAAATAGAGAAATATGGAACAGGAGCCAAAAAAGTCTCAACTGAGTCTGAAAGGAAACAAGCACAGCTAAACAGCAGTGTGTGGAAGAGCGGATGGTGTGCTAGACAAGAAAGAATTGGATCTAGAACAGAAAGATGTTTGAAATGCACAATGGAGATCAGTGTGAGCTGGAAACACGTAGTACAAAAGCACAGAAGAATGGTTCCAGTTTTAAATGGTGACAGTGCACACAGTGCTAAGTGCTTCAGTTGGACAGGCTCCTATCCTATGATGAATTTCATATCTTTGATTAAAATAAACCAAAATGGAAGAAAAAGAATTAAGTCAAAGAAAAATGAGGAGGGGAAGGGAAAAATCTCTGAATATTGTAAACAGCTTTTCATATTACTGTGTCTTAAAAATTTTGCTGTACAGAATGAATCATATACTAAATCATAGATGCAGAAAATAACTTTTAAAAGAGAGATTGCTTTATTGAATGTATCATTATTTGCTGATGTGTGGAGTTAATGAAAATGTTCACATTCTTGAACAGGAGATGTGCTCAGTTTCTTTAGATGTGGCAGAGTTTCAACCACATTTCAGCTAAACCTAGCAAGCAAGATTTTTCTTTCAGACAGCCTTTACTATTTGTCAAATGTTATCAGTCAAACAATGATTATTGATGTCACAAGCTATTGCTTGTCATCAGCACTGCAAAATCAGTTCTATCCACTGAACTATCAGTAAAGGAGGAGAAAAAATTATGCAGGTGAAGGTTTGATTGCTTTTCTATAATACTTTTGGCTAATGAGATAGTTCTGTTTGGAGGCTATGATATGCTGATACATGGGTTTAATTATACTTTGTTCTGTCTGGAGGCAGTGGCACTGTAAAAGATGCAGCTGTGTCCTTGTAGTGCTGTAAGCATCTGGGTGAAGGTACAGGCTACCAGCCCTGGTGCGTGCATGCTGAGCGGTGCGGGATGCTGCTGGTGTGCCACAGCCCATGCTCAGGCTGCCGAGAACTCCGTGGGGTGACTCCTGTGGGGTCGGGGCTCCCTTTGGGCAGTCGCTCTGTGAAGCAGGGGCTGTACGGCAGTGCTGGGGGCAGAGGGACACGCTGGCAAACCAGAGAAGGCAAAAGTCATTGAAATGCAGTACGGATGTGACCTAAACCTTAAGTCACTGATTTTTCTATGCAAGACATCTGGTGTTGCCTGATGGAGCACAGTGCTGGTGTCAGAGCAGGCTGCAGCCTCAAAAGAGTCAGTAATACAGCATTTGGGAAAATGAATCAGAAGAGTGATTTTCTCCGAGGCTGTAGATTGCAAAATGAATCAGAACTCATTTAGTTCAGAAGGGCGAAGTTCCTGTTTCTCTATCCCAAGCTACAACACAGTTGTTCCAGTTCTTGTTCCTTAACTGATAGTACTGCCAGGTTGGTCATGGCTATTGTGTGGCTTCTAATCACTGAGACCTGTATAATCTTGACTTTCTTGCTTTTGCATTTTAAATGAGATCAGCACACAGGTTTGGGATTATAAGAACTTCTGTTGTCTGTGATTGATCACTACTTACTTGCCTTCTGCTTGTGTGATAGAGACAGGGCGATGCTTTGGCATCCCTGTCAAGGAGGGTTGAGGGGGAGAGGGAGGTTGACTCGGCTGAGGTTTTAGTTGAGGAGAAAGGAAGATTTGGAGTTGTTCCACGAGGAATAAAAGAACTGAAGATTTCTGCAGGAAGTGGTGTGATTTGTTTTCTTTCACCCACTGTTGTGTACTCAAAGAAGTTATCCAGGAAGCCTCAGGGAGATGTACCCTGTGGGTAGGAGTAGTCACAATAGATCAGCAGTTAAATACTTGGAGGATCCTGTAGTCCACCCGGCTGGTCTTTAGCACCAGGAAGGGAAGGGCAGATGAGGGTCCTTTTTAAAGGCTTTGAGTCAGCTATGGCATGACTAATTCCCATTATGTGATTCACTTCCTTGATACCACTTGGACTGCTTGCCTGAAACTACAATTTGTATGAACTTCTTCTTACCATTAATAGGAATTTTCCAACGTGTTGTTTCTTTTCAGCATTTCCCTGTATTCAGCCTTGCATTTGGTAAAAGAACCCTAATCCTACATTAAAAATAAGAAGTAGTCTGTGATAGTGGACCAACTGTGCTTGTCCTGTCTGCCTTCTTTACCCTTCATGTCAAGCTGCCCTTCATATGTACAGGCCTCATCTAAGAAGTCCAAAGTCATAAAAATCTGAAATGAAATGGTACAGTAGCAGAACATGGATTTTTTTTTTGCATTACTTTTTATGCATGTGAAGCCATATAGATTTTACTTTAATATAGCTTTCATTTCTAGGAAAAATCTTTCATAATGGAAAACATCTTGTAAAAAAACATTGGAAAATGATGATTTGTTTCAAAACAATTTTGTGGAATGGTTTTACTTCATGCCAGATTTATACAATTTTTTTCCATGCAATTACATGTCACTAAGAGAGATGAGTTATGTCACATCAACTGGTAAACTATGGTGGAGAACAGAATGGGAAGGTCCTGAGAGCTCCCGGAATATTTCTTTACCCTCGAGAGCCATCAGCTGAACCATTCTCAAGTTGTTTGTCGAACTTCAAGACCTTCTGTGATGATAGCCTAACATACCATGCACCATCTATCCCAGTGTTCCACTTGCCTTTGTTAGTGGAAAGTTTTTCCTGGTGTTTAACCCATCCTCTCTCATCTTCACAACACTCTTTAAAATCTTTGAAGGTTGTTGCTCTCAATCTGTTTTACTTTAGACTAAACAAGCCCGACTTCCTCAGTGTTTGGCTTTGCTAGACTTCTGGCTTTTCTCCTGACACAGCAGCACATCCCAGAGGACCCCATGCACCTCTGTCGAGCCTTAGCGAGGTGCACAGGATGGAGGGCAGTACCTGCAGCCTGCTGAGACATCCCAGTGTGGTATGTGGCAAAGGGGAGTTCCATATAAGTGTGTTTTGACTTGGTTCAGTATGTGACCCTCCAGAACTCCCAAATCCTTCATATTTCTCTACTGAAAAAAAAAGGATATACTTTATTACTGACTTCTTGTATCATACGGAGATAAGTAATAGGTCGTACACAGCAGTTTGCACATTAGGTAAGAAAGAAGCTGGATACCTGATGCTCTAATTAAAATGACAGATGTGAGCCTAAGATGATAACCTTCTGAGTTATTCAGGACATTTTTTTGCCTGAAATATTGCCATTTTCCAGGAATGTAAATTTTGTGTTTCAACAAGTCCTCCCAGTGACCTCTCTAAGTGTAGCCTACAGAGTATTGTGTTATTACAAGTTACTGGTATGTGGTACCTTAGCTCTTTTATGGTCCTTCAGAAGTGCTGAGCTGTTTGCTTTCTAGGTGGCTGCCTGCTTAATTGAGAGTTTGTTTGTTTGTTTGTTTGGTATATGAAATGGGTTGAATATAGTGATCTACACTGATTCAGCTCTTCCAAACTTCACGATCTGAGGACCAGAGCACTTGTAAGATTAAACTGTGTTACCACATCATTAGTGATGGGAAATGAATGTTGGAACTAGATTTAGAGGTCATAAAATTTTTTCAATTAATGATGTGGGTAATCATAGAATCATAGAATGTTCGGGGTTGGAAGGGACCTCTAGAGATCATCTGTTCCAACCCCCCTGCCAGAGCAAGATCCCCTAGGGCAGCCACACAGGAATGCATCCAGGTGGGTTTTGAAAGTCTCTAGAGAAGGAGATTTCACAACCTCTCTGGGCAGCCTGTTCCAGTGTTCCGTTACCCTCATAGTAAAGAAATTTCTCCTCCTGTGGAGGTGGAACTTCCTATGTTCTGACTTAAACCTGTTATTCCTTGTTCTATTCCTGGGCACCACTGAAAAGAGATTGTCTCCTTCCTCTTGACACCCACCCCTCAGATATTTACCTACGTTAATAAGATCCCTTCTCAGCCATCTCCTTTCTTAATGCGCCCCAGGATCCCATTGGCCCTCTTGCCACAAGGGCACATTGCTGTCCCATGGACAACTTACTGTCCACTAGGACTCCAAGGTCTAATATACTTGGGCTATCTTCATTGGCTTCTGGCTACGTTCCGTTCATCAGCCTGCACTGCTTATACTAGGCTGCACAGCTCAAATTGTTCAGTTTATGGTGATATCCAACCTAGTACTTTCAACAAGAAACAAATTCACTATAATTAATAAAAAAAAATAAATTCAGCTTGCCATGATTTTACCCCAGCTGGAAGCTAAGCCCACACAGCCACTTGCTTGCTCACCCGGTTCGGATGAGGGGAAGAATTGGAAGAGTACAAGTGAGAAAACTTCTGGATTGAGATGAAGGCGGTTTAACAGGTAGCGCAAAACCTGTGTGCACAAGTGAAACAAACCAAGGAGTTCAATCACCTCTTCCCACGGGCAGGCAGGTGTTCAGCCATCCCCAGGAAAGCAGGGCTCCGTCACGAGTAACAGTGAGTTGGGAAAACAATCACCATCACCCCAAACGTCCCTCCCTTCCTCCTCCTTCCCCAGCTTTACGAGCTGAGCATGAGGTCATGTGCTGTGAGATATCCCTTTGGTCACTTGGGGGCAGCTGTTCCCACTGTGTCCCCTCCCAACTTCTTGTGCACCCCCAGCCCACTCGCTGGTGGGGAGGGGTGAGGAGCAGAAAAGGCCTGCTCAGCAGTAGTTAAACAGCTGTTTCCAGAACAAATCCAAGACATAGCCCCATACCAGCTACTATGAAGAAAATTAACTCCATCCCAGCCAGAACCAGCAGAATGATTGGAGTATTTTAACATGACCCTGCTACTCAAAACCACATGGTCAATTCCTAATGACAATTTTACAAGCTGAGGGCATGAAACCCTCATCTACCCCACCACTGTGGGCCAGATGACATCTGAAGTTTTAGCAATGAAATACTTAACATAACTGCCTTACTACAGACTTTGGAGAAATTCAATAAGCAGACATTAAGAAGTTGGGACAAATTCCCAGAGTATCGAAGTTTGAGCATATGGAGCGATTTACCCAATGCTGTGAATAATTGCATGTCTGTGTTAGGGAAAATTAGACATTGGTGACTAATTAGTCTTTTGTTTATGTGGGTTCTGAAAAAATGTTGCTAGCTTCCTTCGTTGACAATAGGTTTATAAATGGAGTTACACAATAATGATGAATGTAAAGTGATTTGTAATTTACGGAATACTTTTATGGCTTCCTCCCACTGAAACAGATACACAGAGTAATAATTATTGTACACAGAGGCTCGTGTTTAGAAGAGTCCTCTCACAAGTTCACGAACACTGAATGGGTTGTATATAGACCTAAATTAACTTTAGAAGGGAATTCAGTTTAAGGAGAAATTGAGGTTTTGCCCTTTTTCCAATTTACATAACATGATTTCAGGGATTTAAAAAGATATGGTTCCTTTTTTACTTTATGCCTCCAGTAAGACACTCTTGCAAAGAGAAGGACATACAGAGTTTGTTCTTCTAATGCAAAAAAGCAGGCAGAAAAAAAGGTGGAAAGTAAGTATAGCAGCGATGTAGTTTTTCTGCTTTACGAACAACAAAACCTGCCAAAGGGACAAACAAAACTCCTCATAGCCAACTGCTCTTCACACAGAGGTCTGACAAAATCAAAATTTCTGTGCACCTTCAACTGTAGTGACTTCTAAGTTATCATCTGAGGAACAATGTATCTGTCTTTAAAGTAGACTATGTGTATTTCCAGATTCACCAAGAATGGTTCAGAAAATGATCCAATTGAAAAATACATGGTACAGTCGGTACAGAAATTAATCCCATGCCCTTAAAAGATAGAATAATGGTGTACATAAAGTGAGCTGCACTAAAAGAAAGTGAGCATCAAAGTCAAGTACACTAGGGTCAGGAATTAGAAATGTTAAGGTCTCTAGTGCAACCTAAGTTTTAGCCCACTTGCATATTTAAACCAGACGATGATTTTTATTGTGTAAAATTGTTATTTTTACTGGACTTCTGCCTCAATATGAGCCATGCCAACTCTGTCTGAGCTCAAAAAAAACCAGTGGCCTGCTGAGATGCTTGAGCCAAATCTGAGCACCTTTCTTATAGAAACATAACGCAGTAGACAGAGTTACCTTGCACCCTTTCTCTTTGCTCTGCCAAGCCAAGTATTCCACTGCTGCAGCTTTTCTGGTTTTGGTCTCTGAAATAAGTCCACGCTAGCTTGAATAAATCTCCATGGCTTTGCATTGTGCCCCTGAGAGTAGCTGTGTAATATGTTGCCTTATTTCATGTGACAAAAAAGGATAAAATGTCTTATTCACTGGAGCTGTTTCTACCTCTATTAAATGTGCCTATCATCTATTTGTTTGCCATTGGTAGGACATTTAAGTGCTTCACAAGCACCATCAGTTTACCTTTAGGAAACTCCTGTCTGTTAAGGGAATATAATTTTGAATTTGTGAAGACAGAGAAATAGGGATTATATAGTTTGGTTATGGAAAATATTTGGACTTCTAATTTGCCTGTGTATTTCTTAGAGTGCAAAAGATTTCAGAGACTTCACTAGGGGCGAGTAGAGGACACACACCTTTGTGCCCTGTAAATACTACATCCCACTGTAATTATTTTCTTCTCAGCAGTAACAGAGTGAATCTAAGTGCATTCTTATCCATCCTGCTGCACAGCCAGAGGTTCCCCATTGCATACTGACAGTATGATTTTTTTTCCTTCCAAGCATAGTAATTTTGCATTCTTCCCCTGATAGATTTTGTTTTGTTTTCAAACCAAAATCATCTTAAATCCTGCTTGTGTCATATAGATATGTCAGTATCATTTGCTGATTTAGTAAGGGCATTTTCTATCCCATTTAGTATGGGAGAGAAGTCACAAAATTATGAATGGATGAAAATAGTGGCTAGCATCTTGAAAAGGGCAGATTATGGCACATTCCAGATCAGTGGTGAACTACAGGTGGGTGCTTTCTGAGTGTGGTTGTGTAACACATCCAGCAGCACATAATGCCTTTACAATTTCCCAGGTGTTAGTGAGAATGTACACTGGGATGTATTGCACTTGTTGCTTCCTCTCTAGCTGCTCAGCTGCATAACTCGTCAAACAAGGAAACGACATTGGTCTGACACTGCTGTTTCTTGTTGCATCTCATTGCAGGAGCATCTCTAAAGCAGCTTTCTGAGCTGTTTGACTGCAGCAGTGCTGCCCTCACTCCCTCTGTGTCTTTCCGCCCTGCTTTTGTCAGCTCTGAAATGCAACTGCTGACTCTGTCCTCTCTTAAGTCCTGCCTTCCCCCTGTGCATCAGTAGCCCTGGTGAAGGGGGGTCTCTGTGTGAGAATGGAATTTTAGGGTATCGTGGGAGCTGAAAGCTGTTGAGGAGGAAGCTGTTGTCTCTGAAGTCAGGCTGAAGAGGCAATGAGGACTGAGGCGGCACTCAGCTTGTGACAGGTGGTTTCTGGGAGCTGGGGTACTGACGTGACTTGAGGTGATATTTGAGTGTGATGCCGTGTGGAGCAAGACTGACCATTGGCAGGGAAGGGAGACACTGGGTTCATCATTAACCAGGGGAGATGAGACCAGCTTCCACTACTGTCCTTTATCGTTTTCAACTCTCCTTTGCTTTCTGCTCACCAGAGCAGCGATGTGATCTGCAGCCTGGCCTCTCTGCATGTTGGGCTGAGTCTCCACAGTAGTGAGTGAAATCTGTAACTGCATGGGTACGTATATTGACTGTCTGAGAACTTGTTCTGGCTGAAGCTAGGCTGACTGTAATGTCATTATCTAACTGTAATGTGATTATCTAACTGCTCTTCTTCACAAAGTGAATGGTTTGTCTGTTTTACCCCAATCCACAATAATTTCTGTAACATCATCAGCAAATTAATTGCTTTAGCTAATTCCCTTGCAGTGCACACAGACTTTCAAAATATCTGTTAACCTTTGTTTATCTTTGTTTTCTGTGCTCCTATCCTGCTGTTAAAACCATGGTTTTTAGATGCTGGGTCAAATTTTGGTTTTAAAGACTGGAATAAAAAAATAACATCATGTTTCATGCTATGTTTCAATCTATAATTTGTCCTTGCACCTCATATGTCCTTGAGCCTCTTTCTTCTTTACTTGTGTGTTAACAGAAACATTGCTCATTGCCTTTTATGGCTCTTTCTACTGTGACACTTTTAGAATTATAGAATGCTTTGGGTTGGAAGGCACCTTTAAAGGTCTTATAGTCCAACCCTCTTGCAGTGAACAGGGACATCTTCAACTAGATCAGGTTTGCTCATAGCCCCGTCGAACCTGACCTTGCATGTTTCCAGGAATGGGGCATCTACTGCCTTTCTGGGAAATCCGTTCCAGTGTTTCACCACACTTATCATAAAAAATTTCTTCCTCAGGTCTCGTGTGAGTCTACGCTCTTTCAGTTTAAAACCATTAACTCTTTTCCTATTGTTATAGGCCTTATTAAAAAGTTTGTTCACTATCTTTTTTTATAGGTCTCCTAGTCTGACCTACTGGTCATCATTTCCTAGGTTCTTTACCTGACCTTATTCTTCCAGGCTTTGTGAAGCAGGATCAAACTAAGCTGACAAACCCTCAAGTGTTGGGAGAAGCTGAGTGTGTGAATTTAATGGCTGGTGTTTATGTAGGTAAGGATTTGAACCAAATCCTAAACTGAAACAACCTCAGGTTTCTGATTCCAAGATACGCAGCACCATCCAAGTCCTGCTATGACAGCCAAGTCCTGCTGTGACAACCAAGGCCTGTCTGTGGCGTATGACAGGCTGCCTGTTAGCGCTCCTTCTGAGCTGAAGAGGCTGTTGTTGTAACGGGCTCTGGAGCCATTTCCCATGCCAACACCAGCAGACAGCGCTTGACACATGGGCTGCTCCATCGTTCATGGTGCAGGGAGGAGTCCTCTTCTTGTCAACAGTTAAGGCACAGAAGAGTCTGGAAGGAAAAGTACCTGTTGTTGAACTGTCCAGTGAGTAATAAAAGTTGGCTCGTTTAAACCAAGAAAAAGTGAAGCTCTCTAAATTCCAGGGATCCATGGGTTTATTTTTCATCCAGGAAGAATATAAATTTTTGGAGTTCGTGTAGGTAGTCTTCTTATTTGTACCCAAGACTTGGGCTTAGATGGTGCCATGGTTTAAAACCAGCTGACAGCTGTTCACCACCCACTGATCGATGTCCAACCAATCCCCAAGCTGTGGTGTCCCCTGGCCAACTCCCCACAGTTCATATATTGGGCATGATGCCACATGGTATGGAACAGCCCTTTGGCTTGTTTGGGTTGGCTGTTGTGGTTACATCCCCTCCCAAGATCTTCCTCCCAGTCTCTGCTGGCAGGACAGTATATGGAGCTGAAAAGTCCTTGACTTAGGATGAACATTGCTTAGCAACAACTAAAACTTCAATGTGTTGTTGATGTTATTCTCATCCGAAATCCAAAACACCACACTGTACCAGCTACTAGGAAGAAAATTAACTTTATTCCAACTGAAACCAGGACAGATGGGTATCATCTAAAAGATGTGGGCATATATGAGAGAGAAATATTGCCTGAAAATGCTTACAGACTTGTGATACTGAAGTGGTTACATAAACCATGCTCTAGAAAATCACACAGCTGCACTGTTTCCATATTAAAACTGTCTAAAAAGAATGCCTGTGTGTTGCTGTTTGTAACTGCTTTCAGCTTTATGATTATCTGCACCCCAGATGTTTTTCATGTAGCAACATTTTTCATTTTTCTCTTCCCCCTGTACAGATGAGGTCAGTAATGGGGGAGCAGTTAATCTTTTCTCTCCCATACTCTGCATTACCTTTCCTTCAGTTTCCACTTTTCCAGACAGCTTGTAAGGTATCGTGTATTATCTTCTCTAATAACAAGGTGGGCTCTTCCGCACTAGTTTGTTTATCACTGCCGTTGCAGTACTTTGATGCCAGGTTTGTTGAAAAAAATCATAGTTTCACTCGCAGGCCAGTGCAGTGCCATGTGTAGTATTCTTGGTGCTGGGCAAAAAGATGAAATACTTTTATATTTCCTATGTGGCTACTGAGCCTGTCACTAGCCAGGCACGAGGGGTGAGAGGGCACAAATGTGTCCCAGAGGAGACAGAAGGAGAGAAGAATTTCCTGGCTCACTGCTGCCGCTGACCAGAAGAGCAGTGTAGGACAGCTATTGCACAAGCAAAGCTCTGGACCTTTTTTTTCATCCCCACCTTTGAAATCGGGGAAGGGGAGCTGCTACCACAAGAGATTCATAACAGCTAGCCTTCTCGTCCTGCCCCATGAAACACTCCAGTGGGTTGAGCGTGGTGCTTGAAACACCAAAGGTCACGGGTTCGATTCCCGTTCGGTTCTCACGTGTTGCCTGACCTAGTCGAGAGGTGGTGTCCCTGCCCACAACAGGGAGGTTGGATTAAAATGATCTCTAAGGTCCCTTCCAGCCCAGGCCATTCTATGATTCTCTGATCTTTCAGGAGCAGGAAACATTGCTGTAATCATAAGTGTATATTATATTAGCATAATGTCATATCAATAAGACTTTTGTTGTCTTTGCCACATTCTGCATTCTGGCAAGACTTTTAAGCTAAACAGGAATTATTTTTACAATCATGTTCTCCGTGACATAAGCATGATTTAATAATAACATTTTGTGTTCTTAGAGGAAAAGAAATACTTTGAAAAAACCATGCAACTGCAGAATACATCCATTTTTCCTTGTACTGTGATCCATATTGACTCACTGGCTATCACACAATGAAACTCAGTGCTGCTGAATGATGCTAGATGTACAGAGACAGTTCTGACTTTTCAGAATTTTCGGCAGCTTTTGAGTTGCTTTTTGTCCTCATCAACAGGAGCTGAACACTAGGCACTTTTAGTTGGTAGATTAGATGATAGATTTTTTTTGGACTGTAACTAGGTGTGCCAATTATCCTGTGCAGGCGGACTCTTACGTGTAAAAGTCACCAAATTATTACATGGAAATGAAATGGTATCAAATACAACCTCAAACACAATGGTACTTCGCTCTGGATTGGAAAAGGTGGGGTGGGGTAAGCAGGTTATCAAACGTGCCTCGGCAACGATTCTGTGCGCTGTCCTCGTCGGTGTGGAGCCAGGTCTCCAGCAGGCAGAAGAGCTGCATGAAGCCACTGAGAAACCGAACAGTGTTGCAGGAGAGGTAATGGGCCTCAAGTAAAAGTCCTCTGGGAAATTTGTATGTAACTTGAGTGATTAATTTCTGCTGTACGTGTCTGTGCTTCTAACATGATCATCTTTACTATTTGACAGTAACACCCTTAGCTGCTGCAGCTGACAGTAGTTTTACTGTAGAGTGGTTGTGTATTCACAAGGGTTGCCCCAGAAAATTTGTGTGTTCCTAGACAAGACAGAAGATGATGACAAAAACCAAATTAGGGCAGTAAACAGGAAAAAGCAACAAGGCCTCATCTTTGTTTGTAGATAGTGCTCTCTCTTTTTGAGTCCAAATTAACTGAAGCTGTAGGAAGAATACACAAGTTAACCTTACAAAAGTGTGCATTATAACCATGCATTTTCTGGGAAAAGGAAATTCTGGGAAAGAAATACAGTCTTGCTGTTCCACATCATCAGGTAAAATACACATCCCCTTCAGGCTGGGTGCAGTTTGCCTTGCTCTTTTCCAGTCCTGAGCAGTTGAGCCAGTATGAATCCATCACATGAGGTGATAAAACGCTGAACGTGGTACTTCATTCAGTCTAGGGTTTGATGGCTGTGAGCTGGCTCACGGCTGAATGCTTGCCCCAGTTGAACTGAGCGCTAACCTCTTGTCAGCAGTGATTTCTGTGTCTTAAATAGCAAGAGCATAGTGGTTTTGAGAACCAATGGCAAATGGAGAATTTGTAATAGCATGACCTATGGGACTGGCACCATGGGGATACATTGTACCCATGTCCTTATGACAGATGGCTTGTTTTCAGGATTGTGTTTACAAGGAACTGTAAAAAAGACTGCTAAACATTCCATTTTTTTCATCCTGATGGACTGAACTGCACATTCCATGGTATCTGATATCTAAAGGGAAACTTAAGGAAAGGAAACTAAAAGTCAACTGTTTTGTGCACTCTGCATCTTCTAAGGGAGTCTGGGTGGACTCCTGGTTTGCCAGAGACATTTCTTCCATCACGGACAAATCAGATTACTGCTTTTGTGCCTCATCTGCAAAACAGAAATAATATTTCTTCACCTTTTAGATACTTGTAAAGCTAAACCAACCAATATTTGTAATTTGCTTTGGGATTCTTAGACACAAAGTTTTCTGGTACTTTTTTTGTAAATACTAAGATTTACTCATATGAATCATGATTTTTGAGGTAGGCTTCATCTTCTATCAAAGACCGTAAGAAATTTAGGGCTAGAAAAAGGCAGCTTACTGAAAATCATACTATATATTTAACAATCGTATCCTTTCTGAAGATTTTCATGTGTTTTGCCTTCAGGTAATCAACATCCTGCAGTAGATCATCACTTCAACCTAAACGTTTGTGGAAGAAATAAGGGATATGTGAAACTGGATGGAATTAAATTTTACATCTATTCATTCGGGACCCTGATGAATGACACCCAGGGAGAGGTAGAAGATGGTGAATTTCACAGAGAATGCAACTGAGAAGTGCACTATTAATCACAATATCCACCAGACTTTATCTCCTGTGGTATACATATTTGTATTTATATTAGGCTTGCCAGCTAACTGCCTCTCACTGTACTATGGGTATTTACAGATCAAGGCTAAAAACGAATTGGGTATCTACCTTTGCAATTTGACTGTAGCAGACCTGCTCTACATATTCTCTTTGCCTTTTTGGCTCCAGTATGTTTTACAGCACGACAACTGGACCTACAACGAGCTGCTGTGCAAGATTTGTGGCATCCTCTTGTATGAGAATATCTATATCAGTGTGGGCTTCCTCTGCTGCATCTCCATTGACCGTTATCTCGCAGTTGTGCACCCTTTTCACTTTCAACGGTTTCGGACGATGAAGGCTGCTGCCATCGTGAGCATTGTTATTTGGACCAAAGAGATAATGACGTGCTGCTTTGTCTTTACACACGGGGAGATCAGTATGGATGCCGAGAGCCACGTGGTGTGCTTCGAACATTACCCCATCAAAGAATGGGAGCACAATGTCAATTACTACCGCTTCTCTGCTGGCTTCCTTTTCCCCTTCTTTCTTCTGGCCTTTTCTTACTGTGGGATTTTACGAGTGGTCCAGAAGAGTCATGGCACTCAAAAGAAGAAGAAAATCCAAATTAAACGACTGGTTTCAAGTACTGTTTTAATTTTTGTAGTTTGCTTTGGACCATACCATATTCTACTTGTGGTTCGCAGCTTGCTGGAGAACAACTGCTCATTTGCTGAGAAAATATTTAATATTTACCATGTTTCTCTCTTGTTGACTACTTTTAACTGTGTTGCTGATCCAGTATTATACTGCTTTTCCAGTGAAAGCACTTACCAGAGCTTTGCCAAGATGCGAGACTCTTGTTTGAAGTGTTTTGGGTGTCTGAGGACTGAGAGGATGGAATCCTATCCACTGAATGCTCCAGGAACTCCCAACAGGCCACTACAGGAGCACCAACCAGGGTTACTGCAAACACCACATGATGATACTGCAGTGAAGGACTTCTCAACTAATGCGAGTGGCCTGTAGCGTTCACCAAAAAGGACATTAATCTAAAATCTGTAGTTACGGCCAGTTTGTGTACTCATCTGATTTATCCATGTATTACAACAGCGTTACTTCCCAAAGGCTCACTAGCAATGCAGTACAGCGAGGTCATTTCTGGAGGTGCTTGGACGTTGGCAATAGTGAGGAAAGCACACGCCAAGTCTGTTCAGTTACAATCGTGTCTGTTGACATTGTGATATCACTCAAGAACTGTTGGCTTGATGACTGCATTGACTGGAATAAGCAAGTACTCATAGTGTGTGCTTCCATTGAATTAATCTTTAACTGCTTTCTGTTTGCCCCTGTAGCATCTAGAGAAAATAATTTGCTACAAGCTGTCACTGGCTGTTGAAAAAGTTGGAGACAGAACAAATTAAATGTCCCCATATGTACTTTTAAGTAGAAAAAAGGAAAAAAAACTCCACATTTTTACAATAGTTCTGTGACTCTCTGAAATAACTTTTCCTTTAGCCAGTTTTGAGGCCTGCAGAGACCATGCCAGAACCAGCCTCCTCAAACAACCAATCCAATAACGTGAAATGTTCTGGGAGAACGTGAGCAAGGCACTCGGCATCTGCTGAGACCTTCAGTGTGTTGATTGCCTGTTGAATCTCAGACTGCTGAACCTCATCATAACGCTCCTATTACTTCCAAAGGTATGAAAACTCTTGGCTCTGATGGGGATAAATTATAGAATCATAGAATGTTCGGGGTTGGAAGGGACCTCTAGAGATCATTTAGTCCAACCCCCCTGCCTGAGCAGGATCCCCTAGGGCAGCCACACAGGAACGCGTCCAGGCGGGTTTTGAAAGTCTCCAGAGAAGGAGACTCACAACCTCCCTGGGCAGCCTGTGCCAGTGCTCCAATACCCTCACAGTAAAGAAGTTTCTCCTCATGTTGAGGTGGAATTTCCTATGGTCTAATTTAAACCTGATATTTCTTGTTCTGTTACTGGGCATCACTGAAAAGAGGTTTTTCCCTTCCCCTTGACACCCACCCCTCGGATATTTATATACGTTAATAAGGTCCCCTCTCAGCCATCTCCTTTCAAGACTAAACAGCCCCATCTTCATAGGAGAGATGTTCAAGTCCCTTAATCATCCTCGTAGCTCTCTGTTGGACTCTCTCCAGTAGGTCCCTGTCTCTCTTGAATTGGGGAGCCCCAAACTGGACACAAGATTCCAGGTGTGGTCTCACCAGGGTAGAGTAGAGGGGGAGAACTTCCATAGACCTGCTGGACACATTTTTAATGTGCCCCAGGATCCCATTCGCCCTCTTGGCCATAAGGGCACATTGCTGTCCCGTGGACAACTTACTGTCCACTAGGACTCCAAGGTCTTTCTCCACGGGGCCACTCTCCAGCAGCACGTCCCCTAATCTGTACTGGTGCCTGGTGTTATTCCTCCCCAGACGCAGGACTCTACACTTGTCCTTACTGAACTTCATGAGGTTCCCCTTTGTTCAGCTCTCCAGCCTGTCCAGATAATTGGATATGTTGACCTGGAACAGAACAGGAGTTTTTTAGTACATGAGGTTCTTTATATCCATGTGCTTCTCTGAGTTACTGTTTTAAAAGACCAATTGAGTTACACCTAAATTCTATTACACCTTGCTAAGGTTTTGATTGTGTCCTTTACAATTTGTGTCTTGTGCAGCATAGACTATGCAGGCAATTAAAGAACAATGCATTTGTCAGGGAAGCTGTTCAATGGATTCCGTTTTGTCCTACAGATACCATAGCTTAGAGCTTGGTCATTGGTCAGTAAATACAGTGTCAGAAATATGATGATGATCCATGTTTCCTGGTTTAGACAGAACCAAAATAGAGGAATAAATTGAGATAATGGCAATTGAGGACGTGGGAGTTGTGCTTTAGAGTATTGTTTCTACCACTCTCTCCTCTCTAGGTTCAGGGGTTTTTTTATTATACTAATGAATCCTTTATGATTCTGTTTTGTGATCTGCTTATCACGCCTTCTTGTACTGATAATTATTACACTGAAAGCATTGCCTTGTCCTTTCACTGCTCTGGTTTTAAACTGTTCTTGAAATACCTCTCTCTCTGCACCCCGGAGCTGGTAACCTCCAGCAGAATAATCAGTTTTGTTTCGGGGTTTTGGTTTTTTTTCATTGTTAACAGACTCTATACACAGACGGTTTACTGTCATTATCTGAACTATGACATTGTAACACAGTCTTACTTGTCAGGAGTTTCTAACAGGAATATATTCTAACACTTTTCTGGAAACCACCTTGAGAGTGCAATATTAGAAATAATTAGGGGATGTGTTTAATAAAATATATTTTTATTATTTTCTTCCTACATTTGTCCACTCCGTGTTTCAGATCTCTCTTATGGCTTTGGCCCCCAGTTTCTGTTTGTGATGCTGCCAATCCCCTCCTCCCTCCTCTTGCAGAAAGGATTCATGTCCCCACTCCCAGGAGGGGATTAGGTTTGCTTAGGTTAACATTTGGTTTGTTTAATTATTTTACATTTCTTTAGACTTAGACCATTCGCCAAGCAGGATTAATTACCTTATGCATGCATTTTTTTCTTCTGACTGTTAGTGCTGTTTAGCTTTACTTTTCCCTAATCTTTCCTCTGATCTCCTGTCTGTGTCAACGGGGTCGTGAGGCCGGGACGTCTGACCACCCTAATGCCGTGCATGTATGTCCTTAAGCACCGAGCCAACTGCTTGGGCTGCCACGACCTGGCCGGCTGTAAGGCACACACGTGGTTTCTTCTAGGATGAAGTATTTGTTGTCCTGTTTATGTTTTACTTCCTTGCAGTTACCCACGTTGTTTAAATTAGACAGCTGGAATGCAGAGCACGCCATATTACATTGAATTATCATCTCAAGGATTAAGGCTCATTCGATTTGGTACTTTGATGTGGTCACTTGCTGCAGTTTAAAATCAGATGGAAACTTGGGTAAGAAGAGTCCAGCGTTCTGCTGCAGTTCTCAACGTTTAACCTGCAAGATGGAGGGTGTTTCTTCTTCTTTTTTTTTTTCCAATTAAGTCAATGTTTTATCAGTTCTTTCTACATTGTAACTGCTAGGCTTAGGCTGCAGAACTGTAACCGATAGGGGAGGAAGGTAACTGTCACTCACAACTCTTCTTTCCATCTCAGCGGTGACATAGTCAATCAAGGGTCCTACTGATTGACTATGGTTGCTAGAGATATGCTAGACATTGCTATTGGATTAAATACAGGCCTTGGAACTGCACACGAGAAGGGATTTTAAAAACCCATGCTAGAGGAGAAGATGAAAATATTATTACATTTTAGATTTCCTAATGGAATACGACTGTTAGAATCTGCATTTGGGGGGGAAAAAAGTGCAAAAGCTCACTAAATGAAGGGGGTTCTGTCAAAAAAGTTAGTATTTGGAAAGAATGATATACATTGCACATTGTTAGTGCAGTATGTCAGTAAGCTACTGAGTGGGAAGCACCCAGAGAAGGAAATCAGCTGCCTCTTTTCCCAAACCTACATTTTTAAAGGATGCCAATTTCATTTTGTGGGTTCTGTGTAGCAGTGAACATGTACCACCCTGTGGTGTTATTGGCTTTGGCAAAAAGCTCAATTCGTATGAAACATTTTACTTATTAGTTATACTGGAGACTTCAAAAGGTGCTATTTTCTACTTGTGAAACTTTAAAGAGTGCTGGTAGGAAAGTTCTCGAAAAATCATGCATTTGTCTTACATAAGAAAAGGAAAATAAAAGTCACCTGCCAGAAAGAAAAGTAGATACAAGGTGCTGCTGGAAGCCCACGGTTCTTTGCAAAAAGTGGTGGCTAAACACAACTGCCATTCTCATCCTGTTAATGATTCGATGCTCGCCTTTTGTGCCATTATAAACATTTTATGACATCTAAAACATCAGTGCCTGAGAGGTGCAGTGTCAGATACACCCCGTCCTCTCCACTGTGAGGGCTGATGACCAGCAGAACTTCAGCCCTGACACTCCTCTGGAGTTGAAGTAAAATCACGGCTTTAAATGACACAAGTCCGGCACGATTCACAACCATTTGTCATGTCCTGGTGCAGCTTTAGTAGGCCTTTGAGCTATTATTTAATTTTGCTTCTCAGTCTTGTTTGGAACTAAACTTTGGTAACTGGAATTCATCTAAATGTTCATTTATGTAATTTTACTTCGTACTGAATACAAATGTGTTTTAATTTCTAATCATTCCTTAATTTCTATGCATTAATTTTTGATTACTACTTATGTATTTAATTAATATATTAAGGATACCATGAAACGTCTACAACCTTTCTGTATTACCCAGAAAGGGGCAAAATACCTAAATGGCAGACTGCTAATATGAAGGAGGCAAACATCACAGCCTACTCCTTACACGGAAGGTCTGCAACACTGCCCGTATCTTCATTAGCTCAGTTAAAACTTTCCCCTTAACCTTCTCACGCTTCTACAAATTATCTGCCACGACAAGAAGACAGAGTTAGAGGGGCTACAGGAAGTGTGCAAGGGAGCTGTATTTAACAACTTGCACTACTGTGACACTTACTGGTGTCTTTTTGGTTTTGTTTTGAATCTCCCCTCTCCACTGCAGCTATTTTCCTCACCACAAGGTATTTTTAAATCCAAGTTGCTACAAGAGTTACTTCCTGTTGCAGTTACGAGGTTAGTAAAACAGGAAGAGCAATGCGATAATATTTCATTTTATTCACAAGCTTTCTTTGTAAAAGCCAGATCACCTCTTAATATGTATCATTTAATTTCCATTAAAAAATGACAGAAAAGAAAGGTAGTAAGGGTAACAATGAAACATCGTGTGCAATCAAGACACTAGTGAGAAGTCTTCTTTTTCTGATCTTTCATAACGTGTGAGAGCCTAGGGAATAAGAAGATAACATGGCAGCAACTCTTGACACAGAAATCATGAGGGGCCGTCACTTCTGCACTTCTTGCAGCAGCTTTTCAATCATCAGTGAATGGGTGTTGTAGAAGGGCAGCCCGTCCACTTCCATTTCTAGGCTGGCAGTTTTTCCACTGCGGACCCCGTGCTGCACAAGGGTTTTCAGGAGCTTTTCTTCCTTAATAATAAAAAAAAGAAACAGAATATAATTAAAATCCTGAATCAGATAAGAGCATTCATCAGTATCTTTAATTCTAGGGGAGACTGACCACATCCTCCGTTAATATTTTGACACGAATTTGCTAACAGCTTCTTCTCCTTGTCCCAAAGAACACGTGTATCATCTGGAACTTAGGGAGCATTAAAAGGCTTAAATATTCTTGACTGCTCTTTAATTACTGAATTATACAATTGTTCTCCACACTCCCTCAAACAGCACATTAGTGTCAATTTATAAACGTAAATCTTTTTTGCCTGGTTTCAAGATCCTACATTGCACAAATTAGAATCCAAGAACTCTCCACCCAAAGTATCTCAAGAAACTACCTGTCATTTCCCCAGCATAGCAGCAGCTGGCTGCAGATGTGTTTTTAAAGAAAAAGAAGGGAAAGAGGATACAACAGGAAAGCAGGTTTCAGCGACCACCTGAATGGGCTGCACAATCACTTTCCTGCATCTTCTGTGAGCCTTTTACTCTCTGTCTTCTTTCTTCTATTGATTTTATTTTTTTCTGGTTGCTTACGAAAGGGTTGGGGGAAAAAGAACACCCTGAAATTGTGCTTCCTTGGGATTTTCTGAAATAGTGTGTACTTTGTTTAGAGCTGCAATTCAATTTCACATTTATAACAGTTATTTTCTTGCTGAACATAACGTAAGTGGATAACAAAGCATGTTCCAAGTTGAGCAGAGGGAACAAAAGCCTTGGTTGTGAGCTAAGGGCCAGTTAGCACTGCGAGATGGAAAGATGGGATAAAACCAGCTCTGAAAAAGCACTAGTTCTCTAAACAGTGACACCAGAAGACCTGGTGCCTAGCATAAACTGCTTTGCTTTTCATTTGTCTTAGCATTTACGATAGAGGGAATTTATTTTTCCAATTCTATTAGTAAAAATTAATGATGAAAAAAGTGTAAAGTTACAATGTCTAACATTCTCTTATTCAATGCCAGTTGGTTGTTTGGGTTTTTTTTTTTTTCCCTAGGGAGACTTCTAAACCATAAAGAATACAATAGCTGAATTTAGACACGTTATGGTTGTATTTTACGTAGTACAGTTTATGGCCAAAATATAAATGTTCCTGAAAGAATTAAAGCATGTCTTGCATGGGCAATTAGCAGAGAATTTAGAATAACTTGGTAACCTGCCTTCTGAATGCACTTGATAAAGATTTGTCTTGTATTTTCTGGTAATGCATCCTAGTCTTAGCTGCAACAAAGCCAAATGAGGTACTGGTTTTCTATTAAAGGAAGAAAATGTGTATAGTTATATGGTGTCAGTCTTGAAATCATGTAACAATACAACAGTGATACAGCTAATAAGGAAATTATCTGGATATCTGGGTAGCATAAAAAGTGCTACTTTGTAACTTACAAAATTGTAAACATACATCAGCTCACATGAATGCGAATACAAGCATTTGAGCTTTCTGCACAAGAGAGGTTTTTCTTAGCACTCAGTACCTATATGCAAAGTAGATCTCCTGTGTCACAGAAGAGACACCTGAATTGGATACGCAAAATGTCATTTCTAATTGGAATTGTTTCTCCTATGTATTTACAGGTTGGAGTTCTCTGATCTATTTACATGGAGGAAAAAGGCTTGCTTGTTTAATACTACATAACTATGCCTGATAAACCATATTCTATCATCAAATGCTATTGCTTCCATTTGTAAGGAACAGACACGGCGTACAGTACACTTCCTTAGCTGTAAAGTGCTGCAATTTGCTCACAGTCCTCTCTTTAATAAATATTTATGTTGGGAGTGGGGTAACCAGAAAAATAATGAAATTAATAGAAAAAGAACTTGTTAATTTGCACTTTATTCAGGAAAATAATCTCCCTGATGAATGACAAGGCTAATAAAGAATACTAGAACAAATGTAATTATCTTCTTATATTGCTGATTTATAAAGTAATTATGTTCTTAGAGGTCTTGATTTCAAAATAAATTCTATACAGTTCATTTCTTACTACTAATAAAGAGTTCAGTCAAAGAACACCTGCCTATTAACCTTGTTGTGAGATGTGAGGAAATGCAGAGTTGTCTGTAGGATGTTCAGCCACATTTGGTTATGTATCTGTTAATATATTTCCCTACAGTCACTTTGGTATAAAGGTACCACGAACATCTGAAAACCCAAACCAGTACTGTAATAACCAACATAATTATGATTCAACCACAACTGAACAGTAAGTAAAACTTGTTTACATCAAATTGTTTCTTGCTCATCAAATTCTTGACAAGGAAGAAGTGCTTTGTGGTATCTCTTATTACAATAAGTAAAGACTAATCCGTGTGCTTAGAACAATCTCAGCATTCTGTCGAGCAGGAAGGGAGAGCTCCACAGCCCCGGGGTTTGCTCATTTAGTAATTATGATCACTCGTTTTCACGGAAAGCAAGCCATTTTTGGCAGAAAAATGGAGCACAATATGAGAAAGCTGTTTGGTGCTTAGGCACAACCTCAAATGTCTTCTTTCTAATTACAAGCAGACAAATATAAACACCGAGATTGGTTTGTGTGGTGGTGTTCTTTATCTTACTAGCATTAAAAGAAGCTGAGCTGAGCAGAAAGTAGCCGTGTAAACTTAAATGGTCTGATATTTATCCTAATGGAATATGCGAACACTAATGTGTTCAATCTTCTGCACTATTTACTGTTGCATGATGTCTAATTAAACATACCATATTCTCTTGTGAGAGATTTGTAGTTTTCTTTCCTCCACAAAACTGTTTCCGTTAATTTTATCTCAACAGATTTTAGTATTGCACTTCCAATAGCCCATTATTGGGTCATTATCAATATTCCCAGCTGTATTGCTTTGCAAAGCAAAACCAAGGAGGATTTCCTGTACACACTGTCACATTTACAGTATCCCATTACCAGGAATTTTGGTCATAGTAGTTTTGAGGATACACTAAAGGGCAAAACAGTAGAAAAAAACATTGAAAACTGAAAAGTAATCGATTCATTCTTGGAAAACATTGCACTGAAAGGTACCATATGCTTTGTTAAGTCTAACGGTAAGTGGCTATATGGCTGCATTAAATGTTAGATCAGTTTTAGTTTTATGACATTTATATGAAAAATCAAAATAGCAAGAGTTAGAAAAAAAAGGAAGACCTACTCTAAAATACTTAAGAAGCGCTTTATTGGAATTTCAGGCGGAACATGCTATCATCGTGGGAGAAATGCTCCACTGTTGTGGGCAATATCTGGATTACATTTTGTTTAGCACTCTTGGAGGCCACAAATTTACTGGTTTGGTCCAAGTCTCTACAGCGATACTCTGCCAATAAAACTGAAGTTCCTAGGTTATACAAATATGGTGGAACAAATCTAATTTGCTTATTGATATATATATTTTTTAAACACTGACAAGTCAAAAATACAGCCACGTGCTTAGCAGGATGAGCACAGATCACAAGTCATCTCTCACCCCTCTCAGTTGTTTTACTTCTTCTCAGTCTGAAACTTTTGCATTCCTGGAATATCACACTGTTCAGAGCTGCATTAGTCAAAACACATCTAAAAATATTCATCTGTGAGTCTCTCCAACTTTAATTTAGAAACATTCAAAACTAATTATAGAAAGGTTCTAACACAACTAGAAAGATCAGAAGTAAGATGCAAAGATCAGAAGTACGGAGTGGCTTCTGTATTGGAACTGTGACTTGATTTTGGAAGAGAGACATCTAAAGGAGGCTACAACAGAGACCTATAAAATCATACACAATGCTAAGTGAATGAGGAATTTTAATTACTGTATCGCAGTACAAGGATTTCTTGCACTGCTCATAAAATTGTCTTGTGCTTGAAATCACAGCACACAAATACATTCATTTTTGAGGATTTTTATGTTCAATCTATCTTAAATCCTTTACAGAATATTCTGAGATGGTGTGGCTGCTCGTCACCAGGGATGCCAGAAGTCATCGCCAGGCCATGTGAAGGGAAGCTGTTGAACTGGACCAGGCGTGATTTAGCAGCTGGTGGCCAATTCCATTTACATGTCACAAGCAAGTCCCAACTTCTTGGCCCTACAGGAATTACCTTGGTAACGGACGGAAGTGCCGATAGCCAAACCATCTTCTTTGACAACTGTGGAAACCCAACAGCTTTCCTCAGGTAGCGGTCATGTGTTTCACAAGTGCTGAGAATATAGAGAGCGCAGGCAATGGCATAACCTCCCCAGTTAGAGACTCCTGCAAGAGAATGTCACTGTGAGACCGACAACAGTTATTGCCAAGATACTTAACCTGCCTACTAGGCATGTACAACTGTCTCTCCTGTAGCGATGGGGAGATAGAACATGGGTATGAATTAAATATGGACATGAATTTGGAACGTTTATTTCAGAAATACACAACTGCTTAACATATTAAAATATTTTCAGTAGTATTTCAGACTGAATTTCTGTAACTTTCCATCTAGCTTTAGTCTGCAGTTTGTCTTTCCAACAAAGCACAAACTCAAATGGGCACAGTCTACAGCACAGTTCCATTTGGCTTAGCATGAAGACCCTGAACTGTGAGGAGCTGTGTTACAGCCCAGTGTTTTGGCTTTTAAATGTGCAGAGGTAGGAGATTTTGACACAATATCCTAAACCAGGCAAATTTTCATTGGTGTCAAGTTTTATAACAGGATGCTCTGCCATTGCAGAGAACCCCTTTTTGGTCAAAAATGATGAACGATTAAAGACTTCAGCTATTTTATCAGATACGAAGCCATGGTGAAACTAGTTGTCTCTGTTTTGATGATGTGTCCTTGGTGTAAGCATCATATACAAAACCACATTCTAGCATAGTTAATATCCACAAACTTTCTGTCAAGAAAATCATCTTTGTCAAGACTGTCTTGGAGATCATGAGATTTGAAACTTGCTGTGGGAAGTTTTCTCTGCTGCTGATACCTTGTCCAGAGACACAGAACAGCCAAGTGTCCAAAGAAGGTGAAAGTTGTGTCAGTACATGTTGTTTTCTGCTCTTAAACATGTCCAAACCTCCACCTCACTTCACTTTGCAGGGTCTGGGTTTGACAGTTGCTTTCAAATTAAAAATCATCAGAATTGCCAAAACAGCCACTGCAGATACTATACACATATAGCCATAAGAAGTAGATACAATTATCACCACACTCTCGGTTCTTGCCAAAAAGTGCTGGTTTAGTATCAAGAGTGTTAAATACCTAAGTGGGAAACCTGGTCTTGGCTGAACATGTCTCTTTCACTGTGAATTTTATTTCATGCTGGTTAAGATGCTACGGTAGAATGGAATTTTAGCTATAGTGTTCAACTTTTGTTGTACATTAAGAATGTACATCTGTTGTCAAGTGGCTGCTGAAAGGACTTATCACCTCTTCACGTAACAGCAATACCCTGACAGGGTCACACCCACAGAAGCTGATCAGCTCCACTGAAAATTCATATGTGCATAGACATTTTAATTCTCAGAGAGATCACTTCTGCAGTCTTCATTGTTATTTCATTTAAGGTGAGATTTTTCAAGAATAGTCAGGATTTGCCCAATTATTTCCAATTAAATGCACTTTTCTTGGGGAACATACTCAATTTCCAGACATTTCTGCTGGAGCTGTAGTGTCTTCACTATTTAAAAAATTGACATGATAGAGCCAGATTTGTTTGCCTGGTTATACAAAGAAAGGGTGAATACAAATTAGTTGGAAAGACATATGTTTTCTTGTCAAGTCTCTTCTCAAACATCAACAACTCTCCCATCCCCCAGAAAAAATTCCCTTACCAGCTACAATAGTAAAGTCAGCTTCAACATCGCAAGCTATAACATCTCCATTTCTTATGTGCTTCTTTACAGCTTCTTTTACTTTGCCCATTCCTAACTCATTTCCGCCATCTCCAACACCTTTATTAAAAGAGAAGACCAAATGAGTGTGAACCCAGCATATAACTAACAATCCATTTAGGAATCATCCCATGTCTTCCTTAGAGTCACTGTGACAGTTCATAGTTCTACAGGAGATGATTTACCCATTTTCATCCGAAGTATCTAAAACCAGAAGACTGAATGAAATAGCTGAAAGCATCACCCATCCCATGCTGAGCTGTAAGTGTATATAAGTAATACATGCTGTACTCGTGCAGGCAAAAATCAAAATTATCAAGTGCTCATGAACTGCAGACAGAATTACGATAGGAAACGTTGCTTATGGAAAGCCTTACATGAATGTTCTACATAATGCATTATCACACACACCTGGCACAGACTGAGAAAGAAGATAAAAAACAAACCTAAAATGCACCTGAGAAATTAGCCTATGATCTGTAGTAAAGCAAGCATAGAAAACTTTGGTTTGATAAAAGCTTTAATTAAAAAAAAAAAATTAAAAGTAGCAATGATTGTAGAAAGCTAAGCAAAATTATACATAGGGACTTTGGCAGAAGTAGGACTTACTGCACTGGCAATCCGTTTAATACAGGTCGCTTTTGTGTACCGTGCCACAGTAAAAAAGAGCCCAACCCTGTGTACTGTTTTCTCTTTTTTTTCTAGTAATTTATGTAAAAAATAGCTAGTCTTTTTTGTATTTTTTTACAGTGTTCATATATTCGAGTTGTGGGGCCTTGATTTTATTGGTGAAGTATAAGCACAATGTATTTGTCCAGTAATTTTGAAAAAAAATAATGGGACCTATGTCATTTCAGGAAGATT
Source organism: Trogon surrucura (assembly GCA_020746105.1). NCBI lineage: Eukaryota > Metazoa > Chordata > Aves > Trogoniformes > Trogonidae > Trogon > Trogon surrucura. The sequence continues at coordinate 29,109,915 of CM036623.1, read as the reverse complement.
TTAGGCAACCCTGTGTTTAAGACATAAAATTGTCATAAAATGTCATTCAGAGATCTGGAGATGAGGATAATATAAAATAGCAGCTTACATGAAAGCTGGATAGTACCTCTAGCCTTAGCAACGTATTAAAAAATGACACCAAAAAATCCATCTATTTAAATGGAAATGAACATTTCTCTTTCACCTGTTAGTCTAAATGGCATCTTTTCAAGTTTTTAGTTACTACTGTTCTGTAAGAATCCCCATGACATATGGACCCAAACTTTTGCTCTTGTTGTCCCTTAAAAAGGCTAAAATGAATTTTTGCCCTTTGAAGATCATCAACAGTTGCTCAGAGTTTTTGTATCAGGCTTGTTTTGCATTTTCTTGTCTTTGTGTAAGTCCTGTCACCTGTCTACACCTCGGCAGAGGACTCCATTTCACTGTAAATTTCCAGAGTAAGATTCACCTGGCAAAATGCAGCCACCTATACATTAACCAGTCAGCCAGACTTCTTTCAAACTGAGCAGAGAGACACATACCCTTCAAATATTCAGTTCCTCTCATCCCGAGGCAGACATCTCAAATATAGATGTCTGAAAACAGGCAAGATGAATCCTCTTCTCCTAAAGGCCTGAGTGCTTTCCAGGCAGAGGAAAAATAGTTCTGTTGGATCTTCCACACAAGTTTTCACTGGCTACACTGGGTTCTGAAGCTACATTCATGAAAACTACAGGAAACGTCAGTCTTCTGTGCTAAAAGTCGTTTGTACAAAAGGGAAACAAATGTTACCGCATTTTTCCATGCAGTACTTTGGAAAGCTTTTCATTAGCTCCTATATAAATAGCATAGAGCTATGTCAGTTGTATGGCAGCTGAAAAAAATAGCATGTGGTTTCAGTAACATCTCTTAATCTTTTATTCCAATCTTTTGCAGAAAATGAGTCCTTCCAACCTCAGCCTTTCGCGTCTTCTTATTTTGAATATTCCTGAAGTTTGCTGCTTCCTCTGTGCCTGTTTATGTACAGTGGTACCTGTACAATTGCAGGCATTGTTCATGATTTGTCTAGATGAGGCATTTTTGTTTGTTTGTTTTTGTTTTTTAAACACAGATCTTGTTTTAAATGCAAAACTGGACAGCAATTAACCGGCGTGTAAGAAATGCTCTAATGTTTCCCCTCTATACTTACACAGCACTTCTTGCCACTGAGCACACTACATAAACACTTCCATGGGGCTGAAAACTTGACGTTTCTAGTACCCTTCTCTAGTCTCTAAAGTTGTCTGAGTACTTCGCCCTAATACTGTACAGTATTTGCATTTTATTTTGGAACTGGACATATGCTGTGAAATTCCTGCTGACCAGGAAGAAGGTCAAAGATAACCCCACTGGAAAAATGTATCATGATCAGCAGCAATACCTTATCATCAGTAACAAGGTGCAAAGGCCGCAGCCCAGATTGGTGCCTTGTTAAGCTAGGCTTTGCAGAAAACCACAGAAAAAAACAACACCCATCCCAAGAAATGGTACTCAAACTGAAAAACAGATACAAAAGTTAGTGTGATAAACAAAATAAGAAACGTTAACTAGGTAACAGACAATGTAAGGAACACTTTCATTGCTTTTCTATAGATACTCAATTCGTTCTCCAGTGTAGATTATCCATGTACACAAATTCCACGGGGCATCAGAGCAGATACCTTCAGTATCTTTTGAAGCCTATGACTTGTTAAATCATCTTCTATGCAGAGATCTCTTTAGAGAAAATTCATGGCACTGGCATGCAGTGAATACAGATAACTGCTTCTCATCTTATGCACAAGCCCGTGGTATTTTTAATTAATGACATTTCATACTATATTTGAATATTCAGAGAATGCTGAAACCAAGCTAAATTCTGCTGAGCAGATTCAAATTCCACCTTGCAGAACACTCCTAACTCCACCTTATCAATAATGTACTTTGAGCTGCTCTGGGAGATACTTTAAGAGATTAGTGTATTTTTATTAAAGGAATCAGGATGCGATGTTGCATAAGCAGCTGGAGAGACCAAGCCCTTTTATCAACAGTCTAAAATCAGGGACAAGAACTGAAATTAAGTGCAGCGGATAAAGCTCTGAGGCATTTTGCTAAATATCTTTAGGAAAGAGCTTTTTCTATCCTCATTCAGTCAATCCTTGCCTACTCTGCTGAGACTGCCAACAGAGTGCCATCTAGAGTGCTGCTTTTTGAATGTCTGAAGTTACTCCTTAGGAACAAGAGGAAATTTGAATTAAATCTAAGTGAAATATATACCAAGTTTTAAGATAACACAGAAAATATCAGCAAGTTCTTCTGCTATACAGCTTTTAAATGGTTCCAAGAGAGTGAAAACAGACTACGCATTCTCTCTGCAGGAGCTCTCTAAATTCTACAGAAACATTTGAAAAGCATCAGTACTGAGGAGTCTATGTTCTTGTGTTTTTGGTAAGACTTAGGAGTGAGTCCACAGCACTACAAGAAGGAAAAAAAGCCAGATCAGCAGACATGTACTGATGTGACTGAAATCAGGGTGACACGGGTACTTATTTCGAATTTTGTGACACATTTCTAATTTTGTTCCTAACATTTATACAGATTATGTATCTCCCAACTCTATTTTGGGCCACACAATGTAGCAAGAAGCATTTGATTGTGCAAGGACCTTGTACCATATTTATACTCCTTGATCTATGACATATTGTTTTCAAAACAAGATTCAGGTAAGCTTTCAGGAGAAGAAGGACTATCAGCAAACGAGAGGAACACCACCAAAGCACTCTTATTAGACATAGTAGCCAATGCTAATACAGTTTTGGCAGGACGGACAATGTACTCCTTAAAGATTATTACTGTATTTTGTTAGAGAAGGCACTACGATAGTAGATACTTTTTTTTTTTTTTTTCCTTTTGGCTGTGAGAACCCTTCAATAGAATCTTGTAATTATTCTCCCACAATGGTCTCTAAACTCAACCACAAGAGCTGTAGCCTGCAAACACCTGCCTGCTGCTCCCCTTCACTTCCAGGAAGTGCTCCTGCTCCGTTCTGCGCTTCCCTTGCTTCTGAGAATGTGACACAAACTCCCACACACCTGTTGTTGTGATTCCTGGAATGGTTTGTGCAGCTACAAATAGCTCATCTATGGGATCCACGAGATGCTTAATGTTAACTTTCCTGGCGTTGTAGTAATTGCCATCAGCTGCCATCCCAGCACGCTCTATTGCTATCAGGTGATCAAATCTGGTTACAGACAAGGATTAAAAACAGATGTGAGGAGTCGAAGTTGTGGTTCTTGCTTAACAAATTCTTCTATTGGCTGCTTCTCCTGTTGTGCTTGGTTCTACCATTTGGGATTCAAGGTAAAATCTGGATACTGTTTTGTTATTTCTGAATGTAGTTCTGTACAGTTTATTTTCAAAGGTTAGTCCAGTTTCTCTACAGCTGTAGCACAACTCCCTCAAACCACGTTTGCCACTAAGAAATGGAAAAGTTCCTAAGGCACTCCTAACTGGTAATCCTCTGGGTCAGCCATCTGGCCTTGCTCTCTTTCTTGTTAAAATATATCTTGTAAGATGTTAGTCTCTGCAAGAGTTTTCAAAGAAAGCAAAAAAATGGCAAATTAACGGCCACCCAAATCCTTGTTAGTGCAAATGTAGTTGCTCCTTAAAGCACGTTGTTTGGCAAATGTTAATTTGTTTTTAGTCAGGGAGTTTTTTGGTGTGGGTCTTTAGATTTGGGGAGTTTTTCTTTAAGTCTACAGCTATTCTGCTAGTTATGAAAGCAGACAGATGTACTGTAGACGTCCTACATTTAAGCAGAATTTTAGTACTCAGGTCCACCACTATATGTTAGAATTAAGTTATTTCGTTTCTATTTCTCCAATTTTATTGTCAAGATGCTGCTAATTCTGCTGAATTACTTAATGGTTTTGTGGGTTGGGTGTATATAAGGTGACTCCAGAGACCTTAAGCAGGTTAGTTGCCTATTTTGAAAAAAACATTTACTTTAATTTTTTGAGACTATGGGATCAACTGAAATAGAAACTGGCTGTAATTGTATTATGGAGAACTGTAAAACATATTTTAAAAACAATACTTAAAAATATGAAGACAGTATCATGCATATAATTATAACATTCACTAGGCTGTGGGAAGAAAAGGTCATTAAGTCGATAAAGCAAATATGAGGGTAAAAGGTCTTTTTATGAAAGAGAACAAACTGAAGGCAACTGCCTTAAAAGGTTTTACAGGGAAAGAGAAATAAAAATGAGCAATATGTGTCTACTTGAAGGAAATGTAAGTTGCCTGCTAAGTAATGAAATGTGCATACAGCTACTTAGCAAATTCTCCAGTGCATCAACTCTGATCACACACTTTGTATAAATGAATTTTTGCTCAACGTTGTATACTCAACAGTGTGCATGCAAACATATGTATGCGTGCATATCTCTCTAATTTTGGCTTTGGCTGCCCAAAGACAATAGGACAATAACTTTCACACTATTACAAGCACATGACATTTTATAAATCAGATCAGATTCCCCAGCTGTCAGACTTGAGCCAAAGCTCTCTAGAGAGAACACACTCCACAACTCTTTTCCTACCTCTTTCACTGACTCTGACATAATACTTCCCATTTCTGATTTCTTCACTAATTTAAACACTGATAAAATAATATATTGTGTGCATGTGTGTGTGTATATATCTGTGAAATAATAGCTGAAAAACTTTTAGCAATTTTTCAATGGAAAAGAGCTATTGATACATGAAGTATCATTTCTCTTTTTTTGTACTCCAGAAATGCATAAAAACGTGCAGTTCTGTACTCTGTGTGTGCTCCAATTCCAGTGCTTGTCTTTAAAGTTTGTTCTGTTCATTCCAAGTCTTAAGGACTTATCTGTAACCATTACACCTTCTTTAGATCATGGTTATAATTTTTATTATAGCTTCATACAATAGAGGTGTGACCCACTCAAAAACCGACTCCACATACCTTGGTCTTCCAGGATTCCCGTTCTCGCACAAAAACATTAAAGCTGAACCAGCATTTTCCCTTTGATAACTCAGTAGAGGGACAGGTCTCCTCAGGATTCCTGCAGAAAACCAAAATATAGTTCAGACACTGTGTAGCTTTTTTTTATTTTTTTTAAGTGTGAGGACTTTGGAGAAGAAAAAAAAAAAAAGCAGAACGGTTAGAATAGTAAGGTCTTTATGCAGTTCCTGGTAAGCTCCCTGCATCCTTACTTCACTTTATTAAACTGATTTGGGTGTTAGTGCCAGTAAATGGGACCTTGAGACAGAAAACAGGTCCGCAAGAATGAGAACAGGCATCCAGGATTTGTCACAAACAGCTAATCCAGAATCAGAACCCAGACACCAAAGCACTAACTTGATGCCTGCTGGGGTTAACAAAATGTCATCATAGCAATGCTGATCAGAGCTTAAAGGATGAACTTGGGTTCGTTCTCAAGAAAACCCTAAATCCTGTACTAAGTGACAGCGGATTAACTGAAGCAAACCTTGGCTCAAACTGGAAAGACAAAAAAAGAAGAAAACGTGTGCCTTACCTAGCTGAACAGCCTCTTCAATAATCTTTTTATTCAGATTCATGGCTCTCTGATCTGTTACTATGGCAACCTCTTTTTCCAAGGCCTGCAGTACAGCTGCAATAGCGAGGGCTCCTGGGGGCCCGTCGTTCTCTTCCGGCGGCTCGTAAGCGAAGTGGGTAGGAAATCCAGTTGTTACCAGCACTGAGCGAGCATGGGAGATGGCCAGGCAAGCCTTCAGCAGCTCGCCCTGCAGCAGCAGATGAGTTATACCCCGGTCTCCTATACAAGTGTTAGTAAAGAGAGCAGTATACTTCAATATATTGTTCTGGTTTTGAAGTTTCTGTGTGGGTGAAGCTCCGTGCTTTAATGACATAAAATGCATTTTGAAACAAAAAATAGATAAAGAAAAACCTCTGGTCAAGGCAGGAATTGGGGTAGTTTCCTCAGGAAACCTAGGAAGGTGTAGGATATGAGTAATGAAGATAATGGGCTGTGCTTCCAGGTTAAGAATTTCAGTTCACTGGACTTTGAAAATTACTATACCTAGCATTTCTAGGTATTTTGTATTTCTGAGAGTTTCTTGCATATTGTTTCACTTCCTCTGGTGCTTTCCTTTTTTCTGTTTTCCTCTGATTTGTGGTGACAGTTATGCTAGGCCGTATCTAGCCACTGCAGCTGGACTGCAATTCATGTGTCCCAGATCTTGCAGAAGTTTTGCTGCAAACTTCAGATGAATAAGCTGGCCCTTTGTCTCTATTTATTTCTTCCCCCTTAGGGGAGATCTAATTCCCAAATAAATCCCACTTATTGAAATGATTAACCACAGAAGTGAGGTTTCAGAGACACTGTAAATTACCACAGGACTTTATAAGCTCAATTAATACAGTGGTATCCAAGTAACTTCTATAAGATCTTCTTACGCTTCATGTAGTGGAGAACCATGTTTTTTGACCTTGCAAAATAGGTGAATGTTAACAGATGTCTTTTCTCATGGCTCAGTCCCAAAGGAGGCAGCGCTGTGTTATCTGTGTATGTCTTGCATTGTTAAAATCCTTCCTACCCCCTCTCCCTTCCCTGGCACTCAGAAAAGTGTGCAGCGCAGTCCTTTCAATTTGCTAGCACTCCTGAAACCCACGATGTGCCAATGTTTGTGGGCTGATAGCAAGAGGTAACTCCTCCCTGGTGTTTTCTAGGCTGCTCACATGTTCATCTTTCTCACCTCCCTCCGCTCCCCAATTTCCACTTTTTTGTCCTCAATTTCCCCTTTGCTCCCTCTGTTCCTCCTACATAACATACAGGCAATATATACACGGTTGACACAGAAAGACGTTCTGAACAAAACTTAAGTAACAGAAGCAGGAAATGTTAGTCTCTGCAAAGTAGGATATATTAACTGAGATAAAGCCCTGTACTCTCCTCTAGCAGTAAAAGGAGCTAACTCGTAAGTTAGGTCCTGTGTTTCTGCAGAGCATGGCAGTGTGCCGAGCTGAACTCCAGAGAGTGGGAAAAGGAGAGGCCTCATAAGTAAAAATAAACAGACCCAAACTTATGCACACAGCCCAAACCCAGAGCTGGGGAGAGCTAGGCGTAAGATGTTTTCCACCACTGACTACAGAGGATTTCAGGAAAATTTATGGGAAATTGAGATCAAAATATACAGCAGACAGAAGGGACTAAGTCAGTGTGTATTTTAGGAATGGTCACATTCACCCGGTTTGCCTTTATTTCCCTCTCATCCTCCTTGGGCACACACGCAGCCCTACCTCCCAACCCTCTGTGGGGATCAGGTCACTTCGGTCCATCATGCAACGCATCAGTGACGAATATCAGCAGAGCTCGATACAAGTCCACCCATCAGAGAGGGCTGTTTGAAAAGCACATGCAGCTACTAGAATTTTCTGGTAAGAGCCCAATAGCCGTAAATATCTATAAAGAATTACTCCACAGAGAACACCCATGTAGGTGTTACCAGTGTGCTCAGGTGCCCTGTACTTTACACAACAATTTTAGTTTTGTTTAGTAGCAGGTTTTGTTCCCTGTGGACTCTCCAGTCTGCTGTAAGCACTGACACTTCTGTGTACTGAGCAGACAGTGATCACGATCAGATACTCTGTGACCTGTAAGGTCCAACGCTTTTGGCCAGACTCTAATATTAGGTAACGGAACATAAAATGTAAGGCCTAGTTACATTAACTCACTGTATTCCATAAAGAATTTTTAAAATCTTAAAAGTGCCTTCAGATTCTTACTGTGTTCTTGAACTTTATGAATATCTAAAAAAGCAGGATAGGCCATATCTTCATCATAACAAATCCACTAAAGGAAGAGAGTTTTTGTTTTTACCTGGATCTACTCCAATTAGGGTCTCTAGAGACCTTATCTTTCGGGCTGCTTCTGCTGACACAATGCTATAATGCAGAGGATCTTGAGAAATGCAGTGGACTTGTGGGACTTCTCTCGAGGATCCGACTGTGACATCATTGTTCTTTAGGTCAGTAATGAACATACAGCCAGGAGAATGAGTAAAAGCTAATGGAGCTCCTAAAATGTGTGAAAAAATTACATTCAGTTATATTATTGCAATATACGCTGAAATATCAGAATGACAAATTTGCAGAAAGCTATATAATTTAACACAGAGTCTCTGTCTGATGATGTTTATACCATAAAACCAGGTCATGTTTTAAGTTATACTGTAGCAATTATTATACCTTGAGAAAAGTGTATGCATATACATCTGAATGTTTTCACTTTCAAAAAGTTCACATAGGTAGTTGAGATCAGTTTTTTTCTATAATATTCTCTTTAATATAAACTTGTGGCAATTTAGGAACTGAGCACTGGTACCCTCCAAGTAAGTCTGTCAGGAACTGGCAAGTCTGAAAATTTGGTTTGACATGCATGAAGAAACTAGTGCATTGACATAAGAAGAAGTTAATGTTTAAGTTTGCACAGTGTGTTGGTGATATTGTTTCCGTAAGAATAACTGGTTCTAGAATGCTGCTGGAAGCTCTTGTGCCTCTGAACAGCCTTGTAATAGTGGTATGACAAAAGTATGTCAGCTGCTGTCTGCTGGCAAGGAGCAGATGGGGACGAGCATCTCTGCACAGTGTCTTGCCACCCTGGCTAGGAGACCTGCAAGCTGGCCAGGAATCAGGACGAAAGGTGACCAGTAAGCCTTAGCAAAGGGAATCTGAGTGGCACCTAAAACCCTGGTGAACAATAAGCTTATTTAAACCTGATAGCACAGTAGCTCCCTAAGCTGAAAATATTTGCTGTCTTTATACTAATTCCAGAAGTCTTCATCTAGATCATACTTGATTTGGCAAAATTGGTGTGTTGTTGGACAGATCACAACGGGTATATTTAAACAAGCAAAACTTTACTTTGTTAGGATGATGAAAAGGGAGGAGATATTTCTTTAACGAGTACATATGTGCTTTGTCTGTGCTAGATCTGCTGGGAGTCTATGGCTAGTAATTTAAAAGCAGTTGGGGAACATGTTTTTTGAGATTTGATATACCTCACCAAACCATGCGAGTAGACTGTTTTTCTCTGAGAAGCCAGCAAATTCATCTACAGGATGGGTACTGGTGGTATGGCAGAATTTTAATGACGTAGCTAAGAAAAGAGCACATACAAACTGTCCAAAAAATTCCTGGAATGCATTAATGACAACTGGTTTGAATACAGTAAATAGACAAATAAACAAAAGTGGAAGTCAGTTCCAGGCAAAGGCAGCACAGACAGCTGCTTTGGGCAACAGACTGTAGAAAGCTTAGCAAATTTTTAGCTTTCCTTCCCCAGCAACAAGGATGCATGAGGAAGATGAATGGAACTGCTGGAGAACGCAGGAAAAAGCAGGATTTTCAATCTGGATTTAGGACTGGAGAAAAGGGACTATATGTAGGAAAGAAAAAGAAGTCTCTGCTCCGAGTGCTGAACGTATGTATGTTCAGCAGGAGTTGAGAGCAGTTTAGGTAAACATCTGTAAGGAACCATACGGATGTAGCAGATCCTGCAAGGAGAGAAGGACGAAGCAGATGACCTCCCAAGGCTCTCCCAATTTTACTGCCTATGATTATTAATCTTCTTCAGTAAGAACTACAATAAGAGATTTCACCCCACATTAGTGATTTAGAGCAGTACATAATACTGTCATTACGGTTTAGTTGCATTTTCCTGCCCTTTGTGCTCATGTGTGTTACAAATGACTGGATAAAGTGCAGAACAGCTCTATGCGGAGGACAAAGCTTCCTTTATGTAAAGTGTGTCACATTTACGTCATTTTAGAACAAAACCTAAAAGCTCAAAATTCTTCCCGAGACAATTTGTTAGCTCTTAAACACATTTTATAAAGGTTTCTGGCTGCCTTTTTTTTTGAATTTTTACCCCTTTATTATTGTTTTACTGCAGTGTAACACAAAATAAAAATTTAAAAGGAAGTAGCTTAAAAATGAATGCCTTTAAACTTCTAGGTTTTAATAATGCTTAAAAGATGTTTTGATGCTGCTAGAGCTTTAGGTTTCTGCCCTAAAATGCTGTAACAGAAGTGAGGAAATTTCAGTAAGAACTTCCTTTAAGGCAGACCTCTATTTCACAATGGAAAATAGTCCTGCCAAAGGTGTTTTTGTTGTTTGGTTGAGGTGTTTTTTTAGCTCACACTAAAATCAAGCCTGTTATTCAGCCAAGTAAAAAAAACCCAAACAAACAAAACACAACACACAGAAAGAGACAGAAGAAGAGATTGAAGTATGATTTTAAAAGGGTCTCCAAACATAGTCCATACTGCAGTTGATGACTGCTTCTACTCCTGTTACTCCACAGGCCCAAAACACTGGAATGTCACCAGGGTGAAGGTGAACTGGGTCTCCATAGTCTGGTTTGGAAAGATCTTGTATTCCCAGCAGACCTGGAATTGATCAAAAATGAAATCATGAGAGATTCCAATTAAGCAGCAGTACTGCAAAGCTGAGGGGTGGGGAGCACGGACCCCAAACATCATTCAAAGACACTGAGCTAGGATTCCAACAGTGGCCACTCATGGAGTCATAGAATGTCTGAAGTTGGAAGGGACCTTACAGATCATCCAACTCAACCCTCCTGCCATGGGCGGGGATGCCCTTACCTAGAGGGGGTTGCTCATGGCCTCATCCAACCTGGCCTTGAACATCTCCAGGGAGGGGGCAGCCACAACCTCTCTGATGTTCCAATGTCTCTGAAGTCCCACTGAAGTGGCATATTTAGTTTGCCTTTGAGTGCACACCCCCAGAACCTGAGCTGACTTCTTTTCCCCTTTTTCTACATCAGTATCAGTAAACTGATTTTTACATCAGTAAAAACGTAGTCGCTTTATTTCTGCAACAAAACACAAACTAGGCACGCATGCTGAGTTTCCAAGATATTATAAATCTCTATCAACAGAAGAATCATATTCATAACACTGGCAAACAAGAATAAATGACAGCAGCGCAAAATGGGTTCTTTCTAGAACGTGTTTTCTACTGCTTTAGCTTCCTACGTTCTTTAGCTAGTGAAATGTACAACCGCTCTTTTACCTCTCTGCCTTAGAAAACTACAGCTCACTCTTACCCAGCTTTCCCTAGATTATCTTTTGCTTTATTCTAACTCCTACTTGTAATATTCTGGGTCATTTTTAAGCACTTGCTCTCTTCCCTTGGTTTTAAATTCTTCAGATGCTTTAAGATATCACTGCCTTTTCTGAACCTGATTTATATAATCAGTATATATGAGAATTTACACTTCTCTGTTAATATATAGTAGAGACCTTCACTTTCCCAATCATCTTGTTGTTCTACTCAAAGTAATGATGTACAACTAGTTCCTCAGATTTTATCTCTCAGACCAAATATGTTGCTGGAGTGTCCTGTTAACCTGTGACATCTCCTTCCACGCTCAGCAGCGTGATCCTTTTGTGTATGCAGCCCACGAGTCTACTGATCGACAAACTTCTATCAGAAGGGAATTTATTTTGTTTTTTTTTAATTGTGATCTATCTTCATTTTACAGGCGTTTGTTTGGTTTGGTTCTTTTCTAAACAGCTCCCTGTTTTTTTTCATTTGTTTCTTTTAGTTTTCCCTTGAAAGAATAGGACTATACTTTTTTGTGCTTTTTTCTTTAAATTTTCTTGTCATATTTCTATTTATTCTGTCCTAAGCTTTGTGCTTAACGTATCTTATTTCTGTATTTTTAAAAATAATGCAGTATTTACTTTAACAGTCATCCACTGAGATACAAAATGCATCCACACTTAGTTCTCCCCCTGCTGTCAATCATTGCTACCCTGTCACTGATATCTCTGACAGCAAGAAAGTTTTCACATATAAATGAAACAGCATACATTTTAGAAAAAGATGAGCTTAAACATTTTTAACAAAACCACCCCTGCCATAGAACTTAATTTATCTACATAAGACAGTTATGTTTTCATCCAAGAAATCTCTGTATTCATCTCATTCAAAACCTTCTTTTTTTTTTTTCTTTTTTTTTTTTTCAATTCAAGTTTGTGACCATTGGAAAGGATTAAAACACAATAAATTTACTGGTGCAAGTATTCCAGTGCTATCACTTCCCTCTTTATTTTTATACACAGTAAAGTGCATGCAGAGTGAAAAAGTTAAAAGCACTGACCAGGGTCACCCATGTGAACTGGTGCTCCATGGGCTGCTTTTAAATCTGATGTTGCTTGCACAACTGCTTCCAGCTTGCTTTCTGGAATAGGTCTCATTGTGACTACTAAGTTGCAGGAAAAATCAGAAATGCTGTAGCAAGGCACACCTGTCTGGTAGTTTAAATGATACCAAGATGTCAGCAGAAATATTGAACAATACTTGTAAAGCATTATAAGAGACAAGTCTAAAACTTTGTGCTGTACTTGAGTTTAGAAAGGCCACCATACTAACATACATTGCAAATCCTTTAATTTATTTTTGTATGATCCAGCAGTACAAGAGTGAAACGTTCCATCCTTGAGCTTCTTCATATAGATCATTAATATCTTAAACATTATGCATTTCTTGCTTTGGTACGTGCAGCATACAGTGTAATAAGACCAGTATATTCTGAATATTGTCAGAAGACAACGGTGTGCTCCCTAAACAGAAAGGGGGAAAGCTAATAAATAGTATCACACAGTAACAAATCCACCCTCTGGACTTGAATTCAGAGGAGCTCTAAGTGCTGCGAAACACGCAGGGTCCTGACCCCTGCTTCTGGCAGTACCCACTGCTACACAGGCAGCATGCCAGTGCCGCACGTGCAAAATCTTCTGTGCCTCTAGGAAGGTTCTATGGAATTCACCATCCTTGCTGACTGGGGTGGTGAGGCACCTTTTCTATTCAGGAATCAAGCAGGCAGGCTTTTCAGAACAAAACGTCTGATACTGAAGTTATATCTGAACATAAACAAGATATGTAGGCAGCCAGAGCTGCAGAGAAAATGTTCATTAAAAATCATTATAATAAAAATCATACCTGTCACCAAAGAAACACACTGTGCAGTTCTTCATAGAGATGATGTGCTATGAACTATAAACTTTTCCTAATTTGAAATGTTATAAGCAGATACATAGTTGGTTGGTTTATTCTTTCTTTAAGCTTGGTAAAAAGGCTCATGTTAGGAGATATATTTGCACCTTCATTTTGATCAGAAGCATAGCAAAAAAAGACATTAAAATCTGTGTTACCAACTTTCTGTTATAATTTTCAGTGCTATGGCAGATACCACAAGTCTTTGGGAACATCTGTCCCAGAGGTCTGGGTTCATAGCAAATATCAGTTTAAAGGCTTTACTGTCACAGAAAAAAATCCAAAATGTGGCTGTCATACGCACAGAAGAAACTGCATGGCTCATGAAAGGAATATTCCTACTGCAAGCAGGAGCTGGTATGGAGAGCGTAAAGGCACGGTCAGAACAGTGCCTGGGTCATTGGCTGGATTAGAGAGGGCAAACCAGAACAGAATTCAAATGAAACTGCTGCCACAGCACACAGGGAATAAATTAATAAAAAAGGAGACTGGCCTTGCAGGAGGTTGAGGAAAGAACTGAACTGAGGCTGGGTGTCTTACCCTGTATTTTTGTGCACTCAGCACTAGCACGTGCCTTAAGTAGCTGTGCAGTGATTTTGAGCAATAGGCATAGATACACCCCAAGGTATGTGTGTATGCATATACTTACCTTATACATGCTCACGTTACACTTTTGTTCTACATTTCTTATGGGAATGCCAGCGCTTTGGACTGCTTTTTCAAAAGAGAAGCTGCAGCCTAAGTAAAAAGTCACCATGTCCCTAAGTTGTTCAGAATACTCCTTTAGGCTTTTCAGTGATCCAGTACAAGCTCCATGCTCATATTTTCTGTACTGCGGGCAGTCAGTTCTAGTGAAATAAGAAATTATCACAGCTTTTTTGTATACAAGGTGAATTATTTGAACTGACATTAACCCAGTATCAAACCACAAGATACGGCCTACTTTATCAATTTCTTTTCTTTCTGAGTAACAAGAAAATAAACATGCAAAAGCCCCAGAACATCTTGTTATGGACCAAAACAAGCCAGTAAACAGAACATTTTAGAGTCTAGTATTTCTTAGCTGTTATAGGTAATGTCCCTTACACATATCTTGTCACAGAGCTTAAAAATTTAGGGAACTCTTGTAAGTCTTGCTTTTAATGGTTACTACAGGATTACATTTTTCAAATTTCAGGGACTCCAGAAATATCACGTGGTCAGCAGGCCTGTGTTACTACTAAATAAAACCAAAGTAAAACTCTGTTATTTGGTTCTGCTTGACCAGACATCAAAATATTCAGAAATTCCACAAAAATTCAGTTTTGCATTGGAGAAATATTCATAATACTGAAAATTATCTTAATATTTCTCAAGAACACGATGAGCAGACTGTTACACTTGTGCACAGCTTCCACTCCAGGGTATAACTCCAAGAAGACAAACGTGTTCAGAGCGCACAGCAGTGCAAGGAGGCCGTTCCCCAAAACCCTCCTAATGGCCACCAGCACTCACTGCAGAACTTTGTCAAGCAGAGCTGGTCTGTAGTTACCTGATATCAGAGTCGCTACTCAGAGAAGGACACTTCCAGTCACCTGGTTTACTTCTGTAGAGCAGTGGCAGGGGTCCCTCATTTGCGTGGCAAAACTTCTCAAAGTCGTCAGCCAGGGATTTGTGCAAAATCACAACGTTGGCCTGTTTATAGCCTGAAATTGTGGAATGTGAGAATGACTGGTTATTAAGTCAGCTCTTGGTTTGTGAAAAAATAATTTCTTTGTATAGGTTTCAGCAGACGGTACATAAAAAATCACCTGAAGGAAGTTTTTGTTTCGGAACTCCATAATTAATTTAATGACTTTTTGAAATGGTTTAAAAATCATAGCTAGGTGTACTCTGTATGTGAAGTTGTTCAAGCTAAAATAGTTGACAGACATGGGTAGTACTAGAACATGAAGACGGCATAAATATTTTAATAAACAATTATATGAGTTTATATATAAACATAATTTATTACCTAACTTGGGATATTAATATTCTATGGGAAAATGCTTTGCTTTTCAAATGTTAGTCTATTGCATGCCATGCTTCCACCACTTCATTTGCTACCAAGCTATAAATCATGGCCAGTGAACTCCTGCTATCTTGACATTAAGTAGCCCACTCTTCAGAGTCTGTTGGCTATGGGACTTTACTGTGGCCTGCAATTTAACAGACAGCTCAGGAATAAACTCTTGCCTGTCATGCTGAATCTCAGTCATTTCTACTATATCTAATTAAAAAAACTAAAATGAGCAGAAGTGCTACACTTTCTTCATTTGGAATCAACTTTGATTTAAAAGGTTGTTGACTATGACTGTGTGATAGCTTCTGAAGACATTAATATTTCTGCAACGAGCATCAGTGAAGAAAGCTCACATTCACGTATTTAGCAAAAGTGTATTTCTATACAGTAGTGTTTAATACCAATGGCTTTTTAAATTTCCTGCATGTAAATACCAGCTGTTGAAACACAGAGAGGAAATTTGGAGTACAATTAGTCTGTGGTTTATAAAATCACCGGTTAACATTCCCTAATTACTATATAGATACTGTCTTGAAAAGTTATTGCCATGTCTGGTATCAGACAGGCAAGTAAGAGGCTTCATAGAAACTCCCACTTCCTTAAAAACTGTGGTAGTCTGTTGTCCAAGCGGCAGTCATTTAGTTGAAACCAATGATCTCCCTTAAAAGCCCATAGAAAATCAGCCAAATTTTAACTCTTGACCAAAGCTAACAAAGAAACCAAAAGATAAAATTCTATTCCTGATGGAAAAATGCAAAGCAAAGGCTGAGGTAAGCATGTATTTGCATACTGAATGTGCCCACAAACTGCTCTCTTGGGAGTACTCAGCACAAAAATTCACTTTATTACTAGCAAAAGTTACTAAATACAGAAAGAGTTTCTTGCTAAATACAGAAATATGTTTTTGTTAAATAAACATACTAAATTCACCACTGAATAAAATACTGCATTCAGTTACCCCTCAACTTCTTTCCCTGCTGTCTGTGTGAAATCCACAGACACTTTCTACTTTGTTGGCAATATTCACAAATTCTTAAAATGATGGATTTAGTTAGTGCATTCAGCTCGGACAACACTGAATTTAAAGTACTAGTCACAGCTGACAGACTGAATCTGCAGGTAACTTTCAGGTATTCTATAAATTCAGAAAGCTTTGTTATAAATCTGAGACTTTATTGTTCCTCCTGATAACTATCCTTACTTTCTTTATCATGCAAATGTGTTTTTCCCTTCCCATATCTTCTTACGTATATTCCTGCATTATGTATCCATCATTATGAATATATTCACAAGCAATGACAGTGAAGCTGATCAATGCATGTATTTATTCAACATACTTATCTCCTAATTCAGAGAAGTTTAAGAAAAGCTTTTTATTTCTTTGGTGAATGATAAAGAGGCCAGTAAGAAATAATTATTTTACTTGTATAGCACCCAACAACATATGATAATTCTAAGGATTCTGAGAAATTCCAATTACTTTAGTTTTGTTTAGCCTTCAGATAGTGGAGCTGTATGCTCATGGCTAGAAGTCTGTTCTTGTTTTGTATGTAAACAATACTTTTACCCAAACATTAAAACTAACACATTTGAAACTACTGCAGCAATAATTGTACTTAAAGATACAGCTAGGGCAAGTATTTATATTACAACGTGTCTTCCATTAGTATTTTTCAATTTATATATTGATGGAAAAAAACCCCACCATAATTTCAAGACTCACCATGATTCTGCAAAATGACCTTGACTGTTTTTACGTTATAGTAATGCTACTACTTACAGCTTTGTTGATCAGCTGCCTGCCACAGTGTTTTTAGTTATGTTAAGTTACATTTTAAAGTTGATCAGTACAAGGACATAAACTTCTCTGCTTCTGTAAAAGTGAGCTATGAGAGGCAAGACAGAAGTCAGTTTCCCAGAACGCATTCAGACATCCAAGTATAAAATTATTTTTCCCCTCCCCCTTATAATTCCCAGTCTTGCTGAGTCAGTAATTTTTAACTGCTGCAACAAATGAAGCAGAAAACCACTTCTGTAATTATACGTCTCTAATTCTTCCCCAAAGTGTATCTAATGCACCAAGTAAAGCAAGGGCTCTGGGAAGAACACCGTTACATCACCCCACAAATGGGATAACAACATATGCAAGAAAAGACAGAGGTGGTTAAAAATTTTTCCAGTATTTTCTGCATGCGTAATTTCTCAATAACATAACTGGGAGCTGAGGGACGTACCGCAAACATTGAAAACAAAGTTCATGTACTTTACACAGGTAGGACAATAGATTTTTCTCTGACGCAGCTTTATGATTTAATAACAGTGTCAGGTGCTTACTAGGTGATTTCAAAAACGCCCAAGTGACTTATGAGCAGAAGTCAACATTTTCCTCAGTTTTACTTCAGTGCTTTTGATATTGCTACATTTCTTCACAAATAAAAAAAAACCAACACATAGTCATGAATCTTAAACGGAGTCACTTTTGCACTTAGAGCTATTAGGTTTACTTACCCTCTGCCATTCCAGAAGTATTACTGATACTGAGTCTGTTGCTTCGAATTATTCTTCTTAGCACATGCGGAAGGAGAGATTTCAAGCCTCCTCTCAAAAGCATCTCCTCAGCCTTAACAGAAAGACAATTATAAATTTAAACACAAAGCACTTTTTTTCTGACATTTTAAGTTTTAATTTGCTGGAGAACCTAACTGAAGTTTCCTCCTCATGCTCCACCAAAGTTGTCATCACTGTGAAATTCCAAGTTATAACTCATAAGGCATATCAAAGTCAAAAGGTTATTCCCCTGACTTTTTATAACTAAATGCAAACTGAATCTTTCAACAAACTAGCCAGAGAGATACACTAACATTCGGGATAAAAATGCAAAGTTTTGATGGCTTGTAATGTAAGAAACATTTCTTTTCACTCCGATCACTATTTATTTCCTAGACTGTTCACTTTACCCAAATTCATTGTAACTTCAAAATTGCAAAAGCACAAGTGGATTAACCTACCAAGCTATAATCTATAATACTACTTTTCTGTTCAAAATGAGTTTAGACAATTAGCAATGCAATGTTATGGTAAAGAGAAAACTGCACTCAGAAAATGTCACTTTAATACATGCTACAAATACTTCTCAAATATTAGTTATGTAGAAATGAACACTCCCATGCCTATTCTTCCACTGGGAAAGCAGACTTAGAGATGTGTAAGTCACCTGTCATACAATCCCGAGTAGGAACAGAGATAATTACCCTAATTACACCCAATACCTGACTCTTTTTACATTTTTTGCAGATTTAAGATCTCTTTTTACTGGATTATAGTCAGTTCCCGCAAAGCTTTTCCCTCAGCCTGAACTACCTAATAACTAAAAAGGGTTTATTATATCACTATTAGGAAAAAATAAAAGCTCAGGATAAAATAATTACTTGACCGCTTATGATATTAACCTTGGTCACTTTAAAGTAAAGAAACTGAACTATCCTTCAAGTAATCAAATTACCAACCTCCAAGTTTTTCTTCAATTCAGAAGAAGCCATTCTTATGTCATTCATAAGAAGTAATAAATACGATAGAAGCTGTGCTGCTTTTTTAAAAGATGTCAGTAAATTAATGTACACTGAGATGTTACAATCTTCTAGCAAAAGTTAACTTTTCTGTTAAAGGTCCACAGTCTTTGTACTATAACTAGGGTAGTACAATGTGTCACTCTCACAGTGGAGTGGAATGTAAGTGAAACACTTTACTGTGAAAATTCACACCTCTGAGCAAACAACTCATTCCTCAACTTAAAGAAAGAGCGGTGATATGCTTTGACGGAAATTACACTCTCACCTTAGGTTGTCTGTCTAAAACGTTTCCCAAAGCTTCCACGATTCTGAGAGGTTAAGTTGCGTGCACTGAAATTTAGAGTAAGCTTTGTACCTATTCTTAATTCTCAAATCTTTATGTAACATTGTCAGCCAAAAGGAATCAGTCTGGATTTTTTTTTCTTAACTCTAACTTACTACTTTCTAACTCTTTTCTGCTTTTACATTATCACTCTGTATGCCGCACAGAAAAGAGTCTTCATTACAAAATCATGAACAATTCCAAATACACACTTTAAAGATAACAAGAAACTTGATTTAGAAATGTAGTTGAGCTCTAATCCAGGCTTATAAGTATCAATTTAAGAGACATTATCCTTACTGCAAAGAGTATTTCTAACACCAGTCTGGAATTGCTCATTCAAGAGGTTTCAAACTAAATACAGTGATCCTAATAAAAAAAATCCAAGTGTGTTCATTAGACTCAGTCAGATTGTTTTTCTTTATTTCTCAGTGTCTTTGAAACTATCCAAACCATCCATAGGATTGATGGCTACAACTACTAGCTTATTTGGATTTGAAAGACAGTCAGAAGTTCAGTAAACTAGTTTGTCACAAAAGATGTCTTCACCACAAACGCCCTGATGTTGGGCAAGCTTGATTCATTCCTTACAAAGTGTGTGCCCAGTAGCAGAAACAGAAGTACCTATGGGATTTTATGAGCAAATATTTAGGGTCCTGAAAGTTTCAGGTTCGTATGACAGCAAGTGGCTAACAAGCTGCAAGATCGTGAATGTCAGCAGCGCTAAAATGTTGGCTGGAAGCACCTTCCAGGGCTTGTAGTTCCTATCTGTGAACTTAGCCCCTAGCTGCAAAGTAACGTGTATCATTGATGACTGGGTAGGAAGTGAATAAACATTAAATTTGTATAAAACATTAACTCTGTATAACTCTGTATAAAAGCAGAGTGATTCAACTCTTTCAGATGAGAGACAGAACTGGCCTTATGACCATCTGCTATCACTGAAGCTCCTGTGGTGATTTTATCAAACTAGAGAGGAAAATCCCATAGGATTCACTCTCAGTTATAACTTCAGACTACTGTATTTGCTATACAATGTCAGTAATAGACTATGCTGCTGGTTTTGTTCATTAGTTGCTACATAAGTGTTAGATGCTCACAGTAAAACCTAGCGTCTGCCATTTGACTTCCCCAAGAATAGCTAGTTTCTATGCAGTACGTTATTTCCCTATGCTAGGGAACCATCGTCAGATTTAGATTCCCCAACCACCTCTAGATCTCGTGAAGAATGGTTGGAGCCATTGTGACCATGGCCTGTTCGGAATGATGGGGAGAAGCACCAAAATAACTCAGGTCTTACACTATCTTTTCCTCTTTGTCCTATCAGGATGCCTAATGAAGCATACAGATGGGCTTCAGGGGCCCCTCAAGCAGCTCTCGAACTAAACAGCCTGGTACAGCTGTTAATCAGTTTTCAGGATCTGTCCCCTGGCAGAGGTTTCTCGACTCCTTTCAGTTTGCTCTGAGATAACTGATACATTACCTGAAACCATCTCATGGGGGTACATTGGATGATGATACAGACAATAACGGGGTGCAGGGTAAGTGTTAAAAAGCTCTTAAGAGAAGATGCTGACAGAGCTTATGAGATGGCTGCTGTGCCCGAGGGCATCCTATGTGGTGTCCCCTCACTAAGGGACCTTAAGATTTGGCTTCGGTCTGTGTTGCCTTTAATGGAATGAATCTCTAAAGCAGACTAGATATACTGTTGGGTAACCAGCGTGTGACAATCAGGTCATTTACTGGCTGCATAATGACAAACTTCATAGCTAAAGCATCCATTCTCCAAAAAAAAAATATTGTTCTGAGTCATGTTGCTCACATCAAACTCCCTGACTTACAATACCAACAATGAACACTGTAAAGCTATGTAGCACTAAAGTGTCAAGATCACTCTGAAATAACCTTTTCTTAAACATTTGGTTCCACTTTCGAAGCACAATAAACAATTTTCTTTTTAGAGGTTTACATGAAAATTCACGTGTATTTTGAGTTTTATGTACTGAACTTAAATGAACAAATATTAAAGTATATTGCTGTGTGACACATTAAAATGGCACTTGCCTGCTATTGGTTTGTGGGCACTACCATATACCGAGCTGCACTTCCAGATCTTGACAAGGATGATGGAACTTCAAAGCTGGAAAGAGATGATAATGTACAAACATGATCTATGAGAATGATGTAAGGAGGTGTGTGATCAGACAGTGATGGTGGTACAGCATATGCCAGGGTTCAGTGTAATGATTCAACTTGTCAGAAACAATATTATATTGAAATCATATTATATTAAAAAGATATATATATTCAGGAAAAAACTTTTCTTTGCATCAAAGTGACAGTCAGGAAGTACAGATGTATTCCACATTTGCTACAAGTTCTAAATGGATCTTGGATCTGGTTTTATTAAGTAATGTAAAGTCGTTAGGTGACATCTTCGTTTAGTATATACCTGTGTAGCACCACTCAGCAGAATTAAGCAGATATAATATACCTGACTAATTTGGTCCAACTGATTTGCAAAATATCCCATTACCTAGACAAGAATAATTTTCAGGAAGGCCAGATTTGGAGGGTGAATATTTTTTTATTTGGAAATATGGTGCTTGGTTGTTGCCATGTGAAGCTCGCAGTCCTTAACCATTCCCACACGCTGTTACCAGCGCACTAGCTCAGTACCGGTGACCGTGCACTGATCTTTGCTGAGGTGTCTGGAACAGGACCAGTTCCAAGGCTCATCTTTATAACTGATTGTACAGAATATGCCCTAAATCCCACAATTCATGCTAGGAAAAAGGCATGTTGAGAGGAATGTTACTTTATCCTGTTAAAACACCTTGCTGTTCTCGAGGCGTACCCTTGCCTGTCACATATCATTTAGAGACTCATTAGTTTCTATTTTTAAGTCTTATGTGGTAACACAGTTACTTACTGTATATCAAGGTAAAAGTTAAATATTTAACAGTAATGCTTGGGAAAAGTGGTCTAATTATCTGCAACCCAACACGAAGCGAGAAAAATGCAGCTCCAGATAAGATTTAAGAAAGAGTTCGCCTTGTCTTTCCGATAGCTTGCATGACACACAGAGCAGCCTCTTTGCACCTCCCTGTTGCCTGCACATCTTAGAATCACAGAATGATTTGGGTCGGAAGGGACCTCAAAGATCATCTAGTTCCAAGCCCCTGCCATGGCAGGGACACCTCCCACTAGATCAGGTTGCTCAGTGCTCCATCCAGCCTGGCCTTGGACACTTCCAGGGATGGAGCATCCACAACCTCCCTGGGCAACCTGTGCCAGTGCCTCACCACCCAGGCTATTTCTTCCTTCCTCTCTCTTCCTTTCGACTGCAGCGTTTCTCTGTCTCTGCCTTTTCCCCTGCTGAGCTCAGACCTCTATCTCCGTAACTCCAAGATGGACTGACCTTCACATGCTTTGCTTTCTCAGACCATCTTCTGGCAATACAGGAGTTTGGATGCCTTCTTTCCTCTCGCTAGCTCTTTTTAATATATGTACTTCCTGTAGGTCTCAGTTGTACCTTAAACCTTCTCTCAGTTTTCAGCCTCAAACGAGTTTTTCCTGTTTTCAGTATGAGACAAAATAATACAACTTCAGAAATCATGTTTCCTAGACCTCTAAGATGCAGACTCCTCTGAACCTCAATATCCATACCTACATATGTGTTTGTATATATATACATACTATCCCCCCACCTCTGGCCATCAGGCAAAAGGGGGGGACCTAAAGGATAGGGAGGAGTGGAAGCAGGTGCCTGCCAGGAGAGGAAGGAAAATCCCTGCCCGGCCTCCCTCACCTGCCCGGTTGCCCCTGCAAAACAGGTATGGGGCTCTAGACAACGCGAGCCAGGCCAAGGAAGAGTCAGTGGAGGGTTCACCCATAGGGTTGTCTAGGGTGAGTCGCTCGGATACACGCATTAGGACTTCTTCATCTAAGAAAAAAAGGAGGGTAATTGTAATTGGAGACTCCCTCCTGAGGGGAACAGAGGGCCCTGTCTGCCGCCCTGATCCGACCCACAGGGAAGTCTGCTGCCTCCCTGGGGCCCGAGTTAAGGATGTTATCAAGAAGCTTCCTGGTCTGGTCAAATGCACGGACTATTACCCGCTTTTGGTTATGCAGATCGGTAATGATGAGATAGTAGAGAGACGGCCAGAAGCAATCAAAAGGGACTTTAGGGCACTGGGGCGGATGCTAGAAGGATCAGGCGCACAGGTTGTGTTTGCCTCTATTCCTTCAATTATGAGGGAAAATAGTGGAAGGTTTGACAAAGTGCAGCAGATTAATACTTGGCTAAAGGGGTGGTGCCAGCGGTCTAGCTTTGGATTTTTTAACCATGGGGAGATCTACAGGGCACCTGGTCTACTGAAACAAGCTGGGGTTCAAATGACACAAAGAGAAAAAAGGAGCCTTGGTCACGAGCTGGCGGGACTCATAGAGCGTTCTTTAAACTAGATATGAAGGGGGATGGGGTTATAGCTGGGATTGCAGCGGGGCAGTGCTCTAGAAATTATGAGGACCGGGTGGCCTTCCATCCCCCTAGGGTGAGATCAGTGTGCTCAGCTTGCTCCCTGAAATGCTTATACACCAATGCACGCAGCATGGGGAATAAGCAGGAGGAGCTAGAAACCTGGGTTCGGGCAGGAGATTATGATCTGGTGGCAATTACAGAGACATGGTGGGACAGCTCACATGACTGGAATGTGGTCATGGGTGGCTATGTCCTTTTCAGGAAAGACAGGCCAGCCAGGCGAGGTGGTGGAGTCGCTCTTTATGTGAAAGAGCAACTACAATGTCTTGAACACCATCCAGGCATGGAGGAGGAGCAAGTTGAGAGTGTATGGGTTAGAATTAAGGGGCAGGCTGGCAGGAGAGATACTGTTGTGAGTGTCTATTACAGGCCACCAGATCAGGGTGAGGAAGTTGATGAGGCCTTCTACAGGCAGCTGAGAGTGGTCTCACAATCACAGGCCCTGGTTGTCGTGGGGGATTTTAACCTCCCTGATATTTGCTGGAAGGACAACTCAGCCAGCCAGCCACAGTCCAGGAGGTTCCTCCAGTGCATCGATGATAATTTTCTGATGCAAATGGTGGAGGAGCCGACTAGGAGAGGAGCACTGCTGGACCTCATCCTCACTAACAAGGAGGATCTGGTTGAAGCAGTAAAGGTTGAGGGCTGCCTTGGCTGCAGTGACCATGAAATGGTGGAGTTCAGGATCTCATGTAGCAGAAACAAAATAGCAAGCAGAATTGCAACCCTGGACTTTGCCAAGGCAAACTTTGGATTTTTCAAGCAATTACTAGAGAAAATCCCACGGGCAAGGCTGTTTGAAGGTAAAGGGGCCCAAGATAGTTGGTTAGCGTTCAGGGACTGCTTCTGCCGTGCTCAAGATCAGAGCATCCTGACACGTAGGAAGTCAAGGAAGGGAGCCAGGAGACCTGCGTGGCTAAACAGGGATCTGCTGGGTAAGCTCAAGGGCAAGAGGAGAATTTACAGATCTTGGAAGGCAGGGCTGGCCACTTGGGAAGAATATAAGGCTGTTGTCCGAGGATGTAGGGAGGCAACTAGAAAAGCAAAGGCCTCCCTAGAATTGAACCTGGCGAGAGGGGTCAAGGACAACAGGAAGAGCTTTTTCAAATACGTGGCAGATAAAACTAACACCAGAGGCAATGTAGGCCCACTGATGAATGAGGTGGGTGCCTTGGTGACACATGATACAGAGAAGGCAGAGTTACTGAATGCCTTCTTTGCCTCTGTCTACTCTGCCGGAGGCTGTCCTGAGGAGCCCCGTTCCCCTGAGGCCCCAGAGGAAGTCAGGGCAGTGGAGGAGTATGCTTTAGTCGATGAGGACTGGGTTAGGGACCAATTAAGCAATCTGGACATCCATAAATCCATGGGTCCAGACGGGATGCATCCACGGGTGCTGAGGGAGCTGGCTGATGTCATTGCTAGACCACTCTCCATCATCTTTGCCAAGTCTTGGGAGACGGGACAGGTGCCTGAGGACTGGAGGGAAGCAAATGTCACTCCAGTCTTCAAAAAGGGCAAGAAGGAGGACCCGGGTAACTATAGACCGGTCAGCCTCACCTCCATCCCTGGGAAAGTGATGGAACGACTTATCCTTGGTGCCATCTCAAGGCATATCAGGGATAAGAGGGTCATTAGAGACAGTCAACATGGCTTCACCAAGGGGAAGTTGTGCTTGACTAACCTCATAGCCTTTTACGAGGATATAACAAGGTGGATAGATGATGGCCGAGCGGTGGATGTGGTCTACCTTGACTTCAGTAAAGCATTTGACACAGTCTCCCACAGCATCCTTGCTGCTAAACTGAGGAAGTGTGGTCTAGACTCTCGGGTAGTGAGGTGGACTGTGAACTGGCTAAGGGGAAGAAGCCAAAGAGTTGTGGTCAATGGGGCGGAGTCTGGTTGGAGGCCTGTATCCAGTGGAGTGCCTCAAGGGTCGGTACTGGGACCAGTATTATTCAACATATTCATCGATGACTTGGATGAGGGACTAGAGAGTACTATCAGCAAGTTTGCTGATGACACCAAGCTGGGAGGAGTGGCTGACACACCAGAAGGTTGTGCTGCCATTCAGCGAGACCTGGACAGGCTGGAGAGTTGGGCGGGGAAAAATTTAATGAAATATAACAAGGGTAAATGTAGGGTCTTGCATCTGGGTAGGAACAACCCCAGGTTCCAGTATAAGTTGGGGAATGACTTATTAGAGAGCAGTGTAGGGGAAAGGGACCTGGGAGTCTTGGTGGACAGCAGGATGGCCATGAGCCAGCACTGTGCCCTTGTGGCCAGGAAGGCCAATGGCATCCTGGGGTGTATTAGAAGGGGGGTGGTTAGTAGGTCGAGAGAGGTTCTCCTTCCCCTCTACTCTGCCCTGGTGAGACCCCATCTGGAATACTGTGTCCAGTTCTGGGCCCCTCAGTTCAAGAAAGACAGGGAACTGCTGGAGAGAGTCCAGCACAGGGCAACTAGGATGATTAAGGGAGTGGAGCATCTCCCTTATGAGAAAAGACTGAAGGAGCTGGGGCTCTTTAGTTTGGAGAAGAGGAGGCTGAGGGGTGACCTCATGAATGTTTACAAATATATCAAGGGTGAGTGTCACGAGGATGGAGCCAGGCTCTTCTCGGTGACAACCACTGATAGGACAAGGGGTAATGGTCTGAAACTGGAACATAAGAGGTTCCGCTTAAACTCGAGAAGAAACTTCTTCTCAGTGAGGGTGACGGAACACTGGAACAGGCTGCCCAGGGAGGCTGTGGAGTCTCCTTCTCTGGAGACATTCAAGACCTGCCTGGACACGTTCCTGTGTGGCATAGTCTAGGCATTCCTGCTCTGGCAGGTGGATTGGACTTGATGATCTTTCGAGGTCCCTTCCAATCCCTAACATTCTATAATTCTATGATTCTATGATACGTGTGTGTATATATATATATAAAACACCCTTTTAATATTACAGATAGGCTTGAGTTACGCATAATTTTTCTAAACGTTTCTTTCTTAATTTCTGACAGTGGAAGCACCTACTAGCCTTGGTAATTTATGTATCTTTACATGAAATTGTTGATTGAGCTATAGTTTATAAAGCATTTTTACAATCCATGGAGCATAATCTCTTTAGAAAAAAAGGAGGAAGTGCAGTAAGTGAAACATTTTGTATTTCCTCAGAGATTTCAAAATGAAAAACTGAATCTGTAAATCTTGCAGATATTTAAATATGATCATAGATTCTTTCCAGGCCCACATTGTAAATTATTCATTACCCAAGAAAATGGAAAAATGTCATTTAAGTGTCAGAAAGATTACACTTTGAGATGCAGTGGGTGTGTCCATACTGCTGTGATAAACCACACCAGATAAAAATTAATCAAAAAATTATATAATAACACAAAAGGATTAAAACATCCTTCAGAAGTGTCAGTGTGATTACTTCGTCTTTACATGTCAAGTAAATTCAAGAAATAAAACTAAAAATGTACAGTATTTCTGTGGTTTTAAAAATGGATCACCTGAGAAAAAACTGCTTGTACAAAGTACCGCTGGTAAGAATAACAAACAAGTCGAAGACTTGTATTAATACCAGTTTCTGATGTCATAGAACACAGGTCTGTTTCTCCAACGGCACTAATAGGAATATGGCTTAATGCGGTAACTTTTCAAAGTGTAATCAAGAGACTTGCTTGCAAGGAGTCCAAAGACTCTTACGAAATGCAATCTTGCGTTGTTTATGTCACTTTTGTTCTATTTTCAGTTTAAAGTTTGATAATAGGAATGGGTGGTTCAATGGTTGATAACAAGAATGGGTGGTGGCATGTACAGGTTCACTGGCCCAAAGAGCGCAGGAGCTGACCGTGGCAGGGCAGGGTGTTTCAGATATTGTCCAGCGATTGCTTCCCCAGAGCTTCTGTGGCACGAACAGGACAGCAGGGTCCCGTGAAACGGGAGCTGGCCCACAGGCTGCCTTTACTGATGGGGAATGGGAAGTAATCTAAATTAACTGTAACCTAGCAAACCCTTTGTGTGCTATGCCTTGCCCTAGTATGGATATGGTTCCAAAGGTTTGTTAATACAAACACGGTTTAAAATGACCGTCATCAAGCTGATTTGAAATTCTGCCAAGAGACTTCTGTGAAAAGCATAAACTTCTCTGAAAATTTACTGCATTTGATTTTCCAACCGGGTTTCTCAGTTATACTTGTGATGTTTTATCTGAAGAATCAATTAATTATGCTTTTTCTCCCCATCTGCTATGAATCATTTCAAAGCACAGAAGTGCTCTGTGTATCATTCTGAAGAGGAAGTGCTTTGTGTATTTTCAGACAGCGGCTCATCCAGCAAATTAAGATTTAACTTTACATTTGACATACCGGGTATTTGCCTTTGAAGCTTATGCACCTTTAGACGAGGGATGCAAACAGGAATTTAAATGAGTTTCCATTAGTGTTCTCTCTGCTGCTTACAGCAGCTAGCCTACACTCGAGATCCTACAGATTGTGTCAGGATGATGATAGAATCAATGTATCTGATGCAATCTTATTTACTTGCAAAAAAAAGACACAAGGTGTTTAGTTTCTCCCGCTATGTTAAGAACAGATAACTGAAAACAATTACCAGTTCCAAAGTAGCCATTTCAGACAGCACCGCCTGTTAGCGCCACATGTCTTGCACAGGCTCCCTGAACTTCTATCTTTGCATTTGTATTATTTTACACTCAGCTTCTGCTCTGGGACAAAATAGTTTCTCAAGTAGAGAAATATGTGCAGAGACTACAGAATAGTTCATATCAGGGCCCTGCCTTTGCATGGGCATGATCTAGGCAAGATCTCAGTTGTTAAGGCTTCTTTATGCTGCAGAGGATGATGCCTCCTGATTTCATGCACCCTTCCAGCCCAGGCGCAAGGGTCGTATCCTAATATCTGCGTATCCTGCTCCATCATCTTACAAAACAACGCGACAAACAAGCTTTAGAACAGCCACCATGTTTATGTGCACTTTTCGCAAGATACGATGCACACATCAGATGAGACAAGGACCTTAACTGAGATTTTAAAAAGCCACTTTCACGTCTTTGACTTTGCTGACAGGAATACTCACCAGCTGCAGAGAGAAGAGACAGCAAGTGATCTGCCAGAGATTGTTTTCATATAAGATGACAAGAAGTGATTATTCAACTTCAAGAAATTGAACAAAACATAAAGGTGATATTTAAATATAATTTTCCAATGTACATTCAGCTACTGAAGATCTTCAGAACTGCCCCACAATTCTCTGGGCTGGGTCCAGCGACCAGTTCTCTGCCTTGGCCTGTTCTGACACTGAGAGAGTCCAAGGATGCAGGAGGCCGCCAAAGCCAGCCTCTCCCCCACGCCCCAACGCAGCACTGGCCAGCCAGCCGGGTACGGCACAAACGAGTCAAGGTGATGAGCATGAGCTGGATGAAAACTCCTCAAGTGTGGAACATTTTTCTTCCCAGTCTTACTCATGCAGAATGAAAGCAGAAGTCCACAGGACAAAGTACAGTGACTTGTACTGCTTTGTTTGCAAGGTAGCAGCCACAGGTGCTTATTTTGATAAGAAAGTACGTCACCGCCTAGGTTACACCCAGTCACATCATGCATGGTCACACGGCTGACGTGGTGCCAATTCCTCCCAAGGAATTCCATCTGGAGGTAAGGAGGTGAGAGATGTTTTGCTTCCTATACACCGTAAAAATGGTCCCATGCTCCCCAGAGAAACGTGGTGCTCCCAATGTCAGCTCATTCCGGCTTCCCCCAGGATTATGCCATTTCTTCCGGGTTCCGACGTCTGCCAGCAGGCACTAAGACACTGCATCCACTGCTCCTCACCAAGCAGTTCTCCTCAGATATGGTCACTAAAGGAACGACTACAGCCTGTGTATTTATACAACGACAGCATCCTTGATGTAGGTGTCTCATCAGACTGTATCCGGGGAACCTTCAGTGAATTGTACCTCTCCAAACACTACCAAGAACAAACATCTTTGCCTCCACAACCACCTCTGATGGAGAGACATTCATTGTTCCACTGCTTCCTTCGGCTCTCAGACCAAGAAGTACTGTGAACATCTCAAAAGGACCGAGCATCATTTTCCTGACAGAACTCTTGGCTTAAGCGGTGCTATTTGGGTAACGAGGTGCATCAATGGCAAGTTCTGCAAGAACACCTCACTGCAACTTCTAGGAGCAAGTGTAAGTAAAGTGCTGTTAGCAACCGTACTATGTGATGGCAAATGGTATACACAGGGACTGCTGCTTCATCTTGGAGCATCCAAGCTGCCCACATATTAAATGTTAATCTGAATCAAGGATGCCTGGACAGCTTTGTTCTGCAACACCCATTCTGACTGGAAAGGCTCCGTGAATTTTCAGGCAAGTTATGGCTGCATTACTATGTTTTTATTACCATGTACCTGCAACTACAGTTGTCACGATGATCTGAAAACTGCCCTTGATGGACTGCTTGGTGCAGCCAGGCACCTGCAGACACATTTGCACTCTACCTGCAAGACCTCAAGACCTGATTGAACAACACTGAGTAGAACAGCATGATGAAAAAGAACAGTGATAAGCAGTAATGTCAAAAATCAGACATATACTCTAAAGCTGACAATGACCACAATCTCTATGCAGATTGTACTGCTTCGTCCATAGTGAAGATGATGTCCAAGCTCTAGAAACCAGAGAGGTTATGTACTTATTTGGCGGACTGCATCACAGAGACTTTGCACCACAGAGCCACCACCCTGGAACTTCTGAACAAGAACTTGCAGAATTAGTGAGTTATAATCCTGAACAGTCAAAGCCCCTTGTGGTGGGACCCAAATGAAGATCTGTACATCATGCATAACTCTTCTTCCCCTGTCATATAGTCTCTGTATAAGAGACTATATGAGACTCTGTGCCATGTGAATCTTTGAGGACCTCAGCTTGGCTGTAGCACGGGGGATGGAAGACCTGGATGATGTGGCAGTTCAACCAAGCAAATGAGAGTCTTGATACACTGACCTGATTGTTCAGTCATCTGTAGGAATCAGGAATAATCCAGTTGTATAAACAAGGGGGAAGAGAGGTTCTGCAAGTGGTGTTCCAATAGTGCCTCCAGTTGCCCTCTCTATTTCTGAACTCCTAAGAGTCATTCAAGACAAGCCTATGATGTAGTCCCACTGGGCAACTGTCCTCATCCACCAGAATAATCCTTCACGAAGCAGAGAATGAGTTACCCTATAGCCACAGTCTGCAATGGTGTCTACTGTCTAGAAGAAAGATGTGCTTGAACTGTGTTCTGGGAAGGAAATCCCCAATCACCTTACACTTTTAAATTGAGGGAAAAGATACAGGCTCTTATCAAACTGTTCTAGAGAGCCTAACCCCACAGCATGTGGATGGTTCTGATACAGCCAGTCTATCACAGCATCCTCAGAATGTCACTACTGGTGGCAGCAGCAGCACCACGGCTGCGCAGCAAGCGCAAAGGAGAAGTTGAGCAGCTCTGTGAGGCTTGGGTCCTACCATGGGTCACGCAAAGAACTTCTTGGGTAACTTTCTGGTTACAGACTAGATCAGGTATCAGACGACTGAACGCTGTCACTCCGTGAGCTATTCAGTGGCTTATACAATACGCTGCGGTGTCCAGTGCAGTTAGAGCAGACAGAGTGAATATCTCCAACTGCTGCCTTCATGTGCAGTTTCAGCAGAGCTCAAGATAGTGAAAAAATACACAGTTCATCTTCCCAGCTCATAGAATTAATCCTGAACTTTTACTGCTTTTCCCTATGTTCCACAGGCAAATAGCATAAGACCTGTAGGCCTATTACTCTCATACCTTTTATCACCTTTAAAGTATGTATTTTTTTAAAAGCAGTGTTGAAGAGATGACTCACAGTGCTGCAGCATCAGTTAGCTGACTTGAAAGAGATGTTAATGTCATCATCTTGATTTTCATACCAAACAATAAGAAGGTAAGAGCTGAAAATCTTACGTACATATCACCTCATTTTATATTTTTAAAATATAACTAAGCTGCAGAGGCTGATGTATCTTCAGTGTGCTTTACTTCCAAAATTCAATTTTAACACAGATTTGAGCATATATTTTGTATGGAAGCACCGCAGAACATAATGTAAGCTATTACTATTCTTTGTTTAATTATTTTTATTAATTTAATTATTTAGGGTTCCCAGAGTCTGTTGACATAGTAAGCATAAAACTTTGTCTCAGAGCCTACAGTTTAAGGATGCAAACCTGTAGCACTTCTATAAATATAAGTAACAGAGATTAATAGATTAGAACCACTGAGTTCAAGGTCAGATGAAGTGCTGAAACGTTTGCCGTATTGTACTTCACTTCCATAAGCATTTGCATACAAGCCCTATACTATAGACAGATCTGAGAAAAGAAAGATGTGACAAGAAGAGACAGTTTAAAGACATAAACAGATACAGGGAATACACATTTCACATGCCTTTTTAAGCATATGTATGGAAAAAGTTAAGATCCATGACATGAAACAAGTTATAATTAGTACTGATGAACCATACAGTTCAGCAGGTTTAGTTGTTGGGGATTTTTTTTGTCTGCTTAGCAACTATTGATCTTTTTTCTGTATACATGCCAGATAGGCGATTGCAATAATCTATCTTAAAATTCCATAGCTTCTATTTAGGAGGTGCTTTAAGATAACAAAGTTTTGAATAGCCATTTTTGTTCTTGAATTTTGAATTTTTTTTTCACATAGCTTAGTATATATCCTAAGTAGGGACGGTATGCTAAGTAGTTCGGGTTTGTTTTTTTTTTTTCTTCTAATTGGAAAAGATTCTGGGCTTGTTTGAGCACTGTTTTTTGATCTCACTGAATTTTCCTCCTTCTCTGAAATGGATTTTCACTTTCTCTTACATCATAGTGGCTTAAAAGTTTCACGAAGTGGATTAATGCATGAATAAAGTCCAAATAATTCAAAATATTATTACAATAGTATTCTTCTGAAGGTAGGATTAAAGCTACATCAAGCCTAGTATCCTGACTTTGATAGTGGCCAGAAATGTGTATCTAAGGAAAAGTATAAAATCAGAGAAAGCATTGACAAAACTTTGCAGGTGTGTCCTTCCAGTGTTCCACGGTCTGTAGTTCAGGAACTTCAGAGCTAAGGGTGTTTTCTTTGTTTGTAGAGGTAAATGTAAAAACTGATAACCACATGGACTTTATCCCATATAACTGCAGTTTCCTGCATATCACAGGGTTTCTAGTAGTTACTTCCTGAATGAATTTATTTGGGGAACTGTCTAGATGCAAAAGCCAAGAATTCTGCACAGATTGTTTTATTAGTATTCCAGTTCCAAAGCTAATATATTTAAAAGTAACTAGATTATCTTTACATTAGAATGCAATCTACAAACACAGGCTTTCCTTTAATCCTAATTCCATAAATATATGTCCTTAGAAGAGTGCTTCAAATACAATTAACTAGCTATTACTGAAAATACCTTCTCCCAAAGAAGGGTCAGACCACACAATATATGCAGTGAAAAAAGACAAGGCAAATTAAAAGCACTCAGCAGCTTCCACTAACGGGCTCCAAGTCTAAATGTACAATTAAAACAGAGCACTCACATTTGCAAAAGATGAACTATGAAAATCTACAGGTTTTGTCTCCAAAATACTACTCAAATATATGAGGTTTTGACTGGGAGGGAAAGGGAGTAGTGAGTTTGATTCAAACTTTGGCCTATTTAGCTAGCTTCTCTTTTGGTATAATTAGCACGAAGACACCTTTTTGGGACCACCGGGAATTTTGAAAATGGAGTATTTAGGATCAGCATTTCTAGACAGAAGAAGATAAATCTAGAAAATGGATAATCACTCTGCTACTTGGAAATAAAAATGAACAACCCAAAATAATATAGAGTAGGGTATATTGTATGATATATTGCTATAGCATAAATATCAGGCAGTATTTTTAATAATATGCAAAGGTATAACAATATGATCATTTGAATACAGGCTGAAGACGTTTCTCACTAGAGAAAGAAGAGAGAGGGCTTTAGTTAGCTGAAAGGTGAGTGGGCATCAGTTACTAGAACCTGCTACGATTTCTGGTCAGACTGACAGAGCAGTACAAGACTGCTAACAAAAACATTAACTACTACTACTACTACTAGAATATTTCAAAAAATTGGTAGCTACTCTAGTCAGACTGATGGACCAGTACAAGACTGCTATAAAAAATAATCAAATTACAACTACTAAACCATTGAAAAACGTTATGCTAGCTTATGACTTTCAAATTCTCTGATAAATTTCCCTAATGGAAATCTCTTTTCTAGTCTCATAATACTTGTCTGTCTAAGTTAACTGACTTTGACATAGAAAGTTCAGTATACAAGGCTAATTTTAAATCTATTAAGCACTTCAAACTGCAGATATATGAAATATACAATCATTGTGTCCGTGGGAAAACTGTGAGCAATAATCTAAGATCACTGGAGCATGAAAATCCAAGACTGAAAAGAAGAAAGACTTTCTAACTTAACATTGAAAATACAGTTTACCAAAAGCCATATAAAAGAATATGAAACTGTATATAAAAATTAGCAAATCTGGGTCCTCCTGATCAAACAATAAACATGCTTCTTTTTTTTGTTCCCACGTAAAGTTTAAAAAACAAGCATTCTGAGTAGATCCAGCTTCAGTCTGAAAAATATTACCCAATATTTTCCACTGCTTTTGAAAAAAGGAAACTACTGTAACTAGTTCTTGGTTTCAAATTCTAGGCAAAAAAAAAAGCGTGCACGCATATACATAATATATATGCATTCATTCCATGGTTGATCACGTAAAGCAAACTGTTCTCAATTAAAGAGGGTTATTTCAAAACTGCATAAATTTAACATAATAGAAGTCCAAAATTACTATCTTACAGTTCAAAGAATAGAATGATCTGTATCTGACTTTTCCATGGTTACTAAGTATACAAAAGAAAATATGCGAACCAAAGAGCATTAGGCAGGCATTGTTTAGAATATAATCTATGTATATTAAAAATAGCTAAGAATATTACAGAAATACATCTAACTTCAGTGATCTTGAGTTCACGAGCTCTGCAGAAGTTGCATATCTCAAATGCTTCTCTTCAAAATAAACAAAAATAAAGAGGATATCACACTTATAGATGGCCTATTTTGCTCCCCACAGACATAAACTTTCGATGGACAACCAATTTTTGACCTTTATAGTGATTATCTGCTGCAATGAAAAAGTCAAAGTTTTCCCAGTTTTCAGTTGTGGTCTACGGGCTTTCATCACGGGACATTAACGAGAAATTTTTAGGGGCACCTTTTTGTTCTGGGTCTGCATACTGCTCAGCACAAAGGAGTGTCAATCCATAGCAAGGGCTCTTCAGCATTACTGCAGAGTGGTTATCTCTTACCTGCACTGGACACTTGTCCTGTGACTAAAACCATAAGTATATGTTTTTGATTACAGACTGAAACTTCTGCTGAAAATAACCTACAAAATAACACTTAGAATTAATTCACTGGATCTTTTTGTAATAAATGAGAATACAATTGTGGCTTTTTTTGAAACAGCTTATGAATAGGTAACTTGACTGCTGGGATATCTACTGTCTGAATATGTGGACTTAATACATAGAAGCAAGGCACACAAATAACCAGGCAAGTTATAGTAAATAGCTAAGTAAAATAGCAGCTAGCTAAAGACTATCAATCAACATTCTATGAGCAGGGGACAGCAAGATATTAATAAGACTGATAGGCAAACTTAGAAATGTTTTGGTTTTATTGTTATTCTAGACAAGGCTGTTTTAATAAAACTGTAAGATTTCTATATTTGTCACTTTTAAGAGCTTCCACAGGAATAAAGTTTCCAAAACTGAACAGAACAACCGAATCAACAGAGACATAACAGACTGAATTGTAGCCCAAAGCTTCAGCTATGTAAGAGGATGAGCTGCAACCCAGGGAGGTAAAATGAAACGGAAGAGACAGGTGATGATGTGCAGATGCGCAGCATCTCCTGCAGCTGTGACAGTAACATCCTTGACTATGTAAATGAAGACAAACAAATGTTGCTCTCCTGCAGCAGAGGCAAGGAGTGGGGGGAAGGCTGCTCTCCTGGGGCGTGTGGGTGGGGTGAGAAGGCATTTGCCTCTGCAGAGAAAGAGAGGCCCTGGGAAGATCAGGCAGCTCTTGCCTTAGAGGAGGAATGATTATTGTCATGGGATATCTGAAGTCAGAAAGGGTACATAAAAGGCTACAGAAAGCATGGTCCTGATCAGGCTTGAAACACAAGATTAAGTAAGGGATTAATACTCACCCTGTGTTTGTTAAAAGCAGGGAGAAATTCATTATTTTTGCAGAAATCCCCTTCATCTCCTCCCCTATATGTCCATCAAAGGACAGCGCTCCAGGACTGCAGTGGGCTCATGCCCAACCCCAAAGAACTTGCTATTCAAAAGCAATTATTTTGTCTTACGCGTAAACCAAACCAGTACCTCACGCTTGTCCACTGCCTTCAATCCCGTAGTTTTCTAAAGAAAAATATTGTCACATAATGGAACAGTTTAACCAATTTATTATCTAAAGACTTAGAAAAATAATTGAAATAATCTCACAACAACTCACTACCACCCAAACCCAAATGCTTTGGTGGGAAGACATCGTAAGGCCACATTGCAGATACATGTTACTTAGAGAACGAGTGATTAAGCTGAAGTTTTTTACCCCAACCTCTCTGCATATTATAAGTAATTCTAAGAATCTGTGGGGCCCGTCTCATTTGACTTCCCATTTTAAAGATGCGTCTCGCTAGAGTTGTGTGAAGGCAACACGGAGCCCAATGGGAAGCAAATCACTTACTATAGAGTTTCTGTAATGACATAGTGGATTTGGTGTATTAAATCTGGTTGAATAAGAATGTGTGCTTTTGAGGCTGAAGAGATATGTGGTATGACCAAGTAGTGAGGTGGGTCGCTAATTGGTTGAAGGGAAGAAGTCAGAGAGTTGTGGTCAATGGGGCAGAGCCTGGCTGGAGGCCTGTGTCTAGTGGAGTCCCCCCAGGGGTCAGTGCTGGGGCCAGTGCTGTTCAATATATTCATCAGTGACCTGGACGAGGGACTAGAGAGCACTGTCAGCAAGTTGGCTGATGACACAAAACTGGGAGGAGTGGTTGACACACCAGAAGGCTGTGCCGCCATTCAGAGAGACCTGGACAGGCTGGAGGGCTGGGCGGGGAGAAATCTTACGAAGTTCAACAAGGGCAAGTTTAGAGTTTTGCACTTGGGAAAGAATAACCCCATGTGCCGGTATAGGCTGGGGACTGACATGCTGGAGAGCAGCGCAGGGGAAAGGGACCTGGGGGCTCTATTGGACAGCAGGATGACCATGAGCCAGCAATGTGCCCTCGTGGCCAAGAAGGCCAAGGGCATCCTGGGGTGTATTAGAAGGGGAGTAGCAAGTAGGTCGAGAGAGGTCCTCCTGCCCCTCTGCTCTGCCCTGGTGAGGCCACATCTGGAATAGTGTCCAGTTCTGGGCCCCTCAGTTCAAGAGAGACAGGGAACTGCTGGAGAGAGTCCAGCGCAGAGCCACAAAGATGGTGAAGGGAGTGGAGCATCTCCAATCACAGGACATGGGGCAACAGAGGCAACCTGGAGCATAGGAGGTTCCACAAAAACATTAGGAAAGACTCTTCCACAGTGAGGGTGACAGAGCACTGGCACAGGCTGCCCAGGGAGGTTGTGGAGTCTCCTTCTCTGGAGACATTCAAAACCCGCCTGGACGCGTTCCTGTGCGCTCTGCTGTAGGTGATCCTGCTCTGGCAGGGGGGCTGGACTAGATGATCTTGTGAGGTCCCTTCCAACCTCTAACATTCTGTGATTCTGTGATTACTGTAAATATTCCTTAAATCCCAGAAAATGCTAGGGGATGAGGACACTGAGGCAGTTCAGAGTTAATAGAGTTATTTACAGTGTCAATAATCGGCACTGCTGTAATGTTCTCCACCAATACGTTAACAAGCAGTCACAAGGGTAAAAGTAACTTTGAATGTGACATGCTGTATTTAGACAAAAATTTGTAGTTTATTTCATAGACACTAGTTTTACTACCTGATTTTTCACAACAGTATTTTATATCTGGTGTGTGTTCATGCAATCATGTTTTTCTCTTTTTTTTATAATAAATTTTCTTATTTTTCAGTTCTTTAAAACTAAGGGTAATCTTCCAAAATTTTCATCAAAACATTGTCCTAGTCCTTTTAAAGAGGTTTTCAGCTGTAATGCTGTTTAAATTAAACTGTATTGTATTGTATTATATCATATTATATTACATTATATTAAGAGATGCTTTCCAGTCACCTGATACAGTACATGAAACTAATGGGAGTTCTTGTATTTTTTCTGAGGAGTTCGAAGTTCCTTCCAAACTCCAGGAGATAGACCACCTAAGTCTGCAATATATTTTTTCTTAATTTACCTGTGTCAGGATTTTCCTTTCTGTTATTTCAGTTCATGAGAGCATCTTATCTTTTTAAATTTAAAAGAGTAGGTTCAAAATCAGTTACTATGCAACTTTTGTCAAAGGAAAGGGAAAAGGAGAAAAGGAATCTCTGCAATACTGGTCACTCCATTAAGTAATTTAAACAGATGCAGTATCTTTATCAGTAGAAAAAAATTATGAAAACAAACTTACTGGTTTTCATTTATGCTTTTCAAAAACTGCATTTTCTCCATTTTATTTGGCACTTCTTTTCATTTACCTACTTTTCAGTAGCCTCTCTCTAAGAACTACAATGCATACCTTCAAGCTCTGCCATTTAATCCCTTTTTTTGACATTTTTCTTCCTTCTTTGGAGGTGGTAGGCAGAAGCATGGCTTCTGCAACTATCAGGATGCACTGATGGTCTCCATGCTGACTTAAAAGTTTTAATTTCCTCATCTCTATCTTTCAGATCATCTTGATTGGCTTCTCCTTCTCCACAGTTTCATTTTCAAAATAGTGAGAAATCACATGTGAGTCTTTTGAAAAGAATTTTGAGTGTAATGACACTGCAGTCAGTATTATTTAGAGTTTTAATGATAACGTTATGTAGAGTAGTCCTCTGTGTTTCTTCCAACAATTGTGAGTGAGTGAGTGAGTGAGTGAGGATCAGGATCCAAAAGCCAATTCTTTGTATTAACTAGAAATTCCAT
This sequence comes from Trogon surrucura, assembly GCA_020746105.1. Classification (NCBI taxonomy): domain Eukaryota; kingdom Metazoa; phylum Chordata; class Aves; order Trogoniformes; family Trogonidae; genus Trogon; species Trogon surrucura. Next base: position 29,071,137 of record CM036623.1, on the reverse strand, counting down.
CTCTGTGTAGCTTAAACATTTAAGCAGATCAGAAATTGAAATAAACCCCTATATCTGCTCTAATACATAGTGCTGCTTCCTCTCCCCTCTGGACAGCGTTCATTCATTTCCCTTTTTCTTGTCAGAAACCAAGTAACATTACAAATATTTTTATTGTTTCTCTTTTAGAGCCATGCAGATTTTTAAAAATTAAACTTTTGAAAGTGTTGTCTGAAATAGCACTTGTAACTGTACTGTAACTGAAGAAAAAATAAACAAATGAATTTTCAGCGACAAAATGAAGACTAACTGAAACAGTGCCTAAGTTTAATCAAAGATGTAACCCTAAAATCAGTAACACATCTTCACTTACAAGCACTCTTTCAAGAAACGATCCATTTCCTGACAGACTTGTACTACTACTTCCGTTAAGAGAATTATTAGGCTTGGATGCTTAGCATAACTTCTCCTTTCATGGTAAGACACTAAGTGGTTTTAGAGAGATAAAACTGTTGGCCAGAGCAGTTTCACACAAAAATGCTTTAAACAGCAAATTTACCTACCCAATCTGCTTTTCTGACAGTTACCAAGCACAAGATGTCCAACTGCAGATTTAAAAAAAAAAAATTACAGAGAATATAAGTAAACTAGAAACTAGAACTAATACTGTATTAAAATCTCACATAAAAGCTGTTCCATGTCATGACTATCTTTCACGGAAAGTCCTTCCCTAAATTAATTTCTTAGTTTCCAAAATTTGATCCTCTTTTTCTCTTGCTGTGCAAATGTTCTCTGTGGAGTGATTAAGTGGAACATTTTGTATCATCTGGCTTTCCAACATTTGTACTTTGAAAATAACACCTATTTCTGTAACAATTCAATGACCATAAGAAAGCACCAGATGCCTCCAACTTTAGCTCCATAGAAACTACGTTCTTCACATGCAGCTCCACTTCAGAAAGAAAGTAAATCGAGTACCTCAAAATTGTAAAGCAATGACGCCCTGGAAGTATGCAGCTACAGCACTCATTTTCTTTTTCCTTTTTCTCTCATTTCCTCTCAGAAGTCTGTACACTAAGAATTTCAATTTCACCTCAGCCCTCATACCAGCTTGGCACACCACCTCTTTCAGAACCAAACCCGAAATGTTGTGACACTTCTTCTTAAATGAAGTTCAATAATATCTTTCCATGTGGGTATTTCCCACAACATTTTTTCCTCCCTCTCTTCACAATTAGGAATGGCAAGTAAATACACATATTTTTGAACAGTTGTGTTGTGGGGTAGAGAAGGGACAGCTATGTTTAGAACACTGTTACTCTATGTTCCCAAACTGGCAGCACATGCTCAGCCCAAACATTGAACTGTTGGTTGATTGACCTGTCAGGTTGCTCTTATATATGAATATAAAAATTCTACTTAAAAAAAACCCATTTACACTATGGAGGGAGAGTGGCTCTGCATGACTCCATGGTTTTTAATTGGTTTTATATCAAATATTTTTCCTTTTAACATTGGGGAGGTAACTTATGAAACACATCATACAAACAGTATTTTTTTCCTCGATGTCACAGCACACTCGTAAATAAGTATTTACAAAAATATTTTCAGTTGGTTAAATTGCACTTGGAATCACACTTCTAAAAGTACAGTTGACCAAGCAAGGGTGGTTTTACTTCTCCAAACTGGAAAGCAATCTCTTACAGACCATTCTGTGCTCCCTGTGGATCTATAGCCCATCATTCCTGTACTCTCACATGCCTGCTTTGGCTGCAGGCTCAAGCCAAATTTCCTCCCTCATCTGACTGCGACTGTCTGCGTTAGTGATTTAAATGGGACAAAGGCAGAATCTGAGCGCTGGCACACAACTACCCATACTTCTGACTGCTGGCATGCTTTCGGGAATGGCTGGGCCCCTTTCCCTCCCAGGCAGCGTCCTTGTACAAGCTGGAGGCTGGCATAGTTCGGTAACGGTTTGCAACGTGTATAAATCCAGCAGGTAGCATGGAAAAGGCCACCCTGTTTTGAAGGGGAAAGAATTTAGCTGTGTCCATGCAAGCCATGCCACGCTACGTCACGCCACTTGCCCTGATACCCAGAGAACGAGGCCTCAGCTGCTTTATTGTCTGCTACAGGCTGTAGCCTGTATATTTCCACCCACCTGTAAATCTTATCTACCCTTAAGGCTGACAAAACTGTGTCCTTTTACCAACAACTAAAAAGCTCTGTGATACTGCTTAAAAGACAAAGATGATGGAGGTAATAAAATCAGCCCACCATGCCTGGACCATCCCACTGAAGGTAGGTCCACTGTTAAATCAAGCACATGATCAAATTTAATCTTCCACTCTGGCCAAAGGTTCAGCTGAAATGAAAACTTGAGCGTAGTCTTGTACTCAGAGACTACTGACAGGAGGTTTAGGATTTCAGTGCAAGTATAGCTCTTTTGTCTGCCAAAAGGTGGGACTCTGTCCAAGCATTCAGCAGGGCTGCTTAGCTGTTTCTGGATATGACAAGAGAACCCCACTGCAAAACTATTTTAATGCTGGAGAGACTGTTTTGTAAAAAATCTTATTTTTTTAAAAATGGAATGACCATGTTGCTCTGTTACTTCTTCCAAGGTGCAAGCAGATCAGTGGGTCTCTGAGTGGTAACAAAGCACTTTCAGGTCATGCAATGGTACTTTCCAAGCTCAGGAACAACTTAAACCTAAGTATACATGGCAATCACCGTGTCTTGCTATAGGCATAGTGAGAAGCGTCCACAGTGGGTCACTAACCTTGGTTCAATGTTTTAGGGTTGTCGCCTCGTTCTTTAAAGTCATTTTAGCTGCAATTTAAAAGAAGAGAAAGTTTCAGCCTGAGTCAAATAAGCAGATAAAAGTCTGTCAAGCTATGAACATCTGAAACTAGGACTATTAGCAACTACTGGATTCATTGCCAGCTCCACTCACACTGAGTGCTAGTAAGGAACAGAGTGGAGTCAGATTTCAGTGTCTCTCTTCTGAGGCTGCCAGGGACAGTTAGTCACAAAGTGCAGGCTAGTAGAGCCACTGGATGAAATACAGTACTAGTCTCTTAAAAACATAACATCTGGGACACAGAATTATCAGAAGTTGTTGTTAGTTCTTGTAAAGAAGAAGTAAAACTGACACTCCCCACTAGTCGTACAAAGGAGTCATTAGTTACAAAAATGTGAAAATTTAATTCAACAATGAACTTTATCAGTTTATTTTGTATTTTCATTATTTTCCTTTTTGTAGTTTAACAGTATGCTGATCTAACATCTACTGCCGCTGCAAGAGAGAGGTTTCTAAAATCAAGTGACAAAAATTAAATATCTTTCACTTTGAAAACATCTTCTGTTCTCAGCCTTTCTGTATTTATAGTGTTGATACAATACTGCTGGAGAGGCGGTAACTGGATGGCCATTTTCTGTGAAGTTACGTGTGTACCACAGGCCACAGGGCGATACCTGGGCAGAACACATGCAGTGCTTTTGAAGTTGGAAAACACCTTCAAAAGTTTTACCAGGAATAGTATGAAACCCGTAGTACTTTTTAATTTCTGGGAAGAAAACCAACCCCCAAAGCGCCCTAAAATCAAGGTTTGGTATTTAAACAATTCTGCAGTAGAAAGCTTTTATCAACTTTAAATAGTTCAACTCCACGTCTCTAGAGGAAACTGCAGGCTGCTTTAGACGTAACGGATCTCTCCCCAAACCGAAAAGACTGGGAGGCTTCGGTGAGATGAAGGGGGCTAACGCCATTCAGAACACATCTTCCTCAAGAACCAACACCCGCTACAGGGCAGCGTCCCGCAGGCCGCTAACGGCGCCGGCCGAACGTGCCCCCAGCGGCGCGACGGGCCCGCGGTGCGGGACGTGCCGGCCCCGCGCCTCACAGCGCACCGAGACCCGCGGCCGCACCGCCGGCACCACCGCCCGGGCTCCTCCTTGCTTTGGGACGTTTGAGCGGGCACAGAGGCCGTTCTGTCTCCCAGCCGATTCCGCCTCGCCGACCTCCCGAGGCCACGGCTGCGCTGGCTGCGCTGCGGCGGGGCCGCGGCCGCCGCCCGCTCCCCCGGCACGGGCCAAGGGCCAGGGCTGCGTCAGGCGCGCGCCGGGCCGCCCCTCTCTTCCTCGCAGCCCCCTCAGCGCAGCGCGGCGCTCCCGGGGGACCCGCCACCCGCACCCCCCGTTCCGTGGGGCCGTGGCGCCGGCGTGACCCGAGCGCTGTTGCCCCGGCGCTGGGCTGCAGGCGGGCATACGGGCACGCATCGCTGCCGGCCGCGGAGCTCCCGCTGCCCTGGCCCAAGGGAGCGGCCGAGCCGTGCCAGCCACACAGCCCACGCTGTGCGTGGAGGCGCAGGTTCAGCGGGCGGCCAAAGCCCTGGGGGGTCCGCCCTACTCCCGTCCCGGGCCGGGCCGCCTCTCACTCCTCCCCGCCCCGCCGCATCGCTCGGATCACCCCGCTCCCCCCATCCCGCTGCCGCCTACCCCAGCGCTAGGCCAGAGCTCTGCCCGGCTCCACCCCCCCCCGCCGCCAAGAGCGAGTCGGGAAGCCCACGTCTGCCCCCCCCACACCCAAACGCGATGGGACCGGCCCGCCACTCGAGAGAAGGGTGCCACCGCCGTTCCCTCAGATGACTGCCAGCCCCAGCGGCAAATCAGCGCCTTTCGTTTTCTCTAGGCAACCCAGCGCCCGCCCCCAAGCGGGGCGGGGGGAGCGGGAGAGGCGGGCGGGAATGTTTACAAACAAGATTAGGGAGTAGAGGGATTGGGGGGGAAATTGAGGGGGCGGAGCCAGGCACTGGCGCAGCCGCTGACCCAATGAGGGGACGCGCCGCTCGGCGGAAGGAGGTACGTAGGACGTTCTCTGCCCAACAGCCGCTGGGGTTCGCGGGCGCGCGCGGCCAATGGGCGCTCGGCGGGGGGAGGGAGGGGGTGCGAGCGCCTGAGTAGGAGCCGCTCCTGGCGGCGCCCCCTCCCCCCGTCTCGCTCAGCCTATCCCGGCTGGGCCGCGCTGGGCTCGGCTCGGCTGCGCTCCCCGCTGTTGGGCGGGGAGGGCGGCCGGAGCAAGGGGGAGGGGAGCCGCAAGGACATGGGCCGGCTCTGAGGGCCGGGGGAGGGAAGCCGAGGTGCGTGTGCCTCCCCGTATTTTAATAACTGTTTGCTGTTGGGTGGTGCGGTTTGGTGTGGTGGTTTTTTTTGTTTGTGTGGGTTTGTTTTTTTTTTTCCTTTTCCCGTTTTCCCCGAGGCGGAGGGGAGAACTGCCGCCCCCCGCCCCCAGCGCGCCTGCATGGCTCCTCTCCGCCGGAGCGCCCCTGGAAAATAAAATCCGCCTCAGGCCAGGTGACGTCCCCCCGCCTCCGCGCTCACACACACGGGGAGCGGCAGAGGCGGGGGAGCGCCCGCCGGTGAGAACATGGAGGGACCCTCGGGCCCGGCGGAGGAAGGGGAGCTGCCGCTGCTCACCGTCAAGCACGAGCTGAGGAACGGTGAGCGGGGCGGCGGGGGGCGGGCAGGGCCGGGCCGGGCCGGGCCGGGCCGGGGGGGGCGCTGAGGGGATCGCTCCCGCCTGAGGGGAGGGCGGCGGGAAGCGCGAGGCGGGGGGAGGGGGGGGGGGGGCCGTGCTGCCGGGACTTGGGGAAGAAGTGCGGAGAAAGGAGGTTCGGGAGAGCTGGTTGGCAGCGGTAGCGAAAGCTCGGTGAGAAAAAGAAAAATAATGAGCTGGAAGGCAGGGGCAGGAGCCTGTGAGATGGGGCCGGGGGCGGGTGCGAGGCTTTTTCTAGTTCTGAAAAAAGTATTTCAGTTGGATTTCTGCTGCGTATTTGGCTCCCCTGTCCCACTTCCCCGATTATATTTGTCGCTTTTGGAGGAGATGAGGGTTAGCTTTTTTTTTTTTAAAAGAAAAAACGTATGTTTGACTTTTATGGCTATGTTAGTATTATTGGGGGGGGGGGGGAGGGCTGTTTGTTAGTCCTAAATTATGTCTTTTTTATGTGACAGCTTTTCTCTGACTTCGGTGAAATGCCGGAATTGTAGGGAGGGGAATGTGCCAACATGTAACCGCAGAGTTATCTGGCTTCTCAGTCTAGGAGTCTTCTTGTAGCTCAGTAGTTATTCGGAGACCCTCTGGAGTAGTTCAACATGTGAAATATGTATGTGACCTTTCAAGATACAGCAGAAATGCTCTGTCGTAGGTTGTTGTGTTGGAGAAGATCTTTATATATTTTTAATAGAGACTCCGTGCTTCTTAGAAGTTTCCAGGCAACTTGAATGCTGCAGTAAGTCTAGATTTTACTGTTAATTTAGGTGCATCTAAGCCATAATCGGGATGTACTTTTCCTGTATTTATTAGCAGTGGGAGTGCTATTAACCCATGCCCTTTATTACTTTTCTCTTTTTGTTTTTCTCCGTGATGAAATAGAAGTAGGTATATGGTGCTGTTCATCGCAAAAGTTTGAGAGAACCACCCCCCGTGTTCATGTAATTGACGTTCCTTTCTCTAATGGGCCAGTGAGGAGGGCGAGCGGTGGGGCTGAGTCTCTTCTGTCGCGTTCAGCTTTCTGTTCCCCTGTCACTCGGGTCTAGGGGCTTAGTGGAGGCGCCCCAGCGGAACGTAGCCATCATTGCAGCTGGGGAAAAAAAAAAAAGGCGCTCTTCCTCATAGCTACGCAGAAACCAAAGGGACTGTAGTTTCCTTCTTTCAAGAAGTAAAAAAGCTCTAGTGGAAAACGTACTTGTCTCGTTGGGTGTTGCTACATTTCAATGTGAAGAAGGAAAAAGGGAAAGGGGGGAGGACGTCGAGCACATTTCTGTGTATTTACCTAGCGGTGTCTAGATTTCTTTTATAAAAGTTGAGACAGCACACAAATCTTTAAACAACTATCCCTGTGGGATAGTTGCCTAAAGATTGAGGAATAAATGCATTACTATAAACTAGATAAGGAGCTGTCTAATATAGCATAATAAATAATTTTCATTTTGAGCCTGATCCTGAATCTTTATCGAATCAGGAAGTACCAGAGCTTGCTTTTAACTTAAAAATTCCCTGCCTTGTTTGTGTCTTTTTAAGCTTCTGAAATTCAGATTAATAGAAATCAAGTGCCTCTCCCCTCCTCGTTTTTTTCTCCTTATTAAGTATTTAGAAAACTCTGCTTTCTGCAAAATGCTTTCTAGCAATGGCTTGTCTATTTCTGGAGCATTAGGGTGGAGGAGGGAGCTGCTCTGTCATGTACTTCTGGGAGACTCCTACTCGTGAAGGTGTCAATAGTGTCATCGCTGTGCAAGACGTGCCGAGATACTGTTTTGAAACATGGAACTCGTCTCTACAAAATGCACTTCCCTAGTGGTAGTTTGAGGAGAAAAATTGCGGTCAGTTTCTGTTGGTATAGAAATATATAAATAATCTATAAGATAGTTCAGATATTTTTCTTAGGGTTTTTTTTTGTTTTATTTTTTTACTGGATCTGACTGTTTGGGTGCTTAGCTGCTGGCTAGGGGCAACCCATGACAGTTGTAAAGCGTGCAGTGGGGTTATTTACTTTTGCTGCTTCTGGGGGAAAAAGGGTGACGGGATGTGCAGGAACTAGAGCTAGAGCCGGAGGATCTTCGTTGCTCTTAAATTGAGGTTGTATACCATGAATATCCTTTTAATGTGTGATTTGTTTGAATTCCAGTGTTCCCCTCCTCTCTGTGTTCTTTCTTTGATGTTGCTGGCTCTGTGACTAATTGAATGATTTAGAACTACATATCGAAAGTAGCTGTCAGTTGGCAGATGAAAAAGAGGTCAGTCTCTGCAGTGCTTTGAAAGAATATACTATTGTTGTAGAAATAGTGGCTTCTTTGAGAAGGGAGTGTCTCATCTTCATATCATGGAAGTTGTTGATTGAACCTCTTGATAACAGACTCAAAGGACAAAATTATGTATTCAGATCAACTCAATGCAGGTGAACGTATGGTTACACTTTGCATTTGCAATTCCTTGGTTCTTGGAATTGCTCTAAAAATATTAAGCGAGTTAGAGACAGGCATTGATTACAGTCAGGTGAGTTAAGTGAACATACTATAAAACTTGACTTTAAGAAGAAATTAATATCTTAAAGAATAAAACAGGTGATTGTTGTTCAAGCAAATATTGCGGCATTTTCAGTGCACAGTTAAGAGCATATGCAGTGCTATTTCTACAAAGCTCTGAGCTGACTCTTAACCTTGTTGTACCACGTTTTGACTTCTTTCAAACTTTGACTTTGAAATTACAGTGCTGGCTTTGATTTGAGTTCTATGTCCCATATTTTTAGGGCCCTGAAACTCCTCTTATGCTGAAAAATCGTCAGTTCATAGGCATGCAGATTGGGTCTGTGATAGGAAAGGAACTGTGGTGCATAACACTTAATTGCCTCTGTGAGATGCTGTGTAATTTCCTCTTACAAATACTGGGCATGGCTCTATGTGTGTGTGTATATATTACTTCAGTGATGCAAATAATCAGAATGTCCCTCTAGTGCTGGGGAAACTGTAAGCATGCTTGTGCGTCAAAGATTAGTCCATCAGTTACCTATTTTGCAGATTAGACACAGTAGTGACTTGTAGTGATTTTCTCCTTTCTTTTCCCCCCTTTTTCTGTCAAACAAATTCATCCACTTTGGAAGAGTCACCATTTTTCTTTTCTCTCTTTGGGAAGGATGTGAGTTCTTGGAGAAAGTGAAATAACCTTCTCTTTTCAGGAAATAGAAGGAAAAAGATCAAAATAGTAGAAAGTGGTGACTGTGTCTGATTCTCACTGAAGCTCTCCACTGAAAATAAGAAGAAAATGAAATTTTCAACAGCATCTGTTTCTGGAATCTTGAAAAGCAGTTTTTATTTTTTGAAGCCTAACCTCAGAGTTAATGTAACTTCCAATCTCTTCAGAGATCTAAGAAGTTATGTATTATTTACAGCAAAAAAAGAATATCGTTGTCTCTTCACATTTTTTTGTTTCCTGGTAGTGCTGTGGAGCTAAACAGTGGCAAATGTAAGTCCTCTTAGACAGAAATTCTTATGTGAGGGAGAAGGATGTGAGCAGAGAGGGAAAGACTTGTGAGGTAAGAAAGAAATAGAACTGTTAACAGTGAGATTCCCCCCCCCCCCCCATCGACTTCTATTGTAGCTATTGTTTTGGGGTAAAAATAAAATAAGGATCAAAGGATCCTGAACCTTCCGTGTATGTGAGTAGGTAGGAGGTTGCTCATCTTGCAGCATGTGTGTGCACTCCCTGCTTTGCCCAGTGAGAGGCAGAGGTTAGCAAAACTGGGATCTTCACGGGAATTTGAGACATTCTATGAATGTATGGGCAGTAGGCCATATACACGATGTTTGTTTTGTTTTAAGATGTTCTTTTTCTTTTGACAAGTCCATTTTGAAGGTGGTACTGGATTCATTTTAATGCTGTCACAAACTTTAGGCTAAAGAGCTTGCTTTAGGTGGCAGTTTTCTGACTGCAACGTGCGAAAGGCGTGTGTAGCTCAGAAGTAGCAGCGTGCTGCAGGGCTCCAGAGGCAGAAGAATTCAGAACTTTCACATGAGTCAAGTAGTCTAACTTATAATAAAGTGTGAAGCTATAAAAAGCGTCAGACAATAAATACATGGACTATTTGAAGGGTTTAATATTGCATATTTTTAGTTACCCCTTCTGGAATGAAAGCTTAAACTAGAATGGATTTATTTGTAAACTGTGAGGTGTGGTTCATGTTACATTGTAAGGCATCATGAAAAGTTCTGTGGCTAAAAACCAGGATGAATCACGCATTAGAGTATTCAACCTTTGTTACGGAGTTACACCTGGCACCTCTGCAGTATTCTGGTTTTTATTTTTAAGAGGAAGCGTGCTTATGAAAGTTTAAATATACTTTTAAAATTTTATTTTCTGTAGAACAGATTTTTTTTTTTTACTCTCTACTAATTCTGTATGTTTAGATATCAGGAGATATTAATAGTTGAATATTTCGAAGCTTGGATTGCTTTTACTTCTACTTTTTTGAGCACTAAAATATGTGTTCTCATATTGCAGTGGGAAGTATAAAGAGTGTTTTAAGAGTAAGTTTATGAATCATCCTTAATATAGCTTAAATTTCTGGATTTTATACCTTACAGAACCAACACTTCTAAAAAATGTTTTGCAGTGCAGTAATTTATTGTTACTTATCTTCTTGAAACTTTGATTATGATAAGCTTAAGAAGAAGGAGAATGATTACTGATTTACTTGGATTGATTTGATTTCCCCCCCCCCCCCCCCCCCCCCCCCCCCGCTTTGGAATTTAACAAACCTGGCTAAAATGGTTGCTTAAAGGGTCTGTTACCATGATTCATTTTGCTCTCATTGCTTTAGTGATATTCTATAAAAAGCATAGTAGAAAAGAGGGCTAGTAGTTGCAGTCTTTGTTGTCAGCCTGTTGTTTAGCTTTGTTCCAACATGTTCTAAATGTGGTCTAAAAGGTCATGCTGAACTCCACAAAAGTTAGGTGGCTTATATGCCACTTTATTGCACTTTAAGTTTTTATTCAGGAGGCAATTCAGAAAGCACTTGCCACAGTTGATTAAACATATGAGAGGGCCTAGATATGTGAGAGTGTGATTTGTAGTTATATTCTTTGTGTAAATATTTCTGTTGGATCCCCTTCATTACTTGGCATCATTTGATTTCATATGGTAAACATTCTTTCTCTCTCTCACCCTCTCACCATTGTACAATCCTAATGATGAGGTACAAGCTCTGTGAAGATTTCTTTGCTTCTGACTCATTCTGTAGATAGACAGATGACCTGGTTTATGAACAACGCTGTTAAAACACAGTCACTTCAGTCACGTTTGGTTTTGTGTTTTGTTTTGGGTTCTGTTGTGACTGTTTCCTCTTCCCATTTTTTTTGTCTCTAAATATTTTATGCTGGCTTGGACAGATGGCTATGAAAGCTTTACCTGAGAGGATAATTCTAAAGATAATTCTTAAGTTTCCTGATTAATGTCTGCATAAAGTTAAGTGTAAGTGCCTTCCATCTACAGTTAAATTGTTAGTTGCTCTTCTGTTGGTAAATTACTCTATATTCTGTTACTTTTAATGCTGGGTTCAAAGTGCCTTTGATTGAATAAAGCTTTTTTATAAGTGTTTTACTGATTTCTGATGATAGAGAAGACCAAAGTTGATTCGTATCTTGAACTTTGGTACAATTTCTTGTTTGAAAAAGTATGCACAATCTTTAAATATCTGTTAATCTGATCTGTTTCAGCTTCGTTCAGCATTAGATTATCTGTAGCAACTTTAGCATCTTGCCTAATTACATCTTGGATTTTTTTGGCTGTTATGTGATGTACAATGCTACTGCACCTTGAACTTCTAGCTAACCGTGGAGTTGCTTCTGAAGTCGAATCTTGATGACCTCATAGTGATTCATCTCGCAATAACGACAAACCTCCTAGCAAAATCACCTGTGTGTGTGATAGCAAAAGGGCTACTGCTGATAAATGCAAATGGATCTTGACAGGCAGCATTTTCCAATTCAGACTGTTGTGAGCCCGGATTGTTTGTCTCCGATGTCCACGCTTTTATGTTTCTTTCAGCTTCTGATGTACAAATGATAACTTTGGGATACTCTTCTGCAGCTTCAGTCTGTTTTCATAATGGTAATGATATTTTCCACATACTGTATTCAGTTTAGCTAGTTCTTGAGAGGTCTTTGTCATCTTTGGTTGTCTGAAGTTTTGGCTTCCAGGCATTCTAAAATAGAATCAACAACCTTGAGAGATCTTGACTTTTAAGTTCAGATGATGCTCTTCTTGTATTTAATGTCATAGAGAATGAACAGTTGTCACCCCAGTTATCTTAGTAGTGATCCTAGAGTTCAGAGTAACATGAATTACATTTTCTCTTCTTTAATATGAGTTCAGAATTGTATGTGTGTTTTGGTTTGGATCTGAATTCTTTTTTAGCCTAAGAAAAATGCAGGTAATCCTAGAGATAGTATGGTTTTTAAATTGCAGTTTAAGTTTGTAAGATAACTGCCCTGTCCTGATTAAAAGATACTCTTGTTCAGTGACTTGATGTTTACTATTTGATAATGCTCTGCCAGATTTCAAGGTCTGTGGAGTATATTTCACTTCCCTTCACAAGTAGTTCTCAGTTGCTGCAACCAGTTACAATCGAAGTATAATTTTATATGTAGGAGAAAAACAGTATAATGTCCTGGATGCATTTTATTCAGTGTCTAACAAGCAGTGGTTGTGTGTTTTCTGTTAAGTGGTGGATTTTTTTGTTTTGATTATTTGTTTTATGTGTTTTGGTTTGGGTGGTTTTTTTCCCCATAAAGGAATGTGATAGTTTTGCTTAATTTCAAGGAAAAACACCCACTCTTCACTCTGATTAAGGGATAATCTTAACTTTGTGTTCATGTAACTTTGAAAACAACATCTGTTCTTTGTTGTGACTCAAAAAACCTAGATGTTAGGTGAGTGGAGATGGGCCATTCTCTGAAATAACTGATTAGAATCAAGTTGATTTTGGTATGAGGCATAAGATGCCTAATATTTTGATGTATTACAGAATGTTTTCTGTCCTGTTTTCCTTCTGCTTTAAACTGTCTGAGGTTCATTGTTCTGCTCAGTTAAACAGCAGAGCTGGTCTCAAGTTGCAGAGAATAGCAGACATGAGTTGTGGCTTTCAGGCAGACCTTGTCTTTGAAGGTTGCTTGATCTACTTCAGTAGAGGAAGCTCTAGTTTCATTTGTCCGCTTCAAAACACTTATGCAATGGAGTTTAGAAGTGGAGGACACAGCACATTTTAACTTGAAAGCAACAATTGTTAAATATTATTTCTTAAGACCACACAAGTACAGTTAAAAGCCAGTAGTCATTATACAGTACCAGCTTGCACAGTTCATAGCTCACACTTGGCCATCTCAAAGTTCAGGACTAGTGCAGGTGACGGTCATGTCTCATGTCATCTGGAGATCCTTCATTAAGCAGAAATACTTTGTTCTAGTTCCTAAACAGACTGACTACTTTCAGGGACCTGAGAACTGCACTACTCATCTCCATGCATTAGTCTCCCTGCATGTGGAGTTTTTTTTTTGCAGTGGGAATATTCCTAGATTTACTTTTTTTTTTTTTTTTCCCTTCAGAGGTGATAATTGTGACCAGTACCACTACTTCTGCTCTTGTGCTTTCTCTCTGTGGATGCTGTCATGTCTTGGCCTTTCCTTTTAGTCTTTGTTTCTGGATTTATCTATTGTATCTTGATGGTGCCCTCAACTCCATGCTCTCCTTACTGTGTTGGTCCAATGCTGATTGCTGTGGACTACAGTGGAAAATCAGTAAATGGAAGCTTCTCCCAATTGTACGCCTATGCACTTAGGTTGTCTCTCAGAAACGTACTGTTTTTTTTCTTTCATGGTGTACCGCATCCTTTATACTGATGTCTAATGTGTAGCTTCAGATTATTGTGGAGAAACTCACCCTGCCGACTTGTGCAGGACTTTCTTCCTGTCCAAGCTTAGTTCCCTTCCTTGCTAATCTTCAGCTGATGTGTCAACAAACTTGAAGAAAAATGTCGTGGAGAAGTAAATTTGCCGTTTCCAAAACTGCTTCCCGTGGGCTCAATTCTTACAATAAGAGCTTTCCCAAAGCTGGAGCTTCTGAATGGCATCTTTGCATATGCTGAAATGTTATGGTATAATTTGCTAGAAATACTGCTGTCTAAGTACTCAGAATGTGTGCTGTTGCTCTTGACAGATACATTGTCTTCATGCAGGTTGTACAGGCAATTATTGGGTGAGTTTCTGATACCAATCCTAGCCTAGTGATGCCTTTGAGGTGAGAGAGGCCTTTCACTGTTCCGTCAGTGGTAGTAGTCTTTTTCCAATTCTTTAAAGCCTCTCAAACTTGAAACAGTTGTCTTGTGATCATGGAAAGCATTCCTTGTAAGAAGTCCTCCAGCAGTGGTCACTTGAGTTTCTGGGAGTTATGTGTGAATAGAATAACTAATCTTTGGGGATTTATGCTCCTGAAAGCAAGTTAAAGGAAATACCAGTATGATGACTCTTATTCTGTAGAAACTGTACCTCCTCTTAGCTCGAATGTTGAGAAGTGCTGCACCTAATTTCTGCAGGTGAAGACAAAGAACTAATCTAGCTGTATCGTTGGAAAAAACGTGGCACAGACATGAGCTCTTCAGCTTGTTTTTCTTGGGGTATGACTTCAGAGATGGATTGAATGCAGCAACTGAGGCTGTTGGAGCAAGTCATTGCCAGCTGTGGCAGCATTGGTAGATTGTTAGTCTTTTCTTGTAGCTTTGAAGATTTGCTATTTTTTATTTTTTATTAAGGATAATTCTACTTCTTACTTTACAGAGAGTAATTCTGGGAGAGGGTTTATATGTCTTCACTGTCCTGTCATACCTCTGTATTTATGCAGAAAATAATATTACAATAATCTTCAGTGCATGCTTTTTTTTTTTTAGGATAAGACAGACATACTAAATAGAAGTAAAAGTGGGATTAATTGAATAGTGCAAAATTAGAGCTCAGATTGAAACAAGTACGCAATAATTCAAGCTAGCTGTCTGTCAGCAGTTTACTGTGTAAACTCATGAAAGTGGGAAAGGTGTTGCTAATGTTACTGAATGTAATACAAATCAAATTGAGTTTATGGTGCAGTTTAGATTAATAGATTGAGTTTAGGACTTGATCTCTTTTTAGGAACATAGCCTAACATTACATTAGCATTGTAAAGTATGATAGCATTAAAAATATTCAGCATGTTACTGGAGATGCAGCATTTCTTGGTGTTTTATTCTCTCAGTTTTCTTATTCAGTTCCAAGAATATGGCAGGATTAAATGACTATTTTGCTTTCTAGAAGGGTGTTTAATTGAAAAGCTTTCTGCTGGCAGCTCTTAAAGGATGTGAGATGATAAAACCTTTCTGAAGTACTCCATAATGGAAGATCCAAATCGGTGGATTTCTCAGAGCAAGAATAAATTTTTCACTGATTTCAGCATTTCCTTATTTATTTTCCAGAAATGTTCCATGTCCTGAATCTCTTCAGTGACATCTGTGACTTCATCAGCACTGTGGACACTGTAGCTCCTGGTCTCTTTAGGGTAGTCCCTGACTCCTGCTGTCCCTGGCAGGAGAGACACAGTTTTGAAACTGTGTACATTGAGTACCATTCTCAGTACTTGTTGAGAAGAGGAATATAAAATATTGCTTCAAGATGGACTGGTTTCTGACTGTGACATGACATACCATAATTATATGGACACTAACTCAGTCTAGATTTGCCTTACCTACTATTCCTCTTTTTTTGGCACATGAGCGTGTCTTCCTTGCTGCTGACTTGAGCAGTGACAGTGATGCAGGGTCAGTGACAGTGTCTGACCTATTTGCAGTGGAAACAGTACAGTAAGCTTCAGTTCACTTCATGAGGTGCATATGGCTTCATAGATTTGTTAATAATTCTGGTACTGCCTTGTCTAGTACAATGCTTAATAACATAATTAAAATGGAGCTGATCACAAAAGTAGTATTTCTCCACCGTCCTGTGTGGAGGTTTTTTTTTGTGTGGTTTTCTACATGTAGTGTTACGATAGCTTGTAGATTACCTCAGACTTGCGAAAATCAATGTGATGCGTACTTGTGTTTGTACAAGAAAAAAATCCTGAAGTTTCTTTTAGATTTTCTAAACTCTCAGTAATTTCCAGTCATCTCTCTGCACTTATTCCAAGTTTGATTAATACTTCATAAAGGTTCATGATAAAAATTGAAAAGTATTTTAGATGACATTTCATCAGTGCCTTGCATGACAGCATTAATGTTATCCTATCCCAAATAGATGCATTTTATGTGTACAGATTCCTAGGATTGGTGGAATAAGTTACAAATTTGCTTTTTCATTTATTTAGTGTTTGGATTTTTTTTGTATTTTTTCCTCCTTCGCAGAGACATTTTTCTGAAGCTTTAAGTTTTCTATTCAAGTTGTCAAAGTTACTGCTATACTGTGAGTGGAGATTAACTTTGTTTGGATAATTAATTCAGAAAATACACTGTCTTGATAAAGCTCTTAAAAATATCAAACCAAGTGAGACTCTAACAGAATAAGCTATTTTCAGTGTTTCCTATTGAAGAGCTTTCCTCTTTTGATTGAGAGATCTTTGTACTTGAAATCTGTGGTGCTACTACTGAAAGCTTCTTTCATATCTTTCCTAACCCTTTTTTTTTTTTTTTTTTTTTTAAGTAGCCTTTAGTCATACGGTTTGGCTTAAAGTTGCTCTTTGAGAGGCATTTTTTTAGCAGCCATGTCAGCTCAACTTCTGCAGCTTGATGCTACATCCTTAATTGTGCTGGTAATGCTGCTTATGCAGCTGCTCATTAAAGTGGATTAGGGAACTGAACTTGGTTAAGAATAATCTTAGTTACTTTTCTGTCTTTCGGCTTTTAACCTGGATCATTTTAATAAGCAGTTTTGCTGAATAGCCTGCAGTTATATTGGTGCAAATGGATGGATAATATTAGGATAGGAATGAAAGGTAGAGAGAATGGGAACTACTTAAGGCTTTCTTTTAGCAGCTTACAAAAGTAAAAAAAAAAAGGGGGGGGCAAAAAAACCCAAACAAAAACAAAAAAATTGAAAAGGAAAACACAAACCAACACACCACAATTGCTTTCTAAAATAGTGATCTTCACTTTTGTGCTTGGAAAAAAATGTCTGTTAAACACAAAACAAATACTCAAAGTGGTATAGGTTTGTATAAACATAGAACCTCCTCCTCCTGAACTCATCAACAAATGAAAGAACTTTATAGCAGCTTAGATTTTTCCCCACTTATTGATTATGTACACTCAAGGTCTTACCTACTCCATAGTAGTAAATAGTCTTTATAGGTTTAGTAATCCTATGTTAAATGCGTTAATAGGTACTGGAGCTCTACTTTATGTTATCCCAAGAACGTGAGAGCATTCAGGATGCTAGGGCTAAGGGGTGACCCGATTGCTGTAATTATGCGATTAGAGATTACAGGCAAGGGGGAACGATGCTCTTTTCAGAGGTGCCCAGTGGTAGGATGAAAGATGGTGTATGCAAGATAGATGGGCTTCAGTTGTTATTCTATGATTTTATGCCACTGGCAACACCGATGGCAGCAAGAAAATTGCTCTCCCTTACATTCAAGTTAAAAGAATACAGTATGTAGCTGGAATGTCCTTTTCGTGCTGTTTATTTTGTTCATCTGCTAACTTGTTTTTACTAAAGCTTTAGTAATGTGTCAGAATGATATTTCAGTGTACTACATATCTTACATGATTATTTTTTTTTTGTTTTCTCTCCAGCAAATTTGACAGGCCATGCAGAGAAAGTTGGCATTGAAAACTTTGAACTCCTGAAAGTTCTTGGAACAGGGGGTAAGATGCAATGTTTTTCTAGGTTGAGTGTTGGAAGCATTACTCTTAAATACAGTTTTGTTTTCTAGCTGAGGTTTTGGTAATTGGAACATTCTTCAAGTAGATGCATCACTTCTGTATTGCAGAGGGTAATTTTCTTCACTTTTTTTCTCACAAATATTGTGTAAAATTGGAAGTCGCGTGTTCTAGCTTACAGCACTTTAGAAAATGCATTTTAAAAAAAAGGAAAATAAATGGCTTGAGATTTGTGACGATTCAGTACGGTTTGTGAGAAATACAATCTAAGGGTGTGATCTTGATAATATCATTAATTTTTCAGACTGTTTTCAAGAATTTCTGAAAAAACTCTGGTAATGTTAGTACATTTTTGAATAGGATGCTTCACTCTTTAACTGTATGTTGTAGAGTTGGCATCAGCTTGACTAGTCTTTTCCTGTCCTATTCAAATGTGAGTAATATTGAAGATGGAAAATGTTTACTGTTGTATTCTGGATTTCAGCACGGTGTTGGAGATTTGCAGGATGTTGTATGACTGCTGACTCTAACCATCAAAAAAGCTTTGTTTCTCCTTTGTTAAAGGGACATACACAGAAGCCTGTACACAGAAAAGTAATGGCTTCTATTCTTAGTGTGTTTATGCTTTTTTGTTTGTCAGTATTAACGTCAGATGCAGTGTTGATTGGGATAATCACAAAGGTGGACTATCATCAAGGTCTGTAGAAGTTATAAGTTATATTAAATTTTGGGTATTATCAGCCATTAACAGCTAGCAGTGAGCTTGTAATTGCACAAGTGGCTACAACACTGAAAAGAACATTTAGCCGTCATGCAGATTTTTTTCATAAATTTATTGAGCCGTTAAATAACCTGATCGTGTATTTTTCTGTTTCTGAAATGATTATTTTAAATTTAAATTTAACAGGCTTAAGAGTTCAGCATTTACTGTTAAATTTCAGTAGTTAGTTGTAGAGGCAAGGAGGCTTTAATATTCACAGATATATGTTGTATGTTCATAGCTAGAAGCAGCTGTGCTGTTCTGAAGTGGTCAGTATTAGTCTGAGTGGGATTGACAAAAATGAAATTACTTATAATTATGCCTTTGTGTAAGGATGTCTTTCTCTCCTGCTGATGGAAATGTAGGCTCGATTTTTAGTTATACCCGTCTCTGTGTGACAGTGTGAGTGAAACAGTGTCTTACCTGGATTTTTCCCTTTTTCCGTACCGCTGCCATTAGTCTGAAATCACCTTAGTGTTTCAACTGTTGTGTTTGGAATACAACATAGTTTTGGTGGTTTCATAAGTGTCAGTTTTCATGTTTAGACTAGTAGTAGCCTAACCTCCTCTCTTTAGGCAGTACCTCTGAAATACCCCTGTTGCTGCCGTTGAACTGTTGTCTGTCATTCGTTGCTGCCTTGCATGCCCTCTCTTCATGAACAGATGAGCCAAATTTGTCTTGGCCTGAGATCCTCTTAATCATAGCAGGTTGTCCTGAGGTTCATAGTGCAAAGCTATCGTATTCACTCAGGCTGACAGGATAATTTTTATTTTTAATGAGAGATCTACTGCAGTGCGTTGACAATGGAATTGACAGTGCATGTATGTGTGAAGAAAAAATTCTGGTGGAAGCCTGCCTGTAGGTCTTTATCCTGCTCTAGTAGTCACCAGAGAACATCTGTCTTAGTAGACTTCATACTATTTGAAGAACTTACTGAAAGATTCCTGCACACTTCAGGAATTGAAGGACACCTTGCGTATCCTGGAATGGCATTTGTAGGAAGATTAGTAGGTTTTCTTTTGTCCAGGAGATGCTAGTTGCACTTTTAAAATGTAATTTTAGTCATAGCCCAAGGTTCATGCTTTGGAAATGGAAGCAAGATATTGGCCATTTGCCTAAGATCATCCTGAATTGTTTACTCTGAAATAAATGTTTGTGATTTGGCCTACCATTGAAGAACCACAGAGAACTTCTACAAATTGATCCTGGTGCTTTTTTAGTTTAAAACATAAAAATGTCTTTGTAAAAAAATTTAGTTTCTAAGAACTTCTAGAACCATCTTGTCAAGAACAAGAGGTATTGTAAAGCACTCTATTGTTAAAGTAAGGAAGACCAACTTAAATGCTGTAGACCTTGCAGCATCTGCTGCACATGAAAAGTCTGGGGCTATACAGTTATTTAGGTATCCTACTGACTGTATGCTTTTCCTGTGGAATGTACCTTGCTTTTTTTCCTCTCAACATTTATAGCCATGAGATTATTTTTCCAAAAATTTAGGACTCTAACCACTTGTTTGCATGCAAACGTTGCTACAGGATCTTAAGTGTGTTGTGTCATGAGTTGTGGGGAGCTCTTTAGGCTTGCAGCTTCGTGTTCCTTGTTCTCATACTTAAATTCACACAGAATCACAGAATGTTCGGGCTTGGAAGGGACCTCAAAAGATCGTATAGTCCAACTTGCCTGCCAAAGCAGGATCACCTAGAGTAGGTCACACCAAGAACACGTCCAAGGCAAATTTTGAGAGAGGGAAATTCCACAACCTCCCTGGGCAGCCTGTTCCAGTGCTCTGTCACCCTCACTGTGGAAAAGTCTTTCTTAATGTTTTTGTGGAACCTCCTGTGCTCCAGGTTGCCTCTGTTGTCCCTTGTCCTGTCATTGGACATCACTGGGAAGAGCCTGGCTCTGTCCTCTTGACACTCCCCCTTTCCATATTTGTAAACATTAATGAGGTCACCCCTCAGCCTCCTCTTCTCCAAGCTGAAGAGACCCAGCTCCTTCAGCCTTTCCTCATTAGGGAGATGCTCCACTCCCTTAATCATAATCTTTGTGACTCTGTGCTGGACTCTCTCCAGCAGTTCCCTGTCTCTCTTGAGCTGAGGGGCCCAGAACTGTACACGATATTTCAGATGTGGCCTCACCAGGGCAGAGTGGAGGGGCAGGAGGACCTCTCTTGACCTACTTGTTACTCCCTTTCTAATACACCCCAGGATGCCATTGGCCTTCTTGGCCACGAGGGCGCATTGCTGGCTCATGGTCATCCTGCTGTCCACTAGAACCCCCAGGTCTCCTTCCCCTCTCTCAAAGAGGTCTGTCCCCAACCTATACTGGGAGTTGGGATTGTTCTTTCCCAGATGCAAGAGTCTGCACTTGCCATTGTTCTAATAAAACTTCTCCCAGCCCAACTCTCCAGCCTGTCTAGGTCCCTCCTGAATGGCTGTGGGTATGACTACTCTGACTTCTCAGTTCTCTGTATCAGAATATATGTTTACTTAGGGGAATGAGAAGAAACATACAGAAAACTCTATAATCATAATTATACAAGTGGGAAATATTTGGAATAGCAGGCTTTTATTGCAGACTTGTCTTAAATAATACTGTACAAGAGTAAGGCCTTGCTTAGAACTTGCACTCTCTTGTACAGAACTACTCACCTGCATTTCGGTTGTCGTCCTTAGGCTTGCTGTCACAAAAAAATGAGGAAGAAGTTCACAAGTTGTTTGCGTGCCTTGTGCATTAATAAGTATCTTGTTATGTAGTTTTTATTCTATTAGAATAAGGGAGGATATTTCTTCAGTGTATATCTAACTAATTTTTATCTGTGTATAGTTGGCAATCTAATTATGCTGAGGCTAAGTGTCGTCTCTCTAAACAGCAGCTGTCTGCTGGCTAGATTGCAAGTTGCAGGTGCTTATGATATGCCTTTTATCTTTCATCCAGAATAAAAAGGAGGTAACTTCATTGTTTCAGAAATCTGAAATATTTCAAGTATTTAAGTGATACGTGTGTGTAGGTTGTTTTGGTTTTCTTCTTGTTTTTTCCCTCTTTTGTTTTTAAACAGGGTTTATCCGGAAGGCAGAGTGATTCCTGAAGGTTAGAGACCTCTCCCAACAGCCGTTGTATCTCTGTTAGTGCCCCCAAGTTTTTTTAGGGTTGAAATGTTGGGGTGTTTTTGACAGCTTTGAGAACTTCTCTGTTCTTCAAAGCATTTAGTAGTGTAAGAGACAGGGCTGGGGGGTTAAGGTCATCTTAAACAGATCGATTCATGGAGACAAAAGGGATGCCATTGCTTCTTTGGGAGCAATTTAAAGAGAAATGAGGAAGAAGATATCTGAGGGCTCCTGTTTATGTGTTGCTGTCTATTTTTAGGGAAGAGCTCTCTGTATTCTGGCACTGAAAGCCTTATCTTGGTCTAAGTTTTTTAGATATTGCTGACATTGCTGTAATATAGGTAATGCTAAATAAAAGCTGTGATGCTGTTTTAAAATTCTTTACTGTAGAGTTATACAACTTACAAAGTCCAATGATCTACTATAATGCAAAGCAGAATATATTGAAAGCTCAGGGTCATATTAATTGAAGAGTGCAGATGCTATTTTAACTATTTACAATATTTTAAATAAAATCTGCTATGAAGCAACTGCAATAACTAAAGATACTCAAAGTATGTCAAATTATATTTGCTTAAATATATGTAATTGTGGTAGTTTCATATAGACTTGGTGGTGTTTTTTTCAGGTAACAGCAAAGAGGGTTTATTTAAAACTTCATTTTAAGTTCTATTTTTTAAGAGGATGAGAAAAAAATAAGAATATAAGAAATTATATCCTTGCATACAGATGTTTCTTCTGTAGGAAGTTCTTTTTTGTGTTAACATTCTTTTTGCTATGACTTAGCATAATTTCATATTTATTTTCTTTAATTTACATTTCCTGCTTACGTATCTTTAGTTTGGTGTTGTACACACTCTTGCAATGTTATATTTTGCTTCTTAGTGTTAAACAGCATTATAATATACATGTTCCTTTTTTGACCTGAGTCTCAGCTGAGAGAAGACAAGCAAAAATCTGAGGTAGTAGCCTTTTGATCTGAGTTGAATTCTTTTACGTTGTGTTAAGGAGCTATTAATAGAATAAACTTCCCCAGTGAAGAAATCAGTAACGCAAAATACATGACATTATGCCACTGTTAATAAAGCTATGAATAATGTACTTATTGCTTTGGGAGCAAATTATTGCTTTCTTAACTGACTTGCCCATGTTCTACTTAGAATATACTTTCTGAAATGCCAAATCTTTTTGTTTTTTAAGTCTTTTTTTCCTGCTGTTACTGGATGAACTTGCTAATTTGGAACTTGGAATTTTTAGATTTCCTGTCCACTGAATTCATGTTTCCAGCTGTCCCTCATATCTGTAACTATAAAGTTAACAAGGTTACTTTATAGAAAAGTAATCTAATAACTTCCCAAAGCCATGTGGGAAACAGTAAGAAAAGGTGGCTGTGTTGGTTTATGCATGCCCACATGGCTGATTTACTTCGTTCTTTGTAGATGTGTCTTTAAAATAATTGGGAACAAAAAGTTAATGTAGAGTGCATTCTGGGTCATACGTTTTTCTACACAGATTATTTTTTCTTTTTTTTTTTTTTTTCTACTCAATTGTTGCTTCTGGTTTTATGAAATGCCACTTTGTTCGGTATTCCAGCTGTGCTTAAGAAGAGACAATACAAGTGGTTCTTGAGCATGTGCCCTAATAATTCAGTCTACCACTTGAACTACGTCCGCTAATGAAGATTAGAAAATAATTAAAACCAAGAGGATAAGTGCCATGTATATATAAAAAATATTTTGTACATGGTGTTTTGGAACTACGTGCTTATATGGGAAGGGTATTCTCCTTATGTGTAGGAGTTACTTAGAATCTAAAAGATACATTCATATAAACTGAAAAAAATTGATAGGGTGAGTGTCAGATTTGAATAATCAGCTCAGAAATCTTGTTATACAAGAGGGAATACTGAAGTTCCATCTAAGAGGTCAGGAAGTGTTCTGATAGAGTTAAGACTGTGGAAATTTAAGTTAGGTCTTTCAAAGCGTATTGAAGAAAATATAAAATATTCCTGTTGCAAAAGGAGGAAAAAGAAAGAAGTGGGGTTACTCTGTTCAGGAGAGTGAGCCAAAATTAGGGAGTGTCTAAAAATAATTCACAGAATCACAGAATGTTAGAGATTGGAAGGGACCTCAAAGATCATCTAGTCCAATCCCCCTGCCAGAGCAGGAATGCCTAGACTATGCCACACAGGAACGTGTCCAGGCAGGTCTTGAATGTCTCCAGAGAAGGAGACTCCACAACCTCCCTGGGCAGCCTGTTCCAGGGCTCCGTCACCGTCACTGAGAAGAAGTTTCTTCTCGAGTTTAAGCGGAACCTCTTATGTTCCAGTTTCAGCCCATTACCCCTTGTCCTATCATTGGTTGTCACCGAGAAGAGCCTGGCTCCATCCTCGTGACACTCACCCTTTAAATATTTGTAAACATTAATGAGGTCACCCCTCAGCCTCCTCTTCTCCAAACTAAAGAGCCCCAGCTCCCTCAGCCTTTTCTCATAAGGGAGATGCTCCACTCCCTTAATCATCCTAGTTGCCCTGTGCTGGACTCTCTCCAGCAGTTCCCTGTCTTTCTTGAACTGAGGGGCCCAGAACTGGACACAATATTCCAGATGGGGTCTCACCAGGGCAGAGTAGAGGGGAAGGAGAACCTCTTTCGACCTACTTGCTACTCCCCTTCTAATACACCCCAGGATGCCATTGGCCTTCTTGGCCACGAGGGCACAGTGCTGGCTCATGGCCATCCTGCTGTCCAACAGGACCCCCAGGTCCCTTTCCCCTGCGCTGCTTTCCAGCAGGGCAGTCCCCAACCTATACTGGCACAAATTCCAATTAATATTTACTCCAATTTCTGCTGAGGACAGCTATGATGAATACTAGAAGGTGGGATGGCTATTTGGAGACAGTTTGAAAATGTGAAATTATTTCTCTGTACAAAGAGCAGACTGAAAAGAGGGGACTGTGTTCAGTCTAAGAACCTGAAACCTGGACAGATTTGTTCCATTTGTTCAATTTCTTTCAGAATGGATGGGCATTAAATTGGAGATCAGTGACAAAGATTCTTACTGAAACTAACGTCACAAGCAGTTCAGTAGAGCTGGAGATAATAGCAAATATAATCCTACATTTAAGAACGAAGGAAGATGATCCAGGCAGTTACTGGTTAATTGTTCATCTGACTTGATCAGTATGTAGTGCCTTTAAAGTAATTTTGAAGATGGTAATTTAGCTTAATTTTTGTCATAATTAAATATAAATGGCATACTTATCCAGTGGTAGATCATCTTATACATGAGAACCTGCTTGTAAAAACTTTATTTAAAAAAAAGAAAAAAAAAGATATTTATTTCCTGCCATACTTATTTACTGTAACATTTAGTAGTTTTTTTCTTTTTAGAAAGCTACAGGTAAGAAAAAAAAAGCAAAAGCACAAACCCACAATATCTAAAGAAAATACATTTTAAGACACAGCTTATAGTCTCCAGTCTCTTTCTGACTTTCTCATTTATCATTTCTCACTTGGTTGTTTAATGGGACAGCAAACTTGTTCTTTGGGGAAATAACGATTTTGAAAAAAGTCCATTGAAGATTCTTGGCTATTTGCTTTTTAAAGGAAAGGTGGCAGAGAATGCCTCATCTTTGATAGTTTGGTAGTGCACACTGAAATTGGAATCGGTTGTTCAGAATACTATCACTTGATCTTTGTTAAGATTTTTGCTTGGCTTTTTTTCCACTGCTTTTAGCTGCTGGAGCTATATGACTTTCTGTCTCTCCTATGTTCCGAATTTAAATTCATATTGATAGTGTCCCAAATTTAAATTCATATGGACAGGTACCTGCACAGTGAGAGTTCTACCCTCAAATTCTGTAAAAAGATTAAATCTGAAGTCTGTTTTAACAGTAAAAAGTACGGAGGAGAAAGGTTGTTAGGCACATGTCATGCAAGAACACAGTGAAATATTTTGTACCTCTGAGCATTTTCCTATTTCCTATTGTTGTCTTATGACTATTCTTACACTGACAGTATAAAAGTCATGTAAGAGGTGTAACTTATGCTAGCAGTTGAAAACATTGCTTTAAAACTGTATACAAGTGTCAAGTTTTCATGGATTTAGAAGTTCACAAAAACCATTCTGTGCGCTATAAACAGTAAGAATTTCTGGCCTTTTTCTCTCTAAGAATTATCTGACATGATGCAGTGACTTAATGTGCTTGTGTTTGCACAAAAATAATAAAGCAGCAGAGAATACTTTGTTTTTAATTAACTGTGCTTCAGTAAGTGCGTACTTCAGAATATTATAATGACTTGCTGTATTGTTACTTAAAATGATGCGTGTTACTATGAATCTACTGATCGGTGTGCTAGTTCTGGCTGGGATGGAGTTAATTTTCTTCATAGTAGCTGGTATGGGGCTATGTCTTGGATTTGTTCTGGAAACAGCTGTTTAGCTACTGCTGAGCAGGGCTGGCACAGAGTTGAGGCCTTTTCTGCTCCTCACCCCACCCCACCAGCGAGTGGGCTGGGGGTGCACAAGAAGTTGGGAGGGGACACAGTGGGAACAGCTGCCCCCAAGTGACCAAAGGGGTGTCCCACAGCACATGACCTCATGCTCAGCTCGTAAAGCTGGGGAAGGAGGAGGAAGGGAGGGACGTTTGGGGTGATGGTGTTTGTCTTCCCAAGTCACCATTCCCGTGACGGAGCCCTGCTTTCCTGGGGATGGCTGAACACCTGCCTGCCCGTGGGAAGAGGTGATTGAATTCCTTGGTTTGTTCTTTTTGCGTGTGTAGCTTTTTTACTTGTTAAACTGTCTTTATCTCAACCCATGAGTTTTCTCACTTTTACCTTTCCAGTTCTTTCTCCTATCCCACCAGGCAGGAGTGTGCAGGTGGTTGTGGATGGCTTAGTTGCTGCTGACAGAGGTTAAACCACAACAGTGAAAAATGCAGCAGTGAAAGGAAAGTTTTTAACTCTCAATTTTATTTTTCTGCCTCACAAATTAGGTGGAAATTTGTATAAATTACTAGTATGAAATCTTACTCTTACAGACCTGATATCTACAAATAGTAATTGTTTTTCTCTTTTAAATTTTTATATCTCTAAATAAACTGCAAGGCCAGTCTAACATAGTTCGTGATTGTGTATTTGTACGTGTGTATATGTATATATTATAGTCTTTTATTTCTTCCATAGCGTGAAATATTTTTAGTGAAGATATTTTTCAATATCTTCATCAATGACATCGTCAGTGGGATTGAGTGCACTCTCAGCAGTTTGCAGATGACACGAAGCTCAGTGCTGTGGTTGACATATCAGAGGGGCGGGATGTCCTCCAGAGTGACCTGGACAATCTGGAGAAGTGGGCCCATGTGAACCTCATGGGGTTCAACAGGGCCAAGTGTAAGGTCGTGCACTTGGGTCGGGGCAATCCTCGTTATCAATACAGGCTCGGGGATGATGTGATAGAGAGAGGGACTAGAGGGTGTTGGTGAATGAAAAGCTGGACATGAGGCACCAATGCACGCTCGCAGCCCTGAAGGCCAGTTGCATCCTGGGCTGCATCAGAAGCAGCGTGGCCAGCAGGCCCAGGGAGGTGATTCTGCCCCTCTGCTCCGCTCTGGGGACAGCTCACCTGCAGTGCTGTGTCCGGCTGTGGAGCCCTCAACACGAGAGGGGCACGGACCTGTTGGAGCAGGTCCAGAGGAAGACAGGCTGAGAGTGTTGGGGTTGTTCAGCCTGGAGAAGAGAAGGCTCAGGGGAGACCTTATAGTGGCCTTCTAGTACGTGAAGGGGGCTACAGGAAAGCTGGGGAGGGCCTGTTCACAAGGGTGTGGTAGCAACAGGACAAGGGGCAGTGGTTTTAAACTAGAGCTGAGTAGATTTAGGTTAGAGATGAGGAAGAAGTTCTTTGCGATGAGGGTGGTGAAACACTGGAACAGGTTGTCCAGAGAGGTGGTGCAGGCCCCATCCCTGGAGACATTCAAGGTCAGGTTTGATGAAGCTCTGAGCAACCTGATCTCTAACTAAAGATGTGCCTGCTCACTGCAGGGGGGTTGGACTAGATGACCTTTAAAAGTCTTTTCCAGCCCAACACATTCTATGGTTCTTTGAATTTTTGATGTGTTTGGTGACTCCATAAGTGTGTGTTTGCTGGCTGAATATTTCTGCCTTGGAAGTAGTTGAGAGATGCATCAGATTTTATGAGGATGAACATTAAAATGTGGCACTTTGAGAAACTAAAAAAGCTTTTCTGAAATAAAATTATCAGATACGGTATTCACGGTATTCTTGCAGTTAGCTTATGTGCCTTCTTGCTGCCACTCGAATTACTTTTGCAGTGTTGTCTTTTAAGTAGTGGTGATAGCAGAGATTCTGGTGTTGAATATATCATGAGTCATTTGATTAAAATAGTGCTATTTAAGATTTATTCTCATCAAAACTGTTGAGAATTCTCATCATTCTGTCAGTCCTTTTCAAATTTCTGAAGAAACAATTTGTACCATGGTAAAGCTCTATGTTACAAATTCCTTACAGTAACACTAGTAGTTTCTAGAGTTTTCCTTACAGCTGTAACACCACATAGTTTTCTCCTGTGCTCTATGTAAAGCTGTAGTAGGTGCTGTTTAATATAGTGATAGTGTTCTGCCACTTAGGATGCATTATTGTATGTTTTTATAATATGATTAAAGAAACAGGTACTCAAGTGTTGAAAAATTAGAGACTTTTGTTTTAATTTAGCTTAACTCAATGTTCTCCAGCATTTCTTATAAAACTACTGTTTCCCAGAAGCCTGAAGAAACTTCTGTTTAATGCTCTTGACTGGGCTTTTCAGAGAGGCACAAGAAGTTCAATGTCAGGCTGCAGCTGAAAATTGATTAAAAACTAGGGTGGCTGCCTTAAGCTACTGAGAAATGCAAGCTACAGTCATTCTCCACCTGGTTTTGTTGTGCACTAGTAGAATGCAAAAGTGTTGTCTACATTTATTGAGTAGTAACTCATTAAGGAGATGTAAATACTCCTTTTGGAAGCAGATTGGTTTTTGTGTTTGTTTTTTTTTCCCCTAAACCAGTGTTCTCAGTAGTAGGGGTCTGTTTTTCAGATGCTAAAAATGTTATTCAGCTGCTTTTCCAATATTGGATGTTAACTTAAAATGGTGCATATGTGTAGCAGTAAAACTGTGGTTACAGTTTTATGAGATATGACCATGATTCAGATAGCTTGTGTGTGTACATCATGGCAAGATTTGTGGGCCATGCCTATTTTACTAATCTTTTTACATCTGTGGTTATCCATTTCTTGATGACTAGCTGATGCCTGTTGAGTCTGACTTAAATATACTTGCGATCTCAGATATTTGTGTTATTTTCACCCTTCAATACTTTCCTTGAAGCTCTAATATTCTGTTTGCTTTTTGGGTTATCACTGGTGTTTTCTCATAAGGTTATCTGTGGAAACTCCAAGTATTATTTTTTCTAAGTTACAACACTGTGTACCATTAACTATTATCATACTTCATGTGGATTGTTCATTTACCTATTTGAAATTTTATTTTTAATTTTATTTTTTAAACTAAATATTTTGATACTGTGGTACAGTTTTCAGCAGTGAGCTTTGTGTTCTGTTGCAGTGGATAGTTTACTAAAACAAGATAATCAGCTTTCTCACTGTTTGTCTATTACTGAATCAGGCAGGATGAATTTCTGTGGTGATCTTCTTTCACTAAACAAGCTGAGTATTTATTTTTAACCTTTTGGCAGTTTGTCTGCTAATGTAGCTCTTCATTCATAAGAGGATCTCCCTTTTTTCACCATGATTGTTTAGTGTTTTTAAGACCCTTTTGTGAGGAAACTTAAGTGCCTTGGAAATCTAAATAAACCAACTAGATTCCTTTGAGCAATTATTAGTAGAAATATCATCTACAGAAGTAACACTCATTGTTTCACATAATATCCTGTTTATATATCAACTAATTCTAACCTTTACTTTTTCTACAAGTTTTGCCTAGTATAGGTATCACATTTACTTGTATACAGTTCCCAGGAGCTCTTTTTATACAAAAAAAAAAAAAAGTCCGCACTTGCCACTTGTTACTCCAATAAGCAGTATATTTTTAACCCAATATATATTCACAATACCTAGATTCAATAATTTAAAATGCTGGAAAGACTACCTTTTGGTCCTGGTGACTATTTCTTTCTTTTTTTTCTTTACTGTTTGTGTTCAGAAAACTTTCTGTTTGAGATAATTCCTCTAGCTTATTCTCGTCTGAGTTCAGTATGGGAGCCTCAGAAAATTCCTGTGTACTAAATACTGATGGGAGGAATTAATTTGCTTTTCTCTGGGTTTTTGGAACTTCAGTGCTATAAAGCCAGTAATGAAATTGTGCAAATATGGGCAGATTATTTTGAGGACAAAAAAAAAAGAATCTCTTACTCCTAACTCTTCCTAAATTCTAGGTATGGGAGTTTTAGGTTATTACAAAGGAAAAAAATCATCAGCTTTTAAATACTGAAACTCTGCTGGGATTTTTTTCCCCCCGACCCTTGCTGTGTTCAGTCACTAAGCTCATTTGGTTGAAATTTTGTTCAGAAAAGTTCAGTCTGAAACAAAAAATGTGTTTTGGAAAATTTTAGCCTGAGTTTGCCATAACCAAGAGTAATTGAAAATAATAATGATGTTTTTCCTACTTTTTCTTTAAGCCTATGGAAAAGTGTTCCTAGTAAGGAAAGTAAGCGGCCATGATGCTGGAAAGCTGTATGCCATGAAAGTGCTGAAGAAAGCAACAATAGTTCAAAAAGCAAAAACAACTGAGCACACAAGGACGGAACGGCAAGTGTTGGAGCACATCAGGCAATCCCCGTTTTTGGTCACGTTACATTATGCCTTCCAGACAGACACAAAGCTTCATCTCATTTTAGGTGAGTAGTTTTCAAGGTTCAAGTCTTATGTTTATGAAAAAAAAATCTACCTTTTTTTTTTTTTTGGTCTCCTTCACATTTTGTAAGATTTTTATTTTTTTGTGGTCTTAAGTGCTGTGTGTTTGGAGATTGCGTGAGAGACCATAGGAAGTAAAACACTGTTCATTTTCAACAGTGTCTGTGTTTGTGGTTTTCCTGTTTCAGCTTGGGTGTGCTACTCTGCCTTGGGGGGCAGGGGGGAAGTATTATCAGTTACATGCAGCGAAAGAATGTGTGTAAGTACCTAAACCAGAGAAATACTTTCTATTCACATGTAGAAGAGGAAAATTTGATTTGCACTTTTAAAACCATTATTATATACTGCATTAGTTTTTTTCCTATAGATTTTTCAGACAAACTGCTACCACAAATGAAGTTCTTGATGAGTATGGGCATTAAAGTGATTCAGCTTTTCCCTCCATGCTGCCTTTCTGTGTGTGGCAGAGGCTATTGGTAAGGTGAGGTCACCAAACATGGCTTATGAACAAACATGACTTCATTAGTGAGATTAGTT
This sequence comes from Trogon surrucura, assembly GCA_020746105.1. Taxonomy (NCBI): domain Eukaryota; kingdom Metazoa; phylum Chordata; class Aves; order Trogoniformes; family Trogonidae; genus Trogon; species Trogon surrucura. The sequence continues at coordinate 29,040,389 of CM036623.1, read as the reverse complement.
GGTAGGAAAGAAGAAAAAAGCAAGGAAATATTTAAGCAGAAGAAAAACCTTCTGGTTTAAATATGCTGCAAATTTTACCTTAAGAACGTGTTCTATATTGTCCTCAGTGTGATCAGTGCTTTTGAATGTTGTCATGTGTCTGAGAGGACAAGTTTGCACGTGGTTTTAGCACTGAAATGCCACAAACTGAATGAGTGTATCAGGTGGATCTTTTTTCTGAACAAATGCGCTTGAAATGTGGGCGATGCCTTTTAAAGGTGATTGGGCTTTCATTTATTTCTGGTCAAATTCCTTACACTACTAGAATCTACGTGTTGCTGGTACAGTTTCTTGCTGCAAAATGCTGCTGAAAATACTTGTATTGTGAATCAGTTTCTTGATTTATGTGTTGTGATACTTTGTTTTGGTAAGTTCTACCAGCAACTTCTGTAAATCTGCATTTCTGAGAGGCGCTCGATAATGAATATGGTATAGCAATCCTTATTAGAACATGCCTCATCCCACTTCTCTCCTTGCCATTTTGCTTTACATTTTGATGTGAGGAACCACATCTATTTCTGCGGCACTTGCAAGATTGGCAGAAGACCTGATCAGGAGCTTTCGTAGGGTTTTCAGCTCAGATATAACTTCTGTATGTGTGTGTGTGTGTCTATTCTGTAGCACTATCCTTTTTCAGAATAGTGATAGTTTGGGGAGGGGCACTGGGGTTATGGAATTATATTCCTTTTGCTTTAACCCGAAATTTCATTGCGTTTTGAAGACTCCTGTCTTTCTAAAGAAAATGAAGGATTTTTCCTAACAATGAGGAACATTTCCTTCAGTAGCTAGAGAATTAAAATTGACTCTAAACGTTACTGCTTCAGAAGGCATTTGCTGCCAAAACCTTTTGCTGTGAAACAATTTGATCTTTGAATATTGAGATACTTGCATGTTTCAATTTTTGGGTGTTAAGAGGCAGTCCGAAAGCACACATTCCTGTGCTGGAAGTAGAGTTTGCTCATAAGGCTTGGTACTACCTTTCAGATCAGAAGCAAGTTTTGTTTGGCTGTCATGGGTTGACCCTGGCCAGCCGCCAGGTACCCACACAGCCGCTCTCTCACTCCCCCTTCACGGCTAGACAGGGGGAGAAAATATTTCCAAGGGTTCAGGGTTTGAGATAAGGACAGGGAGATCACCCTCATTTACTGTCCCGGGCAAAACAGACTCAGTTTTGGGGAAATTAGGTACGTTTATTAAGAGAACTAATCAGAGAGGAGTAGTGAGAAGTGAGAAAGAGCAAACAGATCTTAACAAACAGAACACCTTCCCCCCCATCCCTCCCTTCTTCCCGGACTTAACATCAATCCCGGTTTTTCTACCTCCTCCCCCCGAGCGGCACAGGGGGACAGGGAATGGGGGCTGCGGTCTGTTCATCCAATGTTGGTTCCACCGCTTCTTCACTCCGGGGGAGGACTCTTCACTCTTCCCCAGGGCCATTGTGGGGTCCCTCTCACGGGAGACAAGCTTCACGCTCTCTTCTCTGACGTGAGTCGTCCCACGAAGGGCAATTCATCACAAACTGCCCAACGGGGGACACCTCACGAGGGGCAGCCCACCCCTCGTGAGTCTGAGGCGCAGTCCTTCGGGGGAAACTGCTCCAGCGTGAGCCACCCGCAGCGTCCCAAAAGTCCCACCGGCCAACCTGCTCCAGCGTGGGCATTCCCCTCTTCCACGGGCTACAGGCTCCGGCAGTGACTTGCTCTGACGCGGGCTTCCCACGGGCTACAGTCCCCTTTCAGGCATCCACCCACACGGCGTGGAGTCCTCGGTGGACATCTACGCGGTGATCCTCATGGTGGACCTCTGCACCTCGCCCGTGGGCTGCAGGGGGACAACCCGCTTCACCATGGTCTTCACCATGGACCCGGGGGACTCTCTCTGCTCCGGCGCCTGGAGCTCATCCTCCCCCCTCCTCCTTCTTCACTGACCTTGGTGTCTGTACAGACTCTCACTCCTCCATCTCTGTGCCAGCTGTTAATGGTGCAGTTCTTTTTCCCGTTCTTAAATATGTTTTTCACAGAGGCGTTCCTCTGCTATCACCTTACTGATAGGCTCAGCCTTGGCCAGCGGCGGGTCCCTCTTTGGAGCCGGCTGGCATTGGCTCTATCAAACTCGGGGAGCTTCTAGCAGCTTCTTGCAGAAGCCACCCTGCAGCTCCCCCCCCCCCGCCGCCAAAATCCGGCCAGGCCAACCAAAACAGGCATATAAGATGTTTTGCAACAACATTACAAGAACATTTACAAAACCCTTAAGTATTTTTAAAAGAGCTGGAAAATGAATGATCCAGTCAATGCTTGGATGCAGAATACATTCTTATAGTGAATTATTTGAAGTGAACGGTCCTTTAATTGAAGGGCAAGTTTTGTAATTTCTTTTTGCACATAACTTCAATTTATTAAATCTTTATTAAGAAGCTGATTTAGAGGTTAGATTAATAAAACTTTGAATCAACACCACTGGCTGTCAATTCTTAGGAGTGTGTTCTATGTCCATACGTTAGTTTCATGTACTACAGTGAGAAAATATAGGAGCTCACGCTTAAATGGAGTAGTCACTACATTCCTTTTACCAAGGATTTGTACAAATTCCTGTGACTAAGACATTAAAGAAGTATATAAAATATTGTAATAGGCTGGAAAATGCTAAAGAGAGAAAGAACATCAATAAGTCTGTGATTGCTTGATGCTAAACTTCTACTAATTTTTTTAAGTTATTGATTAATAATTTGGGGAAAAAAAAATATTAAATGAGACAATGTGAACATCTATTGTAAGTATAGTGCCATTCCTGAAATCCATACATTTTTGTCTAGAATGGCAGTTTAGATCCCATTAGAAGTATTTAAAAAAATCCCCTGCAAACTAAACAAAAAAACCCTCTCACACCTAAGTTTAAGATAGTTACCTAAAAATACATACATAGTAATATAAAAACCAAGGTGACAAGGATTAGTATGCCAGAAGAACTTCTATGAAGAACAAATTAAAAGCTTGACATTATATTCTTGTAAGTCAAAGGGGAAGGAGCCCAGTAGTTCTGAAGAACATTACATAACAGACAGGGGCACATGCAGGTGGGCAGGTGGGGCACATACCCACCGTAACACCATGTGAAGGTGACATTTAAAGCAAGAAATTCAAAGTTGATGCATAATTAAAGGCTTTTTTTTCAGGTTTTTTTGCTTTACCACAAAGTCTACATGAGTCCATTCTCAGAATATCAGTTGGGGCCAGAAAGGTCCTTTTCTCCTCCTTCTTTAGCAGAAAATGGAAATAATTAAAGGGAGTTAAAATTTCTTTTAATCGCTTTTTCTAACAGTGAAAAATCTCTTCTACCTAACATAGCTTAAAGGTACTTTGTAATTCAACTTGGCTTCACACCCTCTCTGACAAAAAACCCGTTTGTTGCAGATTTTTTGTGCGTCTCACTGTGTAAATCTTTGCAGATCACCTCTTTGATTTAGTTTTGGAGTTTTTATGTTCGAGGCTTCTGAATTTTCGGGGAACACGGACTCTGCCTTTATTTTTACACTTAGGTGAACTTGGTGTATGAGCAATGTGTCATTTCAGATTTAAGAGCTTTTAGAATTGCGGCCTCAGTGCCGTATTTAATACAGTTCTTCATGCTTTCGGATTCCATAGCTGTACGAATCTAGTCTGGATCGAGTGCAGACATGCAGCTGCATTTCTGCCAGAGTTCCAGAGTACAGGATCTGGAGTTGATTCCAGTTTTTAGGTTGACTTTAAGCTGTGAGTGAAAGAACAAAGTATTGTGTCCATGTGAGTACCAGTTCTATACAAAGCTTGCCACACGAAGTTAACCTACTGATACTTAAAAAATAAGAAAAATCTGAACAGACAGAATTTATATGAAAGTAACTTATGTTTTTCCTATTGTGTCAGTAGTGCATTTGATCTAGTACCAAGAATTTGAAGGTTGATTGTGTCATTGGATTGTGGTTAGTGTTATAATCTGAATAAAATTCTCCTTGTTCTGCCACTCCTGTGGAAGTTTTGGTTTGTATCTGATGCAGTCTGACTAGGAATTCTGTTCTCACTGTGTATTAAGTTAGTTCTGCTTAGAAATGTTTTTAAAAAATTGCTTGTCTTTGTTTTCGCCATGATTAGAGTGCTGAAGTGTGGTTGGTTTTTGGTTTTGTTTTTTTTTGAAGAGGGAAACAATTATAAAATATGGATTATTATACTTTATTACATTTTTTTCATATACTTAGTGGTTTAGACAAATAATCTTCACATTTTGATTTCACTAAGATTCCTTCCTAAACAGGGAACTGGAGAACTAAAAAGAGGAAGGAGATCAGAATGACTGTAATTTTTATATATATGCTTTCTCCTTCTAAATATTGACTTTTATTATAAGATTGGACCTTTTTCACAGATTTATATGTTACACCAGTGAAGCTATAGAAACCATATTCGATAAAATGTCGAGTAGGATGTTGTGGGGAATGTTCCCTGCTCTGTATATGGAGACCCAAAATACGACATGGGAGCTGTGGGCTTGCAAATTAATGGCCACGCTGTATACTGCTGGTGCACACAGCACTACCTCTAAAATTTGTGTTGCAGTGGAACTCCTTTGTAATAATTACCTTTTTCCCCCCTCTTTGAATGTGGGAAAACCTTGTGTCCTAACCTGTGAAGAATGAAAGTGTGATTTCCATGAAGGAATATATGTGGAAATAAGAAGTTTTGCTATTAAGTTCCCCTTGTGAAGGGCAAAACTTGTAATTGCCCGTAGCTGATTATTTCACCCAGTACGTGTTTTCTGAATTGCCTTTCTTCGTCAGCCTGCCTTGTTGCTCTTAAAAAATTTTATAAGAGTGCACAAGTTTTGTGTTTGTAGGTGTCATTTGTAGTCCTTTCTTTTCATATTCCTAAATAATGAGAGGCCTGATCTCGAAAAAACCCCACCTAATATTTATAATTAATGGATATTTGAGACTCACTTTATGGCTTTGCTGCTTATTTAAAAGTTGGTTATGTTCTTCTGTCAGCCTTCTAGGAAGGAAATAGTAGTATGCAACAAGATCAAATATTATTAAAGTACTGTAGAATAAAAGCATCCGATTGCAGAACATCTTATTTAACAACGTGCAAAGTAGCTATTAATATTCCAGTAAGAAAATTGAGTTGTCAGAAAGTGAAACTATAAGGTTCTTTGTTCTAATTTTTAGACTACATAAATGGAGGAGAGTTATTTACTCACCTTTCACACAGAGAGAGATTCTCAGAAAATGAGGTGCAAATTTACATTGGGGAAATTGTTTTGGCACTCGAACATCTCCACAAGGTAAAGTAACTATCCTGGTGTTGATTTTGTGGAAGTACAACTGTATTCCTGTCACATTGTATAAAGTTAGTAAGAACTGTTTTTATCTTTTGGATGGTTTTAAATTCAAAGTAACTTTATCCAGCAATGAGACATTATATATGTATATGTGTAATTAGTATGTATAATATAACAATATAATAATATTACATATAACATCATATATAATATTGTAGATAACATACCATTATTAAGATATATATAACAATATAACATACGATATAGTAAGTATAGTCATATGTATCATTAGAATTACTTCCCGGTGAAGTTGTGTATTTGTGTGCACCAGATTAAGGCTGCAGGTTTTTTTCTGCAGTGTGCAGATTGTTGGGTTGGCAAATGATTGTTAGTTTTTAGAAATCCTTATGAAGTGGTGTATGCCAGTAAAACTAATTTATAGTCACCATGAACAGTGTTTTGATTGCACTGTTGTTCAGTTGTCCTTGTTTTCATACAATTAAACAGCAGAGTTCTGAAATTTTGGCACAACTGTAGACATAAAATGTGTGTTAGTTTTCAAAAGTAGTAAGGAGATGTGTATGGTCTAGAACATATTACAGAAGCATCCCATTTTCACTCATAATAAAAGCTGAACTGAGTTTTTCACTCCACAGCAACTACTCAGTCACTTTTAGATTCAAAGAATATAGTATGTCCTTTAAATTCTAAGACGTTAATGCACAGCGCAATTTCTGAGGTTTTAAGTCAAAGTTGTTTCTTTGAAAACATTTTAAAAATCTCGTTTTTGAGAGGCGACTTTCAGGTGTCAGATTACTGTAATAATAGGAATTTTGCTAGCTTTGTATTTAAATGTATTCAACAGTGTCTCCTTGATGTGGTTACACTCATTTGGAAATACTTTTTCTTATATTCTGTTTGCAGTTGGGAATTATATATCGGGATATAAAACTTGAGAATATTCTCCTCGATTCTGATGGCCACGTGGTGCTGACAGACTTTGGTCTGAGTAAGGAGTTTCTTACTGATGAGGTGAGTGTTTGGATCTCCGGTAAGCGTGGACAGAACCCAGCGAGATCACAAAGTCAAATTCTGCCTCATTCGAATCATAAATGCTTTGGAGAGAGAGGAAAAACTGCCGTTTAGACTCTGACTTCCTAGACCAGAATCTAGTGGTCTGTGTTTACTGGCTTTGGAGCTCTCAGTTCGTTGGCCATTGGCCTGCCAGTGTCGTCAGTCATTTTTGTCTGTTGTAGTTTTCTCTGAAATGCCTTCATGCTCCCGCCCGCTGTCCTTCATGTGAAAAAGGAGAGATAAGTCTGAAAAGCCACTTACATTATCGTTGTCAGATGCCTTTTTAAAAACGCTTGACTCTGCTAATACTTTGCAGTGACTAGGCAAATGGTATGCTATGACTCTTCTTTATGCTAATAATAATTAATGTATTATTATCTTGTCTCTTTCTCATGTCTTTGTGTAACTTTTGATAAGCTTAATTGCAAGCTTTTAGGATAAAAGCTTAGTTCTTATTAAATATGTGCATAGTACCTACCATAGTGATCTCTAACTGTTGATGTTAGTTGTTAATTATTTGTAAGGTACAGTTTATTCTCCAAACATGCTTTTTAGATTTCAGGGAGTTAAAATTGCACAGGATTGTACTTCTGAGAGAATTTTAAAATGGCTGGTTTTTGGCTTTTGCTTTAGGTATCAGAGGTATTGAAATCTGGGACTGCAGATCTAAAAGTCTTTGTTAGAAGCAGCAGAGGGGTTTTCTAAAAATAGATGACTGGTAGTTTCCTCTACAATATTTGCATTTCAAATGGAGTCTGGTAGGATTTGGGAGGTGCCATTTTAAGAGAGATGAAATGTTACTTTCTGAAGCAAGGAAATAGTACAGATAATGGCAGTATATTCCTTTTAAATTATAGTGTGAAGCCAAGAGGTGGTTCAACTGGCAAGACAAGGGATTAGCAGCAGACTGCCAGACCAGGGCACGAGAGGAAGTACAGAGAGAAAAGCAGTTTGCAGCAGGAAATAAAAAGTAAAAAAAAAGTAAAAGGTGTGGCCAGGGAAAGGAGGATTGTGAGAGCGGCTGTGCAGTGGGCACAAGAGGCAAAGTTCATGGAATGGTGTTACTGCACCAATGGGAGAGAGAAGGTCCTCCAACCTTTGAGCCAAAGCTGAGTGAAACCGCAGTCTTCGCTGTGAGAAGAATGTCATAAGGAATCATGACCTTTAAGTCTCTAAACAGATGGTTTTAGGAAATACGCTTAGTTCTTGTCAGTGCTCACCTTCAGGATGTCATTTACAAGCAGGCCAAGGAAGGAGGAGGAGTTGGATAAGCATCAGAGAAGCCTGTCTGCTTTTCCCACACTCTGAATCTAATTCCTCTTTGTCCAGTCATTAAATAAAGCAGTCTTGCTGTTTGGTCCTTTAATGTTGGTTCTTCTGACTCTAGTCCATTCTGGTTTCGGTACATACCTCAGAAATCTCTTCATTTAATTGTATTTTTTTCCTCATATTCTCCTTCACATTTTGTGTTTGTCCTCCCTGTCAAAAAAGCTCGACATTCCTGGTGTTTCTTGTAAGGAAGAAAGTAATTGCCATTGCATTGTTTGCTTTCAAAATTGTCTGCGCTTGGCCAGGGTTTTCACGTGTGCTGTTGTAATTTAGCTGCTGAACCTGAACGTGCTTGGAATGATCCACTTAGACATAGAAATTGAAATTTCATATTGTGCTCTCTGTAGACAACTCAGCTACTACTAGAACATGTGTAGTTGACTTTACCAAAGATACTTGCGCTTCTGAACCAATGTACTTAAAAGAGGTAAAATTTCCCTGTACAACTATGTAGCTTTGTATGTTTCATGCTCATTGGGTAGCACTTTTAAATAAAATTACACAACCACATCAGATGAAGACTGTAGCACTTTTAATTTATTCAGACCAGCATGCTTTCCTTTCTCCCCCCTTTCTTCACACTTCTTCCGTGGCCCACTCGGCTTCTTGCAAGAGCTTTACCATTAAAAAAACATATTTATGCAAGTGGAATTTACTCCAGTAATCCCTCTCTTTGGATTTTGTTTTCTAAAACAAGATATATTTAGATTATTAAGAGTGTATAATAAAAATTACCAGTAATGACAAGCATGTACTACATTTAGAATTCTTACCAGAGAGATTTATTTGCTGTGTATTTGTGATGCTTTTGTACGTAGGGCTACTTGCTAGGAAACATCACATTCCAATATTTTAAATATACCTGCTTTAATCTGATGGTTATTAAATATTTCCACGTACCCGAGCAAGCATGGAATCTTAACAGAAGGTTTTTTTATAGCAGAGTGCACTATTTCTTGACTATAATAACTGTAGCAGATCAATTGACTATTCAGCAATGGAGAGATGTGAAGCTGCTTTTCCCAAGTGCTATTTGAGTGAAAGGAAGCAAATGTGACTTCTGGGACAACAGAAACCTGTTTGTTTGTGCCATGCAGCTTCTGAGGCATGAGTGTGAAGGGGGCATTGTCAAGTATCCTCTTTGTTTTATAATTATCATGTGAAAGTGCTTATAACATGCAAGAATTACAAATCCAAGCTGAAAACAGTGTGCTTTTAAGAGCTCTAGAGCATTTTATACTACTCTTTTTGCTGGAAACTGAAATACATCCTGTGCAAGTGAAATGGCAGTCTGGTTTTGCCTTCGTTTTATCTTTAAAATGAAGCCTGTATGCTTGTGTTTGCATGCAAAAAGAAGAAATAACCTGACTGGAATAAAGTAGTTGAATGAAAATGACTTTTCATGTAGGATAGGTCAGTATCTCAAGGTATTTAGGTATGAGATAACTTCTGATATTCAAAATTTATTTAATATCTCATGAAGACCTATGATTTGACTAGCCTAACCATAGAATAGTATTAGATAAGAGATTAAGCAATTGAAAAGAATAATATCTTTTTACTATTGCATTTTATGGTATTTGTATTCTTAGCCCTTTGATCAATTCAAGGGTAGTCTCTGATTTTTAATTCTCAGCGGAATTGCAGAGAAAACAAGGGTAAAAAAAATGCTTGTTAGCCATATGCTTCCATGCCTCTCTGCTGAGTTCCTGTCTAACTGGGATGTAGAATATATTTGCATGTGACATTAATACAAATTATTATTAAGGTCATGGGGAATTGATAGACCTGATACACAGTTTTGTTGATTGCAAAAGTGCAGTTGCTTCAGTGTTGCTGTTTTTTTCAAGAGTCTTGCATTTCATTTACCTTTAAAAGAAAAACGATCCCCTTAAGTTGGGTGTTTTTTTTTTTGTTATCTTATTTCTTGTGTAGTGTTTTTATCTTCTGGATTTGTGGTTTAGACATGTTTTTTCTTTTTACTGCATTAATAGCTCTGCTTGTATGCTGGAATTCTTTTGATTTAGTTAGTGTCAGATTAACCAAGTCTCATCTTGATTTTAATGTTTATTGTTCAAATGCTACTTTTTTTTTTTAAATATTTTTTCCCCTCACATTTCTTTTAGTTCTGTAACTATACTAAAAATCATACTTCAGCATATATGGAGATCTTTGTTTTAGAGAAAATAATCTGAACAAGTTAATTGAATTATTGTAGTGATAATCTATTGTATCCGACCATGCATAACAGTTAACATTTTTCTTGTTAATGAAATTCCACAAAGTATGCTTTCTTCCAGAGAATAGTGAAACGCTCAGTTCTTTGGCATTGCCACACGTCTTCTACATCAGCTTAAAATTGGTCTGAAGTTTTTGTGTTTGTTTAATGAGGTTTAAAAAAAAATGTAGTAGATACTGAACATTGTCTGTCTTGAAACGGTATGTCTGAGAGCATACAAATGCCTTCATAAAAAATAATATGAGTAGCTACTCTGCACAAGGGATGGTTGAATTGTAATCTAAGTCAGTTGAATGGATATCTGTGTACTTCTGTCTGATGTGTAGAATGAATAGTTCAGATACATTTATTGTTTTACCATCTGAAAATCTCTTTTCAGAGTTGCAAACTTAGTTATAACTGTCAGATGCTTTTCACTGTTGAATTGTTGTTTGTTTTCATTTGTCAGTTGGTTGAGTGTACATTTTGTTCTGGAGAGAAAATTAGTATGTAATTTTAAAAGATTTTAAAGGAAATTTCATTAAAGGAGAAATAATAAAAAGGTGGTTAGTCCACTTTGGATTTTGGTGGATGAAGCAAGAAGAGATTCATACACGTTCTTAAAGCAATTTAAAGCTAGTCCAGAACAGAGGGAGGTAACTACAACTTGCCTCTTGTCTAGTGCTTTATGAACTGTCATCTCACTTGGGTGACCTAGTATGTCAGCCGTGCATTTGGCTTTAAAAAAACCCTTTGTAATTGTGCAGTTGAAGTGATAATGTTTCATCATTGAAATTTGATAGTGCATCCTCCGAACGCTGAGCATTCTCTTGCAAAGGTAAGTTAGAATAATCTGCACTGTGGATGACAGTTACTGTATCTGCTTGACGTTCAGTGATGTAGGCATAACTTAGTTACAAGGAGTAGATTTACATTTCTGCAAAGAGGGAAAAGTCAGAAAGAGTGAACTGAATAGTGAAGTTAGTCCACATAAGTTAACATTGGTGTTAGAATTGTCTAGACAATTAGTCATTTCCTTTTGGTTTTTTGATTGCTGTACTCCTGTTGGTGTTTACGAGTGTGCTGAAATGGAATATTCAGTATATACCAACCACTCTAAAGGCACATAACTGATCTAGACTCATTTAACCTGAAAACCAGGTTCTTCAGTGATCAGATTGCACTTTGCGCCTTAGCCCAAGAGATCCCTTCTTCAGTGTTTATCACAAAGGTGATTGTTCTTTCGCAGTGTGGAGCAGTAATGCAGAAGACTGGAGCACAAAATACATTCTGTCCAGATATTGATGCCAAAAATCTCAAAGTGCCATTAAGAATTTTTGCAAGACATACTGTGACTTCTTACAGTCACTGCTCTGTGGATACTGTTTCCTTATTGTAATATAACACTTAAAAATCACAGCACATTTGGGGGAGAAATGCTGATTGCTGTGGTAAATAGCCTGGTATCTTCTATGAGATCTTAGAATAATATGTTGCTGGTCAACTCAGGAACAATCCTGTATCTGTTTTCCAAGGGAAAAATAGTAACGTTCTGAGGTCAAACACTGCCATTCTCATTAATCTTTTTTTCTCACTTTTTTCTTTTTTTTTTTTTTACTCTCTTAATTACTGTGAACTAACTTTAAGGGAACTTGGGCAACCAGGTGTGAAAAACTTACATGACCAGAGCTTCATGACCATATGAAAGTGAATTTAGAACCAGATGGATTGCATTTGAGCAGAATTGTTTGCTCCTACTCCTCTACCTTTCTGATATATTATAAATGTTTATTTGGCATCTCCCGTCCAGTTTTTTATGTTCTCTATTTTTAAAATAAATTTTTGAAGGCTTAAAGTGGCAGCTAGTAGATTTCTTCCCAGAATCTGTACTCTTTTATACCTTATAATTTTGCTTCTGTTCGAAGGAAGAGGTTTGTTTCAGGTTTTACTTTGTACACCATTCTATTCTCGGTTGGTACTGTTACTTCTCTCTTCTCAAAAGATGATGCTTTAGAAAGCAAAGTATTCCAAAAATTGAAATTTTGAAAAGAATCTAGTACAAAACATGCATCCCGGATTACAGTGGTTCGTGCTTGCATTCCTCCCACACAGTAATGTGCTGTTTCTGAAGTTTTTTGCCTGCAGAACTAAGAGTTTTTTCTTGGTTATTTGCTTTGCAAATCTATTATCAGGAACTGGTTTAAAGAATTCTTTACAGAACTGCAATTGCATTGCACTGTGAAAGCAAACATAGATATTGTATAAATCTGTGAAAAGGGTTTCTTGGATCTCCAATTGATGTTGGATGAGGATGTGTTGAGTTATGTTTTGGGGCCACAGCTGTGGAGGTTGCAAGGTTCTTGGCTGGCATGCAGTGCCAGGTTTAGCTGTTCTTGCTCTCTCTTTCAAGTGCCTTTTCTGGTGGCAGCCGCTGGCAGGCAAATCTCATTCTTGCTTGAGAAATTCAGTAGCTTCATTCCTTGTCTGTTTTGGAATGTCATTAGTGTGTCTAGCTCTGACATACGAAGTGAAGCAACCCACATTGTATTTTGACATAACTGGCTTCTTCAGATATGAAGAGCCACCAGGACAGGATTTTTAATTTCAGATGACCATCTAAACTTTTTTTTTAATTAATTCTTCATGAAATAACATTTCAAACTATGGGCCTTTAATCTACAGTATTACCACTGTTCTTGGTCTAGGCTAAGTCTTTACTTTTGTACCGCAATCTTCCTTATGATTTTGTTGAATGCAGCAGAGCAGTGTAACTAGTGTACCACTGAACATTTTTCCTATCTTTGTTTTTCCTCCTCTGTCTCCTACAGAGATCATAGCTTTGGTCCTGAGTAGAAGGTATCTACAGAGGCAGTGTTCTACAGCTGAGAGATCTTCTGGCTGAAGCTGTGTTCTTTCGCGTATGGACAGTTTAATTACCCAGTGTAATGTCTGAGTATTATAGGAGGCTGAGGGGTGATCTCATAAATGTTTATAAATATGTCAAAGGGGAGTGTCAGGAGGATGGTGCCAGGCTCTTTTCAGTGATGTCCAATGACAGGACAAGGGGCAGTGGGTGCAAGCTGGAACATACGAGGTTTCACAAAAATATTAGAAAAAACTTTTCCCCTGTGAGGGTGACAGAGCACTGGCACAGGCTGCCCAGGGAGGTTGTGGAGTCTCCTTCTCTGGAGACATTCAAAACCCACCTGGACGTGTTCCTGTGCGCTCTGCTGTAGGTGATCCTGCTCTGGCAGGGAGGCTGGACTAGATAATCTTTTGAGGTCCCTTCCAAGCCCAAACATTCTGTGATTATGACGAAAAAAACTTCCAAAGGAAAATTTTTTTTCTTAAAAAAAAGTGAGAAAGAAGAAACCTGTCAGTCAAACAGGTCCTTTGTTGGAACAGGATTTCTGTCTTTTAAATCTGTATCACCTCTTTGAACCATTTTGTATGCCTTCATAAACTGAGACTATAATTATTGCTTTTCTGGACAACTAAAATGATGGCAAAGAAAATTACAGATCTGATTTCTATGGAAGCACTTGGGTTTCTTGGTGCATTTTTATTCTTGAGGAGATCACTTTCAGATAGGATGACCTCTTAAGTTTCACTGAAGGGGTGAGGCCCATTTCTGCATGGAATTTAGGCTTTTCGTTCTTGTGATTTTTTTCCTGAAACACGAAATCCATTCAGTAGGTCAGCTGGTTAGTAGCACCTCTGCTATGTGGCCTCTACAACTTTGCCAGTAAACTTTTGATTTATGACAGTGTTCTTTAGTTTTGTCCTATGGTCCTGGTTTTCTCATTAAACTTACCAAGGAAGCTCTAGTGGCTCTCTTAATCAGTAGCTTATAGACAGTTTGCTGATAGCTGATGTGTGAGATAATCTGTGTGATACTGCTGAACTCACTGCTCAAGTTCTTCAGTGTTACCAGTTTCTAGAGGAGCTAGGAAGTGCCTCTTGACTAGTGTCAGGGGACAGCAGAATGGGGAGACTACTCACCACGTCAGTGCGAGCCAGGAGCCAAGGGTGACAGCAAGGCAGGCCTGGATTACTGTACTCACTGACCAGTGGTACAATCCCACAGCTGCCAAACAAGATGAGAGCAAGTCTAGCGACGGGAAGACAGGCTCAGACAGCAGTCCACTGTTACCAGACAAGCCTGTGAGGAAAGAGCCTTGAGGTCAAAGCAGGATTTGAAATTGGTGGATCAGGAGCAGTGAGGTACACAGCCAAAAACAGCCGTACCTGCAGCACAGCTGGCACAAGGATCAAGAACAGCAGCCTGAACTTCAGCTCCCAGCTGAAGGTGGAGGCCCCTGACAAGGTTCCACACAGGTTACTCAGCTGTGTTGTGTCAATGTTGGTCTTGAGCACACGTGCCTTAACCCCTGGGACTGGGGTAAGAGGTTGCAGAGCCTGTCGGTAAGCTCGGGGCCCTGACATGGTTATCCTAGGAAAGTTTTCAGTGTTTATGCTTGTAGTCAAAATGTAAGTTATGGATTTCAGAAGTCTAATTACATCCACTCACAGATGTATGGAATAGTAACAATAACTATACTGTCTCTTGTATTCTAGAAATTCTGCTATATTTTTTTTAAAAATTTATTTCTGATTGATGTTATTTGCTGTGCTACTGATACACCTTTTTGGGGCTCTAATTAACGTAACCTGGAAGTTACCTTGACTTTGAAGTTCCTTTAACAAAGGAAGAAAGGCAACTTTGGACTTGAAGTGTTTGTTTAGAAGTGTAAGCAGTTAAGTAAGGTAGTTTCACTCCAGCATATTTCCCGGGGTTAGTCAAATGAAAAGCAGAGACTTCTCTAGCACAGTACAAATACTGGCATCTGTTCATACCTAGAAATGATTACTGCTGTAGGCATTTGAGGAGATTAACAGTGTATTATATGTTGCTGTTTAAAGGACAAGAAAATTACTTCATTTGGTAACCTGTGACACTCTCTAGGTGGGCCATACTCCTAGTTAAGGCTGAGTCTTACTCCTTAGTGCAGGAGCATAATATATCCTTTCTACACTTTACTGTCTGATTTTGCATATTTCTGGGCTAATTATTTTTTTCTTCAGCTTCATAAAAATAGTAGAATGAATGATACTTCTGTCAATTTTGAAATACGCGTTGAATAAATTAAAATAAGGGACAGTTTGGTATGTATTGTTTAAAATGTTCTTCCTTGTTAACTAAGAAATTGGTAAAACCATGAAATAGAAAGGTCATTTGCCATACTGTTGTGGCTGAAGCTATTCCTATTATATTGATATTGATAATATACACACTAAACGACTGCAGGAGTCTCATAAAACCATGTTAACATTGTTCTTAAAGAGGATTCACTTCCTCTTTAGCATCTTTCCAGTACTACTACCTTCTGCTACCATTTCCGGTTTTGGAGACTGCTTTATCCTCTTGAGTGAGACGTTCTGTGGAAATGTAATGTGCAGGTTTCGTTTGGGATGACTTGTTCATCACTGAATGAAGTGTCACAATCCTAGCCAGGTGTCCAGTTACAAGTAGTTATGCAAAGAGTGTTGAGAATTCTGCATGTTCAATTTAAATTAGTGTGAGGAGCTGTTAAACACTCTAATACGGAGTTAGATACTTGATATCTTTCAGGGCAGTATTGTTATCCCAAGGAATTTTTTTTATTGAAACCTTCACAAGAGCATACTAGCAATGTCAGTTGCCATCATCAAACCTTCAAACAAGAATAATACAATCTGTTGTACATCTTTTGTTTGAGCAGACCTGACTTTTCTTTTGCTAGACTCTTGTAGCTGTTGCAAAAGAAAGAGCAGCTTTTGCTATGCAGAGTTGAGACGATATGAGAAGAAGCATATGAGAAGTCATATTTTCAGTGGGTTTCCTGTTCAGAATTTGTATGAAAGTACTACTTAATGCGTTAAATTTTTCTGAGGTATGGTTAGTATATTCATAATCATCCATGAAAAGAAACAGTCGTTTGAGGAACTTCCCATGCAGTTCTGAAGTTATGCAATGTAACCTTGCAGTTTGTGAGAGTGTCCAGCACAATTCACAGCAGTCTTTCCGTGGGTACCAGTAATACCTGGCAAGGTCAAGTCTTCTTGAAGCATCTGCTGTGTTAAATCTCCTTTCTTAGTTTTGTAAACTTTGCATCAGGAAGAAAACTTGGTTTGTAAATACTTAGAAGTAACAGTGAAGATTACAGATTTTCATGTGCTGGAATGTTTATTCCTTAAAGAGACTTTAGAGCAAGGTCTTCATATTCATCATTAACTTCAGCAGTTCTAGAAGGCTGGTTTGAAAATTTAAGTCTTCTGGATACTAGCGTGCTTTTTTTGTGTGTGTCATGCATTAAATGCAGACTGCTTCAAATTTATTGTAGGTGAGAGTCATTTGCACTGGAGTGGTGTGTTTTACTTGCAGCCCTGAGTATTTTATAGAAGGTGGAAACATAGAAGTAACTCACGTGATTTACATTGTGTACACATTCACATGGAGTATAACCTGTTAAGTGGTTGCTTAAAGAGAAGACCCAAGATACGCAGGATTTTAGCTTAATTTAGATTTTTGTCAGTTTGATTTTTACATCTATGTGCCTAATCTGAAAGTTGGTACAGAGAACTTTACTACCCATGCAATAAGGAGGAATTGTCCTTGACTTTAACTTGGAAGACCATATGTGTATTAGATTAAAAACTTTGTTTAAACTTGCTTTGTGATTTCAAGAGTACCTCCAACAACAGTCTTGTTAGGGTGTAACGTTTTGAAACCTTCATAATGATGAGGTCAGATTAAGTGAACGAAGAAATTTAATTTGCCAACAAGTACAGACAAGGATAGGTTTCTCATAAGAACATTGCTGAAATCTCTGGAAGAACCCAGCCAGATCATCCAGAGTAATTCAGTCAATCTGGAGAGCAGTCAGACTGGAGTCCACAGTCAGTCTGGAGAGCGGCCGTGGATGCCTTCAGTGAGCTGCTGTCTGGCTGCCCAGTTCTGTTCTGTCCCCTTGCAAGCGCTTGCTCTGGGTCACAAGGTGCTATTGAGTTGCAGAGTTATTGTGGCCAGATGAAATACGTACTGTAAGAGGCTGAATCTCTGACTCCAGCTCTAGAGGTTGTCTTCATGTTCTTGGGCCCAACAGCATGTGGTGTTTCTAGGTGTTGGTTTTGTTGTGGTTTTTTAATACTGAATACGCAAAAAGAGTAATTCTTAAGCTCTTTCATTATGCCCCTAGAATATTTCATACGAGTACAGAATACAAAGAAATTAAAGTCCAAGCCATTTTAATAGCTGATGAGTGCCCTTCCTCTAATATTGTTTGGTCTCCATTTCTTGAAATTCCTACACTAGAAGTCATGCACTCTAGGGTTTAAACAAGCCTTCTGATTGTATCCTGTCATTGCTTCTATTAGCAAGGAATTCCTATAAGGGAACACATATACTATTAAAGAACCTTTAGACAAGAGTAGCTTTAATTTTATTTTTCAAAGTTGCAAAATCCGTGATTTAAGGAGTCAAGTTTCATGGTTCAAAGACATATAATGGTAGTATGGTTTCAGAATGTGTCGTATCTGATGTTAGAGAAGTAGTCCTGCTCAGAACAAAATATTTGTGCATTAAGTATTGGAGAACAGAAGCAGTCTGTTCTGTTTCGAAAGTGATCTTTTATGCAGTTGAAGAAGTGGGTCCTAATTGTGACCTTGAAAAGAATGGCTTCAGTGAATACTTGGCTGATCTTCTGGCTAAAATATGTTTGCACAAAGGCTGTTGTGAATAAAATAGTTGTAGGATTGTACAACCCGAGTGTCTGTTGGGGTAGTGGCACGTGTTATTTGAATGCAGTTCATCAACTTCGAGTACTTCAGAGACCATATATTTAAATGTTAAATAGTACATCTTCAAATGGCAGAATGACTGTCGTAAGACACTCGAGTTCTTTCCATATCTGCATTGACGCTTTGAAGATAAAATCACGAATGCTCAAGCTCTGAAGCCATTTCCCAAAGCAGCGCTTGTATGGCAAAGAGATGTTCTCCTTGGACTTGATGCACATATATAGAACAGCATACTTGGAATATGCATCAGTATTCCAAGCCAGATACTCTAGATAGAGGGTCTGCTTATTCTTTGTAGGTGTGATATATTAATTTTTTTGGTAGTTGTTTTGTGCTTGTTTTGTTTCACCTGTGCTAGTGTTCTGGTAGCTAGCTTTATCTCAAATCACCTTTTCTAATTTTCACATCTCTATAGTCTTCTTTCATGTTTTGATTTGGGTGCTTTGCTTTTTTGATGTGTGTTTGTTTTGCTCCTGAGGCCTCTGAGAGAAGATCTTGTGGGTTCTTAAGACTTCGTTTGATCTTTTTTTATTACTTTTGGGTTTGCTCCCATTTTTCCAATGGTCAGATGGCATGCTCCAGTTCGCTCAGTCTGTCTCTTTGTACAACAGCCACTTTGGCAACAGATGGATGCTTAATGCTGTGTAGATTGTAGGTTTCTCTTGATGTAACTTCTGGTTACCTGCGTACTCAACACATCAGCTGTTGCTTGCTTGAATCTTGAACCTTTCAATGTGGATCATCCTTTACTTCTGGGTGACCCTGGAGCCCCAAAAGTGTTCTCTGTTCTTCCCTTCATGCTGACTTGGGTGCCCTGTCTGCATGCTGTGAATAAGCATGACAATCGCAAGATGCACTTTCCGTTTATGCAGATCTCTTGTTTCTAGAGGATATGGTTAACTTGAGTTTTAACTTCTTTTTTTTCTTTTGAGTCCCTGAGCTAATGATGTTATCCGCTTATTGAAGGCGTTATACCATGTAACAGTCCACTGGGATCTTGTTCTCTGCTTTAGGAAGACTTTATGAAGACTGGTTTGGCTCTGACATTCAGACATTTATCTACCTGTGTCCTTCTAGATGAAGATGTCTTCAGCCAAGTATTAAAACACAATTTGTGTCTCAAATGCAGATCTTTGGGTACATGTGATAAAATAGTGCAGGCCTTCACCCCCTAGATGTTGGGAATGCTGAATTTTTTGTCATTATTTGCTTGTCCAGTTCCCATGCCCTTTTGAATGTGTTGGGACATTGAATCAGACATGTTCAGAACATCTGGCAGTGTGAGTTTTTTGGAGGACTGCAAACTAACACCATCCTTCCAGCACAGTAACAAATCAGGCATAATGGAGTAGCACTTTGTCCAAGTGGTTGGTTGCCAAAAGGTAGTTTGGCCTAGCAGAGATGAGCCCTTCAGGAGCATGTTGTGCCTGTGTGATTCCTTGGCCCTCCTGAAGACTCAATCTGATTCCTCTGTGGTTCACTTTGGAATCACTTTTTGTCCCACATACCCTGTTAAGTCTCACAGCTGTTCAAGAAGTCATAACTATCTGAGCTGCCATTGCATGTTGCTCAACTGAATTTACATTGCTGTGGGCAAGGATGTGTACTCTCAAGGCCATGTCCTTGTTTTGTAGTAGTGACTGTTTCTCTGTCAGTCAGGCTTTTCTTGTGGATGTGGTGAGTTTGATTAATTTCTGCAGAGAAATGGAGTTTTTTCCTCTTGCCTTTTTTTTTTTTTTCACTGTTAATGTGCTTTTCTTACTTGATAAGGAAGCTTATTAGAGACCTCTGAAGGCATGACTTTACACACATACTTTCTATGACTTCAGGTAGTTTCTGTGCTTGCCTAGCACTCTTTGGTTTTAAAGCAGGGCGAAGTGATGATACCGTAAAATGACTGAGAGCATGGTGGTGCAAGACCTCAATTTTTCTGTCTGTACTTTTAATTGAATTCTGGAACTAGATTTTTTGATCTCTGGAGATGGTGTAATTGTGATCAACCTGCCAAGGTCAGTGAACATAATCTTAGCAAAGACGACACTGCTCTGAGATTTTTCTCTCTGGTGAAGTGACTGTCTTCCAGGACAAATGCTAATCCGTATTACATTTCTCCATCTTGGCCAGCCACAGAATTCTAATTCTATGACCTAAAGCTGCTCGGTGATGAAGTGCTGTCCACATTTCCTGGCTGGAAGACAAATTGTACCATTTCTCTTTTGGTGAAGGAGGAAAAAAAAAAGGGATACTAAGATAGGTAATATGGAGAAGAGACTGGAGGAATCATATGGATGTGGTATTGAAAGTGCCTCGGCAGTGCTGATGGAAGCGTTCGAGGAGTCGCAGATGGTGGCGGTAGATGACCCGTGACTCAGACCCATATGAAAGAGTAGACAGTACAATGGCTCTGTAGACACTGATCTTTGTACTTTTCTTCAGGTGTTTATTGAACCAGATTCTTTTATGGAGTTTTCCAAAAGCTCTGTGTGCCTCTGCTAACCTGTTGTCTATCTGTCAATCTTACCATCTGAGGAAATGATACTTCCTAGGTAGTTGAACTGCTGGACTGACTTAAGCTCTGATTTGCCTGTGGGGATGATGGGAGACTTCCTGAGGTGCAGGTTGGTAAAGAACTTCTGTCTTCTTCAAACTGACTTCCAACACAAAAAGCTCAGCAGCCTCTGCAAAGCAGGATGTTAAGCGCTGCAGAGCTGCTTCTGAGTGAGCAACGAGACCGGCATCGTCAGCAAAAAGCAGCTCGTGGACAAGGTGATTTAGGGTCTTAGTGTGGGCCTTCAGTCACCTTAGATTGAATAAGTTACATCGGTACGATATCGGATGTAAATGCCGTTGTCTTCATTGAGGTCTGCCATGGCCCTTTGGAGCATCATGCTGAAGAAGATTGTGAATAGAGTTGATGCGAGAACAGAACCTTGTTTCACACCACTGGTTATTGGGAAGGGCTCAGAGAATGCATCGCCATATCCGACTTGGTTGCGCTGATCCTCGTGTAACAGGATAATCATTTTGAGGAACTTGGGAGGACATCCTAATCGTTCCAAGATCTGCCACAGGCTTTTTCTGCTCACAGGGTCAAAAGCTTTGGTGAGGTCAATGAAAGTTACATAGAGTCCTTTGTTCTGTTCCCTACACTTCTCTTGCAGTTGTCTGAGAACAAATACCATGTCTGTGGTACTCGTGTTGGCTCTGAAACCATGTTGGCTTTCAGGTAGAAGTTCTTCTGAGATAGCTGGTACTAGTCTGTTCGAAAGTATTCTTGCAAGGATTTTACCAGCAATAGAGAGCAAAGTAATACCTCGGTAATTTGAACAGTCTGATTTTTTTCCTTTCTTCTTGTACAGGGTGATGACTGCATCATGGAGATGTGGTGGTAGTTCGCTTTTTTCCCAGCAACGCACAATGAGCTTGTGAAATTTAGCATGGAGTGCTTGGCCTCCATGCTTCCAGACTTCAGGTGGGATTCCATCAATCCCAGCTGCCTTTCCAGTTTTCACCTGCTGTATGGCCTTGAGAGTCTCTCCCGTAGTAGGGGCTATATCCAATTCGTTTTTCACTGGTTGTTGTGTAATGTGCCAAATTGCTGAGCCTTGAACTACACGGTTGACACTGAAGAGAGTCTGGAAATGTTCAGACTGTCGATTCAGGATGGAGGCTTTATCTGTGAGAAGCATTTGGCCATCTGCGCTTAGCAGCTGGCTTTGAACGTGGTGTGGGGGTACTTACACTGCTTTCAGAGCCTTGTAGAATCCTCTGTGGTCACCTGAATCAGCAGGTAGCTGAGTCTTTGCTGCTGGGTTGATCCACCACTTATTCTGGATGTCTCCAAGTTTCTGTTGGAGCTTACTGCATCCAAGATGAAAGGCTGCTTTTCTTACAAGAAGACAAGATGGCTGAGCGAGGTGTGCTTAGCGAGCATTTCTCTTCTTTGTCAACAATTCCTGGATCTCTTGATTGTTTTCATCAAACCAGTCTTTGTTTTTCTTGGAGGAGAACCCTAAAGATTCTACAGAAGACTGGAGGATGCTATTTTTAATATGTTGCCAAAGTGCTTCAGGAGAGGGATCTATGAGATCGTCTTCAAGTCTAGTTTGAAGGTTTACCTTGAAGCGTCTCTCACTGTAGCTGTTTGAAGATTGTTAACTTGGAGCCTTCTCCTTGGAATGCCGCCCCTATTAGGTTTGGACTTAAAGTGGAGGTTAAGTTTGCATTGCACAAGGCGGTGGTCTGTTTGACATTCTGCACTAGGCATCACTCGGGTATGACGGACATTGCGAGTATTGCTCTGGTGCACTAAGACATAGTCAATGAGGTGCCCAGTGCTTGCATCAAGGATGCATCCAGGTCGTCTTCAAGCTGTCTTTCTGCTGAAAGATAGTGTTGGTGATGATGACCTGCTGCTCTGCACAAAACTCTAGCAAGAAGTGACCATTGTCATTGCAGTTTCCCACACCATGCTTGCGTAGTACTCCTTTCCAGGCTTCAGAGTTCTTTCCTACTCTGGCGTTGAAGTCTCCAAGGATTATGATCTTATCATCTGCAGGAACCTTTTGGGTGAGGCAGCACAGGTCAGTGTAGAATTTGTCCTTTTCCACAGGGTCAGCTTGGAGAGTTGGGGCATATGTGCTGAAGAGAACAATACGTTGTTTGTTGTGTAGTGGGAGGCATGGGGAGATAATGCAGTCAGAATGACCTGCTGGCAGATTTTCAAGTTTGGAGGTGATGGAGTTTTTAATCATGAAACCAACTCCTGAAAGGTGTCTTTCAGTGTTGGGTTTGCCTGACCAATAGAGTGTGTAACCGGCACCATGTTCTTTGAGGCTACCTTCTTCATGGAGTCGAACTTCACTGAGAGCAGCAATGTCGATGTTGAGTTGTGATAGTTTGTGGGCAATTAGAACAGAACGTCCACTATCCACAGTATCAAGCATAATTCTAATGTTCCAACATGTGAATGTCAATCTGAACACACCCTTGGAGGCAGGTGTATGCTTTTGTCTCTTTGTGTTTGTTCGACCGCATCAGAAGATGCCCGTTGGCCGCGGTTAGCCAACCAGGTGGAGGGTGGAGATGAACTTTGGTTAGACCACCTTTTCTAGGCCCCTCTCCCTGTGGAGTAAGCAGTGCTCTCCTTGATAAAGGCTGCTTGGTCATTCAGGATGTTGCCGAACAAGACTGTCATTTCCAGGGTCAGTCTAGAGCGACCAATGTCCTGAACTGCCTGCATGCAGGATTGGGTCTGCGGCTTCCAGTGCACCTCATCACCTGCTGTTTCGCCCCTCACCTGTCGCTACAGGACTTTACAAATGTGTGTGTAACCTTCAAGACTGCGCAATGGCTTTTTTTAGGTGAGGCTCAGCGTGTGCAGAACAGGCCCCACCCTTTACTCCTAAGCTTCATCTGCCAGAGCTTGAATGGTGACAGCAAGATCCTCAGGACGTAGGTTTAGTTAGAGTATCCCTCTCTTAGATGCATGGCCTTATAGGGCTAAATGAGCTCCATCTGCCCGGGTTTGGAGTTAGAGTTGTCCTTCTTCTGGGATGGTTGCCGGGAGGCTAGCGAGCCCATCCTACCTGTGGACACACTTAGTCTGACCCTTCAGTTGAGACCTGTCTGGCATGGGAGACCCTATCGGAGGCATATGCCACCTCCAGCAGAGCTCGCAACCTCATAAGGGCACGCGAGCTTCTCCCCCGCGACAAGGGGGTGTCCGTGGAGAAGCTTTTGTCCTCTCAACTTTAGTGTCTGGTTAAATAAGAAACTGTAAGTAATTGGTACCAGAGTTTTTTCTTGACACCCTGTAACAGTCATAAGCTGATTCCAGCAGGGCTTCAGGACTATGATGTGAGTACATGTAACGGTAAATCAGTGTTGATTATAAAAATGCTCAGTGACTCCATTTTTTTCCTTCCCCCTAGCTAATGCTGAGTTTCAATTTACTGCTTAATTTCTGGCAAAGAGCTCTGCTTGTGATAGTTGCCTGTTTGCTTCTTGGCTCTGTTCAGGCTTGAATTGCAGTCATAGACTACTCCTAAACTAAAAAGGAAGCAAGAGCTGAAGGATGCAAGTACTTACCTATGTGAATTAGAAGCTGGAGTTTTTATAAACCCTGTTACCAAGATAGCCCGGAGTGTTTCAATTTATAAGAGCCTGTTTGTGACTTACAGTATTAGTTGTTTTATATTGAAATTTAACAATAAGAAATTATTCTAAGTGATACAATAATTTTTTAAGCCTCCAAAATTATTTTTGGGGTTTTAAACGCTGAAGTTTAGAAGGAAAAAAAATGCTTCAGATATGAATTGAAGAAAAAAAAACAAACTACTTTTCAAATACTGTTTCAAAAATTCCATCTTTCATATTAAAAGCGAAAATTATTGTAAAAGGCAAAAAGTAAATATAATTGAAAAACGGAACCACCAGTTATGTACAGTAAGAATTGTAATTGTTCCTCAGAAAAGTTATTACTAATAGTTTTGTGTCTTTTGAAATGTTTTTAGTGGGCCTTGTCACCAGCAAAAGGTACTTGAGATCGTAAGGGTTCTGCTGTACCACTGTGCACGTTCACATACAACTCTCCAGTCTGTTTCTTGTCACTGTAATATCTTGTTATATTACCAAACTGAGAGACAAAAAAGACATAATGTTGTAGATGATTTGCTGAATTTGCAGCTAACTAAATGGTAGTGGTTTTCAGCCATTACTTTTGCTATATTAGCATTTTAAGTTGTTTTCATAAATCTGTTTGGCTGCATTATCTTTACTCTTTGGAGAGGCAGCACGTGAAGAACAGCTTAGTTTTGTATTTTTTGCTCCCTTTTCTTTCTTCCTCCTTCCCTCCCTCCCAGCTGAAGGAAAAATCAAGAGGGATATATGAATAACTTTAGATTGGCTGATGCCAGGACAGGGGGCTAGGAGTTTCTGAGCTGTTGGGGTTTGATTTTTTTTTTGTTTGTTTTTGCTTTTTGTCATACTATTTTTCTTTTAGACAAGAGGTACTGGAAAAGATAATCGAAGAGAAACAAAAGTTGTATCAAAAGAAAGTTTATTTTACTGTTTTGTTTTAGAAGCTAATATTTTAAGTTAATATTTGCATAAAATGAGGCCTTTAACTATTTTGAACTGAGAATTTTACCCAAGAAAACCAGTCACAGTATATGTATTTTAATAAATACAGTTTAATAATATGCTGTTGGACTGTTTAATTTTTATGCCTCAGGGTAGCACTGAGCACTATTTCTAGTTTTAGAAGATTCCTGTCGTTAGTGTAGAACATTCTCTTATATAGCACCTGTTTTAAACTCCAAATCTGAATCTACTAATGTAAAACCTGACTTTTGAAATATTTGCTTTTTTGAACACTCTTCTTTAAAGGACCTATCAGGATCTGTCCCCAAAATGCTAGAAGCTTGAAGGATAAGGGAGGAACAATGTTGCATGGCCCAAACACATGTGCTTTCGTCATTAGCAAGGTACAGCATGACCTCATGTTGACCTCAAAGGTAAATGCTAACAGGGAACAATTATACATGCCTGTGAAAGCAGCTGAGTTTTGAACATGATCAAGGCAATAACTTCAGTGTGTAGAATAAAACTAGGTTTACAACACTGTCTGCCTTTCTCTTTCTCTCTTGTCTCTCTCCGAGTTTCTTCTTGAGAGAATATTGCGGTTTTTATGTGTATATTGCGACATAAAATTGCTTTTATGGAGGCCATAATAAATTCTTAAATATGGGGAACCCAAAGGATCTTGTATCCAATTTAGTCAAATTATACCTCTAAAAATGAGATACTCTTTTTAATGGAAAGGTTTTTGTTTGCTGTCTAGAGTATTGATATTGCAGCCTTCAGAATGTGTGTCTGTATTACCTTGGGGAATCTTCTGTAGTTCTGAAATGTATAGATCATCTAGACTTACAGGGAAGTTTTTTAAATATCAGTGTGTTAGGTTTTGTGTGTTTATGTTAGACTGCCACATAAAACTATGACATTTTTTCATAGAAGACTAAATATTCTGTAACATTATGTGATACGCCTCTAACATATGATGGAATATTATTTAGCTAGAAGTTCTGAGCTATTTGGAGAAGAATTGGTGCCAGCATCTTGGAACTGTTAGCCATATCTATCCCATATGTTCCGTACAATATAATTGTTTGACGTGAATTTTATTTTCTTGTTTTGCTAGAATGAGAGAGCATATTCCTTCTGTGGAACAATAGAATACATGGCTCCAGATATTGTAAAAGGAGGAGATACAGGACATGATAAGGTATGTTTTATCCAAGTTCATTACTTAAAAGGAATTAATTCTTTAGGCAACACTTGTTCAGCTTGAGGGGGTTTTGTAAAATGTGACAGTGTCTTATTTAAACATACATTATTTCAGGTTGTCCTAAAATAGATTATTGCCTATATTTAAAAACATCAGTATGATGTATTTTCAGGTTTTAATCTTAAGTAAAAGATATATTTGTAAAAGTCTTGAGGTTCACTAATGTTCTGTTCAGAATTTATTCTAAATGTGCACCGGGACAAAAAAAACCAAACTTACCTGGCATTTCCTTTTGAATAAACTGTTTAGTTCAGAGTGGAAAATGACCGTTTTGTCACTAATTCTGATATTTATTTTTTTTAATTGTGCATCAGGGAGAACTGTTATCTTCCCTAGAGTATGGAGTGGGTTATTAATGTTATAAATGTTCTCAGATTGTAAAAATCATGTTTAGCTTGAGGCTCAAGTTTTGTTATTAATTAGGGTGTCAGTAATTGAGGGGGAAAATCAAGACAATAATTCACAAATGATATTTGAAAGCAAAACATAAAAAAATATAGCTCAAAAGAATTCTGTGATATTCCTAGATAAATTCATAGAATCACAGAATGATTTGGATTAGAAGGGACCTCAAAGATCACCTAGTTCCAACCCCCTTGCCATGGCAGGGACATCTCCCACTAGATCAAGTTGCTCAATGCTCCATCCAGCCTGGCCTTGGACGCTTCCAGGGATGGAGAATCCACAACCTCCCTGGGCAACCTGTGCCGGTGCCTCACCACCCTCAGGGTAAAGAACTTCTTCCTTATATCTAGTGTAAACCTATGCTCTTCCAGCTTCCACCCATTACCCTTCACCCTATCGCTACAGGCCCTTGTAAAAAGTCCCTCCCCAGCCTTCTTGTAGGCCCCCTTCAGGTACCGAAAGGTTGCTATAAGGTCTCTCTGGAGCCTTCTCTTTTCCAGGCTGAGCAAGCCTAAATTTCAGCCTGTCCTTGTAGAAGAGGACTGAGGCCTTCTGACCATCTTGGTGGCCCTCCTCTGGACTCACTCCAACAGCTCCATGTCTTTCTTATGTTGGGGGCTCCAGAGCTGGATGCAACACTCCAGGTGGGGTCTCACAAGGACAAAGTAGAGAGGCAGAATCACTTCCCTCAACCTGCTGGTCACACATCTCTTGATGCATCCCAAGATACGGTTGGCTCTCAGGGCTACAAGCGCACACTGTTGGCTCATGTTGATCTTATCATCCACTAACACACCCAGATCCTCCTCCCCAGGACTGCTCTCATTGCCCAGCCTGTATCTGTGCTTGGGATTGCCTTGACCCAGGTGGAGGACCTTACCCTTGACCTTGTTAAACTTCATGAAGTTGACCCGGGCCCACCTCTCAAGCCTGTCAAGGTTCCTCTGTATGGCATCCCTTCCCTCCAGTGTGTCAACCACACCACACAACTTTGTGTCATCAGCTAACTTGCTGAGGGTGCGCTTGGTGCCACTGTCCATGTCACCAACAAAGATGTTAAATAGTACTGATCCCAGTACTAGTCCCTGAGGGACACCGCTTGTCACTGGTCTCCTCTTGGACATTGGGCCATTGACCGCAACTCTTTGACTGCGATCTTCCAGCCAGTTCCTTATCCACTGTGTGGTCCATCCATCAAATCCACGTCTTTCCAACTTAGAGACTAGGAGGGCCGGTTTAGCTCAGTGGGTTGAGCGTGGTTTTTGAAACACCGAAGGTCGCGGGTTTGATTCCCGTTCGGTTCTCAGGTGTTGCCTGACCTAGTCGAGAGGTGGCGTCCCTGCCCACAACAGTGAGGTTGGATTAAAATGATCTCTAAGGTCCCATCCAGCCCAGGCCATTCTATGATTCTATGATGTTGTGTGAGACAGTGTTGAAGGCCTTGCACAAGTCCAGGTGGATGACATCAGTTACTCTTCCCTTGTCAATTGATTCTGTTACTCCATCAAAAAGCCACCAGATTTGTCCCTTGGTGAAGCCATGTTGGTTGCCACCAATCACCTCCACATTTTCCATGTGCAATAGCAGAGCTTTCAGAAGGATCTGCTCCATGATCTTGTCGGGCACAGAGCTGAGACTGACTGGCCTGTAGTTGTTTGGGTCTTCCTGTTTTCCCTCTTTGAAAATGGGGGTGATGTTTCCCCTTTTCCAGTCAGTGGGTACTTCTCCAGACTACCGTGACCTCTCAGATATGATGGAAAGAGGCCTAGCAACTTCATCTGCCAGTTCCCTCGGGACCTGTGGATGGATCTCATCGGGTCCCATGGGCTAAAGAACCTTCAGGTTCTTTAAATGATCTTGAAGCTGATCTTTACTTACCGTGGGCGGATTTTCCTTCTCCCAGCCCGCGCCTTTGTCTTCTACAACTTGGACAGTGCAGCTAGAACCCTTGCCGGTGAAGACTGAGGGAAAGATCTCATTGAGAACTTTCTCCATATCCTTCATGACCAGCTCTCCTGTTCCCTTCTAGAGAGGGCCACATCTTCCCCAGCCTTCCTGTTATCACTGACATGCCTATGAAAGTTTTTCTCGCTACCCCTGATGTCCCTGGCTAGACTTAATTCTGTCTGGGCTTTAGCTTTCCTAACCTGATCCCTGGCTGCTCGGACCACTTCCTTGTATTCTTCCCAGTCTACTTGTCCTTTCTTCCACTTGCCGTAAATTCTCTTTTTATCTTAAAGTGTGTCCAGGAGCTTCTTGTTCATCCACGCAGGCCTCCTGACATTCTTGCCAGCCTTCCTCTTTTTTGGAATGCGTTGCTCCTGGGCACAGAGGAGGTGCTCCTTGAATACAGAGCAGCTTTCTTGGGCTCCTGTCCCCTTCAGGGCTTCATCCCATGGTACTCCACTGAGCAGATGCCTGAAGAGGTCAGAGTCTGCTCTCTTGAAGTCCAGGGTGGTGAGCTTGCTGCGCACCCTCCTTGTTGCCCTGAGGATCTTGAATTCTGCCATTTCATGGTTTCTGCAGCCAAGACTACCCTTAAACTTCACCTTATCCACCAGCCCCTCCTTATTGGTGAGAACAAGGTCCAGCATGGCACCCCTTCTCCTTGGTTCCTCTACCACTTGGAGAATTGTTCTGGTTGCTTGCTGCACTGAGAAGTTTCGGAGAATATTTAATGTCTAGTTTTGTTGGTTTGGGGTTTGGTTTTTTTTTTTTTTGCTAGAGAGTGTGTTGATTTGTTTTTCTCTTGGGGGCTAGAGGGTATAGTTGATGACAGTTCCCCTTGCACCAGCGTTTTTAAGCACTGGAAAATGTTATGTCACCCTTCATGCCCTTTTTGTAGACTAACTGAAATCAGTCTGACCTTTGCCTGAGAAGGTTCTTTATTTTCCTTCTCTGTCCATTCTGCTTCTTGTTTGGTCTGAATTTGCCTGTATATTTCTTCAGGTAGGGAACACTGTAGGGGGCACAGGTTTCCAGCTAGTAGCTGGCACTTTGAAATACAGCAGAATAATTACCTCCCTGACTTTTCTACTAAATAAAATAGAATGTGTTTTGTCATTTCACTTAGTCATTGTCTCACACGTACGTTGTATTCCAGTATAACATCTGCATCTTTTTTTCTGCTGTACTGCCTGCCTAGTTGTTAGTAAAAATGGAATGTTACAAACTTACGAATTGAAAGTCTTGTTTGCTCTCTCTTTCTTAGTTTAGCCTTCCCAGTTTCAGAGCATCTCTCCCATGGCATCAGTCACTTTGAATTGTGATTGCCTTCTCAAGCAGTTACAAATTCAATAATGTTGCTGATTTAAAAGGCCAATCTCTGTTTTGAGATCTTTCAGTTCTATCTGATACTTTCATTAGATGCAGTGCGGAGCCATACAGTTTTCTATAAGAAATAGCATCATAGTTCA
The DNA here is from genome assembly GCA_020746105.1 of Trogon surrucura. NCBI lineage: Eukaryota > Metazoa > Chordata > Aves > Trogoniformes > Trogonidae > Trogon > Trogon surrucura. The sequence continues at coordinate 29,010,409 of CM036623.1, read as the reverse complement.
ATACCAGATGTTAGCTGATACATAAGGGTGATTTTGCAGTTACCTATGCTTTTTGGAAGTTCCTTATTTTCATTTCTCAAGCTCCTAAAAGCTCACGTCACCATTACTTAGGAAGGCTTAGGTTCCTCTGCTATTTTGAGTGTGTTCATAATGTTAAGAGTGAAAATGAACTGAGTGGGGAGGAGGAGGGAAAAAAAGAATTTTAGTAGTCAGTGGAAAGAGTTCATTCAGCTTGAGAAATTAGTTGTAGAAGCTAAGTGGAAAAGTTTAAAATTGATGTATCGTAGAAGGTAGCTCCAATTAGTACTGCAATTGTTTATGCTTTATTGTATCTCAGTTTGTCTTTGTATTGCTAGGTGGGCTCCTCTTTGCTAGTTGCTCTCTGAGTGCATTGTTTTGTTAACAATTTGTTGACGTTCTTTGCTAACAGTTTTACTTATGTATTGTAACATACATAATTATTTTTTATAGGCTGTTGATTGGTGGAGTGTTGGTGTTCTTATGTATGAATTATTAACTGGAGCATCACCATTTACAGTTGATGGAGAGAAGAATTCCCAAGCAGAGATTTCTAGGTAAGATTCAAGACAGTAAAGTGTATATGCTTCCTCACAAAGTGATACTTATGCTATAATAGATGTTTTCTGAAGGTTTTAATCTAAAATTTAGGAAGAAAGTGCTACCAGGAAAACATCTTAGGTGTTCTGGTTCTGTTGATCAGAATGACATCTGGAAGCAGATAGGTTTTATTAACCTCAACAGGTTATAGAACTGACCTTTTCAAAAGACCTGTTTTGTTTAAACTCCAGTGGAACTGCAACTTTTTAGTTGTTCAGCCCTGTTGCATATTTCCTTTTGAAAATGAAGTACCTGTGTGAGATGCAGTCAGTTGGACAACCTTCTCTACCTCGTGGCAGAGCTAAAGGAAGAAGTGGAGAGGCTAAGGAGCATCAGAGAGTGTGAAAGAGAGAGATTGGTGGAGCCACTCCCTGATGCACACACAACACTCTCCACACGCATCAGAGGATCTCCTCCCCTCTGGCCATCAGGTCAAAGGAGGGGACCTAAGAGATGGGGGGGAATGGAAACGGGTCCCTGCCCAGCCTCCCTCACCTGCCCAGTTGCCTCTGCAGAACAAGTATGGGTCTCTGGAACAGGAGAGCCAAGGACATGGAGGTGTTCAAGGCCAAGTTGGACAGAGCCTTGAGTAGCCTGATCTAGTTGAGAGGCGTCCCTGCCCATGACAGGGAGGTTGGATTAGATGATCTCTAAGGTCCCTTCCAACCTAGACCGTTCTATGATTCTGTGAAAAGGTGGATGGATGTGCACCCATAGGGCTGACTACGGTGAGCAAGTCAGCCCCACCCATCAGGACCAGTCCAACAAAAAAGAAAAGAAGGGTGGTTGTCATTGGTGACTCCATCCTGAGGAGAATGGAGGGTCCGATCTGCTGCCCTGACCCAGCCCACAGGGAAGTCTGTTGCCTCCCTGGAGCTTGGATTAGGGACATGACCAAAAAACTTCCTAGTCTGGTGCATCCCACTGATTACTACCCATTGCTGGTTGTCCAGTCTGGCAGTGATGAGATCAAACAAAGGAATGCAAAGAGAATTAAAAAGAACTTTAAGTCACTAGGCCAGTTGATCAAAGGATTGGGGGCACAGGTATTTTTCTCTTCTATCACTTCAGTAGCAGGTAGGAATACTAAAAGGGACAGAAAAGTACATGCAGTGCATGCATGGCTTAAAGACTGGTGCTGCCAGCAACATTTTGGGTTTTATGATCATGGGGAAGTTTACGCAACACCGGGCATTAGAGATATAGATGGGGTGGGGCTGTCTCAGAGAGCGAGGAGAATTCTTGCTGGTAAGTTGGAGGGATTAATCGATAGGGATTTAAACTATGTTGGAAGGGGTAAGGGGATAAAACCTGGCTCACTATGAACGACCCAGGGGGAAGTATCCCAGGGTTAGGTGTCAAAACAATGGCCCTGCTCAAGTGCATCCACTCCAACATGGGTGGCACAAGCAACAGTAACAGATTCTTCTCCATTAAGTCTCTTAAGTGTCTGTATAACAATGGAAGAAGCATGGGGAATAAACAGGAGGAATTAGACATCTGTGTGCGATTGGAGAGCTACGATCTCATTGCGATTACAGACACATGGTGGGACAGCTCGTGTAACTGGAATGTGGACCTTGATGGCTCTGTCCTTTTTAGGAAAGACAGGCTAAAAAGGCGAGGCAGTGGAGTTGCTCTTTACGTGACAGCAACTGGAATGTATTGAGATCTATCCAGAGGTGGATGAGGAGCAAGTAGAGAGTTTGTGGGTAAGAATTAAGGGGCAGGCTAGCTTAGGGGTTACTGTGGTGGGTGTCTATTACAGACCGCCTGATCAGGAAGAGAAAGTTGATGAGGCCTTTTACAGACAGCTGTCAGTAGCCTCTCAATCACAGGCCCTGGTTCTCGTGGGTGATTTCAACTACCCAGATATTTGCTGGAAGGCCTACACAGCCAGCTGTCCTCGGTCCAGGAGGTTCCTTCAGTGCATCCATGATAATTTCTTGATGCAAATGGTGAATGAGCCGACCAGGAGAGGAGCACTGCTGGACCTTGTGTTCACCAGCAAGGAAGGTCTGGTTGAAGTGCTGAAGGTTGAGGGCAATCTTGGCTTCAGTGACCATGAGATGGTAGAGTTCAGGATCTTGTGTGGTAGAAACAGTATACCAAGCAGGATCGCAACCCTGGACTTTAGCAGGGCCAACTTTGGCCTTTTCAAGAAATTTCTGGGGGAAACCCCTTGGGACAGGGAACTGGAAGGTAAAGGGGCCCAAGAGAGTTGGGGCCGGTGCTTTTCAATATATTCATCAGTGACCTGGATGAGGGATTAGAGAGCACTGTTGGCAGGTTTGCTGATGACACAAAACTGGGAGGAGTGGTTGACACACCAGAAGGCTGTGCTGCCATTCAGAGAGACCTGGACAGGCTGGAGGGCTGGGTGGGGAGAAATCTTATGAAGTTCAACAAGGGCAAGTTTAGAGTTTTGCACTTGGGAAAGAATAACCCCACGTGCCAGTATAGGCTGGGGACTGCCCTGCTGGAGAGCAGCGCAGGGGAAAGGGACCTGGGGGTTCTAGTGGACAGCAGGATGGCCATGAGCCAGCAATGTGCCCTCGTGGCCAAGAAGGCCAATGGCATCCTGGGGTGTATTAGAAGGGGAGTAGCAAGTAGGTCGAGAGAGGTCCTCCTGCCCCTCTGCTCTGCCCTGGTGAGGCCATATCTGGAATATTTTGTCCAGTTTTGGGCCCCTCAGCTCAAGAGAGACAGGGAACTGCTTGAGAGAGTCCAGCGCAGAGCCACAAAGATGATGGAGTGGAACATCTCCCTTATGAGGAAAGGCTGAAGGATCTGGGTCTCTTTAGCTTGGAGAAGAGGAGACTGAGGGGTGACCTTATAAATATGTCAGGGGTGAGTGTCAGGAGGACAGAGCCAGGCTCTTTTCAGTGATGTCCAATGACAGGACAAGGGGCAATGGGTACAACCTGGAACATAAGAGGTTCCGCAAAAGTATTAGGAAAGACTTTTTCACAGTGAGGGTGACAGAGCACTGGCACAGGCTGCCCAGGGAGGTTGTGGAGTCTCCTTTGGAGACTTTCAAAACTCACCTGGACGCGTTCCTGTGTGACCTACTGTAGGTGATCCTGCTCTGACAGGGGGATTGGACGAGATGATCTTTTGAGGTCCCTTCCAACCTCTAACATTCTGTGAAATGAAATATGAAATGATGATTTTTTGAGAGACTGGACTTGAATTTTACAGATTTTTTTCTTTTTACAAAAACTTGCAGACTTAGCTGTCTTTTCCTAGGTCCGTAAGTGGTCTTTAATACCGTTATTTTTCTTAAATTCAAAGATGAGAACCTGCAAGGTTGCTAACATCCATCCTTCAATGGCCAATAACCTAATTTCTGATCTAAGTATCTTTTGGCAGGTTTACTGTGTTGTTGCTCAGTGCATTGTTATTCAGGTTGGTGTTAATGCTACAGGTTTATCAACATCACTTCTGTAGTCTTTCAGCTTTTGGAAGGTAAATTCTTACAATTTTCTTTATTTATTCTCCAGTTTTCCTGTTTCCTGAAAAGACCTTTTCTTAACTCAGCTTGTGTTGTTCTTTCTCACATATGGACAGTTTATTTCTGTTGATGTTTCAAGAGCATCTTGTTTAATGGAAGCGATAATTCACCATCCTACTTCCTTTTTGCTTGGGTTCCCCTTGTTGATGCCAGTGGTGGACTGATAGATCCAGTTTCTGCTTGTTTTCTTATCACCTCCAACTGATAAGCCCCTGATTTATAGCTGTCATCTCATTAGTCCCAACTATATTACTGCATTTCACACTTGCTGTCATCTGTCTTCTGTAATTTTAGTATGCACAAGACCCTTGGTTTCTGAATCTTTTCCATTGATAACAATTTTTGTGCTGAATGACATCTGTTTCGTGTGTTTGCAGTTTATAATGTTACGTTCCTTTTGAAATTGTTTTCTCTGTCCTGGCTGCTGCACTGAGTCGTGTGGAGGCTTCTGGAGAACAAGGGTTGCTGCCTACTTCGGGGAGCAACAGGAGTTTGTATGGGGCTTTCTCTACGGATAGGGCAGAACAGGCAGACAGATGTGAGGTACCAGCATGCTGTGGTGCTCCTGCAGCCCAGACAGAGGGTAAGAAGAATATGGAGCAGAAATACATCTCTCAAGATGGAAAGAAAACCTTTTTCTAAGGATGGAAAAGGGTCTGTGCAGTTTATTGCAACTTGGGAAGCTGTTGAGCTTCTTGCTTGAGAGACTGAAAGATCCCCTCCTTTCCTGACATGGTAGTTTGTTACATTTAGAAATTCTTGTTACAATATTCGTGGCTTTACAGAAATACCTTCCTTGTATTTACCTCTAGTGCAAATACACTGAGCTCTTTCAAGAAATAACAGCTGGGTTTTCAGTATCTGTCTTTATTATAAGCCTGTCTGTCCTAGAAGCTATGATCTTTATTTCTCCTTTTCTCTGATAATTTTGTCATTGAAGACATATTCACGATTTACACTTAATGCCCTTTTTTTTAATATTGTGAATTCTTTCAATTATGGCTGCAGCCTTTTCTATAAAGTTTTCTGTTGAGTTATGATCCAGACGCTAGATAATTTTATGCCTGTAAGAGGTTTCAAATTCTCTTTGTGACTATCTTTGGTCTTTCTAGTTTCATTTTCTCTCTAAACTGATGAAAAACTGAATTGCAGGTAATTTCATCAGATATTTACAGTTGCCAATGGTAATGAAGTCACTAGCAGTGACACAGAGATATGAGTCGGTGCGAGCTTCTTTCTTGATGACAAAGTACTCTAAACAGAAATCACATTCCCTAACCTAAATAGGCTTTAACTTGCTAATTGCAGCAGAGTTAATATGAATAATGTGAATCACATCAGTGATCTGCCTCCAGATCAGTTCAACCTTTCAGTAAAGCAAATAGTTTCAAGGAATTCGTAAGTATTTTGTCCAAGTCTCTGGCACAGAACTGGGGATGCACATATAGATATGACTGCTCGGAACAGAATCTGACATTAGTAGTTTTGACATGACAGGGAGTTCAGTAGAGTCATTCTCAAATGTGAAGGCAGAAGCTTTGCTTTGGAAGCATGTTCCTCTGACCTTTACAGGGCTTCAGCTTGAGATTGCTTTCTTTCCCTGAACCTCAGGATGTATTTCTATCTCTTTGGTGATGCTTAAAATACAGTTCTGAGGGCCCTGATTATGTCTATAGTAACAGTTCTTTAACAAACCTCATGTTTCTGGTGGTCAAGTATGATGATCTGATTGTGTCTTTTACCTAGTGAAAGCAAGATAAGCTTCATGTTCTGTACTTTTGATGTTTTTATTATCTCTTCCACAGTCAGGTTCAGACATCACCTTTTAGGCTAATTATGGTGGAGGGTCAAGAGGTGGCTTCCATGTCAGTATCACATGTTTTATGTCTGTGTCTTGACCCAAATAGTTGGGTTTTGTTTCATTTCTCTTGCCTATAGAATGTTTCTTTGGTTGACACATAACCTTCCTCGACTTCCTTCCTTGTAACTAATTTTGTTTCTCACTGTCACTATTTTAAACAAGTTACATAGTTATGATTTCCAATAATGAATTGGTATTAGTTTGTTCAAGTACCTTTTCTTTACTTAGTTTTCCATAGCTTATACTTCTCAAAATGATTGCTCAGTGGATATATTTAATAGTACTTTTTTACAATATGGTTTGCTGTCGTGGTTCAAGCCGACTGGGATAAAGAACCACGCAGTCTTCAGCGCTCTTGTCCCCTCACCCCCATTTCCACAGTGATGTGGAGGGAGACAATTCAACTAAAAAGGCGCAGGGGTTTGAGATTAAGGATAGGAAGGGTAATAATCACAGAACCATAGAATGACCTAGGCTAGAAGGTCCTTAGAGATCATTTAGTCCAACCTCCCTGTCATGGGCAGGGACGCTTCTCCATTTAAGATGATGGGTAAAGAACAAGAGCAAGTTGGGGAGGAAAACATAGATGTAATTCACCACCACCACTTACGAAGTAGGATAGTGAGAGGAAAACACAGTAGATACGACTGTTCTTTCCTATCTTCCCGGCTACCTCCTCTGCCCCCCTCCTCCCAGCAGTGCAAGGGGGCTGAGGGGTGCATCCGTCTGGCCACTGCTCATTGTCCATAGCAGCTCCTTCTTGAGAAAGTAGGGCTCCTCGCAGTCTCTCCTTCCTGCCACGTGGTGTCCACCTCACAGGAGGCAATCCCTTCCTCCTCTTGTGTCCCTCAGGGCCACGGACCACTTTGGCCATGTCTCCTGCTGATGGTTGGTCTCTCTCCCCTCTCACGTGGAGCTCTGCATGTACTGACATCCTGGACAACCTTCTCCCTTTCCTTCTCCTCTGAGACTCTTCTTCCCCTCTTTCTTCTCAGGGTGGTGTTCCTTTGTTCTCCTCTCACCTCCTCCTCCTCTAACAGAAAAACTCCCCAGTGTTAAAGACAGGGCAGCTCAAGACAAGAGAAACCAAAAGAGAGGAAAAAAAACAATGGGGTCACCTCTTAAATACCTTGATGGCAGAGACACTGACTGGCCTGACCCTGGCCAGAGGCAGGTCTGACTCCTACCTGGGCGTGAGGGAGACTCTCAAAGCTTCACACAAGTCTACCTCCGCTTTTACAAAATAACCCCACCAGACTCAAACCCATGACGTTTTCAATAAGTCAAATTGCCGAATTGGTCCTGTTGTCAATAGATGTATTAATTTTCTTTGACGTAAATTGGATTTTTCTCAGCTATGCAGCGCATCAGAGTTTTTGATAAGTTTAGATGTTTGCAGAGTTAATTAAAATGGAAAAGTAAGAGAATATCTGTCAACTTCTGACTAACAGTGTGTTTTTCCCTTTCATTTTATCTTAACCACTGGGAGCAATCTGCTGTTCGTGTTGGAGAATTCCCAATGACACTATCTTTATGAGGCCTTTATTGAGCATTGCAAGGGCATTCCTGCTTAAATCCTTAAGATTATCACCCTTAAATGAATGAGGTCAGAATCCTCTTCAAATTCTCATTGGACTGTCATTGTAGTATAAGCCTTTGGCACGTGTTTCTTTCATTCTTTCATTTTCGGTTGATTTTACATGCAGTGCCTTCTGTGTGCAGCCAGCAAACGCATACCCTACTTCTACTGTTTTGGTAAGGAACTGAGAAGAGACCTGTGGTCGGTCTGTGAAATTAAACTACGAGTGGTAGTAACTCTATGAATTTTTCATGACAAAATCACCAAATTCTTTCACTGCACCTGTTAAACCGGAGTGACTCTGAAAGATACTGGTAAAGAGGAGTAGCGTCTAATGGTCAAGGTGTTATTTCCGTGCTGTATCCCCTGCTCACTGAAGATTAAGCACCGCCTATGCCGTATCATTCATTAGCATGTCCTTCACATTATCATGTATCTTCTTGGTTTGTAGTATTTATGGGAGAAACTCATTGGACCTTAAGTTCCAGAAAAGCCATGCCAATGGGGTTAGCTCTTGGCTCTGCATAGTCTGCCCGCAGAAGGGTAGGATGGAAATGACCCAAGGCATCAAAATGGTAAGCCCCTTGACCTATGCAAGGGATGGTTTCTCTCAAGTTGTTTTCAGTACAGTGAGAGTGCTCTCACCAGCAGGGGTAATCTCAGCTCATCCAAGCTCAGACAGGTTGTACTAGGTTAGGAGAAGCACAAAATGCAGCAGAGTAGTCTTTCAGTAGCTTTGTCCACAGTTGCCACTTGGAATGCTTAATTCTTCCTCCTTACTTCTATCACTGTTACTGCACCTCATAAACATGAAATCTGTGGTAGGATAAAGGTGATTCAGAAAAGGAAAGGAAGGTTGATGCTAAAGGCTACAGCTTCTTTTCAGAAGCATAGACAAGCCCATGAAAGACTTTGACACATATAGCTTCATTTTTGATTACTTCTGTAGCGTAGTTCTGTGAACCAGTCCAGAGCATCATGAATATTTTAAAGTATCAGTCAACGTCAAAAATATTTCTGAACGAATGCTACTGGCAAGTAGCTTAAGTGAAGTCCACTTGTACAGCGGGGTAGAATGCTGCCTGCTCTGCAGTGGGCTCTAGGAGGCCCAGCAGTTGGAAGATATCCCTCAATATAGCTATAGCTTGCTTTTCATTTAGCTAAAACCCACTTAATTTTTAATTCTGCCTATAAAAACCAAAATATTTAAAACAGCAATCTTGGCAAAAGACAGGAATTACTGATGCTGTGGCCACAGAATTTTAACGTTAGGGGAAGTATGGGGTTACACTGAACTATTATTGGCAAAATATGTATTTTAGTTGTTTTTGACAGGTATAATTTTTTTCGGGGATTCCTTACAACAAGAATTTAAGGAGCAGTTTTGGTCTTTGAGTAGATCCAAAGAGCAGAATGTCAGGTAATTAAAAAAAGTTACTTTATAAACCTGTCTCAGTTTCATCTAGTACTCTGCTTAGTTTCCACATCAATGGTACAACTCATTGCAGTTCTCAGACTGACCGAAGACATGTGGTGTGTCACTGGAAATCTGCAATTAGGAGGGTGAGGTTTACTGGTGTTCTTACTGTATAAGTGCTTCTTTTGGCCAAGAATTTTTTGGTAACTTTGCAGTGCAGGGTTCTATAAAAAACATTCCACTGCTTATGTGTGTTCCACCTTCTTCTGTGAATGTTAGTATTTGCATCAGACATGGGCAAGAATCTTATTGTTAGCCCTTACAAGCATCACTACTACAGAGAATCATCTTCTGAGGCTACAGAGAGAAATCACACACATTTAGCTTTGTTGCACGTGTTACCCATTATCCCACTTCAGCATCTTTTTTAGAGATATTTTCATTTTTTTTATCTGACTTGGCTGTATATAATCTCTGGCATTTTTCAGACAGAAAAATGGTCTAGAGTTTCTCTTTTGGATTCTAAGGACATCCTGAAGTCTCAAACCCTTTGCTTTAGAAAACAATTTAAAAAAATGCTGACTTAGGGCAGGATTTTTTTTTCCCCCCTTTCTGAGTGCTGGAAGAGAACTTGTCTCTTTCTAGGGTCTTTGTTAAATACCTTCTGAATTTTCTCATCGGAAATATTGATAAATACGTTTTCTTGGGCTCCTCTAACTGAAGTGATTTTCAAGCTAAGAAGACACTGTAGATTTTGTTGGTCCTCCTGTATATCAAGTAAGTTTGCTATCAAGATATCCTGACTTCTGTTTTACAACAGGAAGGTTTTCTTACTTCCTTAACCGCTTCCCCTTTCTGAAACTGGATGATTTTTGAAGAGGCTCAATCTTTACTTCTCCATCAATCCTACAATGTAAGAATCCTGTTTAATGATGTTTAAATTTGACATTAACATCCCTAATAAAGAAATCATGTGGCAATATTGTGCTTTCTTCTTTTCTGTAAGTGTGTCCAGAAGTTACTTCTGCTAAGTTACTGTTACTTCTGCTAAGCAGAGTGGCTGTGATTTAGACCCTTACTGGGAGATCATCCTTAAATTCTTTAAAGATACAATCCATCTTAAAACTCAGACTGTATTTTTCTAACACATTTCAGCATTACTTAAAAAGACAAAGTGAGCCTCTTGGTTTGTTTCCTTGGAACAGAGTCAGTAGAAACAACCCCTCGGATATGTGCGTATTGAACTTGGTTTTGTCCTTCCACACTGGCAGGACAAGATTATTAAGGAAACGGTCCGTTTGCATCTGGTTTTGGAGTAATCCAAGAAGTTACGTATTTTAAGATAAAAGATTTCCCATGAGATAGCTGACTCTGAACACGTGTCATGTAGTACCTTCAAAAAAATAGAAGTGTCCTGCAGAGATCAACTCCATTAGAGAGATAAAACAGTGAAGGTTTTAGTGCTGCCACAACCTCATACAATTTCAGGCTCACAGTCTGTCATAGCTTCAAAATCTTTCAGTGAGTATTTAGTGGAGGCATTCTAAGTTCTTATTCTATGTATCATGCTTCCTTAAGTCAGCACAGTGAGAGTATGCATATAGATACATGAGCACCAAGTTGAATGTGAGCCAGCCGTGTGCCCTTGTGGCAAAGGCAGCAAAATTATATCCTGGGCTGCAGGTTGAGGAAGGTGATCGTTCTGCTGTACTCAGCAATGGTGTGGTCACACCTGGGGCACTGGGTCCAGTTCTGGTCTCCCCAGTACAGGGGAGACATGAACATATGGGAGGGTGACCAGCAAAGGGCCACTAAGAAGACAAAGGTGCTGAAACATGAGAGGAAAGGCTGAGAGAGCTGGGACTTTTCCACCTGGGGAAGGGAAGGCTCAGGGGGATCTCACCCATGTGTATAAATGCCTGAAGGGATGGGCCAAAGAAGAGGGAGCCAGGCTCTTTTCAGTGGTGCCCGTGGATAGGACTAGAGGCAGTGGGCAGACATGGGGACACGGGAGGTTCCTTCTGAAGACCAGGAAAAACTTTTTTTGCTGTGATGATGACTGAGCACTGGCACAGATTGCCCACTGGTGTAGTGGAGTCTTCCTTCTTGAAGATAGACAAAAGGCGTCTGGACATGGTTGTGGGCAACTGGCTCTAGGTAACTGTGTTTGAGCAGGGAGGGTTGGACCAGGTGATCTCCAGAGGTCCTTTTCAACCTCAACAGTTCTGTGGTTCTGAATGCTACAGGGTTTTGTGAGTGTATCTTTTAAAGCCTGTTGGGTTTTTTTTGGTATTTGTTGTCTGTGTGCATTCTCAGTTTTCCTTCAATCATAGAACCATAGGGTGGTTTGGATTGGAAGGGATCTTAAAGATCATCTAGTTCCAACCTGCTTGCTAGGGGCAAGTCCTTAGCTTCAGCACCTCCATTTAGAGTAACTAAAGGAAAAATTACCTTCCTCTATATATGAAACTGTTGGAACTACACATATAAAAGGTAGGTAATGAAATGTGATTCTGCTTAGGCTTCCAAGGTTTTCAACTTCCACTAGCTTTATTTGATGGCTTCTAGTTGTTGTATTGCAAGAGATAGCAAGGTCCCTGTCTGCTTTCTCTTTACCACTCATCATGTTGGGGGGAGCGCTGTGCCCAGTCCACTTCAGTCCCCTCTTCACTAAGCTGGATAGTTCTGGCCCTTTTGTAGATCTTCATATGAAGAAACAAATTCCATATTTCCGATTAATCTTATTACTTTTCTCTAAAGCTTTTCAGATGCCTCTGTTTGCGAGTAGGGCATGAGCACTGCACACAGTATGCCAAGCGCAAGCAAACCTCAGATGGCCCAAGGGTGTATCTTTTTATTTTCAGGCAGGTTTTTGACTGCTGTTGGACATGTTGATGTCGTTGTGGAGCTATCTGCTGTAGCTATGAGATTTCTTTTTGAATAGTAATAGCAAGATCAGTATGTACGAAATGAAGATTGTTTTTCTTTTGTGAATTAAGTTACATAATTAATCTCCTACAGATGTTGTTTTATGTCTACATTTCTTCAAATTTTTCTTTATTTAAAAAAAACCCTCCACAATGCTGACTTCACATTTGTCGTCCTCCTGTCTTCTGGTACATAAGTCAAATGTGAAACACTATCGTTAGTGTGGTAACTCTTTTATTTAACAGTAATCACATTAAGTAATTACTAAATAATTGTTGTCCTGTTTGTTTTACAGGAGAATATTAAAAAGTGAACCACCTTATCCACAGGAAATGAGTGCACTGTCTAAGGATATAATTCAGCGTCTTTTGATGAAAGACCCCAAGAAGAGGCTAGGTTGTGGTCCCACTGATGCTGATGAAATCAAACAGCATCCCTTTTTCCAGGTAAAACAAACAAAACTTCCCAGATACCACTTACGCTGTGTTAGCGGGTTGTTAATCGCATTGATGTTTGTAAAAATGTCTGTATGTTTATTCATGTGGATTTTGTATATACTAAAAGAAGGGGAAGGTAGATTTTTAATCTATTCTGTCTGTTTCTATCAGTTGCTTGAAGCAGCCAAAATATACACTACTTAAACCCGCTCTAATAGAAAACACTTAAATTACATTGTGTGGGTTTTTTTAAAAACAAAGTTTGCCACTAACATTATTAGTAAAATTTGATTATTGCTAAAATTCACCATTAGTGATTAAAAACCTGTTTAGTATTTTCCTTTGCCTAATTAAATATTTAGTCTTGTTTAGTAGTTTTGAATTCTGTTCAGGTTTCACTGTATTACCATTTGGTATTAAACAGTGACAAAGATTGGATTTGTGTATAGCATCTATGCTATTCCATCCATTGTGGTTAAAATGGTTTGTGTGCTTTCTTTGAAAAAAACAAAATATCTATTTCTAATGCTCCTGAGACTACATATATTCTTAATTAGTATAAATTTTGAAGTATTTAAAGCTGGTAGTATAAACCTTTCAGATAAATACTTTCAATGTAATTCTAACATTGAGCATGGGCAATATCTTGCCTTTCTAACTTCTGAATTTCTTCTTGGTTCTTCTGTATCTCCTTCCTCTTATGAGAGAGTCTATCAAAGTAGAGTTAAACATCATTTGTTCACTGTTTTGGAAGATGCAGGGGGTTTTTTGGGTTTTTTTCCTCAACACTTTCTAATCTTGACTTCATTTCATTTGCACTCTTGTACAGTAGTGATACTACTAGCCTACTTCTAGCCATGCATTTAAGTAACAGTCCACAAGTGTTATGTTCTTGGGGCTCTGGAAGCTGAGATTGGTAATTAAGCATAGAAATCAGCAAAGAAAACTTGATAGTGCATGCATGCAATATGGGTCACAAAAATAAAAATACTGTTTCCTGTGAAGTAGAGGAAGACATTTGAGGGCTGTCACCTTAATTATTTGGCTTATCTTCACTGTTAAATTTCTTGATTTTGTTTTTTTTCTTAAACTGGGTTCTGTCTGTGTACATATAAGTATGATACTTCTTAATTTTACCTAGTAGGGCATAATTTGAATGTTTTTGATACATCTGTGGAAAATAGCAAGTGGAGTTAGGACTATTTGTTTCTGGACAAGTCACAGAATCATAGAATGTTCAGGGTTGGAAGGGACCTGTAGAGATCATCTAGTCCCAACCCCCCTGCCAGAGCAGGGTCCCCTAGGGCAGGTCACACAGGAACATGTCCAGGCGGGTTTTGCAAGTCTCCAGAGAAGGAGACTCCACAACCTCTCTGGGCAGCCTGTGCCAGGGCTCTGTCACCCTCACAGTGAAAAAGTTTCTTCTCATGTTGAGGCAGAACGTCCTGTGTTCTAGCTTGCACCCATTATTCCTTGTCCTATTACTGAGCAACACTGTGAAGAGACTGGCACCTTCCTGTTGACCCCCATTCCTCGGGTATTTATATACATTACTAAGGTCCTCTCTCAGCCTTCTCTTTTCAAGACTAAACAGCCTCAATTTTCTCAGTCTTTATTCGTGTGAGAGAGATTCAAGTCCCTCGGTCATCCTGGTAGCTCTAGATAGGTCTCTCTTTCCAGTATGTATTTCTGTTAAATTTTCATGTGATTCAAATTTATTTTCTTGTTTTTGGTTTAGAATATGAATTGGGATGATTTAGCTGCCAAAAAAGTACCAGCTCCATTTAAACCTGTAATCAGAGATGAGTTGGATGTCAGTAACTTTGCAGAAGAGTTTACAGAAATGGATCCGACATATTCTCCTGCAGCTACACCTCAGACTTCAGAAAGAATATTTCAGGTATTTTAAGAACTCACATTAGCTTTAAAAAAAATTAATTTATCTAGCACTTCCACGTGTATAGATACTTCTTTTTATCCTGCCTTCTAGGTTATTGGGAATTAACTATGTAATATCCAATCTCAATTCTCACAGCTGTTTGTTCAGCAATTGCAAAATGAGAAAGGTGGTAACAGTCCTACTGCAAGCATAAAATTCCATATGTTGCCATTCCTAGCTGAATGTCCTACCTGCCTGGACTACTGACAGTCTGTCCTTATTGGTTCTTCACTCTGTATGAGTCTTGTCATTTTGACTCCTCAACTTGGGCTACCAGCTTCAACACCACCAATGTAGTTTGCCGATGTCCATATTATGCTGAGGTCGAGGCATTCCTTTGGGAAGGGAGAGCTTACAGCAGAGTTGAAAGTAGGTCTTTCACATCCTAAAGGAGTGTTCTGATTACTAGGCTACTATATACGCATCAGTAGCAAAGCTTTCCTTACCATTTCCTCTGGGCTATTAAAGAATGTTCCCTTCTTGGACTGCACAGTCTGGACATCAAACGAGCAGAAACAGCTCATCTGCAGGCCACTTGGTACCAAAGCTGCAGAAGTGAACAGCAGTTCAGATTGCTTTCTCTCCTCCCTCTCTTTGTATTTTGTTTTTTTTTATTCTCGGGGTCTAAGCAGCTTAATGCTTAGTATAGAGGAATATAGCATCACATTTGAAAGTTGTTAGATTTTAGTGGCTGTAGCAAACCATATATGCGTGACGTAATACTGTCTGATTTCGTCTTGCAGTGGTAGCCACAGCTGGTCTTGTTCTAATATCCAGTCATTAATACAATGCTTATTTTGTTTTGCCATGTAAAATTGTTTGATGCTTACATCACATTAGAAATATTCCATGCCTTAATTTAAAGGTGTTCTGGGAAGCTAGCTAGTTTGTACTCTATGAGCCCTTATCACTATTGCAAAACAATTGAAGCTGAGCCATATTTTTAGTATTACTGACTAGACTTTTTTTTTTTTATTTATTTTATTTATAACTGTGGAGAATCCTACAAGGAATTCCGGGAAGATACCTGTTCACATTGAACACAGTAATATCTACCCATCAATGAGCCAGTTATGGTTTCTGTGTCATGTTATGAAAATTCTGATTTCTTTGGAACTTCTAAGGTTTTGTGTGCAGTATGATTATGTGCAGCAATTTCACGCCATGCTTTTTTGTAATGTCTTAATTTCATAGGGATATTCTTTCGTTGCACCTTCTATTTTGTTTAAACGCAATGCAGCTACAGTAGATCCTCTTCAGTTTTATATGGGGGATGAGCGGCCTGGAACTACAACTATTGCCAGAAGTGCTATGATGAAGGTAATAATAATATGAAGAGCTGAATTAATTTGATTAACTTGGAGCTGCGTGTCACTTTCAAAGCAGCAATCACAAACTAGACTACAGATTACAAAATGATCATTATTCATTTTTCTGTTCTCTGTGATGGCTCCTCCAGTGATCCAAACGTATAATTTGCATGTGGTACTCTTAAGAAGTGGCTGAAGTTTAATCTGAAAAATTAGATGATTGTCTGCTCTTCCAGAACATCAGAGCATAGTAGTAATAGTAATTTGACTCCTGATGGTTCTTATTCAACCAGCCATTGTAGACACTTTTGAAGCTACTTCAATTACACCAGAAATCCTTTTAGGATGTGTTTGCCCCAAAGTACGTATAGTTGTGTGAAGCCTTATAAGAACACATGCTATTGTGATGTCCTCAAGCAAGCACATAGTTTTGTGGATAAATGTATGTACAGCCATCTTTGATCTTGTTTGTCTGAATATTTTGTATCCTAAACTATTGTATTAGTAATGATTTAGTGATTATGTTTGTTTAATGTAATGTAAGATTTACTCTTTGATTGTTAGAATAAAGTTTATGCATTTTATTAAAGAGAAGTTAAGATGATATTTTATCAAGAAGAGAGCTCTTCTACAATTTTAAATGTAGATGAAAAATTCTCGTGAAACTTTACTCTTTGTCTTTGACTGTGTATACTAAAAGTATTCTGCAGAACTAAATACAGACAGTTTCCTAACAGGACTCTCCATTTTATCATCATTATGAACTGGATCTGAAAGAGAAACCATTGGGAGAAGGAAGTTTTTCCATTTGTCGAAAGTGCTTACACAAGAAAACTAGCCAAGAGTATGCAGTAAAAATAATTAGCAAAAGGTATAAATATTCTCTAAGACACTAAAAATATTTTCTTTGCTTACTGTCACCCATGGATTAGAATAATGTTCGCTACGTTTTTGGAAGTGGAAAAATAACTTTAACATTTCCTATTTGAAGAATCTACAGAAACTTATGACGTTTAAAAGAGCCTGAGAGTCTTTTAAAACAAAATGTTGTTCTTGTTGGGGAAGACACAAGAAGAAACCAAAAGAGGACTTTTCCGGTTCCTAGTTGTACCCTACCCTAATTTGCCCTTATTTTTCTCCTAACCATAGTAAGGTATAAGGCTTTCCTATCTTTAGACGTAAGTGAACTGAATGTAGGCTTATGCTGGCTCCCTTTCCTAAGCAGCCCAGTTGATTGCCCAGGACATTGCCTTTAAAAAGGATCTGTGGTGTGGGTTGCTTCAGATCTAATTAATTGCGTGTGTAAAATGGAATTAGACTATGGAATTGTAAGTTGCATGTTGTTTCTTGAATGTTCTGAAGAGAACACCACAGCAGAGGTAGCTGACTTGCTTTCTACGTGGGGACCATCTGGTCCTCTTCCAGAACAGATACTTCTGACAATTTCTGCCCAAAGAAAAATAGAGATAAGGGATTCTCTGAGGGGTGGATGGACTTCTAGCTTCATTTTGCAGTGTTCATTGATAAATATATCCCTAGTGTGTTGTAGAACACTGGCAAGAAAGGAAAGTGTAAATGTTCTGCCATGAGAATGGTAGTTCACAGTGATCTCTTCTCCAAGACATTTGGCTGTACCTCTGTTTTTCCAGACTTTAGAAGTAATTGTCTACTAGACTTAGGTGTTTCATCACGTGCTTTTTGGATAGGATAAGTTCAAGAATAAGACACCTAAATATAGGTGTCTTGAGTTTTCTGAGCTCTGCTACCATCGATGGAGACCTACTCAGAACTATTAGTGGAGCCTACAGGCAGACTCGAATGACCAGGTGCTAGCAGTAGGATTCAGTCACTTAAACATAGGCATCTACGTAGTGCCATTTCAGCATCTGTTGGTGTCCTTTCTGTCCTCCAGTTCCCATCAGTCTTGTGACTACTACCTTTTATGTAGATGTCTTCATGGCTGATGTCTTCCAGGCTTTCCTGTGCTTAGGTCACTGAATCCTACTCTAGGTATGTATTTTACAGTGAAGTAGTAAGATTCATTAACTAGAATGTTACTCGTTATAATGAGGCCTTAGACAAGTAGTATGCAGTAGACACCTACATTTGGTATTTTAATCTGAAAATCTCTACCTTTTTGTCTACATTCAAAATTTTTTTTCTGTGGTGCATGCAGAGCTGCAGATCAGTCCTCCCATCTCATCTTAAGCTAATGGATTTTTTTGTTTCTGGATAACACTGAGCAACTAGTGTTGACTTTTAGGAAATATGCCCCTAAGTGATATTACTCACAGATGTTTTAGCTCTTTCTCCCTCATCTTGGTGGACCAGGCTAAATGAAGGTAAGAAGTGGTCTGTATACAGAGATTTATTTAGGATTGCAGGGTGTGAGCAGACACAGAGTGTGTTTGTGTAGTATTTACAGGTAGTGGTGAACTCACGCTCTGAATGGCTGGACACAAGCCAGCCTTTAATAAGGAGTTGTTAAACTGTGAATAATACCCCTCTGAGGACCACACTATAACTTTTGCTAGAAGGAGGACTGTAATAGGTTTCTAATAACTTCTTTACCTCAAAGTCAGACAGTCTTTCATGCCTATCCCTCAGAGGTGTGAAAAAAGTGAATCACACACCTAGGCAAACCTTTTCATAGTACTTGAGGTGAAAGCTCAGATCAGGAGTTCCTCTGTGGCATGGCTTTGTTAGTAGTGCTGGACCTGCCTCCATCCAACAATTTGAGGTTTATCTGTGTGTCTGAAGGCCAGTGAAACAGGGGAGTCCTGTAAAATTGCTTGAGTTACTGTTTTAGAACCTCCCATTTGTTTTTCATTATATTGTCTGTTTAAAATCTGAGACGATAACTATTAATAGTAATAAATTGTTATAAATATTATTTATAGACAAGTCTTCACACAGATTTGAAATGTTTGTACTCATGGTACTGAACCTTTTATCTGTTTCCTAGGTCCACCTTATCCTGATAGTAATGTAGGGGGAAAGACTGAGTCTTTTTTTAATTTCTTAAGGAACTGAAATCACTTTCAGTTTAAAAACAACATCAGCAGAGTTGCTGGTGAAGCAGCTTAGTTTGCTTGTTGATTGTATGAAGCCTGCAGAAAAACAGAAAAATGCAACCAAAAATTAAGAACACCAGTGGTGAGACAGTCTACCTGTGTTATCCATAAGGCCATTCTCAAAGTCAGTACAAGATCAGTCTTTCTTGGAGAAAGTTTTGGCAACAATTTTCAGGTAGTGTTTGCATCAAATAAATCTACATATGTATTTAGTAGAAAACAAAATGTTGTGCTCTGCCCTCATTCACGTAGTTTTTATGAAGTTCATAGTGTTTCCTTTTGACTATAGGTGTCAGTACTTGAAAGAGAATTTGTGTGATGATTTTTTGCCTGGGAGCTAATCTCTTATCTCTTCCATTTCATTTTTTCACAATGACCTGTTCAGGGTTGGTTTATATAACACAGTTCTCATATAGATGAAGTTGCTCTTTTTTTTTTTTTTTTTTCAAGTAGGAGCTCATAGTTTCCATATAGCTTTGGAAGTATTTATCTGCTCTAAGAATGGAAAAGGATTGGGTCAATAATTTGAGTCTTCAAGATAAAGCTGAACTAACCAATATTTGTAGGAACAGAGGTGAAGTCAAATTGCCCTGGGTGTGGTTTTTTTAATGTCCTAATTTGCAGGGCTGTATGCAGTGTTTTGCCCTGCTTACTTAGAATATGCTTTTAATTGTGTTCAAGCAGTTGTAATATGAAAAAAGTCTTCGTTGCAAGCAAGTAAAAAAAACAGGTGTAACATTATGAATGTGCAGTTTGCTCAGTAAAACTGGTACAAAATGACTGCTTAATTTTTCCAGAATGGAAGCCAACACCCAAAGAGAAATAACAGCTCTGAAACTCTGCGAAGGACACCCGAATGTAGTGAAGTTACATGAAGTTTATCATGACCAGGTATATTGAAGAAGCTATAATCAGCTCTTGCCAACACATTGTCATGTGTTTGCCTGAGAACTTTTAGGAGTTAAGTGTACTGTTACTGTGGTGGCAATCTTTTTCCTAGGAATTTTGTCTAGCCAGTGTAGATGAAACAGAAGTTACGCATTCAAGGGAAGTTTCAGTTATTCTTGCAAATCACAAAAATATTTGGAAGAATTAGTCCTGGATTCTGCTTCTGTCCTTGGTCTACTTCATTAATCATCATACAGTGTATTCATGGCTCAGTTTCCATATCTGTGATACTGAGGTACTTCCTGACAGTTCCAGGGGAAGGTGATTATCTTAAAATAGTATTTGTGAAATAATTCGGAAATCTTACCTGTGAAGATTACTAATATGCAAGAAAAAAATGCTAGATATGTAACTTAGTGGAGATAACGAAGTGATGTGAAAGCAGAGCCTCTATTTGAAAATACACTGAGGTCAGTTTAAGGTTTATTTAGAGACCTCGGTTGTCTTTTTCCTAAGTGTAATGCAAGCTCCACAGCATATAATAAGCTGTAATTGGATCTAATTTGGGGGTTTGCCCTCATTTGAGCTAGGGATTTCTACCACATGTCCTGCAGAGGTCTCTTCCAACCTAAAGTACTCTGTGACTTTAGTCTATGGTTTTGCTACACAGCAGAGGCTCACTTGCCTCCCCATGTATCCCAGTCCATCCCCATCATGCTGTTTATACAAGGACCAGCAGAGTGCTCATGTGAAGCACTTTTAAAATGAGCTGGGAAGATGGAAAATCTGTACTGTAATCTTTAATGATATGGAAGCTTTTATAAAATTATTTGTGTACAGTATGTGTGTGTAGAACAGGATGCTTTTTTCACTTTTCTTTCAGTAAAATGACCGTACTGAGAAATATCTGAAAAAAACAAGTTCTTCAGATTACAACTGAATGGGCTACTCTCAGCCAGACCAACTATTGTGTTTTTAATTGCTTCTTGTAGCTCCTAGGTGATATCTTCCAAATTACTCATGTACATTATTCTCAAGACCAGAACTGATCAAAATTTTCTAGTTTTGACATTTCTGTAATTTGTCTCAAGAAAAATAAAAACAGGAGTTCCCATTTCTAACCTGCTCTGCTACGTCTGATCAAATTCAACATTAGAAATCCAACCACTGAGTAGTGGGTTGCCGTCTGGTTTGGTGAGCCGCCAGCAGCTTTCTAGCAGAGAAAAGTCTGTTTATCCTTTCTGACTTTCTTGTCATTCCCAAGACGTAAAGAAAATTTGCAGGAGAGGATATTTACAAGTACTACTAGCAATGTGACTAGTAGATAACCTTGTTTGTTCTAAGATGTGTTACTGATTTCTGTGTGCATAGCTCTGCTTTCTGTTCCTTGATATCTAAATACCGTTTGCCTTATGTTTGCGACTACTTTGAATTTCATTTTTTTACCTCTTCCTGGAACTTTTTTCTTTGCTTGCAAATATTTCTTCTGTTACTGTTGTTCAGGGGAAGGAAATGCTAGAAGCCATCATGTGCCTACATCCATGGCCTTTTGAGAATGTTAACTTCGCATTCCTGTCCTAAAAGTCTGCTTTTTGCTTCATTGCGAGGCATTTGAGTTCCCATTGATTGTGCACTAATACTGTCTTATAGTCAAGGAACTCTTCAGTGTTTGGGAAGATGTCTGTTGTGATTCTAATGATAAAGTAGTTTTGGCTACTACTGCATAGGACGTGAAATTGGAAGAAATTCTAGACAATTTTTGATTTCACAGTGAAGTGTCCTCTTAAAGGATTTTGTAATTTTAATAACTCCTATGCATTTTACTAGAAACATATCCCTGCATCAGAACAGGTGTGAACAGCGAAAGTCTGCCTTTTTCCAGCTTTGTTAGCCTAAAGAAAAAGGCATTTTATCTCCTTATGAATTTGTCTATTTACATGGCAGCATTGCATTGTTGTAAATAAATAGGGGTGGAAAAATGTCACCCAGGATGCCGCTTTAGTGCTTCTTATTGGTTGTCTGAATGGCTGTGAGCAGCCGTTTTGTTTCTTCAAACTCTGATAACCTGTCAGAATAGCATCTAGCTCCTGAATTACTGTTGGCTTGTAACGTTACATTTCTAACATACCATATTATTCTTTATTGTTTCAGCTTCACACATTTCTCGTAATGGAATTGCTGAAGGGAGGAGAATTGCTTGAACGTATTCAGAAAAAGAAACATTTCAGTGAGACCGAAGCCAGTCATATTATGCGCAGACTTGTTTCAGCAGTGAGCCATATGCATGATGTAGGCGTAGTCCACAGAGATCTGAAACCTGAGGTATACTCACTTGCTTTATGTTCATGCAATATGTTTAGCTATTAAGTTAATATCTGGAATGTCGCATACTTCTGTTCCTCTAGCTTTTATTACAGATGTTTCGACTTTTATATTTTTAATCATGTTATCACTTTTACCTAGGAAATTCTGTAGACATTTTTCTGTTCATATGTTAAAGTAACTGTTAGGAAATATCTTTAATTTTTGTATCTAGTTACACTCTAACTTGTTCAAAAAAATTCTTCGCCTATTTGGGAACAGTTTTTACTAGTGGTAAGCATGTATTTACTGTATGAAACAGTTCACAAGCAGAGCTAGGTTGCTTTTTGGGTACTTTGCCTGTACATTTCCGCCTTTTGTTTGACCTGAATTCCCTTGATAGGGCTTCTTTTGAAGGTACCTGCAGCACCCTTGTACTGCCTTCTGTACCAGTTAAACACAAAATGAACCACAAACTAAAGCAACCAACTAATAAAGATCTATGATTTGAGTTCGGTGAGTTGAGTAGTTTCCCAAAAGAAACATTTAATACGTCTTTTTCAATAATTACCTGTTCTGGTATTTTTATTGCGCAGTAATACACTGCCTTCTGGACAATTCAGTTTACTATGGAAGGGTTGACCACTGGCTTTGTTCTGCTTCCTGGAGCCAGTATTTGTGCTTTTTTTGTTGGTTTGGTTTTTTGCCAATAGTGGGCTTGGATATGTGTTAGCTTTCTTTATCCCAAGAGTAGTGTAGATTAACGTTAGTTCATCCAGTAAGGAATCACAAACAGCTATTCCTTTTGTAGCTGGAGTTTAAAACAAATCCACCGTTCCTACCAACGTTTCATCCTTTTATAACGTAGCTTTTGGTATATTACAGACTTGCTTCTTCTGAAGTAATTCCAATTCAACAAGTAAAGATGTCTGCTAGGTCTTGGTATTAAACTATTTTGAAAAACAGTCCAACAAACATGCATTTGAAAAGGTCTCTGTACTAAATAAACAATTAAATAAAGAGGGGCTATTGTGAAATTCTCATGTGTCAGTTGAAAATGTGACACTTGGAAGAAGTTTCTTTGCTGACATCACCAAGGAAAGAAAAAGCTTTTGAAACAGCCTATTACTGAAAGGACAAAACCAGAAATTCTGTCTCTTGCTATTCTCGTAATTCTAGTCATATTACCGTTGCAAATATAAAATCCAGATTCTGTAAAGCAGAGGTTCAGCTGCATGGTTAATTAGGCAGTTTTCCATTCTACATCATGTTCAAGAAAAGTCTGGAAAGTCCAAGTAATGAAGGATTAGCAAGCAGCTTGCAGAACGCATTGCCTCCCCAAAGTTGGACCTAACCAGCCTGTCTCCTTCCTGCTCGTTGTTTTGAAAGTAAATATTCTAGGTTCAGACAGGACCTTAGTTTGGGATATGCAGGCCTCCTAATATAGATGTGATTAGTGTACCTTACTGTAAAAATTCTGTTGCTTTCCTAATGATCCCAGTCAGATTTGTTTGATGTTCAACTTTGACATCTGATGTGATACTGCTAAGTCAATTAAAAAAAAAAAGTGTCACTAAGGATGAGGCTTTTTTGAATTGCATGGACTGGAAGACTGTTCTGTTTAAGCAGTAGTAGTTAGATCACATTTATTGCTCTGCAAAAGAGAGGAAAACTACTGGATAAAACATAGAGAATTCGCAGAAATAAAGAATTCATGTAGCATATGTGACCATTTCAAGCTTCTAAGTAGAGGATTTGAGGACTGTTTCTGTTAAGTGATCACTAATAATCTATAAACTGGGTTCTAACAATATTAGAAAAAAACATGCCAAAGATATAATGGTGTTTACATATCATTGTTTGTATCATTATATATATATATATATCTCACAGAATCATGAAATATTAGGAGTTGGAAGGGACCCCAAAAGATAAGCCAACCTGCCTGCCAAAGCAGGGTCACCTAGAGCAGGAAGACAGGACACAGGACACCCTCACAGTAAAAAAGTCTTTCCTAATGTTTTTGTGAAACCTCTTATGTTCCAGGTTGTACCTGTTGCCCCTTGTCTTATCAGGGGACATCACTGAGAAGAGCTTGGCTCTGTCCTCCTGACATTCCCCCTTGACATATTTATAAATACTTAGGAAGTCACCCCTCAGCCTCCTCTTCTCCAAGCTAAAGAGACCCAGATCCTTCAGCCTTTCTTCATAAGGGAGATGTTCCACTCCCTTAATCATCCTAGTTGCCCTGTGCTGGACTCTCTCAAGCGGTTCCCTGTCTCTCTTGAGCTGAGGGGCCCAATTCTGGACACTATTTCAGATGTGGCCTCACCAGTGCAGAGTAGAGGGGGAAGAGAACCTCTTTCGACCTACTTGCTACTCCCCTTCTAATACACCCCAGGATGCCATTGGCCTTCTTGGCCACGAGGGCACATTGCTGGCTCATGGTCATCCTGCTGTCCACCAGGACCCCCAGGTCCCTTTCCCCTGCGCTGCTCTCCAGCAGGGCAGTCCCCAACCTATACTGGCACATGGGGTTGTTCTTTCCGAAGTGTAAAACTCTACACTTGTTGAACTTCATAAGATTTCTCCCCGCCCAGCCCTCCAGCCTGCCCAGATCTCTCTGAATGGCTGCACAGCCTTCTGGTGTGTCAACCACTCCTCCCAGTTTTGTGTCGTCAGCAAACTTGCTGACAGCGCACTCTAATCCCTCATCCAGGTCATTGATAAATATATTGAACAGCACTGCTCCCAGTACTGACCCCTGAGGGGACTCCACTAGACACAGGCCTCCAGCCAGACTCTGCCCCATTGACCACAACTCTCTGACTTCTTCTCTTCAACCAATTAGCAACTCACCTCACTACTCAGTTTAGCTGTGAGGATGCTGTGGAAGGCAGTGTCAAATGCTTTACTGAAATCCAGATGAAGCATGTCCACTGCACTGCTGTCACCTATCCACCTGGTTATGTTGTCATAAAAGGCTATCAGGTTGGTCAAACATGACTCCTCATTGGAAGAACCATGTTGACTGCTCCTAATGACCCTCTTATCCTTGATATGCCTAGAAGCAGCGCTGAGGATAAGTTCCATCACCTTTCCAGGAATGGAGGTGAGGCTGACATCTGTGGTTACCCGGGTCTTCCTTCTGGCCCTTTTTGAAGACTGCAGTGACATTTGCTTTCCTCCAGTCCTCAGGCACCTCTCCGGTTGCCCACGACTTACCAAAGGTGATGGAGAGTGGCCTCGCAAAGGCTTCCGCCAGCTCCCTCAGCGCTCATGGATGCATCCCATCAGGGCCTGTGGTTTTATGGATGTTCAGATTGCCTAACCAGTCCCTATCCCAGTCCTCCTCAACCAGGGCAAACTCTCCTCCTTTATCCTGACTTCCTCTGGGGCCTCAGGGGACTGAGGCTCCTGAGGACAGTCTTCAGCAGTGTAGACAGAGGCAAAGAAGGCATTCAGCAACTCTGCCTTCTTTCTGTCCTCTGTCTCCAGGGCACCCACCTCGTTCATGAGAGGGCCTACATTGCCTCTGGTGTTAGTTTTATCTGCAACATATTTGAAGAAGAGCTTTCTGTTGTCCTTGACCTCCTTTGCAAGGTTTAATTCCAAAGAGGCCTTAGCTTTCCTGGTTGCCTCCCTACATCCTCTGACCACAGTCTTATATTCCACCCAAG
The DNA here is from genome assembly GCA_020746105.1 of Trogon surrucura. NCBI lineage: Eukaryota > Metazoa > Chordata > Aves > Trogoniformes > Trogonidae > Trogon > Trogon surrucura. The sequence goes on along the minus strand of CM036623.1, from coordinate 28,984,863 downwards.
TGGCCAGCCCCTCCTTCCATGATCTGTAGACTCTCTTTTTCCACTTGAGCTTGCCCGACAGTTCCCTGACTAACGATGCGGGTTTCCTGGATCTCTTTCTTGATTTCCTCCTACCTGTTGGGATGTGCAGATTGTGAGCTTGGAAGAAGTGGTCCTTGAATACTAGCCAACTCTCTTGGGCCCATTTAGCTTCTAATCCCCTGTCCCATGGGGTTTCCCCTAGCAATTGCTTGAAAAGGCCAAAGTTGGCCCTGCTGAAGTCCAGGGTTGTGATCCTGCTCAGAATTCTGTTCCTACCACACAAGATTCTGAACTCCACAATCTGATGGTCGCTGCAGCCAAGACTGACCTCAACCAGACCCTCCTTGTTAGTGAGCAAAGGATCCAGCAGCACTTCTTTTCTAGTTGGCTCATCCACCAATCTTGATGCAAATGCATCAAGAAGTTATCATCAATGCACTGGAGGAACCTCCCAGACTGAGGATGGCTGGCTGTGTAGGCCTTCCTGGGCAGCTAAAATTCCCCATGAGAACCAGGGCCTGTGATTGAGAGGCTGCTGTCAGCTGCCTGTAGAAGGCCTCATCAACTTCCTTATCCTGATCAGGTGGCATGTAACAGACACCCACCACAACATCACCCGTGCTAGCCTGCCCCTTCGTTCTCACCCACAAGCTCTCAACTCAGTCCTCTTCTGCCCCTGGGTGGAACTCAATACATTCTAGTTGCTCTGTCACGTAAAGCGCAATGCCACCATATATATATATATATATATATATGGAATATATATATGTTATATATGTGGAATATAGCTTTAGGTCTGTTTTTGTATGAAACACTTTACCTAATCAACAAAGTAGTCTGTACCCATCTTAGGACATTTGGATTATACTTTTCTTTCTGTACATAACTAATTTCATTTTTGTCTTAGAACTTCTTTTTAAACCAGTGTTACTGCTGTTCTTGTTGGCTGTCTAGCATCACCACAGAAAAATCATTGTTGTATTCATCGCCTATCCTTAATTGTACTGATATTTTTTTCTGAAATCAGACTTCTTTCAAATCCATTTTGCACAGTGTTTTAATATGGAAAACTGTCTTTTTTATTGTTCCTTAAACTATAACAGCAGTACAGAATGCAAAAATACTATTTTGTAGTAGCTGTTCTCTTTTATCTATAATGAATGCTCTCAGGTTCTCCATATAGATCTGCTTGCAGCTTAGCAGTCATTTTTTCTCCCTTCTTAATGAGTTTGAAATTAATGACTTTGTGTTGAGTCATTCACCTTTTGTATTACAAAACTACATAGGGCCATAGGATTTCTAATATTGAGACTTTTTCTGTCATTGCATAGATTAAACAGCAAAAGTAACAGCAAAATTTTTCTCAGAAGTTCAAGGGAGGACTAAAAGTAATTTGTAGATCACCTTGGCCTCAGCCAGTTCTCCTAAGACTTAGCTTCGCTCTTTTATTTTCCTTGACAAATATAAATACTCAAGGATAAGAAGAATAGATTGTCTTAAATCTTCTTCCAAACTGGTAACAACTTGTCTGTCTTCAAGTCTGAGATGCCACATTCCAGTCTGTAAAGGTGGACTTCTTAGGGACTACTCTACCAAAGTTTCTTTACCTTGGTGTCAGAGTTTGGTGGCTGGCCCAGCCCTAAACTTTCACATCTTTTAGACAGGACATTTCTCAGTGTAACAGAATTCCGTTGGTTCGAGGTTGAACGCTATGTGACCTTCAGTGCTTGAATGCTGTTGGTCCCAGGTCTCTTTCAGAAAGTGTCTATAGTGACTTTTGAGATCCGTGCCAGACAGCGGTCGGTTCAACTGCTGAGCTATTGGTGCATTTTCTAGTCCACCACCCTTTGCTTTCAAATTATGTTTCATTATTGTGCTCATGGTAATATGGCTTCAGTGTGTTACCACTGAAAGAAAAAAGACTCACAGGACGTACCACAGGAGTTCCACACACAGGCAAGGAGTCTGTTGCAACATGCCAGGAAGAAGTGGAAGCTTAAGAAAATCCGCTTCTATTTGAGGATGAAGGCAATTTTCTCTTGATGTTTTTGGATTTTTTTTTCTTGTCGGTGTTCCCCAAATTATTTTCCCCACTGTTCTCTGCTAAATGCCCATTTTCATTAATAATCTCAGACAGATCTGACCTGACTTACAGATATACAGGAGGCAGTTATACACATCACATTTTCTTATATCTCAGAGTACCATTACTTCTACTTTTCCATTTTTTCCCCATTGTCTCCCAGCCTCTCTTAACTCTAGATAATGGGAAGTTTCCTGTAATAATAAATGTAGGCAGAAAAAAACACTGTTCTAACCATTTTTTTTTTACCATGTACTGGTATTGACTTTGTTTTTGCTTTTCAGAATTTGTTGTTTACAGATGAAACTGATAATTCAGAAATAAAAATAATTGATTTTGGCTTTGCTCGTTTAAAACCACCTGATAATCAGCCTCTTAAGACTCCGTGTTTTACTCTTCATTATGCTGCCCCAGAGCTCTTGAATCACAACGGTTATGACGAATCTTGTGATCTGTGGAGTTTGGGGGTCATTTTGGTGAGTGATTGAGGTTTTTAGTTGTAACTTTATTGCATGTATTTACCTTTTGTTAAAATGCAAATGATTTAACACAATTTCAGGCTTGAAGTGAGTAGATGCTGAATTCAATTGAGGTGAAAATACTACTGCGCAAATAACAGGTTCCAAAGCAACACTTTTTCTAGGTGTGGATTTTTTTTTTCCCCCAGTAAACTCAACACTTCTAGAAAGGGGAAAAATACTTGATACAGTCTTTTTCTTAGAAAGAGATATTCTTGTTAGGAGACTTTACAGGCATCCATATAATCTTCCTGTAGCCTCATTTCAGGGAAGGAATCAGCCTGTATTCTAATATACAGAAAATTAATTTCAGTAGATACAGACTGAGTAGAAATACCACTGTATTTTATTAGTATTTTCCTGAAACTTGTATTTTTTTGAACAAGCAGTTCAGAGAAAGTCTTACATATTTTAAATTATCTGTAGCCTTGAAGTTACATTAGCCAAAGTTTTATTGTGTAGCATTGGTGATGCAAACATCACCACTCCGTGTCAGTAAATATCATGTGTTTGTTAATACTGCTTTTGTTCTCATGACAGTATACAATGCTATCAGGACAGGTACCATTTCAGTCTCAAGACAAAAGTTTAACATGTACCAGTGCATTGGAAATAATGAAGAAAATAAAAAAGGGAGAATTTTCCTTTGAAGGAGAAGCTTGGAAAAATGTTTCTGAAGAGGCCAAAGAGTTAATTCAAGGTATGTATTCACAAATATTTCATATACTTTATATTTTTATCTCAAAAGATAAACTTTAGAAAACATCTGCCGTGATCAGCATCAGAGTGCCTGATGTGACTGAGTAGTATCCACAGCTTGAGCTATGTCCTGACCCCTAAAACAAGTTATGGATCAAGGTGGACACGCAGAATGGCATTAAAAGAGTGCTTGCATGCCTAGCGGAGAGCTTTTGATGGTGGAAGGGGTTAGAAGTAACTGAAGAGCTTCAGAAAAAAGTCACTCTTCTAAAACGCATTTAAAAAGCAGAGTTTTTTATGTTACTTTTTTCTTTTGTAAAAGCACCAAGTTATGAGAAATGTTTTAATTGCTGAGGATTTCCAGAAAATTGGTTCATTATTACAACTTTTTACTCAGGCTGGTTTTGAATGCTTATATCAAGACTATTTCTGAGCTGCTTCATTCATGTTTGCCATGCTCTGATTCTCCGTGAACTTTTAAGCACCTGATTATGTTTTCAGCATGAGATAGATACCAATCTTAATTCTACCAAAGTGGAGTTCTTATTTTCTCTAGCAGCAGGCTTTTAAAGAATTTTTTGGCCAAAAATGTAGGCATCTCCAGGTTCAGACTTGTCGAGAATCTGAGGCTTCCTCTCTAAAACTTCATCCTGAACAGGTTTTAAGTGGAGAAATTATTTCATAGTCCTGAATTTGTGTGAAAAAACATCAACTATCGAACGGTTAAATAGAGATTTCTTGTGTTTAATGATTCTTCTGGAGAGGATAGCATACAGTTGTGTGAGCCTTATCTAAGATAAATATTAGCATACCTAGGATAAATATTGTCTCTACTTACTTATCAAAGCAATGCATGAGGATTTCCCTAAAAATAATTGCGTTTTCTATTAAAAGAAAGTAAGTAGCTCACGATTTAAGAAAATATGATGTATTTCTATTAGGACTTCTAACAGTGGATCCGAACAAAAGAATTAAAATGTCCAGCCTGAGATACAATGAATGGCTTCAGGATGGCAGCCAGCTGTCATCCAACCCTCTGATGACTCCTGATAACTTGGGTTCTTCAGGAGCTGCGGTGCATACTTATGTCAAAGCCACTTTTCACGTAAGTTCTAAAAAATCTTCTGTCATGTTTAATTTTGTAATGTGTTAATCTAGATTTTTGTGTGTTTTTTGCTTAATGAAAAATACATATTTGTCCTTATAATTCAGCGATTGCTTATAGCTGTAATGTTTTCCACGATATCTAACATCTATGATCAAGTACAGTGAAAAAATGAATGATGAGGGAAGAATAAATTTCCTGAAGACATTTATACTATTGGGGTTTTGGAGACTGAGACAGCTGTTCATGAAATAGCTGTTATAAATACTCTGTTTCTTAGAGAAATCTATTAAAGGTCTTCAAACTTTTATTAAAAAAAAAAAAAAAAGGAAGAACCTTTCTGTTTAACTTAAGTAACTGATTTTTTTGTCCTTATGGTTACAAAATCAAGGTAAAATTGCTGGGAATGTTTGAACTGCAGCTGTATTGTACAAACATGGTGTTGATTCGCTTGATTCCTTCTACAGAGAATAAACTGAAATTGAGCAGATTATGCTGAAATACTTGTAGACACTTATTATCAGGAAGAGAGAAAGAAAGAAGGTTATTTGGAGAAGTCCTAATAATGCAGCGTAATTCAGACTTAAAGAAAAACTGTAATTTAAATAAGAGTAACTTCTGAAAATGGAGTCTTAAATAGGTTTAAGGCTTAATAAAATATTTCTAAATTGAAAAGAACAAGGATGCCAATTAATAATGTTATATTTTAGCTCTTTAATATATGTAAAGGCTAGTAAAGCTATTGTTACAGCTACAATAAGAATTAGTAGGGATCTGTCAAGGGATTAGAGTTTATCTTGCAATTTACCATAGAACATTTTTTACAAGTTACAAGCCATAAATGTCTTAAATTTCTCAGAAAGCTTAGAATTACCTTTTATTTTTAAACAGGCCTTTAACAAGTACAAAAGGGAAGGATTTTGTCTCCAGAATGTTGACAAGGCACCTCTTGCAAAGAGAAGGAAAATGAAAAAAACAAGTACAAGCACAGAGACACGTAGCAGCTCCAGTGAAAGTTCACATTCTTCTTCCTCTCACTCTCATGGTAAAACTACACCTACAAAGACACTGCAGCCAACAAACCCTACAGACAGCAATAACCCAGAAACTATCTTCCAGTTCTCTGACTGAAAGGCAGAGAATATCCTGTCTTGAAGATACCAGTGGTTATAAACTTGGTAGTACCTATACTGTCTTCTCCCACCCATCCTCCCTGTGGCTTACAGGCTACAGGAATATGTCTGTTGCTTTAAGAACATATTTCAATCATGCCTTTTTAGCTTTGTATTTCAATACATTTCTTTTTAGCATTAAGTTTGGTATCACTGGATATGGTATAATACTATTATACAACCAACATTGTATTCTCTTAGGGCTAAATTACTAGTGGGCAGTGAAGCTCAAGGTAAGAAGCTACACTGCTCGTGGTACAGCTTGGAGGAAGACTGTTTCTCGGTGTCAGAATCTTCCTCCCAGTTTCTTCCCCGCTGTTGAAAGAAAGGAAAGCTCCGTAAGAACTCTTGGACCTTCTGCTTTTACCCAGCTCTGTGAAGAATGTCACAGAATTTGACTCTTCATGCGCGTAAAGAATCATTGGTACAACGCACCAAAGCATTACAGTACTTCAAAGCCTTTAAAGTTCGCGGTTACATTCTATCCCACTTATTTGAATTGTAAGAGCAAAATGAAGCTTTATGGAACTCTATATTGTTCTAAAAAGTAACTCCATTTATCTCGTTCTAAACAACTGGGAATATAAGTCTTAGGGTTGTTTTCTTATTTATTTAAGTTTTTAAAAATCATCTAGGGTAAAAGATGTCTGATAGGGCGAAGTGTCTAGTACTGTGATACAATAATTTTGATTTCTACTTTTTGAAGTTATTAACTTTTAAAATGTTTTGCAGATTCTAAAATGCAATGCTATAAGAGAAAGTGAAATTTTGCATTGAATGCTTTGGAAAATGGTCACATGTTAAAATATCTATTTCAAGAATTAGTTATAATTTATATTTTCTTTTTATATTTACACAATAACTTTAAAGTACTAAGATTTTTTTTAAAGATGCAAAAACTCCAGTTTTGACATTTGTTATTATAGGGTCCATACAAAATATATACCAGTTATTTGAATTTCGCATTGTGCAAATACGGCAGTTTAATAACGATTGTAAAATATTAGAATTTCTTTTGCACTTTATAACATCAAAACCAGATGTTTTATAATAAAGTGCACTCAGATCTCTCTTCCTACAAGGTGCTGAGCACTGTCTTACTGGGTTGAATGACCTGAAATGCACCATATTTGGTGGTCGTGGTCATTGTGAAGGAGAATTCTGTACTTTGCAGGAGCAAATCCCTGTATATTACCCACTGTTTTCATTCCTTCCTTTAAGCTGCGAAGCTCTTTCTACCTTGCTTTTACATTGTATATAACAAATACTAGACCTGGGCACCTTGTGTAGTGTAGATGTTAACAATTTATGCACTGGGAATACTAAAGGGAAATTATATTGAACACTGTGCTTCACAATTTGTTCACTGTGGTGCTCCACAGTGAAGAATTTCCTACTGTGATAGTATAGTATGTACATAACTGTTTGGAATCATAAATGTGACTTACAGAAACATCAGCATAAACTTTTAAATCAGTCTATTTTATAAATTTATGGAGAGTTCTTTTATGGCTCGTATTCTCAATGACATGGGGTAGCCTAAGTGCAAAAGATGACTCCAATTGTGCACATGCTTACATGTGTTAAGTTTCCACTGAAGTCAGTCACGTACTTGTGCAAAGTGAACCGTAGGCCTAAACTGGTGTGATGGAAGATTAATTGACCGGGGGATTTTGTTAACAGCTTGCTCTATCTTAAAGTAACCTTAATCCAAACCCTATGCAAAAAAAGGTTATAGGAGTTGTTTTTATCAGTGGTTTTATTTATAGAATTATATCAGATATCAGTATTGACAAATACAATACATCCATGTTTACAGGGATTGTGTGTATCAAAACAAGGCTTTGAAGCCCAACATGTTTGTTCTGTGTTTCTTTAATATTAATAATGGCATTCTGAGGTTTTGGAATTGCTCATGTGAAATAGTTTACTACTTTCTTGATGTGAATGTCAACAGTAATTGCAGCATTAATTTCAGGTTGATGTGAATATTGAAATTTGCACTGTTTATGTAGAAGTAGTATATTTAAAGATCAGTATATGTGCTAATAACAAAACCAATTTTAAGTGGCCGATGTTACAATATTGAAACATAATTGTCAATGTAATATATTCAGGTTTGCTTTCCGAATGCTCTCTTTGGAAATAATCTCAGTAGTGAACATGGCTCATTTGTAAAACAATACTTTCCCTCTTCCCAATAAACTTGCTGTAAATACAACAAACAATCCACCATTAATACTTGTTATGCAAACAATATAAGTGAATTGGGAGGCTGGAGAACCAAGTTCTTGTAAAGTTTGCACTTTGGTGAGTTCTTGGAATTTGTTGTCTTCAGGGTGAGAACAGCAAAAAGCGTAAGAATTTGCACTTTCTTTAAGCGTAAGAATCTTCTGGATAGCAGGGTGATTTGGAATATTGTGACCCAGCTGAAATAACTTCTTGAAGTTAGGAATGCAGTACAGCTGTTTCCCTGTTGGAAATTTAAACTGGTGCTTGATGAACTGATGAAACAAGAAAAAAACTGCTTGCACAAGTTACTGAATGTTAGAGATAATGGCTGTATTGCCAGAGTTTTTCACACAGGTTTTGAGAGACTGTTGTGAGATTAAAGTTATTAGAATACATCAGTTGTATCAAGGACAAATTTACAGATAATATTTCTGTGTCCTCTTTGTGCTCTAACAGTAGCTATTAAATAAAACTTTAAGAACAGCAAATTATTTTTGGCAGGGCTAAGTACCTTTAGGTTTCACCTTGCATTTGCTTTGCACCAGTTATCTGGAGTAACTGAAATGTTTTATCACCTCTGACTTCCTGCTGCCTCCAGGTAACAGAGCTCTTGAGGAGGTATTTTAGACACTAAGGTGTCTCAATTTTTCGATTATCATCTTTACATAAGTGCTTATCTCCATTTGCATTGATAAATCTGAGTTGCAAATTGGGCAGCACAAGAGCTTCTTGTTCAGGTGTCCGTGCAGGAGACTAGTTACTCTTGGCAGAACAATGTTGTCTCAGCTTAATGTCTTGCCCAGCCTGGCACTCTAGGTCATATGAAGACTATGGGCCAAACTTTTCATATTCATACCACTATTTCAAATTGGAAGTGTACAAACCAATCTTCATTAGTATTATAAATAATTTATATTTCCTTGGTAAAGAAGTGTTGGACTGTAAATCCTGAGTCTCTACTCGGATTACGTTTCCTTCACAGTGCTGCTGTGCATCAAGCAGCTACTAATGATATCTCTTTACTGTCACAAATGTGATGTAGTTACCAACATTGTGGGCAGATTTGTTTGAAAAATCAAATATCTCATTAGTAAAGATTTAAATAACTAATGGAATTATTAATCTTATCTTTAAAGTACTCAATATTCTGTGAGCTATTTCTTTGTAATACTTTTAGAAACACAAATACTAATAATTAAGAGGTAATTCTGCTAAAGTATTTAGAGGAGTACAAAGGACTTAGTGTTCCTCTGGCTTCGTGAAATTTCTACACTTTTATATAAGGAAAAGCATCAGAAATACTGTTTTTAGTAGAAGGGTCTACATTTGGTGTATTATGTATTGTTTACTGCTGTGAAAAGAAACTTTATTAAAATGCTATATTAAACAGGGTTTTTGGGAGGGGAACAAAAAAATAGTGTTGCACCAGAATGGACTAAGGCTTGAAGTTGGTATTGTTGATGTTATTTTCTCAGCCCTTTTCTATGGCTATTTTTCTGAACAAGATAACAATGCCTGTACAGCCATGCTCCCTAGCACTTATCCAGGAACAGAGTAATTCCTGATAGAAAATATTTGCAGAATGATGATGTGTGTTTATTGGTTGTGCTCAAGTGTTGCACAAGTGTCTTACATTTTTAATATGTGCATGTATTATGTGCATGTATGTAGATACATACCATATTGCACGTCTAGGCCTCAGTTTAAAGTAATATGACTTGTTTAGGAAAACCTGTACATAAAAATGAGGTCTTGACTCACACAGATTCAGAGGACCAGACAAGGGGGCTACCCCAGAAGAGAAAGAAGGTTGTGGGAAGTCAGAGCTGACAGACTTCTGGGAAGATGTTTTCAGGGGTAAATTTCTCCCCTCGTTATCTCCACGTGCGCGTAACATTCATTGACACTGAATTGCAAGCTTTCTTGCCTATTACCCAACATAAAAACATTTCCGAACTCTGCAGGTCTGTGAGTATGTGTGTGTCTACACATATGTATGTAACTTCTAGTAACATTTTGGTCTTCAGTTGGAATTTTTTTTGTTACTTCTCAATTATTGTTCGAGGTGTTTTTACCAAGTTGGTAGTCTTCAGTCTTTTTCCCATGTATATGATGGTCTTTCTCAGCACCAGTTTCTACATTGCAAGACAGTTGAGAAAGTTGACTGAATATTCTGGATTGAGAGAACGGAAAATAATGTGGTTATTTCTGCTGTAAAGGGATAAAAGCGCTTTGATCTTTGTCTACCTGTGAGAAACACTTCTTGATTTTTGCTCCTTTGCCCCATAGGGCACTGGATTCTATAAAAATAAGAAATGCAGAGCTGTTGGCTAGCTCTTGCCTGACATCCTGCATTTTTTTATATCACTCATTCAATAGATTCTGGATGTTCAGAACACCTGTGTAGAAAAGAAAACATGGGATGATTCCTGTAGTCTGCACTAGTAAATAAAGTGATTCTTTCAGTTACCTAGACCAGCTGGAGCAGTCTTGTTTGTTGTGCCTGGAAACAGAAAAAGGAGAGAAATGTAAGACACCTGTAATAATGTAAATTTGAAGAAAACACGTGTGTTTTGGCAGCATTGGAGTTCTGTGTGTTAGAAAGGGAAGTCTGCAACAACCTAGGAATTAACGGTAAGTGTTAAGGTAGATGAGATGGTACAAGCTAGTCTGACTTCTTACTGTCACGCAGAGGACCATTCCTGATCCCGTCTTCTGGCCACATGCTCTACCCTTTTCTTGGTTCTGGTGTTTGTGTCACCTCTCTGGCAGCAGAGATTGGGGGAAATAAAAGTGTTCTATGAACTTAGTTAAGGCATTTTGGTTACCATTGGATTAATTCACTTCATAGTTAATCCAATGTAAAAGCAGTAGTGAAGCATTGCAAAACCTAATATGCTATAGTGCTATGATTTTTGAAGACTAATACTTTATTCAGAGGTAGAAAGGAATCCATGCTATTCACACATAAAATCAGTCTTTAAAATTGGCAGCCAATCTGGTTGTACTCACAAAATTAATGTGGAAGTCTGCTAACTTACTTTGAAATGCCAACAATAAAGCAGAGAAAAACAGAACTCTTCTTTAATTGCTCAAGAACGGCTCAAAAACCTATCACAGGTGAAACTGCAAGCTGATTGCCAGCTTGATGTGTTTTTCTTAATACAAAGATAATTTTATTTTGTCAACAAATCAAGCTTTAGTTCTTTAAAGTGGTATCTCATTTTTGCCAATCTGATTCTCCTTGGGGTTCATTTTGGAATTATATAGTTGTCTTAGTATGATTGTTAGAAGGTTTGTTTTCATAAAAGAATAACCAAAAGAAATGTGCAGGAAAGGGTAATCACTATCTTTAGCTAGTTTAGTTGAAAATACACATACTTTCTGATATAACTACATCTAATCAAGTACATTTTACATCAGTTATGAGTATGATTTTTTGTGACGCATTCAGCTATGCTAAAAAGCTTTAAAGCATAAACTAGTCCTTAGAATTACAGCAAAGTGAGAAGGGGAGTAAGTTGTATTTGAAGATGATGCAGAAAGGGACAGTGCTCAAGGCTTGTCTCCAGGTTACGCTGACAGAGGTGACTAGGTGTCAGGATCGTCGTGTTGACTGTAGAAGCTTAGTCATTAGTAACAGTGTGTGTCCTTTTTCTTTTCCCCTTTAAAATCAATATATAGTGGAGGAGAGAAACTAAATTAATTTGCAAAAGTAGCAAGTACCTCAAAGTTTTTCTCAGATTTCTCCTTAATGAGTTCTTATCCTTCAAATGTATAGCTCAGCTGCACATAGTAGGTACCCTGCAGAAGCTATGCCCACTTGAGGGAACAGGATCCCACTGCCTGGTGATGCGTTCATTATACAGTGATTGTACAAATTGGAACTCAAAGCACTATATCCCTGCTGTTTTTAAGTTCCAAGTGTTAATACTATTCTACTAAATATATATTGCCATGTTGGTCCATCTATATGCAGCCCTGGCAGGTCACCTAGTTCCGTTTTAAAGATGTCAGACTGAAAGAAAAACTTAAGATCTACTTTAATGCCAAAGTGAGAACAGATCTTTAATCTTAACCTACATCAGGCTTACAGAATTAAATAAAAGCTCAGATTGGCTTTCAACCTTGACAGTCTTACTGTTGAGATGCTAGTGTAGCAAATTTTGATGCTTACAGGTATCTTTGGTGATCTTTATCTGTAGAGAAGGAAACCTGCAAAATTATTTCCTGTCAGCCTCCTGTCTAGCTTTTGCTAGAGTCCTAGTAGAAGATCATCTGTAATTTCTACCTTTACCCCTGAAACTGTAAAGGGAAGAAATGAATTGGTGACAGATTCTGACAGCTGGTTATAAAGAAGCAGCCTGTGTTAATTTGCAGTAAGTGGAACAAGACGTGCTATTTCTTGTGTCAGTGTGGGCAGGGAGGGGGGAGAGGGAAAGAAATGGGAAGAAGGGAATGCTGAGTGCTTTGCCTCAGCATAATGTACAGGACGTTCTGGTTGCATGTTATAGCTTATGAAGAAGCAATGGTCTCCACATTTAACTTTAAAACTTTCAGAAAAAACACACTGCAGATTGATCTGTCAACTTTTTTCTTAGGAGGGAGGTGGTGCAGTTTTCAAATGGTGAAGGTGGCAGCACGGACATGGATTTCTTTAACTTGCTGTATGCCAGTGACCACAGATGACAGTGAAGTTTTCCTTCTGACAGGTATTCACTTCTCTAACGTTCTTAGTCACGTCAACAAAGTGCAAAGCCTTGTGGCAGAAGTTTACCAAAAAGCAAAATATGTAACTGCAATGGCTTATTTCACCCAATACCAGGATATTCAGAGAGCGAAGGAGGATAGAGTTCTTATTTGTGTGTGTGAAAAAGCCCTAGTGGAGAGGATCATTTTGTGGATACGGTGGTGGAAGAAATACAAGAAAGCTGTTTTCTGGAAAACTGCTCAGTACTCATCGAAGATTTGTGGAACCAGATGTCAGCTGTCTCTAGAGCTGTTAAAGACTAATCATGATCTGTAGGATGGTAAGCCCAACCTGTTGTTGCCCAGTCCTGTCAGAGCCACAAGGTTATGAAAATCTGTTGTTGGGGCTTCTGTTTTGGAGGTGCTTCCCCTTACTTGTAAGCCTTGCTCTAACCAGCAGGGAATGAACAGTGTTTGGCAAATCAGGTTTTTTGGTTGTGTTGGAATTGATAACTGTAATGATGTAGCTTTAGATCTTCAGTCAGCTTGTTTTCTTCTCCAGGCCATGGTGTTCAGAAATAGGAAAAGATTTTTTGTTGCTCTAAATCGTGTGGTTAACCACTGTGGTGGCTTCAAAGTGAATGCAAAGCAATCTGGAGAAGTACATCATGTCATTATTAACAAGTCAACCTTGGTTTCCCTTAGGAGAGGTTCTTGCTGGAGCTGTGCAGAGCATGGAACAGCAGCGTGGGTGTTCCCCTTGGATAGCTAGTGGTCTGCAAGCCCGTTGTTCTTCCTTCTCTTGAAATGTTGCCGGGAACTCTTCTCACAGAAGAATTAAAAGTCGAACATCTGAATGCTAGACAGGTGATACTGGGATGAAGGCTGTTTTGTAAGTAGTAACCAAGGATGTTTATTGGCTGTTGCATTATGCACAACTTCTATGGCAGTGGAAAGAAGTATCTAAACAAGACACTGATAAAATTTGAGCTATTACTGATTTGCAGCACTGTCATGAGCTTCTTTTTGGAGAAAAATGTGTGCTTATGTCTATATATTTAAGTCCTATGGTATAATACTATCAGTATACCTAAGGAATCCCACATTCTTCTAGTGTACAGTTTGGTTAAGTAGGTTATGCAGGGTTTTCTTCTGTGTGTTTTATTTTTATTTTTTAATTATTATTATTTATTTTTGTTCCCCATATTGTATGCTTAGCTCTGTTACTTTCCCGAGCTTTCTATATATGTTGACCTATTTGATTTCTGTAGCCTTTCTGCTTGTCCTGAAAGGCAATGCATGGATCTTTCTGCCCAAAAAGAGCTGTAGAGTCAAACATTCAGTAAATAGAAGGAAATGAAGGAAGGCTTTGCAACAAGCCCTTCCCTTTATCGGAAGTGTAGAAGTACCTAGCTTAAAATACAGTGGTCCAATGATTGGGTATCTTGCTCTTCAGACTTCTACTCTATTTGATAAACAGAATGAATAGTTCTGTAAGTACAAAAAGAACAATTTAAATACTTAAGAAAGTTTTGTTTGTTTTCAAGAATGAGGAAAAATCAAAAGGTACAAAATAGCACCTTTAAACTTCAATCTAAGCATGATCTGAACAACAGATGTCAAGTCTGGCTGGCTGATTTGTCTTATACTTTTAAGTAGGGTTAGGTCAGAAGCACACAGGAGAAATCTGCTTTGTCCTACAGATGTGAAACTTTAAATTTTCAAGAACCTGCACTTGGACCCAGCAGGAGTTCTGAGAGGCTGAAAGCTGGCAGTTATTCCTCAAACTGCTCATGAATCATCTTAGTGAACTGAAGACAGATAAAGCCCACAGAACAATAGTTGACACCCATCCCCAACCAAATTTAGTCACACTAACGTTATTGCTTTCCACTTTGGTTTTATCAAGCAGCTAAAAAAATCGCATATGTCCTGTTGTTACCTGGTCTGTGCTGACAGATTGAATGGTCTCCAGGGCAGTGAAGCAGACTTAAAATGAGCTATTCTGTGGTTTCAGGCAAGTGCTAGACCTTTTGAAGACTTCTTAGATCATATTATTTTGTTTTAAATAAACTGTGGCCCATTCCTGATCTTCCCTGGAAAAATCTAGCTGAACTTTTTGTAGAAAGGAGCTATGAAGTATCAGTGTGTGTGAAGAGGAAAATTTTTGATTTCTAGAGTATCTCAGAAGACACAAACAGAATATGTCTTCCTGCCAACAAGAGCAAACGTTAGGAAATACATTTCTGGAAGATTGAGTAGTACTAGATAAAGTAAGTTGCAATGTGTAAAGCCAGCTGAATGTTGCAAGAATGTAAGACATGTCCTACTGAGTCAAACCCATGAGACCAGAAATGCATGCAGCATTCAAGATGCAGGTGTGCCATAGTTTATAAAGTGGCAGAATTATGTGATTTGCTGACATCCTGTGTAGAACACGATGCTGAACTGCATAGAATAGGAGGTCAAGTGCAAACCACTCCGTCTTCTTTGAAGTGAGTAACTTGTGTTCGACCATTTTACGTTACCTGAAAAGCATCCAGTCTTGTTTTGGATACATTGAGACTTAAAGAATTCACTGCCTCTTTCATATTTGACCAAATAGTTAATTACCCTGATAGCTTTTAAGAAGATCAAGTTTCTTGTATAAATTCATTTGTCACAGCTCTCCAACTTTGTGGTGTTATTTTCTCTATTAATCTGTTTGTAAATGCTGTTTTCTTTACATGAAGTTTATTTAATTTCCAAAACATAAAGCCAGTACTTTGCTGATTCTACCAATTATTATTGAGTGGCTGGATCTCTTAACTCATATTTTCTGTGCAGAAATAGCAGGTAGCACTCCTGTTACTGGGTCCACATTTTGCCAATTATCAGTGTTTCTGCCCAATTGGAGTACAGGTCTGTTGGAATTTGCCCTGGCTGATCCTAGGAAGTCGTCTCCCCTCTCTGCTAAGGATCTCTACTTCTGGAACATCATAACGTAAGCTTGTATGTGAATTTCCAGGTTTTTCAATTAGGGTCACATCAGGCTAGGCAGGCTGTACTCTACCACTGTCTTCTGCCTTCCTTTGGCTTAGGCACAGGCCCTGCGTCCTCGCGATGCCCCTGGCATCCCACGAGCTTATTCAGAGGGAAGTGATGAGACCAAAGGGAACAACGCTTTATTTTAGACTTTTGTGTGCTAAATTCTGGATCTACTGATTTTTGAGACTTCTCTCCAGTTAATGTCATTGAAAAACCTAATTAAAATGAATTATTTTCATTTAACAAGAGTAGTTGCTGAACAGTCGTGTATCTACATCACATTTTTCTGGATAGTAATGAACTGATGAGACTGCTAGATTTTTTTCATTGTCCTCAGCAACTCCTGATCTCCATGGATTCCTCTAATTTATTGTGTTATTCATTTGTCATAGCACTGGCAACATACAGCAGTTTCTGTTAATGTTTTCAACTGTAGGCTACAGGTTTAGAAATTTTCAGAACTTATATGTAGTTTTCGACTCCCTCTGGTGGTCTGGTAATGTAGTTGACAAGTTGTTTTAACTGCTAATACGGCAACAAGGAAAACGTTTGAATGCGGTATGACACTGTAGATGCTTCACATTTAACCATCATTGCTTGCCCCAGATACTTTTAAATAGCAATGGGGAAAATAATACAAATAAATTTTATTACTAATGAGTAGCTAGGAACATTGCAAGAAAAAAAAAAGAAAAAGTGAAAATTCAAATATTTTCTTCTCTGTAAAAGTTTAAATTTATTTGAAGGTCTTGAACTTAGGAATTGAAGAAGAGATGTAACTCCACTGCTCAGTAACTCTTGGTCTTCATTTTTTCCAGAGAGGTCACAGAAGTGCAGTTGGAAATAGCAATTACATGAAGATGGATATTCCTGTGTAGACAAAAGCTGATCTGGGAATAAAACTTAAGTACGACTTTAGTCAATAATGTAATGAAATCAAACAGTTGTACTACAGAGAGAAGAGCTGCCACTATTTCTTTGCTAGGTAAAGAGACTTTATTCAAATTTAAGAAGAGGTCCGTATTTACTAAAATCTAGGTTTCTAATTTCCTAACGTGTAATAGGTATCTTATTTTTACCCTTAAGAAATAGTTAAAAATGGTACATGACTGATTTTCTATGCTGGATAGAACAAAAAGAACTGAAAAGAAGGAGGCTAATTAATGTGTAAGAAGTTTGCATCTTTCTAATAATACATAATTATTATTTTTAAAGTCCAGAATAATTCTATTCTGGACACTGTTTGCATAAATGAGTCAAAAGAATAGGAAAAAGACTTTCCCACTGAAGTTCAACTTGTCTAGGCAGACTTTTTTTTTTTTTTTTGAATTCAAGTGAGAGTTTAAGCTACAATCTGGATCACGTCTAGAATTTAGCTGAACTGTGTCTAACTGAACTGTGCAAAGATGGTGTGGAGACCCGCTTTACCTGCTGCCCTGCGAGCATCACTCTGTGGGACAAGGCTGTGAAATCCAGCAGTGCTGCAGTGAGCGAAACAGAGTGTGAGGCCTTACCTTGCCTTGGGTAGATGAGACCTTTCTTTCCTTGGCTCTTCCATGAACTTAAAAGTAGCCAAAGTGTTTATCTGAAATCCTTAGACCTTTGAACAAGGCTGAAAAGTTTTACACTGGCACAATAAATGTGAGAAACAGCAAACTGTAGTATTTCTATTCCCATTTTGCTACCTGTTAGTTACTACATGTTAATATGGGATAGCAACTTTCCTGACAGTATAGCTTTGTAAAAATACGGTTGTGGAACAAGTAGCAGTTCAGATGTAAGTACTTCTATTCAGCCTATAAACACCAGTGGAGGGCTTTTTTTAATTCTGGACATTTTTTTTTCGGTGTGTGTAAATATATGCATTTGTGATGTGGAAACTATTTTCAGAAACAGTATGACAGGTTTAACGTACACTATGAAACACTAGGCTGAAATAATGATTTTTCTATACTGCCAGTTGAGTGATATTCTTTAATGCCCTTTCATTGGCAATGCCAGTGTCCCGTTTAGCGTGACTGGGTTTGGAAAGGCACTCTTTTGGAGTCTGACTTTTTACTTTTTTGCAGCACAATTAGTAATTAAACTTCAGATTCAGTCTATGAATAGCAATGACTGTTAGCACTGTAATTTATTAAAGACTAAGAATTAACATCAAGGGATTTCAGCAGTGAAAAATAAGTATTTGCCTGATTATACAGACATACATTCCTTTTTACGTACCAGTTTTACTGCCCATTATTTGACAAGTGCAGTATGAATTGAATCAGTCTGAAAGCAACAAGCTACAAAATCAAAAGTTCACTGAGAACTTTGAGTTGAAGAAAACACTGAACATTGAACACTGAGTGAAGAAAAAAACCCCGAACTTTCCACGTTCCTAACTTTTGCTGAATTGTTCTGTGTATGATTTTAAATTTCAGACAGCGGTAAGAGCTTAATGGTTTCCAATAATGTACATTCACATGTATGTGAACTATGTAACTATTTTTTTATCTTTAAGAAAATAAACTCATCTACATACAAAAGCTTGAAATGTTGAAATATTTCAATAAAGCATATTTCGCTTGTTATACTGTATTCCTTGCTATAAGGCAGGGGTGGCAGGGTTTATATTGTGCATGTCGTCAAACTGTTGATTTTAAGGATGATGCTCTTCAGTCTCACTTCTCTTTAAATTGCAATATTATACTCTCAGAACTAAGGGTCACTGTGAAATTACTTCCTCTAACAATTTTCATATGGTCTGTTCTAAATGTCTAAATTTAGAGTCCAGTTAATATCTTGCTTCTGTAATGGTTATGAGTTGTGTTCTTTAATCTAGAGAAATTACTTCTCATGTTAATGCATTTTGGACTGGAAATTTTTTCACTTTACAGTTGAGAAAATGGCAGGCAGTAGTACCAGTTGAAGATGGTTGCTTTAAAATACAAGTAATATTTGAATTGCATCTCTGCTCACTTGCAATAGAATACACCTAACATCTTAATAGACATTAAAATGTTGATGTGCATTAAAAGATAAGGAATTGGAAAAATTAGAATTTTTCTGAGGAAAAACTTTTTAGTATTGACTTTTTAGTTCTATTTTACACTTTGTGGAGATAACATAAGGACCTCTGTGCTCTTTAGCATATTTACTTCAAAATCGTCATCTCTGTGATGTACACTGTAGAAACTCTGGGGAATAAGTTAGTTTTTGTAACCAGCACTTTGATTAGCAGCTTCAGACAAACTTTTACTTGAAAAAAAAAGCCAAACCACTGGTCAGTGTGCCAGACTAAAACCAGCACGGTAGGCAGACTTGCATATTAAACACTTCTTTAAATAGTGAAACAGGACTTGCCCTTAAACATTTATAGCCTCTAACACAAACTGGATGTTGAGCTTTGGCTAGCCTCTTCTCTCATGGACCCCCATATTAGTGAGATGACTTCACCTAAGCCATCATGAAAACATGGTTTAAAACTTGTTTTGGTTTTTTTTTTTTTTTTTTTTGAACAAAGGAAAGCTAGAACAAAGGAGAGCTTTGGTTCCCCCTGCCACTTCAGTAGTGAATAGTATTTGCCTAAGAAGGCAGAAACTCAGTCTAGAATAAGACCTAGGGATCTTGTTTGTTTGCAGGTTTTTTTATGTCAGTTCCTACTATTCTATTTGAATATGTTACCTTAAAAAATATAAATACTTTTTAGAATTGTTTTTTTTTCTGATATCTCAGTAGAGATTAAAATGTCACATTAGTTAAGTCAGTTTATATTCTCTGTAACTTTTCCATTTTTACCAGTTCAGACCCCCATCACTTCTGTTTCTCATGGTTCTATATGAAGTACTAGAGCAAAAAAACTTCTTTACTGGGTTTATTTCCAGGTTACCAGAATTATCAGAGTTACCACATCAGTGTGTTCCTGAACACTGAAGGTTCCTGTTTCTTCATGCCAAGCTCATGAAATTGCACTGAACAAACCCTTATTTCTCTGATTGCCCTGTGTTTGAAGGGGTTGGAGTGGAAGGAGATGACATAAGGAAGAATGGTTGACCATTCCTAGTTAATTTTCCTGTATTTTAAATTTCCTGCATTTTAAATTTCCTGCATTTTAATTTTCCATCATTTTCATAAATGAGGCATCTCTCACAGAATCACAGAATGTTAGGGATTGGAAGGGACCTTGAAAGATCATCAAGTTCAATCCCCCTGCCAGAGCAGGAACGCCTAGATAATGCTACACAGGAACGTGTCCAGGCAGGTCTTGAATGTCTCCAGAGAAGGAGACTCCACAACCTCCCTGGGCAGCCTGTTCCAGTGTTCCGTCACCCTCACTGAGAAGAAGTTTCTTCTCGAGTTTAAGCGGAACCTCTTATGTTCCAGTTTCAGACCATTACCCCTTGTCCTATCATTGGTTGTCACCGAGAAGAGCCTGGCTCCATCCTCGTGACACTCACCCTTGATATATTTGTAAACATTAATGAGGTCACCCCTCGGTCTCCTCCAAACTAAAGAGCCCCAGCTCCCTCAGCCTTTCCTCACAAGGGAGATGCTCCACTGCCTTAATCATCCTAGTTGCCCTGTGCTGGACTCTCTCCAGCAGTTCCCTGTCTTTCTTGAACTGAGGGGCCCAGAACTGGACACAGTATTCCAGATGGGGTCTCACCAGGGCAGAGTAGAGGGGCAGGAGAACCTCTCTCGACCTACTAACCACCCCCCTTCTAATACACCCCAGGATGCCATTGGCCTTCCTGGCCACAAGGGCACAGTGCTGGCTCATGGTCATCCTGCTGTCCACCAAGACTCCCAGGTCCCTTTCCCCTACACTACTCTCTAATAAGTCATTCCCCAACTTATACTGGAACCTGGGGTTGTTCCTACCCAGATGCAAGACTCTACACTTACCCTTGTTATATTTCATTAAATTTTTCCCCGCCCAACTCTCCAGCCTGTCCAGGTCTCGCTGAATGGCAGCACAGCCTTCTGGTGTGTCAGCCACTCCTCCCAGCTTGGTGTCATCAGCAAACTTGCTGATAGTACTCTCTAGTCCCTCATCCAAGCCATCGATGAATATATTGAATAATACTGGTCCCAGTACCGACCCTTGAGGGAATCCACTGGATACAGGCCTCCAACCAGACTTCGCCCCATTGACCACGACTCTTTGGCTTCTTCCCATTAGCCAGTTCACAGTCCACCTCACTACCCGAGAGTCTAGACCACACTTCCTCAGTTTAGCAGCAAGGATGCTGTGGGAGACTGTGTCAAATGCTTTACTGAAGTCAAGGTAGACCACATCTACCGCTCTGCCAGCATCTCTCTGTATCTTCTAGCTAGCCAGCTGCATCACCTTACAAGCAGACTTCTTATTTCTAGTAAAGTGCATGTACCCTTCTGGCCACTTCCAGAAACCAACACTTTGTTTCAGTTTAAAAAAAAAAAAAAAGTGACAACTGACAAATTATGCAAGATTGGGCTTCTTTTCTGTACAGTTTTACAATATTCATTCCTGTTTCATTACTGCATATGATTATGGGTCATCTACAATGGAATCTTCTTAGAGCAGTCTTAAGTATATGGAACTTTGATTCATGTTAAAGCAGATTTCCTGATTGTTTCAATGCATTTCAAAATATCCTGATTCCTTTTGCATAGATGTCTCACTTCATAAATAGTAGCTGTTGAGTTAATAAGCCTGATGAACTGTTATGTAAATATTTTAATACTATTGCTGGTAGATTTTACTGAAATGATGTTAGCAGTGCTAACAACATGTGTTAAAGTGGTTGTGAATAAATATGAATAATCTTCATAAGCAAATTAAGTCTTTTCAAGAGTTGACATTTTAGTTTTCATATTCTTATGTGTAGAAGAACTGGTAGTTATGATATCAAAGAATTTGAATTTTCATTCACTTCCTGCCTCATTTTAAATTTAATCATTTTATCTCTCCAGTAAAAAACAGCATGCGAAAATCAGTTTAATGCCCTCTGGATCTTCTGAAACCTCACGTAAGCAAAAAATGCTTTATCACGTATTTCTCCTTTTGCTTTGCTACAATATTAAATCTTTCCTGCAATACTGCATTGTACTTCTTAAACACTGTTATGTTTGGCATAAAATCAGAAGTATACTTGGTTAGAAACTGGGCTGTAACCTGAAAGTGCTCTAACAGCAACTTGATAAAAAGGCGGATTACAATATCTGAATTTTGTGCTATGATGCTTTCAATAGCCCAGGGAATGAAAAGTAAATTAGTTGAAAAACTGAGAAAGGCGTCTGATACCTGTCACAGAGTTGCAATAAGCGGTGATGGTCACTGTATTTATTACGCTGGTGAACACACGGGTAAGCTTTTAGCCACAGGAACCTGGGTCTGCTCCTGGTCAGTTGATGATTCAATGGCGATTGTTCATTTCCTGTTCTCAAAAAGGTGTGTCTTTTTTCTGATCTTTCAGTTGATGATCAAAACCAAGCAAAACTTCAGTAAGCACCTGTCCCTAGTATATGTGACATATGCACACTAACCAGAAAATTGTTTAGAAATTATGTTACGTGGGCAACAACTCTACCAATGCATCTCACGTTTACATTGATGTGTTTGTGTAACTGCACAGGAAAGTGACTGGTGGCAGTATTGTTCCCCAGGAGTTTGAAGATTGTAATTCACAGGGTTTGAGGAATAAGACATATTCTCTTAACAGTTACAGACCAATTGTTGACCTGTCTCAGGCTGGTAGTGTTACGTCTGCTCGAATTTGAGTTCTGAGTTCATGATCTTGACATTTCTGAAGACTAAAATGTGCTAGGTCCGGAGGAATGCAATGCATGCAAGAGCAGTAATAGCAGTAATCCTTTATTTGGAATCTTCAAACCAGCAGACAGATGGTCATTCTCACAAATTCAAGCAAATACCTGTTGGCCTCACTGATGTCTCCTTTCTAGGGACAGAGAGAATTGATTGTACAAGTCTGCACTGTAACCCAAGGATGTGGAGCAAAACATTTAAATTATTTGAATTCATGCTGTGTCTAATGTAGCAGGTGACACTGCATGTCTGCAAAACCTGTTCTCTCTGTCAGTGTATCCTTCTTTGGGGAATAGTAAATAGCAATTTGAGCAATTTTTATTCAATCCAATCTTGGTCTTTTTTGCTACATTTTTTCGGTGCAAATCAGTCATGGTGGTTGGTTTCTGAGGTACGTGTAAGTTTATAGAAGTGATGTGTCATAGATGAGCGATGTAGCATTTGACAAAGACACATGGTATTTACTGAAATGGTTTCAGCTAGTATTTTTAACCCACTGAAATACTGAAAATTATTTTCTTGAAACATGGGGGATAATCTATGTACCGTGCAGATTTTCGTTACGCAGGCACAGCTCTACCCTCTGCTGTTTAACTAAGGAGCAAGTGAGTGCCGGTGGGCCACACTGAGGTCCTCCTTTCCAAGGGACAAGATGTGAAAGTCTGTCACTTCGTGAGGCTGCAGGGATTGCATCGTGTGAGGTACGTGGCTGGAGAAGGCAAAAAGGGCGAGAACCTTTTTAAATGGATTAAAAACCCTAGAGTGAGCGTGGATGAGTGGTTTCAAGCTGTGGGGGAAGAAGCGACTGTTGATGGGCAGGAACTAATTTTGTGTTACATTTCGTGGAAGTGGAAAAGCACAGCAGATGGAGGCGATGGTGTGCGCTCATCATTAGCCTGTGGAAGAATGAGAGTAGATGAATTTATATATATATATTGTGTCTGTGTGGGTAATTGGGCAAATCGTTTTAGAGGAACAGTTCCTGAGGTGGCCGCAGGAGCCCGGCTGTACCGGCCCTGTCACCAGCGGCACCCGACCAACCCGACCGCCGCCTGGAGCACTTGCCCTCCCGCTCTCTCCGCTGGGTGTCGGCGCCGCCCCGGCTCTGCCGGGAAGGAGGGACCGGGGCCCTGCCCCCGCCGCCACCGCGCTCCGCGGGCGGTCTCCGGGCCGCCCCGCCGCCAGGCCCCGCCCCGCCCGGCGCTCCCCCGCCGCTGCCCGGCAGGGGGCGCCACTCCCGCCGCTCGGCCGCCAGCGCGGCGCGGGCCGCAGCCCTCGAGTTCCGCCGCTCCAGTCGCCGCCGCTGCCGCCGCCCAGGCGCCCGGTGCCGCCGCCGTCCTTTGCCCGCCTCCCCCTTCCCGCCGCCCCGGCCCCTTCTCCCGCCGGGGCCCATCGGCCTGGCCCGGCCTGGCCATGGCCACCAAGAAGGCGGGCTCGCGGCTGGAGACGGAGATCGAGCGGTGCCGCTCGGAGTGCCAGTGGGAGCGGATCCCCGAGCTCGTCAAGCAGCTCTCGGCCAAGCTCATCGCTAACGGTGCGGCGCGGGGCGGGAGGCGGCAGGCCGCGGCGGGGGGCGGCCGGCGGGGCTCCCGGACGCCGGGCCCGGCAGGTGCAGCCGGGCGGGCCCGGCGTGAGGGGCCTGAGGGGCGGCCCCGCGGCGCCCGGGGAGGTGGCGGGGCGTGGGGTGCGCCGGAGGGGCGGGGAGCGGGTCGCGGCGGCCCGGCCCCGCGGTGCGGGAGCCGAGAGGAGGCCGGCGGGCAGGCGGGCGCCGCCGGGGGCCCGACGCCGGCGTGTGGGCGCCTGGGAGATGGGCCCCGGTGGGGACCCGGGGCGGGGAGCTGGGCGCTCGCTCCCGCCGGGGCACCCCTCTGCGGTCGGGGGGAGGCCGCGTTCCGTCTCTCCGGCAGCGGGGCCCTGTGGGCTTGCGGGCCCCTGAAGAGCCGAGCAGTCTAGTGGCTTAGCACGAGTGTTGCAGTTGTGCAGGCGGGCGTGCTGGCGGTGTGTGTGCATAAAGCCCTGCGCGTCTTTCTGCCTCCTGTGCACGGCCGGAGTGCCGGTACACAGCGTGTCCTAGGAAGGCATCTGACCTTTTTCTTCAAAACGTAGCTCAGCAATACAGTGCGGCGTCACTCACTTTCTTGTAAAAACTATGAAGGTTTGCTTGGTCTCTTACTTCTTGCATCACAAGCTTCTAAATGTTTAGCTGAAGGAGGTGAAAAGCAGTGCTTTTTTCTGAGGTGCAGAAGTCCCTCATGAGCAAGGGAGGTGCAGAGAAGCTCTCCTGGGTGTGGATGCCTTCAGTCTGTGGGTGAGCAAAGAGATGGGGGTAGTGTCTGCCTCTGTGGGATCACTCATTGCTTCAGGTGGCCCTGAAGGTGTTTGAAGAGAGAAGTCAAGTCTGCAGAGACAGAACTTGGGGTGAATTTGGAAGTGACAAGTTAGCATAGAGGATGGCATCCCTGGTTGTGAAGGTAGTGGCAGCTTTGCATGTTTAGGTAGGGAAGAAAACGTCATGATTCAGGCCTTTAGAAATACAAATGAAAGAATGAAAACCCGAATCTAAATATAGAGAGAGAATTTAAGAATAGGTGCATGGGTGGGATAGATGGATGGGATAACCTTACATGTGTTGGCCTTAAGAACAAATGGGTGATGATCCTGAAACATACTGCTATTGTTATGCTAACTAATAATAAACACAAGTGAAAAGGTGGAAAGTATTATGTTTAGTTTAAGGACATGCTTCATTGAATCATAGACTATGAACTAGTTATCAAATGTTTTTTGGCTGGCTGGTTGAGAAGCATGATCTTCATAGTCTTAAGATGTACTAAGGTGTTTCAGACAGGTGGGAAGAGCTAGGCAGAAGATGTTATTGACAGTTCAACTTAAGATTCTCAGACCTGGATACTTTTTTGCCTAACCAAAGCATATCGGTGAAGATTATGCAGTCTGCATAACTTTACACTTCAGTGATTTTCCTATTATGGTATCTTCTAGATTCTGTACCAGTCAAAATACAATTTACTGGAGCATTTCCCGATCTTCAAAACATGGGGAGGCAGCACGGATAGATTTTGTCTCTTTCTAATAGCATAGGGATAATTAAATCAATGCCCATGGCTTCCAAGTTCTAGCTAACTTGGAACACCACAGTCAGTAAGCTAAGTGATTGTAAGGGACTCCTCTTTTGTAATGGAGGAGCAGAGGAAGAGGGTAATTTATTTAATGAAATACATGCCCCTGCTGTTGGGAGCATCTAAAACTGTAAGCTTGTGTTCTAGAACGTGGTGTACCTAACAGGTTACAGGCCAAGATTATCAGCTAGCGAAACTACGATGGAGAGGCAATGCTTCTGTTCCACCCGTGAGGAGAGATACGAACCGAAAGGCACTCCAGTGTGTATCCCTGTTGTTAGTAGGAAGCAATTAATTGAAGAAAAAGTACTCAGAACTTTACTGCTTCCTTCTGGAGTAATGTTCAGTCTTAAAAATTAGCTGGGGAATGGATAACAAAAGGTCTCGGGTTTTTTTGGCTGAATGTGGAACAATGTGCCATAGAAACTGTTTAAGAGCGTGGGAGGAGGAAAAAAAGAGAAGATCTTAGTTCTGTCCATATATGCATGTAGGGAATTGATTCTGACTCTTCAATGCTGGAGCATTTTAGCCGAGGGTGTCAACTTTGATAGGAATAGGGTGTTTAGCTCTTCCAGTGAAGATGAGAAGGGATCCTTTGGGGAAGCCCTCTTGTTATCTCTTCAGTCTTTCAATGTTGCAAAAGAATAGGCTGTTACTTTACCAGGACTTCATTACATCTCCTGTTTGGAAATGGGGCTTCGAGACCTTGACAGAAATATTAAAGGACAGGTTTATGATTTGGGCTGTCTTGTATTGATATAGTGTTTCCTATTATCAATTTCATACCACTTGAAGCTTGCAGCCCATGCTAGTTAATGGAAGAAATAGCAATGACAGCTCCCAGGATGAAGACCTGTGTGGATGCATAAGGCATTAGTATACACTTCTGGAGAAGTGCAGCACTTGAGAGGTGCAGGATTTTGAATGAACTTGATTATTGTATTGTTCATTCTGTTTGCTGATGGATTCTATCTACTCCTTTGTAGAATTAGGAGTCTTTATAAAACCTGACAGTGAATCAAATATAGATGAGAGTTTATGTAGGATTTTGGGTGCACAGAAATGACACTAGAACCAATTTCTGTATCTGATGGATTGCATTTGAAAGGGTTTGTGAGCTTACTGAGTTTTAAGATAAAGACGGAAGAGAAGTGTTAGTGGTTTGGTCACTGCCTTTGCTGTTTCCTAACTAATAGTCATAATTTGGATCATGGAAAATGTGTGCTCTGTCACACCCGTGACTTATGTTGTTTTTCACAAAGGATAGATAGGTGAAAGAAGGGTCTTTAGGCAGGCTCAGAGCTGTAAGGCACTTACCCAGTTTGCATTACATTTCTCTCCTTCAGAACCAACCACAGTAATAAGATTTATGCCATGCAACGCAAATCTCTGTTTGAGCTCTTACTTCATCAGCACTCCCATAAAAGATTGGCTCGAAACTTACGTGGAGGTGTGGTGGGTTAGCCTTGGCTAACAGCGATGGCTCACTCAGCTACTCAGTTTGTCCCCTTGCTTAGGGGAACAGGAGAAGAAAGTAGGGTGAGAAGGCTTGTAGCTTCAGATAGAAAGGGAGATCATTTACTGGTTACTGTTGTGACAAAACAGGCTTGACTTGGGGAAAATTAATATTATTTTACTTAGATTCAGATAGTAAGAAACAAGAAGACGTAAAAACATAAAGTGCTTTTCCTCCCCCATTTCCCAGGCTCAACTTAACTCCTGCACCCCAGACTCCTGTCCCCCTCCCTGCATGGTGTGGGGGGCAAAGGGGTTCCGGTTGGTGTGAGGTGGTTTCTTTCTGCTGCTCCTTCCTTATCAGGTTTTCCCTCTGCTCTGGCATGAGCTCCCCATTGGTTGCAGCCCTTCAGGAAAACATCTGCTCTGGCCCAGGCTCTGGCTATGTTGCCGTTCCTTCAGGGCATACCCACCTGCTCCAGTTTGGGTCCTTCCCAGGCTGCAGTGGTGGATATCAGCTCTGGCACCTGGCGCACCTCCTCCGCCTCCTTCTCTGACCTTGGTGTTCCTCCTGTTGTTTCTTGTTCCTTTTGTTCCCGCCTCCTCTCTGGCATTTTCTGCCCTTTCTTCAGTACACTTTCCCAGAGGTGCTGCCAGCTTTGCTGAGGGGCTCAGCTGGGTCCTGCTGTGGGACTGTTGGAGCCAGCTGGGCCTGGGACAGGGCCACTCCTGCAGCTCCCCTGCTGCCAGCACCTTCCTTGCACCCAGTACAGCAGGACTTAGAAAAACCATAGCAGCTGGTACAGAACCCCAAGTTGTGAGAAATAAAATCGTAGAGCATTTTTCACTAATGAAACTTGGTAAGTGTTCCCAGCTAGTTTAACTGACTGAAAAAGGTTTCTCAGAAAATGATCTGAAGAAATTTTGATTCTCTTTGTTGAATTTTGGCTAACGTTGCAAATGAACCACATGAAAATGATGGCAAAGCGCAATCACAAGAATTAGCAGAAGCTCCAACTACAAAATTACTTTTCCACAAATTATTGGAAGAGATAAGATAGTAAATGTGAAATATCCAAAATTCCTGAAAATGCATTTTGAAGTGGGAAGCATTGAGTATAGGATTCTTTTGTATTTTAAGCCAGTCTGAATGAGCTACCTTATTAAATAAAGACCTTAATCTGTAGAACTGTGTACGACTTTGTCTTGGAAAGCTTGGTTGGCCTCAAAACCACAGTTGTGTGGATGAAATGCAACAGGCCGTAAGAGAGAGATTTTTTCTAAGATCACAGTTTAGTTTAGCAGTCCCCAAAATAAATAGCGATGATCATGATGCTTTGATGTTGAAGATCACATATATTTGAAATCCCCATTATTTTTGTTGTCGTTAAAGGCTTTTATTTTTTATGTTGCTCCTGATGAATATTGAAAAATAAGACTTATGAAATGGCAGTGATGATTCTTCTTCGGTTAGTTTATCATAGCATGTTGGTGGCTCATGTATTTTACTGAAGCGTTCAAATTTACATGGGTTGTGTTTTGAAACTTCTCTGCAGAGGTTTGAATGAGAGTGTTGTGCCATAGCTTTGGGAATTGAGATTCTCAGGATGCCTGGAATTATGTGGTGTTTGATAGTTTGGGAAGTTTGTAGTGTTTGAATAATAATTTTGAAAGCTAACAATCACTTTCAAGGCTGATTGCACATCCGTCAATGAAACAGTGGTATCGCGAAGGAAGTGGCTACAATGGAGTTCACTGTGAAGGTTGTGTCTGCACAGAGCGTTCTCGGGATATTAGAGTTTTAGTGTTTTCTGTCTTTCCTTTGGAAACAGTGAGGAAACCTTAGGTCAGTTCAGTGGCAAGCTGAATGGGTAAAATAAAGGACTCATGAATTTCCATGGGTATTTCCGGACATTCATTGTTGCTGCAATCTGAACGTGACCTTGCTCAAGTTCAGTGAGATGTATGGCTCTCTCTGGAAAAGCACTGAGGAGGCATTTTTTGTAGTTCAAGTGTGGTAGAATGATGTAGGGCTGTAGAAACCTTAGCCAGTGTGAAATATTGCATTACTGTGGGGAGAGAGAGCACACTCCGGAAGTTTGCGGATCTATACACCACCAAGAGCATTGTGACATTGCCATGAAAATAGAACGTTACCTACAGGTATCAAGTTTGCTAATGGAAATACCACCAGCCTTTTAACACACTGCTTCCTTACCAGCTGAATTTCTTCCTACAGTTACTATCCCATTTCTGTCTCGTCTTGTTCTGTTTGTGGGCTTTTCTCTGACTACCTTTCTGTTCAACACCTTGTTTCTATAGTTCTTAATACATCTTTCTCACATTTAGCCTTGCAGAATAAAGAAGCAGAGGGGAGTCAGGAGCAGAGTAGCAAAATCAAAAGATCAGAAAGTATTATACATGTCTACTTGTTGTTTGTCACTTTCTGATGCTGCTGCTTTATCCAAGTGGGACATAAAAATAGAAACGTCCTATCAGTTTTTATTCATTTTGCTCCCTTGTGAAATACAAGACCTCAAATATGGTTAAAGCTTATCCTCAGAGTAAACCGGGGATTTCTAAACCTCTTAGGACTCCTGTCCTACTTATAAGGTGTTTATCAAATTTGTTTGTTTTTTATACATGCAGCTTGTAATGCAATTTATATGTGCAAGGCTTTCTGAAGATATCTACATCTCCAGCAGAAGTTTGCAGTCCATGATGTGATGTGCCTTTTTGCTCTCTCTTTGTTTATTACCTTTTTTGTTTTCCTTATGTTGCATTCAATACCTTATTTACCAAATGGGCGTACTAAGGACGCACATTTTTCTGAATGAAGACCAAAGGTGGTGATAGTACTAAGATGCGTTATCTTGTTTTTGACCAACAGCTTTGTTTCTTCAGATAGCCAGGGGTGTTACAACAGTGTAAGTGATGATGTAGATCTGCTGTTTGTATTCCAAGTGACTTGTCATCTGGAAGAGAAAATGCTGGCGAGTCGGTATGATTTCACAAGTAAGCAAGCATGTCTAACACCTTGCTGCTACTGCTTGGAGGAGCTCTTTCTTCCTACCTTTATTCAAGCTGCTCTTTCTCTGTGCAGTTTCTCCTGGTTACGGGTTTCTGGCCTCTCCCCTGTGTTAATGAGCACCAGTGGTGGGACTACACTATGCTGGGCCAGCAGAAAACTCTATGTTCCTCTTTCTGATAGTTCCTGCTGGCTTCCTGAGCTGATCTGCCTCCCACAGGGGTCTGAAGAGTGCAACAGCTGATGGAAAATGACAGTGGCAGAAGCCAGTGAAGGGCAGAAGCGAGGGGAACTTTCTTCTCCTCCCACTGGGAGGAAGCATGTAATTAGTCTGAGTTTAATGAGCTAAGTATGGATGTAATTATTTTAGAAATTAGTCATGTTACATATTAGTGGTGGGTTAGTTGCACTCTGTTGCTTTCTTTAAAAGTTATAAGAACAAATGTTAGCCTGACTTATCAATGTATATATACTGTATTGTAGCTGTTCTAGATTTCTTTAACCTAACTTCAAGAGTTACAGGTTGTAATTAACTTCTCTATAAAGAAATAAGTTCATTAGCATAAACTCAGGACCATTGGTACCACTTTTATTTGAGTTTGAGTTGCATGGTAGTAAATGTGGGGGCAGAAGGTCCTTAAGCATGCCAAATGTGGGCCATTCTCCTTCTCTGTTAAATCTGGGCCATTCCCTCTCCCTGTAAATATGTCTTGTAAATAATGAGCTTGCGATCATTAAATGCTCTGCAGTTTTCTCTGCACTGAACATGATTTGATTGGTGATCTGATAAGGAGTGACTGAAGACAGTAAGAAGCAAAATGCCTGGATGTTGGGATAGATTGGAGGGTGAGGGTGTATGTCTGTTGGGTAGCAAGACTTTTCATCGTTGGAGAGCATTTGATCTCCCCTCCAGGCTCTGGAGGAAGAATGCTGAATGTGGGCTTTTCTCTGGTGTCAGGAGATGTGTGGCAGAATGCCCAGTTGGCAGTAAGCTGCTTTGATCAGAGATGCTATCAGTTGCTCTGTTGCTTGAGGAGACATTGCACGAGTTTCTGCAGGTTCCCTTCCCACTGATGATCTGTGTGTGACTGGTATAATTCTGTTCGAAATGTGTATGATACTTTCTTACTATCTCATTGTCTTCAAGAGAAGGAAATGCATAAGAGGTGTTGTTTTGTTTTTGTTTTTGTTTTTTAAATGTAGTTGTAAAGTAATTTTAACTCTCCGTTTTACGGTTTCTGCTACAGCTTTATAGAGCGTATGCTGTTTTTTTCAACAAGATCTTGGTTTTTTCATTTCACAGAATAGACTAGCTTCTCGAGATAGAGCCATACATCTTAAGGCCGGAATCAAATATTTCATTAGATTATTCGTTCTGTCTTTTTAATCATCTTGATCACTGCCTATGAAATTATCACATCAGAAATCTGTAGTATTGGCATAGGAAGAAAGCTGCCTGCCTTAAGCACTCTGTTACTAAGTTTATCATCCATATTAGTATTCTGCAGAGATGGCATATTAACAATGGTTAATCAACAACTGCACTTTTGATACAGCTGCTCTACAGCTGGTGTTTCTGATGTGTAATATGTAAGGAGCAATAAAGCAAGGACTGTGCTTGTATTGTCTGGAAAAGAAGAGAGGGTGAGGATCTGACTCTAGCAGATACTTAGGAGTTGGTTTTTTTGGTAATGAAAGTATATCATGAATGTTTAAACTGCACTGGAAGAAAGAAGGAAGTAAAAGATGATTTATGTGTTACAGTATTTGGCGAATGCTGCTGTTCCACTGTTAAACTTCCCCTTAAAGTGGGTTGCTTTCTTGGCTATATGAATTAGGCCTTCTCCTTTATTAGAATAAAGGAGTAGACTTTTCGGCCTTGAGCGTGTTAGGTGCTGGAGCCCTGGTGCAGATGGGGGAGACAGGTATTCTGTAGTTACACAGAGTCCTGAGGTGGAGGGTCCTGTCAGGTTTCACAGAAAGCTTAGCCTTCCTTGTCCCAAAACAAGGTGTAAAGTGTGCTCCTTTCACAATAAGTGGGTGGGAAATCTCTTTTGGCTTTAGATAAATCCTGAATGCAGCTCACCTGGGCCCGGTAACTTGGTTTATCTCCATAGAACTTTTGCAAATGAAATGGAGATACGAAACCAACCACTTCCAGGCCCTCCCCTGTTTTTTTCTGCATTTAATTATGTGAACAAGTTTGTTACTGATCTTTCAAGTGTGCCTTATTTCAAATTCAGGTTTCCCTTGGGGTCAGCTTCTAGCCACAATTCTGGTTTTGTTTTTACCATTTAATTACAGTCTCTTTACCTTAATGGGGAGAATCATGGAATGGTTTGAGTTGGAAAGTACCTTAAAGATCACCTAGTGTCAACTCCCTTGCCATGGGCAGGGACACCTCCCACAAAACCAGGTTGTTCAAAGCCTCGTCCAGCCTGGCCTTGAACATTTTGTGGAGAGGGGCCTTCCACAACTTTTCTGGGTCCACAACTTTTCTGGGCAACCCGTGCCAGTGTCTCACCACCCTCACAGAGAAGAACTTCTGCTAATATCTAATCTAAATCTGCCCTGCTCTAGTAAATCTGCCCTGCCCTTGTAAATCCTCTCTCCAGCTTTCCTGTAGGTCTCCCCAGACCCTTCTCTTCTCCAGGCTGAACAACCTCAACTCTCTCAACCTGTCTGTACAGGAGATGTGCTCCAGACCTCTGGTCATCTTTGCAGCCCTCCTCTGTACCTTCTCCAACATGTCGACGTCTTTCTTGTGCTGGGGGCTCCAGAGTTGGGTGCAGTACTCCAGGTGGGGTCTCACAAGTGGAGCAGAGGGACAGAATCACCTCCCTTGACCTGCTGGTCACGCGTCTTTTGATGCAGCCTAGGATACAGTGAGCTTTCTGGGCTGTGAGTGCACATTGCTGGCTCGTGTTGAACGCTTTATCAGCCAGCACCCCTAAATCCTTCTCTGCAGGGCTGCTCTCGATCCACTCATTCTCCAGCCTGTATTTGTGCTTGAGATTGCCCCAGCCCGCGTGCAGGACCTTGCGCTTGGCCTTGTTGAGCTTCACGAGGTTTTCATGGGCCCATCTCTCCAGCCTGTCAAGGTCCCTCGGGATGACATCCCTTCACTGCAGCGTGTCAACTGTGCCACACAGCTTGGTGGTGTCAGCAGACTTGTGGAGAAAATGCTGTGCGTTAATCGAGGCTCTAATTGCTGAGGGATTGCTTTACAACTGTGTTTAAGGAGAGACAGAAGTAGGGGACTTACTGTTTATAGAATAGCTGATAGAAAAAAAAAAATCCAATGAAGTTGCTAAAATATACTTTCTGTCTTAAAACTGATGTTTGTGTACCTGAGACAATCATCTCTGGGAGTGACCGTATTTACTTGAGGTTTCCCGAGTGGAGCTAGTGTGGGGGCAAGAGGATGAGAAGAGGCTGTTTTTTGTGAGTGACTGGCTTTTGGAAATGGTAGAGAACTGCAGGACCTTCTGTTCTGGGGAACAGAATGTGTGCTTTCATCTGAGCATTGAGTCATCCCGTAGATGAAAAATGTCCCTCTTCTGGCCTGACAATCAGTGACTAATGCAGAGAGAAGGGCGTGAAGGTGCAACCCAAAATCTCAACATGGTGAGGTTTGGGAATAAGGAAGTGGTTCTGATGTGTAAGAAATTGGACAGAGTCATGGTCTCTTAGTCTCTTGTTTCTTCCTCTTCGTGAACCATTTTCTTTACCTTCTTGGGAGAACAAGCTTTAGATTCCATTATCGTCATCTGTCAAATTGGCACTGTGCTGCAGTGTCGCTGTTTGGCAGAGTACGGGCAGGAGTCCTATGAGATAATTTGGTTTTGCCTTACATCTAAATATTCTCTAGGGTTTTTCTTGTTGTTGTTAATAGTGACAGGAAAACTGGTTTGTCCTTTGAGAAACACATCATGGCAAGAAACAAGATGGAAGAGTTTCTGGCTGTCGCAGCGTGTGCTTTTTCTGTTCTCCCAATCACTCTTTGATCTTTGTAACCTAAACAAAACATAATGTAAAGAAGCTAAATTTCAGACCTTCTCCCTCAGTGTGGATACTAGATCTGTTCCCAGTTAAACATCCAAAGATGATGGTGATCCTGTTTCCCGTACTTCGTGCCTCCCAGTCTTGGGTACGACCCATCTTCTTATTTCTTGAGTTTACATTGCATTTGACTGAATGGGCCAAGTTTAATGCAAATGTTAATTTATCGGTAATCTAGATGATACATCGTGGCTGTCCTGGATTGATTATTTCCTGTTCTGGTAGTCCTAACACTTTACAAAATTTGGGAGCTTGGAAAAAAAACAACATAAAAATAAAATAATTTGAAAGAATTGCTGCAGTTCTCTTCATGTGTGCCCTTGTAAAATGAATTACTGTAGCAGTGGTACTTTGTAAGTGAGTTTGCGTATGCATTAATAATTTGGGAAGCCTGTAATGTTTTTCTCCAAAGCAAGTTTTGTCTGTCAAGCAGAGAATTGCCTAGATACTGCATAGCTGCAGGGTGTAGGGGTGCCATGCCCTCACTGTGCTTGAAAGAGGCTTGAAAGAGGAGTGAATGACTGTGTATAATTAAAGGTGTTAATAAGTAGAATTAAGTTTCTTTGAGCAGCTGACTATCTTCTGCTTCTGGTTTTACATGTATATTGTCTGCATCAGTCTACAGCCTCTCTGCTGGTAATACCTGTTGGGCTGCACATGCTCTCTAGCTGCTCTTCTGCTGCCCCCAGAGACCTGACCGTACCAGATCCTGTGCAGCCTGCTCTGGTTGGTCTTGCTTGGAGCAGGGGTGTTGGACTAGATGATCTCCAGAAGTCCCTTCCATACTCAGCCATCCTGTAGTGATGTGAATTCTTGCTTCTTAGGAGTCAATGATGAATGGAATCATAAGTCACATTGGTATATATTTTCCTTTTCTTTCATATAAACCTTGTGTAAATCTAAGTTTCGTTTTAATTTAAGTCAGAGTTTTCATTTTGCTCAGAGTTGCTTGAATAAGTACTTGGAGACTAATAATATTTATCATCAAGTACAGCCAATGCTCTTAATGACTGTTACATGCATCATGAACGAAGCAAATGTCTTTAAGTATATGGCCAGCTTGTCCCCACTTAGAAAATATGTTTTTCATGATGTTTCTGCCAGATGAATATGAACTCAGCTCTGGATCCAGGATTTCCAGATCTTCCTCTGAAAGAAAGCTCCCTTTCCAACTGGCCTTCATAATAAATGGTCTGTGGGATGCTGTAAGATTTTTTAACTTTTCAGCTTTTTTTTATTTTTTAAACAGAAATTTTTATCTGGGTACTATATGGACCAATTGATCCCTTTGGGATACTTCTTGCTGCATGCCACTCCTCGATAAAAATCCCTCAATTTTTTTTACAGATTTTTGGCATAACAATAATCCAACACGTTTTAGGAAGTCTGAGGAAAAATTCTTTCAAAATAATATAACATGCAGCCCTTTAGCTACTCTGAGCCTTCAGTTTACCCTTTAGGAGAATAAGAGTTTTAGGGATTGAGTAGGAGGAGTTTGCTTTCTCACTCCCAAGGTTTTTTCCCTCTGGGACGTTATGAAGCACCAGAACAGAGATTACAAGACAAGTCTCAACTTGCTGGAATTCTGCTCATCAATTTACAATCCCACTGCAATACTGGAAGTCTCATACCTGTTGTCTTTACCCCTTGACCCTTTTCTCCCCTGCGTTTTTTGTTTTGTTTGTTTGTTCTGAGTTAAAACTTGATTTTATTTCTTTCTCTGGAACACAGTATAGGGTGGGTGAAGCAGCAGCATTTTCTCTCCTTACAACTCCATAGTTCATCTACTTCATCTAGTTGATCTCACCTCATGCAGTATCTGCCTTTGGAACTAATGGTAACCATGATCTTCTGACTTCAGTGCATTTGGAAACTGTGCTTTTTAAAAGTCTGAAATATGTTACCTCTGAAACACTGAAAATTTTGGTGGAGTGGGTGAAGTGATACAACATGCATGTACATTTGTTATCTTCTGCCTTACAAGGAAAGATTAAAGTTTGTTTGCCTGATCACCCCTAGTTCTGTAGGTAGTTTGCTTTGCGTCTCCTGTTCCTAGATACTTCCTATTCAAATTCGGATCTTCAGGGCTTGAGTCTGCATTGAGCCTCTTTGCTTAAATTGTTGTGTTAGGAGATCTCATCCTAATTGTACACATTTTTCTTACAGCTGTGTAATTCAGAAGAGAGTAAAACAAAATTTGAAAAATACTTATTTTAATGTATGCCATTTGGCATGTAAGAAAGAAAACAATGGTTTTCCCAATACTTTTTCTCACTGCGGGTGTTGAGCTGTCGAGGCTCCATTACATGTAACGATCGTTAGCCCAGGATCATGGACATGCTTGCCAGCGTACCGCAGCGTATGACGTGGGTGTGTCACTGCAGAGGGACATCTTGTGCATGACTTGATACCAGGAGCGAAGTTGCTCTTAGCTGCTGTCACCTCTGTGGCAACAACAGTGTTGTCTGTGTGAGGCCTGTTTGCATGGTAACTCTCAAGTATTTCCTTGTGATGTTAAAAGTAAAATTAAAATAAATAATTACCATGCACTTTTAAAACATATTGGATTTGCTTCATGAGTATTAGGAACACTTGAGAAACCACATAGTAGTTGTGGCCTAAGTTATCTTCAGTGTTTTGCTTTGTTTTTTATCCAAGACTGTTAAACCACCACAGGAGAAGTAATAGTTTAGTAAAGCAGCTGTTTGGTGCCCCACAGAGCAACAGACAGCAGGTTCCTTAGTTCTGTTGAGAACACTTAGGATCAATCACTCTGGGTGTATCTCGGTGTACTCTGGAATTGAATGAACTTTTAAAGTCACCTCTTGGAGAGGAATTCAGCAGGCAAGACACAGAGCTCTTAATCTGTATTTGATTAGAACTTTATTTTGGCTGTGTGCAGTGTTGCCATTCTTTCCTTTCTCTCCCCTACTCCCTAAACTTAGAAAGGAATTTAGAGCCAACTATTCCTCTCACCTAGCCTGCTTAACAGCCCCTGGGCTCTTCAACAAATACCTGGAGGTTGTGGTAGTGTTCATCAGAAAACTGATTATTTTGTATTTTAGCATGTGATTTGGTGCATGAATCAATTAAGTATTAAGTATTCTTCATCATTCTTGACCCAGGGTAAGTAAGGATTAATCCTCTGTATCCCCATAGTGTGGTAACAATTTCGATTCTAAAAGCAGATGTTAAAATCAAGTAGCAAAGCAGCTGTCATGATATTTTTAGACACTATTTTGACCAAGACACGTCATCGTGTGTGGTTTTTCTCCCATGCCATATTTATGTGAGCTTTCCTTCTCATTTTGAAGGTGATTAGAGTTGATCCATATAGCAGAGGGGGATAGCCGTGTCTGTGCAAAGCTTTTCTCAAGACATTTTGAATGAGTGTGTCTAAGCTTTTTCTGAGCTGAAAGAAAACAGTTTGCCTATGTAGAACTGTCTGGGATTTTTTTGGTTTTCTTTCAGTGCTAACAAAAATGAGGATTTCACCTAAAGCATCTTTCAGTTTGTCTTGCAGTTCCAAGGTGCGCAAACTTGTCTTTGATGGTAGACAGAGGACATCCTATTAGGCAGATGGAGTATTTCAGCGATACTGGGATGTTGCAGAAGCAGGTGGGCAAGCTAGGCTGTTCTCTTCCACTTAGGAAATGATTCTGCAGTGCAGCTGTGTCGCGGGTTAGGGCTGGGCCGGCCACTAACGCGGACAGACGCTCTCTAACCCCCTCTTCCCCCCCTAAACAGGAAGAGAAAAGGGAATGAGGCAGAGAGACTTACAGATGAGAGAAGAAAAAAAAACTAGAACAGCTTTAATGAAAATAATAGGAATAATGGTAAAGAGATAAAAGTAAAGAATTATATACAACTATAGATAGTAGCCCGATATCAAACCCGACTCCCTCCCCCGATAGAAATCACCACTGGTGCTGCAGAGCAGGAGGCACTGGGGAAACCCCAGGCTCAGCGGCGGCGGGAGCTGGATGCAGGGAGCTGGATTCGGGAACTCAGGATCCGGATCAAAATCAGGAGGTCAGATGGAGTCCTCTCTGGACACCGACCATTGCAGAAAGGAAAGGCGAAAAAGCCGAAAAGGGCAAAAGGGGCAAAAGGGCCGAAAAGCGACGAAACTCTCGTGATCACTCAATTTATACTAAATATGACGTATATGGGATGGAATACTCTCGTTGGTCACCTGTCCTGTCTGTTACCCCCCGGAGGTGCCACCTTTTACTTCCTTGTGCCCCCCTCTTACTACCCAGCACCCCCAGCGTGGCACACAAGAGCCAGCAGTGGCCTTGGTCACTATAGGAATAAGTATAAGCAAGAGCCTTTCTACATACCAGTCCCGGGCAGTAACTGTAAACATCAGGTGTTATCACTGCCAGTAGCACACACTGTCTGCAAAAACATGCTGCTGACTTCAGAACGTGCAGCCTTTTAGAAGACACTAAACTGAAAAGTAAAATTCACTAAACAGGACTGGGTTTTTAGCTAAACCCAGGACAAGCTGTGATATAAGTCATCAAATATCCCCTAACTCTGCAAAGTAATTGTTTTTGATGAACTCTTTGATCAAGAGTGTTATATTGATCCATAACCATCTCAGTTTTTTAAAAGTGGGAAACTGGTTGTCATGGTATTGAGACTGTTTACTAACAGGTTGGTTTTTTTTTTCTTTCTTCTGAATCATCTATTCAGAGTGTCTGAAAGAACACTGGACTTCAAGATACCTAAAAACCTTACACAGTTTAAGCCTGTCTTTACGAAGTGCCTCATAGAAGAATATACTCTAGATCACTCATACTGTCCTGGAAGAAAAAGAAAATAATTTCATTCTCAAACATTACATATGTTATTTCAGGATGTCTTAAAGGATAGCTAAAACTGATTAAAAACTCTGCTACAGCTGTGGTTTCATAAATGGTTTCTTTCAGAAATGTTCACAGAATTGGAATTTTGTTATAAGCACCATTGAGGCTCAGTGTTACTGTCGCAGAATGGTTGACATGCCTCGAGCCAATGCTCTTTCAATAAAGCATTCTCTCAGCCTTAATTTGATTTTAAAATTGGTTGCCGATGTCTGGCCCCGACCAGGGCCATTCACTTGACAGGTGAATGACTTGGTAAATAAGAAAATCCTGCTTTACAGTAGCTTTGATGGTTTGCGTTCTGCGACCTGTTGACTTCCAGTGATAGTCACCAGCAGCTGAGCCAGTGCTGTGCCTCTGTGCTGAAAGCTAGTCTGACAGTAGCTGTGCTCATATACATGGTGCTGTGTCTCATGTATATGGCAGTGGTGCGGGGAAAGGGTGAGTTGTGCTATATATGGGTTCCCTGGAGGAACAACTTTTGGGCTGATGCTTAATCACTTCTGTGTGTAGAGCATCAGCTCTGTGTGTAGGTCGTGGCTGTTGTTTTCTTCTCTCCCACCTTTCCCCTGAAGGAAGGTATGTGTAAGACATTGCTGCAGTGTGACTGTGAATGGATCATTGGCTTCTCTAGCTTGCATCAGTGATGCGAACAAAATATCTGGGGGCTATAGACTGTTTTGTTTTTCATCTCAAGGTGTCTAGATGGTTTCAGTATATGCTACAGCGTGATCCTCAGTCTTTGCTCTTGCTTGTGTCTTGACTTTAGAGACAATATCGTATTTTTTCAAGTCATTGTCAAAGAGAAGAAGCTTAGGGTGGTGGGGGAAGGATGAAAGAGGGAGAGGGAGGCCAAATTAAATTTACCAAAGGTGGCTTCTCATTCCTCTCCTCTTACTTTTCCCAGTGTGAGAAATTCTATGTGCAGGAGAAGAGTCGTCTTACAGACTTTCTGCAGAGTTCTAGATCTGTTTCTATGCCCATCTTGTTCTGCTGTGGCCTCACAAATGAGTGAGACTTGGACCTTCTAGAGCTCGTCTTCCTCTTTCTGTGGTGCAGCTGTTGAGCAACTGGAGTATGGATGGGATTATGGGTACACTCTGCCCTTGCACATACTGTGCTTTGGTAACAGGCAAAATAATTATTTTCCTCTTTAGTAATAGGGATGGTTTCAACATCTAATTTTAAGAATCCTCACACCTAAGGGAATGCAATTTCACACCTAACAGTGCAAGGTTTGTTTTCTTTTTTCCTTACTGTCTAGTGCATTCTTCAAGATATCTGCTAATCTATTGTTACCATCCAAGCTAGTTGTTTCACATGCTTTCATGACAATTTTGCAGTTTATGTAAGCAAAACATCACTGGCAGCTGGTGCACAGTCCATCTGTGGTTTTTAC
The DNA here is from genome assembly GCA_020746105.1 of Trogon surrucura. NCBI lineage: Eukaryota > Metazoa > Chordata > Aves > Trogoniformes > Trogonidae > Trogon > Trogon surrucura. The sequence continues at coordinate 28,944,575 of CM036623.1, read as the reverse complement.
CTTTCTTTCCATAAAGATAGATCTACTGTATTTAACTTTAATTAAAGAAATGCTTTACAGGAGTGTGGACCAGAAGAATTTTTGAGACCTACTTAAGGAACGCATATGAGAGGGAAGACGTGTGATGCCTTCTCCTTGTTTGAAGTTCTGCTATTTGAGGTGCTGAAGACTGTCAGTGATAGACCTCACTCTTTTTTGTTGCAAACAGCCTAGGCAATACTTCATTTCCTGAACCAAAGCACTGTTTTTAGCGAGGAATTCAGATGTCACTGTTATGTTTGACGTTTGTGTTTTCTCAGCCTTCTTAGGAAATAACACTTGCTCAGCTAAACGTTAAACTGAATAAAAGGAAAGATGAATGTTGCTTGTTAAATGAAATACTTTGATTTTAATGAGTACAGATCAGGGAGGAAGTATTTACTTGCACATCCCTTAAAACTTACACGGTTTGACATACTTTTGCCTGTTTTTAAGTCACCACTTACCTTTAAAAATACAATTAGAAAAAATAATCTTCGTTTTTCTACTCCCAAGTCGGACATTCTTATGCTGACCTCAGGTATTATTTTCAAGACCCACTCTTTTTTTAATCACCTTTTTAAAGATGCTTGCAAACAAAACTTGTGTGCTCAGAGGACTCTCGAGTCCTCTGGATGTTATTAGTTAAATGCCTATGCTGAAAGGACCTCTCAGCGACCTCTTCTTTGCAAGGCAAATAATTGCATCCTGTGAACGTGTTCTGAAGTGCAGTTCTGTAAGTTTGGAGTGGGCCTGTGGTCACTGAGAACCTTTCACACAGCACATGTGTGAAGACACCTTACACCAAAGACGAGCCTGCCTTGCACTGGTGTGCAAAACCAGCTGTCTTTTCTATGCATGTGGTTTGCACTCTTTGATTTCCAGAGAGATGGAACAGTTGCAGAATGTGCAGTCCTACAGAGCACTGCGCAAAAGGTACCTTTGAGCAGGGTAATGTTGGTCATAAGATCTGACTTTAGTATTCTTTGTAATAATACTCTGGCTATGCCAATGAAATGTGGAATTTGGAGTAAGGCTGTAACAAAGGGATTTGGTCCGAAATGTCAGGTTTCAATTTGGTCAGTTTAATGTCCCACTTAATTTGTAGCTTGAAACTGAAGCTATGCAAGCAATTTTGCTAAGATTTCTGTTTGAAGGAAAAGAAAGAACATACAGAAAATAAACTGTAACAAAATAGATGCGGAGTATCTTTAAAAATAAAAAATCTCATTTTAGCATATTGCCTCTCTTAGAAAATTTGCTTTATTGCAGCAATTGCCTGTGCTTTGTAGTCTACTCTAGCAGAAAATCTGTTGATATTGACAGAACGTTACTCCATTTGCTGCCGAAGTCTCATGGAGTGAAGCGTTATGCCCTGACAGAGGATGACTCTGTTAGGCAAAGGGGGCATAGGCAAGTCGCCCATACCCAGGTGGGTTGTGTCAGAGTGCTGATAGAGCTGTCCAGTGTCGTTGTATGGACACTCTCATTTTTTTAAAAAGGTTCTGTTGATTGAGTGTGATTCGTGGTGACTGGAAAAAAGGCAAATATGACCATTTGCAAGAAGGTCAAGAAGGAGGATCCAAGGAGTGCAGGTTGATCAGCCTAACCTCAGGCCCTGGGAAGATTAGGAAGCGTGTAATGTGATGTAATGTAACTTCTCTTGGTAGCTTTTCAAGAGTTGATATAAAAGGGTTTCAGTAGTTGTAGTTGCAGGTTCCTTGTATTTAAGTACTATGATACACAGAATAGCAGTTCATTAGGATCTTGGTGCAGCCACTGACTCTTCTTACCAATTTCTTACCTTCATGTCATGCAGGGCATGTAACTTAAAACTAGTTGCATAAATTTATCCAGTATCAGTATCTATAGTTGAAACTACAATAGGCATTTTGTGGAATGCTGACCATCTTTTTTAGTAAAGTGACTATCAGAACTGGATCTTGTCATATTCAGAAAGCTACGTCAGACTTTTAAATCAACTGTTGCTTTTTAAGGAGGAAGGGGAGAATCACAAAATCACACGGTATTAGGGGTGGAAGGGACCTTGAAAGATCATCTAGTCCCACCCCAGAATACTGACTTCAGGCTAGCATTATAATTCATTATAGTTTAGAACACAGGAGACTTGATTCTACAATGAATCAGGCAGGGAAAAGAGAAATTGAACAAAGTAAACCAAAGTACCATGTGGCTGGTGTTAAATCTGAATGCTTGATGCTGAGTTTGTTTTTGGTTAGTTTATATTGAAAGCTCAAGCAAAGTCTGCCTTCACTGAAATGTTAGTGATTTCTAATGTTTTGTGTGTTTGCTTTTATTTGCAGATGACATGGCAGAACTTCTTCTTGGGGAGTCCAAACTAGAACAGTTCTTGAAGGAAAATACTCTTAAGCAGAGCAGTAGTCCACGGGGCCCCCGGCCAAAGCTGACTGAGGTCAGGAAGCATCTCACAGCAGCGCTTGATAGGGGAAACCTAAAGGTATGTAAGTCGGTCTGAACAAGAACTAGAAAAGCTAAAATTGACTGGAGTACTCTGCTGATTGTGGAGAAAAGTGCAGAAAGTACTTGTGCGGTGTTTTATTATCATTGGTATGCCCAGAGCATCATCAGCACTATGCTATTTCTTGACTGTTCGTTTCTTTGTGAATTTTTATTCAGATCAAGTTCTCACATCTTCCATTAGAAGAATAAGAAAACTGTCATTGCCTTCTGGGATGCTTAAGTACTTACAACCTGTTTTGTGAAAATTTTTCTTGGAGTATGTGACTATATTATTCTCGGTAGTGCATTAAATAAAAGTGTAAAAAAAAAAAGTCAAAATACTTCTCAAATTTCTGTAATAGTCCCTTAAGTATGCAGGAAAGGTTCCTTAAGTTATATTAGTGAGTGTAGAAAGTGAGGTTAATACTTGAGAGCACTTTGTGTCATAATACAAAGTTTTAATTGTTCTGGCCTTTTTTTTACTTAATTGATGTAGCTACTACATCGATTTCTTCTCTGTACTCAACATCTGTCCTTTGAGGGACATTGTTTTACAGTGATCTGTGACATTTTGTTACCTGTGATTTGTGAGAGTATTAATTTCTCTTCCTTTTCTTTCTTTATTCTTCTGTGAATCCTTTTTTCAAGACATTTCTTCTACCCTGATAGATTGAAGTTGTGTGAATTAAATATATAGGCTGTGGAACATATATCATTAAGTTTTGATGCTGTGTTATTTTCAACTGTGCTCGTGGTGTTAGAAAAAAAATCTGTGGAAGGGTTGGAGTTTGCTTTAGTCGATGAGGACTGGGTTAGGGACCAATTAAGCAATCTGGACATCCATAAATCCATGGGTCCAGACGGGATGCATCCACGGGTGCTGAGGGAGCTGGCTGATGTCATTGCTAGACCACTCTCCATCATCTTTACCAAGTCTTGGGAGACGGGAGAGGTGCCTGAGGACTGGAGGGAAGCAAATGTCACTCCAGTCTTCAAAAAGGGCAAGAAGGAGGACCCGGGTAACTATAGACCGGTCAGCCTCACCTCCATCCCTGGGAAAGTGATGGAACGACTTATCCTTGGTGCCATCTCAAGGCATATCAGGGATAAGAGGGTCATTAGAGACAGTCAACATGGCTTCAACAAAGGGAAGTCGTGCTTGACTAACCTCACAGCCTTTTATGAGGATATAACAAGGTGGATAGATGATGGCCGAGCGGTAGATGTGGTCTACCTTGACTTCAGTAAAGCATTTGACACAGTCTCCCACAGCATCCTTGCTGCTAAACTGAGGAAGTGTGGTCTAGACTCTCGGGTAGTGAGGTGGACTGTGAACTGGCTAATGGGAAGAAGCCAAAGAGTTGTGGTCAATGGGGCGGAGTCTGGTTGGAGGCCTGTATCCAGTGGAGTCCCTCAAGGGTCGGTACTGGGACCAGTATTATTCAATATATTCATCAATGGCTTGGATGAGGGACTAGAGAGTCCTATCAGCAAGTTTGCTGATGACACCAAGCTGGGAGAAGTGGCTGACACACCAGAAGGCTGTGCTGCCATTCAGCGAGACCTGGACAGGCTGGAGAGTTGGGCAGGGAAAAATTTAATGAAATATAACAAGGGTAAGTGTAGAGTCTTGCATCTGGGTAGGAACAACCCCAGGTTCCAGTATAAGTTGGGGAATGACTTATTAGAGAGCAGTGTAGGGGAAAGGGACCTGGGAGTCTTGGTGGACAGCAGGATGACCATGAGCCAGCAGTGTGCCCTTGTGGCCAGGAAGGCCAATGGCATCCTGGGGTGTATTAGAAGGGGGGTGGTTAGTAGGTCGAGAGAGGTTCTCCTTCCCCTCTACTCTGCCCTGGTGAGACCCCATCTGGAATATTGTGTCCAGTTCTGGGCCCCTCAGTTCAAGAAAGACAGGGAACTGCTGGAGAGAGTCCAGCACAGGGCAACTAGGATGATTAAGGCAGTGGAGCATCTCCCTTATGAGAAAAGGCTGAGGGAGCTGGGGCTCTTTAGTTTGGAGAAGAGGAGGCTGAGGGGTGACCTCATTAATGTTTACAAATATTTAAAGGGTGAGTGTCACGAGGATGGAGCCAGGCTCTTCTCGGTGACAACCACTGATAGGACAAGGGGTAATGGTCTGAAACTGGAACATAAGAGGTTCCGCTTAAACTCGAGAAGAAACTTCTTCTCAGTGAGGGTGACGGAACACTGGCACAGGCTGCCCAGAGAGGTTGTGGAGTCTCCTTCTCTGGAGACATTCAAGACCTGCCTGGACACGTTCCTGTGTGGCATAGTCTAGGCATTCCTGCTCTGGCAGGGGGATTGGACTTGATCTTTCGAGGTCCCTTCCAATCCCTAACATTCTATGATCCTATGATTCAATGATTGTGATGATAGACTGCCTCTAAGTAGTTATGTCGCCTTGCAAAACTGAATTCTGACTGAGAGGTATTTCTGGTGCATGTGTAAATAAATATGTGAATATAGAAAATGACCAGTAATGCTTTTCAGTAGCTTAGTGGATTCATGTTACGTGAAGGCAGGATTTTGTATGTTTGTTGCTTTGTTACAAGAAATAACCTGAGGGTTTCTATAATGAATAAATACAGAAAACAGACCAAATAATTAGCAGGAGAAATCGGTGTGTTTTCTCAGGGAAAAAAACCCACTTTGTTATTCCCTTCCTTTTAGCCAGAATTCCTACAGGAAGCTAATCTCATTATGGCCAAGTTGAACTATGTGGAAGGTGATTACAAAGAAGCTCTGAACACGTATGCCAGAGTTGGAGTTGATGACTTGCAGCTAGCTGCCGTGCCGCCATATAGGCTACGGATGATTGCTGAAGCGTATTCTACTAAAGGTAAGATTGCTTTTTCCCCTATAAAGTTGTGGGAGTAGTTTTTAAGAAGTTAATTCATATCTTGTCTGAAGTTAAAGATTTTTTTTTTTCGGTGTGTGTATTGTCAATGCCGTGGTGAAGTACCTCATTTGTAGATAAATAAGAGAATGGCTTTAATTATTATGAGTCTGTGCTAGGTTGACAAGACTTGTACCTCAGTTAATATTCTAACTGTGCTGTGACCCAGCCAATTTTTTTTTTATAGATGTGTTTAAAAGTCCTCCCATATGTAAATGTCACAGGAATTGTGGCTAGATAATAAAAGTTTTATTGCTATTGCTCAAGGTTAAGAGTTACAGTGTAGTTTTGTAGTTGCTGTGAGCCTTGGTTTGCTGTGATGCCTTTTACTGAACATTAAAGTGTTCAACCTGGGCTAAATTGCTTGGCTAAATTGCTACTTAATAGAGAAAATTAGTAATAACATAGTAAAATGACTTAAAGCAGTGCATTTCATGCACAGGTTGGGGTTTTTTAAAGTTTTTCGTACCGGAATATATTAAAAAAAAAAGAAATCAGGAAGTGAAGTGAATTTAAAAAAAAATCTTTTTTACTAGTGGAAGTTGTAATGCTGGCCTTCGGTCTTAAGGTGGCAGTGCCACTTCAGTTTAGAAAACTCATTAATGGACCTGTAAGCTGGGTCAGTGTGTTGAGGGAAATGGCAGTTTGTACGCCCTAGATTTGTTAGAATTCACTGTGTCCAAATGTTTGCTTTGGTCCGTGGTGTTTAAGCCTGGATTTGGTGTGCATATGGACTTTTTGTTATGGGAAGAGGAGTGTCAAAGTCAGCAAAAACAATTTATGGGAGGCTTTGATAGCATTCCCTGACAACCGGTCAGGGATTGTTTCTAACTTTAGTCTTGGAAGAGAACGACTGTTTTCCACCAACACAGTCCTCTAGTAAACGTTAGACAAGTGTGAATCATTCTCTGTGGAGATGTCAGGGAAATAAGAGAACTAACTGATAGCTGAGGCAAAAGGATGCTTCCTAGATCTGGGCAATATTTAGATTAAAGTGGGGAGGGAGTACATGGGGAGTTCTTATATATGACATAAATCCGCCCAGTTCTCTCGTACAATATCTGCGTGGGCTTTTTGGTAATGTCTGGTGCAGATAGACTTCCACTCAGCTTTTTATTTTTTCATTGTGTTTTTATGTTTTTGACATCAGTGAGGATGTTTGTTGAATGTCACGTTCTTTCTATGAAAATGCAGTGTTGGACTTGATCAACTTTAAGCACCTAAATTTTCTTGTGTCTCCAAGGAATCCGCGTAATGTAACTGATTCTTTTCCCAGAGCTTAATGCGTCTGGTTCTGCTTTATTTGGCCTCATAAAAGATATATAACAGTTGAGACATCAAGGCATCAATTTTCCAGAAAGGATTAGTACTATTAATTTTAGTACTATTAATTTTACTTAATGTAGAAATATTTTATTAGAAAATAGTAAAAAAGAGAGAAGAAAACAAGTATGTATTTTGCATAGACATTGTAGAGGATTTTTCAGTTCTGCTGGGTGACTGGCTACCAGTTTAGCTGAGCAAACTATTGGAGTTTTGTTGTTGTTCTGCATGTGTTCCAAATCATCCTTTTTTTTGTTACTATGTTTTCAGTTTGAATGGAAAATTAATAAGATTTAATATCTCTTCTTCACATGGTAGCAGGTTGCAAGAATATAGTCTGTATGTTCTTAGAATGAAGTAGAAGTCACAGAGCAGTCAAATTTAGTATTTGAAGTTTTGATCATTTTAGAATAATTGACAGCTAAATAACATATATTTCTACCTAGTAGCGTACTGTTAATTATCACCCTCTTCTCCCTTCCCCCTGGAATTTCTCTTTCCCCTTTTAAGAGTCGACTGTAAAACTTTCAGTCTCAATTCAGAGTCTCACTCCTCAGAGCTAATTGAGGTTTGCAGGTATTACCCAACTAAATGCAAGTTATTCTTGCAGGGATTCTTGCTTCACTGGGATTTGCATTTCTGCTTGCAAGTTCAAGGATAACCTGATTATATAAAGATAGAACTCTTCTGAGTATTTAGATTTTCTTTCCTTAGCAGTCATGCATATAGTACTGTGTTATTAAGCGGCGAGGGACTGTCTGTGCTGCCTGTTGGCAAGCATCAGCCCAGCTGCGTTGTTCCCTGTGGCAGCCTGCACAGAAGCACTTAAAGATACTTGTTTTAGTTGCCCCATTGCAATCCAGTTCCAGTGGATTTGCAGTGTTATGTGCTATTGTGTAGTGGTCTGATACTGGTGTACTTACCTCTGACAAGGGCACAGAGTGGATAACTAATGATAGTTTTAATTGCCGTTTTTCCTTATTTAAGGTGGGACCACCTCAGTGTCCTTATTTTCTCACTGGTTTCATTCTGTAACCTCGAGGTGATAGATTGAGTTAGATGCTTGAGTTAACATGTTTCTTCTTCTACAGTTTTTACAGGGTACTTAAATGAGCATGTTATGCTGTAACCCCAGGCAGTTAACAGTTCACAACAAGCCGTTAGAAATGACCTGCTTTCCGTATGTCCTGTCTTACTCTTTTCTTCCCAGCAAAGGAAGATTCAGCGTGTGTGTATGAGTGCAGTAAAGTGCAAAAATGGGTCAGGTTCGAGCTAGATTTTATTGCAGTTTTAGCTATGGATGGCTAGAAAAAAGGGCAAGAGGAACCCCAGTAGTGACAATCGTGGGGGAAGAAAATGGAATCAGAACGTGGCAGGGGAAGTGACATCCCCAGATACTTGCTCAAGTGTGGAGGGTTTGTGTGTGTATTTCTGTATATATATATATGTATACACACGTGTATGTGCATATATAAAAATGAATATCTCTATGTGTTTATGCTATTAGAAAGATGTGTCAAAAGTCAGAGGAGGAAGATTTTTCCTGCCTCTTTAGACTTACCAGATAAGTCTGTCTGAATGCATTATCCATCAAAGTTGTTTGTAAAGCTTACTGCAAAACGTTCATTAAATTACAATAGTCTTACAGAAATTTTCATTACAGTAGTCCAAACCATGAAATTTAGTGTCTTCGCACCCCTGCAGTCTTCAGCTTGGCCTAACTCTGTCATTAAACCAAAGAACTAAAACCCTCTGCTGCCTGCAGTGCGCTCACAAAGGGGATGCTACCTCTTTGCGTTAATTATGTGCATATATATTTAAGTCTCTGTGCTGCTTATAGCTTTAGCTGAGGACAGCATATTTAGAAGAATATAATATGGAATGATAGTCAAGCAAAGGATTCAAAGGCTCTCAAACCCAGCGAGAAAGATTAAATCGTAGTTATTCTTGCGAGTATCTGCCAAAGAGAGCTTCTCAGTAGATTTCTCAAAATGCAATATTGTGAAATTTCAACAAAATTCTAAGAAAAATACTGTCAAATTGCCTTGAAATGTTTCGTTTCCTTTACATGTGGCTCTTTTGCCAGCATGTAACATGCAGGAAATCACAGGGCCTCAGTGCCTGAGCAGTGGTGGAAAGTGGTTCTGTCTCTTGCTCCTCCTAGGCAAAGTCTTCAAAATTGTCAGTGTGGTGATACAGGAGCTACTGCATTTCATCAGACAGAAAATCTCATGAGCTGTCTTTTTATAACGGTGAGACAAAAAAAATGCTTTGGAAAGAATTCAAGGAACAGCACAAGTTGTTTAGTTTGGAGTTTTTTTGTTTGTTTGGGGTGGGGTTTTTTTGGCTTCTGGCAACAAAAGCTGCTGCTAGTTGTGGTGTCTGATGCCTTATCTTGACTAGAAGATGCAAGAATTATCTGATGAAAAGTTGTCTGCTCCTCTGTCCTTTAAAAGAGCAGCGAGTAGACCAGCCGTGGGGATGTGCATGAGGCAAAGCCTCAGAAACGCGAATAGCTTAGGTCAGGGCTCGGTACTGCTTAGGTAGCCCTCCTAACTTACGAGGATGTAACTGCCACATAGCGCAGTGAACGTAGAATAATTCTGATATTTTCCTGCTGTCACCATTTCCTCAAATTCGAAAGGTAAAAATGGAGGTGTAGTGGAGGATGGTCGTTTATGTGGTGATACTTTTTTTGACCTCACACTGATTTTTTTTTTTTAAAAATTTATTTTTCTGTGTGTGTGCGTGCCCATAGAATACAGTTCTGGATTAGATCCAGTGTTTTCTTTACTATAAGAAAAGAGCTGATTTTGATGCTATGTCTTCTGAGTAATGACTCTGTATATGTAGAAGGCGTTGTGTGGGATAGAGTATTAATAAAATCATAATTTTGATATTAAACTTTGAATTTTCTTGAATTCAAAGATTTGAAATTATTGGGGAAATTTTTATGTGCTGTATAAAACATAGACATTAAAAGGAGAAGCTTTTAAATTCAATAGACCACTTATTATTTGAAAAAACACATGAGAGTACTAATTGGGATTTTATTTGGTTAGTTTTTCCCCCATCTGCTTGTAGTTCCAGCTGAGACAAAAGCAAAGGAGAGGCATCTGATGAAATAGTTTTCTGCAGTGAAATGTCTATGGTTGGAGGTGTTATCTTATTTCAAGAGAGTGCGATTTGGGAAAGAAAAATGGGCGTAAAAGAAAGATGTTGAGGAGATGGGCAAGCGTGCATGACGCCTTTGTGGCACAGTGTTAGCCTGAAAGGAGGTGTATGAACGTGACTGGAGCTGGCTCCAGCCGGCTCTTGCCTTTTCTTCTTTTCTGCTACCAGTTAAGATAATAGGTCACAGGAGTGGGTCATACCTTTAATATGAAGTTTTAAGAAGCAGTACGGAAAAAGTCAGGTTTTTTTTCTCTTCTCCCACAGGTGTAGCTTGGACATTGGTTGGTACCAGTTATTAGGGCTGTCTGGTGCAGCAAGAGTAAAGCTAAGAACTAAGGCAGTGCGGGAAGAGGAGGGAGGGACAGTCCTGAGATTGTGGTGGCAACTCTTGACTCAAAGTTTAGAAGGGTTTTACGCATTTCTGGCTTATTACATAACTTGATATTTTAAGTATCAGTTTAAGAATGACTGCCTTCTGAGAGGGAATGCAGGTTCCCTCCTTTTAAGAACTCTCATTAGCATCTTTGTCCCTTTAGTATCCTTTCACTTATTTTCTTCACTAGATCATTTTAATTGGCAGTGCTCAGTTCTGAGGAAAATCTTAACTTAGGAAGAATATAAATCCATAAAGAAATAATGAAAGACTGTGTATGTCTGACCATTTGTGGGGGTTTTGGTGTTTTTTATGTTAGGCTTGTGTAGCTAGCTCAAGCTTTTCCCAATTCCTTCTTTTACAAGATCAACCAGAAAAAAATCTGTATACACTATTACCGTATGGAAGCATATATTTAGAATCCATTTTAATAATAGCTGAGGCTAATATTCTCCTAGGCATATGGCCTCTGGGAGCGGGACAATTAAGTTTCTGCAAGTTTTCAGCAGTGTATGAATGAAGTAATATACTGGAAAGCACACATAAGCACTATTCAAATACTGTGCGTGGCAGTATCTCCTGTGTTTCTAAGCGGTTTTTGTTTGCTTATGGAAGCAGAGATGAAATGAGTGCACAGTGGGATATTGAGGTGTTAATTTGGGGAAATGCAACTTGTAACTCTGAAATGGTAAGTGTATGTTTAACTAGGAAATAAGCTTATTGAAATCTTAGGTAACGTGATTCTGATACTGTCGCATTGAAAAATGAATTTATGCTTAGCGTTACAAATGAGTGAATCCATCAACAAGTGCTCATAGATGAACATGGCAATTGACAAGTCTGACGTTTCTTAAAGTCTGCAACTTTGTAAATGTGATTTTAGTAAAGAAATTGTGTTTATATTTACTATAGTATATAGATAAGTTGACTATTCCAGGTATCTGTCAAGATATCTGTGTTGTATTACAGTAACAAATTCTTGTTAAGTATGTGAGGGATGTTGTCTGTAAGTTAGACTGTTACATTACAGGGTTGTAGCCTTATTGCTGCAGGCTGTTTTACGTCTCACATTGCCTGTTCAAATAACTGTGCTTATATTTAGATAATGTATGTTGAGTAAGGTGAGACTGTCTTTACGGCTGCTGACCCATATTCAAATTTAATAGTGCATTTACCAAGTTAAATGATTGGCTCTTAATTAGTTTTATTTACAGAAACATGGAAATGCTCATTAGGTTCAGTGGAAGTGTCAGGTGCGTGGGAATTGGTACTTTGCAGTGACCAAAAGGTGCTGCACTTGCTTTAATCATATACAGTTGTAATGGGACCTTGTGCAGTGCTAGCCTGTGTCAGGGGACACCAAGCAGCTCTTCATGGAAGAATGCTAAATGGAAGCTGGTTTAGTAATTACGGCAGGGAGCCCGAGCCTCGTTAGTCAACAGGTCAAGAGCTCAACTTGTGTTCCCTCCTCCCATACTGCTGGGCAGAGGTTGCAGCCAGTCAGCGAGCGGTTTGCAGAGCACGGGTGGGAAGCCTGTGCCACGGGCACTTCAGACTTTGTCTGTTAAAGCTTGTCTTTCCCCAGTCTATTTTTATGACTTCTGCACTGCCAGAGCAGCGACTTGGAGGGGGGGGAACCCAGAAGTTTGTCCTGCTTTTCTCAGTGCTGCTTTTATCTCTGGTATTTGAAATCCAAACACTGAATGAAAATAATATGCTGCTTATTAAAATATGCTTCTTTAGGACTTGAGTAGTTTGGTGGTGTCTTCTTCTTGTTTTTAGTTTCTTCCAAATCTTCAGAAATTCTTTAGAATCTTGCTTTTGGCAGAGTGAGGAGGAGGAGGAGAAAATGTTGGGCCAAAATTAAAAACTAGCAGTTCTGGAGCAATCCTGACAATGTACAGCAAAACAGAATAAATGCTCTAGTTAAACCATCTCCTTTTTTCCCAAGTGAACATCTTCCTTCATAAGCACTTGAAATACTAGTGTGCAGCTCTTCTGCTTTGGACAGGATTCATCAGAGCAATTCACTCACTCCAGATTCTACAAGGATTTTCAGTCCTTATCGCGGCATTTATCTCTAGTTTTAACTTTTTCAGTCCTTCTGGAAGATGCTTTGTTATAAATGTATTTCCCTACCATCTATTCTTGCTTTTCCTCCTTTCCTTTATAATAATTACTTTACAAATTCCAGTAGGGAATTGAAGAGGAAAAAAATTCATGGTTTGCTTTCTAAAAAAATTCTCTGCAAGCACGTCGCAATCTTTGGTTGAGGACTTCTAGAAATAAGTCCTTCCCTTCAGTGAGATAGCAGTGTTTGTTCTAAACTCAGAAATAAGCCGTGGGAGTTCCCTGGCAGCAGTAATTCATATTGTTTCACTTCTTCTTTTAAATTGACTAATAAATGTTTGCCATAGTCTATATAATTGTTTATTCTAAATGTGTAAGCTAAATATCAAATTTCTTTAAAAGGAGATGAAAGGTGGTTTGGGGTTTTTTTTGTGTGTGTTTGTGTTTACAGCATTTGGAGCACTTACCAGTGTCATTTTGCATATTGCATGGGGAGGAGTAAGTGCTGTATACTCACACACTTGATTTGATGCCTCGGTCTAAGGAAAACAGGAAGTAAACCCAGAAATGTTTATCTATGAATGTGACTTTCTTGCAAAAGCATATTTATTTACTTAAATATAAAAGTCTTTCACCATTTTTCCTCTGTCCTTTCATTTGTCTACTGAAAACAGTAGATAAACCATGGGGCCCGTTATTAGCTGTGATCTTTGAAATTTATACGGACAAGGTACAGGCTGGCATAATGGAAAATCCTCAGATAATGCAGTAAAAGGGATAGGCTTTTCTCAGCCGTGTGGTTTTGTTTTGTTTTTTAATGGTCTCGGTGGTGGTCTGGGTCCTGTGGATTCCCTTTTGACCTTAGAGTAACCTCGACATCTGTAAGAATCTTTGCAATTTATCACGTGATTTAAATATCGGGCATACTCTTGCCCAAATGCTGCTTGTTGCCCTTCTGCTCTTTTGACAATTTTAGAGTAACTTTGCAAACATATAAGCTTAATTAGTACAGGCTCGTGTTCATTTCACTGCTTCTCACTTTCTTTTCCCTCGGGAGTCATCTTGCTTGATCTCAGGACTAGATATGTATGAGATAAGTGTCTTCCCAAAATAAAACTGACCCAGTTTGTTGGACACTTGTATTTGAAGGTGATTTTGACTAGAAGGGCTTAAACTTAAAAGCCATGAATATCAAAGTCGACTTGTGATACTAATTGATGTGATATTCTTGAATGCCAAATGAAACAAAACAATGACTAAAAGTTGAACAAACCAACAGCTATGACCTTTACAATGAAGGCAATAGTATTTTGTAGCGGCAACATGCACCTCTTTTCCGAATATCTCAAAGATGTCTACAAATAGTAGAGAAATTCTTGCCCTTTTGAGGGAGAGTAGCAGAGATTTCCCTATCTCGTAGGTGTGAGAACTAGCACAAAAGGGAGAACTGACTTGTCTGAATAGATGCAAGTCTTCAGCAGATAATTTAGAGTGCTGTGTATTTTTTTGACATTCATGTGTTTCTCAGTTCTGTATGTTACTGCTTGCTTGTTTTTTTTTTTCAAGAGCCTAATATATTAATACCTAGTTTTATTAACTTTTTGTAATTTCTGAGAATTCTTATGAAGTGGGCAGTATATTATGTGTTTGTTATTACTATGTTGCTATTTATATCTCTCTAGAATTAAATAATACTTTTATGTACTTCCATACATTATTTCTTAAATGTCATCTGTATTTGAGAAAAAAAGTGAGTAGTCCAGGGACCTCTAACCTCTTACTGAAATCATAGTTTGCTCAGTCCTTTTCTTCTAGTTGATATGTTTTCATTTTTAATACTGTATTGAATGGTAATTATCCCTTTTGTCATCCAAACAAAGAAAGTGTCCAAACCATCCTGGTAACTGGTTGTTGCAGAACAATTCTCCAAGTGAGCTTCCTGGTGCTCCAGAACATTGCATACTTAAAATATACATACTTTCCTGGGTTGTAATAAGTATACCAGGAAAAATACAGTGAATGCTACTTGTATAATGAAGTTGCTATAAGAAATAGTATTCTATACTTCATCGGAGGACACTTAGGGTTTTGTACTTCCCTTCTGCATTGCTTGAAGTTTCTGGCAGAGCACTGAGGTGCTTTCATATCTTAAAGAAAATTTTCAACTGAAATGAGAGAATGTCCTTATAGTGAGTTTTTCAGATTAAAAAGATTACAGTTGTGGTCATAAAGTATAAAAATAGAAATAATGAATTCAAGTCCAATCTACAAATAGCCAGCTGGGTAATATATTTCATGTGGTGGAGGATTACTCTGGGGCACTGGCTGTTCATGTCATGGGAGAGAAGGGGTGGGCAGGAGTGATCCGCTTACCAACTATCTGGAGCTTTTGGCCATTTGACATTTTTATTGCACCTCATTTATTGTATTTTATGGCCACCTCTAAGTTTGAGTTTCCAGGTGTTTGTATGGGGCACTGCAAACTTTGTATCCAGCATCCACCTTACATTTAGATCTTCTTACCAGAGGGTCTGTTCAAGCCTACTGCAGTAGCAGGATAACTGACCTTTTTCTGTAGTTTAGTCTTGGTGCTTTTAGGTCTATACTTGCAGTGAGCAAAAAACCTCATGGATATTTACTATTTGATTGAAAAATGGGGAGAAAAGACATTAGTGTAGACTACTCTAGACTATTTTCAAATGTAGTGACGTTTTAGACTTATGGGAGGTGAAAGCCATAACATCAGAAAAGTCCAGTGTCTGTTGTGCTCGGATTTGGCAGGTTTATAAGAGGCAGACTAGTTGCGTGTTTGCTGGGCTTTAGGAATGTGTAGGGTTTTGAAAATCATATTGAAGTTTATTTTATCTTTAGCAGAGCAATTAGTACTGGAGTCAGGATTTTGTCTTAACTGGATGTATAAGTAGCAAATAGAGCTGTAGGATATGTTGTTTATGTGAGGTGGGTTGGACAGCGAAGGTGGCCAACAACCTGATACAGACTTATCTATCAAGCCAGAAATATGGCGTGATATTTTTTTATACAGATGAGTTTATACTTCTACAGGAAGATACTGAAACTTGATAAATGTTTTAAAGGAACCTAGAGGTCACAAATACTGTATAGTTTTGAGTTTAACAGTAAATAAACTCAAAATTCTGTGGCTGTGTCTTCCCAAGTTGTTTTAATAAGAGAGCTATTGTAATTCCAGTGGAGCATACTGTCTCCACGTTACAGTATCGATGGACAGAAATCCTTCAATAAACTGTTCTCCAAACTGGGGTTTTTTGCTGCTGGCACTCTACAAACATCTGCCTAATATATAGCTATGGGGTTTGTTGTTGGTTTTGTTTTTCATTTCTCCAGCAATGGATTCCCAAAACCTCAGATGATGAATTGAGAATATGGTCATTTAAATTCTGAGCTGTATTAATGTGGGAGAAGTTGAAGGCGCTTTAGTGTCAGTGTTTAGTGACAAGCTGGAAGAATGACCTCCAATAAGTGTCTTAGGAATATGTGGAAAGTTCTACACTTCAGATAGAAATAATTATTCAAGTAAATATAAGGTGGTGTAACTGATAAAGCAGTTGGCTTGCAGAATACCATCTGGTGATCTGTTGCAGATTATAAGCAGAGGAGAATGTTTTACAAATAGGTGAGGGAGGACATTGAAGTTCTGCTCATTTGTTGGGTTTTGTTTTTTGGTTTTTTTAAAGGTACGCTACATCAAAACTAGGAAGTCTTTAATCTTCTGTGCTCAGTACTGTTGAGGCTGAAGTGGAGCCATGTATCCAATTTTGGCACAGTGAGTCAGGAAAGAGGTAACCAGTTGGAGAGTGTCCCGAGGAGATAAAAATGATTTGCTGTCAAGGAAGCATGAAAGAGAAATGAGTGAGAATTGATGTTCTTAGCTGCAAGCTGTTTCTCTCTCTCTAGATAAACATTGAAAAAAATGTTTTGTAAAGAAAGGGATAATCTCCCTGTGAAGAACACTTGAGAGTAATCAATCTAGGGATGGAAATTTA
Source organism: Trogon surrucura (assembly GCA_020746105.1). Taxonomy (NCBI): domain Eukaryota; kingdom Metazoa; phylum Chordata; class Aves; order Trogoniformes; family Trogonidae; genus Trogon; species Trogon surrucura. Next base: position 28,928,197 of record CM036623.1, on the reverse strand, counting down.
GACTAACTGTGAGAACAGTTGAGCTCTATAGTAATTTGCATAGAAAGGCCAAGGCCTCCCTGTCCTCAGAGGCTTTTAAGAACGGTTTGGAAAAGGGTCTGGGGTTGGTTAACTCAGTCAGGTAAATGGATTAGTATTCTCCAGGTTATTTCCAGCTGTTTTCTCTAATTATCTTGAAAATAACTAACAGATGACTTTTGTAGGAGATGGCATTGCTTAGTAAGAGTTGTTGGGTTTTCATTTTAGATAAGCAAAGATTTTTTTTTTCCCCTTTCAAAGCACCAAGTAATGTATTTATTAGATAGATCCTGAGAGGAAAAGACTTGTGTGCCTTGATGAGAGCAAGTTACCTTTTAGTAAATTTAAATACAGAGAGTACACTTCTTGAGCCCTTATTTTTTGAGAATTTATGTGGTTTTATAGGTGCATCTGCCTTGCACAGCTACTGAGTTTAGTATTACCTTGAATGTCCACTTCTTCACCCTGCCTTGGTTTCTGTAATCGCTCTGGAAAAGTAAAGATGTATTCAGTAATTCAAAACGGGTATAGAAGACACTGGGCACTTTTGTGGTTGATTCTTGTAATGAGTTTTAAATCAAAATAACTTTTAAAAAGTGCTGCCTCTGATTTTATAATTATTAAGAAGGGATCACTTTATTTATAATACATAATTATATATTTATTCTGTCTGTATTAGAGGACCTTCATAAGTTTTTGGTAATTTTTTTTTCCTCTTCGTTTCTTCTCCTGACCGAAGGTGCTCAACCTGGACTATTTTTTAGGTATAGAATTAGATTACATTAGTTTTTAATGCTTTTTCTTTCTTTTATTTTTTAAATTTTCTTTTCCCCCAGGTCTTTGTCTTGAGAAGTTGCCAATATCTTCTTCGGCTAGCAACCTCCACGTGGACCGTGAACAAGAAATTGTTACGTGCTATGAGAAGGCTGGGGATATTGCTCTTCTGTACCTTCAGGAGATAGAAAGGGTGAGCTGGGATGATTTGCTTAATTGAAGAATTTTGTGGCTCATCTGTCATTGATGTGGTGTTACTCACATTTGGATAACTTGAAACGTATCTAATATTTGTTTTCTTCATTGACTTCAATGCACACTTACAGCAGGACAATAAATTAGTGTACCTTAGTGGATGTCTTGTGGCTGTCCGTATAACTGTTCTGTCATTCTGACCGCTTAGAAAATAGTGCTAGGAGGCTAAAGAGGGACAGAGGTCCTCTCAACTACTGTGTATATTCAAGATACTGATCTGGGGCCTCATGTTACCCTACAGTAGTTGATTTATGAACATAGGATTATGGGTGTCTTTCAAACACACACTTCGGAATATTGTATGTACATACTTAGTAGCTTTTCAGATGATTCTTAAAAATAAATCAATTCAAAATGAAGCTGTGATGACTGAAGAATGATCTTGCTAGTGGTTATTTCGAGCCATAATGAAAGCTGATCTATCTGAGCTTAATGTTAGGTAAACTACAACATGCCAACAGCTCTGTAGACTATTAGGAAAGTTACTGTTTTCTTTTCTTCTCTCATTTTATAAGTAATGGATTATGAATTACGGAGAGTTAAAATTAGGCTCCTCATTTGTAAAGAGCGTAACGTTTCTTGATGTAAAAGCTTCAGGCTTTATCTGAATTTGAAGGGATACATGGGCTCTTTTATTTCCTCCTCTTTTTTTCATTTACAGCATTAACCTTGTCTTCTGTTTCTTACCACTCTGTAGAAACCCTCCACGTTTCAAAAAAACCCATTTTTTAAGGAAAATACCATTTGTGGTTCCCTTTGTTTCTAGGAGTTACACACTACTGCATTTTATTTAGACTTTGAAATATGTCTGGACAGCATACAATACACTTGGGGCTCTATTCTTTGCCTCGTGAGTACTACTAGAATGAAGCAAGCCGGCAATACCTGCCTGACCCTCTCTTTCAGACCTGTTGCTTAGGGCCTCAGGCGGGGCGTTGTGACAGTTGTCTTTGAAGAGGTTATTAGATACCGTTAGAGTCATACAAGTGGAAGGAAAAGGAAAGAAAACTTTGATGTGATGAGGGAAGAAAGTAATTCACACTTTTAAAAATACGTATAGATTTGTATTTTCTGAGGAATTTTTTGTTTCGTTATTATCTTGTAGTGGCGGGGAGACAATGTGCGGTGAGTATGAAGGTAAATGAAAGCTGATAGCTCTGCGTTTTGAAAGCACAGTTTCAACATTGATGTAATACAAATTGTTTCTAAATTACGTGTGGGTTTTTTGTTTTTTTTTAATCGCTCTGGGGATCACTTTTAATCTTACTGCTTTCTGCAGCAGTTTTTCCTAACCTTAACAGGGCTTTGGATTTTGAATACCATCATACCCTGCCGCTGAATAAGGTTGCAAATATGGTTTTTCCATATACTTCTCTTTTGTATAACATTCTTCACAAAAAAATCTGAGAAAGTATTATCAAGGTTTTCTTAATGGCGTTTCTGATTGGTGAAGACATTATCTTTAAGGGTGTAGCCAAGACCAAAAAGGTTTATATTTAAGTGAGAATGGAGGTAAAGATAGAAGTATTCTACTAACCATCACCCACAAATGAAAAAGATTTATCCAGCATTCAATATTAGCTTCTGTGGAAAAGTACACAAAATTATTTTTGTTGTTTTTTCCTTTTTCTTTGTTCTCTTAGGTAATTAATGCCAATATACAAAATAGAAGCCCTAAGCCAGGGCCCACTGCACATGAACAAGAACTTGGTTTTTTCCTGGAAACAGGTCTTCAAAGAGCACATGTTTTATATTTCAAGAATGGGTAAGATTTAATTGTCCTTTTTTTTGTGTTTTCTTTTTTTTGTTCAAGTTTTGTATTTGTCATCTAACTGAGTATCCTTTTTTTTAGCCTCTTATTAATAAAGTAGTAACTTTTTGTTTGAAATAGTAAGGTTGCCCATGTTGTATTTATTTCCATATTACATAATTGTTTATTCAAAGTATATTAAATAAAAAGTATTTTATATTTTTACTTAGTGTGGGAACTTAAATACCTTAAACTTTTAACTATTTGAAATTTATTTTGTTTTATTACTAGACACTGTTAGAAAGTGATTGACATCATATTGAAATGTTTGATTTTTATAATTTTGATTTTGTAATTTTTTTCCAAATCTCTTCAGTTATCACTTATTTTAACATTATGCTGCAGGATAAATGTGCATGAAGATCAACAGTATGTATACAAGTATAGAATCTCCGTTGTTCCTGCCCCATAGATCCTTTTAGACTCTGCATGGGAGATCCTTTATAATTTATTTTAAATAAGGCTTCCCTTAGAAGCCTAGAAATAAATTCACATATGACAGAAAATGCAGAAAGGAATACAACTCTCCATGTTTAAGAGCTTCAAAACTTGGCACACTTGTTTCTTAAGTACATTTCTGACATTTGTTGTTGAAATCATGTAGTTGAAAAATTTATTTGCAGGGCCTCTTATTTCACTAGGAAAATGTGGTTTGTCTGAAATATTGGGACTCTTGGTAGGACTACAGTTTTGTACCAAAAATGTCTTTAAAATACATAAAGAGGAGATGAAGGGAAATCGTGCAGTGTCTGTAAAGAGTTCGAGATTGTAATGTACTGATTGTAGGGTGACAAAAGGCTACCCAAGTTTTCCAACTGTTTGGGGATTTCAGCATGGAAATGAGCAGTAAGCTTTTTGAAATATCTCCCTTATGAGGAGAGGCTGAGGGAGCTGGGGCTCTTTAGTTTGGAGAAGAGGAGACTGAGGGGTGACCTCATTAATGTTTACAAATATATCAAGGGTGAGTGTCAGGAGGATGGAGCCAGGCTCTTCTCGGTGACAACCACTGATAGGACAAGGGGTAATGGGCTGAAACTGGAACATAAGAGGTTCCGCTTAAACTCGAGAAGAAACTTCTTCTCAGTGAGGGTGACGGAGCCCTGGAACGGGCTGCCCAGAGAGGTTGTGGAGTCTCCTTCTCTGGAGACATTCAAGACCTGCCTGGACACGTTCCTGTGTAGCATTATCTAGGCGTTCCTGCTCTGGCAGGGGGATTGGACTTGATGATCTTTCGAGGTCCCTTCCAATCCCTGACATTCTGTGATTCTGTGAAATGTCATTCTTAAAGTAATGAAGTAGTGCTGCAATAACACATGGTCTAAGAGTTGCATTTTAGGTCTGTTTTCATCATTTAATTGCAGGAGGAATGGAATGTTCTGAAAGTTAATTTTTTTGCTTACCAGAGCTAAAAATAAAATTTCTATTTTCATGTCTGCACAAAAGATAAATAAAATATACTTATTGAAAGAATCCCAGTGGCAGTCATGGCTAAGGATAAGCAAAAAAATTCCACGTTTTAAAGAATTTTGATTGATAGCCAGGAAGGGAAATGGTCCATTTGGTCTGACACGTTGTGCATAAAAGCAATCAGTAATACGATTAAGAAAACAAAAAAAACAGCTGCACAGAAAAGTCACACAGTGAGTTATTAAGGAACATCCAGCCCATAGGAGTGTTTTTCGTAGACCGTGTCGGTTGGTTTGGTGTGAGCTTTGGAAGGTTGATGATGTTCCATGTACGCTTTAATCCTTTACAGTGAAACTGTTGGTGTTCTTGTTAACTCCTACAGAAGCATAGGTCTTTTTACGGTCTTTAGTACAATGGAAATGTGCAATTTACAAGCTAATTGCACATTTTATATTTAATTTTAAATTGTTTCTTCCAATTTCGTTACCCAGTGAGGTTTTTTTGGTATTTTTTTGTTGTATTGGAAGAAGCAAAGTGGTAGGAAAAATACCTTTGTGCCAATCATTATTTTACATATTTCTGCTGTTATGTCCTTTAGTTTCCTTTCTTAATTTAGAGCCAATCCTGATTCTTTCAAGATTTCCTAATATGGTCATTGTTCCAGGCTGCTGGTTACATTGCTGCTTTTATGGGTCTCTTTTTTTTGTCTTTTTTATTTTTTTAGAGTTTTTAACTTGGGTTTACCAGACTGAACAGAACTATAAGTATGGTTTTCTATCAGGGACAAATCTGTAGCATGCTTTTTAATGTATTTGCTTTGAGAATGCTTTGCTTGATTTTTAGATTTGTCATCTCTCATGATGTTAGGTTTATAGAAATTAGATTCAAAATTCTTCCATTAAGCTTTGCAACATACTTCAAATGTGAATCAATCTAAAACTGCAAAGATTATAGGAACGTTTTCAAGGAGAAGAAATGTAGATATTTTTAGGCAGTTCAAAAATTGAAATATTTCTTTGAAATAATATCTACAGCTTCGATTGCAAAAGAAAGTTTAAAAGGCCTTCAGTCCTGTGGGTGAAGCGGGGAATCACCAGTCTACCTGCTTGTGAGTAATGGGGGGAAGGAGGAAGAGCATGTCTGTCTGTTTTTCCCAGGCAGACTGAATCTGTTATTCGTATTGCAGGGCTGTGGAATCTCTTATTTGTGTATGTTCGTGAAATGAGCCTGACAGTCAGAATAGTTCAGTCTGAATTACAAGTTCCTTTCTCTGACCTATAACCTGGGATTGCTCTGAGTCAGTTCAAATGCTGTCCTGTTACCAGCATAGTGGTTATAGTAATTTATGTGTCGGAGCATACATAAAGATCTGGGTAGAGGTTTATGGATTTTTTGCTGGATTTTTTTTAGACTTCAGTTCCACTTCAGTAAGTACTAATAAACATCTCTCAAAATCTGATGGAGAATTGAATTTGTCTCAAGTGCTATTGCTATGGAGTGGGTTTTTGTTGTTGTTGCACATCTAGGGGTCAGTTAACTGGTCACTGTTTTTAATTACACTTCTTCCACTAAAAGGGGAAGCATCATTTTTGCACGTGTGTTAGATCCAAACTGTAAAAGAAGATAAGATACCTTTTATACTAGCTGTAAGAGCATAGTTTTAGCAGCAATGTAGAAAGTATTGCTGCCTACACAGAAAAGCTTATTGATGCATTTTAAATTTTCCCTTTGTTCATTAACTGCACAGAGACTTTCTTTTAAACCAAGGAATCAAGTTTCTGTAGAGGATTGTTACCATCTTTCAGGTATGCTTTATCGTGTATGAAAAGCTAGAAAGTGTTTGAAACCTAACTTAGCCTAACTGCTAAGTGCTGGCATTTGGAAAATACATGGAAAAGCAATTATGTATAAAAAAATATAAAATAAAGTGGCAATAGCCCAAAAGGAAGAAGGTTATTTTAGTCTCTATTAAGGCACAAATCTGAAATTAATGTTTTCTTCCAAAGTGTGCAGAATTTTAGTAAAAAATCCAAGTACATACCCCTTTTTCACTTGGGAGTAGAGGAGCATTTCAGTGTGGAAATGAGTAACAAAGAAGTTGAGGAAGTTGTCATAAAACGCAAAGTAGGGTTTATGTGCTTTTTAAAGCACCTTCTGAAAGATGTAACTTTCAGTGCCTTTCAGGCTGATTATACAACTTCTATTTGGTCTAGTAGTTGATTCGTAATTTCCAGTTGACGAGTTCAAAGTCCTGATGCTGCTCCAAGAACAGCGATGAGCACAGGAACTTTGACATTAGTACTTTAACATAACCATTTTCAAGTAAAATGCCCCAGAGAGAGGAAGAGCAACAGGTTATGTACCCCGTAATTCTTCTGTCCTAGTATTTGCTTTATGTTTGTATTAAGAGATAAACAAAACAAACTGAAATTGTAAATGTTTTTTATTTTTGAAGTAGTAGTGTGAAAGTGTGTGCTCTTAAAGCAAAAGAGCTCTCTGGCTGAAGTCTAAAATCAGGTGGCCATCATGTAAAAACCAGACTTAGGTAGCTTTCAGAGTTTTTTCTTGTGGCTTCACCTGTATTTCACACCCTCTTCAAGGATATTGTTCTGTCAGGGTCCAGGCTCTAATCTCCATCATGGTTCGCATGCTGATTCAAAGCCTGAGGAACCTGGACCAGATCTGTACTCTCATGGTGCCAGGTTTTCTGTACATAATTGATTTTCATTGACTTACAAGATTTTTGACAAGCACAACAAAAAAAAAAAACCGCCTTAGAGTAACTCACGTATATGAGTAAGTTGTAGAAGTTGTTTCTTTTATCTGTTTTTTTTT